>CM038674.1:148671461-149921461 GCA_021605145.1 Aegilops bicornis | reverse complement strand
TGGCTTTGGCGGAGGTATACTCCTTCATTTAGCAATTTTTTGTTAATCTCTGCCCTTCTTTAGTTCTAATTAAGGGAAAATGAATCTTATTGTCCTTAAATATTTCACAATGTCATATAAATTCCACTGAAAATTTATAGATGGCAGCATGACGTCAATTACATTGGCATAGTTGGCTTAGGTTATTTGAATATTTACTTATGATATAAAAGTCATTGCTCTTTTCTTTTGTGGTTTCCCTTTCGAATTACGAGTTAATATCCAAGGTAGTGACATTACCAGATTTTGAAGTATTTAATATTCAAGTGCATATCTCATATCATATTTCAGTTGAACATATTCGCTTCTTATCTCATGTTCATTTTGATGTGGGCATTAATTGGTCATTTGAAAATGGAGCAGGTTCAAGAGGTATCTGAGTCCAAGTTGTTCTGCACTTGTAAAAATAATAAACACAGCATGCCAGCATCGCACGCTTGTAATCGCACGTGGCAGCAAGGAATTCATGTATAGCCCCGTCCTCTCTTTATCTCTCTGCCGTTGTTTGATTGATACATTCCCAGTCTGACATTTTAATGAAGGAGTTGTTTCATTAATCACGGAACTTTCTGAGATCTAATGGAAAGCGTCAATACTTGAACCTTGGCCAGCATTGTACATCCTACACTTCCATAGATGAGACTAAAGTCTTACTCATGCACAAACGAGGTCCTTGGGATTTCAGTCTACGTAGGTCAGACTTAAATGGGATATTTGACATGTTAGAAGACGCTTATTTGAAATAACTACTCCAGTCAGTGGCATCTTTTCCACATAAAGAATATGCAATATCTTCAATGGCTTCTCACCAAACACATTCTCTGGCCTTACCAAACTGAATGTTGATTCTGTAGGTAAACTAATTTTGAGAAAAGTAGATTACTTGCTACAAATATTGTAGCTTTACCCATGACCTCTTTTTTGCAACTATTCTAAGATATGTCTCTTACTTTCTATCGCAATGAAATCAATTTCATTTGGAAACATACCGTTCAACTAACTGTTTTTTTTATCACTTTTTCATGGCCGAAACCACGATTCTGCCAGCCTCGGAGCTTCATGCCAAGCTAGAAGCGGAAATGAGGCTGAAAGAGCTCCTTCGTGAGGAAGAACTAAAGTGGGCGCTTCGGGCTAAGGTCACTAGAGTCGTTCAGGGGGATGCGAACACACAATTTTTTCACCTGATAGCCAATGGTAAGCATAGAAAAAAGAGGATCTTTCAGCTTGAACAAGACGAGGGAGCGATTCTTGGTCAGGAAAACTTAAAGCAATATATCACCGAGTTCTACAAGCAGCTGTTTGGGCCTCCAGAGGACAACTGTGTGTCGTTGGATGAGTCTAGGATTGAGGATGTGCCTCAACTTACGACTGTTGAGAATGATATTTTAGTCGCTCCTTTTTCTGAGAAAGAGGTATTTGAGGCCATTTCCTAGATGAAGAATAATAAGGCTCCTGACCCGGATGGTTTCCCGGCAGATTCTATAAGAAGTGTCGGCATATTATCAAAGGGGATCTCTTGCCTTTGTTCAACGATTTATTCTTGGGCCAGCTGCATCTTTTTAAGCTGAATTTTGGAACTATAACCTTACTTCCAAAGAAGACAGAGGTTGTGCGGATTGAGCAATTCCGGCCTATCTGTCTTCTCAATGTTAGTTTCAAAAAATTTACCAAGGTCGGGGACGAATAGGCTCACACAGATTATGACATCTTGTGGTGCAGCCTACTCAGTCTGCTTTCATGCCGGACAGGAACATCCTCGAAGGAGTTGTGGTCCTTCATGAAACGCTCCATGAGATCCACACGAAAAAACTGGATGGTGTTGTTTTCAAGGTGGATTTTGAGAAAGCGTACGACAAAGTCAAATGGCCTTTCCTTCAACAGGCACTCCGAATGAAGGGTTTTGATGAAGCTTGGAGAAGACAAGTGGAATCCTTCACGCAAAAAGGGAGTGTTGGAATTAAAGTGAATGACGATATAGGCCATTATTTCACACACAAGGGCCTGAGACAAGGTGATCCAATGTCTCCTATTCTCTTCAACATTGTCGCAGACATGTTGGCAATCCTGATAGGTAGGGCAAAGGAGGCCGGTCAAGTAGGTGGCTTAGTGCCGCATCTTGTTGATGGTGGTGTGTCCATCCTGCAGTACGCTGATGATACAATTATCTTTATGGAGCATGACTTGGCAAAAGCAAGAAAAATGAAGCTGGTGTTGTGCCTTTTCGAGCAATTGACCGGCCTGAAGATTAACTTCCATAAGAGTGAGTTGTTCTGGTTTGGGAGAGCCAAAGAGGAACAAGATGCTTATAAGCAATTGTTTGGTTGCGAAGTGGGAGCACTTCCGTTCACTTACCTGGGTATCCCGATTCATCATCGTAAGTTGACAAACAACGAATGGAAGTGTATTGAGGATCGGTTTGAGAAGAAACTGAGCTGCTGGAAGGGCAAACTCATGTCGTACGGAGGCCGATTGATTCTCATTAACTCGGTGCTCACGAGTCTGCCTATGTTCCTTTTGTCCTTTTTGAAGTACCGGTTGGAGTCGAGGAAAAAGCGGACTTCTATCGATCCCGTTTCTTGGCGAGTGATGAGCTTAAGAGAAAGTACTGTTTAGCCAAATGGGGCGTCATCTGCCGACCGAAAGACCAAGGGGTGCAGGTGTTGAGAATCTTGAGGTTAAGAACAGATGCCTCCTCAGTAAGTGGCTTTATAAGTTAGCAGCTGAGACGGATGCAACTTGGGCGCAGATTCTGCGTAATAAGTATCTGCACTCAAAGACTTTGTCGCAGGTGACAGTCAGGCCGACTGACTCGCCCTTCTGGAAAGGGCTAATGAGAGTCAAAGCTTCTTTCTTTAATAGAACAAGGTTTACTGTTGGTGATGGCAATAGTACTCGCTTCTGGGAGGATACTTGGCTGGGGGAAGCGCCGCTGGCGCTTCAGTATCCCTCATTATATCGTATTGTGTAGCGTCGCGATGCTCTGGTTGCAACGAGTTTGCAGTCCACCCCCTTAATTTTCAGTTTAGGAGGGTGCTTGCTGGAGAACGGTAGGAAGCTTGGCTTCATCTGGTGAGTAGACTGATGGAGGTTCAGCTTACTCACCAGCCCGATCAGTTGTGCTGGAAGCTTACTACTTCAAGGGAATTCACAGTCAAGTCGATGTACCTTGACGTCATCAATTCTAGTGTTATTCCTAGTTCCTTACATGTTTGGAAAGTTAAGGTTCCGCTAAAAATCAAAGTGTTTATGTGGTTTGTGCATAAACAAGTTATCTTAACGAAAGATAATTTGGTTAAGCGCAACTGGACAGGCTCTATTAGGTGTAGTTTCTGTGATCGGGATGAAAATATCAAGCACCTCTTCTTTGATTGCCCGTTGGCGAGGTTACGTGGCGCTCAGTGCAAATTGCCTTTCATTACTCCTCCGAATTCGGTCAGGTCGTTATTTGGAACGTGGCTTGTTGGGATAGAGTCCGAAACAGCTAGACAAATTCGCGTAGGAGCATGTGCATTGTTATGGGCAATTTGGAACTGCAGAAATGATTTGGCTTTTAACAGAATATCAACTATCCATTTTTTGCAGGTTTTATTCCGGGCTACTGCGCTAATCCGTATGTGGTCCTTACTCACTCCGATGGAGGCCAGGGAGCGTTTGGTTCTTTGGATCTCTCCGATTGGGAGATAGTAGCGGGATATCTTCAACCGGTTTGGATGACGGTCATGTAATAGGATAGGCGATTAGTTTACCTATCTATATTTTGCCAGCCGGTTGTGGCTTTTGGGCCTTTTTTGTCTTTGTTTTTGTTGCTCTTTGTGAGCCAGCGTTTCATTTTGTTGCAGACTGCAAGACTTTGTTGAACTACTCTATTTTTAATAAATGTGGTTGTATGCATTGTTCTGATGCAGAGGCTGGGGAGTCCCCCTTTTCAAAAAAAAGTGTACGGCCATATTATCTGTTGCTTCGTGAAAAATATGTTTACAATTACCGATGAGTGGGAGTCATATCTCATGATGAACCATTTCGCCTTCCTTCATGTAGTGTACTATTTGGAATGTAGTTTTCTGACTAATACTCCCTTCGTCTCAAAATAAGTATCTTAAGTTTAATATAACTTTGTACTAAAACTAGTGTAAACTTGAAACACTTATTTTGAAACGGAGGGAGTAGTACCTTGTAGCTTTAAATCGATAATACATTTCTTAACCTGTCATTGAGCATAGCGTGGCTGTAGCCACGCGTGTCCGCACCTCCCGAGCGAAGGATAGTGACCGAAGAGATGCAGTGGCGTTTCGAGGTTACGATTGCAAAGCGTGTAAAAGTAGTTCTTGGGGATGCCGTGGCGCTGCAGTCTATGGGATGTGGATAACCCTGCGTTGAAGGAGCAACCATAGAAAGAATCAGCATCTGGGTGTGGCCTTGGTTGTCCATGCAAATCGAAGGACTGAGACGGCACAATCCTGGAACTGGCGCTGGTAGCGTCAGCACATGAGTATGTACGCGAGCTCGATCACCACCTGAACATGTCACGCGATCCAGGGAAAAGAACCGTGCCCAGAACGCGGTAGCAGTGTAGCACAAGTCGACGAACTCTAGCAGAAGCGGCGCAGTCACCCTCCCATATAGACCGCAAAGCCAGTTACACTCATGCAGTGCGTCTTGAAGACTTCTGTTCTCGCACCGGGATAAGGCATGGGGGGTTGTCCCAGGGGTCATGCCAGAAAGAGAACACGGCCTCGTCTCCCACCGTGGTTGTCGTTGCAATGGCGAAGAAGGTGACATCGGCATTGGAGGACGACAAGTCCATTCCCAGCCAATTGAGCAGTGGCATGGTTTTGGCAAGCCAAAGCCAGTGCACACGGAGGGTCATGCTGAATTTGCGAAGATTGATCTTCCCGAGCCCTCCCAACGTGATGGGTCGGCAGATCAGGCGCCAGGCCACCTTGCAGTGGCCACCCGAGCACACTTATGTTCCAGCCCACAGCCAAGCCCTTTTGAGCTTGTCAATTTGCACGATTGCCCATGCCGTGGGTAGGAGGCATGTCATGGAGAAGATGGGGAGTGCCGACATCACCGTTTTGAGGAGGGCAAGTCTTTCGGCCAAAGAGAGAAGCTTGAGTGTTCATGCCGCTAACCGACTGGCGATCTTGTCAATCAGTGGCTGGAACTTGTTCTTAGGGAGAAGTTTAAGAAATGGGGCAACAGACATTTTAGTTAATAGACTCTCTTTGTATTAGTTTGAAGTGTTATCTTTGTTGCGGTCAAAAAGTAATGGTCATTATTTGTAAATAAATAATATAATCAAAGTATTGCTATGAATTGACGAATATATAATTTGTGGAAGTAGAAGATGAGAATGAACGTGGAGCGGAAGGAGGGGCGGGGAGAAAATAAGGGGACATAATATATCGCTTGAAGACGATTAGGATGAAACGATGATTATGGGGTGGGGATGAAATGCGATAGAGATCATTTTGTTTGGATGGAAATCACATGCCATCACTACTTGCAAGGAAGTGTGGTTAAGACTTAAGAAGAAATGACGATTGTCCAGGGGGAAAGCAATAGGAGAGAGAACTAGTTTGTCACTATATGAATGGAAACCACATGACATTACTTCTTGCAAGGAGAAGATGGTTAACAATTATTACCAAGGAGGAAGAAACAGGAGAGAATATTTTTTTTTAGTCGTTGTGATTTTCATTCACCGTGGCAACGCACGGGCATTAAGCTAGTATTCATAGGATTCCTAGTTTTCATCTCATTTACATCCAATTTCAGCCAAAAAAAGTTTCTGG
The DNA here is from genome assembly GCA_021605145.1 of Aegilops bicornis. Taxonomy (NCBI): domain Eukaryota; kingdom Viridiplantae; phylum Streptophyta; class Magnoliopsida; order Poales; family Poaceae; genus Aegilops; species Aegilops bicornis. The sequence goes on along the minus strand of CM038674.1, from coordinate 149,915,627 downwards.
ATCACGATGCAAATGAAAGGCTGCGCAGATGTGTGCCTGTGCGTATTTCTGACCGAGCCAACCCATGTTTGCGTATCTTTAACTCTACTTGTTTACTTTCACTAACATGTCTTTTTCTTTTGAAAAAGAAAGAGGCTCGAGCCACCTTTATATTTCAAAGCAGGCCGCAGCCTGAGATCATACAAACAAGGCTTGTGGGGTGCACTTTAGTGAAAAGCCACAAGAAAAAACTTCACTAACATGTCTTTGCTTTCCACTTCCTACATCATTTAAACTTGCATGCGTAGGGTGCTTGATAGATTGTTACAAACGCCTAAAATTGCCAAAAAAAAATAAAATTGGAAAAAAAAGAGTCAAACTTTTGGCTTGGTAATTCACCCACCTCTAGACATACTTACAAATCGAGTAAATAGCATAAAACTACTAGTTTACAGGCTAGGGTTCCAAAAAACTATCAGTTTTTAATTTTTTTCAGATAACTACCAAATCAGGGGTTGGCTGTTTCAAAAAACCCTAAATACTCGTCGCTAGCGATTTAAACCATTTTATGACAGGTCGGGCCCACTCCTAAACAATCTGTTTGTTTGACCGTTTTGTTTGACTGTTAACTTACATGTGGGACCCACGTGTAAGTTGCCTCTTCTTCCTCTTATCTTCTCTTCTCTCTTCCTGTCTCTTTCTTCTTCCTTTACCCCTCCCGGCAATCACCACCCACAGGCGGCCACCTCCACCATCCGCCGCGCGCCAAGACAAGCTCGACCGCGGGAACGAACGCCGCGAGGAGGAGCAGCCGCAGCGCAAGAGCACGGGTCGCGCCATGGCCAGGGGCTCAGGCCGTCGCGAGTCGCGCGCCATGGCCAGGAGCGCACCGAGATGCAAGGGACGCCACCAGCCGCGCCATGGCCAGGGGCTTGGGCCGCCACCAGCCGCGCGCCATTGCCAACAGCGCGCCGAGGAGCAAGGCCGCCGCCAGCCGCGCCATGGCTAGGAGCTTGGGGCCCCCCAGCAGCACCATGGCCAAGGGCTCGGGCCGCCACCAGCCGCGCGCCATGGCCAGGAGCGCGCCGAGGAGCAAGGTCGTCGTCAGCCGCGCCATGGCCAGGAGCTCGGGCCCCCACCAGCCGCGCCATGGCCAAGGGGTCGGGCCGCCACCAGCCGCGCGCCATGGCCAGTAGCTCCTCCACCTAGCCCGTCGCCCGACGAGGAACGTGGCGGCCGAGCCGCCGCCTTTCGCTTGGCCGGCGATCTGGCCGCCGGCGAGCTGCGGTGTCGTTCCTGATTGCTTTTTCCAGAAACATCAGAGACCCGGTTGCTTTTTTCAGAAAACATCAGGGACTCGATTGCTTTTTTCAGAAAATATCAGGGACCCGATTGCTTTTTAAAAAAAGTTATAGGGACCTGATTGCTTTTAAAAAAAACTTACATAGGTATAGACACGTGGGCCCTACCTGTAAGGTAATAGTCAAACAAACGGTCAAACAAACGGTTCTCTTACGTGCGGGTCCCAACTGTCATAATCACGATCAATTTTAAAGCACTGCATGATTAGTTTTTTTGAAACAGCCAACCCCCAACTTGGTAGCTTTCTGAGAAAAATTAAAATCTGATCTCATAAAATCGTAATGTAAGGCGTTTTTACACTGGCTAGTATTAAAAAAGCGTCGTACATTCAGAAACGGAGGGAGTAGTTTTCTGAAATCCTAGCCTGTAAACCAGTAGTTTTATGCTATTTACTCCTTACAAATCTTACAGAAGCGGGTGAACGGTCCGTGAGATAACTCATCTGTACATTTGAACCTACAATGACATCAGCATTCGGTGAAAGTTTTTTACTACAAGATTTGTGCATGCGTACATGTGCTCTCCATGTAAACAAAATCCGGCAGCACTGAAAGATCAAGGTGTACACGGTGTGCACCTTAAAACGTCCCCACAAAAGCACACACATCGTGCACAAGTCGTACCGGTGCGGTACCCAATCCATGGCGTTCATACCAAAGCCACACTGCCCGTACAATCCCTTGTACTCGAAGCGACTCATCATGACTCACTCACTCACTCAACCCGCTCGTGAAACACATTCAGGGCGTGATTGGATTGTCGTTTCAGGGATGATTACAGGCGTAAAACATCCAGCCGGAAAATCAATACGTTCTTTTCAAAACAGCCGCTTGGTTGATCGTTTAGATCCGGAAAAAACGGCCGGTTAGTGCCTTCCGCGCGGAAAACTAATACACAGCTTCCACGCTCTGTTTTCTTTCCGCCCGGTTTTTAGGGGTGGCCAGTATAATACGGGTGTAAGAGGTTACAGGTGGAAAATAAATTCGGCGGAGAAACGACGAACCAAGCGCGGCCTCACGCACGCCTGTCGAACCGAGGCGTGCCGCCTGCCGCCACCGACCGCCACCGCCACGCGCACACGGGGACAACGGGACCAATCCCCTCCCTTCCATCCCACGGCAGGCGCCTCCCTCCTCCCCACCCCACCCCCACTCGCGCGCACGTGGCGCCGCCCCGCGCCGCATCGGACGGCCCGCCCGCGCCCATCCCCGGAACCGACGGCCACCGTGCCCTCCCCGCTCCCACGCGCCTCGCCGGGGACGGAGGAATATTCCTCGCCTCGTCCGCGCCCCCTCCCCCACCCCACCCCCACCCGCATCCTCCGCCCTCCCTCCCTCCCCAGCTGCAATTCACCTCCGAATTCGGTCGCCCATGGCGCCGCGGCTGCTCTGATCCTACCCACCTACCCCCTCCCCCCTCCCTCCTCTCCCAGCTGCTCTCCCTTCCCCTCTCGTGTAAGTGAGCCTTCCTCCCCTCCTCCTCGCCCTTCTGTCCGCAATCCTTGTGCTGGGCCTGCGCGGCCCGAGATCGGCGGCTTCTTGTCCGGACGGACTGCGCCGGTCTCCGTCCCGCTGAGATCGACCGCCCCTGATCCGAGCAGCCCCAGCTGGCGAACTCGGATTGCTCCGCCGGGTGCGTTCGTGCCTAGTCGAGTGTCCCGCCCAAATAATTCGATTCCCCGTACAGCGCCGGCCGCCCGTGCTCCGGCTGACCGGTGATGCATCGGGCCATGCTGCTCACGGGGGTGTGCGATGATTGTCTGGTGGCATTTCTTGCCCTGCTAATCATCTGGGCGACGATCTGGCGACCGGGAGCTATGGTTTCTTGCACGCCATCCGTCCGCCGGTCGCCGGGACTGCGGATTCGGTTTGTGCGTTTGGCACTGAGGCTGATGAGAATGCGCGTGAGAGGTGGCAGTGAGTAGCATTGCATGGTGGTGATGCGCGGATTGGCAGCGCTAGCGATCAAAGTTACCATTTATAAGCTTATATAAATTGACATTGAAGCTGATCAATTCAAGAGCTGGATTGGTCAGCGTCAATGTCCATTTATAAGCTTAAATAAGTACAACTGCACTTAGATGACATGCGAACATGTACTGCTTATATATATAGTTCATTCACTGTTGCCGATTCTGATCAGAATTTATGAGCCTTGTAGCTCGTGGTGCATGGTACAGTTTAGGTTCAGTTCAGAATTCTTCTACTTGGAGTTCCACATAAACACTTACCAAAAAAGAAGAGTGGGTGTTCTATTGGCATCTGAGGTCATGTAAATTATTATCAACGCCTGTTTTAGCTGGAGATTTGTATACTGTCAACCTCTCCTCATCAGCTTAAGCTTTTGGGTGAACTGGTTATGGTTAGGTGCATGCACTTCAATACGGTATCAGAGTCAAGTCAAGGGATCTTGAGTTTAAGACCCAAACAACGTAAATGTAGATTCAGCCTATCGATCCCTCGTCTAAGGTCCGGAGGTTAGGAGAGTGTTCAAACATGGGTGGTTAGAACCACATTGTTACAATTTGTATTTTATAATGAAGCTGACTTGTTTTTCACATTCAAAATTTGGTGATTGTGTAAGCTCAAAGAAATTAAATTTGCTTCTTCTACTGTTATTTATGGTATACTAAGTTATGTTTTGTTTTGTTAGTTGAAAATGGCAATGCTGGTGGATCCCCCGAATGGCATGGGAAACCAAGGGAAGCACTACTACTCAATGTGGCAAACCTTGTTTGAGATTGACACCAAGTATGTGCCTATCAAGCCCATTGGTCGAGGAGCTTATGGAATAGTTTGCTCATCCATAAACCGTGAGACAAAGCGAGAAAGTAGCGATAAAGAAGATACATAATGTATTCGACAACCGTGTGGATGCACTAAGGACCTTGCGGGAGCTGAAACTCCTTCGGCATCTCCGCCACGAGAATGTTATTTCTTTGAAGGATATAATGATGCCTGTACAAAGGAGGAGCTTTAAGGATGTGTACTTGGTTTATGAGCTCATGGATACTGACCTGCATCAGATAATCAAATCACCTCAGGGGCTTTCCAATGACCACTGCCAATATTTTCTTTTTCAGGTAATGCTCGGATCACACCTTTTCCATCACTCTTCCACATTTAGGTATTTAATAGTAGTAATTATGCGTCTTCTCATACTCCTTATTACTTTCACTACCTGCACCATTTGTGATAATACATCATCTATCTACACGTGTACAGTATCCAATCTTATATTCACAAGGTCACTCTCATATTCATCAAGCATAGCACCTTAGTCTGCACCAGATTAATTGGCCGCCACAATACACACTGTTAGGTGCCTTTGTCGATTTGAACGTGAAATACACAAACTCTTTTGTAAACACTTAAAGCTTTAGTCATCAGTGTTTATAGACTACTAGTGTGAGTTTGATCTTTTATGTCATTTCTATTTCTAAACCATCAAACGGCTGATCCAGCCCATATATCCCTTTAGCCCTTCAAAATCAATCCGACCTTGAACTTCTTTTCACATTTTTACACAATATTCTTGAAGTTTGTGCCCTCTCGAATGAAAACTGTGAAACCTAGATAAATCGTGAACAGTCGTGCAACTTGGCATGTAATTGTCATCCTGTGTGATTTTGGTGAGTTTCACATGTTCCTTCACTCACTGGGTTTTGAAAGAACTGGCAATAACTGGCCACTTATCTTCGTATCCAAGTCCAGGTTGCAGCCTTTTAGGTTAACAGCTGGACAGAAGGTACCTTTTTAATAACTTTAGAATGGGAGGCAGCTGCACTCTGTAGCTATATAGAAAACCTCAAATTGGATGGCATAGAATATATTGTTGGTTTTTTCACTTTTTCTACTTCGTTTTGGTATTTTTTTAATCGTTCGACACAATAGCATAGTTCATGTGATATGTGAATTTTCCTTTTCTGCAAGTCCCGTCAACCTGTATTACTCTCACAGTCACATTTGTGAGGCATTGTCCTGCTGCCTCATGAAATAAATAAAAAAGACCAACACAGTTCATGTCCAGTTCAACCTAAAACTAGCACCTTCTGTTTAGATGTTTCGGAATTACAACTTATTTTGTTAACATAGTAACAGCCAGACCTACCAATCCAGCTGATATATTGAATATGACTACTTGGACTCCATTTTGTAACTTGTCAGACCTCCGCATCCAAATAAAGACAACTTGGAGTGAATTGGGGCTTTCTGGTAAAAAGCTATAAAATGACATTCTTTTTACTACAATTTTAGCTTTTATGTACATACATTAAACTAAAAAGGTATCTCTACGACTACATGAAGTATAATCATGCATTCTAAAAGAACTAACTCTGACTATAAGCATTAATTCTAGAAGTACAAGCTTGCTGATGAATTATCAGTTCATGTTACCCTTGCTCTTCATTTAACCTGTTGTCTTTGAATTCATTCTATTCTTTTTATTTTTCCTATTTACTAAGATGCTGTTTTTTTCTTGATTGCAGTTGCTTCGAGGACTGAAATACCTCCATTCAGCAGAGATACTCCACAGAGACCTAAAACCTGGGAACCTACTGGTGAATGCAAACTGTGATCTGAAGATATGCGATTTTGGTCTTGCACGTACAAACAGCAGTAAAGGCCAGTTTATGACTGAATACGTCGTCACCCGCTGGTATAGGGCTCCTGAGTTGCTGCTTTGCTGTGACAACTATGGCACTTCCATTGATGTTTGGTCTGTTGGCTGCATCTTTGCTGAGCTACTTGGCCGCAAGCCTATTTTTCCCGGGACAGAGTGCCTAAATCAGCTAAAACTGATAGTCAATGTTCTTGGCACCATGAGCGAGTCTGATCTGGAGTTCATCGACAACCCAAAGGCTCGCAGATATATCAAGACCCTCCCCTACACTCCTGGTGTTCCTCTCGCAAGTATGTACCCACATGCACACCCTCTGGCCATCGATCTATTACAGAAGATGCTCATCTTCGACCCTACCAAAAGGATCAGTGTTACCCAGGCCCTTGAGCACCCTTACATGTCTCCTCTGTATGACCCAAGTGCAAACCCTCCCGCGCAAGTGCCCATCGATCTCGACATAGATGAGAACATCAGCTCAGAGATGATCAGGGAAATGATGTGGCAGGAGATGCTTCACTACCACCCTGAAGCCGCCACGGCAGTAAACATGTGATGACCATCTTGCAGTGCCCTGGGAAGAACCCGGCAGGCTCATCTCTTTTTTCCTCGAAAAGACTACTGCGATTATCGCACCTATTAAGTAACCACGACGTGCAGTGTGGAGAGCTATCTCCGTGTAAATACGCAGTGCGATAAGAACCGCATATGGATAGTTCTTCGTTATGGACCACTATTCGGTGTATGTATACTGTTGTGTTGTTGTATGAGCTCATGAAAGAACTGTTGAAGCGAATTCAGTAAGTTGTTGATTTGTGATGGCCCTCCTGTGTTTGTTGTTGCAGTTGTTGGTATTTGAAGCAGACCTGCTGTTATTCGCTTGTGTGTTTTCTTTACTATTAATCGGCAAATATTGCACTAGTAAAAATACATGTTAACCTTGGTGATATTTGAAGTTTACTTGCTGTTAAAGTCTATTGGGTTTATACTACTTAACTAGGGCCTTTAATCACTGCAGGATAAGAATTAAGGTGCCTTTGTGACTCTGCAGTCCGAAAGTAAATCCTCCAAAACAGAAAGACTCGCCTGAATTTTGAAAGCACATACTTGTGCACGTACAAGAATGAACCCACAAGCAAAACAAAGATGATTAGCAAGGCCATTAGCCATTCCTCTGAAACAAGTGAGAGGCAAATTAAACCCATCAGCTTTGTTTTCTTTTTCAACTGTAAGATGTCAATATTTCTCTTTTTGAATTTTTCGCTTCCTATGACTGCAATAATTTTAAACTTGGAAACTTGAAGAACAATTTTAGTAAGCTTGTCAACTTTTTTTTTAACTGTGAGCTTCCCGAATGGACTGATGGCGTGCCGCTGCCGCGTCGTCGCTGGAGCCAACCTACCGTTGTTGATTACGGACGGGAAGTCATCAAGGTCATGAGCTTGCCAGCCCAGCGCCCTAGAAGGAAGAACCCACCTTCCAAGTTTATATTTTAGGCATACGGCCGGCGATGGTGTGAGAGGCGGCATTCCTCTTTCCGAAATGGAAGGAAGATCCTGCCTCCAAGTCTATATGCTTTTTTTTTTTCAATTCCCAAAAGGGGTTACAAAGACTGGACTACTTTAGATCCAAATTCTTTTGGCAAGGAGACGGTGAAAAAAAAATACAGGCTGGCCAAATGAAGCGTGGTTTGTAAGCTTAAAGATCAAGGTGGCCTTGAAATTCATGACCTGCAAATCAAGAATGAGACCCTTCTCAGGAAATGGTTATTTAAACTTCTTACCGAGGATGGCGTTTGGCAAACCATGTTGCGCAACAAGTATCTAGGCCAAAAGGCGGTATCTCAGGCATATTGAAAACCTGGCGACTCACATTTTTGGGCTGGCCTAATGGCGGCAAAGAAACATCTCTTTCGCTTTGGGTCTTTCGCAATAAAGGACGGGTGGAGATTCGTTTCTGAGAAGACATCTGGCTACACAATGCCAGTGTCAGAGAACAATATCCAGCCTTATATAGCATCGCTCGCGATAAGCATAATACTATTGCGCACGTGCTCGGTCCTTCCCCGCCGAATATTTCGTTCAGGCGGGATTTGATTGGCCCCCGACTTGTGTCATGGCATAATCTCTTATCCCGGCTGATTCGATTAACCTGACACAAGGTCGGGATGTGTTTCACTGGAACCTTACTACATCAGGATTTTTCACAGTAGACTCTATATACCATCCACTCACGCATTCTGAGGTACCAACGAGTAATAAAAAAAACTGAAAGTCTAAGATTCCAGTAAAAGTGAAAATCTTCATGTGGCATATTCGTAGGGGAGTTGTGTTAACCAAAGACAACCTCGCACGGCGCAACTGGCGTGGGAGTAAGAAGTGTTCTTTTTGTACTCATGATGAGACAATCAAACACCTCTTTTTCCAATGCAAGTTTGCATGTTCTACGTGGTCAGTCATTCAAATAGTGTCAAATTTGTATCCGCCCACATGTGTTGCCAATATTTTTGGTCATTGGTTGGACGGTATTACAAATAGGTTCAAAACGCTAATAAGGATGAGAACATATGCCTTAATTTGGTCGCTTTGGCTATGTAGAAATTATTTAATTTTTAATGACAAAAATGCTTCTCCTCTACATGTTATTTTCCGATGTACGCATTCGTACGTACGTGGTCTATGCTACAACGGCCAGAGTACCAACCGCTGTTCATGGCGGTGTCTACGCGATTGGAGCTTGTAGCTATGGAGGTTTTTTCTCAACATGGGTGGCAATATAACCTACGGATTTGATCCACCACCCTCTTTGACATAGGCATAGTATCGTTCTAAAGGACTCTACTGTTGCCGATTTGTCGATTTGTCGATTTTTATTTCATGAATTTTTGTTAGATTTTTGAATTTGGCTGTATGCATCTTAGTTATGCAGAGGCCGGGGTGTTACTCATAATGGTTTGCATCTGCTTAATGCTACATTTTCAGATAATAAAGCCACCATTTATCGAAAAGTTTATATTTTAGGCGTACGGCCGGCGATGGTGTGAGGGGCGGCATTCCTCTTTCCAAAATGGAAGGAAGAACCCGCCTCCCAAGTTTTCTCAGGCCATCGGATCAGATCTTGCACGGCCTCAGATCGATACTTTCATACTTAACAAAACACACGGGTCTTTTGCCTCTGTTTCGAAAAAAAAAAACACACACACGAGTATTTGCTTCGTCTCGCACCCATCCTCTCCTCCTCGAGAAAAAAGAGCCCATTCTCCTCAGATCGAGGCTTAACGAACCCACCTTCTTCTGCAGTTCTCCACTCCCACGAGATCGAAGAGCAGCCGAGCGGTTGGTTCCAGCAGGCAATGACGGCGCCGCCGCCGAAGTTCCCTCACCGTCGGCGATCCCCGGGAGCTATGACAGGTACGCATGCGATTCTAGTCCCAGTCGCTTGAATTTTCAGGTGATGTTTGAGATTTCCAAGTAATCTGCTGTTATATGATTGTATCTCAATTATTTTTGGACTACAAAATTTGCCATCTGTGCGATGTTTTGCTTTGCTGTGCATGTTTTCGATGCGATGCGCAGATGGAGCAAGTGATTTCAGAGAGGTAAAACCAGATGAAACAGCACCATCTGTGCACAACTTATATCCGGATATATGACTGTAAATATTCTAACATCACTTTATTTCCTTCCTTTACCTCACATTGTAAACCCGAGACATAAAAACTATGTGACCTGACCTGACCTGACCTGATCTCTGATCCCCATGGCAACTGGGCATCACTATCCTCCTCTCTCCGCAAAGCAAAACTCCGAAGCACAAAGAAAAGAAAAGATAAAAAGGGGAGGGAACAAAAAACTCTCACTCACTCACTGAGGTCTCTTAGCTAACGGGAGAAGCTAAAAAAAGGGCCAAAAAGAGGTGTCCATTTAAAGGCTAGCAACAAGTATCACTATATCTAGCTCTCTTCCTCCAGGACTTGCTGCAGAAGAGACGGGCTCCTAACAAACCTTCCCTGAAATGACAAAAAAAAACAGAGCACATCAGTAAACCCCGAAGACTCGGTTTCGACAAAGTAGACACGTAGGTGATGGTGATCTGGTGTGAGGAGTGAGCTTTTCCAGTGCTTGGCTTACAAATATTATACTGCAACTTTTTATTCTTTCAAGCATCAGTTCTAGTAGTGCTTGCCTTCATCCGAGGCCGACAGTCGGCGTTCACCTTCCGCACCTGGTACCGGATCTTCTTCGAGAACAGCCGGTTGCGCCGCTTCTCCTTGTACCTCATCACCCTTGCTTCCCTGATGCCGCCGGACCCGTTCTCAGGAAACAAGTCGATGTCTGCAAGTTTGGCCTGCAACAAGGATTCATCCTTGATTAGTAAGACTGTAAAACATGTTTACAGTTTTACATTGTTTTTAAACCATGTCGTAACTCATAAGTAATGATGCCATTGTGTGTCCAAACTACAAACTACAAAGAAGCTGGACAGATCTGCATAATGATTCTTGCCACTTATGACAGCTGCAAGTCTTGCCATCTATCAGAGCAAATTGCAGAAAAGCCAACTGAATCGGGGCTAACAGTCTGTTGCAGTTGCTCTATCACTGGCCCAAAAGGCACCAAATTTGAGCCCAAGTGACTCTCAGCAACAAGACAAACATGTAATCTATGGCAGGAAATCTCCAGGCTCAATTGCCTGTGGTCCACTGTTGAATAATTGAGTGTAACAAACTAACAGCATAATAGAATGGTTGAATTGAGTTTACCCAATTTGTAACAGTTATTTTTTTCTACATAACAATTTCTAAGTGTTATTCACCCACATGTTTAGTAGAATGTAAAAGAGATAAAAACTCATTTGTTCACTGGGCTTAGAGCTAAATGAGCATCAAATCTAAGCAATAGGTTTGCTGAAATCACTATTTAGTTATTTTTCATTATAAACTAGTTTTAGTACTTCCATTTTATGGGCTACTGGAGTATCAGTGGTACTCTTAAAAGGTGTGTACTTACAGATATGCAGTAGTACAGGACTGGGTACTTCTTGTGAGTTGTGGCTTTGTGAGGGACCATCAGTTGGATAAACAATTTTCCTAGTTTATTGGCTTAATAGTTGATACCAGTTCCACAATTGGCAGTTGCATATCAACTTATCAAGCATGTGGTTTCTAGTTGTGGGGTGACCCTTTTCCTTTGCTGAAGAAAGCAATTTACAAGAGGCAAAATTCTTCTGTTTGTCTAGCAAAAGGAGTTAACATGTCGGAAGAAATGGGGATGTGGAGCTAAAATTGAACTAGAGAAATTCGATTTAATTATGGTGGTGGAACTGAAATACAATCTTCTGTCAGAAAACATATTCAGACTAACTCATATCAGTTTGAACACGTCTCTGTAATTTATCTGAACTAGTAAGACTGTCATAGAAGAGGGTAACATCATCTACAGGGCTTGCCAAATTTTGTGTTTTTTTAAATGAGATTTGTTCTGACTTACATAAGAAACTGAAAAGAAAATTTGAGTTACTGTTAGCTCATCAAAATTATGTTACACTCCCCTACTGCACGCAAGAGGAAAAAATTCAGAGAAACCAAGTACTCACCCGCACTTCGGCGGCAGATTCCGACGAATCCGGCGCGCCGCCCTCGGCGAACATAGACCCTTTGCCTGACCACTCCTTCAGCACGTCGTCGGTGTCCAGCTTCAGCCCCAGTCCGGTCTTCGGCGCCTTTGTCGGCGCGCTGTCATCGTCGCCATTGCCGTCAGCCGCGTTCACTGTTCCATCGGCTCCCTCCTCGCATTTCCCATTGGCCGCCTCCTCCTCCTTGGCCATCAACTTCTCCATCTTCACCTTCTTCTTCTTCTTGCTCTTCTTCTTCTCTGGTGCTGCCGACGCCGGCGGCGGCATTGCGGTGTTGGACACTGCCGCTGCCGGTTCTGTCGGCGGTGGCGTCGGTGGTGTGACCGTGATGTCCTTCACCGGCACGGCAGGCCACATCCACCAGGCGCCGTCGTCGTCCCGCCGCTTGAGGGCACGGTTGAGGTTGGGGCGGGTGCTCTGCCGGGAGCCGAGGCCGAGCTCGAAGCGACCAGCGAGACCGACCACCATGAGGCTCCTGAGGTAGGGGTGTATGCCGGAGCTGGACAGGATGGAGTCGTCGGACGTGGCGGTGGCTGTGTTGGCCTCCATGGTGAGGCTGCCCATGATGCCGTCGATGCCCTCGGCGGCGCCGCCGGCCGCGGCCTCGTCGACGTCGAGGATGGACTCGGCGTCGAAGCCGTCGTCGTCGAAGTCGAGCTCGCCGGGCTCGTCGGTGGCGGTGTCGGGGCTGGCGGGCGACGGCGCCGGGTCGCGGAACTCCCGGAACGCGCTGCTGACGGGCGTCGGGGACGAGCAGTTCTTGCAGGCGTCGGTGGACGGGCTGTGCGGCGGCGGCGAGGCGGCGTGGTCGCGGAGGAGGAATGCGGCGTCGGACAGCACGGGGAGCGGCGGGAGGAGGTCGGAGGAGGACGGGGCGGCGGCGCCGAAGGCCACGGCGAGGCCCGAGAGTGGCGGGCGCGGCGCCGTGGCCGTCTTGGGGCTCTTCTTGACGGGGAAGACGGAGGGGTGGATGGAGGCGAGCAGCGCGGCGGCCTCGTTGTAGGCCTGGTTGGGGCGCTTCCGCGGCGCCCGCGCGCGCTTGAGCGACACGGAGGTGGCCGAGGAGGACGCGTTGGAGGCCTCCGAGAGCGTGGAGGACGGCGAGGAGTGCGCCGGCCGCAGCGGCGATGAGTGCGCGTGCGCCCCCGGCGACGCCGCCGCCTTCACCATGTCCAGGTCCAGCCGCAGCCCCGTGGGTATGCAGGAGGACGTCATCGCCAATGCCCCCTCAACCACTCACCACCACCGCTCAAGCCGAGAATTTACTCCAGCTCTCCTTCTCCGGCCGATCAATCAATTCCACCGCCGCCACCACCACAGCTCCACAAGAACCGAATGAATTCCTAAACCCCTAAACCCCCACAAGATTGCTCGTCAACCGAGAAATTTCCTTTGCTTCCTGGCTGATGAAAGCTGCGAGACGGGGAAGAAGACGGAGAAAAGGTAGCGAGGAAGCGGCAACTTTTCTTTCTTTTCCGAGAGACAAACAGGGCGCTAAGCAGAGCCGCAGCAGAGACCTTGGGACATGGGCAAACTCCAAAGAGGAAAGAAGAAAAACTAATGGCCGCCCCCACCCCCCCACCTGGGATGGACTCGACTCGAGCTGTGCCTGTATGAAAACACCAAGAACAAAATAGGGGACGGGCGGAAGGATTCTGCCGTACTCCTCTGTCCGTGGCAAGGAGAAGAGGTCAAGCCAGGAGCAGAGCCAGCAAGAACAGAGCAGGAATTCTGCGAGCCAGCAGCTGGGACTGTGGAGGTGTCTTTGGGATTGGAGATGGACGAAGAGAAGAGGAATGCTAACTAGGGATCCTACGGGAAGGCTAGAGAGATGAGATGAGATGAGAGAGAGGGAGGGAGTTGCGGGGGATTGGAGGCGGTGGGGGAGGAGGACGAAAGGGTTCAAGAGGAGGGAGGAGGGGGTGGGGTTTTAGCGAGGGAGGAGCTGCTGGAAGAGACAAGCCACTCTCATGAGGTCGCTCTCCTCCCTCTGGCCCGTGGGACCCACGCTGCATTTTGCGCAGGCTGGCCCCTCCCTCCCTGCCTCTCCTTTTCTTTCTTCTTCCCACTCTCTCTCTAGGTGGTACGTACATGTACATGTGTTGGAATCTTGTTGTGTCATCTGAGATTTGCAGTGGATAAGTGGAGAGCGTGAGACCAATTTGCCCTGCGCTTCCATGGCTCCCACAGTCACAAGATAACTAGAATTCCTAGGCTCACGGGTCAAGATAAAAAAAGTAAAAAAAATTGTATTTAAAAATTGTTTTTGTTTCTAGGGTGTGGCTGGTCTCGGTTTTAGACTTAACCAAGTCCAAATCAAGAAAGCTTAGTCAATCATCTTTACAATTTTGGGGGCTTATCGGTCAATATTTGGACAAATAATCATGGGGAGAAATAAACGATGCAAATTGTACCCCGTAGAAGATCTAGAGTAGAAATTAGTTAGTACTTCCTCTGCCCCAAAATGAGTGTCGCATACCGTGATACTTATTTTGGGGACGAAGGGACTATTATATTCTTGCTTTGTAGCATGATGCCCATCACTACAATATACGTATTTTATTATTATTAGAACATGAGCAGAAGGAGAATATGATTATATTAGCTCAATCCTCTGTTGTTTCTTTGGTTGTCTCTTGTTAGCCATGTGATAAAACAAACATTTCCTTCCCAGACGGCACTGACCAATGGAACATGCGGCTAAGCGCTACTTAACTATTGCCCTTTTTTGGACTAATACACCTTGTCCGCGTGTCTCTTGTGCTGGATGGGAAGCAAATGTTTGAAGCATTCCTCCCGTCCTTATGTTTTCTTTATTTAGGTGAAATGTCAAGTACTTTCACTTTGTCCTGATCGTCCCCATGCGTTGCAGATACTAGCATGCTAGTTTGTGTATCCTTAGAAACAACCGGTGTTTTGTTTTTTATTTTTATTTTCTCAAATATTATATGCCATTTGTTTGTCGAACAAGTGCGTTGGCATTTACTATGTGCCTGGTTTCTTTTCCTTGATTTCTCTTTTGGTCAGAAGACAAAAACATGGGATTCAACCTGGGATTAGTAAATGTTATTACTTCATCATAATATAGAACCTGATAGGTGAAGCACGTGGAAGCCTTAAAATGTCCCCTCGTAAACCCTTGATTACTCCGCTCCCGATAAAAATCAACCGAGTAAATACTCGCATCTAGATTGACACTGCAAAAGCTTCTTTGAAATCATACTAGCCACCACACGAACGGCACACAAAACTTTTTGACATGAGTTTTCAAAACCAATCATCCATCATCAACCTATGATCACCCATACATGTCAACATTTGCTAACCACCCAAAATGGATGAAAAGAAACAGGAGGGCATATCGGTAACCTGGCCTGTGTTGGTACACGCTATGATCTGATTGCCCGTCATCCTCAACGCGCCATCTACTGATCCAAATCTACCCGGCAAGTGGACCTCCCAACGGCAAACCTATAATGCCTGCTTATCTGCTGACACGGCGCCCTCCCATTGGCCGCGCCGGATTTCCCAAGGCCTACGTGGCGGCGGCCCTTTTATCGGCGCGCGCGGCAACCTTTTCACGTGAAGCCATGGAAGCCGCGGGCTCCGCCGGATCTTGGAGCCTTGCATGCATGCATGGCCGACGATGGTTGGCTCACACGGGCACACACACACAAAGCTTTTTTTTTCCTTTTACTTTTTTGTCTCTGTGTACGGATTATTTGGGATCTGCGTTGCACGACTTGGATCGTTTCAATCCATGAGTGCATGCCTGCTACGGCAAACGGTTCAGATGAAGCAGAATTTCACCTTCCTCACAAACTTTCAACCATGTAGACATGTCATGTGATTCACTGTTTTGGGACTCGGTGGTGCACTTTGTGAAAATCATGCGTTCCAAATGGACATGTTTTTGCTAGTACTAGTTCATTTTTCTTTAAATAAATCGAGAGTGTTGAATGGATGTTGAAGATTTACCACAACTGTTTGCTTTCCCTGTTCGTGGCCCTCACCTTTTGACGTTGGGCTTTTTTTTATGGTATATTTAGGAACTGGATTGTGTGGTAGCCATGCACCATACGTTGTGTCCCCATGGATCAATCGCTAATGATAGAGGGGAGGGGCCGGGTGAGCCAATCCCAGCCAACCAAAGAAATCCTCCCTCTTTGTTTAGGATGAGGTTATTTTTATTTTTGTCCCTTGTAGGACACAGCAGGTAGGGCTAGCTGGATCTTTTTGTAAGACTAAAGATATTTCATCTTTTACACTCCAAAGTATCTTTTGGTGGCTGGTAGTTCCTCAAAATCTCTTCTTATTACAGAGTTTGCATTTGTGGTGTATCCTAGAACATTCTTTCTAAAAACAAATTTAAAAATGGTGAGAAATTAAGCATAGGAAATATGTGTTATGTCTTGGCAATAAAAATCAGCATTACGAATATATCTTGAAACTTTAATCCGTTAGAGATTTCATATATTATTGGGTATGTTTGTGAACTTCTTTTTGTTTTTGCAGAAGATAAATCTCTAGTTACATGTTGCCACCAGGATTCCAACACAGCACACAATCAACCTTAGGAATTGAAAGGCTATGATGTATCGACCAATCGTGTTCATCTACGCACGGAGGAATTCAGATAGGTTCATCCAACAAGTGCCTATAAGAGCTAGAACGTACCAACTGATTGTGTGATTGCATTGTCGCCAGCTATTTTCGGATGTTTGTGCAGCACTTGTTCTACGGCTCTCCTTTGCTGTCCAAGTACATCTTCTTGAAATATCCCCAAAAATCTCTGTAAAATAAATAATATTATCCATGATTTTGTTCTGCCTATGTTTGAAATTTCTGTGTACCAATAAGGGCTACACAAAAGCAACTTGTATTTGTCTCTTTGCAACGCAAAATTCTAAGAACATACAAGTAGAGAGGGGGGTAGTATTATGATGGCATAGGACTAGTTGAATCATATACATGAAACCAAGCACGAGAGTTTTATAAAATTCTATTCTAATGATTCACATGAATTCGGTTAATGCAAAAAAAAAACATGCAGCTTGTGCTCATGTCAAAATTCCTCGAAAGTTATTATGGATTGTGCTTATTCCTTAGGACTAACTTATGCATTTGTTTCAAGCGGTCGTAGAAGGACAAACACTAAAAACGATAGAATATATGAAAATTGTTAGAGCCAAACCTCCCTCATATACACCCGGGCGGGCCGTCCTGTCACTAACCGATCACGTTTTTTTGACCCAGACGGACGCCTCAAACGCTCGGGCTGACCGGCACCCCCCATATCCAGCCCAAATATGGGGCGGATATGGGGCGCCCGGATGCGCCCGGGCAAACCCTCTACGTCGGACTGACGAAGAGGTCCCAGCTGGAAACGCCCTCAAACCCGGCGGTCCGAAGCTCGTCTCCTTCGTCGGAACGGTGGCGTCGCGTGGTGCAGCTCCGGCGGGCCGTGTAGTGCATCGTCCGGCTATTTATGTCGACCGGCGGCACCGAAACCATACCATCTATCCACATTTTCCTCATCCTGTCCGCGTCGTTGCCGCTTTCCACTCCACCCGCCCGCCTAGTAGACATGCCCCCAAGCCACCGGGTGAGGAGTGAGCCCTTTCTGACGCCGGAGCGCCGACTTGAGCTCCTTGAGCAGATCCGGGCTAGGCGCGAAGCCCGGATCGCCGCGGGGCTACCTCCGGATGCATTGGATCCGGAGGAGGAGTTGTAGGAGGAGAAGGACGAGGTGGAGGAGAAGAAGGAGGAGGACTTTTAGGAGGAGAAGGATGAGCCGAAGGAGGAAGATGTGGGGGACGCTGGCGACGGGGATCTGCAGACGGAGCAGCAGGCCATCCTCCGATCGGAGTCGGCTGTGGAGGTAAGACACCATCGCCGGCAAGAGATGGAGGCGCAAGAGGCCGCGGAGGAGGCGAAGATGTTTGCCTACATGGATGAACTCGAGCAGGAGGAGGATGAGCTGGAGCCCTCCTACCCGCCCATCCAGCCGGTGCCCGGCACCGTCGTCGTGGACATCTCCAATGACGAAGAGTAGCTAGGGTAGTACGTAGATGTAGTACGGGGGATTCCTTTTACATGCTTTGTATGGATCTAAGGGGTGAAATATGAGAGAGGCGGGTGCAAAAGTGGCTCATTTGAAGCGTGCTCGGTCAGTGCCTGCTGACGCGCCCGGGCGCGTCAGCAGGCGTTTGAGAGATCGGATTTGCAAAGTCCGGCTGTAGATACTCTTATAGTGCAAATATGCATGTTATTTCCACATCAGGGCTGCGAGCGTGTATAACTACCGAGGCATGACAGTCTGGCTTGTAGTCGTGACTTCTTCATTGAAAGTGGGGGCTACGACACGGGGTGAATTTTGTTTTGTGGTGCTTCCCAGTACAAGATTTTGAGCTCCGGAGTGAAAGCTCTAGGCTTGACATGCTTAAGTTGCCCCTGACAGTGGTGGTGCTCCCTGCCATTCCCTTGTTGAAGGGATTGTCTAGAGTTTAATTGGGATTTCTCTTCAAGGTGAAACCTCATGATCTAGCCTTTGTGGATGGATCTCGCGGTTGAGGCACTCGTACTTCATTCCTTTTTTGAAGGCATTATTTTTTTTAAGCACTTCGCTCACGGCCGGAGTGACATCATTGGCCATGGTTATTGATGATGGTTGTTTCTCCTTGTTGTAGTTAGCTTTGAGGGGCCTTTCGGTAGTCATTTTTTGCATTCTGCTTAGTGTGTGTTTTGATGTTGGTTGTATACATCCTGGTCATGCAGAGGCCAGTGTGTGTGCTCATGGTGCTTCATTCACTTGACGGGACATAATGAGTCAATAAAATACAACATTTATCAAAAAATGCATGTACTCGCGCATATACAAAGACTTAGTTATATGGGTGATCCATCTTCGAACCACGGTGCAAATGATTGTTGATGAATTAATTTCCTTCCTTTTATTTCTTTGTTAGCTTGACCTTTTGGGTGAACTAGTACGGGTATGCAACTTAGGGAATTAAAGCATCTGCAGTCGGGCTCCTCAAACGCCCTCTATACGGCCAGGCGGACGACCCTGTCATCGATAGATCACAAAATTGTGACCCAGACAGTCTCCTCATAATGGCCCTATACGCCCGTTGATTGACACCCCTTATATCCAACTCATATCTAGGACGAATATGAGGAGGCCCGAACACACGCGGGCACGTCCGTCACATCGTACTGACAGGTAGGACCCACACAAAAACATGTCTAAACACAACAGTCCGGTGAGGGTACATTATTTCACCGCTCAAGCGCGCCACCCAAGACTTCAAATCCGACTATTTAAGTTGGATGACGGCACCCCAACCCTGGCCGAGCCCATTTCCACCCTCTCTCTCCCCTCTGCGCCTTCACAGTCCAATCCAATCCACTCGGAGCTTGCCATCATGGCCAGGCAGTGGATCACCACCTACGCCATGCTCAATACGAAGTGGCGGTTCGAGCTCCTTGAGGAGATCTAGGCCTGCGTGAAGCTCGGGTTGCAGCCGGCCTTCCTCCGGACTCGCAGGAGTCGGAGGAGGAGGAGGATGAAGGCGAGACCGATCCGGCACCTCCGGCTACCGGCTTTGGCTTGGCGGACGCACTAGCGGAGTTCGATGTCGCCCAAGCGGAGGAGCGGCGGAGCAACAAACCATCCTCGACTCCATCCGCTCGAAGGTGGAGGTGAAGGCAAACCGTTGTTTCCTCCACGAGGCATGAGCTGAGAACGACGCCCTCTTCACGGACATGATGTCCGACAAGGAGCCGGGGCAGCGGGCGGTGGCCAAGGACCAGGAGGTCGGTCCGTTCGCCACTGCCGGCGCGGAGGTTGTGTGCATCTCCAACAACGAGTAGTATAGGCTAGTTTTAGGTTATCTATGTAGTACGTAGCGTTTCCGTTGCATGCTGTAATATGGATTTGAGGCATCAAATTTGAGGTTTGTCATCACACCGGACGCAAAATAAGGGGTGACCGGGCCCTTTCCGTGGGCGCGTCCGCGGATCGTATGAGGGGCATCTTTGTCATGTCCAGTTGTAGATGCTGTTAGAGTTAGTATGTCTAGCGCCTGTTGGCCATAGTGTTGTCTTGGATGTCGATTGTTTGGTCTAGTCTTAGACTAATACAGATGCGATTCTACTTTTTATATCAAATGCATTGACGTAAGTTTTGCATTTTTTTTAGGAAAAGAGTTAGGATGCCTCGAGTCCATGACTTGTGTGGCATGATTTGGATTTGGAAGACGACAGCCCACTTCGAACGTAGAGATTTAATTTGAGTTACATGTGAGGAGAAGAAGTGCTTGCATTTGACTAGGTGCGTGCTTATCCATGTAACCTACATTTGGATATTCTGCAAGTTCAGGAAAATGAACACATTTGGATATTTTGGCCTCTGAGCTAGTCTGGGGTACGTGTGACATGAATGACTAGGTGGCTTGGCTTTTCATCATACGGCCGGCCGGGCCTGAAATATCAAGGCCGTATATGGTAGTAGTAGTTCGTTAATTGGGTTGTCGCTATAGCGC
This sequence comes from Aegilops bicornis, assembly GCA_021605145.1. Taxonomy (NCBI): domain Eukaryota; kingdom Viridiplantae; phylum Streptophyta; class Magnoliopsida; order Poales; family Poaceae; genus Aegilops; species Aegilops bicornis. The sequence goes on along the minus strand of CM038674.1, from coordinate 149,895,486 downwards.
CAAACGAGCTAAGATCTATAGCATGGCGAATCATGGATGCCACGAGACCTTGCCGAGAGGTTGTGGTACCACCAAGCACCATACGAATTAGTGCAGAAGAAGGCAAGCTAGAGGAGGCCAACAAGCGGGGTGCCCATGATAACAGAAAACTTCAGATTTGGACCCTTGGATTTCCCAGCAACTGGATAGCCCAGCCCGGGCAATTGTGGCATAGTATTGGCCGACGTACCTTTGTCGGTCGTCTGTGATTACAGTTAAATTTCTCCTTCTCCTCATCATCCTTTTTTCAAAAATACCACCGGCTTGAAGCTTAGCTCTCCTGAAAGTCTCATTGGCTTGTTTCCACAAAGAGCAAGCGCAGAACCGATGGATAGCTACACTGCAGTCTACACACGCTTTGTCACTTGCAGTCGCAGAGGAGGGCGTAGCTGCTGCTCCAGCTAGCTGGCTAGCTAGAGACAGTTGCTGTACGCTGCTGCTGGACTTGGTTCAGGCTGGCGGTTTCTTCCTCCTCCTCTGAACTGCAGCCCAGCTGGGCGCATGCTGCCCTGTGCTTTTGGGGAGCCGGCCAAACCGATCGACGACTTGTGCGAGGCGGGCGCTCTCTCTCCACCCTCTGCGCCGGTGCTGCCACCGGCGACGGCTCTGTGACGGGCAGCTGCCCCTTTTCTCCTGCTGGGCTGTCGCGCGTCTCGTCCGTTTGCGTCTTTGCGGTCGATCAAATCAAAAGGCCAATGGCGAGTTCGTGTGTGCGTGATGCGTTCGTCACTCGGTAGAGGTGTGCGTCCTTTGGACTCCACAGTAACTTCAGTGACCGCTCGCGCGCCCCGTTTTGTTCCTTTTCGGGTGTACGGTACGGATGAGCGGAGAGGGGCCAAAGTTCGTGGCAGAGTTGAGATCTGGTCTTTGTTTGCGCGGCGAGTGGTGAAAAATTGAAAATGCAAATGCATGGTGAACCCTCGGATCCGTGGCTAGCTAATTTTGGCAAGTCGACATCGGTTTAGTTTGATAATTTACATAATATAATGTAATTTGGCATAATGAAGTTGGTTATAAAGTGGACACACGTCAAACTTGACAAGATCAAGTGTGGTTTCATCTGGAACGGAGACAGGATCAAGATCGCTAGGATGGTAACCCGCTTGTAAATTGGATGATGGTGACGTCCTTACCGCTCAAAACTTGTGGAAGCACCGCAATGGCTGCGTTTTCAACGGTAGCTAGCCCTTGACCTCGAGCGTTCTCTCGTGGATCCAAGATGAAGCACGGCTATGGGCTCGAACCGGCACCATGGAACCGGCTATGGGCCCATATGTCATGGTCGGCCCCAACCAGTATGATGAACCGCCATTCTAGGTCCCGCCTCTTAATTTCTAGAGCTACAACATATGTTGCCATTACAACGACTATATACGCAAGCTGCATCACAACAACATCGGATGACTACAAATATCGTTGCCTCCTCGATCGTGACCACATCCTACCAATTAGAACCCCATTTCCCAACTCTGGTCAGAATGAAGGAGAAAGAGCTGAAATAAGAACAAAAATCCCATACCGCATGGCTAGATTTAAAGTTTTGATTTCACCCCAATGTGTCAAGGATTGAAAGAAGGCTTGTTGGTTGCTCTACTTTTCTTTCATATGATGGCATACTGCAATTAATCAAACCGGTATTTTCATCCCTTCCGTCTTCCACATGTGCTCTCCAGCAATGCCAGTCACTATCACATATCAAGTGAACAAATACCTCATGCATTTCTTTTGAGGAAAGTATGGGAAAGATAACAAGGGCGCTGCCTAAAAGACAATGGGGGCTCAGGTATTCTAGATGTGAAAAAGCACAACAAATCACCACTGATCAAGAGCCTCCGCAAATTCTTTAGGACTGTGCTAACGACCAGTCGACTGATCGTTAGCGACAGATCCGCACGACCGTAACCCAGCTTCCTCTCGCGACCCGCACGCTCGATTCCACCGATTTTTCTTCTTCTCTCGAAAACCGTGATACGCCTAATAGTAAATCGCCAGCAGTTTTTCCGGTTTTTGGCTACATACATAATATGAAAAGAAAATAAAAGTGCTGGAAAGGGGACTTGAACCAGGTCTATTCATTAGAGTTTGAGCCCAATAACCAACTCAGCCACCCTTAGTTGTTATCTATCGAATATAAACAAGGTTATTTTAACCTTTCTTTTTTCTGTCATATCAGCGATAATAATTGTTTTTGCTTGGTAACTTTGGCATGACCAGTGTGATAACTATGACTTGAGCAACATGATAACTATACTATAATAAGCCTGATAACTATAATATGAGAAGGTTAATGACTATACGATGAGAAGCACGATAACTTTAGCATGTGGTAGTGGTAACTTTGGCATGACCAAGGTGATAACTATGACTTGAGCAACATGATAACTATACTATAATAAGCCTGATAACTATAATATGAGAAGGTTAATGACTATACGATGAGAAGCACGATAACTTTAGCATGTGGTAGTGGTAACTTCACACTGGGGTATGTTTCGACAACAAAAAGTTATCGGGACATGTTTCAGTAACGTTTTTCACATGGGTAATGAGTTATCAAATGTGTTGCATGTAAGTTATCATTGTCCGGTGCATAAATTACCATGCTATTTGCACTAGGTTATCGTGGCATATTTCTAGAACTTTTCGCCCAAGGATCATGCACCACAGATCTGATAACTCACGCACCGCTATAAAGAACATGATAATTTATACGCACGAACCTGATAACTCACGCACAAACACCGTGATAACACACGCACAACAAATATTTTCGCCCAAGTAAAAAGTTACTAACACTCGAACAGATCTGTAGTAGAAGAGTCTGCCTCAACATGAAGGTATGAAAAATATCTAACATGAATCAAATCACAACATAGAGTTTGTTTAGGTGGTTGCTGGTAGATTTCTAATACTGCTGGATCTGTTAGATCCCAGGTTTGACTCCCCTTGCCCTCCTATTTTTTTTTGCCGAAATTAAAAATAAGAGGTGCGGGAATTCTGGATCGGGAGCGGGCGGGAGCGGGAGCGGTCGCAAATACCGATCGAAGGAAAAAAAAACAGACGAGTGTGATCGTACGTGCCTATCGCTAACCACCAGTCGACTGGTGGTTAGATTTCTCGAATTCTTTAACTATGAAAACTTGCCTTGGGTGAAACTTATTTGGGAGATCTACTATAGTGACATCTTTCCCTTGGAAAAAAAGAGAAGGGTCATTCTGGTGGAAAGCACATTTAAGTTTATTGATAGATTTCAAGAAAGCAGTAACATGCTCTATTGGTAACGATGGCTCCATTCTTTTTTGGCATGGCACATGGCAAGGACAGCCCCTCACTCAACAATTTCCAGAAATGCACTCCTTTGCTACCAATGACAAGGTCTATTTGCTACAATGAAAAATTCTGAATACCTTGCTGACCATTTTCATAGGGCATTGCCTATGTGAGTTTTTGCCCAGTTCAATGAAATTCAAGCAGAGTCGGACCAGGCAATCATCACTCAAAACCCTGACAGATGGTCTTATCACTAGAAAGGATAAGGTTATTCATCTTTGTAATGTATAAATGAATGACGGAAACTTAGGAAGCCCACATTATTGTCAAATGGCTTTGGAAGAGGGCAAGTAAGCTAAGACATAAAGTTTTCTTCTGGCTTCTTCTCCATGATAGAATAAGCAAAAGAAATCTTCTGAAAAAGGAAATCCATGCACTTATAATGTTATAACTGTATTTTCTATAATGAAAAGCTCTGGAGAGATAGCACTACCTCTCTTCTGGGACTGCAACTTTGCTCGGAATTGTTGGCTTTCCATTCTTCCATACAAGCTAAGGGGCATCTTGACCTTCGATAAAATAAATTTGGAGGTGATTTTTCTGGCTTCTCGAGACCTCCAAAAAATGATTGCTTTGCACATCATTATTCGGGTATGCTGGAATATTTGGAGCGAAAGAAATGGAAAGATTTTCAAAAATGAAGTTCCAACAGTGAGCACATGAAAATTTCTCCTCGAACATGATCTTATTCTCCTTGGGAACATAATAGAAAGCAAGAATGCATAATGCTTATAGATGTGGATTGACAGCCCTCCTTGACGCCGGTGTCCTGGTTCTGGTCCTTAATCTTTGATCACCATCTCACGTGACATATCAGTTGGAAAAATCATAGGCAAATTCCTACCGGCCATAGCAGTTGGAAAAAGAAGAGGCAAATTCCTACCGGCCAGACTCTGGAGAAGAACAAAAACAGAATGGTTCCGCTTACTCACAACTCAGAGGGGATGCTGCTTACTACTCAAATCCATGGAATTGCAAGAGTTGCGTTCTTATATGCAAGAAGAAGACTTTGAAAGAACAAAGAAGTTTGGATCCGCAAAAGTATGCTTAGGCAGTTCCTTCGCTGAGCACAACAGAACGAAGAGGAATTTGTTTCATTTGAAATACGTCTTCTTATTGAAAAGAGGGAAGGAGACCGGGCATTGGATAATCTAATTTTTTTCTCTCTTTTCCACTTGTATGTACATATTTGTCGAAAATCCATATTTGTCTATTATTAACATAAACATTGTAGGAGTAGAACTATTGTCCTGCAGTTCTTGGCATAAAAAAAGCTCAACATTTTGCAGGGTTGTGGCGCATTATGGTAGACATGCCATGGTCTCGTGGAGGTACTAAATTACTGTAACTTCCCGTGCGCCACTCTTGTTGTCGCCGCCACCTCAGCAAGGATCGTCAACCTCTGGCTCCGTCGTACCGCATCGCCGGTGGCTATTCTGGTGCTGGTTTTGTTCTTCTTCTTGCATGCACTGTAGTAGATCTGTTGGCTCACCGCACGCAGGTAATTCTTCCTGTGCAAAGGCCACCCATGTCAACACTTGTGCCTGTAGACCTGTAGGACTAGGAGTGTTGCACATGTACGAACGCAGCTTTTGCCGACGCATGCATGCGAGCGCGATCACGAGCGTACGAACGCAGAGTAGAGAGAGAGGGTAACGCACGCAGTAACCAATTAAGAATGACCCGGACAAAGATGATAAATTACGGCACGACGATGCCTGCCCGGCCGGATCCTCTTTTCCATTTACCAGAAAGATCCAAAGCCGGCATCATGGTGACACGATCGACGGATCATACACACCGTCATGCACGCGCGCGGCAACAGCTTTATCTATCTATCTACTGGGGCGCTTGGATGAAATTTGGAGGTTGCACTGTTGGACTCATCTTCGTCCTTGTGTTGGGGGTGTGCATGCATGCATGCATGCATGCATGTATGGATCCAAGGGCGTCTGTGCTGCCCTAATGAAACCAAATTACGCTGCCATCGATGCATGTGACTTTGTAGAGAGAGAGAGAGGTAGCTTAGTCAGAGGGACACGAGAGGAGAGGCAGACAGACAGAGAGAGCACTTTTACAGGCGAGGGAGAGATATCGCCGGAGAGCTAACCGAAATAGCAGAGTGGAGAGATAGTTTGAACGGGAGCGGGTGAAATGGTGATAGAGAGAGATCGTTCCTTTTACACGGAGGTGTGTTAGTAGCAGAGAGATCTAGAGCGAGAGAGTTTTTTTCATATGGTAGTAAGTGTCTCATTTATATCATAAAGATCATAGTACAAGTCATATACATATTAACATGATAAAACCAAAAAAACAGTAGAGCGCTAGCCTTTGCACAAAGGAACACCAGCCAATTATAAATAAGACCGAAGAATCCTCTAAGCTTAACACCACCACCACAACAACCATCAAAGAGAAAAATGAAGGATCACCTTCACACCCGAGCTCGACACGGCTCTACCGCTGATATGCAACTTTACGGACCTGCAAGGTGGCTCGCCAAAGGCGAAATCATTACCGTTGAATGAATCACACCGGGACAACATCCCAGACACGCCATCAAACTCCAGATCTGGCACCCCAACATGACTAAGACGTCGGAGGAGGAAACCATACCTGCCATCCGCGAACCATGAACTCGGCACCATCTTCCAAATGCCGATGATGCAGACCACAATCTGCATCTACTCCAGGACTACCTCCCAAGCTTCGCGTTGCCGCTGGAGCAGACGGCGTCGCAACGACGGAGCCCGGGGACACAGGTCCACCACAAGGATGCCATTGCCGCATCATCCTTACTTGAACAGACTGGCTTCCAAAACCATCTCCAACCATAGGATTGATCGCCTCGTCGGGGTAGGATCTAAAGAATATTTATTCAGTGGAAGGCAAAACGATGAACAGCCCAAAACCTAAGCTACTAATGGCTAAAACGATCCACACGCGTGAATCCGGTGACCCCCCTCACCACCGACGACCGAGGTCATCGGCTCCTCCGCCGGAGGACGGCACCGGAAGGAAGCACTCCTAGCGGCGGTGGCAAGATCGCTTTCATGATTCCCCTGAAAGAAAGAAAAGAAACGATGTAGTTTACCTATGTTAAGGCATCTCCAACGCCAACCGGCAAATTTTCTCCCGCATCTGCTCGCGGAAAGGGAGGATCAATCCGCAGACACGGATACATGAGGCGTTCATCCAACGCTACCCACATACGTCGCCCTCCATATTTTTTTATGAAATTCCGCACGTTCAAATAGCGGCATACATAGAGTACAGACGTTCAAATAGCTGCATGTAGTAGTAGTTGAAATATTACATCCCAACATTGTTATCCCCTTTAACCGTCCATAGATGCTTAATCGGATCTTCCTTCGGCTGCTTGTGAGTTGCTCAATGCCGAATTTGTTGATGCATTTGAATAAACTCTTCAAATGTGGTCGGATTCTGCTCTGGAAATTCAATAGGATCACCCATGTTCTCAAATTCTAGAGTTGCGGCAGCATCTTCACCCTCATCCTCGACGATCATGTTGTGCATGATTACACAACATGTCATCACCTCCCATAAGGTCTCCGGATCCCACTGTTTAGTAGGTCCACAAACAACTGCAAAACGGGCTTGCATAACTTCAAATGCCCTCTCGAAATCCTTTCTAGCTACTTCTTGCCTTTGGGCAAAGTGAGACTTTTTCTGGCCAACTGAGTTAGAGATGGTGTTGACAAAGGTAGCCCACGAAGGATAGATACCGTCAACCAGATGGTGGTCCATGTTGTACTCATGTCCATTGACAATATAGTGGCAAGGAGGACTTTTTTCCTTCGACCAGTATGGCAAACAATGATGATCGCTGCAGCACATTGATGTCATTGTGAGACCCAGACATGCCAAAGAAAGCGTGCCAAATCCAAAGATCATGTGATGCAACTACTTCAAGAGTAATGGTGGGATTCTTAACATGACCTTGATATTGCCCATGTAAAGCCTTCGGGCAGTTCTTTCATTTCCAAGCAAACCTGGCCACTCTCTTGCTTCTGAGATTTCCAAGAGCCTCTCGGTGTCTGGCACGGTTGGTTCTCTCAGGTACTAAGGTCCAAACACCTCGGCCATGGCAGTTGCAAACCTAACCATGGCAACTCCGCATGTGCTCTTAGACATTCATAGGTACTCGTCCCACGAATCAGCGGTCGTGCCATATGCAAGCATCCGGAGTGCGGTTGTGCCCTTTTGGTAACCACAAAATCCAATCGTCCGCATGGCGTCCTTCTTCAGGATGAAAGTATTCATCATAGGACCAGACGCCATGATACAAACAATCAAAGAGTCATGCAAATCCGAAAACAAAAATTGTCAGCGAAGAGTGCATCGGGGTAAAAGTAGTCGCCCATCAAGATCAAATGGCCGCCCATGTTGCGCTTGAGCACTCGATGGCCCTTCACCAATCCCTTGAAATTGAGAACATGTTCCTCCAAGACGCTTTCAAGGCCTTCAAGGACCGCCAGATCATCTCTGTCTCATCCATGTAGTCCTCCTCGTCGGACGACTCAACATAGTGCTCGTATATGTGCTCCAAATCGGTATCCATTGCTTGAAAGAAGAAATGACAATTTTTTTAGCCCCGGCAATTCATCGAATAGTTGTCGGGTATGGTGAGTATAGCAGTAGCGGATGGTACCTGGCGAGGCGGTCGGAGGAGAGGGGTTGAATGGCGACGGAGGAGAAGCGGTGTGGGGCCCGACTGAAACGCTAGAGGTGACGAAGACGTACAGTTCCGGCAGGGGTGTGGCGTGCTGGCCGGGATGATGGAACGGCTGCGAAGGCAAGAGAGAAAGAAGAAGAGAAAATGGGGAGGATGGAAGTGCAGGGTCTGGGAAAAGTTATGGGTGGGCCGGGATGTCGAAGGCCTACGTGGCTGTTGCCGGACTTCCCCAAAGCCCTCATGTTTGTCTCGTGTTTGCCGGAAAGTACGTTCGAACCGCTCGGCGAACCAATATAGATCCGTGTTGGATAGTTTAAGGGTGAGCGTTGGGGATGCCCTTAGACCTAACTCTTGAGCGAGAGAGTGCAGAAGATGCACGGCACACGGGTAACTCAAGTACAGGCAGTACTACTTCCACCACGACTAAGACATCGAAGGAGAAAGCCATACCTGTCATTCACGAACCACGAACTCAGCACACGTTTCATCTTTCAGATATCGTCAATGCAGACCACAATCTGCATTCGCTCCTGAACTACATTCCAAACTCTATGCCGATGTTGGATCTAGAGCTGAAAGAGTGCAGAAGTGCACATGCACGGCACACCGGTAACTCAAGTACAGACAGTACTACTTCCACCATGTACAGTACGTAACTGGGGTGTACGTGCAGGCCGACATTGCGCGTCACGCCGATCGACTCGCCCGCCTCCGAACAGAAGGTCCCATTTCTGAGCCGATCGAGAAACGGCAAAGCAGAAAGCAGCAACGGATCTGCCGTCGCGCGCGCGCCCGCACGGCGGGATCAGGCCAACTCCATCGCGCGACCCTATCTTGTCCTACCAATTGTTTGAGAAACGGACAAACCAGCGGCCCAACATACGACGGTCCGGACCATCCTGTTCGCTTTGTGTCCAGCCGACCCATTTCGAAAAGAACTTGCGCTGGTTTGGGTCACAATGGCGGACACCAAATGGACGCGCCTACCATCCGTCTTTGGGGTCACAGGGCGCGGCCACCTACCTCCCATCGCCCACATAATGCGCACGGGCGGGTGGCCCCACGTCATCCACACAACAAGGGTCGTCGCCCTTCTTAAATGGGAAGCCGTGGACCGGCCGTCGTCCACACTTCCCACTTCGCCCTCTCGCCTCGAACCCGACACCCTAGAAACCCTAGCCGCTTCCCCGTCGTCGACCTCGGCCGTGGCCAGAGCTATGGGCCTTTGGAACTACGGCCAAGGAGAAGCACGACCGCCAGGCCGGCTCCTCGGGCCGCCACAAGATCCGTGAAGAAGGAGGAGCCTGCCACCGCCAAGGCTTCCTGCCGAGCCTCGCCGCCCCTTCACCATTGCCCCTAGGCCCGCCGGCAATCGCGATCGGCAAGACATCTCGCGGACGCAGCCGGAGGTATCGGGAGACGAGGACGCCGGTCCCGTGGAGCGACGCCCACCTCCCCAACGGATGGCACCTCCTCGGACCGGTGCCCATCCCGCCAAGCGCCGGCGATCGACCGTGTCCGGTCCGGCGATGAGATCGCCGCCGCCGCCTCCTCCCCGACGACCAGACCACGACCATGTATGCCTCGACTTCCCAGGACACATGGCTCCAGATTTAGCACGACGCGGCGCGCTGGCCCCATTTCACGCCAAGACCGTGGTCGGGCCGAAGGCACGCGTCAGAGGGCGCTGGTGTACGCTGGTGCGCGACCGACGCCCACGCCGTCAGCTTTCTTCCCCGCCTCGTCGCCACCTCCCTCGCATGACAATGAGGAGGAGGCCTGTTTCTGCGGCGTGTCATGGATGACTCCATGAACACGCACGACGAGCGGCGGTGGGACGGCTCGAGGAGGCTATGGCCTCTTCGCCGCTGGGACGCCGCCTTCCGGAGCCGCAGATGGCGGCCGTCAAGAAGGAGGCGATGGAGGAGGACCCGCCACCGCGTTTCAAAGAATGGGCCGGGCTGGGGGTGGGCCTGGTCTCGCATCGCCCGGAGATGGCCGCCGGCGTGCGTGAATCGGTGCTCCACTTCGCTGTCACCGGAAATGCGGAGGCGCCGCCACGGAGGAGGTGGTGCAGCAGTACCTCCGCCGCCTCGCCCCACGCACCGCCTACTCAGGACGCCGCCGCCTACGCCGACCTCAAGGATTTAACGCATTTACACCGGCGGCCAATGAAGACGACGACGGCCACGCACCGACAAAGCGCGGCAGAGCGCTGGAGGCGTTTAATTTTGTTTTTATATGTTAATTATGAAACCGGGCCTTTTATGTCAGGAAATCGGGCCGCTTTTATGGCCGAATTTCTATATATGTTTTATGTTTTTTTAAATGTGTTTATTTATTTATTTAGTTATTCATTCTAGTTTTTATATTTTTTTTTATTCACATCTATTCCGGACACGATTTGAGGTGCGGCCGCGCGGTCCGCGGTGGGCGCACGCACGACCCAGCTGACAAAGCCGGACACGGCCGGACCCATCGACGTCCCAAAGAGACAAAATCCGGCCAATCCGAACGTCCGTTTGGGTAGTGCGGTGGAGTTGGCCTCAGCACCAGCACGGTCGGTCCACAGTCCACACGTACTACGTACGTACGTGACGGCTCGCTGTGGCAGGCCAGCGCATGCAGCAACAGGACTGAACGGCTCGCCACGCAAAGCTTGGAAGCTGGAAAAAGGACGGCGTACGTGTTTGGAACACGGACGATGTTTCACGCGAGATGGCCCCGTCCGAGCGGTGAATGTGTAAAGATGTATGTAAATCCGCCGTAGGTACGTACGGTGCGTCTCTCTTTCAGAACAGTGTCACCATCTCGCCGGTCAGGGGGGACAAATTCATGGAGCGATCCAAGTTCATTATGATTTCCTTGGTGATCACCGCGCGAGACGCAGCACGCTGGAGCAAGAGCTGGACGCATTCCTGCCCTGCAGGCTGCACAAGAAGAAGAACGCATTCCTGTAAGTCTGAATTCAGGAAACGGCAGGGGCGCCAGTGCAGGGCTGGGCTACTGTACGTATCCTTTTTTTCTGGCCAACAACTTCGGACACGAAGATGTTCCTCCTGCTGCGCATGCACTCTGCAATCTCGGTTCGTATCGTATGTCGCAGTGATCAGACCGTGAATAGTGGTATCAGTCGGTGGCACAGCACCGCTGCCGATAATAGATTTTTTTTTAAAACTATGATGATTTTTATAGCAAATTCGGAAACTATACATCTTAATGGAGAAAAATCAAAACTATCACCCCGTCGGCCTCCTGTTGGCGAAAAGGACTTTCGACTACCGTTAGCCAAAAAGTACTTTTCACTGGTTGTGAAAGAGTCCTCTTCAGCCTCTACTTTTAAATTCATATCAAATAGGATTTTTAGTATTTTAATTTGATTCTTTTTGCATTAGATTAGAAATTTTATGAAGTTTCTGTAGATATCAAGTTTGACTAGATTTGAAACTTTGAATTTGAATTTTCATGAATTTTCTCAAATCACTAAATTACCTATAATTTGAGCTAGGAGTATTCTTTTTAGATGATTCTTTTGATACTGGTTCTTTGTGACTTTGTTTATCAGTAGTAATTAATTGGTGAATTTTAGGATTATTTAAAATTAGGTTTTTACGACATTTTCTCCTTCATTTTCTCCCGCCATTCTCTCCCTCCATTTTCTTTCCCGCCATTCTCTCCCGCCATCTTCTTTCCCGCCATCTTCTTTCTCGCCATCTTCACTTCTCAACTTATAAAATGAGCCTCATGGTGTCCACGATCGTAGATAACATCGTCGACACTTGCCTGTCTCCCCGCTGCTTTGCTGGTGGAGTGTGAAGCACTGTCTGAGAGAAGTCATAAGTGTTGGCAGCTTCGTCATCATCATCGGAGAGTGTTTCACACTTATGACTTCTCTCACACAGTGTTTCACACTCCACATGAAGGCATCATCATCATCCTTCGTCAATGCATCACTCCTTAGTGTGGCGGGAGAGAATGGCGGGAAATAAAATGGTGGCAAAGAAAATGCAGGGAAAAAGATTATGGGAAAGTATTTTTTTTCATGTATAAAACGTCAATGGTCGTACAGGATTTACAAGGCACTTTTAAATATAAACTCCTATGAAGCTTAAAACAAGTTTTCTAGTAGGATAAAAGAAATAAAATACAAAAAAAATATTACAAATAAAATAGCAACTGATAACTAAACAGAAACAAAAAGAATATGTCAAAAAAACTAAAGAATTTTTTTAAAGCAATTAAAATTAAAAGAAATCGCATAAAACCTATAAAACACTAAAATAGAACTGTTTTCATAAAAACCTAATTTTAAATAATCCTAAAATTCACCAATTAATTACTACTGATAAACAAAGTCACAAAGAACCAGTAGCAAAAAGAATCATCTAAAAAGAATACTCCTAGCTCAAATTATAGGCAATTTAGTGATTTGAGAAAATTCATAAAAATTCAAATTCAAAGTTTCAAATCTAGTCAAACCTGATATCTACAGAAACTTCATAAAATTTCTAATCTAATGCAAAAAGAATCAAATTAAAATTCTAAAAATCCTATTTGATATGATTTTTTTAAAAAGTAGAGGGCTGAAGAGGGACTCTTTGGCCAACTGCTGTTAAAAGTACTTTTTTTGGCCAACGGTTTAACCGAAGTACTTTTTGGCCAACGGTAGGCCGAAAAGTCCCTTTTCGGCCAACAGGAGGCCGACGGGGTGATACTTTTGATTTTTCTCCATTAGGATGTATAGTTTCCGAATTTGCTATAAAAATCATCATAGTTTGAAAAAAATTTCGATAATATCGACAGCTCGTCTCTGCACTCACCTAACGGTGCGCCATCGCTGTTGTTGTTCATGCGCTAGTTCTGCACGCCCTAACTGTAGCCCGGCTACCGAGAGCTTGTGTACCTGCAACCTACTCCCTCCGTGATGATTCAACTTTCTACTAACTTTAGTATAGAGTTAGGTCATCTATTTTGGAACGAAGGGAATAGATCCCTGTGCTACACGCGCTGCACCTGCACACAATATGCAATGTACTAAAACCTCTACTCAGCTATATCTCCTTGTGTTACACTTCACATAGGGTTTTACCTGAATCTCAGGACCATGTTTTTGTTGGAATATTAGGCAAGTTCATGATTAATTCCAGTAAATAATTCATGACTAGAAGAGATACTAGTATGCAATAATCTAGCAAACTAGAAGAACAGCAAGACATGCATAACAGCATTAAACACGTAACAATAGCTGTAGAAATGCAGACATGAACAGAGGATGTTGGACGACCGATCGTTAGCTATTATGGGTGCGATGTTGATGACGATGTTGGCGACGATCTGCTGTCGACGGCGATGAATACGACGATGAGTAGCACCGCCGACTTGGACGGAAGACGACCCGTGATGACGAATTTGAGCGCCAAGACAGCGCTTCCCAAAAACCTAATTCGTCCTCTCCCGTGCAGGATCGCAAAGACGAACGGTTCCGAGACCTGCTCTCCCACGCGCCGATGCACGCCGGCGTTTGGGATGGAGTAGACTAGGATGGCGGCGCAAGTTGTGAGATGAGGCAAAACCCTATATGTTTTTTCGGTGTGTCTCTGGCCGCAGCCGGTAGCTTTCGTATACTTGCCGGACAAGAAATCAAAAACTTGTCTGCCAAGACATAAAAATAAAACGGCAAAAGGAAGCTGCGCTCCTGCAAGGAGACGGACCGGATTTCGGCGGACCATTCACGCCAAGATAAATGTGATGTACGCCTCGCCTCGCCTCGCCTCGGGGACGGCCCGGCCCGGCCCGGCGAGGCGAGGCGAGGCGAGCGAGCGCGCGCGTGTGGTTTTCTCTTTCTCTTCTCACACACCACTTAGAGTGGTGGAGAGAACCCACTATATAAAGAGGTCCAACTCTTCTTCAACTTCCAAGGTGGGACTAAACTTAGCACCATCACTTGCCATTTTACACATGGGCTTTGAGATTTCAGAAATTGCTATGGGCCTAGCCCATTAATTCTAACAATCCCCACCAGATCTCAAATACCCATTTAGAGATTTGCCTTCTCTCACCACTTGTTTAATATACCGGTGTTTCAAAGAGAGACCTAAGTTGAACTTCTGCCTAGAACTTTAAGCTACATCCATTCACAACTTGACAATGGACTATGCCTTGAATTGCTAGTTTTGTGTGAACAGGTTTCACTCAAAGTCTTAACCAAGACTGACCGCCAAAGAGGGCTACCCTCATGTTTGGAGCTTATACGCCATACTCCCCGGTCTCTTCGTGAGTTTACTAGAGATCACCCAAATCTCATAGATCATGACGCTTACAAATGTAACTCATATAGGTGTGTTCTTTCAAGACTGCTCAGAGGACAGCATCTTTGCTAATTATAGCCAATAGAACCACATTAAGGCATGTCGCCGACCTGCCTTACAGATCTGAGCCTTACAGCTCGAGAGTTTTGCATCTTCACTTGGAGACGATCATAAGTTATTACTCTCCTCGCTAACCAATAGCTTGTTCTTCCCAGATCTTAATTCACGGGATCTCCGATCACAAAGGTTGGGTTACTACTATGGTGTAACATCTATGGGTTTCATACCCATCTCCCTCGATGCAATATCTATCACATTTCGTGATAGTCCCTTTGTAAAGGGATCTGCCAGGTTTTTGTCTATTTGTATATACGTAATGCTTATTACTCCGAGTTTCTCAACTTCCCGGACTTCAAACGTCTTTTCACGTGTCTTGATGACTTTGCATTATCTTTAGAATTGTTCACTTTAGCGATAACCGCTTGGTTATCACAATTCATAAGAATAGCCGGCAGGTTTTTCAACAACCGCAAGTCCATCAAGAGCTCACGCAGCCATTCTGCCTCAATAGTAGTTGTGTCCAAAGCATTTAAAACTGCTACCATAGATGACCTAGTAAATATTGTTTGCTTGCAAGACCACCATCACAATCCGCCACCACCATGAGTAAAAACATACCCACTTGTTGCGTAAAGTACATCAACATCGGAGATCCAATTTGAATCACTATATCCTTCTAGCACAAAAGGATGCCCTGAATAAGTAATTCCGTAACTCATAGTACCTCTCGGATAGCGCAAGACCCTTTCTAGTGCATGCCAATGATCATCACCCGGTTGGACATGAACCTACTCTGTTTGCTCACAGCAAAAGAGATATCTGGTCTTGTAGCGCTAGCTAAGTACATGAGTGAACCGACAATTTGAGAGTATCTTAATTGATCTCTCGTTTCTTTCTTGTTTTTTCTGAGTGTCACGCTGGGATCATAAGGTGTTGGAGAAGGCTTGCTATCCATAAAACCGAATCGGTTCAAGACCTTCTCAACATAGTGAGATTGCGTTAATGTAATCCCACTCTCATCCTTAATAAGTTTGATGTTTAGAATTACATCGGCTTCTCCCAGATCTTTCATGTCAAAACTTTTTGATAGAAAAGACTTGACCTCATTAATTGCATTAATGTTTGTACCAAAGATCAGTATGTCGTCCACATACAAACATAATATGACACTATTGCCCCCACCATGGCGATAGTAAACACACCTATCAGCCTCGTAATGACAAATCCTGCAGAAGTCAAAGTTCTTTCAAACTTCTCATGCCATTGCTTAGGTGCCTGCTTTCAAACCATACAAGGATTTTAACAACTTGCACACCTTTCTCTCTTCACCCTTTACCACAAACCCGTCAGTTGATCCATATAGATCTCCTTTTCCAACTCTCCATTGAGAAAAGCTGTCTTTACATCCATTTGATGAATGATAAGACCATAAGAGGCAGCCAAGGAAAGTAACACTCGAATGGTGGTCATTCTAGCAATGGGTGAATAGGTGTCAAAGTAATCTTCGCCTTCTTTTCCGAAAGTGTAGCCCTTGGCCACTAGCCGCCTTTGTACTTATCAATAGTACATCGTGCTTTAGCTTCTTTTTGAACACCCACTTACATTTCAGGTTTACAACCATATGGTCTATCAGTTAGTTCCCACGTTCCATTAGAAAGAATTGAGTCCATCTCATTATGAACGGCTTCTTTCCAATCATCTACATCCGAAGATGCATATGCTTCTGCAATCGTCTTGGGTGTGTCGTCCACAAGGTATACAATGAAATCATCACCAAAGGATTTTGCAATCCTTTGTCTCTTGTTCCTTCTAGGAACTTCATTGTTATCCTTCTCAAGGACTTCCTCATGTGATTGTTCAAATATTCATCAGCTTATACTAGATTCAGGAATTATCTCGTAAGAAAATCTAGCAATGCTATGCATATCTTTCATAGGAAATATGTTCTCAAAAATGTTGCACCACGAGATTCCATTATAGTATCAACATGCATATCGTGTACTTCAGATTTTACCACTAAAACCTATAAGCAATGCTCCGTTGAGCATACCCTAGAAAGACACAATCCACTCACTGTCTTTGGTCCAAGTTTGCGTTTCTTAGGAATAGGAATATTGACCTTTGCCAAACATCCCCAAGTGCGCAAATAAGAAAGTGATGGTTTTCTCCCAACCCACTCCTCATAAGGGGTTTTCTTTATTATTGTTGGGAACTCTATTCAGACATGATATGAAGTCAATAGAGCCTCCCCCACCATGCCTTAGATAAACCAGCAGTGTCTAACATGGCATTCACCAAGTCAGTCAATGTGCGGTTTTTCCTCTCGGCCACTCCATTTGATTGAGGTGAATAGGGAGGCGTCCTCTCATGAATAATACCATGTTCCTCACAAAATTCATCAAAAACTTTTGGAAAATACTCTCCACCACGATCGGACCTAAGACGCTTGATCTTTCTCTCTAGTTGATTTTCAACTTCAGCTTTATAGATTTTAAAGTAGTCTAATGCTTCATCTTTAGTTTGCAATAAATAAACATAGCAAAATCTAGTCGCATCATCAATCAAAGTCATGAAATATCTCTTTCCACCTTTTGTCAACACACCATTCATCTCACAAAGATCAGAATGTATGAGTTCTAGAGGTGCCAAGTTTCTCTCCTCGGCAGCCTTATGAGGCTTTCGAGGTTGCTTAGATTGCACACAACTATGGCACTTAGAACCTTTGGCAACTGTGAAGTTCGGAATTAAACTCATGCTGGATAGCCGGGACATTAAACCAAAATTAATATGACATAAACGAGATTGCCAAATACTTGCATCATCATTAACACTAGCACAAATTTGGTTTATTGACTTATTGCAAAAATCTGAAAGAGAAAAGCGGAACAAGCCTCCGCACTCATAGCCTTTTCCTATAAATTGTCCAAATCTTGACACGATTACTTTATTGGACTCTAAAACTACCTTAAATCCATCTCGACATAGAAGGGAGCCGCTAACTAGATTCTTGTTCATAGTAGGGACATGTTGCACGTTCCTTAGTTGCACGATCTTTCCCGAAGTAAACTTCAGATCCACCGTGCCAATGCCACGAACAGAAGCATGTGACCCATTCCCCATTAGGACGGAAGAATCCCTTGCGACCTGATAAGAAGTAAACAGGGAGATGTCAACACACACATGAACGTTAGCACCCAAATCAATCCACCACGAGGATGATTGAAATACTGAAAGCACAATAGGTAAATTACCATACCCATCAAGATTGCTAGCGGTCACCATGTTGACAGCCTTTGGAGCTTGTTTTCCCTTTGCGGTCCGCACGTTCAGGGCATTCCTTGGAAAAGTGTCCAGGCTTCCCACAGCGTAGCACTCTAGCTCAGCCTTGTTGAACTTCTTCTTCTTGAAGGTAGTAGTCTTGGTAGGCTTGTTGAAAACAGGTTTGTTCTTCCCTTTGTTCTTATTCTGTGGGTACCTCTGCACCATGTTAGCGATGAGGGCTGAACCTCACCTCCTTTTTCAAAGTGGTATCTGTAGTCTGAGCTTTTTCTTCAACATCAAGAGATGCAATCAGATTTTCAACTGATATCTCCTGCCTCTTATGCTTCGTAGTTGTGGCGAAATTCCTCCATGAAGGAGGCAACTTTGCAATCATGCACCCAACCACGAATTTGTCGGATAGAACACATTTAAGGAGTTCAAGTTCCTTCACAATGCATCATATCTCATGAGCTTGTTCAACCACGTAACGGTTATTCACCATCTTGTAGTCATGAAAACTCTCCATGATGTACAGTTCACTTTCAGATCTGTTGCAATCAATTTTGCATTCAAGGTGCATCCCACAGAATTTTTCCGTCGTTTATGTGCATGTACACATCACACAGACGGTCAGCAAGAACACTCGAATGCATCCCACAAGCATAGTATTGGCTTCCTGAATTTTCTCCGATCTTCGCCGGTCATTTCCTCTGGAGCACCAACACTAGCGTGGAAAACTTTCAGAGCGATAAGCCGAGCGTGGTCTTCACCTGCCACCTCTTAAAGTGCACACCGGTAAACTTATCCGCCTCGCATCAGCGAATCCAGCCATAGTTAACTCAGGAAATTGCCTATAATTAGGTTTTTGGACTGTTGGAATATTAGGCAAGTTCATGATTAATTCCAGTAAATAATTCATGACTAGAAGAGATACTAGCATGCAATAATCTAGCAAACTAGAAGAACAGCAAGACATGCATAACAGCAGCAAACACGTAACAATAGTTGTAGAAACAGACATCAACAGAGGATGTTGGATGTACTGATCGTTAGCTATTATGGGTGCGACAGTGTTGATGACGATGTTGGCGACGATCTGCTGCTGACGGCGATGAATACGACGATGAGTAGCACCGCCCGACTTGGACGGAAGACGACCTGTCACGCACAGCGCTTCCCAAAAACCTAATTCGTCCTCTCCCGGTGCAGGATCGCAAAGACGAACGGTTCCGGAGACCTGCTCTCCCACGCACCGATGCACGCCGGCGTTTGGGATGGAGTAGACTAGGATGGCGCGCAAGTTGTGAGATGAGGCAAAACCTAGGTGTTTTTTCGGTGTGTCTCTGGCCGCAGCCGGTAGCTGTATATATATTAGGACCAGAGGCGGTATTGTGTCGCGACCACAATCCCAAACCGACTTGGTCTCTAATTCGTATACTTACCGGACAAGAAATCAAAAACTTGTCTGCCAAGACATAAAAATAAAACGGCAAAAGGAAGCTGCGCTCCTGCAAGGAGACGGACTGATTTCGGCGTTCAGCCCGGCCCGGCCAAAGTAGGCGAGGCGAGCGAGCGCCAAGGCAGTGGTTTTCCTTTCTCTTCTCACACACCACTTAGAGTGGTGGAGAACCCATTATATAAAGAAGTCCAACTCTTCTTCAACTTCCAAGGTGGGATTAAACTTAGCACCACCACTTGCCATTTTACACATGGGCTTTGAGATTTCAGAAATTGCTATGGGCCTAGCCCATTAATTCTAACAGTTTTCTGCTATCTAGATCACAACAAGTTTTTTTTTCTGGCAACGATTGTACTCCCTCTGTTCTAAAATAAGTGTCGTTGATTTTGTACAACCTTGTACGACGGAGTACTTGTTTTGACAGTACTGCGTCAACCTACGTGTTTTTTTTTTTCGATAAAGGACGATTTTATTAACTCCAAATGTAGCATCAAGCGAATACAAAGCATCACGAAGAATAATCTGCTTCAAACAACTAAAATGCACACAGCCAAAAACCAACCGTCTGACAAAAGAAAAAGAAAAAACGACATATCGGCAGCAGTAAAGTTATATAGGACCGACACTACGCCTATGTCGAAAGAGGCGGTGGACCGATCTCGTAGCATCAACCTACGAGATAAACTCGGCAGCACTAACATTTAGACACTCGTTAGGCCCCCACTTCAGCCCTGCACTGGGATCGTTGTGGTGAAAACCCGCTCTCTATGGAGCCCTGTATGGCGGAAACTTCCGACCGAGATAGACCCAGAAATAATCCCCGGTTGATAAAGGGTTGTGTGACAGAATATTTCTTGATAGCTAGCTGAACTAAATGCCATAACTTTATAAACAAGAAACATTCATTTCCGGACGGGGGCAAAAAGAAGAGCCCACACTGAAAATAGCCCTCCGGTTGCCATCCCTAGATAGCCCAACATATCTCTTGATGGACCCGTGTAGAACCATATATTCAGATTGCTGTCAAAGAAGCACCAAAAAACCCTACAGGAGATCTACTGATGTGGTAGTATCCTGCAAACCACATCAGCCAAACAAGCGAGCAGCAGTGCGAAACGTTGAGGCACCCGAGTAGATATATTGAACAGTCGAAATGTTTCCTCTGTCGCCGTCATCGGCAAGCCCATGGCCTGCCCCTGCAGCCATCTTATCATCTCCCCCGATCTCCCAATTCTGTCACCTTGTGAAATCTCTCTCTCCCAATTCTGTCACTTTCTTCTCCCTCCCTCTCTATCTATCTTTCTGGCACACACACAATCTCTCTCTCTCTAGATGGATGGTGACGAATGGGGACGCTTGGGCTCATCAACCATCCACCATTTCGTTCAGGATAATGCACGCCGCACACACACGTACGGTGTACTCCTTCCGTTTTAAAATAGATGACTCAACTTTGTTCTTCCTTCGTTCATTTTTGTAAGTCATTTCAGACAACTCGATACATTGTTTGAAATATCTTTAAGGTCTTATAAAAATGAACAGAGGAAGTACTAAAATTAATACAAAATTGAATCATCTATTTTGAAACGAAGGAAGTACTTACTAAAACGTATGTGTGCACGAGACCAGGGCACGGATGGGTCGAGACAAAGGACCGTGCAAGTGAGTGTACCTCTCGGTTTCACAACCTCCTATGTAGAAAAAAGGTGGTAGTATTATGGATATATGTCCGGAGAGTGGAGACCGTGTCGATGCCCGAACCAGATGTGTTGATAAAGAAGAATGCACGAAGATTTGGTCATTTCAGGGCTGGGATTTACTTAGCCGGTTACTTCTCTTTCTCTGATGCAGCCACCGGCGGCTACGTCGTTTCCTTCTTTGAGGCATCGCCTTGAAGAGTCAATATACTGCAGTTTGCACGGATCTCTTCGTTGTCGGGGACAGTGGACGTCGGAGCGGCGGTTCCGGGTGGTTTCTGATTGTGCGCCGAGATGGCGATCTCGGGAACAATGTGAGTGGCAGCTCTATGTGGCGGGGCTCTATCTCGGCATTGGTTGGGTGGCATCCTTGTCCCGCTTGGGCGGTAGGGGTGTCGGCTCGGGCGGCCCCGGATGTGGTGCGACGTTCGTGGTCTGCGAGCGGTTGCCCTGAGTAGCGTGGGCTGCGGGCAGTCGGGTTGTCTTGGCGTTGTCGCCTGGGGAAGCGGTGGTATGTCGGGCGGCGGCTCCGGAAGGCGGTGTGCCGGTTGATTGCGCTGGGCGCGACGGAAGTGGATGTCGGGCGGCGGCCCCGAGAATCACCGTGGCGACCAAACTTCGTGGGCAACGATGATGGTGGAGCGGCGTCGACAACGCGGCAATGGTTGCGGTAGTCGGCTCTTCTCCGGCGTGTTCACGGTATTGCCTCGGTTTGTTTGCTTTGTGGAGTCGAAGGCTGCGGTGGCGAATACGTGGTGTACGATGACTGGCTGCAGGTGGCCCGTTCGGTGATCTTCCGTGGCGCCAGCCGTGCCTGGTTTTGTTCTTCTGAGTTCTCCGTCAGAGTCGGAGCTGCGTTGTCTGGCCGTAGGTCGACATGTCATCGATTAGGATGGACTTTGCCCTGTGTGTTTCAGTCTTTGGGTGTGGGCTTGACCCTTGTTGTTCCGGTTTTCGCCCGGTTTTCCGTAATTAACTGAGCAATTCTCTTCTGCTTAATTAATAGATGAGGCAATCTTTGCCTCCGTTTAAAAAAAAATTGTCGCTTCACAACGATTTGAATATTTTTGGGCGGTGCTTAGCAACTAGCAGCATAGCAGGTGTTCTCATTGTTGTTTTATTATGGTGTGAGATCTTTTTGCACTGTGGAAGTATCAGAACATCTGTTTTGTAAGGCCAACTCCACCGCACGACCCCATCCTGTCCGGCCCTGTTCGTTTGGGGCAAAAGGGACAAACGAGGCGGCCCAGCGCGCGATGGCCCGGACCCATCCTGTCTGTTTTGTGTCCGGGCCGACCCATTTCGAGCGCAAACTTGCGTCGGGTTTGGGTCGCAGCGGACATCAAACGGACGCGCGCCTCGTCCACGTCGGGGCCGCGTGGCAGGCGGCCACCTACCTCCCACCCGCCCACATCAATGCGCACGAGCGGGCGGACCCACCTGTCATCCGCACGTCGAACGGTCGCCGTCCTTCTTTAAGTGGGAAGCGTGGACGGGTCGTCGTCCACACTGCCCCACGCCACCCCGCGGCCTCCTCGAACCCCGACAGCGCCGAACCCTAGCCTTCCATTGTCCTCGAGCTCGCCGGCCGCCCACCTCGCCATGGGCTTCTGGAACCGCAAGGGCAAGCACGACCGTGAGGCCGGCTCCTCCTCGGGGCGCCGCCGCGGCTCCGTGAAGAAGGAGGAGCCCGCGTCGCCAAGGCCTCCTCCCGTCGAGCCCCGCCCGCCCCCTTCACCATCAACCCTAGGCCCGGCCGGGCGAAGCGCGACCAAAGAAGACTCGCGGCGGACGTGGTGCCGGAGGTATCGGGACACGAGGACGCCGGTCCCATGGAGTGACGCCCACCTCCCCAACGGATGGCACCTCGGCGCCGACCGGGTCCCGATCCTCTCAGGTGGCGAAGCGGCATACAAGGCCGCGATGAGATTGAGCGCCGCCGCCGCCTCCTCCGCGATGACCTGTTCTACGACGACAGGTATGCCCTCGACTCCCCGCTGTGGGACACGTGGCTCCGGGACGAGCACAACACGCACCGCGCGTCATACTTCGCCGGCACGGTGTCGGGGCCGCGGCGGCCACGCCGAGAGGTGCGCGGCGTATCGCGGCGTCTTGTGGCGTCTGTAGCGTGTGCGGCCTTACGCCCACGCCGTCGCCTTCCCCGTCTCCGTCACCACCTCCACATCCTCGCATGACAGCGGAGAGGAGGCCCAGATCGTGGAGCGTGTCATGGACGACTCCATGTACACCCACGACGAGCGCCAATGGGACGGCTTGGAGGAGGTGATGGCACTCTCTGCCGCCGGCGACGTCGCCTTCCCCGAGCCGCAAATGGTGGCCGTGAAGGAGGAGGAGAGGAGGAGGAGGCGATGGAGGAGGACCCGCCGGCCGCCGCGTTTCCAAAGAACCGGGCTGGGGGTGGGCTGGTCCTGCATCGCCCGGAGATGGCCGCGGCAGCATGAATCGGTGCCCCACTCCACCGCGGTCACCGGAGGCGGAGGCGTCGCCACGGGAGGAGGTGGTGCAGCACCTCCGGCCCAGCCCGCCCGTCTACCACGCACCGCCGCCCATTCAGGACGCCCGCTGCCTACGCCGACCTCGTCGGCCGACGCATTTACACCGGCGGCCGATGAAGACGGCGACGGCCACGGCACCGACGCGCGGCCGAGCGCTGGAGGCGTTTTTATATGTTAATTATGAAATCGGGTTTTTAAGTGGCCGTGAAAACTGGGCCGTTTTCTGGCCGATCCCTATATATGTTTCATGTTTTTTTTAAAATGCATTTATTTACTTTTTTAGTTATTTCATTCTAGTTTTTATAAATTTTTTTATTCACGTCCACCCCGGACATGATTTGGGGTGCGGCCGCGCGGTGGGCGCACGCACGACCCATCTGACAAAGCCGGACACAGACGACTCATCGGCGCCTCAAAGGAACAAAATCCGGTCAAACCGGATGTCCGTTTGGGGTCGTACGGCGGTGGAGTTGGCCTAAGGGCTTGTCCCTATTCCAGAGTGCATGTGATTGGAGTTGGCAACATTGGTTACATTCTGCATGTTTCCTAAATAAAATGCCTGCACATTTCAGACTTTTAACATGGTACCAGCCATCGGTCCTTAAAAGGGCATTTAGTTTAACCTGAGCCATGCAAAACTGGTTCGGCAAACTAGTCTGAACAATGAACCAGAAAAGGAAGAGGATGCAAGCAGAAACCGCAGAGCTAAGAGCATATAGAACTACAGGAGAGTAAAGATCATGAACAAGCAGATGCAGATGCTATGCTCATGCATGGCAGGTGAACATATTCCAGAGTGGAAGTTGAAGGCAAAAATGCCAGTGCAGAAAGACTTGAAGTTGGAGGTCACTACTTTTAATGGTAAATATTCGTTTATACAGAATGTTAATGTGATTTGTATTACTGAGCCGAGAGCAATTTTCGATGATTTATCATCTATTCCCTCCATTCACTATTGTAAGATGTTCTAACCTTTTTTGATTCGGATGTTTATAGATGTATTTTAGTGTGTTTGTTCACTCATTCCAGCCCGTATATAGTTTATATTAAAATATCCAAAATATCTTATATTTAGGAACAGAGGTAGTACTATTCTTTGCCAATGTGCTTTTTACATGGTCAAATAACCACGTAGTTGTCATGTATTTATTCTTTTCAAGGTACATTCTTATGATAACTTAAATGTATGTTTGTGGTAACTAGGTTAAAAGGAGTATAAGATGCTATATTCATATATTGTTAAAGCACGGGCAGTACAAATGTAGGTGGAATATAATTAAACTGCTTTGTAAACAACCCGTGCTCGCACAGCAATACTATTTTCACTCACAACACAAATCTTCTTATATTTGCCAGTTATCATGATCACTTTGGAATACTTCCTGCATGCAGGCAATCTCTATATGGAGTAAGTTTTTTACGCAAGTACTTCACAATGATATTATTATTTTAAACATGGGTTAACAGGTGGGGCCCACAAGGGTAATTGAAAAGAAAGTTTTCACACCATCAAGGAGAGCAGAATTTTCTTCCTGCCAACTCTCAAAATTCTGATGTCCATGTTCAAATATATACAAAAGTATGCCTACAACAACCCCTCAAAAAAAATATGCCTACAACAACAATTAAACCCCAAAGAACGAAGCGACAGGCGCGGCAATATGGGGATTTCTTACCCCTTGTTTTGAGCATACTCTTTTCGCTTCTGGGCAAAAAGAATGGCGAGTTGTCTCCGTATGAGAGTTGTTTGTTAGCTACGGATGCAAACGCCGAGGAGGCCTGTAGGATCGAATGCTCATGAGCAACCACCGTGTTTCTCAAGAGAAGAGCATCTTCAGTTCTTCTAGACGTGCTGTGCGGAATTCTTGGTCCGTCAACGCTCCGGAAATCATTCGCTGCTTACGAGCCTGTACAGCTTCCATTCTTTCCTCAACAGTACCCTGTGCCATGACAGAAAAATCAGTAACAGTTTGAATGATCAACGATTTCATGCTATGCTGACAGCTGGCTTCAGATTCCCAATAAGCCCCGTTGAAAATTACCTTGACAATGAATCTTTTGATAGAAACACTCTTCGTTTGACCAATTCGATGGCTGCGCATGACAGCTTGTTCTTCAACAGCAGGATTCCACCAAGGGTCCTAAAGGAAAAAAGGACATATTCAGGCCTCATTTGGTTCATAGGATAGGAAAGTCATAGGAATAGGAAAGTCACAGGAAATGAGATGACATGTATCTGAAATCCTATGAATAGGAATAGAAAAGAAGATGCCCTTTGGTTGACATCATAGGATTTTTTCCATTGAGTCTAGGCTAATGTTTATTTTCCTATGAAGGCCTCCTTTGATTTGTAGGAATTTTGTAGGAACCCCATAATATAGGATTTCTATAGGAAAAATTCCTTTAGAGCCCTTTGGTTTGTAGGAATAGAATCCTATTCCTATGGAGGAATTCTTCCTATCCTCCACATTTCATAGGAAAATAAACATTAGCCTAGACTCAGTGGAAAAAATCCTATGATGTCAACCAAAGGGCATCTTCTTTTCTATTCCTATTCATAGGATTTCAGATACATGTCATCTCATTTCCTATGACTTTCCTATCCTATGAACCAAATGAGGCCGAAATGTGGAGGATAGGAAGAATTCCTCCATAGGAATAGGATTCTATTCCTACAAACCAAAGGGCTCTAAAGGAATTTTTCCTATGCAAATCCTGTCTTATGGGGTTCCTACAAAATTCCTACAAACCAAAGGAGGCCTGAGATGCCACACAAGGAAATAGGGCGAAAATGCCTAGATCAGCAAGTCACTGCAGCATAAAAATAACAGTAATGAGGGTACCACCTGACTGCTGAGAAATATAATCGACATATTTCCACCTATGCTAACTATGTAAAAAGTAGTTCAAAGTAAGTACGCTATCCCAACCACCAGGAGTGTTCAGTCGTGACCATCCATTGATCGAGGGTAAGCTTGGTCATATCAGCACTTACAAAGTCATTCATCTCTCTTATACATGAAGGTTTCGAATGCAGTTAAGGAAATCTAGACCAATACAACTACTGAACTACATAAAGAGACCTAGACCTATACTAATACTCCTTAACATTAGTGACTGTGTATCCTAACATCTACGAATCTGTACCGAGTCTCAAGAAAAAAGTGACACTATTTTTCCAGAGCAGTGGCTAAGGTGGAAAACAGAAAAAGGAATTGATTGGCAAGCTTCAATGGTATTATTATTTCCTTATTTGTTTGGAGTGCACATTCCGCATTAACCTTGTAAGTCACTGATAGCCTATGACCCACTAAGAGGCAACAGTACTAGAAAATGGATCACACAGAATTAACTCTCCATATTAGTGTGATTGCTCCACAAAATATTCCCATACTCATTAATCATAAATGGCAGCCTTTCGTTCAAGATTCATCAACTTCTACAAAAACAAAGGCATTCCAAAGGAAAACACTTAACAAATATCAACCGTGAGGATAGTGTCCGAAAAATAGAGACGATTAGAGCCTGAAGGAAATCCAAAAATTTAACCTCCCAGTGAAGGTCTGAAGGATGCCATAGAAAACTACTGAACAAAGCAATCTAGTGAAATATTTCCATCTATAAACTTAAGACAAAATTTTGACGAAATATACCATGACAAACGCGTTAGAGGCAGCGGTGAGGTTTATTCCAACACCACCAGCCTTCAGAGACATAAGTAAAACCTGCATAAATCAAATGACAATGCCTTAGCATTTTCTATTGGTATAACAGGCATTTCAATTCATGGAGATAAACTTAAATAAAAAGGAGTGAGATAAAGAAACAGAAAAGAAAAACATACCAGAATTCGTTTGTCCTCAGAAAACTCACAGATTACTTTCTCTCTCTGCTGAAGATTTAAGGTCCCATCCAGTCTGGTAAATGAGATGCCATGCCTGCCATGAAAAAAGCTCAAAGATAATTAATGAATAAATCCTACAATGAAAAAGGAAATTAATAAACTGCCAAAATCTTGGACACATTAACCAATGAATTCTTCCAAAGGACTATAGCTAAGCACTCCAACTGCATGCAGTACTGTAATGCAGGCAAGGAAGGAAATTTTAAAACATGCCATACAACTGCTGCCTATGATTGGTTAGTTCAGGAAAATCTCTGACCCTTTCCTGTACTTGGTTGAAACCGCTCACCAGCCCGATAATTTGTAATCCAAATTACAACATCTAAGGGCCAAATTCCATAGCTCTGTACATTGTGCACTAACAGCACAGAAGCAGAGTATTTTGTACAAGAAATGGTTATAGTTCATACTCAGATGAGTCTTTAAAGCAGGAAAGTGCAATGTGCATAACTACAGGGAAACTATGTTGCCAAGCCCAGATAGATATTGAAATAAGATCTTTAAATAATATACATCAGCAGACAAACGCCGTGCTGTTGGCCTGCACAAACTTCACAATCTCCAAGTAAAGTAGTAAACAATAACACCAAGCCAATTCCTTATGAGTTATGACTGAATATTTCCTCTCTTTTTTAACATGCAAAAGGTATGTGTATCTTTTTGTGTTAAAAATATGAAAAGTTCAAGTACAAGAAAAATTGAGAAAAAAAAGTTACCTGGAAAGTGGAATTTCCAGGAGATCTAGAAATGCAGTCCACTGACTAAACACGATACTCTTGGCGCCTGAACTGCGAAGAGATTCTAATTCCTGTAGAAGAAAAGATATCTTCGAAGATTCAACCCAGTTCTTCTCAACATCAATTTGGAACCGACTGTTAGTTGGAGCAGTAATAAGATCTTGCTTGGTCATCGACTTTCTGTAACAGTACAATCAAATTGATAAGAATGACAAATAGGAAGCATGTATGTACAGGAAAATAGAACATGTCGGAGAGGCAAATGAAGAGTCAACAATAGAGTACCTACAAACAGGACAAAGACCTGCTGCTGGACTCTGCCAACTAGATAAAATACACTCTCGGCATAATCGATGAGCACAGGGAGTTAACACAGCATCCTCAAAGGCTTCCAGGCAAATAGGGCATTCCCCCTCACCTTTCTGCAGTTCTTGGACAACCTCTTCAATGTAAGCCTTAGAGGGAAGGGAAGAAGAATCCCCATTAACATTACTATTACCACCATGCAGGAAACGCTTTGCAAGCTTATTGAGGTCTGCAAACTCCTGTGTATCTCCACGACTGATAAAAATAAAGCTCCGTCATGAAAAAGGACCAATGGTAAATAAATAAAATGAGAATGCATATGCTGAATGTTAGATGAACTATTGCTCTACACGTGGGACCTGATGGGTCCTAATTTGTCAGGCCAAACTAGAAAAATTAAAAACAGGGTTATAGTTTCAAAACTAACCTCATAACAAGAAATGGATGGTCACAACATTGCCTAAGGCTAAAAAGCAACTCCAAAATTGAAGCATAATTGTGCAGGACCTTCCCTTGCTCCACAAACTGATCAAATTTCACCTATAAAAACAGCGCATTGCATCAGTTTGTCCGTCTGCACAAACATGTTTCTTGATCAAATTTTACCAGCATAAGCTGTGAATTTGCCTCACTGCATGTGCATGATCCTTCTTAAACTGACAGCACACTACCTTAGATCGTCGAAACAGAGCTTCATAGAAGTCCTTCTCAGACTCTGATAGATCACAATATTTCACTTCAATATTCGCTGGGGGTAGAGTAAGGATTGGTCTGCAAGAAAATAAGGGTGTAAGTTAATGCGCCTTAGAATGCTCCATACCAAAATTTGAGTGTACCTGCCCTCCTTGTCTGTGCTATTTTTAGTTCTCCTCAACATTACTGGCTTTAAAATGGTCTGCACTAGCTTTAAGCCTCTTTCGTCACCTTCTTCAAATGGTTTTTGTACAAGTTTATTCCACCTAAATAACATAGGGGCAACAAAAGTTAGCATAGAGGATAGCAAAAACCTTTTGAATTTGTTGCACCGCAAGGTAATATAGTAACTCTGATACATCATGGTTTCACATATTTTATTTCCATAAATATAGGAGACCCAGATGAGCGGAACAATAGTGAAGTGCTAGCCATGTTACTACCTCCAGTCCTACATCCTAAATAGAGGTCAATTTTGATATTTATGCAGTTAAACTGCTAAAGCTATGACCAGTAATATGCACAAAAATATTTTGATCTGTCAACATGGGAATGACATTCTGATTATTTTTTCAACGCAAGTACTTCCATAGCTTCCTGGAAAAAAAGATTAATTGTGTCTGTATCAACATATTTTTAATATTCTTAACTATTCTTAAATAAGATGTTATGAGAGGAAGAAATGGATAAAACACACATTTGGCAGCGTGTCCTGTTTTATTTTTAGAAAGAAGACAGAATCAACGATTGAAACAACAGAAAAAAGAGAATGGAAGCAGTAACAAGTATAAATACTGTGGTGTTGCATCTTGCAGAGATATCATTCTCACAACTAAACTTGGATGAAGACATTATGAAACAAATTAATCATGTAGACAACATATAAATTGATGTGATGTGATTAACAGGGAACCTGAACTGTAAAAATGACAGAAGCCTTTATTTCCATTATGCAACAGTCCAATCAACTTTTCCATTCTACAACAGTCCAATCAACTTCTATTTGGTCACATGATTTTCAGTAGTGATCTAAAACGTCTTATATTTGTTTACAGAGGGAGTAGTAAATTTTACCAGATCTGCACAAGTATACCAAATAGAACAAAGACTGGCAAATGAAAGCAAATTGATAATAAAACTTACAGGGCCCAGTTTCTCCATGGTTCAACCTTCAGAAACCTAAAAGGCTGTATAGATCCTCCAAGTTGTTCTATGTTAAAGTAGAGCACATAAAACTAAAAGCATAACCGTATAAATCCATGCAGGAAACTAGGGATGAAGACCTTAAAATTTATCTCGCCCAACATACTTTTTTAGCAGGGCCAGCATGTTCGATTCAATGAGTAATAACAATGTACCATTAGATCTTGACCTAAGCAGCTAAGCTCACCTGAATTGGTGTACCAGTAAGACACCAGCGCCGATCAGCAGTAAGAGCAGCAGCAGCTTGGGATATTAAACTTTAGATGACTTTATCATGTGTGCCTCATCAAGCACAATTCTAAACCAGTGAACAGAGTAGAGGCCACCATTTTCTGTAGAACTCTAGAAGCAGGTATCCGTAGTTCAGTCAAGAATAGATTGCACAATGAGACAAAAGATAAAACAACAATAGCAATGAGCTGGCGGCAGTAAATATCTCTCATTTGCATGTCAATTTAATCCGTGTGGTTTGCACATTATTCATAACCAATTCTTCTACCAAGCCACATTAAACATTAACAACGCAAAGCCATAACGGCTAAACAATATGCACTCGATCATGTGTTTCCTCAAACAAGCACATAAGTGCATGTCATTTTGTACTAGAGAAACATCCACGTGATGCCAGTCTTACAGCTCGAAACCAAGGCAAAAGACAAAAAAGAAACAAAACAAAACCAAGATGAGAACCAAAACTGTACAGTTACCCACTTACCCTACAGTCAGTATTCACAGCAGGAACTTAGGAAAGGCAATATTAGTCAGTGTTCTTGTATTATTTACAAAACAGGACATGTGTGATAAATACTAAATAGCAATAGATGCCGAATTCCAGCAAGGAGCCACAATGGGACAATTATTCAAGCAAGCAATCTACCACATGGACAGGCTCCATCTTGCAATTCACAACGAATAGCAGTAGTAATGCGCTGAAAGATACAAGTATCCTACAAGTTATCAGAGTCACCTCGGTTGAAAATTCTGATGCCACGACTCCATAGGTGGTCAGGACAATATCATTCTGACCAATAAAGCTTGCTTCCTTTGGTCTGCTTTGGCCATAATGAACATATATATTCAAAGAATTCGGTTTTGTATGAGCTTCAATCTCTGCCTGTAATTCAGATATCAGTTTACAGTATTAAAAACATTAGTACTAGCATTGCATCTAAAAATGAACTAACAAAACAAATATAATACGCTAACACTGCTTGTCTTTCAAGTTTTCACAAAAAATAAATCTGCATAATTGAAACAGATAGTATAACATAGAAAATAGTATTGGTGCCACTGTTACAAATATACCTTCCACTGACTCAGTAGTGTCATCGGGCAGATAACTAGATTTCCACCTCCAATCAGTGGGGCCTTAGGTTTCCTGAGCTTGCTAAAAGAAAAGGGGCTAGCTAAATTCTTCACGGAATCAAGGGACTGAATAGGAGTTTCACCCAGCCCACTAGCTTCTCCAGAGATCTGAGTACTATGCTGAGTTGTGACGCGCCCTTTGCTAGAATCAGAAAGAAGAAGACTTATCGTCATGATAGTCTTCCCAAGTCCCATTGCATCTGCCAGAATCTGCAATATACTAAATCAGTTAATAAATTTATCACAAATTAAAAGCACAATTAGGATTTTCGACAGGCATGGCAAGGATATATCAGTAAAATATTTTATATAACCCTTACCCCTCCTCTAGAAAGCTGTAATGTACTAGGAAATTCAGTGGTGGCATCCCGGAAAATACATTCAAGTACAGAACAAATTCCCTCCTGAAATAAATGAGTAGGATTACAAATGTTGATTAAATTTGGAACAATCATAATAAAATGAAATAGCAGATGCAAATATAAGCCAGACATACTTGTCATCAAGCTTATATGCCTCCCAACAAGGGTGAAGGGTTGTAGCTGCATCCTGGGAGCAACTGCCTTTCTCAAGCTGCAGCATCCAATGAAGGGCCTGCTTCTGATAAGGGCGCAGATCACACTGCAGAGCCTCAGGTGGATCCCTCTCCTTTATAAGGGATAAAAGGGAGCATTACTGAAGTCAGGGCAGGCCAACTTATGTCTGAAAATGACAAAACTAAGATTGTTGAATTACCTCCAATGCAGAACTGTCTGATATTCCAATTATATCATCCAAATCTGAATCTGAAACAGTTCCTTCAGCATGATCATCTTCATTTCCGCTAGAAGATAATTTCAATTTCTCAGATGTCAACTTTGCGACTGGCTCTCCGTTACTGCTCTGTTCAGGCAGATGTGAGCCCAATAGTTATTATGACAACAGTAGTGTAAAGTATGAGCCAATAATAGTTTACCTTTCTTTCAATTGGTCGCTTTCTGGAATAGAGATCTTCTGGAGTAAATGCTGCCTGTTGTTTATTTACATATAAGCAAATGAAAACAGAACTAGAGAATGTGATTCTGAAGCAGAACACATAAGTAAGACAATTGCCCAATTTGCATCCTTATCTCTCCAATTATGTACTACATGGTTATGAAGTAAAATGCACCTCTTTCATACTTCTCAGTTCTGCTTTATTGTTCATCATCCATTCATGATATTTTTATCAAAGCAAGAGCTCAGAGGGTGCTAATGATGACATTTTACAATCCTTTTTTGCTAGAATGAGCAAGAGATCATACCGCCTTGCAAGCAATCATACCAGCATGCACAGGATTTAATGTAATCATGATCTTGCGAATAACTTTTTCATCTTTTATCAGTACATCCTTTAGGGACGCAATAAACTGAAGACCGCCACCTTCATAAAAGGGGTAATCCCGATGACTTTGAAAAGTGCGGGGAGTGGATGGAATGTGGAGTCCTCCGTAGCAGCACGTGTTGCCTTGGGCGGTGACTGCTTTTGGTCACGAAACATGGAGCTGTTGATATATATACTGCAAAATGCACAAGCACCGTAAACGCAATGTACATGAAACAGCATAAATGGGTACGGTAGAGAGCTCCTTATCGGCAAAGATTCATATACCTAGCAGACAAGAGGACGGTGTCCATGATGCTAAGAACCTCAGGAGCGGATTTGCACAGGGCCTCAACTTTGACCTTCCCCTCCTTGAGAAGAGGTAGCAGACACCGCGCCCACTCGTTGGGGATGCGGCCGACCTGGAAACAACAAATGGTTACACCACCATACATGATGCGATGCGATGCGATGCAGCATCAGAGAATTGGGGAAAGCAGTAGTTATGGAGTAATGTACCTCCCCGTGGGTCGGGGTTGAGAAGCGCATAATCTCCGAGGTGCAGGAAGCCAGGGCAAAGCGACCAGGACGGCCCTTGCCCGAGGCGGCTGCGGTCGCGGAGTTGGGGAACGAGAAGGTGACCGGTTCCCCGGCGGCGATGCGCCTGCCCTTGCAGGTGGACAGGCCAGCCATCTCGGCGCTCCCCACCAGCCACCAGTGGTCGCCGCCGCCGGTGGGCGCGGGGTTGGACTTGGGCCTAGGTTTCCCGGCCGCCGCCGCCGCCGGCGGCTTCGGCTGCGCAGGGGTTTTGGGCGGCGGGATCGATTTGCTAGGGGGTTTGGTGGGTTGGACCGGCAGGGGCTGAGGCGGGGGCGACGGCGACGGCGACGGCGGCGGCGGCAGGTTGTGGTGGAGGTCGAGGAGGATGTTGATGGTCTTGGTGGGGTCGTCGCCGGCCATGTGGAGCGCGCGGATGATGTCCATCTCCGGCGTCTCCTCGCCGAGCACCGCGCGCACCGCCGCCACCTGCTCCGCCCTCTCGCTCTTCTTCGCCATCAGCCCGCCCCTCCGATTTGCTCGCGAAACTTTCCCGCGAACGAGGCCCGCCTCGCGCCGCCTATACAGCTTCAGCGGGAAGGGGGAGCCAAATTGCCGCCTTGGCCGACCCTTTTCCCCTTTGCGCTCACTCCTGAGTACGGCCTTGGCTCCGCGCTTCTCGACGTCGCTACTCTGCGCCGGTCGACCGGCGTGGTGCCAGAGCGGTCACTCCGGGAACCGTCCGATTGGCGCAATAACATTCGTTAGATCGATCTTTTCCTCCCGTATAGGTCAACCCTCTCTTTCCTCCCTCAGGTTTGCGCTCGACGAAAAAGAAGAAAAGGGGGGAATACATCCACGTCCAGCACGCACGCGCACCGTCCCCCGTGTCTCCGGTCACAGCTGAAACACCCCTCCACTCGCGTGCAGCACCATCGCTCCTCATCACAGACATCACTGTCGCATCCCTCGTTCGTGTTCGGTTGGTTTCAACATCTCCGTCGACCGGTTCCAGCTCATGGCACCCATGGTCCTATCATCGACAACGGCTAAGAGCAGCTCTAACAGTCCTACCTAAACCACGGCCACATACTTTTTTATCCGTTTGGACGCAGACGCATGACACAAATGTCTGACATTGTGTTTGGGTCGGCGCGAGCGTCCGACCCATTTTATCGGCGCGCCAAAATAAAAGTTTAATATGCATTTAATTAAACATAAAAGCCGACCACGAAGGCCGGCGAAAGTCCACATTATATATTATTAATTAATATAAAAAACTAAAAACTAGACGACACGCAGCCCTAGGCGTCCTCGTCTGTAGCTGGTGAGGTCGATCGACGTCAGCTTGAGGCGGCCAGGGAACGCCGTGTTCGTAGAGCGGCGATGTCGGGTCAATGCCACGCTGGCCTGGCGCCTCCTCTTCGACCTCGCTCGAAAGCATCTGCGCCGCCCTCCGGCGCTCCTCGGCCACCAATGCGGTGCCAGTGGTCGAGGTAGGCCGCCTCCGCCTTCGTCGCCCCGAGCGATCGGCGGAAGGCCGACCACTCGCGCACTACTCCGGTCCAGAGTAGCGCCGAGGGGCTGCTCTGGCTCGGCTTTACGAGACGGCGGGTCACCGGCGGCACGATGCGCCGCCAACGAGAAAGGCCATAGCCTCCGCCATGGCGTACTGAAAGCCGCCTCCTCGCCTTCCTCCACCGCTCCTCCTCCTCGCTTTCTCCATAATGGCGCTGGTAGGCGGCTCGGCCTCTGGTCCTCGTTGCAGGACGACGAGCGCGGCGTGGTCGACGCCATGGACGCCATCGCCTCGCCTTCGTGCTCGGCGAACCATCGAGCCTGGCGCGAAATAATGGCGAGCGCGGTTCGGCGCTTTCCGGTGTCAAGAACGCCGGCCGCGCTCCTCCGCATGGGCCCTTGCCGTCATGCGGCGCCACGACATCGGATCCTCTTCGATCCAAATGCCGATCATGCGCGCGGCGTGGTCGAGAATGCAGTAGAAACGCAGCGGTCGCCAGTGGCACTCGGCCGGTGCACCGCACATTGATGCGTTGCCTCGCCGGCCGGTCGCTTGAGGGAGGGGGAATGGTGGCGGGGCCTTGCCCTTCTTGCCGCCGATGCCGGAGAAGAAGCCCATGCTGGCGGTGGCTAGGGTTGTCGCCGGCGTGGGGGCAGGGGTGGCCAGATTGGGATGGGGGCGAGGATGAGGACGGACTCGCCGCACGCCCGGCTTAAAAAAGGACGACCGTCGTCGCTGTCGCGTGGGTCCAAGGTGGGCGGTCGTCATAAATAATGTTGACCGTCGAAGTTGGGACGCCGCCAAAGGGACGCCGCGACAATGAAGAAGCCGAAAGCGTCCGTTCGGCGTCCGCGCCGACGCATTTGGGCCGCAAATTTGGGCCGCAAATGTGTCGGCGCGGACATGGAGCGGACGTAATTTAGGTATGGGTCCGCGCGTTGGGCCGCCTCTTTTGTCCGCACCGATCCAAACTGATGGCGGCGGACGAAATGGATCGCCCCATTGAAGTTGCTCTAATTCCAGCATCACCGCCACCAAGCCACACAATGGCCGCCTCACGCATCCCTATGGTTGGTTGGCTCATAGAACTGTGGTTCGGCACTCGTGGCAGCTTCTTAGTCGCCCTTGTGACTTGCGTTCCAGCATCGTCACTCGTCGATTCCAGCATCTTCGCTTTGGCCAGTTGCAGCATCTCGCGCGCCTGTCGTTGCTCACCAGGTGTCGTTCCAGTATTGCGTTTGGTCGGTTCGAGCATCGTCGTTGGCCGGTTGCAACATGTCGTGTGCCCTTGTCGCTAGCTCACCTTGCACCGCTCTAGCAACACCGCTCACCCGTTTCAGCATCGTCGTTGGCCCGTTGTAGCAGTGCCCCGTCGCTGGCTTCGACACGCATCTGTGACACCCCCAGATATTAGTCATGGCATTATCCTAACTAATGTGACATGTCATCATGATTATAGTTAAATTGCAATTAACAGTTAATCCAAAACTCAAATTCAAATTCAAATTGCAAGTCAAATTATTATTTCTTCAAACAGTAAAACAAAAATTGTTTCGTAATAATGCAAATATTCCCTAAGTAATTATGTTAAGGAAAACAACATCACCTAAATTACCAAAATGACCCTATAAATTATAAAAGTGGATCAGCAGCACTTATATTACCCATTTCAAAATAAACAAGTATTTTGGCATTTCAAAATGACTTGAAACTTTGTGTGCAGTTCCATTATATGACCTAATATTTTTGTGCCAAATGCCATGTTAAACAAAAAACATTTGCTATGTATAAAAATTACAAACTAGAAGATTAAAAGAAATGGGAAAACAATAAAGAAGAAGGGCTAAGCATACCTGTTCACCTGGGCCTCTAGGGCACAGGAGAGGCCCACCACCAAATACTTCTTCTTCAACCCATGTTCATCAGATCGCTGCCGCGCTGTCAAGGTTCACGCCCGAATCGCCACGTGTTGGCCATCCCGCTGCCTCCCCGTCTGCCTCCTCGCGTATAAGGTCGCTGCCGCCCCATGTCAAACCCTAACCCGCTCATTCTTCCCTCACGCCGCTTTCTTCCTCCCATCGCATTGCCGAGTAGTCATCGCCATGGCCGCTGCCACCGTCGGGCCATCAAGCTCCTCCGGCTAGCTACGTGTTTGGGCGCTTCGCCTCCCCCACGCCGCCTACGCTGCTGGATCAAGTCGGAGCCTCGCAACGCCGCTTCGCCGCCATCTTCTTCCTCTCGCACCAACCGACATTCTTCCTCAAATTTGGCGACTCTACCGCTCCTAAACTCTCACCGCCACCGTGTGCCTCCTAGGTGAGCTCCCCGTCAATTCCCCTCTCTGCTTCGCTTCAGACCGCCCCATAGCTGCCTCGCCACCATGATCGAAGGCTTCGCCACTGCTTCGCCGCCACCATGGCTAGGATCCCTCGCCACGCTCTGTGCACGCCGTGCCCCCTCGGTCTCGCATGAATCCAGCGAGCCCTCGCTCGCTTCCTCGCCCACTACAACATCGGGCTCGTCCAACTCCCGCTTCGACATCGCCTTGCCGCTTCGCGTTTTCAGATCCGCCACCCGCCGCTTCGCAGGCGCTGATGTCGACCACCTTCGCCATACGGACACCGTTAGCCGCTTCGCCACGCCTTCGCCAGGCTGCTCGCTGGGTCGCGCCCTAGCCGTGTCCCACAGCCGCCCACGCATGCGTTGAATGGCTCATGTCGCTCACCGCCACGCCTCGTGGTTGTGCCTCGCCCGACCATGCTCAAGACGTGTGTTTCGCCAGCTTCGCTTCACAGATGCAGTAGCTGCCGCTCACCGCTCAGATTAAGTGCCTAGAGCTACGCCGCTTTTCCCCAAAGAGGAAGGGATGATGCAGCACAACGATGGTAGGTATTTCCCTCAATGATGAGACCAAGGTTATCAAACCAATAGGAGAATCACGCAACACTACGTAAACAACACCTGCACACAAAGAACAAATACTTGCAACCCGACGTGTTAAAGGAGTTGTCAATCCTTCTCTGGTAACGGCGCCTGAAATTGGCAAGTGGACAGGAGAAAGTTGTAATAGATTGAATAAATAGATCATAAATAAAATAAAGTGCAGCAAAGTATTTTTGTATTTTTGGATTGATAGATCTGAAAATAAAAGCAAATAAAAATAGACCGCGAAGGCAAATATAATAAAGAAGAGATCCGGGGGCCGTAGATTTCACTAGTGGCTTCTCTCGAGAAAAATAGCAAACGGTGGGTAAACAAATTATTGTTGGGCAATTGATAGAACTTCAAATAATCATGATGATATCCAAGCAATGATCATTATATAGGCATCATGTCCAAGATTAATAGACTGACTCCTGCCTGCATCTACTAATATTACTCCACACATCGACCGCTATCCAGCAT
Organism: Aegilops bicornis; assembly: GCA_021605145.1. Taxonomy (NCBI): domain Eukaryota; kingdom Viridiplantae; phylum Streptophyta; class Magnoliopsida; order Poales; family Poaceae; genus Aegilops; species Aegilops bicornis. Next base: position 149,857,109 of record CM038674.1, on the reverse strand, counting down.
GCATCTAGTGTATTAAGTTCATGGAGAACGGAGTAATGCAATAAGAACAATGACATGATGTAGACAAGATCTATTTATGTAGAAATAGACCCCATCTTGTTATCCTTAATAGCAACGATACATACGTGTCGGTTCCCCTTCTGTCACTGGGATCAAGCACCGTAAGATCGAACCCATCACAAAGCACCTCTTCCCATGCAAGATAAATAGATCAAGTTGGCCAAACAAAACTCAAATATCGGACAAGAAATACGGGGCTATAAACAATCATGCATATAAGAGATCAAAAGACTTAAATAACTTTCATGGATAAAAACATAGATCTGATCATAAACTCAAAGTTCATCGGATCCCAACAAACACACTACAAAAAGAGTTAAATCATATGGATCTCCAAGGGACTATTGTATTGAGAATCAAGAGAGAGAGAGAGAGAGAGGGAGAGAGAGAGAGAGAGAAAGCCATCTAGCTACTAACTACAGACTCATAGGTCTACAATGAACTACTCATGCATCATCGGAGAGGCACCAATGGGAATGATGAACCCCTCTGTGATGGTGTATAGATTGAATCTGGTGGTTCTGGAACATGCGGCGGCTGGAATTGATTTTCGTCGACTCCCCTAGGGTTTCTGGAATGTTGGGGTGTTTATAGAGCAAAGAGGCGGTGCGGGAGGCCATCGAGGTGGGCACAACCCACCAGGGCGCTTCTTTGGCCCACTGGATGTCTTCTGGTCCAAAAAAATCTCCAAAAAGTTTCGCTGCATTGGGACTCCGTTTGGTATTGTTCCTGCGATGTAAAAAACAAGCAAAAAAACAGTAACTCACACTTGGCACTATGTCAATAGGTTAGTCCCAAAAATGATATAAAATGACTATAAAATGATTGTAAAACATCCAAGAATGATAATATAACAACATGGAACAACAACAAAAATATAGATACGTTGGAGACGACAAGATCCCCAAGCTTAATTCACGTCATTCTCGAGTAGGTAAATGATAAAACAGAATTTTTGATGTGAATGTTGCCTAACATGTTCATCACATATTCTTTTCTTTTTAGCATGGACATTTGGACTTATATGGTTCAAAGCAATAGTCTGGTTTTGACATGAGGACTTTAATACTCAAGCATATCAACAAGCAACCATGTCTTTCAAAATATCAACACTAAAGCAAGTTATCCCTAGCCCACTATGCTCAATCATTGAACCATTTATGAAACATACTCACATATTAGCTACACCCAATGCTCAAGTACGATCATAGTGCCCCTTAGTTGGTGCTTTACAAGAGAAGATGAAGACTCAAATAAAAAAATAAAAATTGCATAAAGTAAAAGAAAGGCCCTTCGCAGAGGGGAGTAGGGATTTGTAGAGGTGCCTGTGTGACGCCCCCGATTCAATCATACACTAATCATACACGCAAACGTGTACGATCAAGATCAGGGACTCACGGAAAGATATCACAACACAACTCTAAAAATAAAATAAGACATACAAGCATCATAATACAAGCCAAGGGTCTCGAGGGCTCGAATACAAGTGCTCGATCATAGACGAGTTAGCGAAAGCAACAATATCTGAGTACAGACATAAGTTAAACAAGTTTGCCTTAAGAAGGCTAGCACAAACTGGGATACAAATCGAAAGAGGCGCAGGCCTCTGGCCGGATCCTCCTAAACTACTCACCCGGTCGCCGCCGCCGCCCGCACGTAGTAGTAGGCACCCTCGGTAGTAGGGTCGTTGTCAATGGTGGCGTCGCCTGGCTCCAAAGATCCGGTTGCGACAACCGAGAGGAAAGGAAAGGGGGAAAAGAGGGGGAAAAGCAACCGTGAGTACTCATCCAAAGTACTCGCAAGCAAGGATCTACACTACATATGCATGGGTATATGTGTAAAGGCAATATCGGTGATCGAATCTGCAGAATGCCGTAATAAGAGGGGATAGCTAGTCCGTCAAGACTACGCTTCGCAGCCTCCATCTTGCAAAGATGTAGAAGAGAGTAGATGGTAAGTTCACCAAGTAGCATCGCATAGCATAATCCTACCCGGCGATCCTCCCCTTGTCGCCCTGTGTGAGAGCGATCAGCGGGTTATATCTGGCACTTGGAAGGGCGTGTTTTATTAAGAATCCGGTTCTAGTTGTCATAAGGTCAAGGTACAACTCCGGGTCGCCTGTTACCATGGACACGACTATTCGAATAGATCAACTTCCCTGCAGGGGTGCACCACATTACCCGACACGCTCGATTCCCTTTGGCCGGACACACTTTCCTGGGTCATGCCCGGCCTTGGAAGATCAACACGTCGCTGCCCCACCTAGGCACAATAGAGAGGTCAGCACACCATTCTAAATCCTATGCGCGCAGGGGTCTGGGCCCATCGCCCATTGCACACCTTCATGTTGCGTACGCGGCCGGAGAGCAGACCTAGCAACCTCCATTACAAAGGAAGTTGCGTTACGCGGTCCAACCCGGCGCGCGCCGCTCAGTCGCTGATGTCATGAAGGCTTCGGCTGATACCACGACGTCGGTTGCCCATATCTTGTCCCACTTGGCGGTTAGTGCGTATAAGGTCAACGACCCAACTCATATCAAATACCAAGATCTTGTTAAGCGTGTTATTATGAAGTAACCGCGGACGCCGACCAGGGCCAGGCCCACCTCTCACCTAGGTGGTCTCAACCTGCCCTGTCGCTCCGCCACAAAGTAGCACTCGGGGGCCGTCGGGAACTCAGGCCCACCACTACCTGGATGGAGCCACCTGTCCTTTCAGCTCCCACATCGGAATCACATGCGGGTACTCAACGAGCCGACCCGACTTTAGTCACCACCTGTATAGTATGTATGTATGTATGTATGTATATATGTATATACCCGTGATCACCTCCCGAGTGATCACGACCCGATAGTATAGCATGGCAGACGGACAAGAATGTAGGGCCACTGATGGATTCTAGCATCCTATACTAAGCATTTAGGATTGCAGGTAAGGATAACAATTGTAGCAACAATGACAGGCTATGCAGCAGAATAGGATTAATCGAAAGCAGTAACATGCTACACTACTCTAATGCAAGCAGTAGAGAGAAGGAATAGGCGATATCTGGTGATCAAAGGGGGCTTGCCTGGTTGCTCTGGCAAGGAGGGGTCGTCATCGATGTAGTCGATCACAGGGGTATCGGCAGCGGTCTCGAGGTCTACCGAAAAGAAGTAACAGAGGGGGAACACAATAAATAACAGGGCAATCAAAGGTAACACAAAGGAAGATGTGGCAATACGTTGTGCTAGGGGTGACCTAACGCAGGGATAGGTGATACCGGTGAAGGGGGGAAACATCCAGGAAAGTATTCCCGGTGTTTGGCATATTCAGACAGACGAACCGGAGGGGGAAAGTTGCATGTTTGCTACGCTAGGGATGTGTGGCGAATGAACGGGCTGCGTATTCGGATTCGTCTCGTCGTTCTGAGCAACTTTCATGTACAAAATTTTCCCCTCCGAGTTATGGATTATTTTTCTATGATTTTCTAAAGATTTTAAACACTTCTGCAATTTATTTATTTGTTTCAAATCAGCATTATCCAGAACAGTGTCTGGTGATGTCAGCATAACGTAGAGGTGATGTCAGCAGTCAACAGTCCACTGACCAGAGTCAAAGCTGACCTATGGTCTAGTGGGACCCACATGTCATTGACAGTGGTTTAGTTAGCTGAATTAGTGGGGGGGGCTACTGGTCAGTGGGTAATTAGTGTTTCAATTAATTAATTAACAGATTTAGTTATTTATGAAAAATCATTTTAACAGGCGGGACCCACATGTCATAGACAGGGCCCGCCCAGTCATCATAGTTGACTTAGTCAACTGGTCAACAGGGGGGCCGGGCCCACCGGGTCGCTGACCCAAATAGGTGGCTCCTGTGTGGCCATTGCCGGCGTGGGTCTCGGAGAGAGCTCTGGCGAGCCTCTTCCGCGGTGGATCTACATCGGAGCCGGGCGGGATTCGTCCCCCCAGCGTCCATCTGACGCGCGGAAGGGCGCGTTCGAAAGGGGCGACGAGCCGCGTCTAGGGGTGGCCGCGTTAGCAGCTGGAGAGGCGGGGAAGGGCGCCGATGACTAGTCAGAAGCGCGCTTTTCGGCCGTTCGACGGGTCGACGTGTAGCGCTGCAAGAAGACAATTAAGGGTGCGGGTGGCTTCGCCGCGAGGCCCTGAGCGCGATGCGGGGCTCGGTTGAGCTCGACGGCCAAGAGCGACGACAAGGAGCTCACAAGGGGCCAAGCTTCGACAAAGAAGGGCGAGCGAGCTGGGGAGGGGGGGGCGGGCGTCACGGAGAGGGAAGGGAAGGCGCTGGCTCACCTAGCAAAGCGCCACGGAGGCCCGTCGATGGCTTAGAAGTCAGAGAACGGTGGCGGACCGGGCGGAGCTCACGGCGGCCGATGGAGACAGAGACGAAGGGGTTGTCGTGGTTGTAGCTCCCCGACCTCGATCCAGTGGCGAGGTAGAAGAAGGCGTGGCTGGCAGAGCTCCTGGGCATTCTCTGATGGTACCGGGAGGCCGGTGGCCGCGCCTACGGCGACGGTATGGCGACGGCAGCACCGACGAGCTCGGGCATGTGGGAGAGGGGCGAAGAGAGGGGGGATCTGGAGGGCAGCTAGGGTTCAACCAGGGCATGGGTGACCTTGTAGGTCGACGGGGGCGACGGGGACGGCCGCGGGATGGCCGACGCGTGGCCATCCGCGCCATGGACGCGGGTGCGCGGCCCACCATGACGGTGAAATGTGGGAGGAAAGGGATGGTTTCGGGGTTGGGCCACTGGGCCACTGGGCAAGACTGCAATCGGGTCTAGTGCACAATGTCCCTTTTCCTTTTCTTTAACCTTTTTGTTTTCTTTTTGTTTGTTTTATTTCTTTTCTGCTTTTTTTAGTTGCTGTTTATTCTAGTGTTAACCATATACCAAAGTGGCACCTAAATGGATGTCACCAATTATGCCACTGCCACATTAATTTTTCTACCCAAAGTAAAATAGTTTTGTAATTAATTATTATTTAGAAGTATTTAAATAATAGTTTTTGCTACTATTTTATTAATCTTAGAGTATTTAAGCATTCTATAAAAGTGTGGTTTCTCCACCATAATTACCTATGCGATATTTGGTTCTCTCCGAACATTTTAGTTTTAAAATTTAAAAACTTTTATTGTTTGCTTGATTTTGAATTTGAATTTGAACCGGTTTCGAACTAACGTGAGATTAGCAATAGTAATCGAGGTGACCACTACAAAAAAAAGACACATCCGTGACATTTTGGGCCGAACGAAATTTTTTTGTCATACATATGACACTTCTATGACGATAATTGTGACAAAACCTGGTATCATCATAGATGTGGTGGGCTATCACAGCCCTAGAGTTTGCTTGTAACTAGTGGCATTGCATCCATGCATCATGTTTAAATTTCATGAAATTTGAAATGGGGATGACAAACCCTAGCACTAAATGAAATGCAATTAGGATCAAAATAAAAATAATTTCAATGAACCCAGAATGCCCTTTAGAAAAATTCATTATTTTTGATGAAGGTGAAAACCTCTGCCAAAAATAATGCACTTATTTTTAGGCCATTCTGGATTTTTAAATTAACTCATATTGTATTTGAATTGGGGCATTTAAATTCTATAAATATTTTAAATGCTCTAATAAATCCGAAAATAGTTGAGGGCTGTTGGGAAAAATCCAAAGATGTGCCCACAATTTATTTCAGATTTTATAAAGTGGTTTAGTATTTTACTAAATCCAAAAAAACAAAAACAGAAAATAGAAAACATAAATAAAAGGAGAGAGAGAGGTTACCCGTGGCTTACCTGTGCCCACCAACTGCCCAAAGATCAGTAGTCAAGCGGCCCAGTCACCACCGACGCCGCCGTCCTCCTCTGGCGCCAGAGGACGAGACGCACGCTACCGACACGCTGCAAGCACGCCGCCGTGCTGCCTCCCTCGCCTCGCTTGCTCACGACTCGAGACGCCCACGCAACCCCCGCCTCTCACTCTCCCCAAAGGCTGTTCCTCCTCTCGCTTCTCCCTCCCTCCCGAGACCGAACGCCACTGCCGCCGCCGCCATTGTTGCCACCAAATCCACGGCCTCGCCTCTCGACGAGTCCAAGAGCCTCGGCGTCTTCTTCGTCCCCTCCAGAGCCACGAGCCTCAGACGCCTGTGGAGCCGTTGCCATCGCCGTCTTCAAGCTCCGCCGACGAGATCGCTGTCGTTGTTCCGGCCGTGCCAAGCCTCCCCGAGCTCAGATACCCTCCGCTCGATCCGCCGTGAGCTTCGTGATCCAAACCCCTTCTCCTCGCTCTCCTGCGCCTCTAGTCCGTCCCGCCACACGAGCCGTAGCTCACCTCCGCTGGGCTGCCGCCATGCTACTCCGTGGCCTCTGTGTCACCCCATCGTGTCCAACGGCCTCGTGCGCCTCTGCAGCACTTTAGGAGGCTTCACCCGCCTAGTTTGCACGCCGCAGCTACGCTTCCGAGTACGGCCGAACTCCGCCGCCACGGGTCGATCCGACGCCGCCCGGCCAACCCACGGCCTCCCGTGTATTTATGGATGCGCGAGCTCAAGGCCGCGCAGTGGTCTCCGCCATGAAATGGTCGCCGAGCAACGATCCCGACGAGATCCGCCTCGTTCGGCCTCGCCCGGCTTAACGCCGGTCAAACCCCAGTTAGCACTAACCTAATGACCCTCCGGGTCAATGACAGATGGGCCCCGACGCCCCCTGGTTTTTAGTTAGGCTAATTAACCCCCTGCTTAAACCCTGTGTGACTGACGTGTGGTCCCCATGTTGGAAATATGCCCTAGAGGCAATAATAAAAGGATTATTATTATATTTCCTTGTTCATGATAATTATCTTTTATTCATGCTATAATTGTATTATCCGGAAATCGTAATACACGTGTGAATAAATAGACCACAATATGTCCCTAGTGAGCCTCTAGTTGACTAGCTCGTTGATCAATAGATAGTCATGGTTTCTCGACTACGGACATTGGATGTCAATGATAATGGGATCACATCATTAGGAGAATGATGTGATGGACAAGACCCAATCCTAAGCATAGCACAAGATCGTGTAGTTCGTTTTGCTAGAGCTTTTCCAATGTCAAGTATCTCTTCCTTAGACCATGAGATCGTGTAACTCCCGGATACCGTAAGAATGCTTTGGGTGTACCAAACGTCACAATGTAACTGGGTGACTATAAAGGTGCACTACAGGTATCTCCGAAAGTCTCTGTTGGGTTGACACGGATCGAGACTGGGATTTGTCACTCCGTGTTACGGAGAGGTATCACTAGGCCCACTCGGTAGTGCATCATCATAATGAGCTCAAAGTGACCAAGTGTCCGTCACGGGATCATGCATTACTAAGACGAGTAAAGTGACTTGCCGTGAACGAGATTGAACGAGGTATTGGGATACCGACGATCGAATCTCGGGCAAGTAACATACCGATTGACAAAGGGAATTGTATACGGGTTGTTTGAATCCTCGACATCGTGGTTCATCCGATGAGATCATCGAGGAGCATGTGGGAGCTAACATGGGTATCCAGATCCCGCTGTTGGTTATTGCCCGAGAGCCGCTCGGTCATGTTCACGTGTCTCCCGAACCCGTAGGGCCTACACACTTAAGGTTCGGTGGACGCTTAGGGTTGTATGAATATGAGTATGCAGTAAACGAATGTTGTTCGAGTCCCGGATGAGATCCCTGACGTCACGAGGAGTTCCGGAATGGTCCGGAGGTAAAGAATTATATATAGGAAGTATTGTTTGACCATCGGGAAAGTTTCGGGTCACCCAGATTGTACCGGACCACCGGAAGGGTCTCGAGGGTCCACCGGTGGGGACCACCCATCCCGGAGGGCCCCATGGGCTGAAGTGGGGAGGGGAACCAGCCCATAGTGGGCTGGTGCGCCCCCTTGGCCCACCCCCTGTGCCTAGGGTTGAAACCCTAGGGTGGGGGGGGGGGGGCGCCCCACTTGCCTTGGGGGGCACTCCACCCCCTTGGCCGCCGCCCCCTTGGGAGATTGGATATCCAAGGGCCGCCCCCTGGGGGCCTATATAAAGGGAAGGGCGGAGGGGGCAGCCGCACCCTGAAGTTCTGGCGCTTCCCTCCCCCTGCTACACCTCTTCCTCCTCCGTCACGAGCTTGGCGAAGCCCTGCCGGAGTACTGCTGCTCCACCACCACCACGCCGTCGTGCTGCTGGAGCCATCTTCTTCAACCTCTCCTTCCCCCTTGCTGGATCAAGAAGGAGGAGACGTCATCCGCTCCGTACATGTGTTGAACGCGGAGGTTCCGTCTGTTCGGCACTCGGTCATCGGTGATTTGGATCACGGCGAGTACGACTCCATCATCCTCGTTCTAGTGAACGCTTCCGCACGCGATCTACAAGTGGTATGTAGATGCAATCTCTCTCCCATGACTCGTTGCTTAGATGAACTCATAGATGGATCTTGGTGAAACCGTAGGAAAAATTTTAATTTTCTGCAACGCTCCCCAACAAAGTGGCATCATGAGCTAGGTCTATGCGTAGTTCTCTTTGCACGAGTAGAACACAATTTTGTTGTGGGCGAGATCTTGTCAACTTGCTTGCTGCTACTAGTCTTATCTTGCTTCAGCGGTATTGTGGGATGAAGCGGCCGGACCAACCTTACACGTGACGCTTACGTGAGACCGGGTTCCATCGACCGACATGCACTAGTTGCATAAGGTGGTCATGGCGGGTGTCCGCTCTCCCACTTTAGTTGGAGCGGATTCGATGAAAAGGGTCCTTATGAAGGGTAAATAGAAGTTGACAAAATCACGTTGTGGTTATTCATAGGTAAGAAAACGTTCTTGCTAGAACCCAATTGCAGCCACGTAAAAGATGCAACAACAATTAGAGGACGCCTAACTTGTTTTTGCAGCAATTGTCATGTGATGTGATATGGCCGTAAGTTGTGATGAATGATGAATGACATATTGTGATGTATGAGATCATGTTCTTGTAATAGGAATCACGACTTGCATGTCGATGAGTATGACAACCGGCAGGAGCCATAGGAGTTGTCTTTATTTTTGTATGACCATGCGAGTCATTGAAGAACGCCAGGTATATTACTTTACTTTATTGCTAAACGCGTTAGCCATAGAAGTAGAAGTAGTCGTTGGAGTGACAACTTCATGAATACACGATGATGGAGATCATGGTGTCATGCCGGTGACAAGATGATCATGGAGCCTCAAGATGGAGATCAATGGAGCTATATGATATTGGCCATATCATGTCACTACTATATAATTGCATGTGATGTTTATTATGTTTATGCATCTTGTTTACTTAGAACGACGGTAGTGAATAAGATGATCCCTTACAACAATATCAAGAAGTGTTCTCCCCTAACTGTGCGCCGTTGCTAAAGTTCGTCGCTTCAAGCACCACGTGATGATCGGGTGTGATAGATCCTTACGCTCACATACAACGGGTGTAAGACAGTTTTACACATGCAAAACACTTAGGGTTAACTTGACGAGCCTAGCATGTACAGACATGGCCTCGGAACACGGAGCCCGAAAGGTCGAACACGAGTCGTATGGAAGATACGATCAACATGAAGATGTTCACCGACGATGACTAGTCCGTCTCACGTGATGATCGGACACGGCCTAGTCGACTCGGATCGTGTAAAACTTAGATGACTAGAGGGATGTCTAATCTGAGTGGGAGTTCATTAAAATAATTTGATTAGATGAACTTAATTATCATGAACTTAGTCTAAAACCTTTGCAAATATGTCTTGTAGATCAAATGGCCAACACTCATGTCAACATGAACTTCAACGCGTTCCTAGAGAAAACCAAGCTGAAAGATGATGGCGAACTATACGGATCGGGTCCGGAACCCGAGGATCATCCTCATAGCTGCCAGAAACAATATGTCCTAGAAGGACCGCTAGGTGATGCACTGTCCCAGAGAACCAAGACATTATGAATGCTTGGCAGTCTCGTCTTGATGATTACTCCCTCGCTCAAGGCGGCATGCTTTACGACTTAGAACCGGGCTCCAAAAGCGTTTTGAGCAACACGGAGCATATGAGATGTTCGAGGAGCTGAAACTAGTTTTCCAAGCTCATGCCCGGTCGAGAGATATGAAGTCTCCGACAAGTTCTATAGTTGTAAGATGGAGGAAAACAGCCTGCGTGAGTGAACACATACTCAAAATGTCCGGGTTGCACAACCGTCTGTCCCAAATGGACATAAACCTCCTGACGAGGCGGTCATTGATGAATCCTTAAGTCGCTCCCACCAAGCTACAAGAGCTTTGTGATGAACTACAATATGCAGGGAATGGTGAAGACCATTCCGGCATTCTCAATCTTTGAAGTCGTGCGGTTGAAATCAAGAAAGAACATCAAGTGTTGATGGTCAATAAAACCACTAAGTTCAAAAAGGGCAAGGGTAAGAAGAACTTCAAGAAGGACGGCAAGGATATGCCGCACCCGTAAGCAAGTTGCCGGAAGAAGTCAAAGAATGGACCCAAGCCTGAGACAGAGTGCTTTATTGCAAAGGGAAGGGCCACTGAAGCGGAAATGCCCCAAATACTTAGCGGACAAGAAGGCCGGCAACACTAAAGGTATATTTGATATACATGTAATTGATGTGTACCTTACCGATTACTGTGTAGTAACTCCTGGGTATTTGATACCGGTCGTTGCTCATATTTGTAACTCACAGCAGGTCATGCGGAATAAACGGAGACTAGCGAAGGGCGACCCAGGTGACGATGCGCGTCGGGAATGGTTCCAAGGTCGATGTGATCGCCGTCGGCACGCTGCCTCTAATTTACCTATGGGATTAGTTTTAAACCTCAATAATTGTTATTTGGTGCCAAGTTTGAGCATGAACATTGTATCAGGATCTCGTTTAATGCGAGATGGCTACTCATTTAAATCCGAGAATAATGGTTGTTCTATTTATATGAGAGATATGTTTTATGGTCATGCTCCGATGGTCAATGGTTTATTCTTAATGAATCTCGAACGTAATATTACACATATTCATAGTGTGAATACCAAAAGATGTAAAGTTGATAACGATAGTCCCACATACTTGTGGCAAGGCCGCCTTTGGTCACATTGGTGTCAAGCGCATGAAGAAGCTCCATTCGATGGACTTTTAGAGTCTCTCGATTATGAATCATTTGACACATGCGAACCATGCCTTATGGGCAAATGACCAAGACTCCGCTCTCCTAACAATGGAGCGAGCAACCAACTTATTGGAAATCATACATACCGATGTGTGCGGTCCAATGAGCGTTGAGGCTCATGGAGGATATCGTTATGTTCTCACTCTCACCGATGACTTGAGTAGATATGGGTATGTCTACTTGATGAAACACAAGTCCGAGACCTTTGAAAAGTTCAAAGAATTTCAGAATGAGGTAGAGAATCAACGTGACCGAAAGATAAAATTCTTACGATCGGATCGTGGAGGAGAATATTTAAGTCACCAATTTGGTACACACTTAAGAAAATGTGGAATCGTTTCACAACCGACGCCGCTGGAACACCTCAAATAAACAAAGGTGTCCGAACGTCGTAATCGCACTCTATTGGATATGGTGCGATCTATGATGTCTCTTCTTGATTTACCGCTATCATTTTGGGGATACGCACTAGAGACAGCTACATTCACTTTAAATAGGGCACCGCCTAAATCCGTTGAGACGACACCGTATGAATTATGGTTTGGGAAGAAACCTAAGCTGTCGCTTTCTAAAAGTTTGGGGATGCGATGCTTACGTCAAGAAACTTCAACCCGAAAAGCCCGAACCCAAGTCGAAAAATGCGTCTTCATAGGATACCCTAAGGAAACCATTGGGTATACCTTCTACCTTAGATCCGAAGGCAAGATCTTTGTTGCCAAGAACGGATCCTTTCTGGAAAAAGAGTTTCTCTCGAAAGGAGTAAGTGAGAGGAATGAACTCGATGAAGTACTACCTCTTGAACCGGAAAGTAGTGCAGCTCAGGAAAATGTTCCTGTGGTGCCTACACCTACTGGAGAGGAAATTAATGATGATGATCAAGGTACTTCGGATCAAGTTGCTACTGAACTTCAGAGGTCCACAAGGACACGCTCCACACCGTAGTGGTATGGCAACCCTGTCCTGGAAATCATGTTGTTAGACAACGGTGAACCTTCGAACTATGAAGAAGCGATGGCGGGCCCGGATTCCAACAAATGGCTTGAAGCCATGTAATCCGAGATAGGATCCATGTATGAAAACAAAGTATGGATTTTGACAGACTTGCCCGATGATCGGCAAGCGATAGAAAACAAATGGATCTTTAAGAAGAAGACGGACGCGGATGGTAATGTCACCATCTATAAAGCTCGACTTGTCGCTAAGGGTTATCGGCAAGTTCAAGGGATTGACTATGATGAGACTTTCTCTCCCGTAGCGAAGCTTAAGTCCGTCCGAATCATGTTAGCAATTGCCGCATACTATGATTATGAGATATGGCAGATGGACGCCAAAACAGCGTTCCTTAACGGTTATCTTAAGGAAGAGTCAGATATGATGCAGCCGGAAGGTTTTGTCGATCCTAAGAATGCTAACAAAGTATGCAAGCTCCAAATGATCCATTTATGGGCTGGTGCAAGCATCTCGGAGTTGGAACATTCGCTTTGATGAGATGATCAAAGCGTTTAGTTTATGCGCACTTATGGAGAAGCCTGCGTTTACATAAGAAAGTGAGTGGGAGCTCAGTAGCATTTCTCATATTATATGTAGATGACATACTTTTGATGGGAAATGATATAGAACTCTTGGACAGCATTAAGGCCTACTTGAATAAAAAGATTTTCAATGAAGGACCTTGGAGAAGCTGCTTATATATTAGGCATCAAGATCTATAGAGATAGATCAAGACGCCTCATAGGTCTTTCACAAAGCACATACCTTGATATGATTTTGAAGAAGTTCAAAATGGATCAGTCCAAGAAAGGGTTCTTGCCTCAGACTACAAGGTGTGAGATTGAGCTCGGCTCAATGCCCGACCACGGCAAAAGATAAAGAAGAGATGAGCGTCATCCCCTATGCCTCGGCCATAGGTTCTATTATGTATGCCATGTCAGTGTACCACACTGATGTAAACCTTGCCGTAAGTTTGGTAGGAAGGTACCAAAGTAATCCCGCAAGGAACACCGGACATCGGTCAAGAATATCCCAAGTACCTGAAAAGGACAAAGGACATGTTTCGTTTATGGAGGTGACGAAGAGCTCGTCAGAAGGGTTACGCCGACGCTTAGCTTCGACACGCATCTGGATGACTCTAAGTCACAAGCCGGATACGTGTATATGTTGAATGGTGGAGCGAAGTTGGTGCAGCATGCGTAAGGCCGTATGGCGGGATCTACATGTGAAGCGGAGTACATGGCAGCCTCGGAGGCAGCGCATGAAGCAATTTGGGTGAAGGAGTTCATCACCGACCTAGGAGTCATACCCAATGCGTTGGGGCCGATCAAACTCTTCCGTGACAACACCGAGCTATTGCACTTGCCAAGGAGCCCGTGTTTCACAAGAAGACCAGCACATCAAGTTGCCGCTCAACTCCATCCGTGAAAATGTTCAAGATGGAGACATAGAAATTTGCAAAGTGCATACGAATCTGAATGTCGCAGATCCGCTGACTAAACCTCTTCCATGGGCAAAACATGATCAACACCGTAACTCTATGGGTGTTCGATTCATCACAATGTAACTAGATTATTGACTCTAGTGCAAGTGGGAGATCTGTTGGAAATATGCCCTAGAGGCAATAATAAAAGGATTATTATTATATTTCCTTGTTCATGATAATTGTCTTTTATTCATGCTATAATTGTATTATCCGAAATCGTAATACACGTGTGAATAAATAGACCACAATATGTCCCTAGTGAGCTTCTAGTTGACTAGCTCGTTGATCAATAGATAGTCATGGTTTCTGACTATGGACATTGGATGTCAATGATAACGGGATCACATCATTAGGAGAATGATGTGATGGACAAGACCCAATCCTAAGCATAGCACAAGATCGTGTAGTTCGCTTTGCTAGAGCTTTTCCAATGTCAAGTATCTCTTCCTTAGACCATGAGATCGTGTAACTCCGGATACCGTAAGAATGCTTTGGGTGTACCAAACATCACAACGTAATCGGGTGACTATAAAGGTGCACTACAGGTATCTCCGAAAGTGTCTGCATTGGGTTGACACGGATCGGGATCGATTTGTCACTCCGTGTTACGGAGAGGTATCGATGGGCCCACTCGGTAGTGCATCATCATAATGAGCTCAAAGTGACCAAGTGTCCGGTCACGGGATCATGCATTACGGACGAGTAAATTGACTTGCCGGTAACGAGATTGAACGAGGTATTGGGATACCGACGATCGAATCTCGGGCAAGTAACATACCGATTGACAAAGGGAATTGTATACGGGGTTGTTTGAATCCTCGACATCGTGGTTCATCCAATGAGATCATCGAGGAGCATGTGGGATCTAACATGGGTATCCAGATCCCGCTGTTGGTTATTGCCCGAGAGCCGTCTCGGTCATGTCTACGTGTCTCCCGAACCCGTAGGGTCTACACACTTAAGGTTCGGTGACGCTAGGGTTGTATGAATATGAGTATGCAGTAAACCGAATGTTGTTCGAGTCCCGGATGAGATCCCGGACATCACGAGGAGTTCCTAATGGTCCGAGGTAAAGAATTATATATAGGAAGTATTGTTTCGCCATCGGGAAAGTTTCGGGTCACCAGATTGTAGGGACCACCGGAAGGGTCCCGGGGTCCACCGTGGGGCCACCCATCCCGGAGGGCCCCATGGGCTGAAGTGGGGAGGAACCAGCACATTGTGGGCTGGTGCGCCCCTTGGCCCACCTCGCGCCTAGGGTTGAAACCCTAGGGTGGGGGCTCCCACTTGCCTTGGGGCACTCCACCCCCTTGGCCGCCCCTTGGGAGATTGGATCTCCATGGGCGGCGCCCCCACAGGGGCCTATATAAAGGGAAGGGGAGGGGCAGCCGCACTGAAGTTCTCGCGCCTCCTCCTGCTACACCTCTTCCTCCTCCGCCACGAAGCTTGGCGAAGCCCTGCCGAGAATCTTCGCTTCCACCACCACCACGCCCGTCGTCTTTGCTGCTGGAGCCATCTTCTTCAACCTCTCCTTCCCCTTGCTGGATCAAGAAGGAGGAGACGCCATCCGCTCCGCAGACGTGTGTTGAACGCGGAGGTGCCGTCCGTTCGGCACTCGGTCATCGGTGATTTGGATCACGGCGAGTACGACTCCATCATCCTCGTTCTAGTGAACGCTTCCGCACGCGATCTGCAAGTGGTATGTAGATGCAATCTCTCTCCCATGACTCGTTTCTTAGATGAACTCATAGATGGATCTTGGTGAAACCGTAGGAAAAATTTTAATTTTCTGCAACGTTCCCCAACACCCCACGCGTCAGATTTGACCTGGTCAGCGCTGTTGACCTGCTGACGCAGGCATGACGCAGTGCTGACGCAGTATTTGACTTCTGGATTTAAAATAATTCAGAAATTCCAGAAAATAGTATAAACTTCAAAAATTCATATAAATTCAACCGTAACTCCAAATGAGATAAATTATATTTGAAAAATGATCAGAAAAATCCAATCTATCCATCTGTACCATTTTCATGCATGTTAGAACAACTTATGGCTACTGTCTAGGACAAATGAAATGAATGGCATTTAAATAACTACATGTGGAGTTTGAATTTGAATCTTGTATTCAAACCAACTTCATTTAAATCATAGCTAGATGCATTAGCTCAAATCACAAAGCATATTGCCATGTCATGATCATGCATCATATTGTGGCATTGCATTGATTGTGTTCTTTCTCGATTCTTTGGTGTTTGTCCCTCCCGATAGACGTAGTAATCTTGACGATGAGTTCGATGACACCGATGAAGAACTATTTTATCTTCGAAGTGCCGTGCAAGCAAAACCCCTTGTTCATTCCGATACAATCCCACTCTCTCGCCTCCTGCTCTCTTTTCTTGCATTAGGACAACAACGATTCATCTGTTACTTGCTGCGGTAGCTGAACCCCTTTATCCTCTCGTGATGACTGTCATTCCACAAGAATAGATGAAACCCACTAGCATGAGTAGGAGTTGTTTGAGCCTGTTGTGCCTACCCATTCATGCTTGTTTGTCATGCCTACTACCGCTTAGAGTTGAGTCGTGTGATTCATCGAGGATGAATCGGAGGTGTGTGAACATGTCCCATCGTGTGTCGCCTAAGTGTGTGAACACGATTTGGTAAAGGTAGTGGTGAGAGGCCATGTAGGAGTACATGGTGGGTTGTCTCATTGAAACCGTCCTCGTGAACATGATCTCTGCCCGGGAGTTGCAACTAGTTTCGTGTTTGTAGGTAGTGTTAGTAGTCTACCAAGTGGCACCTAGCATGTGGGCTTGGGACAGACTAGGCACCATGGCACGGTGTACCAAGCATAGAATCACCCGTCAAGGTGGGCTTGGGAACCCTGCACACATCATTTGGGGCCGTGAGCGACACCCCGGCCGGATCTCCTTGCGGATGGAACCCGAATAGGCGATAAACCTGAACGAGAGATTTGTGTGGTTAGTCAGGTCGTGGCCGACTCCCTCGCCAAAGCTTCCGGCTTGAAGGTTGCCGAGATACACGAGGTGTACATGGCGGTAAGTGGCGAGAGCGCAGTGTGAAGAAGTACACCTCAGGGTTAACATTATCTATTCGAATAGCCGTGTTCATGTAAAGGACTTCAAGGTTGCCTATAACAGTTCATAGACAAGTGAAAGTGGATACTCTAAAATGCGCAAGATAAGTGTGAGTGCTATGGATGGCGTTCTCAGGGAAGACGGAACGGATCCATAGTGGTGTATTGATATGGTGAATATGTGGACTCGTGCGCCACCTCAAAAGAGTTACTTGCGGTCATAGTTCAGATAGCCACCGAGTCAAAGCTGGCTTTGTCAGCCAAACTCCACCACCCCTTTGTTGATAATGATGCATATGTAGTTAGTTCTGATGTAAGTCTTGCTGAGTACATTTGTACTCACGCTTGCTTATTTTATGTTTTGCAAAGGAGATGTCGGGCCTCGCTAGTAGTTCTGTGTGGACTTCGACGTTTAGCTTGATACCTCAGCTACGATCTTGTGCCCTCGGCAGGATCTGGTAGATAGTCAGGCTTCTAACCTTTTTCATTTGTAGATGTCTGTACTCAGACATGTTAAGCTTCCGCTTGTGCTTGTTGCTTGTATGTTTCAGTATGTTGGGTCATGAGACCCATGTTTGTAATATCTCGCCTCCTCGGAGCCTAATGAATAAATACTTGAGTCGTAGAGTTATGTTGTGATGCCTTGTTGTATTTACACATATCGAGCATATTGTGTGTATGTTTGAAATGCTTGGTATGTGTGGGATCCCACAATCTAGTTGTTTATCCTTGGCAGCCTCTCATATGGGGAAATGTAGTCTAGTGCTTCCTGAGCGATAGTAGTCCGCTACATGCCCTTTCACCGAGTCCCGCTAGCCCAAAGATTACCGCTCTGGACACTTGATTGGCGGCATGTGTTTCACTTCGTTCAGGTTCTGTTCTTTCGGGAAATGTCACGCGTGACATCCGGAGTCTCGCCTAGCTCGCTACAAACCTGGGTTACCGGAGTCCTGTTAGCCCAAGCTACAACCCGGATTCATACGTTGATGACCGACATGCTCGATGTGATTCATGTATGCCTGTCCCCCATGGGTTAGTGCCGCTTTGGGTTCACGACTAGCCATGTCGGCCCGGTTCTTCATCATATGGATGCTAGCGACACTATCATATACGTGAGCTAAAAGGCGCAAACGGTCCCGGGCCATGGTAAGGCGACACCCGTGGGAATACCGTGAGTGAGGCCGCAAAGTGATATGAGGTGTTACTGGCTAGATCGATGTGACTTGGAATCGGGTCCCCATAGCTTTGGTATCGAGCCCCGATCGTCAGAGGTTTACCAAGCCAAACTGGTCGAAGTTGTGTCTAGAAATGCTTTAGTTATGTAAGGGAATTGATTGTGGAAGGGAACGTAAGGCTCTTTTTACTCCTTATACCTCATGGCCTTCTGATCTGAGTCATCCTCTTCTCTTCTACGAGGATTAAGAACTAGGCTTCTCATCTATCCATCAGGATGACGTGTTACTAACCCATAGACCTTTAAGATTGTTGGTTTTAAGCCCTAGTTCAGTTTCTACTACTTCCGTATGTTAATTGTTGATTTTGGAACCTTGATATGTTGTTGTTGAGTGGCTATGCCACCATTTTGCATGATGTCTCAAATCTTTTTGAGCATTTACAGCCGTTATGTCAGTCCGAAGTCATCCTGTGTTTCTAAAACAATCGAAGCATTTGCAAAATTCCTTCCTCTCATTTTGATGTCCTTTTGGTCAGAATAAGCACACTAACCGGTGCGTTGAGGTAATTTATTGCCTTGACATATATGTTGGAACTATTATTATGACCCTAGGTGTTTTAGGGAGTCACTTAGTAATCCAGCCATGCTTTGTGTTTCCAGGTGATGATTCTCGCCATCATTCTCAAAGCATCCCGTGATGCCATTTGGTAGTAGGTATTCTATTCCTAGGTTCTTGAACCCGAGATTCACCCTACTTACCTCTTGTTGATAGTATTTGCTAGTTCCTTCAGGATATTAGTAACCTTGCGATAGCCCTCGAGGTCCGTGGGTATATCCTTCTTCCAAATACCATGAACTACTTATGGCGTAAGTTCCTCGTTGAACCAAAGATCGCCACCAGAAAGTGCTCATGATGAGTCCTCCATTCTATATGGTGATTCTGTCGGTTCTACCTTTCTGCATGGGTTATCCTAAGAAATGTTGAGCTTTGCTCGACATACTAATCTATGCATCCACAACCCAAATAATCTTATATTCTCCGAGTTGTCCCCTTCGCTTATATTCGATCTTCATCTATCAATTGATAGTCAAGAGTATGTGTGTGATCGTGTTCATCGATGCCTATTATTCTTGTGGTCCGTTAAGCCATTCTATTCCGTAATGACTAGGAGAAACAAACTCAGCATCTTCATCCATATCGAGGATTGGGTCAAAGCAGCTTGTTATCCGCAGATCAAATGCAATCAAGCTTTTGATTCTGTTCTATCCTCAAGTGTTACCCACTTTATGTCGTGAACGCCATGAGAATTGCACCTTCTCTTATGAATTCTTAACGTAGTGATACTTCTCGCTATCATTATTCATTCCTCGGTCCCGTGTTGATGTAACCGGAATGCCGACAAGTGAATTGTGATGTGTGAAATCGATACTCCTAACAACCTCGTTGCTTGGTAGCTAATGGACAATATCCTCATTCTTAGTGTGTTGGTTATTAAATCATCATCCTAAGATTGATCGTGCTACCTAGTCCTTATTTCTGGTGCACACTTTGATTGATGAGTTAGGATTGTGTCAATCCCCTACTCTTCTGATCATATCGTCTTGCCCTGAAAAGCAAGATTGTTCTCAAGCCTAGTAATATATCGGTGGTTCGTGACTTTCCAAATATCTTCTTGGAAGTGCTACCAGTTGTCACCGACCGCTATGTTAAGTTTGTGATCAAGTTGGTTTCTTGTAAACCACCCCTTCTCCAAGAATCCGTGTTGGATATCCCTGAGCTGGTTGGATAAGCTAAACAACAACTTGGAGAGTTGGAATATAAAAGCTTTGCTGAACTTAGTTCATCACAAAGGGATATCCTTGAGTATGCGTGTGTGTTGAAGAAAGATGATATCTTCATTGAATGATCCCCGTGATCAGTTGTTGAACCTATTGTCTTATCAAACTTTGACTTGAGTATGGGCTATTATTAAGTCAAATCAGAACCAACGATGTTCGTAATGTTGTCTTACTCGTGGTTGATCCTCTAGCATACCCCATTACATCTTTTGGTATGACCAATGCTATCACCGTGTTCACATGATGGTGGAAGTTCAAAGATATGGAAATTCGATGAGTTGTTGTTGAGCCCATCGCCAGATTCTTGTCTCCCCATGATTCATGTTGAACATCAACCCAAAGGTTGAAAACTTTGTAAGCAATGCCTTCGTGTTTCGCTCATGAAGCTTATGCTTGGATGGAAGAAGTGACTTCCTTGAATTCATGTACATTTGGTGCAAGTTGCCGTCGTGAATTTGAGAAAGGTTTGTTTCGTTTCCTTGGAATCATCCCAAATCAGTCATGCATACGTGTGAAGTATTCTATGGTTTGGTAGATTCATTACCTCCACTCCATTCGTATTCCTAGCACACCAATCCACTGACTGATTTGTTCCTGGAGAAGGAGTTCATTTTAAGAGCTAACCCGGGCTTAATTAAGAACTTCATTATCTGCGATGATGGTTCCCCACCTGAACTCGGTAGTGTTTCATTATAAGACTACTACGTGGGCTTGATTGTCTGGGACATCGTGTTCACATGTTAGTAGCAGAACCAGCTCATGCTTTGGAGCTCGCTATCGTAGTTCATTCCCGAGAATCTCGTAACATCTTCTCGTCGAATTGTGTTGCAAACTTTCATTTTTCTTTCTAGACTCGATGAGCCTGGAATATCCTAACACCAACAAGATCTGAATCTCAGGCAGATATGATGGTTGGATATTCCAACATTTGCATTTTGTTCGCAGCTTGCACCCCATCGTGCCAATTCTCCATAGGCTGTCCTTCCCAGCAGTTGATGTCCAGGTTCATCTTCAAAGGTGGACTTACCATGGATCCCGATGATAAGCAAAATCATCCATTGCGTTGTCTCCAATAGGGTAGTCCACATCATTCATCCTAGTCCGAGTATGCCATTTCTTCGAGCTCCGTCAATCGATCATTCGTAAATTGCCTCAGGCTGGTGAAAAGAGTTCCAATGATCTATGTATCAAAAGTAATTCCTTTTTGCCACTTGAGGGAATAATTCTACGAGTCACCTCCTCTAGGGTGCCCCGTTATGGAACCATGGTAATTATCTCCTCGCTACTTTGAACCCATCCGCCATCTTTTAAGCGTGAATAGTTGCCTACCAAATCGAACTTCACCATCCGTTTCTATCCATCCGTCTTGATGTATGTTTGGTGTCCCAACTCAAGAGATGTTTCAACGTCTCACTCCATGAGTTGATTCTGAGTGCTCGACCTTCGAGGAGATCGATTCCTGTAGAGTTTCTTTCTGTCGTCGTCGTGTTGGATGAAGTTCTCAAAGCAAGACGTCGAGATCAAGATGATGCAATGAATCAACATCCTCGAGAAAGACATCTGGATCGTGAAGATTGCGTTAGCTTGTGCCCCTCTGTCTTCTTACCTCACGTCTTGAATCTCGGGACGAGATTCTTGTTTAGTGGGGGTGAGTTGTCACAACCCTAGAGTGAGCGCTGCAGGGGGGGGTTGGATGAACAGTGAGCGCTGCAAGGGGGTTGGATGAACAGTGAGCGGTGGTGTTGCCTCTGGATGAACAGGACCCCGTGGTGTGGAGGGCTGGATGAACAATAGACGATGGGGTGGTCGTGGAGGGGTGGATGAACAGGACCCCGTGGTGTGGAGGGCTGGATGAACAGTAGACGGTGGGGTGGTCGCGGAGGGGTGGTTGAATAGGACCCCGTGGTGTGGAGGAGGGCTGGATGAATAGTAGACGGTGGAGGGGTGCCCGTGGAAGGGTGGTTGAACAGTAGCCGGTGGAGTAGCGCGCGGTGGAGGCTGGATGATCAGGAGCCCGTGGAGGCTGGAGGAGGTCGTGATGGCCGTGGAGGCCGGAGGAGGTCGACGGTGGAGATGAACAGTATCCGTGGAGTCCTGCTTTGCGATCGCCACACCCTCCCGATGAACAGGACCCCCTTTGACCGTAGGAGGTCCGTTTCGTCTGCTTTTGGCGGCACGCGACACCCCTTCCAATCAATAGGACCCCTGCTTTCACCGTAGGAGGTCTGTTTAAATGCATTTTGGCGATGCGCCATACCCCTCCCGATCAACAGGACCCCCGTTTCGACCGTAGGAGGTTCGTTTCCTCCGTTTTGCGGTACGCCACACCCCTCCCGATCAACAGGACCCCATTCTGAACGTAGGAGGTCTGTTTCCTCCGTTGTGCGGTACGCCAGGCCTCGTTTCCATCGCCTGTTTCATCCAAGCCGGTTGGCTCCCACGCGTTCTGTTGCCTCCCGATGAACACGACGCATTCCGTTGCCTCCCGATGAACACGACGCATTCCGCTGCCTCCCCATGAACACGACACATTCTGTTGCCTCCCGATGAACACGACGCATTCCATTGCCTCCCAATGAACATGATGACGACGTTGTTTCTCCGTTCCGACCCAGCCATGTACACAAGCCGTGGTCGTATGTATGCGCGAGTAGGCGTTCGAGACCCTCCCCGTATGTAATGATGCGTGGTCAGATTTTCTTTCTTGCACCCTCGCCGATGTACGTGCGTGTACATGCTACGCGGCGCCTCTACATCCACCAAAGATATATGTACGTACACGTTCGCGACCAGAATGACAACGCTACGTACGCTTCGACCAGGTGGGTCCCGACTGTCAGGCACTTCCTTGCGTGCGAAGATGTAGCTGATGAGTCCCAGCAGTCAGGGGGCTAATCGTTTGTTTTGCCCGGATGCACTTCCTTGCGTGCGGAGATGTAGCTGGTGGGTCCCAGCAGTCAGGGGGGCGAATCGTTTTTTTTTGCTCGGACGCACTTCCTTGCGTGCGAAGGTGTAGCTGTTGGGTCCCAGCAGTCAGGGGGGAAACGTTTTTTTTGCGAAATACGGTGGCCCGTCCGATGGGTCCCTACTGTCAGGTGGAGGAATAATTATTTTGCGTGTAATAAGGAGGCACTTCCTTGCTGCGGCCATGGACCCAGCTGTCAGCGTCTCCACGCATAGTACTCTTTTGATGGAAGTCGGTCGTTGACCACATTGACCACGCCGCGCCGAGAGCACCACGGTGGTGGACGATGACGAGGCCTAGGAAGGGGACGACATGGAGGCGGGGAAGACTCGTTGTTTCCCACGCGGAGGGGAGTATGATTATACAAGGTTTCTTGGTTCGTCTGCCGTCACGGGAGAATAACAAAGCAGTGTGGGTGAGTAGAGGGATGGCTAGGCCAGCGATGGGAGTACGGTGGGCGGTGAGGCTGAAGGCAAGCACAGGCCGCTGGGAGGAGGGAGCAGGCAGTCCATGGCGCTTGTTTGAGCGGCCGGAGCAGAAGAGCAGAGATTGAAGAAGACGACGGCCGTTGGATGGACATCCAACGATCCTTGTCGTCGCCAACCTTTTTTAGGAAAGCCTCAAATCTGTGGAAAACAGCATACAACCCATCTGCCATTATTTCTAATAATTTACAACCCATTTGCTAATTCTTAAGGTTTTTTTGGATCCCATATTCTTTTTGTTAGCATTACAGCCCATATTGTGGCCACGGTTAAAAAATTATACGAAATTTTGCATATTTCGGTGCGGTCCGAACTGTTTTTAATCCCGAAATTTTGACTCACATTCAAACTTATTTTAAAAATAATGTATATCAATATAAAATCCAACAAATTCTCCACACATAAAAATTAATGTAATTAAAAATCTTGAAATGAAAAAAAAGATATTTGAAACTAATTGTCGGTTTGATGTGTTTTAAAAATGTACAACCAATTTCTCATTACTGATGGGCCATTTTCTCGGCCAG
Organism: Aegilops bicornis; assembly: GCA_021605145.1. NCBI lineage: Eukaryota > Viridiplantae > Streptophyta > Magnoliopsida > Poales > Poaceae > Aegilops > Aegilops bicornis. The sequence goes on along the minus strand of CM038674.1, from coordinate 149,833,307 downwards.
CCGAATGAAAGCTCTCCTCGTGTTGAAAGATTTGCAGCCCAACAGGCCTGACAAAGTGACTTACTTGGCAAATCACAAAAAATTGGGCTGTGGCTGTGGACCCAGCTGCCAGCCTCTCCACGTACAATACTCTTCCGATGGAAATCGTTCCTTGACCACGTTGATCACGCTGCACGGAGAGCACCACGACGGTGGACGACGGCGAGGCCTAGGAAGGGGACGATGCGGAGCCGGGGAAGACGCGGGAGTGGAAGCCCGCGCGGAGAGGAGTACGAGGGTTCACTGGTTCGGCTGCGGTGTGAGGTTTCTGTCGCCGCAGGGCCTGGCCAGTGGTGGGAATAGTAGGGGGCGGTGAGGCCTCTGCGGCAGCAGAGCCGGCCACGGGAGGCAGGAGGATGCGGCACGACCGGCGCTGCTTTGGGCGGCTGGAGCAAGAAGACCAGAGGTTGAAGAAGCACTACCGCCGTTGGATGGACATCGTACGGTCACTGGAGCTAGAATCGTTCATATTGACTAAGTTGACAAAGCCCTTCGTCCCCGTCAACTTAGTAGGCCCATAAGTCATCCTCCCACCAAGGTGGGTCCCAGCTAGCCGGGGGAGTATTCATTTATTTTTTGTGCGTAATAAGGAGGCACTTCCGGTGGGTCCGAGCTGACAGCAGGGGGAACGTTTTTTTCGCGAAATACGGTGGCCCGTCCGGTGGGTCCCAGCAGTCAGGGGGAAATGACTTTTTTCGCAAAATACTAGTGGCCCGTTCGGTGGGTCTCCGCTATCAGGTGGAGGAATAATTATTTTCCGCGTAATAAGAAGGCACTTCCTTGCGGCTGCTGTGGACCCAGCTGTCAACCTCTCCACGTACAGTACTCTTCCATTGGAAGTCGGTCGTTGACCACATTGACCACACCGCGCCGAGATCACCATGGCGATGGACGACGGCGAGGCCTAGGAAGGGGACAACGCGGAGCCGGGGAAGATGCGGTAGTGGATGCCCACGCGGAGAGGAGTACGAGCGTTCACTAGTTCGGCTGCGGTGTGAGGCTGCCGTCGCCGCAGAATAACAGGGGTGTGGGTGAGTGGAGGGATGGCCTCGCCAGTGGTGGGAGTAGTATAGGGGTGGTGAGGCCTCCGCGGTAGCACAGCCGGCCACGGGAGGAAGGAGCAGGCGGCATGACCGACGCTGCTTTGGGCGGCTGGAGCAAGAAGACCAGAGGTTGAAGAAGCACTATGGCCGTTGGATGGACATCATACGATCACTGGAGTATTGACTAAGTTGACAAAGCCCTCCAGCCCCGTCAACTTAGTAGGCCCACAAGTCAGCGCAACAATATGGTGGGTCCCAGCTAGCAGGGGGGTATTCATTTTTTTGGGCGTAACAAGGAGGCACTTCCTTGCGTACGAAGATATAGCTGGTGGGTCCGACCTGTCAGCGGGGGGAATGTTTTTTTCGCAAAATACAGAGCCCTTCCTGTGGGTCCTAGCTGTCAGGTGGAGGAATCATTATTTTGTGCCTAATAAGGAGGCATTTCCTTGCATGCGGCCGTGGACCCAGCTGTCAGCCTCTCCACGTCTGATCCACTTCGATGGATGTCGTTCATCGACCATGTTGACCAGGCCGTGCGAGAGCACCGTATGTGGATGACAAATGAGGCCTAGGAAGGAACGAACGGAGCTGTGGAATACTCGCAGCTTGTTTCCCACGCCAAGGAGTACGAGGGTTTATTGGTCTGCCCGCCGTCACGGAGAATAACAACATGTGTGGGTGAGTAGAGGGATGGCTAGGCCAGCGATGGAGTACGGTGGGGCCGTGAGGCCTTCGCGGCAGTATAGCCGGCCGTGGGAGGAGGGAGCAGAGTCCCACGGCGCTTGTTTGAGCGGCCGAGCATGAAGAGCAGAGATTGAAGAAGACGACAAATGCTGGATGGACATCCAACGATCCTTTGCTCTCGTGTGTTCACTAAGTTGACAGGGCGTTGCGTGTGTGTCAACCTTTTTTTTTATGAAAGCATACGCGTCAACCTGTAGTAGGCGCACAAGTCAGCCCCAAATCTGTGGAAAACAACATACAACCCATCTGCCATTATTTCTAATTATGTACATCCCATTTGCTAATTCTTAAGAATTTTTTTGGAGCCCATCTTCTTTTTGTTAGCATTACACCCCATATTGTGGCCACGGTTAAAAAGTATACGTAATTTTGCATATTTCAAAAGCGGTCAACTGTTTTTAATCCAGAAATATCAATTCACATTCAAACTATTTTGAAAAATAATTTATATAAATATAAAATCCAAATAATTGTCCATGCATAAAATCAATGGAATTTAAGATCTTGTAATGAAAAAAAAATTGAAACTAATTCCTAGTTTGATGTGTTTTAAAAATGTACAGCCCATTTCTCGGCAAACCGAATGAAACACTCCTCGTCTTGAAAGATTTGCAGCCAAATAGATAAAGCAAGTAGGCCTTGTTTGGGTATTTCTTAAAAAATAGAACTGGCTAGCCATTTTCAGCAAGAAAAAACACAACTGGGCTCATGATGTGGTAAACATAAATAAAACCACAGCTAGACGGGCCACAGCCCAGCACAGCCCGTTGTTACCTCGATCCGTCGCTAAAACTAGTATAAATAACAACCGCTTGTTCCTCAAAAAACTACGCGACTTGCTTTGGGTCCACAGTGTCACCGCTCGTTGTGTAATTCTCTCGTTTATTGACTACGTTGACAATGGCGTGAGCCCCAGATGTCCAACCATTAGGAGGAACCATATTTTTGGGCTTGTACTATAGAGGCACTTGCTTGCGTATTGCCATGACGCTGGTGGGTCCTCATCATCATCCTCTCCACGTACAGTCATCTCCTTGTTCCTCTCAGTTGTTGACGACATTGACAACGCAAGAGGGCGGCACACCGCGCACGACGAGCGAACCAAGGCCGCAAGGCGGAGGACGACGGCGAGGCCTCGGACGGAACGAACGGGAGCCGTTGAACATGCGCCGGTCCAGTCACAGGCGGAGGGGAGTACGAGGGTTGACTGGTTCGGGCGCGGGTGCGTGGTGGGCCTGACGTCGTCGGAGAATAACAGGACGTGTGGGGGAATAGAGGGAGGGACTGGCCAACGTTGGAGGGTACGTACGGTAGGGCGGCGGAGGCGCAGCCAGCCATGGGAGGCGGGAGCAGGCGGAGCCGACGGGGTGCTTTGGTTTGGGCGGCTGGAGGAAGAAGAAGCAAGAGATAGAAGATACACGACATATGTTGGATGTCAATTCAACGGCTGGTAGGCAGAATCCTTTGTTGACTGGCTAGTAAGTCGACACCACCTTGGATAGGCCATTTCCTCGCGGGTCCCAACCGCCGTAATCCAAATCACACGGTCATGCAGCCTTTCCTATGAAAATTTACAGCCTATTTGATGTGCTAGTTCGAAAGAAGTTTGTGGGTGCTGGTGGGGGCTAATCACTTGGCTTCTGTAATGCATAGTGAGCTCAAGCAGCCGGCGAGAGTGATGTAATTTCCCTTGGTTGGGATTTGTTACAACATTTCACTATAAATTAAATGAATGGCAAGCCATTTGCCTTGTTTCAAAGAAAATATGATAGTCACAACCGAGTTGAAAAGGGCAGGAACATCTAACTCCAGCTTACAAACTGTACAAAAGCACGAGGGTTAATTATTCATCGTGTTTACAAAAAACCCAGATTGAAAAGGAAACAACATCTAACTCCAAAGACTGCTTTCGGCAAATACGGCCAAATGGATCGGTCAGTCCATAGAATGAACATCCCGGTCGTAAAATTTACTGGATTATGACCACAATATGTTGTAATAGAAGCCCGCACGCCGTAAGTTCTTTTGCCCACCGAAACTCCTTTTTGCTCTTCGACATACCCATCCGTCAAAACCATGCTGCTGATAAACTTAAGCCTGATGGACAATTGTAACCTCGCATTCAGCAGGAAGAATGTGACAAATCTTGTGTTTGCATGGTTGGCTACATATCGTTCTAGCATTATTGTCTTCAATTGAATCTCATGAGAAGTGAGAAAATCCCGATGCTTACGAATCCACCGATTGGTTATAACTTTCTTACCCCATCCTGTTGCCTAAATACACATGAAGATTGAAAACAGTTAAGGTCTAAAAGAAGAGTGTCGAAAGAGCAACAACTGAACGATTAATTCTAGTACACTATATGCGGGCTTCCAATGTGCGTGAAATTATCACCTTTATATACAACTTCTCCAGACATGGAAAGCATTGCGAAGCCAATAATCTTGTTCAGATCAAAACTATTCATTTGGATATATAAGATCTTGACAGAATCCGGCACCATTGATAGGCCATCCATGGAGAAACTCTTCATTGATCATAGAACATAATATTAGTACAAAATGTGTACTCCAAGATGATATATAAATTATGCGCAGAAATTTAAAATGCAGCTTATGGTTACAAGTGTAGATGATAATATAAAGTACCTGAAGAACTGTGGAGCCAAACACCATATTGAAATGAGCATAGAGATTATGTATTACACCCAAGGTCTCCAGTTTAGGCGCAGAGAGGACGGTTATTTGCAACGGTGAATAACTAGAATCAAGGATCAACCTTTGAAGTGAAGGGGCATCTTGGATGACGAGTTGCCTTCCATCAAAAGAAATTCCAATTCTTACAAGGTTAGGCGACTTTATTTGAAGACAACTGATTCTATCTGTGAAAACAAGCACCAAGCACTCCAACGCAGGGCAACTGGAGTGGATGATGCTGTGCAATGAGGCCTCCGATATATGAACTCGCACAAGTGAAAGTTTCTTGAGAAATGGGAGTCGAAGGTTTAGTACTAGATTGTCTGGTAGGTAGCACAGCGCAAAGGTGGCGGTGTGGTGAGAGGAGGAAAATCGCGAGATGGACATCGGTCTTTGAGGGCACAAGTTCATGGCGTTCGGTATGTGGTATGTGATTTCCGGGGAATAGTAGAACTCAAGCAGCTGTAGTTCTGTGAATTGTGGGATTTCAGCCAAAGGCCCACCTGCAGGGGCATGGTATGCTTGCTCAGGTAGCATGACGGGATGCAGAGGCTTTGAACGGAGTCCTGGTGGGAGGAGATGATGGCTCTGGGGATTTGAAAATCATTGAAGAGAGATAGCTGACGACAGTCGAGATTAAGGGGCACGGCGCGCCATAGAGGGTGCCACCGAATTGAGAGAACTTAAAAGGGCAGCAATCCTTGGTGGGGAGAAGCGAGATGATCTCCCCAAGGATGGCGTCCGAGAGATCGCTGATGCGGTCCAACCGAGATTCTACGGGTTCATGGGATCCGGTGGGGGTGGGGTCGCCACTTCTCCCCGCGCTGCCGGGTGCGGGATCTACAATAGGCGTCGCTTGTTGGAGCTCTCATCTTTTGGCGCCGGGTCAGCCGACTCCATTTTTCTCGAGGCGTCGCGTCGCTCACGGGTTTGAGCAGAGTAACGAATGACGAGCCTAGTTGTAGTGAGCGAAGAAGAAGGGGAGCTGGGATTTTACAGAGGAGTGAGGAAGAAGGGGAGCTGGGGTTTTCAGAGGAGTGAGGTGAGGAATTTGGGGTACCAGTGGAGCGAAATGACATGAGGTGGGTGGGAGCGAGGAGGAAGAAGAGCACCTGTGATTTGGGGGCGGTGTCTTTGGGTGTGGGTAGCGCCTCTCATTCAAGAAATATATGGGCTTTGAATTGATTTTACTATTTACTAGTGTGGATGGGCTGTTTTGTCTTGGGCCCAGAGAAACAATTACTACTAGTACAAAGTGGAGACACTCTACCGCTCGCTCCTCCTAGGTCATTGAAACGTCTCCCTCTCAATGCCGTTATACTTTTGTTCACCGACATGCGGGCCATGCAGCAAGGGCCCAAATGCTATCCACCAAATTAGAAGGCAGTATGCAAAGGAGAGTCACCACGGTCGAGCGCCTTGGCAAGAACGAGCCGTCGTATCACAAAACCCCACCTCCCCGCAGTCTAAGTTTGACGGACGAAGCAATCATCATTTCACTCTTCGCTGAATCCCCTTCTCCCTCACCATCTTCAAGAAAGACAACACTCGCATCTGCCACTATTCTTCTCTCCGAACAAAGGGAAGGTAAGCGGATCCGTGATGTTGGTATATTTTCGTTCAGAGGAAAAAAAAGAACTTTTGCAAAGCAAAGAATCGATCCTCACTCTTTTTTGTTTCATTGTCATTGAGATTGTGTTTTCCTTTCGTGGTCTCCTAGTATTCGCTGGTTTCATGATGGACCAAGGAGAACCGTGCAAAGATCTCGCCAATATTGGAGCAGACGCGGAGGCTGATCCCCACGAGATGTAGAGCTCCAAGAAGATGGAGGCAACCACCGAGCTGACCCCGAGATACGCCACGGCCACTACCGAGATGGTCAACGCCCGTTTGAGGTTACATGACCCCGTGGCACCGCAGGAGCAGTTTTCCCCTTCGAGGATGTGTCCCCCTCACCGAGCTGCCCAAGGTGATTTCCTTCTTTGCCGATCTCGATTGTGGTTTTTCATCTAAGTATGTGGTGATTTTTTAGAAAAGGAAGTATGTGGTGATTAATAATGCAAAATTTTATTAGCTTCGATGCCATGCTATACATAGAGGTTTAAATAACTTGTGTTTCTTATCTTTGAAAAGTAATTCAGAATTTGTTTCGCTTCAATTAGAGCCTGATGCGCATAAGGATTGTGTGGTTGTACATGTCACTCGCTATGAGGCGGACGACCTGAATATACACCGGGAAAAGCGAGTTCTTAGGCTGTTGGATCCTCGGAAGCCATTTGCGGTTATACCAATGAAGAGTTGTATTCCAGCCTCACCGTTGTCGGCGTGTTGTCCAGGTGTAATCAAGCACAAGAAGTTCAAAGCTACTCCTTCGTTTGTGAGGCATACTGTTCTTGTCAAGCTTACGCAGGAAGATGACGTGGCATGCCTCCACAAACAAGTTTATCAGTGGCAAGTCCACAAGGTTGTCTTCATGAAGGTTCACAGGATTGGGCTGCTGCGGGACGTCATCGATGATGTTCATGGCAAGGTCCGTCTTGTGTCCAGCCCAAATTAGATCGAGGAATGTAATAGTTGCCCCAGCTAGTGTTTAATAATAGTTTGGATTGTGTCTAATTATCCAAACCTTGCCTGTTATCTACCCCTCTGGGGCTAGTACTCTGTTTGAATCCGTCTATGGGAACTACTGCTACTTTTGTGTGCCCGTGAATCATGTGAGAACCATCGTATTTTTTGCCGAAACAGATGCGTCCTCACTAGTTTTTTCATGAATATGGCATGGTAAGACATAAGTTGTCACGGTTTATCATACGAAAGCGGTGTGTTTTGATTAAATAGAGCACTGCTCGAGAACCATACCGACGTATACATAAGTACTTGTAAACACTGTTGGTGCTACCCCACTTGCAAGCAGTTGTGCAAAACACGGCACATTGGCTCAACTCGCTTCAACACTAGGCTATCGACCAGCTAACAATCAACAATCTGTTGTCTGACATATAAGCAACTATGTATCTTGTTACAGTGGTTCATGCGGTTAATTGAGGCCACAATGTAATAAATTCCAAACATTCACACGCTAGTCCAGCGCTCATGTGGAACACTCACATTAAACTCGTCTTCATAAAAAACTTGAAAAACATAAGTTAAGCAATTTTATACATCTTAAGGATTCATAGAACATAACAAACATATACTAGTTCACAGCAAAAGACAAAGTTGTGAGAAGGTTTACAAATCGAGGAAAAACAAGCAAAAGGCTTCTCCGAGCAAAAGATTTCCCTACAGCTTAAATTTCCTGGAGTTCACTCTGGTTTTTCTTGTTGCCACCATCCGTGGTTAGGTTCTCTCATTCCGAATAACCAGTTTCAATTGTGGTCTCATTTGGAATGCTCGAATCGAACCATGCGATTATCTTGACCAGCTGAAATGCTTGTGCATTCCACTAAATTTAAGCACCGCTATTTGCAGAAATAAGCTGACCATAATGCCTCTTGTCCGTGCACCTGTCCAAAAACCCGTCGTGCAGTCGTGCCAGCTAGTCCTCGGTCCATGGATGAACTGGTAGAAAGTGCATTCCGGACTAGGATGCAGTTGTTTTCGCTTCGTCCCACTGCCGCAATCGGGAAGTAAAACGCATTTAATCAGCTTCTTTTAGATTGTGTTGGTCATTCTACCTTAGTTACTACTACCAATGTAGGGATACCTTGAAGACGGGAGGTTAGACAACGACAACGAGGGATAGCCATCTCATTTTGCGCAGTTGTACTAAAACTGAGGTGTGTGCTTTTGATTGCGCGGATAGAAACGATACGGAGACATACATCCCTGTTTGCGCAAATACGAAATACAGTTATTTAAACAGTGACAGATATTACTACTTTCCCCCTGTTTCCTCTTAGAACCAAGTCCTAGATTCATGCTACAGCTTTCCCACTTTCTTCCCTGTTTGAACCAACGCGTTGAGTCGACTGTATGAACTAGCTTTACTTCTAATAATAGTAGAAGTCTAGGTGGCTTCGGAACAGCGGGCGGAAGTAGAAAAGGACCCACACGAAGGGAGCTGGGGCAGTAGAGCAAGGCAGGTTTCCAAGGAATATATACCTGAGGGTCGTCGGCATGTGGCAAAGACGGCGTCGGGAGGCCGCATCTTGGCCACAATACCGCAGGGAGGAAGGGGTCGGAAGCCCTCCCGAGCCGGTGCTCTCTCGGAGAGAACGGCACGACCGCCGATCGGGACGCGCGGGCAGCCGTTGGTCTCCTCCCTCGCCGCCGACGACAGCGTGAACGATGCACCTACACCCCTGCCCCGGTCGAGGTTGTCCGGCCGGATTTGTGACCAGCCGTGAGCTGAGAGAGAGTGTGGCCACCTATGTCTTGCTTAGATGTGGAGAGCATGAGAGAGTGAACGAGAGGAACCCTAGTAAAGCAAGCGCTAAGGCTCCTGCTTTTATATATAGTGGAGTGATTTTGTTGAACCAGCTTCAAAAAAAATGCGCTCCTACGTGTACCATGAAAGTGGGTGTGAGAGAACTAGTGCGTGCGTGCACCGCTTCTCTTCGTGAGAGTACAATATACTATGCCCAAAGAACGTTCGCCACAAGAGTAATAGTATAAGTGTGTGACGTGTGAGCTAAAATAAAATGTGCGCGCCGTCTTTTGTTTTTTAGAAGTTCTGAGGGTAGGGTGTGAAGAGCACATATGTGCGTGACGTCTACCCTATGAGATAGGCGGTGGAGTGCGGACGTCTTGAGTGCAGGAGAGGACTCGGGAGAGTCGTGACTCGTGAGGGTGCGTGTGCGTGAGAGAGAGGGGGGCACGTATCAATGCAATGCATGTGTCCATAAATCATTATCCAACAAACGTTCGCCACAAGCCTTTTCCTAACGAACGCCGTAAGAACCGTTAGATCGGCATCCGACAGTGTCACTTTTGCCATGTCATTTAACAGAACAGCCACGCCTCCTACACACAAATCTTCCACGTGAGTGTTAGCAACTGCCGTATGCTCCCTCCTTCCGAAATGTTGTGCATATAGCTTTATTGAAAATTCGAACCTCGCAAACTTTTACCAAGTTTTCGTGTACCAAATTGCACATGTAGAGTACCCTGTATATATCATTTCATTCATCTTCGAGAGGTAACTATAAAGATGGGTGAGGAGTCTACAAAGAAAGACCATCGTATCACCCGCAGCAATTTCAAGCATCCTTTAGTGTCGAGGAATATCATAGGAACTCTATATGATATGATTTTTATATGATTTTTTCCTTTAGAGCCAATTGGTTCATAGGAATAGATTCATATACTCCACATTTCAAAGGAAATAAACATGATATCATTTCTATAGCTTTAGAGCCACTTGGTTCATATGAATGGATTCCTATACTCCCTTAATTTCAAAGGAAAATAAACATTAGCGTATATTCAATAGAAAAGTTCCTATGATATGAACCAAATTACATCTCTTTTCTAATCCCTCCTCGTAGGAATTGAGATACATGTCATCTCTAGATTCAATAGAAAAGTTCCTATGATGTGAACCAAATGACATCTCTTTTCCAATCCCTACTCATAGGAATTGAGATGCTCCATGTCATCTCTTTCCCTACAACTTCCATGTATACATCTTCTATTCCTAAATATATAGTACAACCCACTAGTAGTTTTTTTTTTCAAAACATGCAACTATGGCACAAGAACTATATAGTGGCCAATAACTTTGAAAGATGGTCGCTGGATGAAGCTAACCCGACAGTGCAGAGATAGGCAAATCCGAGCACTACTGGCCATTGGATATCATCAACATTCCACCAGATCTGCCACATGTACAATTTAGAAGACTCCATGGTTGAACTTAAGCATAATGCAAAACCTCAAAACACAAGCACTTCTCCTTTGTTCTAGAATCTTACGTATCATAATTGATTTTTTTCTAAATGAATTGCCATTATTTGTTTTTTAGTTTATGATTTACAATGCACAACCCCATGAATCTTAACACTTTTATAAAACTAATTGATTTTGAATGAGATGAACTATAAGAACTAAAAGAACATCTACATCATGCATATATGACTCAAAGCTTTACATGCTATAGTGTGTATTTATTCATAATTTGGTTTTGAAATCTCATGCGTTCAATACATGTGTACCTTACTAGTTTTGAGTAGAGTAGCAAATTTCACGCGGCCCCGGGTATATCAAAATGCATGGCCCATGCATCATTGCCTTTCGGTTGAACCTACGTCCACAATGTTTTGTACGTACTATATCTCCACTGGTCCCCGAACCCAAAATGCTGCCTCGTTCCCGTAAAACCAAGCGACCCACACATATTTAAGGTGTCGACTCGAACCCGTTTATTACAACGTGGCCCCGCACGCCGTAGTACTCCTACAAACCCTACCGCCGCACTCATCATCGGTTTTCTTCAAGAGGACGAGGGAGAAGCCGATTTGTAGTGGAGGCGCTTTAAAAAAAGGATCTGTAGTGGAGACCCCTACCTAGGGTGCCCTAGGTAGCTGCCGCACGCATCATTGTTTTCTCTTTTCTTTATGATCTTGCGCCCTAGAGTGAAATGATGGTTGCTTGTCCAGCACTCCAGCTTAATGCGGGAAAGGTGGGGCTTTGTGATTTGACCCCTCATCGCTCATTTTCTACTACTGCGGCGCTACGACCGGGGTGCCTCCAAGTCCAACCGATGCTCCGAACTGTAATTTGGTGCATCGCACGTGGAACAAGACGGTGGATGAGCCACATGTCGGCCAAAGTGGTCATGTTAAGTGTCGCCATTTCGTAGCGGATCGACCGCTTGAGTTGTTACGCCAACCACAGCGAGAGCAGCCTACCACTTGGTTTTGCTCCTTGGCGAATCCCGACTATATTGATCTAAAAAGATACCTGCTGAACTACCCTCTCCGTCTCGGTTTTTTTATTTTTAGGCGTCTCGGTTTATAGGGCCTGCACGTAGTTCTAGGTCATCCATTTGACTAACTAAATATGAGTATGTCACAAAAAGTATATCATTGGATTCTTAAGCGGATGTAGTTGTATTTAAAAGTCGAGGGCGGGGCTTTTCCTGCGCGGTAGGCGGCGGGGCAGTTCCGCCTAGTCGGTTCGATAGAGACGCGAGAAGACGAGGGAGTAGGCTGCTGCAAACGTAGGGGTGTGTGATTTGACAGCGAGTTACTACTGGACAGGTGAGGCCCCGTGATTTGACTTGCCATTATCATTTTAATCAAGGCGCCACGACCGGCATGAGTCTCCCGATTCTGAGCACCTCCATACATGTGCCTCTCCCAAAGGTCTCCACCATGTAGTAGAGGCTGGCTCTTGCATGAGAGCCCACTTCTCCACTTTTTCCTTGCCTCTCTTTCCTCCACATATGCAAAAATGCCATGTAGTAAAGCGCACTATTGTACTTACCGATGCATGTACAAGTTCATGAAAATTTAGTGGTCATTCATGCATTCGTTCTAATTAATGCCTCGGTAAACATAACTTCTTGAGAAAAACGAGCGTACTAATTACTTGTGCAAACTATGAAATTAATTCGACCACTCACCGTCTACCTTGGTTGGAGAGATTTTGAAATTGAGCCATAAACTGAAAGGAGGGAGTAGTAACTTTGTCTCGATTACTATTTGTGGCCTTGTATAGATGCAAATGTATTTTTTTATAGTGGCCTTGTATAAGTAAATGGAGGAGTACTAACCAAAGTATACATAGTAGGGACGAGGAGTAAACGGAGGGAGTAGTAAAATTTTCTCCTCGTCTTATGAGCCATCACTGGCATGGTGGCGAGGAGCGGGCGTAAAGCGTGCATACAATAGTAGTACTAGTACTACTACTACTCAGTAAGCAAGCTTCACCTCATCTCATGAGCCACTGCTGGGCAGGGAGACGGCGTGCTAAGCAAGCTTCTCCTCGCTCATGAGTTGACGGGATACATCAAAAGTACTCCAGTGTATAGAGCCTTGCCTCTAAGGTAGGCCCCACATGGTTTGCCTCTTTTTTTTAATTTAACATAACGCGTCAAGTCACAATTTGTTTGTTCACCCGTGGTAGACGGTCCTCCCTCCACCAAGTGGACAACCAAAGACATCGTGCCAAATTACCACGTGGGCTGCCTTTTTCGCATGTAAATGAGCTCCACCGTGCACCCGCTGGGTGTGGTTGGGAAAGAGACGGGAGTACGTGCGTCGTGCGTGCACCTCTTCTCTTCGTGCACGTCCCCCACCTGCGTGTGTGTGTGAGAGATATATACAAACCTAGACATAATGCGCCGTCCATCCCCATCCCTCCGCCCAGTCCGACCACCAGTCACCACCACGCCCCACTCCTCCTCACCTTATCTCTCATATTTCTCCCTCCATTTTTATATACAAGGGGCCACTATGAAAACTACAATTTGCAGATATACAAGGCCACTAACACTAATCGATGCAATACTAATGGTGTTTGCCTTGTGGTACTAGCAAAGGAGGACATTAATTATCCCTTGCATGCATGCGGGAGTTTGTAAAAAGATGCATCTTGATGTTCCGTGCAATGCACGGGCATCTTGCTAGTCCATGAAAACAACACATGGCAAAATTGCACGGCGAACGAGGGATTTGAACCTGTTGGGAGGAGCTATTTGGATCTTGCCCGGGGTAGCCAAAATATTGGCAACCCTTTTGTCCACCGGTGCCTTTGCCACCGATGAACAAGGAATGGCTCGGGTGCTCATGCTGTCATGCATCCTCCAAGTAGCAAGACGTTGGAGACGAGCTCACACGAGCTGTGTTTTTTTGTCCCACAACGCCGCCCGAGCCGCCCGCAGACCGACCGGCGACCCGCAAATTACGCCATCCAACCATAGCCGCACACATTATGACAGCAAGTCAACCAACCGGACGAAATTCACCCAAACGCGGTGGCCTTCATGGGACCCAAGCGGCGGCGGCCTCCCGTGTTCTACTTCTCCTCGATGATGGCGGCGGACGCGGAGGCGCTGGCCACCGACTCATCGCTCTCCGCGCACCCGGCTTCTGTCGCTGCTTGCATGGCGCGGCCGCCGGCATGGGAGTCTCGGCCACAGAAACGGGAGATGCGGTACGAGGCGGCGGCGTTGACGGCAGTAACGACACCCGTGCGCCGCTCCTCGTCGAGCTGGCCTGGAGCGGCGAGTTGCTGAACCGCGCGCCGGCTTGGGGCGGCAACTGGCTCCGTCGGGTGAGGGGAGGGAGGTGGATCAGCGAGCTGCATAGCTCGTATCTGGTGGGCTACCCAGCCGGCTTGTATGCGGAATAACTACTCTTCGTAAGCCATTGTAAGAGTGGACAAAATGGTGGAGGAGATAGGGGAGCGGCGGAGGTGTACGATTCTTAGCCGACGTTTGGCCTCGTTTAAATAGGAGATTAAATAGACGGCGGACGGGAGGAGCTCGGCTGGCGTTGCGTTTAACGCCGGCCCGGTCATGAACGGACGTGTGTCCAGAGTGGGTTTCTCGGCTTCCACACGGGCGGGTTTCATGGAGGCGTTTGAATGCGGCACGGAGGCGTGTTCAGCCGGGCGTGCCTCGAGTGGCGCCCTCGACTCTGACCTAGGACACGGCACCGTTCTTCCACTGACATGTGGGCTCTTTGGGTGCATGGCATGCATGTCAGTGACCCAATGCAGGCAGCGCACAGCAGAGGAACCTTTGGTGGGCCAGGGCAGTCAGAAGCGGGCATTTCATAAACCGATGATTGTTCATTGAGTGTGACGTCATCTTTTTCATATAGATAAGCCTACTATGTTGATAGCCCGTTCGATACGTTTTGATTCGTAAAAACCGCTGCAAACATCAATGTTCTGCTTATCACAGATAAGATTGATTAATACCCGTAACAATCCATGTCCTTAACAAAGGGTGCATGCACGTATAGGTTGAGCGTGTATCTTACGCCGTGCGTGTCAGTGTGCATGCAGCGTCAAGTGTTGTAAGTGCGTGCAAAGTGCGTTTCAGTGTTGCATGCATGGGTGCGTGACGCAGTGTTCGTGAGTGCATGTGTACGCAGCCGTTGTTGCACGCCAAAGATGCGTCGCGGTGTATGCGTGTCGATGTTGCACGCCAACATGCGGCGTGTCTTGCGGCGTGCATGTGTACGCAGTGGTGAGGCTACACGCTACCGACCGGACTTTTTTCATCTCTGGTCATTAGATTTTCTAGCCGTTGGATACAAAATCAAGGGCCTCCAGTTTATCATCAAACTCCACCCCGTGAGCCGCCAGCCACCACCGGCCGAACCGCCAGCCCCCGCTGCCCGCGGCCGGCCCGCCCTCCCCGAAACCACTCCCCACCGCCGGTCCGCCGCCGCAACGACCATCCCTCTAGCCCCCCCCCCCCGCACGCCGAGCTTTTTCTCCGGGGATCCCCACCCCACCGCCCAATGAACGCCCCAACCGCCGGTGATCGCCAACCGTAGGTCTCACGACTTCGAATACCCACCGATCACTAATTTATTACCATTTCTGCCCTTCATATACGCTACCGACGGGTGGGCCCTATGGTAATGTGCACTGCTTAATGTGGACTGTTTGACTCGTCAATTGATCGTGTTATCAACAAATTACGGAGCTGTATGGTGAGCCAGTGACCGTATGATCACCCTAAAATGTACTCCTATTTTATTAACACAAGATGCACTCAAACTACCATTTCTTTCTTTCATATACAAAGGACAGTGTGGGCCCCACGGTTACGCGCCCCGATGGTGCAACACTAGTTGCGCCGCGTGGAACATTTGACTGGTCAATTGATTGTGTCATCAACATAATACAGAGTTGTACGGGTGAGCCAGTGACCGTATAATCATGACACGTATTTGTTTAACACGGTACAGACGCAAGGGCTCATATATACGCGCAAGCACTCACCGCTATAAGCACACACGCAAACCCTACCCCTATGAGCACCTTCGAGAGAGTGGGCCAGCATATATGATCTTGAGATTTTACGAAGTCACCATAGGTGCCTCGTAGTCGAGTGGAGTGTCTCCTCCCACTGAACTTACATCGCCGAAAAATACTGAAATTAACACAAGATAAATGCGAGCACCGGGACTTTAACCTTGGTGGGCTCGAGAAACCACTATCCTCTAACCATCCAACCACATGTTGGTTAGCACGACAAAATGTATGTGGTGACCGTGATGAGCTTATTCTGAAGTCAAGTGACCATATCGTGCTTTCGCTTCAGATACAATGACCGTAAGTGTAAGCCAACAAAATACGGAGCACGCATCAAATGCAAAGTCCGTCGGTGTCATCAACAAAATTTGGACACGTGACGTGAGCTATATACCATTGTACTATTGTATATGCTTATTTTCTTAGTGGCCCATTGCGTGTGTGGTGTGGTGGGCACATCATTTCTAGTTGTGGTGGGTCAACATCAAGACTCATGGGTCGGTTCCATCCTGCGCCCACATATAGGTTGGACCGAGACGTGTTATACGAAGACCCATGTGGAGGACTTGACGTACAACACGAAGCTACCAGAGTTGCGGAGGACTCTATCCCCACTGGTGATAAGCCGGCTATATATGATTTGTAACCCTAGGCCCTTAGTATGTTATACAAGCTTGGGGCTAGTTAAATCAATAATATACACACACGCACAATGCCCGGTATTCACGTGTACTTTGTACACACCCCTATCACTAATATACACAGCAAGAGTAGGCTCTTTCTTCAACCGCAAGGGTCCGATCCGAGCTAGGGTAAAACTTTGCCTCAGATTACCATCCAGCCTAACAACCAGGGATATCCTATCAATGACGATATGATGAAATCATATCTGCCAACTTCTAAGAGAGAGGTGTGTCGGGGGCACAAAAGTAGAGAGGCCTAAAGATAATGTGCGTAAGTGGAGACACGTAGGCACATATATGTGCGTATAGAGGGCTAGTAGAGACCGTGTGTATATATGCATGTGAGAGAAATAGTGTTTTCCAACTGAGATTAGTGAAAAGAGTGGTACATAGTAGTCAGAAAGAGAGAGAGAGAGAGAGAGAGAGAGAGAGAGAGAGAGAGAGAGAGAGAGAGAGAGAGAGAGAAACAAAGAGAGCATGTGCGTGAGACACCCCGACACCCTGAGAGAGATTGTGAGCATGTGTGAAAGAGAAATGCCGATGCATATAAAGTGTGTGCACTTATGCGTTAGATAGAGAGATATATAACACATCTGTGAGAACGGGGCGAGGCATAGTGCATCTACGTGTAAAAGGCGGTTCTACGCATTAAATTAAAATATAAATGCATTATTATTTTTGGACGAGATCATGAATTTTGCAAATTGCGTATGGACGAAAATCAGTCTATCATACACCCATACTCTATTGAATTCTAGCATGTGCATGTGTTAATTTCATATTATCGATCCATAGAGTGAGAGCAGTTTGAAATACAGGCAATGGATGCTTTTGCAATTCATATATAAACATTAATTAGTGCACTCCATGTTGTTAGTGTGAAGCACTTTATACATTTGTCACTTGCATGGATACATTCCAAATTGCTAGCTACGAAATAGAATACATGTCGAATTCAACATAAAGGGGGTTTCGAAGATTCGAATTCGTAGGAAGTGCATTCATCTATTTGAACCCGAGATAATGGCATTTGTAAATCAGATGTAAAAGGGGGCATCAATCTTTGTTGTGAGTTTGAACATGCTATATATATATATATTCGTACGCATATCTAACTTTTTTTTGCAACCAAGGAGATTATATCTGGAACCATGCATGAACTGAGGTAAGTTGCATATTTTTTAATATATACTTGTGTACAATGTATATTCAAATGTACCCCCTCCATTCCAATATAATCGTAGCTTTAGGATTTTCAAGAGTAAAGATTTGTGAAGTTTGAAAAGTCCTGAAAGTTCAATTCAAGAGAACCGAAACGTTAATGCTTCGCTCCCAAATATTGAACGGTTAGCGCCAAATAGGCCTCTCGTCAATCGAAACCATGCGATACTAATGTTTTGGTGGTAGGAAATTACTGTCCGACTCGCCCGTAGCCTATCGGCCCGATGTCCAAAGGTCTAAACCGGGGTAGGTTTGTAACTTCACCAAGACGCCAGCCTCAACCGCCTCGAGAAGCATTCATACGCCGTGGGCGCCTAAACACCCATGCGCCAGCCAAAATCTATCCGCCCACATTTGGGACACTGACATGACTTTCCTACCCCAACTCAATATGTCCGAAATTTGGCAAAGTTTGTAACTTTCCCCAAATTTCAAACAAGCGTCTCAAACCGAACATTGTTCCCCTTAGTTCCCCGCCTCCCTCCGCTTCCCCATTCATACTCTATGGGCGCCAAACGCCTCTCCACCAGCCACGAAACCCCAGCCTCCTCCGTCGGTCCGTCCTCCACCCCATAGCGGCCAATCCACCGCCGCCCTCCTCCATCACGCCGGAGCTGGTACCCCGACGTCGTCGTCCAACGCAACCGCAACCGCATCACCCTCGAGGACTTAGCAGCTGAAGCCGAGGCAGAGCTGCCTCCATGACGCCGACACCGACGTGCACCGTACCAGAACCACTCCGACCATGCCGTCCTGCGCCTCACTGCTGCGGCTCCACTGTCGCAACCGTCCACCGCACCGGAGCTGTTCCGCTTCTGGCGATGTTCGCCGCCAGATTTGCTTCCCGCCGCCGGCTGCATGACGGCCACCGCACCACACTCAACAACTTGGCCATGGGTTCGCTCAAGGCTGCACCGTCCTCCACAACTTCTGGTTTTCCGGTGAACAACAAGAAGATCGTCGGAAAAAAAGAAGGAGGACACAACACTGCCAGCAGAAAGAGGTGCTCCTCTTCCCTTATTCGTGCAAATCTTACGTCTCCGCTCACACTGTGTTCATCCCACGAAAGAAACTAGTTGAGCGCTTTCATCGCATCTTCTTCGTGATACTAAATGCACAAGGTTTCCTCCCTTTTACTATTTCACTTTTGCTAGAGGTCAAGAGCTCGCCTGGATTTCAATTCGTGGTCACGAACCGCAATTAAAGAAGCAAAGACCCGCTTAGGCGCGCTGGAGCACCTAGTCCGCCTGTTCCCGGGAAGCGCGATCGGTGTCTATCATAGGGGTGTGGGGCGCAGGAGTTGCTTGCGCTCTGGAGGTCGGCAGAGCTTGAATGGATGGCCGGGGGGGGGGGGTGCCAAGCACAGCGGTGCGATGAGGTCGATGGGAGTCGCAGTGAGCGGGGAGAATCTTGGGCCGATGGTCGTGGCGTTTGAGGAAGATCGCCAACACCGACCGGCTGGAGGTAGATGAAGGCGATTCTGCCCGTTCTTTGTACATCGGACGGTGCGTAAAAAATGGATCGCCTATTTGCTTTTCGATCATTGTTATTTTCATAGAATCCGGTACTAATTTAGTGTGCCATGCATGTTGTAGAGCTATCATATGTCTCCCGTCATTTATTTCTCACCGACCTGCTATTTGCTACCTTTACACTGTACTAATTGTGCACACACTTCACTCATATTCACAATATTGTTTTTTTATGCATGGGTATTTCAGACTCTGACGCAGTGTTGATGAATGCAGAAAAGAAAAGACAGAAGTCGCTCCAGTGTAATTCGAAGACAAGCACTAAGCGTTTTAGCGCTCTAATGGGTGCAGTGTCAGCACTTGGAGACAGTAAACGTAGCTCTATAGTTGATGATGTCAATTGCCACACACAACCATCCCAGGTGCTTGCTTTAACTTCACGCTGTCAAATGTGGTTGCATGTTGCATATGGTGTCTAGCTTGTATTGCTTCCAATTTGGTTAAATTGCATATGCTTACTTTACACATTATACCTTTGATAATGACATGCCTTCCTGTTTTTGATACATACTACATATGTCTATTTACCATTTTCGTACATCAAACTAATGCTCTTTTGTATCCCTCGTCAATCACTTATGATGAGACAGTCACCGTGTGGGTTATCGTGAGACGCCTCTACTCGTTTAAAGAGTGCAAAGGTCATCCTCCCCACATGATTCTCAAGAAACAACAAGGCTAAATGAAGATAGTCAACATAGCTCTCTAGTTGATCACCGCAATTCCCCCACACCACCATCGCAGGTGCTTGCCCTTACTTGGCAGTGTGATATGTGGTTGCATGTTGCATATGGTGTCTACCTTGTAATGCTTCTAATTAGGGTAAACTGCATCTGCTTAGTTAACACATTATACCTGTGAATATGACATGCCTTCCTGTTTTTGGAACATACTACGTCTTTCTATTAACCATGTTGTCGGGGGTTAGTTGCGACATATGCCAAGGGATGGCTTATCATGGTGGGGGCGAGTAGAACGTTGCCGGTGCCTGGAAACGGGATGAGGCGAAGTGTCACATCCCTAGCTTTTGGTGCTGCCTAGTGTTTGCATCTTGCTTGCATCATATTTAATTTTCTTGGAAATTTGAAATGGGGATGTTCAAACCCTAGCATCAAAAGGAATTCAAATAGGTTCAACCAAAATATTTTTCAATGATTTCAAAATGCCCTTTAAAATGTTCATCATTTCTCGGATCAAGGTGGAAGCATCTACCGTAAATGGTTCACATTTTTGCAGGACATATTTGGACTTTGAATTAATTCAAACATATTTGAATTGGAGCTATTTAAATGCTATATATATTTTACATGCTCCAAAAATGTTGGAAATTGTTAAGGGTCACTGGAATAATTCAGAAAGCACCCATAATTATTTTCAAGATTTTACAAAATGAATTCGTATTTTTACTAATTCAAAACAGAGGCAAACAATAGAAAACAGAAACAATTTAAAACAGAGAAGAGAGAGAAGTCTCACCTGTGGCCTGGCACTGTTGCTGGCGGCCCAGCCCACCAGGCAACATGCCAGTCATCCCCTTCCTCTCGCCAGTGTGCATTGTGCGTGGCGCACGCACAGGAGGCGAGGGCCACCTCCTGCTTCGCGCTGGAGGCTCGTCCTCCTCCCTGACCCCGTGCCTGGAGACGCCCGAGCCCCCTCTCACTTCTCCCTCGCTCTAGCCCCTCCCCCTCTCGTTTCTGTGCTCACCGAGAGGAGTCCGTCGCCGCCGTCCACCATTCGCGCAGCCACCGAGCCCTCCTCGTCCTCTGCCTGTGTCCAGAAGCTCCGCCGAATCGCCATCGACCTCTCCGACGACCCACGCAAGCCGGGACGCCCTGCAGAGCTGCCCTCGACGTCGTCTTCCTCGTCGGTGCCGCAGATCGCCGCCGTCAAATCTGTCGCCGTCTGTGCCTCCCCAAGCTGACGAGACCGCCTATGAGACCATTGTGAGCTCTACTAGATTTCCCCTCTTCCCCCGTAGTCTTTCCCCCCGCCGTAGCCGTGCTAGCCATCGTACCGAGCACCGCCGTCCGCCATGGACACCGGGCATGGCGCTGCCGTGCCGCTCCGCTCAAGCCGACGAGCCTTGCGAGCTCCTAGATGTACTAGGAGGCTGCAGATCCCCTTAGCTGGCCTCGCTGCACTTCGCAGCCCCGCTACCAAGATCTAACCGAAGCTCCAGCCACCGCCATGGTTGCCGTGGCCATCGCCTCCGGCCACCCGCAGCTTCCCGCGTGATCCTCGGATGTGCGCGAGGATGGGCATCCTCTCGGTACTTCCAAGGTGTCGAGCCGACGCCTATAGCGCCGTTCCCGAACAACCCCGGCCGATCCTCCGCCGTCGGGTTTGGTCGCCAAGGCCCAACTCCGTGGATCGATGACGTGGTCGCATTAGCCACTAATGACCCAGCTAAGCCACCCCTAGAGCCACTGCCATGTGGGTCCCAAGGCCTAACCTAATTAGGATTATTTCTCTGTTAGATTAACACTAATCACAGTGGGCCCCGCCTGTCAACGTTGACTTGGCCACGTCGCCTTTGACTGGTCCCACATGTCAGCCTCTCAGAGTGACTGTCATCCTTGACCAAGAGGCCCACCGTCGTTTGACCTGGGCCGTCCGTTGACCTGCTGATGTCACTAATACATCATGCTGACGCAGTAAATGTTTTCTGGAGTTTAAATAAATCAGAAATGATTTATTTATTTCAGAAAATATCCCAAACTTCTAAAAATCATATAAATTCAACCATCACTCCAAATGAAATAGGTTATATATGAAAAATGATCAGAAAAATCCAATCTATCCATCTGTACTCTTTTCATGCATGTTAGAACAACTTATGGCTGCTGTTTAGGCCAAATCTTATAGTGGCATTTAAACCTTCACATATGGAGTTTGAATTTGAATCTTGTATTCAAACCAACTTCATTTAATCTGTTGCTAGTTGCATTAGCTCAAATCACAGCATATTGCCATGTCATGATCATGCATCATATTGTGCATTGCATTGATTGTGTTCTTCCTTGTTTGCCGGTGTTTGTCCCCTCTCGATAGACGTGGTACCGACGATGAGTTCGATGACACCGATGAAGAGCTATACTATCTTCAGAAGTGCCAGGCAAGCAAAACCCCCTTGTTCATTCCGATACAATCCCACTCTCTCTGCATTAGGACAACAACGATTCATCTGTTACTTGCTGCGGTAGTTAAACCCCTTTATCCTCTGCATGACCTGTCATTGCCACAGTAAATAGATGAAACCCACTAGCATGAGTAGGAGTTGTTTGAGCCTCACAGCCTACCCATTCATGCTTGTTTGTCATGCCTGCCATCGCTTAGAGTTGAGTCGTGTGATTCATCGGGATGAATCGGAGGTGTGTGAACATGTCCCACTCTTGTGTCGCCTAAGTGTGTGAACACGATTTGGTAAAGGTAGTGGTGAGAGGCCATGTAGGAGTACATGGTGGGTTGTCTCATTGAAACCGTCCTCAGAACCGAAGTTCTGTGTTTGTGATCCATGAACAGTTACTACCACACATTGGGTTCCTCAGAATCTCGACCCCTCTCGACTTATTAATCAACATGATCTCTGTCCAGGAGTTGCAACTAGTTTCTGGTGTTTGTAGGTAGTGTTAGTAGTCTACCAACTAGCACCCGGTACAGGTGGGCTTGGGACAGACTAGGCACCATGGCACGGTGTACCAAGCATAGAATCACCCGTCAAGGTGGGCTTGGGAACCCTGCACACATTGTTTGGGGCCGTGAGCGACACCCCAGCCGGATCTCCTTGCGGATGGATCCCGAATAGGCGATAAACCTGGACTAGAGACTTGTGTGGTTAGTCAGGTCGTGGCCGACTCCCTCGCCAGGCTTCCGCTTGAAGGTTGCCGAGATACACGAGGTGTACATGGCGGTAAGTGGCGAGAGCGTGTGAAGAAGTACACCTCGCAGGTTAACATTATCTATTCGAATAGCCGTGTCCGCGGTAAAGGACTTCTGGGTTGCCTATACAGTTCATAGACAATTGAAAGTGGATACTCTAAAATGCGCAAGATAAGTGTGAGTGCTATGGATGGCTTTCTCGTAGGGAGACGGGAGCGGGTCCATAGTGGTGTATTGATATGGTGAATATGTGGACTCGTGTGCGTCACCTCAAAAAAGTTACTTGCAGTCGTAGTGTAGGATAGCCACCGAGTCAAAGCTGGCTTGCTGCAGTCATACTCCACCACCCCCTTTGTTGATACTGATGCATATGTGGATAGTTCTGATGTAAGTCTTGCTGGGTACATTTGTACTCACGTTTGCCTATTTTATGTTTTTGCAGAGAGACTTCCGTCTCGTTAGTAGTTCCGCGTGGACTTGACGTTTAGCTTGATACCTCACCACGATCTTGTGCCCTCGGCAGATCTCGGTAGATAGTCCGCTTCTCAAATTTTTTCAGTTGTAGATGGCTATACTCAGACATGTTAAGCTTCCACTTGTGCTTGTTGCTTGTATGCTCTGTATGTTGGGTCATGAGGCCCATGTTTGTAATATCTCGCTCCTCGGAGCCTAATGATAAATACTTTTGTCGTAGAGTTATGTTGTGATGCCATGTTGTATTTACACATATCGAGCATATTGTGTGTATGTTTGAAATGCTTGGTATGTGTGGGATCCGACAATCTAGTTGTTTATCCTTGGCAGCCTCTCATATGGGGAAATATAGTCTAGTGCTTCCTTGAGCCATAGTAGTCCGCTACAGCCCGGTTCACCAGAGTCTTGCTAGCCCAAAGCACTACCGCCGTGACACTTGACTAGCCGGGCATGTGTTTTACTGCTCTCGTGGTTCTGTTCTTCGGGAAATGTCACTCGGTGACATCCGGAGTCCCGCTTAGCTCGCATACGGCCGGGTTCCCGGACTCCTGTTAGCCCAGTGCTACAGCCCGGATTCACACGCTGCTGACCGACACGCTCGAAGTTGATTCATGTATGACTGTCCCTATGGGTTAGTGCCGCTTTGGGTTCACGACTAGCCATGTCGGCCCGGTTCTTCGTCATATGGATGCTAGCGACACTATCATATACGTGAGCCAAAAGGCGCAAACGGTCCCGGGCCATGGTAAGGCGACACCCGTGGGAATACCGTGCGTGAGGCCGCAAAGTGATATGAGGTGTTACCAGCTAGATCGATGTGACTTGGAATTGGGGTCCTGACAGCGTTGGTATCAGAGCCTAACTGCCTGTAGGATTACCAAGCCAAACTGGTCAAAGTCGAGTCTAGAAATTCTTTAGTTATATAAGGGAATTGATTGTTGGATGGAACGTAAGGCTCCTTTTACTCCTTATACCTTATGCCTTTTGATCTGAGTCATCTTATCTTTTCTACGGTGTTAAGGAACTAGGCTTTCTCCTCTTTCTATCAGGATCACGTGTTACTACTCTGTAGACTTGTAAGATTGTTGAATTCAAGCCTCAGTTCAGTTCCTACTATTTCTGTATGTTAACTGTTGATCTCGGAACCTTGATATGATGTTGTTGAGTGGTTATGCCACCATTTTGCATGATGTCTCAAATCTTTTTGAGCATTTACAGCCGTTATGCTGTCCGAGTCATCCCAGGTTTCTAAACTATCTGATGCATTTGCAAATTCTTCCTTCCTGTTCACGGTGTCCTTTTGGTCAGAATAAGCACACATGTTGAGGTACTCCTTGCCTTGACATATATGTTGGAACTAGTATTATGACCCTAGGCATCTTAGAGGATCACCTGGTAATATGGCCATGTTTTGTATTCCCAGTGTGATGATTCTGGCCATCATTCTCGAAAGCATCCCGTGATGCCATTTAGTAGTAGGTATTCTACTCCTGGGTTCTTGAACCCGAGATTCACCCTACTTACTTCATGTTGATAGTGTTGCTCGTACCTTTAGGTTATTAGTAACCTTTGCAATAGTCCTCGAGGTTCGTGGTATTACCTTCTTCCAAGTACCATGAGCTATTTATGGCAGAAGTTTCTCGCTGAACCGAAAGATCACAACCAGAGTGCTCTTGACGGGTTCTCGATTCTATGTTGTTATTCTGCCACTTCTACCTTTCTGCATGGGTTATCCGGAAGAAACCTGTTGAACTTGGTTTGACATATTAATCTATGCATCCACAACTCAGAAAGATATATGTTCCCTTGAGTTGTCCCTCTTCATTTGTATTCCGACCATCGTCTATCAATTGATAGTCAAGAGTATGCGTGCATTCGTTTATCGAAGCCTACTACTCGTGTGGTCCATCAAGCCATTCTATTCCGGAATGACTAGGAGAAACAAACTCCAGTACCTTATCCATATCTTGGATTGGGTCAAAGCAATTGTATTCCGCGGATCAAAATGCCAAACCAGCTTTTGCTCTGCTGTGCCTTGGAGTGTTACCATCTTTATGTCAAGAGTGTCATGAGAATTGCACCACCTCTTATGAATTCTTGACACAGTGATACTTCTCGCCATCATTATTCATTTCTCGGTTTCGCGTTGTCGCAACCGGAATGCCGACAAGTGAATCGTGATGTGTGAAATCAATACTGCTAGCAACCCCGTTGCTTGGTAGTTAATGGACAATAATCTCATTCTTAGCGTGTTGGTATTGAATCATCATTCTAAGATAGATTGTGCTACCTAGTCCTTATTTCTGGTGCACTCTTCGATCAATGAGTTAGGATTAATCAATCCCTTGCTTATTTGATCATATCGTCTTGCTCTGAAAAGCAAGATTGTTCTCGATCTTAGTAACATATCGGTGGTCCGTGATGTTCCGAGTATCTTCTCGGAAGTATTACCAGGTTGTCACCTGACCGCTATGTTGAGTTCGTGATCATGCTGGTTTTCTCCAAACCACCCATTCTCCAAGAATCTGTGTTGGATACCCCTGAGCTAGTTGGTTGAGCCAAACAACAACTTGGAGAGTTGGAAGATAAAAGCTTGCCCGGCTTAGTTCATTTTAAGGGACATCCTTTTGTGTGTGTGTTGAAGAAGGATGATACCTTCACCAATTGGTCCTCGTGATCAGTTGTTGGATCTATTGTCTTATCCAAACCTTGATTTGAGTGTGGGCTATCGTCAAATCAAGTTAGAACCAACGATATTCGTAATGTTGTCTTACTCGTGGTTGATCCCTCGAGCATACACCATTACATCTTTTGGTCTGACCAATGCTATCACCGTGTTCACATGATGGTGGAAGTCCAGTGATATGGAAATTCCGATGAGTTGCTGTTGGGCCCATCCGCAGCATTTTGTCTCCCCCATGATTCATGTTGAACATCAACCTAGTGTTGAAAATTTTGTAAGCAATGCCTTCGTGTTCCGTTCATGAAGCTTATGCTTGGATGGAAGAAGTGACTTCCTCGAATTCACGTGCATTTGATGTAAGTTGCCGCCATGACTTCGTGACAAATTGTTTTTGTTTTCTCTGGAACCATCCCAAGTCAGTCATGCATGTGCGAAGTATGCTATGGTTTGACAGGCTCGCTACCTCCATTCCATATGTGTCCCTAGCACACCAAGCCACTGATTGACTTGTTCAAGGAAAAGAAGTCTATGCTTGGGATCTAATCCATGGACTTGCGTAAAGACTCCGATATCCTCGATGATGGTTCCCCACCTGAACTCGGTAGTGTTTCATTATAAGACTACTACGTGGTCATGCTTGTCTGGGACAACATGCTCACATGTATGTAGCAGAACCAGCTCATGTTTTGGAGCTTGCTATCGTAGTTCATATCCTCGAGAATCTCGCAACGCTATCTCGTCGATTTGTGTTGCAACCTTTCTTTTCGGACATGCTGAGTCTGAAGTATCCTATTACCAATCGGATCTGAATCTCAGGCAGATATGATGGTTCGAACATTCCCAACAGTTGCATTTTGTTCCTAGCTTGCACCGCCATTGTGCCAATTCCCATGGGCCGCCCTCTCAGTAATTGTTGTTTAGGATCATCTTCAAAAGTGGTCCTACCATGGGTCCCATCCATTTTCGATGATAAGCAAAATCATCCATTGTGTTGTCTTCAACAAGGTAGTCCACATCATCCATTCGAATCCGGATATGCCATTCCTTTGAACTCCGCCAAATGATCAATTATAAATTGCCTTAAGATGGTATGAAGAGTTTCAATGATCTATGGATAAAAAGTAATTCTTTTTGCCACTTAAGGGAACAGTCCAACGAGTCACCTCTTCCAAGGTGCCCCGTTACGGGATCATGGCAATTATTTCCTCGCCACCTTGACACCATCCACCATCTTTCTAAGCGTGGAATTGTTGCCCACCAAATCAAACCCCGTCGTTGTTCTTCCATCCCTCTCGATGTGTTTTGTGTCTCAACTCGAGATGTTTCAACATCTCATTCCGCGAGTTGATATGGTATAGCTCGATCTTCGAGAAGATCAATCCTAGTAGAGTTTCTTTCCGTCGTCATCGCGTGGATGAAGATCTTAAAAGCAAAGATGTCAAGATCAAGATGATGCAATGAATCAACATCTTGAGAAGGACAGTTGGATCGTGAAGATCGTGTTAGCTTGTGACCCCTCTGACTTCTTACCTCACGACTTGAATCTCGGGACGAGATTCTTGTTTAGTGGGGGCGAGTTGTCACATCCCTAGCTTTTGGTGCTGCCTAGTGTTTGCATCTTGCTTGCATCATATTTAATTTTCTTGGAAATTTGAAATGGGGATGTTCAAACCCTAGCATCAAAAGGAATTCAAATAGGTTCAACGAAAATATTTTTCAGTGATTTCAAAATGCCCTTTAAAAATGATCATCATTTCTGGATCAAGGTGGAAGCATCTACCAAAAATGGTTCACATTTTTGCACGACATATTTGGACTTTGAATTAATTCAAACATATTTGAATTGGAGCTATTTAAATGCTATATATATTTTACATGCTCCAAAAATGTTGGAAATTGTTAAGGGTCACTGGAATAATTCAGAAAGCACCCATAATTATTTTCAGGATTTTACAAAATGAATTAGTATTTTTACTAATTCAAAACAGAGGCAAACAATAGAAAACAGAAACAATTTAAAACAGAGAAGAGAGAGAAGTCTCACCTGTGGTTCGGCATCGCTGTCGGGCGGCCCACCCCACCGTGCAACATGCCACCATCCCCTTCCTCTCGCCAAAGGTGCATTGTGCGTGGCGTACGCACAGGAGGCGAGGGCCACCTCCTGCTTCGTGCTGGAGGCTCGTCCTCCTCCCTGACCCCGTGCATGGAGACGCCCGAGCCCCCTCTCACTTCTCCCTCGCTCTAGCCCCTCCCCCTCTCGTTTCTATGCTCACCGAGAGGAGTCCTTCGCCGCTGTCCACCATCCGCGCAGCCACCGAGCCCTCCTCGCCCTTCCGCTCAGGTCTGGAAGCTCCACCGAATCGCCATCGACCTCTCCGACGACCCACGCAAGCCGGGACGCCCTGCAGAGCTGCCCTCGACGTCGTCTTCCTCGTCGGTGCCGCAGATCACCGCCGTCAAATCTGTCGCCGACCGTGCCTCCCCAAGCTGACGAGACCGCCTATGAGACCATTGTGAGCTCTACTAGCTTTCCCCTCTTCCCCCGCAGTCTTTCCCCCCGCCGTAGCCCGAGCAACGCCGTCCACCATGGACGCCGGGCATGGCGCTGCCGTGCCGCTCCGCTCAAGACGACGAGCCTTGTGAGCTCCTAGATGTACTAGAAGGCTGCAGATCCCCTTAGCTGGCCTCGCTGCATTCTCGCAGCCTCAAGGCCAAGATCTAGCCGAGCTCCCGCCACCGCCATGGTTGCTGCGGGCCATCGCCTCCGGCCACCCCGCAGCTTCCCGCGTGTACCCCTGGATGCGCTGTAGCGAGGATGGGCATCCTCTGGTACTTTCCAAGGTGTCGAGCCGACGCCTATAGCGCTGTCCCGAACAACCCCGGCGATCCTCCGCCGTTGGGTTTGGTCGCCGGCGTCCAACTCCGGTGACTGATGACGTGGCCGTCATTAGCCACTAATGACCCAGCTAAGCCACCCCTAGAGCTACTGCCATGTGGGTCCCAATGCCTAAACTAATTAGTATTATTTCTCTGTTAGATTAACACTAACCAAAGTGGGCCCCGCCTGTCAACATTGACTTGGCCAGGTCAGCTTTGACCGGGTCCCACATGTCACCTCAGAGTCGACTACGTGTCATCGACAAGTAGGCCCACTGGTCAGGTTTGACCTGGGCCGTCCGTTGACCTGCTGATGTCACTAATACATCATGCTGACGCAGTAAATGTTTTTTGCAGTTTTAAATAAATCAGAAATGATTTATTTATTTCAGAAAATATCCCAAACTTCTAAAAATCATATAAATTCAACCATAACTCCAAATGAAATAAGTTATATATGAAAAATGATCAGAAAAATCCAATCTATCCATATGTACTCTTTTCATGCATGTTAGAACAACTTATGGCTGCTGTTTAGGCCAAATCTTATAATGGCATTTAAACCTTCACATATGGAGTTTGAATTTGAATCTTGTATTCAAACCAACTTCATTTAATCTGTTGCTAGTTGCATTAGCTCAAATCACAGCATATTGCCATGTCATGATCATGCATCATATTGTGCATTGCATTGATTGTGTTCTTCCTTGTTTGCCGGTGTTTGTCCCCTCTCGATAGACGTGGTACCGACGATGAGTTCGATGACACCGATGAAGAGCTATACTATCTTCAGAAGTGTCGGGCAAGCAAAACCCCCTTGTTCATTCCGATATAATCCCACTCTCTCGCTCCTGCTCTCTTTTACTGCATTAGGACAACAACGATTCATCTGTTACTTGCTGTGGTAGCTGAACCCCTTTATCCTCTGCATGACCTGTCATTCCACAATAAATAGATGAAACCCACTAGCATGAGTAGGAGTTGTTTGAGCCCTGTTGTGCTTACTAATTCATGCTTGTTTGTCATGCCTGCTTTGCTTAGAGTTGAGTCAGTCCGATTCATCGGGATGAATCGGAGGTGTGTGAACATGTCCCATCGTGGTGTCGCCTAAGTGTGTGAACACGATTTGGTAAAGGTAGCGGCGAGAGGCCATGTAGGAGTACATGGTGGGTTGTCTCATTGAAACCGCCCCTCGTGAACTGAGTCCTGTGTTTGTGATCCATGAACAGTTACTACCACACATTGGGTTCCTAACTCGACCCCTCTCGACTTATTAATCAACATGATCTCTGGCCCGTGAGTTGCAACTAGTTTCGTGTTTGTAGGTAGTGTTAGTAGTCTACCAAGTGGCACCGTGCATGTGGGCTTGGGACAGATTAGGCACTGTGGCGTGGTGTACCAAGCATAGAACCACCCGTCGAGGTGGGCTTGGGAACCCTGCTCACATCGTTTGGGGCCGTGAGCGACACCCCGGCCGGATCTCCTTGCGGATGGAACCCGAATAGGCGATAAACCTGGACGAGAGACTTCTGTGGTTAGTCCGGTCGTGGCCGACTCCCTCGCTAGGCTTCCGCTTGAAGGTTGCTGAGATACACGAGGTGTACATGGCGGTAAGTGGCGAGAGCGTGTGTGAAGAAGTACACCCCTGCAGGGTTAACATTATCTATTCGAATAGCCGTGTCCGCGGTAAAGGACTTCTGGGTTGCCTGTACAGTTCATAGACGATTGAAAGTGGATACTCTAAAATGCGCAAGATAAGTGTGAGTGCTATGGATGGCGTTCTCGTAGGGAGACGGGAGCGGGTCCATAGTGGTGTATTGATATGGCGAATATGTGGACTCGTGTGCGCCACCTCAAAAGAGTTACTTGCAGTCGTAGTGTAGGATGGCCACCAAGTGAAAGCTGGCTTGCTGCAGTCATACTCCACCACCCCCTTTGTTGATACTGATGCATATGTAGATAGTTCTGATGTAAGTCTTGCTGGGTACATTTGTACTCACGTTTGCCTATTTTATGTTTTTGCAGCGAGACTTCCGTCTCATTAGTAGTTCCGCGTGGACTTCGACGTTTATCTTGATACCTCAGCTATGATCTTGTGCCCTCGGCAGGATCTGGTAGATAGTCAAGCTTCTCAGCCTTTTTCAGTTGTAGATGTCTGTACTCAGACATGTTAAGCTTCCGCTTGTGCTTGTTGCTTGTATGCTCTGTATGTTGGGTCATGAGACCCATGTTTGTAATATCTCGCCTCCCTGAGCCTAATGATAAATACTTGAGTCGAGAGTTATGTTGTGATGCCATGTTGTATTTACACATATCGAGCATATTGTGTGTATGTTTGAAATGCTTGGTATGTGTGGGATCCGGCAATCTAGTTGTTTATCCTTGGCAGCCTCTCATATGGGGAAATGTAGTCTAGTGCTTCCCGAGCTATAGTAGTCCGCTACACCCGGTTCACCGGAGTCCTGCTAGCCCAAAGACTACCGCTCATGACACTTGATCGGCCGGCATGTGTTTCACTTCGTTCTCGTGGTTCCGTCCTTCGGGAAATGTCACGCTGGTGACATCCAGAGTCCTCGCCTAGCTCACACCCCGTGTTCCCCGAGTCCTCAAGTTAGCCCAAAGGCTACAGCCCGGATTCACACGCCGACCGACACGCCAAGTTGATTCATGTATCCCTGTCCCCAAGGGTTAGTGCCGCTTTGGGTTCACGACTAGCCATGTCGTCCCGGGTTCTCTGTCATATGGATGCTAGCGATACTATCATATACGTGAGCCAAAAGGCACAAACGGTCCCGGGCCATAGTAAGGCGACACCCGTGGGAATACCGTGCGTGAGGCCGCAAAGTGATATGAGGTGTTACCAGCTAGATCGATGTGACTTGGAATCGGGGTCCTGACACGAAGGCATGCACGCCGGGGATCTTACCCAGCTTCAGGGCTCTCTGTGGAGATAACACCCCTACTGCTGCTCTGCGGGGTCTCCGCATGATCACTATGGAAAAGTGGGTACAAGGTTGCTCCTTGAGCTGTTCGGGGTGAGGAAGGAGAAGGGCACGGCTAGCTCTCCTCTTCCCTCTATGTGTGTCTAAAACTATCGTGGTCCAACCCTTTGCATGGGTGCCCCTGGGTTTATATAGGCCTACTTCGGGGTACAATGGTAATCCGCTGGGCGCGGGTCCCAGCCGTCTCGTTTCTCAGCCGCCGTCTTCTCCGCCTGACCGCTGGGCTCACGACGGGCCCGGCATGGAGCCGATAGGTTTTGTTCCGCGGGCGGGTCTTGCCGCTGCGGATTACCGTGGCCGCGCCTCTAATGACGCTGGCTTGGTCATAGGGTCATGGCACAAGGCCGCCGCCGACGGGCGATCACCGCTGCCATTCCCCGTCTTTGTCTCGGTTAATGGCGTGCGGGGCCCGTGGGAGGGCTAGCCGACTCACGGGGCCGACTCCCAACGGGTCCGTCTTGTGGCGCTCGCCGTCTTCCATACTTCGCCGACAAAGCGGGTCCCGCTTCGCCTGGGTCGTGACAGACAGTGCCGTCAGGCACAGGCGCCTGCCCACGGGGGTTGATGTCGTGGCCGGCATGGCAACAAGGTTGCGTCGGATGGAGATCTCCGTTGGTACGGCCAGACTGGCCATGCTCGCCCTTCGCGAACGGGGCAGGGATGGGCTGCCGCGTGGCCGTACCCCGTCCCGTCCATTATTGCGAAGGCAGGAGGTGGTCGGAGTCGCGGGCCGACTCCCCATAGCGGGCTTCTCTGGAAGCCGCCAGTTAGGAGTCGGCTTATCTCGAAGTCGCCCCTGGGACTCGGCCGTGAGGGGCAAGGCCGCTGACTCTCAGAAAGCGGCTCTTTGTCTTGGGGTCTTGAGGGGCGCAGCCTGCCCCGATGTCTTGAAAGGTCCGAGGGCTCGGGTTAGCCTACCCGTGGCCCATTACTCCGACAGTAGTCCCCGAAGCTGGTGAGGCGCCGAGGGCAACATGTCGAGGAGCCTCAACAGTTTCATCCTCCTGGTGGTGGAATATGGGCCTTGGTCGCCGTCTTCCTCTAGGCCGACTAGCTGGAGCCGGACTCGTAGAAGGCCGTCTTGCCCCTTAAAGAGTTTGAAAGTTGTAGCGGGATCCGGGCAGCGTGCCTGATAGGCTTCCAGGCAGCTGGCCGTTGCGGACCCATCGCATGGCGCCACGTGGCAGGGTCAGTCTGCCCACCCACACGCGCGACGGGACAGGCCGTCAGGCGGGACCCGCCACTACCGCCCCTCGGCATGCGAACGGATCCGTTGCGGCCGTGCGGACGGTTGGGGTTCCCATGTCATAACTGCGTACAGTAATTTCATGCGGTAAATCATGGGGGGCGTGGGGTGCTGGGCGCAGTTAATCCTATGCCCGCCCCATCGGCTTCTCAGCCCACGAGCCTATAAGTAGGCGGGAAGAGGGGGGCGGCGAAGCACGCGCGCCCATCTTCCCTACTCCCTTCGTTTCCTCTTGCTTCTTCTTCCTCTCGCCGCCACCGCGCTGAACCGCGCCATGGCCGCAGCGGTGAGCTCTTCCTCCACCGCCGCACCTTCTGCCGTGCGCTCCGGCGTGTGGGACAGCTCCGAGGTGGACGACGACCACATCAAGTTCCTTCGCCAGACGCGTCGTCTCCCTGGCAAGAACCTGGTGCGGGCCTGCGCCGCGCCGGCGGGGGAAATATCGCCAGCGCCGGAGGAGGGCGAGCGGGTCGTATTCTGCTCGCACCTCATGCACGGCCTAGGGCTGCCGGCGAGCGGCTTCTTCCGCTCCTTATTGGAGTTCCACGGGCTCCAGCCACACCACCTTACTCCGAACACGGTGGTGCTGCTGGCTGCCTTCGCCACCTTATGTGAAGGCTTCCTCGGCGTTCTCCCCACCATCGAGCTATGGGGGAGTTCTTCCAGTCCAAGCTCGGCACGCACGTCGCCGGGCGTACAGCCCTGTGCGGTGCCTTCATCGCGATGCGTAGATCGGTGGTCGACAACCTGCTTTCCCACCATCCCGCTGATCAAGTCGGTGAAGATGTGGCAGCGGTCTTATTTTTACGTGCAGAACGTCGCCCTAGAAGGTGACTGGGTCAATCTGCCGCCTTACGAAGCTGGTGCACTAGCGGGGAGGCTCCCCAGCTGGTCCCACCGGGCCAGGACGCTGACTCCCGCTGGTGCCGCCGCCGTCGCGCGACTCCAAGTGCTGACGCAGTCGGAGGGCTTGACCGGGGCCGACCTGCTGGCTGCCTTCGTGGCGCGCCGAGTCCTTCCGCTCCAAGGCCGACCTCATCTGATCATCGGCTGATGAGCGCCACCGGACCCAAGTAGGCTGTGCTCCAAGGACATGCCCCACGCGGAGGTGGCGGACACGGTGAATTACATCGCAAACTGCAATCTCACGGCGGATTGGTAGTTCGGCAAGGAGCCGTACTCACGCGCCAACCCCCCGCCTGTCGTAAGTCGTCTCTCTTATTCTTCTGTTTTTCTTTTTCAGCCGAATCCAACCTCTGATCTTTTTTGGTTTTTTCGAGTCAGAACCCCCTCATCCAGCCTTCAGCCGGCACCACGGGGCCGCTGGGGCCGTCCCGATCGAAAGCGGAGAGAGCGACATCGACGACCCTGACTTGGGGGCGGCGGCGATGGAGGCCGATGCCGAAGGAGGAGGAGGAGGAGCTGGCGACTTCAGGCCCTCGGCCACCTTTGCCGACTGGCCTGATGACGACGCCGAGGGGGAGGTCACCCCGCGCCACCAACCAAAGGTCGGCCAGCCGAAAGTAGTTCCTCCGCCCGGCTTGGGTGGTCAAGGCGGCGCTGAAGAAGCGCTGGCCGGGCCGAGCTTGCTTGGCGGCCGGTCGAAGAAGTTCAAGGGCGGCCGCGACCAAGCGGGAAGAGGCGGTTCAAGGCCAACCGCTTCCGCAAGGAAGTGAAAAGGCCGCCACCGGTCTCTCGCGTAAGTGCTTCCGCTTTTTGTCTTGTTTTCTTCTCGTGAATCTTGTCCAAATCCTTTACATGCCTTCCTCGCTTGTGGCTCCCCTTACTTTTGAGAGGGTCGCCGCCGCCTCCGTCATGGGGTCGGCAGAGACGTCCGCCACTACTCGGCGGATTGACCCCGCCGCCGACCTCCGGGAGGCGACGGAGCGGAACACGTAGGAGAAGCGCGACGAGGAAGAAGCCGCCCTCCTGGAGAAGGCGAAGGCCGAGAAGGCAGCGGCCTCCGCCCAGAAGAAGCTGGATGAGGCCGAAGCCGCCGTCGCGGCAAAGTGGCGAGCTGAGGAGGCCGCGCACCGCCAATCAGCGTTGCTCGTCATCCTGCTGAGCTCCACGCCGCCGCCCCCAGAGTTCATGGGGCAGGCTGAGGGAGCCGGCGGCGAGTATCCCATCATGGAGAGGGAAGTCGGCAAGACCTCCATGTCGGGCACGGCCGTGCCGCCACCGCCGCCTCCGCAGCCGTCTGGGAGCGCGCAAGGTAAACAGCTGGCGGACCCGCTGGTGCCGCCGACTGAAGACGAGGCCGTGGCGAAGGTGCTCCTTCAGGTCGCCTCGCCAGTGCGCCGCCGTCTTGAGAAGGCGATTTCGGCGCCACGCCTTTTGAGACCGGGCGCCGCCAGCTTCGGCCATCCTGTGACGCCGAGGCGACGAGCGCGCGCCCGTTGAGTGGTGCGAGGAGGCGCACAGTTCCCGCTGAGCCAGCGCGCTTCGACGTTTCAGCGTTGAAGCCGAGGGCGACGCCATCCAGAATCGTACTAAGGCGATTCAAGGCCGCGCGAAAGCCGTTCGGGTATGCTTTCTTCTTTTGAGTTTGTTTTTCTTGTTCTTCTCTCGTGAGCGCCAGCACTCCACCGGGTGAGTCCCCGAAGTTTCGGCCGGCTGAGTAGGCGGCATGGAACTCCATCCGTGAGTTCCAAATATTTACCGTCTCAAATACTTATCACAGGAGTATCACAACCTCCACACACGCCTTCAACTGCAATGTTGAGGAGCTGGGCAAGCGGATCGCCGACTTGCTCTGAGAGCCGGAGTGAGTCCTCTTTCTTCTTCAAGGCGCCAGCTGGCGCATGCGGGCTGTAGTCCCCGAGATTTGGGCCGACTGCTGAGCAGTCGGGCCGGATCTTCCCGGCGACCTTCTTAGTTGATGACTTAACGTCCTTTTCCTTTTTATTCTTCAGAGGCCAACGCCACTCTTCAGAAGCAGCTGGGCGAAGCCAACAACGCCTTGCGTGCCAAGGGGGAGGAGTGTAGCAAGCTCGCCGCGGAGCGACCTGCTGGCTACGCAGCTGGCGGAGCAAAGGGAGCTGCTTAAGAAGGCACAGGACGAGGCGGAGAAGAAAGAGATCGCTCTTCCGCCGAAGTTCGAAGCGAAGCGCCCATCGGACCGACAAGGAGGCACTGCTGACCTCCGGCTTCCATGAGATTGAGGACATCGTTGATGGTGAGTTTCTTTACTTTCTTTCTTTGAGCCGCTGACTATAGGTCGGGCTGACTCCTGATTTTTGACTTGCTTCTTTTTCGTCTTGGCAGACTTCTTCCCTGGCCAC
The DNA here is from genome assembly GCA_021605145.1 of Aegilops bicornis. NCBI lineage: Eukaryota > Viridiplantae > Streptophyta > Magnoliopsida > Poales > Poaceae > Aegilops > Aegilops bicornis. Next base: position 149,796,963 of record CM038674.1, on the reverse strand, counting down.
ACGCAGGCGGCCACTCAAGCCATCGAGGCTGATCGCGAGGCGCGGAGGGAAAATGGTGTGGAGATTGCCGCCAACACCCCCCGGACCCTTGATGAGTAGCTTCTGAGCATCGAGGCTCGTTTGCGGCCGGCCCATCGGATGCTGCGCCGGCTTCAACGTGTCGGCGCCCAGGCGATTGCTGCCCTGTGGCTAGACGGGCCGGTTCTCGCGACTCCGGTGGGATCGCCGACCGGCCGGAGGTCGCGGCTGGCCGCCTTGAGGCTCGGAAGGTTCCTCGGCCCGGCCGGGAGCGCCGCCTTGGAATTCGTCAAGGCGTGGTATCCAGGGCTGGACCTAGACCGGCTGGCCGCGTTCCGGCCAGAGGCCCAGGCGGAGCTGTTAGTTGTGGAAGACGCCCTCGTCGAGCGTGCGGTGGCGATCGCCGACTACACAGACACCAGCGCCGTTTTCGTCCCCTGAAGGGCTGAAGACGGCGGGAGGCGCCACCGAGTGGTTCAGATGAACCCGGATTATGATGAGGACTCGGCGGAGGTGATCGGCTCCAGCCGAGGAGGAAGGCGAGGCAGAGGACGGAGGTGAGACGGAGGCGCCAGAAGATTTAAGCGGGCGACTCACCAGCCTCGATCAAGCGCCCAAAGAATGAGCCGCGCCGACCAGGCCGGCTGCCACCAGACACTATCAAGCCGAGATCGCCTCAGCCGGGCCGCCTCGGCGCCTCGACACCGCTGCCTCTTCCGCCTCCGAACCCGCTCACGCTTCCTAGGCTGCCGTCTTGCCTTTATTTTATCTGCTTTAGTAGTCTTTGAAGAACTTGTTAATTCAAGACAATTCCACCCACGGGGTGTATTTTGAACTTCTGCTTGAAGATTCGGCCAAGGGCCTATGTTATGTAAATATTTATCGTAATTCTATCTTTCCTTGCTCATTGCTCCTTTGGCTTTTTCCTTTGCCGCCTTCCATTAGTCGCCGCCTTGCCAATGGACAACCGCTTCATGGATCGCCGCTGGATCAAATGTTTGGCTACTCTTGGGAAGGCAAGTACTTGGCCATTTTTAGAGTCTTTTAACAAGTTGGATAGAAAGCGGCAAGTCGACTACTCAAGAGTCGGCTTTGCAAAGAGAGGTCGAAGCCGGCTTAAGCTATGTTTATGCTTTGGGTCCTTAGCCATTTTTCATGTGGGCGCCCATTCTTTCTTACTCCTGCCCACCAAACAGTCGCTCTGCGAGCTGCGGCTTCTGACAGGAGACGGCTTAGGCACCACACACAACTTGTCCGACATCAGGAAACATTCCATAGCGTGAGGCGGCGAGTCCTCGGGCCGACTAGTCGAACCCGGTGCCAGGCGGCATAACAAAAAGTAGCATACTCGAAGGCATAATTCTTATCATACAGATAACAAAAAGGGCAGTCCCCGAGCCTGCCCTCTGGGGCCCAAGTCTTGGTACTTTAATACAAAGGGTAGCATGGTACATACTGCATCAACTGTAAAATCTTCGGAGAAGATTTGCATTCCATGGCCGTTCCGTCTCTTTGCCGGAGTCGTCCCTCTTGCGTGCTCGGGGCTTCTGAGCGTCAATTAGTTAGTAGGAGTCGTCACCTAGCACTTTGCTGATAATGAAGGGGCCTTCCCAAGGCGCCGACAGCTTGTGCTAGCCGGCTGTTCGCTGGATCAGTCGGAGCACAAGGTCGCCCTCTTGGAAAGATCTCGACCTGACCTTCCTGTTGTAGTATCGGCGTAGGCTCTCCTGGTAGATGCTGGACCAACTGAGTGCCAGCAGCCGGCCCTCTTCCAGCAGATCGACACCGTCTTGACGTGCTTCTTCTGCTTCCTCCTCGGTGTACATGGTGACTCGCGGGGAGTCGAACTCTATGTCCGTTGGGATGACGGCTTCAGCACCGTAGACGAGAAAGAAAGGTGTGAAGCCGGTTGTGAAAGTGCAACTATCCCTAGGTGGTTTTGGTAATTCATAACAACATATAGCTCATTGAGCTAATGCTATTCCAAGACTATTGTTTCAAGAAAGCTCAATGAATGGCATGGCATGGATGATGAAAGTGGATCCCTCAAAATACTAAGGACAAAGGATTGGCTCAAGCTCAAAAGCTCAAGACTCTTCATTTTACATTTTAGTGATCCAAGATCACATTGAGTCTATAGGAAAAGCCAATACTATCAAGAAGGGATGAGGTGTTGCTTAATGAGCCTCTTGCTTCATGTGCTTAGTGATATGCTCCAAAACCCTCAACTACTTTCCCACATCCACAAATGACTTAAACCTAAAGCCAAAATCGGTCACACCGATTCTTTCTATCCGGCGCCACCGAGTCCAAAAGTCATAGCCACTGCCACAAACCCTAAGCAAATTGGTCTTACCGATAGGGATCTCGGTCTCACCGAGATGGGGTTGCAATCTCTCTGTTTCCCTTCGTAACGTTTCGGTCTAACCGAAGTGAGCGATCGGTCCCACCGAGATTGGAATGTAAACTCCATGTTTCCTTTTTGTAACATTTCGGTCTCACCGAAAAGAGCAAATCGGTCCCATCGAGTTTACCTAACCAACTCTCTGGAAAGCTTATTACCAAATCGGTCTCACCGAGTTTGTGTAATCGGTCTCACCGAGATTACGTTATGCCCTAACCCTAACCGAATCGGCCTCACCGAGATGCATGTCAGTCCCAATCGAAAATCACTAACGGTCACTAGGTTTACTAAATCGGTCCGACCGAGTTTAACGATTTGGTCCCACCGAGTTTGGTAGATTGTGTGTAACGGTTAGATTTTGTGTGGAGGATATATATACCCCTCCACCTCCTCTTCATTTGTGGAGAGAGCCATCAGAACAAACCTACACTTCCAACTTACCATTTCTGAGAGAACCACCTACTCATGTGTTGAGACCAAGATATTCCATTCCTACCATATGAATCTTGATCTCTAGCCTTCCCCAAGTTGCTTTCCACTCAAACCCTCTTTCCACCAGATCCAAATTCTATGAGAGAGAGTTGAGTGTTGGGGAGACTATCATTTGAAGCACAAGAGCAAGGAGTTCATCATCAACGCACCATTTGTTACTTCTTGGAGAGTGGTGTCTCCTAGATTGGCTAGGTGTCACTTGGGAGCCTCCGACAAGATTGTGGAGTTGAACCAAGGAGTTTGTAAGGGCAAGGAGATCGCCTACTTCGTGAAGATCTACCGCTAGTGAGGCAAGTCCTTCGTGGGCGGCGACCATGGTGGGATAGACAAGGTTGCTTCTTCGTGGACCCTTCGTGGGTGGAGCCCTCCGTGGACTCAAGGCAGCCGTTACCCTTCGTGGGTTGAAGTCTCCATCAACGTGGATGTACGATAGCACCACCTATCGGAACCACGCCAAAAGCATCCGTGTCTCCAGCCATGCTTGAATCCTCAAAACCCTTCCCTTTACTTTCTTGCAAGTTGCATGCTTTAATTTCCGCTGCCTATACACTCTTTGCATGCTTGCTTGAATTGTGTGATGATTGCTTGACGTGACTTAAAATAGCTAAAATCTGCTAAACTCTAAAATTGGGAAAAGGTTAAGTTTTTTATTCGTCAAGTAGTCTAATCACCCCCCTCTAGACATACTTCAAGGTCCTACAGGTTGACTTGTTTGGAGTCGTGCGCAGACTCCAGAGGACGGCTGGCAATTCATCAAGCTAACAGCCGGCCGAACGCTCCAGTGGTTCGACCAGTCGAGGCTTGATGCCAGACAGGATGAGGCCGTTTGCTCTCTCCACCGGCCGCTTGATCATGGATGGGCAACGAACGCTAAGTCCAGTCGGATGCCCTGTGTCGCGCAGAAACGGGCCAAGGTGCCTTTGGCAAAATTTGTGCCATTGTGGGTGATGATGCTGTGTGGTATGCCGTACCGAGTTGTCATGTCGGCGATGAAAGTCACTGCAGTCGGACCATTCAACTTCTTGATGGGCTTTACTTCTATCCACTTGGTGAACTTGTCCACCGCGACAAGTAAGTGAGTTAGGCCACCTCGTGCTTCTTTGAATGGTCCCACCATGTCCAGGCCCCAGACAGCAAAGGGCCAGGTGATGGGGATAGTCTTGAGTGCGGAAGCTGGCTGATACGGCTTGGAGCGGAACATTTGGCACCCCTTGCATTTTTGGACTAATTCCTTGGCCTCTTCTAAGGTAGTTGGCCAGAAGAAACCGTGTCGAAAGGCTTTGGCGACGAGTGCTCTTGAGGCCGCATGGTGGCCGCACTCGCCTTGATGGATGTCTTCGAGAATTTCTTGGCCTTGCTCTGGCTCGACGCAACGCTTGTAGACACCAGTGGCGCTGCGCCTGACCAGCTCTCTGTTGACTATGGTGTAGGCTGCCGCTCAGCGTTGTACTTGCCGAGCCAAGATTTCATCGGTTGGCAGCTCTCTGCTCACTAGGAACTTCAGGCTGGGCTGGGCCCATGAGGGTGCTGCTATTTCTTCAACTGCCAGTACTGCTACTTGGACGAGGGCGGCTAGGCTGGGAGGCGGCGGGCTGGAGTCCGCGGCCGCTTGCTGGATTGATGAAGTCCCCGGGCCGACTGGTGCAGTCCCCGGGCCGAGCTCTGGAGTCTTCGGACTGGTCGCCACAGTCCCCGGGCCGGCTTCGATCAAGGGCGTTCTTGGAGCCATCTCAGAAGAATTCTCGTGCCGATCACTGGGGCTCTTGAGTCGGATTCGACTTCTTCGGGGGGAGCCGGCACAAAAATGGAGTCTGATTCTGGTGAAGGCTTGACAGACGGCTTGAGGAGGCGCTGAAGGGCGACGCCGGATGGTATTGCTTGGCGGGTGGAGCCGATTTGTGCCAGGGTGTCTGCTTGGTCGTTGTCATTTCTTGGCACGTGAAGGAACTCGCACCCCTCGATATATCCACTGAGTTGCTGTACATGGAAACGGTAGCTCGCCATGTTTGCATCTTTGGCGTCCCAATCGCCAGATGACTGCTGGGCCACCAAATCGGAGTCGGCATAACACAGGATCCGGCAAATGCCAAGTTATTTGGCAAGCCGGAGCCCGTGAATGAGCGCCTCGTATTCGGCGACATTGTTAGAGGCGGCGAAATGGATCTGCAGCGCATATTTGAGCTTGTCGCCTTTGGGGGAAGTGAGGACAACGCCGGCTCCCAAGCCGGTGCGCATCTTGGAGCCATCGAAATGCATCCGCCAATGGGTGGAGTCGGTGTCGGGCGGCAGTCTTGGGTCTCGGCCCAGTCGACGAGGAAGTCGGCCAGCGCTTGCGACTTGATGTCGGTGTGGGGCTGGTAGTAGATGGTGTAGGGAGCCAGCTCTATGGCCCATTTGGCCACTCGGCCAGAAGCATCTCGGCTTCTGATGATCTCGGCTAGTGGGGCTGTGCAAACCATAGTGATTGGATGCTCTTGAAAGTAAGGTTTCAACTTCTTGGCGGCAAAGTGCACGCCGTAGCACATCTTCTGGTAGTGGGGGTAGTTCTGCTTGGAGGTTGACAATACTTCGCTCAGGTAATATACCGGTCTCTGGACAGGTAGAGCCTTGCCTTCCTCCTTGCGTTCAACTACAATGATCTTTGACTACCGGCTGGTGGCGGCAATGTACGTGAGCATGGGCTCTTTAGGAGTCGGGGCCGTCCAAAGACAGGGGAGTAGTCAGCATTTTCTTCAATCGGAGAAAAGCTTCGTCCGCTTTGTGGTTCCATTCAAGAAGGTGGTCTTCTCCATGAGCTGGTATAAAGGGAGAGCTTTCGCCCAACCGACCGATGAATCGGGCCGATGGACGCCAAGCAGCCGGTGAACTTTTGCACATCTAGCGATCGGCGGGTACTTCCATCCTCTCGATGGCCTTGATCTTTGCTGTGGTTGCACTCTATGCCGCTGCTCAGAGACCAGGAAGCCAAGGAGTTGGCCGGTGGTACTCCAAAGACGCACTTCGTGGTTGAGCTTGATCTGGAATCGGCGCAGGTTCTCAAAGGTTTCCTTAAGGTCTTCCAAAGAAGTGTTCCACGCTTCCGCCTTCACCACCACATCGCCCACGTAGGCGTGCGTTTACGCCGAGTTGCTTGAGGAGGCACTTCGCATGCAACGCTGAAAGGTGGCGCCGCATTCCTCAAGCCGAACGCGTCATGGTCGTGCAGCGTATAGGCTCCAAACGGCGTGATGAAGGCGGTCTTCAGTCTGTCAGCCGGGTTCAGCTTGATCTGGTGATATCCTAAATATGCATCTAAGAAGCTCAACAGCTCGCATACGGCTGTGGAGTCTATCACCTGATCAATTCTCGGCAGAGCGAACGGGTCCTTGGGGCAAGCTTTGTTGAGGCTTGTGTAGTCAATACACATCCGCCACTGCTTGTTCTTCTTCAGTACCAGGACCGGGTTTGCTAACCATTCTGGAAAAAACACTTCCATAATGAAGCCGGCTGCTAGGAGCCGGGCTATCTCTTCTCCCACATCTCTTCTGACAGGCGGCGCAAGGGCTGCCTGACGGGCTTCACGTCAGATCGGACATGTAGCTTGTGCTCGGCGAATTCCGTCGGTACACCTGGCATGTCTTTAGGGGACCATGCAAAGATGTCCCGATTCTCACGGAGGAAATCGATGAGCTCGCCTTCCTATTTGCTGTCAAGGTTTGCACCTATGACAGCGTACCTCTCTGGGTGCTCCGGGTCCAAGGGTATCTTCTTCGCTTTCTTTGGCCGGCTTGAACGAACCCTCGCCTTCCGACTCCTTGGGGTTGGGCGATATCTCGGGCTGCTTGTCGCCATCGCCACAACCCGATCAAGAAGTTGCTTTCACATTGCGATCACTGTGGACTCGGCTAGCCGACTGCTTTCAGCCGCGCAAGCGGACGACTTTCTGTAGTCGCTGGCTATGCTCAGAATCCCTTTGGAACTCGGCATCTTCATCTTGAGGTAGGCGTAGTGGGGGACCGTCATGAATTTGGCCAAAGCAGGTCGTTCAAGCAGCGCATGGTACAGACTTTCAAGGTCCACCACTTCAAACCAAATTGGCTCTCGGCGAAAATGATCTTTGTCCCCGAAGAGGACGTCTATCAGGATCTTGCCGACCGGTGAGCAGGAAAGGCCAGGTACAATGCCGTGGAACACAGTCCGGCTGCTCTGAAGCTGTCTTTGCTTGATTACTAACTTCTCCATGGTATCCTTGTACATGATGTTGATGCTACTGCCTCCGCTTCATCAAGACTCGCGAGAAGCGAGCGGCCCGCCTATCTGTGGCGAAGGTGGCTCCCAAGACCAGGGCGTAGGAGCCCGGACTCGGCATCACCTCTGGGTGATCAGCCCTGCTCCAACTGATAGGCTTCTCGGACCAGTGCATGAATTCTGGAGTATCTGATGCTACTGCATTCACTTCTTGCTGCTGCAGCCGCCTGCTGCGTCGATCGTCTGCCACACCAGTGAACACCACATAGGCTCCGTGCTCTTCTGGGTACTCATCTTGTATCACATAAACTGGCTGACGGCCGGGCTGCTGGGCGGCGGTGGAGGCGGTGGCCCAAAGAAAGGGGAGGTAGGAGGCCGTCTCCCTTGGCGATCCCGTGAGCCAGCTGGCACTTCCGGTGGTGTGGTTTGACGGCTTCGCGCCATCGTGGAACTTGCAGGACCATCTAGAGTATGCTCAGAAGAGAAGGCCGCAACCAGTTGGACTTGCCGCCTTTCTTCATCGCTTGGCCGGAGGCTGCCCTCCCATTCTGGTCTTCGATCAGCCGTGCAACCTGCCGGCTCTTGGAAGCCGGCTGTGGGGCCTTGCGCTTGTGATCGTTCTGTTGTTGTCGCCGACTGGCGTCTCCAGCCGGAGTTCTGGGAGCCTGAGGGGCCACTTTGCCCGTCGCACTAACTTGAATCTCCGCCTTCATGGAGGAGTCGGCTGTGGCGTACTTGTCTGCTATGATCAGCAGCTCGTCGAGAGTCTCCGGCTGCCGCAGGAGCTTGTGCTTGAGGAGGGTGCCTTCTCTGCACCCGGCGGTGAAGTACTCGATAGCTTGCACCTCGTGCACACCCTCGCAGGAGTTCCGAAGCTCGGTCCAGCGCGTGAGGTAGTCACGAGTCGACTCGTTGGGGCCTTGCACGCACAAGGAAAGCTGGCGAGGTTTGGGAGGTCGCTTGTACGTGCTTGTGAAGTTGCGGAGGAAGGCTTCGGTGAAGTCGACCCAGCTGTTGATGCTGCGGGGCTTCAGGCTGTTCAACCATGTCCGCCGTGCCTGGAGCATGAGTGGAATATACTTTTACGGCAACACGCTTTGTTGCCGCTCGCTATGTTGACGGCCGTGGAGTAGTCAACCAGCCGCCTTCCGGCTTTACGGAGCCGGTGTACTTGGGCGTATCTCTGGGGAGCGTGAACCCTCTGGGAAAGGGCTCGTCTCGGATGCGAGGTCCGAAACAGGGCGGACCCAACTCGTCTTCTTCTTCCAGCGCCAGGGATCGGTGGAGACGGTCGATCCGGTGGCGGGCGTCGTTTTCTCTGACTCCCTCTCGGCAGCCAAGGCAGTCGCTGAGAGTCGGATGCTCGACGAGTGGCGGGGAGACTCGCCTTTCCTTGTGAGGAGGAGGAGGCATATAGTCGTCCCGCCGTTCCACTGCTCTTGGGCGGCCGTCTTGGTCGCGCTCGACGGAGATGCAAGTTCGACTGTGGCTGACAGTTGGATCCTTGTTTTTTCTTCCGCGGACACTGCCAGTCGGTGTCCGAGACGTCGCGCCTTGATCTCGGCGGGGAGGCAGGTCGTCGTTTTGTCGTTGCGGGCGCCCTACGTGCGGCAGCCGGCCTCGTTCAGGCGGCAGCCGCGTCAAGGAGCCGGACTCGCTTTCCGTCATCGGCGGCGCTCTTCACCCTCGAAGTTGTCTAGCTTCGTCACGCCGCCGCTTTGGGCGTGCGGATGTTCTCCGCAGCATGGTGTACAGGCGATTGGCCCCGAACAGGTTAGCGATAGCCACGCCTGGACCGCTCCTAGGTGGCTAGGCCCAGTTGGGGCCGGCGAGCCGCCCCACAGCGCGATCCATCTCACGCTTGTAGGCTTCTGACAAGCGTCTCATGCTTGCCAGCTTCTTCGCGCCCTCGACGAGCTAAAGGCGGCGCGCCTCCAGCATCTCGGCGTCGGCGTCTTCCGGAATAGGCGCGGTTAGGTCTTGCAGAGTCGCGTCGAGTGGGTCATGAGCTCCTTTGCCGGAATGCTCGCCATGACCGATGACGAGCACCTCTGTGACGGTGCTTCCGCCGCTCTCTGCGCAAGGGAGCGGCTCGTCGTAGACCACCACATTGGTGGGGAACGCGTCGAGCGACGCGGTTTCGGAGTCGACCAGCATTGGGTTGGTGGAGCCTACGGACTCCAAGTCCGCGGCAGGCTCGCCGGCGACGTGGAGTTGGTCAAGGAGGCCCGCGAGGAGGCTCTCGGGGCCGCCCGTGCCTACGTCGGATGCAGGCTCGTCGGAGAGGCGAACCTCACCGACAAGTTCGGCGAGGCAGCTGGCCACGCCAGCAATCTCAGCACCGTGCAGCGCGTCGGTGCAGACTCCGTCTGGCGTGCGAGCTGCGCTGCCGAGGGAGAAAAGGGTTCCGTCGAGCAGGTCTCCGGACGACGGTGCACCTAGCCCCATGGTGGGCGCCAAATATCGGGGGTTGGGTGCGACATATGCCAAGGGATGGCTTATCATGGTGGGGGCGAGTAGAACGTCGCCGGTGCCTGGAAACGGGATGAGGCGAAGGCATGCACGCCGGCGGATCTTACCCAGCTTTAGGGCTCTCCATGGAGATAACACCCCTACTGCTGCTCTGCGGGGTCTCCGCATGATCACTATGGCAAAGTGGGTACAAGGTTGCTCCTTGAGCTGTTCGGGGTGAGGAAGGAGAAGGGAACGGCTAGCTCTCCTCTTCCCTCTATGTGTGTCTAAAACTATCAGGGTCCAACCCTTTGCATGGGTGCCCCGGGGGGGTTTATATAGGCGTACCCCCCGGGGGTACAATGGTAATCCGGCTGGGCGCGGGTCCCAACCGTCTGTCTCTCAGGCCGCCGGCCTTGTCCGCCGCGAGCGGGTCTTGCCGGCTGCGGATTACTGTGGCCGCGCCTCTAATGACGCTGGCTTGGTCATGGGGTCATGGCAACAGTGCCGCCGCCTGACGGGCGATCACTGTTGCCATTTCCCGTCTTGTCTGGTTAATGGCGTGCGGGGCCCGTGGGAGGGCTAGCCGACTCGGGGCCGACTCCCAACGGGTCCGTCTTGTGGCGCTCGCCGTCTTCCATAGCCCCGCTGACAGCGGGTCCCGCCGTCTGGGTCGTGACAGACAGCCGTCGTGGCACAGGCGCCGCCCCACGAGGATGATGTCGGCCGGCATGGCAACAAAGGTTGCCGCCGATGGAGATCTCCGTTGGTACGACGCCTTTGTGGCTATGCACGCCTTTCGCGAACGGGCGGGATGGGCAGCGGTGGCCGTATCAGTCCGTCCATTATTGCGGGCGCGTGGAGGTGGTCGGAGTCGCGGGCCGACTCCCCATAGCCGACTTCTCTGGAAGCCGCTAGTTAGGAGTCGGCTTATCTCGAAGTCGCCCCTGGGACTCGGCCGTGAGGGGCAGTCGGCGGCCTTGCCGCCGACTCTCAGAAAGCGGCTCTTCGTCTTGGGGTCTTGAGGGGCGCAGCCTGCCCCGATGTCTTGAAAGGTCCAGGGGCTCGGGTTAGCGTACCCGTGGCCCATTACTCCGACACATGTTCTTACATCAAACTACTTTTCTTGTGTATCCCTCATCAATGCTCCTAATTTGTTAAATTGCATCTCCTTAGCTTACACATTATACATGTGAATATGACACGCCTTCCTGTTTTTGGTACATACTACATCTGCCTATCACACCATGTTCTTACATCAAACTACTATTCTTGTGTATCCTGCGTGTATCGCTTATGATGAGACAGTCACGCGCGTGGGTTTATATGAGACACAATACTCTTATAAAGAATGCAACTGCATCCTCTCCACATGATTCTCAAGAAAGAACAAGCCTAAATGAAGACATTGAACGTAGCTCTGTACCTGAAGACCGCACTTCCCCTACAACACCATCACAGGTGCTTGCTCTAACCTCGCAGTGTGATATGTTGTTGCATGTTGCATACGGTGTCTAGCTTGTAATGCTTCTAATTAGGGTAAATTGCATCTGCTTAGTTTACACACTATACCTGTGAATATGACATGCCTTCCTATTTTTGGTACACACTACATCTATGTGTTAACCTTGTTCTTACATGAAACTACCTCTCTTCATATCTTGCATCAATCACTTACGATGAGTCACCTTTATTCGTTGCATATTGCATATTATTTCTAGCCCGTTGCCATGTATTGCTTCTAATTTGGTCAAATACATTTGTTAGGGCACCCTTTTAATTTGGCAGAGTGATATTGGTTTCATCTTTCATATGGTTTCTAGCTTACATCGATTCTAACAAGTTCAAGCACCTTGTGCTTAGTTTACACTTTATACATCATACATGTCAATATGTCACGCCGTCCTGTTTTTCATATATATTCCATCCTCCTATCATGCGGCTGCCTTACATGAAAGTAGTGTTCACAAGATCATGCATCAATGAGTTCAAGAGCAAATTTTATTCCTTTTTCTTGTGGGTTTGACTTGACAAGGCAAAATCAAGAAAGAGGAAGGAAAAGAGTAAGGAAGGCGATGATGGTGGTCCTCTACAGCAACGTAAACGGAGCATCTGTACCGATTCTCCTTGTACTGATAGTGCATTACAAGGTCCAAGTCTCCGCTCCCCTACTCCACCATCCAAGGTGCTTGCTCTAACTTGGCAATGTGATATCTGGTTGCATGTTGCATATGGTGTCTAGCTCAGATTGCTCCTAATTAGTGTAAATCTGCATCTGCTTAGCTTACACATGATACATGTGAATATGACACGCTTTCCTGTTTTTGGTACATACTATATCTGTCTATCACACCATGTTCTTACATGAAACTACTCTTCTTGTGTATCCCGTGCATCAGTCACTTATGATGGGACACCTTTAAGTTGGCAGCAGTGATATTGGTTTGCGTCTTGAATATGATTTCTAGCATGTATTGCTTCTAGTTTGATGAACGCCACCTACGACGAGACAGTTTTAACTTGGCGGTGATATTGATTGCACCTTCCATATGGTGTCTTGCAGTTGTTTTTAATTTGTTGAAGTGCCTTCGCTTAGTTACCACATCATAGGTGTGAATATGTCAAGCCGTCCATTTTTTCGTACATATTCCATCCTCGTATCATGACTTTGCCTTTCATCGAGTAGTGTTCACAAGATCATGCATGAATGAGTTACGAAGAGCGAATGATATTCCTTTTTCTTGTCGGTATGACCTCACAATGCAAAAATCAATAAAGCTGAAGGAAATTGGCAAGGCATTGGATGATGGTGGTCCTTCTGAGCAACTGAAACGAAGGTTCTCTACAGATTCTACTCCGCCATCCTCCCAACAAGATTCGCAAGACAACGCAAGGCTAGATAGTCAACATAGCTGTGTAGATGATGAGCACATCTCCCCTACTCCACCATCACAGGTGCTTGCTCTAACCTGGCACTATTATATGTGGTTGCATGTTGCGTATGATTTCTAGCTTGTATTGCTTCTAACTTTGTTGAATTGCATCTCGCTTACTTTACACATAATGCCCGTGAATATGACATGTGTTCCTGCTTTCTACATCAGACTACTATTCTTGCATATCCCGCATCAGTCACTTATGATAAGGCACCTTTAAGTCGCCATCGTGATATTGGTTGTGTCTTGCACATGATTTCTAGCATGTCTTGCTTCTAATTTGTTGAAATGCCATACAGTTTTGAACTTGGCGAGTGATATTGGTTGCATCTTTCATATGGTGTCTAGCTTGTAGTGCTTCTATTTTTTTGAAATGCCTTCTGCTTAGTTGCCACATCATAGGTGTGAATATGTCACACTATCCTGTTTTTCATACATATTCCATCCTCGCATCATGTGTTTGCCTTTCATCCGAGTAGTGTTAAATCAAGATCATGCATGAATGAGTTCTCAAGAGCGAATTTTATTCCTTTTTCTTATCGGTTTGACTTCACAATGCAAAATCATTACAGCTGAAGGAAATTAGTCCGGCAAAGGATGATGGTGGTCCTTGAGCAACTCAAACAGGGGGGTCTCTACAGATTCTACTCCGCCATCCTCCCAACAAGATTCGCACGACAACACAAGGCTGGACAGTCAACGTAGCTGTGTAGATGATGAGCACATCTCCCCTACTCCACCATCACGGGTGCTTGCTCTAACTTGACACTATTATATGTGGTTGCATGTTGCGTATGATGTCTAGCTTGTATTGCTTCTAACTTGAATTGCATCTGCTTACTTTACACATAATGCCTGTGAATATGACACGTGTTCCTGTTTCTAGAACATACGTGTACATGATGAGCACATCTCCCCTACTCCACCATCACAGATGCTTGCTCTTACTTGAAACTGTTATACGTGGTTGCGTTTTCCGTATGATGTCTAGTTCGTATTGCTTCTGATTATGTTGAATTGCATCTGCGTAGCTTACAACTTATACCTGCAATGATCACTTACCCATAAGACACATTTAACTTACTTGTTGTGATGTAGGTTGTATCTTGCATTGTCTTCTAGCTTGTACTGCTTCTAATTTCTTGAAATGGTACTTACGACGAGACACTTTTTACCTGATAGAGTGATATTGGTTGCATGTTCATATGGTGCCTAGCTTTCATTTCTTCTAATTTTGTTGAAATGCCTTCCGCTTACTATTTTTTCATACATATTCCATCCTCCTATCGTACGTGTGAATATGAAATGCTGTCTTTTTTGTATATATTCCATCCTCCTATCCTGCGCTTGCCTTACATCAAAGTAGTGTTCATCTGTATCATGCATCAACCAGTTATGCAGAGCTAATTTTATTCATCTTCTTGTGGTTTTGACTTCATAAGGCAATATCAGAAAATAGGAAGGAAAAGAGTAAGTTAGGGGATGTTGGTGGTCCTCCGCACCGACGCAAACAGAGACTCTCTAGATTTGCCCCTGCTACTTCTAATGAAGTTGAAGTCCCAAGTCTACATGATGAGTTCATCTCCCATACTCCACCATCGCAGGTGCTTGCTCTAAGTTGACAAAGGTGATAATTGGTTTCATGTTGCATATGTTGTCTAGCATGTATTTCTTCTATTTTGATTAAATTGCACCTCTTTGAGTTTATCGTTATACATGTGCATATGACATGGCTTTTTGTGTCTAGAATACACTGCATCTATCTATCATACCATGTTCTTACATCAAAGTACTGCTGTTGTGTATCCCGCATCAGTCCCTCATGATTGGACGCTTTTAACATGACAGTTTGATAGTGGTTGCATCTTCCATTGATTTCTACGTTGTACTGCTTCTAATTTTTCGAATTGCCACTTATGAGAAGCCACTTTTAACTTGGCAGAGTAATATTGGTTGCATCTTTCATATGGTGTCTAGCTTGCATTACTTCTATTTTCTTGAAAATCCTTCTGCTTAGTTTGTACATCGTAGCTGTGAATATGTCACGCCGTCCTGTTTTTCTTACATATTCCATCCTCATACGGTTGTCTTACATCAAAGTATAGCTTGTCTCAGATCATGCATCAATGAGTTCAAGAGTGATTTTATTCTTTTGTGTTGTGGGTACAGCTTGACATGGCAAAGTCAAAAAGAGCAAGGAAAATAATATAGTAGGGAGTCTTTGTTACTGCGTCGGGTGAAACGAAAAAGGTTCTGTTGCCGAGATTCTTTGGTACTTATAGTGCGATAGAAGGTCCAAGTCCACCGCTAAATCTACAAACACAAGATCACCGCTTCCACCAACTGCAGCATCTGCTTCAACTGCATTCAAAGATCTCAACCAGTTACTCGTTCGCTTGCTCAGAACCGCCATTCCCAAGCTGCCTTCACACCTAACACTACTTCCAAAGCACTCACGACACAACAGGACTTGGCAAGATCAGATGAACCTCATGAGCATCAACACCAAGACGGTACTGACCGAGTCAAGTTGCGATTGCATGCTCCTTTATATGTACTCTCACGGTTTGATGTACACTAACACTTTCCATATTCGTTGTTGAACTAGCACCACGGCGCAAGCAGAAACAGACATCAGGGATAATGCTTGACAGATTAACAAAATCTAAAGGAGGAAGAATGGAGATCCATTTTGAGGCTGGTTTAAAAAGGCCACGTGATGCTACAGAGTTAGCCAAGTTAGTATCAGAGACAGCCGTTGCCGTTATGTGTCATGCACGTATCCTCCCGACGTGGATCCAGTACAGGAATGAGAAAGACAATACCCAGTTTAACACCTTCCTTGACCATTTATCCGTAAGTAACGTTATTCATCGCAATTAGTAATATTGTCTTGCTTTGTCCCATACTTTCTAGCTTCCTCCTAATAAGACTCACATTCTTTTTTCAACAGATGAGGTTCAAGTTGGATCCAAAAAACGATGCAACTAAACAAGCATGCACTCATGTTTTTCGCGCTTCATGACAGTATCGGTACCACCTTAGAAAATATCACTTTGAAGGCAAGGCTAACAATAAGATCGCCCAAACATCTCCAGTGGAATATATCACAGATGAAGACTGGACAGCCCTCGTTAAACACTGGTCTGATCCAAAGTATCAGGTAGGCTATATGTATTTGATCAGACCACATATTGAACTTGTATTTATGTATGTGCCTTACAGTGTATCTTCTTCTAGGCTATCTGTTTGAAGAACAAAACCAACCGTTCTAAAGTGAAATTCCAACAGACAACAGGATCTCGTAGCTATATTGCACACTGCGAGGCTTTTGTAAATAGCTACTACTTCCTTCTCTTTTTTGTGCCATATTATCGTATCTATATTGACTTGTTCCAAATACAGAGGAAAGCCCGTGCGGACCAAAAAGAACCTGAACCGAATGCAGTGCAAATCTTCAAGGATTGCCACACCAACAAGATGAAGGGCATGAGAGCACACCAGTTCAAGCCGCTGTTGTAAGTCCTTACTCCTCCTGCCTTGAACTGATTGGTACTGTGATGTGTTCATTTAACTACTTGGTTTGCAGCCAAGGTCAGTTACTCTGTTCACTTTTATACACAGTTGTCTTAACGTATCATTTCACCTTACATGGTGTACAAGAGATGAAGGATATTCTTTTGGTCTTGATCTTGAATCTAGTTGTTATGTTCACGTGCGCACACAATGGTAAAATAGGTTGTTTGTTTTATATCTGTTTGCCCATGATATGAATGATGTCATACTATGTTCATCCTACTTTAAACCATGTCTCTTTATCCTTAGATGTCAACGAATGTGAGGAAATAGACAATACAGTAGGCATGCTACATGGACATATGTTCCGAAAGTGATTTTATTATGTAGTTGGCACTACACTAGATGCTAATGTATTACAGTAGTTCACCAAAATAAGTTATGTATAAATGATTAACCTACTTTGTTTGTTTTTGTCTCATTAGTAACTTATTCGGTACACTAATCTACAAGTTCAAACTTTCAGGAAGCTATGGAACAAATGATTGAACAACCACAACCACCTGAAGGTGACGAGGCTACTACAGGCACAATGTCACCTCTTGCTTGTAGAAGTCAAGATCTCTCCACTAACAAAGGCAAAAAGCATCTTCTGCGTAATTCGGGTTGGTTGTCAAGGTAACCTCGTCCAAATCGCCCTCTTGAACAAAATCTTCCTGCTAGACAGAGTGATATATCTCAGGTTCGCACACAAGTCCAATCCCTAATGGACGTTGTTTCGGAAACAAGAATAGTGGTTGAGAAATGTCGTCAAGATATGAATGGTTTTGAAACCAGACTATCAGACATTCGCTTCGTTGTTCAAGAGCAATGGCGGAAAAAAGGTGGAGATCGTGCTGCTCCATCAGATTCTACAGCCTGAAACATTAGCACTCAAGTCAAATGATCTATGCTTCTATACATCTGATGGTGCTTTTATCTGGAAGGACTGTAAACTTTATGCCAACAGGCCTTTTGTTGTATGGTTCGAATTTATTTTGTTGTGATACAACATTTATGATGCTGCCCCAGGCTGTACTAATTACAACACTATTTTTGTATAGTGTAGGTTTATCTTAGTAATGTATTCGGCCGAAAGCTTCGTAGGAGCCCAACATGCCAACATTCGTCAGGCCCATTCCAATTGGGCTAAAAACGATTACGGGCCGAAATTGACATGTAGCCCACTAAAAATATCTGGGCCTAAATCAACATAAGCTTTCATATTTTTTTACGGTAGGCCTGTGCCCATAGTGGGCCTTTAATGTGCCTAAACATAATTTGGGCCCTCAGTAAAAATAGGCCGTTTACAGGTGTAAATATCTCGAGCCCATAAAAAACATGGGCCTTTAATAGACCGGAAGTGAGATTGGGCCCTGATTGTGCCAAATAACCCACTGGATATAGCAGGCCGAAATGTTGGCCCATTTACGACGCGGATCTTTGACAGGCCGAAATTCGGACGGGCCGTAAACGCGCCGACCTAATACACGGGCCTTTAAAAGGCCGGAAATTGATCGGGCTAGATTATCGCTATTTTTATATGGGCCGTTAATGGGCCTGATATGATGTTGGGCCACATATGGCCCATGGTTTACGTCCGGTGTTAACAGGCCGAAAATGACAACAGGAAGAAAGTGGCCCAAATCTATAGTGGGCCTCTAACAGGCCGAAAGTTTTGATGGCCTGTAAATGGGCCCAAATGAAGCCGGACCTTAACAGGCCGGAAATACACCGGGCCGTGATTCGGCCCAATTACTTAGCGGACTGTTAACGGGCCAGAAGTGACCATGGGCCACGTTGATGGCAAGTTTAGGACAGGCCGTTGACGGGCCGATTTGACAAAGAATGTTGGGCCTTTAGCTGGGCCGGCCCATTATGATCTGCAGAATCTTGTGGGCCTTTAGCTGGGATGGCCCATTGTGGTTCGCAAAATCTTGTGGGCCTTTAGCTGGGCCGGCCCATTATGGTCTGCAAAATCTTGTGGGTCTTTAGCTGGGCCGGCCCATTGTGGTCCGTAAATTTTGTGGGCCTTTAGCTGGGCCGGTTAAAGTGCAACTATCCCTAGGTGGTTTTGGTAATTCATAACAACATATAGCTCATTGAGCTAATGCTATTCCAAGATGAACATTTCAGGAAAGCTCAATGAATGGCATGGCATGGATGATGAAAGTGGATCCCTCAAAATGCTAATGACAATGGATTGGCTCAAGCTCAAAAGCTCAAGACTCTTCATTTTATATTTTAGTGATTCAAGATCACATTGAGTCTATAGGAAAAGCCAATACTATCAAGGAGGGATGAGGTGTTACTTAATGAGCCTCTTACTTCATGTGCTTAGTGATATGCTCCAAAACCCTCGCCTACTTTCTCACATCCACATATGACCTAAACCTAAAGCCAAAAACGGTCTCACCGATTCTTCATATACGGCGCCAACGATTCCAAATGTCATAGCCACTGCCACAAACCCTAGGCAAATCGGTTCTACCGATAGGGATCTCGGTCTCACCGAGATGGGATTGTAATCTCTCTGTTTCCTTTTCGTAACTTTTCGGTCTCACCGAAAGAGCGGATCGGTCTCATCGAGATTGCAATGTAAACTCTCTGTTTCCCTTTTGTAACATTTCGGTCTCACCCTCTTCTCTATCTCTGTCGACCCTATGATTTCTGTTGATAGGGCCCTTAGTGACTTAGGGCGACTTGCTTTCCGCCGTCCTTCTGGGCCGGCGGAATCCGCCGCCTGGCGTGAGTTACTTGACTGGGTTGCTCTTCACGAGCCATTGGTGGATGGCGACCAGGACCTTATGCGCTGGCGGCTGGAGCCGTCTGGCCAGTTCTCCACCAAATCGCTTTACTTGGCCATTTCTCCCTCATCCGCCCCCTCCCCTTTCGATGGTGTGGTCCGTCCGCGTCCCCACTCAAGATTCGCATCTTCATGTGGCGGTGGATCCGTGGGACGGTCCCGTCCGACGTGGAGGTCCATAGCGAAATGGCCCGGCACTGGTATCGCCCCTCTGCGATGTTCCTGAAGACTCCAATCACATTTTCTTCGCCGCTTTCCGCCCGGTTCCTTTGGAGCTGCTTTCGCGAGATTGTCGGTGGGAGTTGGTGCCACACCAATTTCCCGGACCTTTTTGCTGAACTCCAAGTGTCCCCTACGACCTCTCGCCACATTAGGTGGCTGGAGGTTGGGGTCCTTGCCTGGACGTTGTGGACCGTTCGCAATAATCTTGTGATCCAACATTCTCCCCTCCGTCGCGCTACTGATGCTCTCTACGAATTCTCGGGTTTCTTGCAGCTTTGGCTGCCGCTTAGCCGCCCCCCGGATCGGGACGCCATCTCAGCCTTCATCACCGATCTTCGCTCGATGGCCGTCACTGTCGCCCGCCCGCCCCGCCCCGCCCGCCACGAGCAGACTAGATCTCCTGCTACCGGGCAGGCTTTGCTGTGTTGTGTTTTTTTCTCTTTCTTCTGGGCTTGTTGAGCTGTGCCCTCAGCAGAACCTCTGTACTTTGTTTGTGGTACTTGGGTGGTGTGTGTGTGTGGACCTGCTTTGGTTGTATGTCTTGTGGCGGTTTGCTTTATTTATAAAGCGGGGCGAAAGCCTTTTTCGGTAACATTTCGGTCTCACCGAAAAGAGCAAATCGGTCCCACCGAGTTTACCTGACCAACTCTCTGGTTAGCTAATTACCAAAATCGGTCTCACCGAGTTTGTGTAATCGGTCTCAACGAGATTACGTTATGCCCTAACCCTAACCATATCGGTCCCACCGAGATGCATGTCAGTCCCACCGAAAACCCTAATGGTCACTAGGTTTACTAAAATCGGTCTGACCGAGTTTGTTGATTCGGTCCCACCGAGATTGGTAAATTGTGTGTAACGGTTAGATTTTGTGTGGAGGCTATATATACCCCTCCACCTCCTCTTATTTCGTGGAGAGAGCCCTCAGAACAAACCTACACTTCCAACTTACCATTTCTGAGAGAGAACTACCTACTCATGTGTTGAGGCCAAGATATTCCATTCCTACCATATGAATCTTGATCTCTAGCCTTCCCCAAGTTGCTTTCCACTCAAATCTTCTTTCTACCAGATCCAAATCCTATGGGAGAGAGTTGAGTGTTGGGGAGACTATCATTTGAAGCACAAGAGCAAGGAGTTCATCATCAACACACCATTTGTTACTTCTTGGAGAGTGGTGTCTCCTAGATTGGCTAGGTGTCACTTGGGAGCCTCCGACAAGATTGTGGAGTTGAACCAAGGAGTTTGTAAGGGCAAGGAGATCGCCTACTTCGTGAAGATCTACCGCTAGTGAGGCAAGTCCTTCGTGGGCGACGGCCATGGTGGGATAGACAAGGTTGCTACTTCGTGGACCCTTCATGGGTGGAGCCCTCCGTCGACTCATGCAACTGCTACCCTTCGTGGGTTGAAGTCTCCATCAACGTGGAGGTACGATAGCACCACCTATCGGAACCATGCCAAAAACATCCGTGTCTCCAATTGCGTTTGAATCCTCCAAACCCTTCCCCTTACTTTCTTGCAAGTTGCATGCTTTAATTTCCGCTGCTAATATACTCTTTGCATGCTTGCTTGAATTGTGTGATGATTGCTTGACTTGTCCTAAGATAGCTAAAATCTGCCAAACTCTAAAACTGGGAAAAGGCTAAGTTTTTA
Source organism: Aegilops bicornis (assembly GCA_021605145.1). Lineage (NCBI taxonomy): Eukaryota > Viridiplantae > Streptophyta > Magnoliopsida > Poales > Poaceae > Aegilops > Aegilops bicornis. Next base: position 149,776,202 of record CM038674.1, on the reverse strand, counting down.
ATTGGTCAAGTAGTCTAATCACCCCCCCTCTAGACATACTTCAAGGTCCTACAAGTGGTATCAGATCTTGGTCTCCATTTGCTTTGATTTCCATAGCTTTTGGTGGTCATAGCCTTGGTTTCAAAACCTAGGAGAGTATGGCGTCTAGCGAGGGAAATTATCACCGTAGAGGTCCTTACTTTGATGGTACTAATTTTGCTAGTTGGAAGCATAAGATGAAAATGCATATTCTCGGACATAACCCCGCCGTTTGGGCAATTATTAGTATTGGCTTGCAAGGTGAATTCTTTGATGGGAGAGAGCCAAACCGTGAAGCTAATGCGGAAGAATTGAAGATGCTGCAATACAACGCTCAAGCTTGTGATATCATCTTCAACGGATTGTGCCCCGAAGAATTCAACAAAATCAGCCGTCTTGAGAATGCAAAGAAAATTTGGGATACTTTGATTGATATGCATGAAGGTACCGAATCCGTCAAGGAATCCAAGTTGGATGTGCTCCAAAGTCAGCTTGACAAGTTCAAAATGAAGGATGGTGAAGGTGTCACTGAAATGTACTCTAGGCTTGCACTTATCACAAATGAGATTGCCGGCTTAGGGAGTGAAGAGATGACTGACAGATTCATCATCAAGAAGATCCTAAGAGCATTGGATGGAAAGTATGATACCATGTGCACATTGATTCAAATGATGCCAAACTACAAAGATCTCAAGCCAACGGAAGTCATTGGAAGAATTGTTGCTCATGAGATGTCACTTAAGGATAAGGAGGAACTTCACAACAAGTCAAGTGGTGCTTACAAAGCCTCAAGTGAAGCCCCCACATCATCAAGTGAGAAACAAACCTTCAATGAAGAATTGAGCTTAATGGTGAAGAACTTCAACAAATTCTACAAGAGTAGAAGCAAAGAAAGAAGCTCCAAGTCAAGGTCTTACAATGACAAAAGATCTTCTAGTCGAGAGCGAAATTGCTACAATTGTGGGAGACCCGGACACTATTCCAATGAGTGTACCGCACCCTACAAGAGAAGAGAAGACTCTCCAAAAAGAAGAAGTAGAAGAGAAGAATCACCACCAAGAGAGAGGAGGAGTAGAGATGATCATTATAAACGAAGACCCTCACGGAGAAGCAAGGATTCGGAAAGGAAGGACAAGTCATCAAAGAGCTACACAAAACGATGACATCAAGCTCATGTTGGTGAATGGGTATCCGGCTCCGACTCCGACCATCACTCCGAGAGAAGCTATCACTCCGACTCCGAATGCACTCAAGATGAAGGTGTTGCCGGTCTAGAACTTGTGTCAACCAACTCCTACGACATATTTGAATCACGAAATGAAGGAATTGGTAGATGCTTCATGGCCAAAGGTCCTAAGGTAACACACCCTGAGTATGTTGATTTTGATGTTGATGAAAATGACTTGCTAGGTGATGATGATTTACTTGTTGACAACTCTAGTGATGAATACTATGATGAAACGTCAATTAATCATGCTAATCAAGTTGAAACGAATGACAATGATAAGGAGAAAATTGAGTGTCTAACTAAAGAACTAAACACTCTTAAGTTAGCTCATGAAACTATCTTTGAAGATCATCGAGAACTTTTAAGGGCTCATGAGAAGTTACGCTTTGAAAAGCTCAATCTTGAGCAAGAGCATGAGTTCTTAAAAGCAATCGATGATGATCTCCATTAGAAAAGTTCTTCTTACATTGCCAAGCGTTTACTCTTATCTACTTACATGCCTCAAGTCAAGTCTAGTAACAAGATCAAGAAATATTCTTCCTCTAGTAGTAAAAATTATAATGTCAAATCGAATGTTGTTGCTTCTAGTAGTTCTCTTGATTCCACTAATGATTCTCTTAGCCAAGTTACACTTGAGCAAGAAAACAACTTATTGAAGGGAATTATAGAGAAAGGTGTATACAAGCGCCTTGCCGTTAGTAATCAATTCGAGGAAATTGTACGCAAGCACTGTAGGCACCGGAAGAATCAAGGTTTTGTTTTTGTACGATAGTTCATTGCCAATGGAGTTGAGGGAAGAAGATCAATACCCCAATACGAAGTTTGTTCCTCAACAAGAGAAGTATGATCCTACTTCCTTCAAGGGAACACAAGCACAAGATGATCTTCCACCACAAGACCACAAGAACAAAGGCAAGGACAAGCTTCAAGAAGAGATTGATGCATTTGAAGAGGCACCTAAGGTCTTGGTCAAGTGGATTCCCAAGACTACGTCAAGTTCTACCTCATCAAGTACAACTACAACTCCAAGGATTCCCATCAAGATGATGTGGATCCCGAAGAAGAAGAACTAGAGAGTTCTTTAGGGTGACTCCGCCAACATATTTCACTCATATCTTTATGGCAAGGACAAGTGCAATCAACTTCCATATCTTGCACTAGTTCAAGGAGTCACAATCCCTCATGTTGGTAAGGCAAGGGACAAGGTAACCTAATGAGTTCATGGACATCATTTTGTGTGTGCATCACTCTATGTCTATGGATATACTTGTTTGTTCCTTGTGGGACTAACCTATGTAGGTATTGAAAGTGCAACTCACTCCAAAGGATTGCTCCAAGAAGATCTACATCAACATTGAGCATCCACATCTTCAACACCTACATGAAGTCATCATCGACAAAACCCAAGGTTAGTTCATCCCTCTTAGGGGGGATCTCACATCTAGGGTGAGCTTAACTCTAAGAATTGAGTCAAAGCAACTCTAATGATGTGAACACATAAATGCTTTATGTAAAAGTGGTAACCCCACTTGAGCTTAAACGACGAGTATGACCTATGATCAAATGTCTATCATTTGACTCCTAAGTCAATATACTCATATATAGATGACCTAGTCATCGCCAATTGTTTGATAGATGCTAGAATTGGTTGTGCATGCTTTGCCACTTATTTCATTTGCCATCTTATTGTGTGAGCATGTTGGTTGCATACTTTACTCATTCGAGGACATCCACTTGTTGTTTTGATTGATTAGCTTCATTTTCTTTGGCCAAGTGGATGGACAAGAATGCCTAAGAACCTTCTCTAGCTATCTATGCTTTTCTCGTCTCAAACTCTATTCATGCTACATCACAAAATTTGATCAAGTCATATTTGAACCACTCTGTGTGAGGAGCACTAGGAGTCCCCGATTCGTCATAGACTTAAACTTCCCAAACTTCTTTGTGATTCTCGGTCTGACCGATTCCTCCATTTCGGTCTTACCGAGATCACTAAGTCGATCTAGGTTTTCAATCTCGGTGCAACCGATTTGAACTCTTCGGTCACACCGAGTTGTTCCACTCGGTCACACCGACAGGGTCGGGCTATATATAGTCACGGGCAAAAATTTGGAAATTCCTCCGAACCTCTTCGCCCGCGCAATAGCTCGCTCTGCCTCCGTGGTCTCCGGATCGTCTCCTCATTGCCAGCCGCCTCCTGTCACTGGTCTCCGCCACCGTCAACGGAATTCAACCCCGCCGTGGCCGCCGTAGCGAGTCTCCGCCGAACTAGGGTATGGACTCGATCACAGTGCTTTCCTCGTCCGATTCTCAGCACATTGTGTTCTTATTGATTCTTGCCACGATTGAAACACTCCTATCCAGTCAATGCAGTCTTTAGAGTAGTTTTGATTCGAAAAATTTAGGGTTAGGTTTCCGCCGAAACCATCTCGGACCCACCGAGTTGAAAAACTCGGTCCCACCGATTTGGGTTATGCCATTGCACTAGTGAGACTCGGTCTGACCGAGAATTTCTAATCGGTGAGACCGATTTTAGGACTTTGTGAAACACTAGCAGTCTCGGTGCCACCAAACTGTGACTCGGTCTGATCGAGTTCATCAGTTTAGGTTCCAAAACTGCTTTGGTATCACCGAGTTTGAAAATCGGTTGATCCGAAATGCTTTCTGTGGAGAACTAAAACTGAATTTTTGAGTCATTCTTTTGCAAAAATCTCTGCATATGCTCATCCACTCTACCTCATCTATAACTCTTCACGTGGTCAGAATCGGTGTTTGCAGCATTTCGCACTGTGAGTGACAATGTAAAAGGTCAGAGGAGCAGGTGAACATGAGTGAGGGCACTAGTCCCTCCAGCACTTCAGATGAAGGCAGCAGGAGCACCCCAAGCAATTTGGCTAAAGCTGCCACCAGGCAAAGGAAGAAGAAAACCTCAGATTCTGAAGATGAAGATTATAGCGCAGGAGAGGATGAGGCAACCTCCAAGAAGGCAGTGCTAAAAAAGGAGTATGGCTCAGCACATAGCACAAAGCCTGGACTCAATAGGAAGGTTCCTGCCAAGAGGACACCTATGCCAAAGGTCAGAGCATCAACTCAAATTCCAAAAAAGCCTGATCCCAAAGAGCCAGCTGCTGCTGAAGGAAAGAAAAGGAAAGAAAGGGTCAAAAAGACCACAGTCAGAGTTATTGGGAAGCCTTCCATGATGTAAGAGGAAGAAGAGATTGTTGCACCAGCACCCAAGGCACCAAAGCTTATGGGTGATGCTATAAGATCAGGGGCTACCACATCTAAGCCCAAGGAAGCACCCAAAGCTGCCCCCAAGGCCAAGTCTGCACCAAAAAGGAATACCAGGAGTATTCCAGCTGCTGAGAAGAACAAGGCCCCAAAGGCCTAAGGTTGTTGATGAAGAAGATGAAGAAGGACAAGTTCTGAGGAAGCTCAAGCCCAAGATACCAGACCACAATGATGCCCATCCTGTGGCCGAGGACATGAAGATCAGAAGAGACAATGGGTTGAGGCTATGGAGGATGATAGATCCATATGCCACAAGGAGAAGAACTGATGTGGACTATAGGTTCCACACCAAGGAACAACATGACTTTTATGAGACTATTCTGCTGGATAAGAAGCCCATAGTGTGTGATATGAGGTGGGTCGACTGGACCTACATGAAAGAAAATGTAGAGCACTATCCTGGAGTGCAAGACAATTTTGTTGCTGTTGGAGTAGCAGACTTCGTTGGGCAAAAGCTCACCAACTGGAACGATGAACTTATCATGCAGTTCTACTCCACAACACTTTTATCCAGATGGCAGGATAGTGTGGATGTCTGAAGGTACAAGGTACCAGTCAACTGTTGAGGAGTGGGCAAAGCTGATAAATGCCCCAAAAGAGAATGAAGATGACCTGGATGTATATGCCAAGAATAAAATGGACCACAATTCCATGGCACACATGTACAAGGAGATCCTGCATACACAGCCATTGAGACACATAAGTTTGGATCAGTCCACTTCCTTCCGTCAAGGCTGCCAACTATCAATCGCATCTTAAGGCATACTCTACTGCCTAAGTCTGGTGACCACAACATGATTAGAGGGCATGCAATCAACATGTTGCATTTGTTTGATGTGCCACAAAAATTCAAAGTCATGAGCCTTATGGTTGAAACCATTAAGAGGAGTGCAGCAGACCGGAAGAGAAGTTGTGGATATGCCCCTCAGATCCAGGAGTTGATTAACTCAAAGATGGGCACAGGCAAATATATATTGGATAAAGAACATTTTCCAATTTATCCAGACTTTGAGGACAATGAGGTTGTCATGAATGAGAATGATCCATCGTCAGTTCAAGCACAAGAGAAGAAGGAGAAGGCAAGGAAGGAGAAGGCTACCAGGATGCCAACTCAAGAGGAGGCATCTGAGTATTTATTGAAGAACAAGCAGGAGCAGCTTGGATACTTAATAGCATCAACACTGAGGATTGAGAAGGGATTGGCCACCCTCACTCAAAATCATGAGAGCTTGGAAAGAATCATGGAACAAAAGTTCTATGACTTAGATGTGAAAGTAATCGAGATTCAGTCTGTGGAGCAACTACACGGATGACATGCAGGAGAGGAAGGGCAAAACAACAACTGATGCATTTGCCAGAGTGCCTAGAGCCCAGAGGTCATCGATGTGCCAGTTCGACACCACGAGCCACTTCATCTGCACCAGCTACAGCCTCGGTGCCACCAGCTCCAAAGCACCTACACCAGCTCCAGCTCCATCTACTTCAATCAAGCCTTCGTCCACGGCGCTATCCGGACACCACCACATGAAGATCAAGCCGGAGAGTCGATCTAGCACTATGCATTTTCTATGAACTTTTTGGTAACTTGTTGCCAAAGGGGGAGAAAAATGTATAGATCATAGGCTTCGAGAGAGAGAGAGTGTTGCTTTTGTTCTCTCTTGATTTGGTGGTTTTTAAACTTGTTTGCTTTTGATTGCTTGAGATACTATGTTTGTGAGACATTGATGATCATGTGTTTGATCATAAGCTACACTTATGCATGTTTGATGATATTATCTTATCTATCCTATGTGATCATTCACTGTGCTTGGTGATGAGTGCATGTATTCAATCTGTATCATTTTGAGCGCTCCACCAAGATGTATGTGACATGGAAGAGTAACCCATGAGCCTAATTCCTTGTGCATTTGCAGTCCAAAGCAAATCGTAAACTATGCACAAATTTAGGTGGAGCTCTTGCTTATCACATACTTCTCAAAGCGACGATGTTTTTCAATCTTATTATCATTTGTCGAAGCTTTGATCTATATGTTGTCATCAATTACCAAAAAGGGGAGATTGAAAGTGCAACTATCCCTAGGTGGTTTTGGTAATTCATAACAACATATAGCTCATTGAGCTAATGCTATTCCAAGATGAACATTTTAGGAAAGCTCAATGAATGGTATGGCATGGATGATGAAAGTGGATCCCTCAAAATTCTAATGACAATGGATTGGCTCAAGCTCAAAAGCTCAAGACTCTTCATTTTATATTTTAGTGATTCAAGATCACATTGAGTCTATAGGAAAAGCCAATACTATCAAAGAGGGATGAGGTGTTGCTTAATGAGCCTCTTGCTTCATGTGCTTAGTGATATGCTCCAAAACCCTCAGCTACTTTCTCACATCCACATATGACCTAAACCTAAAGCCAAAATCAGTCTCACCGATTCTTCCTATCCGGCGCCACCGATTCCAAATGTCATAGCCACTGCCACAAACCCTAGGCAAATCGGTTCTACCGATAGGTATCTCGGTCTCACCGAGATGGGATTGTAATCTCTGTTTCCTTTTCAGAACTTTTCGGTCTCACCGAAGAGCGGATCGGTCCCACCGAGATTGCAATGTAAACTTTCTGTTTCCTTTTCAGAACGCTTTGGTCTCACCGAAAGAGCGAATCGGTCCCACCGAGTTTACCTGACCAACTCTCTGGTTAGCTAATTACCAAAATCGGTCTCACCGAGTTTGTGTAATCGGTCTCACCAAGATTACGTTATGCCCTAACCCTAACCATATCGGTCCTACCGAGATGCAAGTCAGTCCCACCGAAAACCCTAACGGTCACTAGGTTTACTAAAATCGGTCTGACCGAGTTTGTTGATTCAGTCCCATCGAGATTGGTAAATTGTGTGTAACAGTTAGATTTTGTGTGGAGGCTATATATACCCCACCACCTCCTCTTCATTCGTGGAGAGAGCCATCAGAACAAACCTACACTTCCAACTTACCATTTCTGACAGAGAGCCACCTACTCATGTGTTGAGACCAAGATATTCCATTCCTACCATATGAATCTTGATCTCTAGCCTTCCCCAAGTTGCTTTCCACTCAAATCTTCTTTCCACCAGATCCAAATCCTATGTGAGAGAGTTGAGTGTTGGGGAGACTATCATTTGAAGCACAAGACCAAGGAGTTCATTATCAACGCACCATTTGTTACTTCTTGGAGAGTGGTGTCTCCTAGATTAGCTAGGTGTCACTTGGGAGCCTCCGACGAGATTGTGGAGTTGAACCAAGGAGTTTATAAGGGCAAGGAGATCACCTACTTCGTGAAGATCTACCGCTAGTGAGGCAAGTCCTTCGTGGGCGACGTCCATGGTGGGATAGACAAGGTTGCTACTTCGTGGACCCTTCGTGGGTGGAGCCCTCCGTGGACTCACAGCAACTGCTACCCTTCGTGGGTTGAAGTCTCCATCAACGTGGAGGTACGATAGCACCACCTATCGGAACCACGCCAAAAACATCCGTGTCTCCAATTGCGTTTGAATCCTCAAAACCCTTCCCTTTACTTTCTTGCAAGTTGCATGCTTTAATTTCCGCTGCTCATACACTCCTTGCATGCTTGCTTGAATTGTGTGATGATTGCTTGACTTGTCCTAAGATAGCTAAAATCTGCGAAACTCTAAAACTGGGAAAAGGCTAAGTTTTTAATTGGTCAAGTAGTCTAATCACCCCCCCTCTAGACATACTTCAAGGTCCTACAGCCGGCCCATTATGGTCCACTAAATCTTATGGGCCTTCGGTTGGGCCGACCCATTTAAACTTTGTGGGCCTCTGTTGGGCCGGTCCACGTGTCAACATATCATAGCCCATCTCGACCGTTGGATGAGTGACACCTGTGCCAACGCGGAGCTGACGCGTGGATCCGTCAGCCGATGAGAATTGTACACGTGGAAAATCGGCATTGGTCTTGGCTGTTAACGGGTTATCGAATCCAAAATCCGACCCGATAGCTTAACGGCGTTCCGTTACGGTGGATGCCACGTGTTGGTCACCCTTGACGAAAGCACTTCTGTGACGCGGGATTTATCGTCATGGAAGTGGACACTTCTGTGATGATAATTTTGGTAATGTCATGGAACACTTGTACGACAAAGACATGTATGACTATCTTGATTACATCATAAATTTGTCATGGACGTACATGCATGACAAAAAACGCGACCTACTGTGACAAACACGTATCATCACGGAAGTGTATTTCTTTGTAGTGGATTTGGCATCATTAGCAGAGGTTCATTGTAGCTTAAATATCCGGGCGTCACAATTCTCCTCCACTACAAGAAATCTCGTCCCGAGATTTAAGAGGTGGAGCAAGGGGGAAAGATCTGGTTACGAAATTCTAACAAATCTTCTTGGTCTTGGATGCTCTTCCCAAAGTAGTTGATCCTTTTCGTTGATGTCTTTATTTCTCTTCTTCAGGTCATCATGAAGTCAGGACCCTTCTTCAGGAACTCCATCATACTTACAAAATAATAGGGGGGTGTCCCGTAAGAACGGACCTCTACAAGGCTGACTATCTGGTAGACAACATCGGGGAAAGTGGCGGAAAGTAACTCTCGAATTGAAACTTAAGAAAATATCGAGAGCAAAGTAAGGAGGTATCATGGGAAGTTTTGAGCGGGCAGGCAATCGTTCGATGCCTGAAACAGTGTGTGAAAGGGGTTCAGAGCAACATGTATAAGTATTGTGTCTGATACTAGAATTTATGATCTCTCGGAAGGTGGCTCGTGAATTACATACGAGGCCACGCGAGAGGAACCACCCTGGGAACAGGGGGTGTACAGGAGAGTCAGGTTTCGATCCTGTGGATTTATGGGTTATGGGCCCACCATGTGGGTTAAAATTAGGAAGGGCGGAGACGTCTTGCATGATCATGTAAGCAAGGCATGTCAGAGGATAGCCTACCATTTATGTCGGCAACAACATCGGTACCAAGGGCGAGTGAGGGAGTCCCGGATTAGGGGGTGTCCGGATAGCCGAACTATAACCTTCGGCCGGACTCCTGGACTATGAAGATACAAGATTGAAGACTTCGTCCCGTGTCCGGATGGGACTTTCCTTGGCGTGGAAGGCAAGCTTTGCAATACGGATATGTAGATATCCTCCCATTGTAACCGACTCTGTGTAACCCTAACCCTCTCCGGTGTCTATATAAACCGGAGGGTTCTAGTCCGTAGGATGAAGAACAATCATACCATAGGCTAGCTTCTAGGGTTTAACATCTCTGATCTCGTGGTAGATCTACTCTTGTACTACCCATATCATCAATATTAATCAAGAATGAGTAGGGTTTTACCTCCATCGAGAGGGCCCGAACCTGGGTAAAAACATCATGTCCCTTGTCTCCTGTTACCATCCGCCTAGACGCACAGTTCGGGACCCCCTACCCGAGATCCGCCGATTTTGACACCGACATTGGTGCTTTCATTGAGAGTTCCGCTGTGCTGTCGCCATCAGGAAGGATGCCTTATCCCATCTTTAAAGACGGCTCTGTTGCTAAAGGAGCTTTGGCTATCGGCCAAACTCTCCGGCTAGGCGGTTTTCTTATGACCGCCTGTTCGGTCGCCGCGCCGACGATGACTTCTCGGGTCATCAAAAGCAATCTTCACGTCAACTCAGAACTTGCCGAGCAGTTAGATCCGATGGAGCTCTCTTCTTTAAACGATCTCTTGGATCACATCGCCGCCCTGGGAGGCGCTATAGACTACGATCGGATTGGGCCTAAACCCGATCTGAGAGAGATTAACTCTCCCCAGGTCACCCATCATGTTGATGTGGTGGAGGAACAATGCGGTGACCCTTCATCTATCTTAAGGACTAACTATGTCCGGATTCCCAATCCCTCCAAGCCGGATACCCACGGAGGGGAGGACGTCACTCAAGACCTGAACTTAGAGTCAGGCAACGGGCTAGATTCAGTGGACAACATCCAAGAATCCAAGCTTCTGAGTTTGGAAAGTCCTTGGCCCTTGAGCCTCAGATTGGGTGGGGTTTCGGATCTAATTCCACCCACCCACTCGAACATAGGCGATCTATCCAATATTAGGCAAGAGCATGAAGAAACAGTACATCATTACTGGGCCAGATTCCTCCTGGTTATGAACAGGATAAAGGACTGCCGCGAGGAAGACGCAATTTCATTCTTCTGCAATAATTGCACGGACATGGGAATCCTCAACGCCATAGGTCGCTGTGAAATTACACGCTTTGCTGATTTGGCGTCCATAGTACGAAAGTACTGTGTGATATAAAGTGCCTGGAAAACCGAAGTAAGATTTTGGGACAATCCGGCCCCGAATACAAACCCAGTCCGAAACAAAAGGGTGCATTATCGCCAATCACCCGGGTTAAACACCAAAAACCAAAAACCCCCCACGGGGCATGGAACCGTACTGGAGGGATGGCTCAACGGACCCTGTAAAATTCATAGTACGGAGGGCGCCACACCAACTCATAGCCTTAGAGCATGTTGGATACTCCGCGTGTGCCAAAAGCGGCGAGGAGCTTCTAACCCCAAAGATCCACAGAGCACCAGCCCAAGGATACCAAGAAGGTATTAATAGTCTTGAGACTTTCGCATCAAACAATATGCTAAACGAACACTCCGCAGCCTTGCCAAGTCTACCAAGTAGCAACAATAAATCCATGGAGGACACGGCTATTACCTTTAATGCCGGTGATGAACCTAAATTCGAACAGCCCGAGCACCAAAGAACATTGGTCCTCGGTCCAATAGTGGACGACTTTTCGCCTTACCAAGGTACTCATGGGCGGTGGCAGCGGATTGAACCTCATTTATGAGGAAACCCTTCAAAATGGAAATAGACTGAGCCGCATTGAGCAAAGCAGCACAACCTTTACAGAATAATCCCGATCGGGAAGCGAGCTGCAGGTAAAATCACACCGGATGTGGTGTTCGCACGCCAGATAATTACAGTCCGAGGAGGTCACGCCCAAGTGGCCCTGCTCAGCAGCGGATACCACACTCTATTAGGGCGAGAGGCATTCACAAATTTTCAAGCTATACCCCATTACGGGTACATGAAGCTCAAAAATGTCCGGGCCCAACGGAATCATCACTCTTGCTAGTGACCCGGACATAGCACTCCGCGCCAAAAATAAGACAGCCGCACTAGCCCTTGAGGCACTATCCGAAGCCCTAGCGGCCGAAAATAAGACTGCGCTACGCTCCACGGTGAACAGGGACAATGTGATACTCATAAAAGATCCAAGTCCACCTCCTTTAAACCAGCAGACGAAATAGTCAAATTCCAAGTCCACCCAACGGACCCTACAAAAACGGCTTCCATTGGGGCACAATTAAACCCTGATGTAGACGCGGCACTACGAGAATTCCTATGCAAAAATTGGGACATTTTTGCCTGGCACCCTTCAGACATGCCAGGAATCCCACGCCGGCTGGCCGAGCACAGCCTAAACATCCTAAAAGGATTCAAGCCAATCAAACAGGCTCTTCGGCGTTTCTCTGAACCTAAGAGACAAGCCATGGGAGAGGAGCTAGCCAAACTATTGGAGGCCGGATTCATCAGAGATATAAAACATCCGGACTGGCTAGCAAACCTGGTGATGGTACCAAAGAAGGACAAATCCTGGCGCCTATGTGTCGATTTCAAGGACCTCAACAAGGCTTGCCCAAAGGATCCCTTCCCCCTCCCCATGTAGGACCTTGAAGTATGTCTAGAGGGGGGGGGGTGATTAGACTACTTGACCAATTAAAAACTTAGCCTTTTCCCAGTTTTAGAGTTTGGCAGATTTTAGCTATCTTAGGACAAGTCAAGCAATCATCGCACAATTCAAGCAAGCATGCAAAGAGTATATTGGCAGCGGAAATTAAAGCATGCAACTTGCAATAAAGTAAGGGGAAGGGTTTGGAGGATTCAAACGTAATTGGAGACACGAATGTTTTTGGCGTGGTTCCGATAGGTGGTGCTATCATACCTCCACGTTGATGGAGACTTCAACCCACGAAGGGTAACGGTTGCGCGAGTCCACGGAGGGCTCCACCCACGAAGGATCCACGAAGTAGCAACCTTGTCTATCCCACCATGGCCGTCGCCCACGAAGGACTTGCCTCACTAGCGGTAGATCTTCACGAAGTAGGCGATCTCCTTGCCATTACAAACTCCCTGGTTCAACTCCACAATCTTGTCGGAGGCTCCCAAGTGACACCTAGCCAATCTAGGAGACACCACTCTCCAAGAAGTAACAAATGGTGTGTTGATGATGAACTCCTTGCTCTTGTGCTTCAAATGATAGTCTCCCCAACACTCAACTCTCTCTCATAGGATTTGGTTCTGGTAGAAAGAAGATTTGAGTGGAAAGCAACTTGGGGAAGGCTAGAGATCAAGATTCATATGGTAGGAATGGAATATCTTGGCCTCAACACATGAGCAGGTAGTTCTCTCTCAGAAATGGTAAGTGGAAGTGTAGGTTTGTTCTGATGGCTCTCTCCACTAATGAAGAGGAGGTGGAGGGGTATATATATGTTGGAGATATGCCCTAGTGGCAATCATGTATGATGATATTTCCTATGTGTTTATGAATAAAGATAGTCCTTGGATATTATCAATGATGTGTATCAGCAAGTATGTGACTTGTTTGTGGGACTATGCATTGTATGATGACTGTCCTAAAAGGTCCCTAGTCAAAAGGGCTGTGTGGACGCGCAGCCGACTAGACTGGCATATGACACGGTCGATGGCTTGGTCTCACTAGCCATGGAGCGTTGGATGCTAACCGGATAATATGGACCTTGAAAGGTCTGGTCGGATTCGACATAGTCGGATCCGAGTCGAGATAAGGTCTGAGTCGGACAGACCCAACTATGAGACGCAGCGATATGTCATCTGTGAGTCTCTAGTACAACATACGTTCTATGTCCTAAGACCGGAGCTGACACATGTACTCTGGATGGTGACAGACTTGCTTTGGGCCGACCAAACGCTACTCCGTGACTGGGTAGTTACAAAGGTAGGTTTCGGGTTTGTCCAGTCCCATGTCATGAGACACGGTCGAGCAAGATGGGATTTGCCCTCCGATCGTGAGAGATATACTCTGGGCCCCTCATGTGATCTCGACCAGAATAGGATGGCCATGCAACAAGGATTATGAGATAATCCGGATTGTGGTCGGTATCACTGGAACGAGAAAGAGGTCGGGTTAGCACAAGGATGACAGTCTCGCCTTGAGCCCAACAACATATATCGTGCGGCAAAGGGAACAGAAGTGTGACACGTTGTACAGGTTCGCCTAACCAGCTTCATCGTCTGCTTGGTGGTCGGCACGCCTTGCTAGAGGCCGCTACCAACCGTCTGGTCGGAGGTGATCCAAACTATGACCAAGCCGACTTGAACCTAAGGGGTCGCGCGCTTAAGGGAAGGAACCTATGAGGTCGATTCAGAGGACACCGTCGGATGTGATACGAACTGGACTAGGAACGTGACCAAATAGACTTTGTGCTTTAGGGTCCGTGCGAGGCCCAAGTGTTGAGCCCGCGACGGACGCCTATATAAAGTGGAGGTGCGACACACTCAGGCAGTTGATCGCTTCGGCGCTGCGACTAGGGTTTGCATGTGTTGCGGATAGCCACCTCCACTCGCCGCCGATCGTGATCGGACCTAGCAGTCCGCCGCACGACGCGTTCCTCCCCGCACGCCGGATACCGTTAGAGGCGGTGCACTTGCGCCCGCTCCGATTTAACTCGTGCGTGGGATCGGACGATCGCCGCCGAGGGAGATCGAACGAGGAGGAGACGGTCCACGCAGACGCGCTGCCCCAACTCTTCTTCAAGCACGGCATCGCTGCGTCTAGTGGTAACGAACTGTGATCCATCTCCCGTAGCATGTTCCTGGATGTTCTCGCAGAGGAATTTTTAATTTGCGATCGACGCACCCTACCGTAGAACCCAACAAAGTGGTATCGAGCCTCATTATAGGATTTGGATTCAGATCGTATGCATATTAGATATGTGGAGGCGGCAGATGAGATCTGTTGTCCTTGAAGAGATCGGCTATGTGCACGGTTGATATGATCAACTGCACATGGGGATCGTGAGGCTATGTTTTCTGTAAATCGGGATCGATGAGGTTGTGACACGATCTACCCCATAGCGGGACCGCCGTGTGCGTAGCGCCGTGTATTTCGTACCCGACACACAAACCGGTAGAATGCGATTCTATGCATAACTTTGTTTTGCAGGTTTGATGTGAATAGTATGGCTCATGTGTATGTGATGCATGTGTGTAATTTATACGTGGCCTGCGTGTCATGTTTGTCAGCCGACAGGAGCCAAAGTGCTGCCATTATATTGTATAACGACCTGCGTGTCGACTTGTGACTCTATGTAAAATTCATTATAGTTGTAGTAGTTGGATAATAGAGATCAGGTTGGCGGCTTACGCCCCGGCGTGATGCATAAGATGGAGTTCGTAGATGGTCATTGGAGTCGGAGCCGACCTAGAAGAACGTCCATGAAGGAGCCATACTATTTCACAATATGTGTTATTTGTGATTGTTATGCTTCTTTGTTTCTATGCATGTTAGAATGGTAGAAAGATCCCTCATGAATATCAAGTGAATTGCCATCCCCGATGTTGCACCTTCGCACGCCAAGTACGCCTAGTAGTGGGCTCATAAAATTGGGGTGCTTCTGGGTGTCCTTGAATCAAGGGTTCGTGTCGGACACGGACATGCATCCTTGCATCAGTTAACTTGACAAGGCTATCAAAATGCTTTTGGGCCTTGTGGCAAAGAAGGTTGGGGGCCGGGGTATGAGATACCTTCCCGATCGACAGGAGTCGTATAGGGATGCGATTAGCAAGGAGTTGCTTACCGAATAGGTATGTTGGCTAGCAGTGATGCTAAAGCTCACTAGTCGCATGCGCTAGTCGGATCCTGAATCACTGAGAGTTTGCAGAGGGATGCTGACTTCAGTGGGAGTATTTCTGTTTAGGCTAGAATTACTCTACATAAACACATTGCTTAGTGATTGCATGTTTTCTGCTGTAGGTCAATGGCACCACCTGCTCAACCCAACTTTGCATTGAAATCAATTACGAAAAGGATAAACTGAATGTAACAAACTTTACCACCTGGTATAGAAATCTGAGAATTGTTCTCTAGCACGATAAAAGGAACATGTTCTAGAGGATCCACTTCCAGAGGAACCTGCTGATAATGCTAGTGCCACAGCTAAAAATGCCTACCAGAAACGACTCGTTGATGAATCAATGGAGATCAACTGTCTGATGCTGGCTTGTATGGAGCCCGATTTGCAACAGCATTTCGAAAACGTTGAGGCTTACGATATGATCGAGAGTCTCAAGAGCATGTTTCGCATACGTGCTAGGACCGAAGGTTCAACGTCTGGCGATCCTTGATGGATTGCAGGCTGAAGGAAGGTGATCCATCGAGCCCACATGTGATCAAGATGATCGATATGTGCAAGCTTTGGATCGTTTGGGCTTCCCGCTCTTGGATGAGCTGGCTCTTGATGCTGTTCGGGTTCTCTTCCGCCCAGCTATGGGACGTTCATCTCGAACTATCATATGCATGGCATGGATAAGAAGCTCACTGAATTGCATGGGATGCTCAAGGTGGCGAGCAGGATATTAAGAAAGGCACGCATCAAGTGTTGATGGTGCGTAAATCGCTAAGTTCAAGAAGAGTTGGTCCAAGAAAAGGCTAAGGCAAAGGGCACGGAGATGGTAACCTCTGCCGCTATACCAAGTCTGGACGGACTCAAGACCGCTTGCTATCACCGCAAGGAGACCGGTCAATGGAAGAGGAACTGTAGCAAGTGGCTTGCGAGCATGGCAAGAAGGTCGGAAATGCTTCTTCGTGCAAAGGTACACTTGTTGCATATGTTATAGACATTTACCTTGGCGACATACCTAGTAGCTCTTGGGTATTTGATACCGGATCGGTTGTTCATGTTTGCAACTCGATGCGTGGGCTGGTAAGAACTAGGCATGTGGCACAAGGGGAGATTGACATCGTGGTCGGCAACAAAGCAAGAGTTGCTGCGTTGGAGGTCGGCACGATGCAGCTCCAGCTCCCTTCCGGATTCATTATGGAATTGAATAATTGTTATTACATTCCTGCACTTAGTCGAACATTATTTCGCCTCATGTTTGATGAGTCGTGGTTATGAATTCAATTTAAAGGACAATGGTTGTTCGATATTTTTGAATGGTATGTTCCACGGCTATGCAACCATTGTTGATGGGCTATTTATATTGAATCTAGAACAGGAACCGGTCTATAACGTAAATGTCAAGAGGCATAAGCCTAATGAGATAAATCCGACATACTTACGGCATTGCCGGCTTGGACACATTAGTCTGAAACGCATGAAGAAGCTCCATGATGATGGGCTCCTAACTTCGTCCGACTTCGGATCGTTCGAGACATGTGAATCATGCTTGCTCGGCAACATGACTAAGTCTCCTTTCGCAAATAGTTGCGAGAGGGCATCCGAGCTGTTGGAGCTTATACAAAGTGATGTGTGTGGTCCAATGAGCACAACTGCCAGAGGTGGCTATCAAGATTGCCGTGACTTTTACCGACGACTTGAGTAGATATGGATATATCTATTTGATGAGGCACAAGTCGGAGACTTTTGAAAAATTCAAAGAGTTTCGGAACGAGGTTGAGAATCAGCTCGGCAAGACTATAAAGCTTCTGCGATCTGATCGTGGAGGTGAGTACATGAGCCAGGAGTTCGATGATCATCTGAAAAGTCGAGGTATAGTACCTCAGCTCAAACCTCTGGGTACGCCACAGAGAAACGGCGTGTCGAATCGGAGGAATAGGACCTTGTCGGACATGGTCCGGTCTAAGATGAGCACATCGGATGGACCATCGTAATTTTGGGGATACACTCTAGAAACCGCAGCTTTCACACTCAAGAGGGTACAATCAAAATCCGTAGACAAGAATCCCCCTGAGATGTGGACCGAGAAGATTCCCAGCTTTGTCTTTTCTAAAGATTTGGGGTTGTGAAGCATTTGTCAAGCGACTTATGTCGGACAAGCTTACACCCAAGTCGGATAAATGCATATTCGTGGATATCCGAGGGAAACCTTGGGATATAGCTTCTACAACCGGAAGAGAACAAAGTGTTTGTTGCTCGAACGGGTTTTCCTTGAGAAAGAGTTTCTCGGTCGGGAGGCCGATGGGAGGACGGTTCGACTCGAAGAAATTCGAGGACCACTCGGGACGGCTCGGCTGGTGATGAGATCACACCGAGTCGGTCGGGGAACCTGTAGTGGAAGCGGCACCGGAACCACGAAGGTCGGAGAGATTGCGCAGAGTGTGTGATGTATTGTTGCTAGAAAGCGGCAGGCCGCCACGTATGCGTAAGCGATGGTGAGCCCAGATTCCGAGGCATGGCTGGAGGCCATGAGATCCGAGATAAAATCCATGGATGAGAATCAAGTCTGGGATTTGGTTGATCCGCCACCTGGCGTAACTGCCATTGGTTGCAAATGGATCTTTAAGAAGAAAACCGATGTGGATGGAAATGTTCAGATCTACAAAGCTCGGCTTGTCGCTAAAGGTTATGGACAAGTTCAAGGAATTGACTACGACGAGACTTACTCGCCGGTAGCGTGCTGAAATCGGTGAGGATCATACTAGCTATAGCTGCATATTTCGATTACGAGATATGGCAGATGGATGTCAAGACGGCTTTCCTTCACGGAAATTTAACCGAGGATGTGTATATGATACAGCCCGAGGGTTTTGTCGATCCGACTAGCACTAGTAAGGTATGCAAGCTCAAGAGATCCATTTATGGGTTGAAGCAAGCATCTCGGAGTTGGAACATTCGTTTTGATGAAGTCGCCACCGATCTCGGTTTCATCAAAAGCGAAGAGGACTCTTGTTTATACAAGAAGTTAAGTGGGAGCTCGATAGTGTTTTGATCTTGTATGTGGATGACATACTACTGATCGGAAATAATGTTTTGATGCTAAACTCGGTCAAGGAATCATTGAATGGCAAGTTTTCGATGAAGGACCTTGGTGAGGCGCCTATATTTTAGGCATTAAGATCTATAGAGACAGATCGAGGAGGCTGCTCGGCTTAAGCCAGAGCACGTACATAGATAAAGTGTTGAAGCGGTTCAACATGAGTGAGGCGAAGAAAGGGTTCTTGCCGCTCTCACATGGTATAAGGCTAAGCGAGACTCAGAGTCCTTCGACATCTGATGAGCGAAGCAGGATGAGTAGGATTCCGTATGCCTCGACAATCGGATCCATCATGTATGCCATGATATGTACAAGGCCTGATGTTGCTTTTGCAATAAGCCTAACAAGTAGATACCAGGCCAACCCAGGTGAGAGTCACTGGGCAGTGGTAAAGACTATTTTGAAGTACCTTAAAAGGACTAAAGAGATGTTCCTAGTTTATGGAGGCGAGGAAGAGCTCGTCGTAAGGGGTTACGTCGATGCTAGTTTCCAAACTGACAGAGATGATTGTCGATCACGATGCGGATTCGTATGCGCCCTGAGCGGAGGAGCGGTGCTTTGGATGAGTTCCAAGCGAGGATACGGTGGCGATTCTACCACGAAGCGAATACATTGCGGCTTGTGAAGCTGCAAAGGAAGGTGTTTGGATCCGGCATTTTCTGGATGATCTTGGTATTTTCCCAGCCTCGGTGAAACCGTTGGACCTTTATTGTGATAATTCTGGTGCCATCGCACAAGCCAAGGAGCCGAGGAATCACCACAAGGTCGGACACATAGACCGGAAATATCACCGATACGAAAGATCGTAAGAATGGTGATGTAGAGTTATGCAAGATTCACACGGATGCAAATGTTGCAGATCCGCTGACTAAGCCGCTTCCACAACCCAAGCATGAGGGGCACGTTAGAGCTATGGGCATTCGATGTCTATTTGATTGACTCTAGTGCAAGTGGGAGACTGTTGGAGATATGCCCTAGAGGCAATCATGTATGATGATATTTCCTATGTGTTTATGAATAAAGATAGTCCTTGGGCATTATCAATGATGTGTATCAGCAAGTATGTGAATTGTTTGTGGGACTATGCATTGTATGATGACTGTCCTAAAAGGTCCCTAGTCAAAAGGGCTGTGTGGACGCGCAGCCGACTAGACTGGCATATGACACGGTCGATGGCTTGGTCTCACAAGCCATGGAGCATTGGATGATAACCGGATAATATGGACTTGAAAGGTGCAGTCGGATTCGACATAGTCGGATCCGAAGTCGAGATAAGGTCTGAGTCGGACAGACCCAACTATGAGACGCAACGATATGTCATCTGTGAGTCTCTAGTACAACATACGTTCTATGTCCTAAGACCTGAGCTGACACATGTACTGATGGTGACAGACTTGCTTTGGGCCGACCAAACGCTACTCCGTGGACTGGGTAGTTACAAAGGTAGGTTTCAGGTTTGTCCAGCCCCATGCTTTGCGAGACACGGTCGAGCAAGATGGGATTTGCCCTCCGATCGGAGAGATATACTCTGGGCCCCTCATGTGATCTCGACCAGGAATAGCATGGCCATGCGACAAGGATTATGAGATAATCCGGATTGTGGTCGGTATCACCGAACGAGAAAGAGGTCGGGTTAGCACAAGGATGACAGTCTCGCCTTGAGCCCGACAACATATATCGTCGGCAAAGGGAAATGTAAGTGTGACGCGTTGTACAGGTTTGCCTAACCAGCTTCATCGTCGCTTGGTGGTCGGCACGCCTTGCTAGAGGCCGCTACCAACCGTGACAGGTCGGAGGTGATCCGAATCGTGACCAATCCGACTTGAACCTAAGGGGTCGCGCGCTTAAGGGAAGGAACCTATGAGGTCAGTTCGTAGGACACTGGTCGGATGTGATCCGAACTGGACTAGGAACGTGACCGAATAGACTTTGGGCTTTAGGGTCCGTGCGAGTGTCGGTATACTAGAGTAGGGGTACCCTAGTATCCCGTACTCGTGCACGGACAGTTGCAGCACCCCGCGGTAAGGTTTGCCTCGTCACCGCCAAGATCCTCCGTGGCTCCTTTGGAGCCATTCAGGAACAAAGTATTTGATTAAGAAGACAAGGCATGCAGAAGACAAGGCCCCGGCAAGAGGAGCTTGCCGGGAAGGCTCGGAGCGCGACAAGCCTCCGGACGCGACAAGGATTCGGCCGCGGCAAGGCGCTTGCCGCGGCAGGCAACCTCTCTCCATCTCCGCTCCAGCTCATCCAAATGACGTGTCGCCATGGGACCGCTCCATGGGCGCGTGTCGGCGGCAGCAGCCAGTGGAGAGCAGCGATAAGCGGCGCCGACAAGCTTGCCATCATGGCGAAGCGGAGGCGCACTGACGGTCTCTCAAGGTAATCGCTTTGTGCGACAATCGACGGGCATTTATTGCTTTTGTCCCTTGCCGTCGAGTTAGGTATTTTGCATCGCATAATCGCTCGAGTAGGTGTACCAACTCCTGTTTTTACATTTGTACCCCGCCTATGTTGCCACCGCCGGAGACCCCTTGAGCATATAAAAGGAGGCCCATGCATAACGTAGAAAAGGTAGGGTTCATTCGACTCACTCGAGAGCAGAGACACCCACGCTTAGGTTTTGTAGCTCTCATGGCTCCCTAGAAAGAACACAATACATAAAACAAGCAACAAGAGGAGTTTTATCTCCGGAGAGCTCCGGCTGGGTAAACTGCTCAGGTGCCTCGCCTCGATCCGCTCTTCGTGCGATCTCCGCCCCCCCTCCGAACCACAAGGGGCCTGCTCCGCCGGCCCCATAGGTGTCCGTGGGTACGATCAGCCTCCCCGACATCTTTTGGTACTCTAGTATCCCGTACTCGTGCACGGACAGTTGCATACCCCCGCGGCAAGGTTTGCCTCGTCACCGCCAAGATCCTCCGTGGCTCCTTTGGAGCCATTCAAGAACAAAGTATTTGATTAAGAAGACAAGGCCCCGGCAAGAGGAGCTTGTCGGGAAGGCCACTCAAGGCATGCAGAAGACAAGGCCCCGGCAAGAGGAGCTTGCCGGGAAGGCTCGGAGCGCGACAAGCCTCCGGACGCGACAAGGATTCGGCCGCGGCAAGGCGCTTGCCGCGGCAGGCAACCTCTCTCCATCTCCGCTCCAGCTCATCCAGCGACGTGTCGCCATGGGACCGTTCCATGGGCGCGTGTCGGCGGTCATGCAGCCAGCGGAGAGCAGCGATAAGCGGCGCCGACAAGCTTGCCATCGTGGCGGCGGAGGCGCACTGACGGTCTTCGCAGTAATCGTTTGTGCGACAATCGACGGGCATTTATTGCTTTTGTCCCTTGCCGTCGAGTTAGGTATTTTGCATCATACATCGCTCGAGTAGGTGTACCAACTCCTGTTTTTACATTTGTACCCCCGCCTATGTTGCCACCTGTCGGAGACCCCTTGAGCATATAAAAGGAGGCCCATGCGCAACGTAGAAAAGGTAGGGTTCATTCGACTCACTCGAGAGCAGAGACACCCACGCTAGGTTTTGTAGCTCTCATGGCTCCCTAGCAAGAACACAATACATCAAACAAGCAGCAGTAGGAGTTTTATCTCTCCGGAGAGCTCCGAAGCTGGGTAAACTGCTCGTGTGCCTCGCCTCGATCCGCTCTTCGTGCGATCTCCGCCCCCCTCCGAACCACAAGGGGCCTGCTCCGCCAGCCCCATAGGTGTCCGTGGGTACGATCAGCCTCCCCGACATCTTTGGCGCGCCAGGTAGGGGGCGTCGAGGCCGTGTGAATCTGATCCGGCGTTCACACGAGCAGCGTCATCAAACAAGCAGCAGTAGGAGTTTTATCTCTCCGGAGAGCTCCGAAGCTGGGTAAACTGCTCGTGTGCCTCGCCTCGATCCACTCTTCGTGCGATCTCCGCCCCCCTCCGAACCACAAGGGGCCTGCTCCGCCGGCCCCATAGGTGTCCGTGGGTACGATCAGCCTCCCCGACAGCGAGGCCCAAGTGTTGAGCCCGCGACGGACGCCTATATAAAGTGGAGGTGCGGCACACTCAGGCAGTTGATCGCTTCGGCGCTGCGACTAGGGTTTGCATGTGTTGCGAATAGCCACCTCCACTCGCCGCCGATCGTGTGATCGGACCTAGCGATCGCCGCACGACGTTCCTCCCGCACGCAGCGGATACCGTTAGAGGCGGTGCACTTGCGCCGCTCCGCGAACTCGTCGTGGGATCGGACGACCGCCGCCGAGGGAGATCGAACGAGGAGGAGACGATCCACGCAGACGCGCTGCCCCAACTCTTCTTCATTTGCACGCTTTCAAGGCGTCTAGTGGTAACGAACTGTGATCCATCTCCCGTAGCATGTTCCTGGATGTTCTGCGTGTAGGAATTTTTAATTTGCATTCGACGCACCCTACCGTAGAACCCAACAATATAGCCTCCACACAAAATCTAACCGTTACACACAATTTACCAATCTCGGTGGGACCGAATCAACAAACTCGGTCAGACCGATTTTAGTAAACCTAGTGACCTTTAGGGTTTTCGGTGGGACTGACATGCATCTCGGTGGGACCGATATGCTTAGGGTTAGGGCATAACGTAATCTCGGTGAGACCGATTACACAAACTCGGTGAGACCGATTTTGGTAATTAGCTAACCAGAGAGTTGGTCAGGTAAACTCGGTGGGACCGATTTGCTCTTTTCGGTGAGACCGAAATGTTACAAAAGGGAAAACAGAGAGTTTACATTGCAATCTCGGTGGGACCGATCCGCTCTTTCGATGAGACCGAAAAGTTACAAAAAGGAAACAGAGAGATTACAATCCCATCTCGGTGAGACCGAGATCCCTATCGGTAGAACCGATTTGCCTAGGGTTTGTGGCAGTGGCTATGACATATGGAATCGGTGGCACTGATTGGAAGAATCGGTGAGACCGATTTTGGCTTTAGGTTTAGGTCATATGTGGATGTGAGAAAGTAGCTGAGGGTTTTGGAGCATATCACTAAGCACATGAAGCAAGAGGCTCATTAAGCAACACCTCATCCCACCTTGATAGTATTGGCTTTTCCTATGGACTCAATGTGATCTTGAATCACTAAAATATAAAATGAAGAGTCTTGAGCTTTTGAGCTTGAGCCAATCCTTTGTCATTAGCATTTTGAGGGATCCACTTTCATCATCCATGCCATGCCATTCATTGAGCTTTCCTGAAATGTTCATCTTGGAATAGCATTAGCTCAATGAGCTATATGTTGTTATGAATTACCAAAACCACCTAGGGATAGTTGCACTTTCAATCTCCCCCTTTTTGGTAATTGATGACAACATATAGATCAAAGCTTTGACAAATGATAATAAGATTGAAAAAAGTCGTCGCTTTGAGAAGTATGTGATAAGCAAGAGCTCCCCCTAAATTTGTGCATAGTTTAAGATTTGCTTTGGACTGCAAATGCACAAGGAATTAGGCTCATGGGTTACTCTTCCATGTCACGTACATCTTGGTGGAGCGCTCAAAATGATATGAATGAATACATGCACTCATCACCAAGCATAGTGAATGATCACATAGGATAGATAATATAATATCATCAAACATGCATAAGTGTAGCTTATGATCAAACACATGATCATCAATGTCTCACAAACATAGTATATCAAGCAACCAAAAGCAAACAAGTTTGAAAAACCACCAAATCAAGAGAGAACAAAAGCAACACACACTCTCTCTCTCTCGAAGCCTATGATCTATACATTTTTCTCCCCCTTTGGCAACAAGTTACCAAAAAGTTCATAGAAAATGCATTGTGCTAGATCGACTCTCAGGCTTGATCTTGAGGTGGTGGAGTCCGGATAGCGCCAAGGACGAAAGCTTCAGTTGAAGTAGATGGAGCTGGAGCTGATCTAGGTGCTGGAGCTGTTGGCACTGAGGCTGTAGCTGGTGCAGATGAAGTGGCTCTGGTGTCAGGAACTGGCGCAGCAGATGACCTCTGGGCTCTAGGCACTCTGGCAAACACATCAGTTGTTATTTTGCCCTTCCTCTCCTGCATGTCATCTTGTAGTTGCTCCACTGCAGACTGAATCTCAGTTACTTTCACATCTAAGTCATAGAACTTTTGTTCCATGATTCTTTCCAAGCTCTCCTGATTTTGAGTGAGGGTGGCCAATCCCTTCTCAATCCTCAGGGTTGATGCTATTAAGTATCTGAGCTGCTCCTGCTTGTTCTTCAAGAAATGCTCAGATGCCTCTTCTTGAGTTGGCATCCTGGCAGCCTTCTCCTTCCTTGCCTTCTCCTTCTTCTCTTGTGCTTGAAATGACGATGGATCATTCTCATTCATGACAACCTCATTGTCTTCAAAGTCTGGATAAAGTGGAAATTGCTCTTTATCCAATAGATATTTGCCTGTGCCCATCTTTGAGTTAATCAACTCCTGGATTTGAGGGGCATATCCACAGCTTCTTTTCTGGTCTGCTGCAGTCCTCTTAATGGTTTCAACCATAAGGCTCATGACTTTGAATTTCTGTGGCACATCAAACAAATGCAACATGTTGATTGCAGGCCCTCTGATCATGTTGTGGTCACCAGACTTAGGCAGTAGGGTATGCCTTAAGATGCTATTGATAGTTGGCAGCCCTGACAGAAGGAAGTGGACTGATCCAAACTTATGTGTCTCAATGGATGTGTCTAGGATCTCCTTGTACATGTGTGCCATGGAGTTGTGGTCCATTTTCTTCTTGGCATATACATCAAGATCATCTTCATTCTCCTTTGGGGCATTTACAAGCTTTTCCCACTCCTCAACAGTTGACTGGTACCTTGTACCTTCAGACTTCCACACTATCCTGCCATATGGATAAAAGTGTGCTATGGAGTAGAACTGCATGATAAGTTCATCATTCCAGTTGGTGAGCTTTTGCTCAACAAAGTCTGCAACTCCAACAACAACAAAACTGTCTTGCACTCTAGGGTAGTGCTCTACATTTCTTTCATGTAGGTCCAGTCGACCCACCTCATATCACACACTATGGGCTTCTTATCTAGCAGAACAGTCTCATAAAAGTCATGCTGTTCCTTGGTGTGGAACCTGTAGTCCACAACAGTTCTTCTCCTTGTGGAATATGGATCTGTCATCCTCCATAGCCTCAACCCATTGTCTCTTCTGATCTTCAAATCCTCAGCCACAGGATGGGCATCATTGTGGTCTAGTATCTTTGGCTTGATCTTCATCTTCTTCTTCAGCAACCTCAGGCACTGGGGCCTTGTTCTTCTCAGTAGCTGGAATACTCCTGGTGTTCCTCTTTGGTGCAGACTTGGCCTTGGGGGTAGCTTTGGGTGCTTCCTTGGGCTTAGATGTGGCAGCCCCTGATCTTATAGCATCACCCATAAGCTTGGGTGCCTTTGGTGATGGTGCAGCTATCTCTTCTTCCTCTTCCATCATGGAAGGCTTCCCAATAACTCTGACTGTGGTCTTCTTGACCCTCTCTTTCCTTTTCTTCCCTTCAGCAGCAGCTGGCTCTTTGGGATCAAGCTTTTCAGGAATTTGAGTTGATGCTCTCGCCCTTGGCATAGGTGTCCTCTTGGCAGGAACCTTCTTATTGAGTCCAGGATTTGAGCTATGTGCTGAGAATCGGACGAGGAAAGCACAGTGATCGAGTCCATACCCTAGTTCGGCAGAGACTCGCTACGGCGGCAACGGTGGGGTTGATTTCCGTTGACGGTGGCGGATACCAGCTGTGGGGTGGTCAAGCGGCGAGGAGACGATCCGGAGACCACGGAGGCAGAGCGAGCTATTGCGCGGGCGAAGAGGTTCAGAGAAATTTCCAAATTTTTGCCCGTGACTATATATAGACCGACCCTGTCGGTGTGACCGAGTGGAACAACTCGGTGGCACCGAGATGCAAAACTGTGTACAGTTATTGCAATTCGGTGTGACCGAAGAGTTCAAATCGGTTGCACCGAGATTGAAAACCTAGATCGATTAAGTGATCTCGGTAAGACCGAAATGGAGGAATCGGTCAGACCGAAAATCACAAAGAAGTTTTGGAAGTTTAAGTCTATGACGAATCGGGGACTCCGAGTGCTCCTCACACACAGTGGTTCGAATCTGACTTGATCAAATTTTGTGATGTAGCATGAATAGAGTTTGAGACGAGAAAAACATAGATAGCTAAAGAAGGTTCTTAGGAATTCTTGTCCATCCACTTGGCCAAAGAAAAAGAAGCCAATCAATCAAAACAACAAGTGGATGTCCTCGAATGAGTAAAGTATGCAACCAACATCTTCACACAATAAGATTGCAAATGAAATAAGTGACAAAGCATGCACAACCAATTCTAGCATCTATCAAACAATTGGCGATGACTAGGTCATCTATATATGAGTGTATTGACTTAGGAGTCAAATGATAGACATTTGATCATAGGTCATACTCATCGTTAAGCTCAAGTGGGGTTACCACTTTTACATAAAGCATTTATGTGTTCACATCATTAGAGTTGCTTTGACTCAATTCTTAGAGTTAAGCTCCCCTAGATGTGAGATCCCCCTAAGAGGGATGAGCTAACCTTGGGTTTTGTCGATGATGACTTCATGTAGGTGTTGAAGATGTGGATGCTCAATGTTGATGTAGATCTTTTCAGAGCAATCCTTTGGAGTGAGTTGCACTTTCAATACCTACATGGGTTAGTCCCTCAAGGAACAAACAAGTATATCCATAGACATAGAGTGATGCACACACAAAATGATGTCCATGAAATCATTTGGTTACCTTGTCCCTTTCCTTACCAACATGAGGATTTTTGACTCCTTGAACTAGTGCAAGATATGGAAGTTGATTGCACTTGTCCTTGCCATAATGATATGAGTGAAATATGTTGGCGGAGTCACCCTCAAGAACTCTCTAGTTCTTCTTCTTCTGGATCCACATCATCTTGATGGGAATCCTTGGAGTTGTAGTTGTACTTGATGAGGTAGAACTTGACGTTGTCTTGGGAATCCACTTGACCGAGACCTTAGGTGCTTCTTCAAATGCATCAATCTCTTTTTTGAAGCTTGTCCTTGCCTTTGTTCTTGTGGTCTTGTGGTGGAAGATCATCTTGTGCCTGTGTTCCCTTGAAGGAAGTAGGATCATACTTCTCTTGTTGAGGAACAAACTTCGTCTTGGGGTATTGATCTTCTTCCCACTCAACTCCATTGGCATTGAACTTTTTTTCAAAACCAACACCTTGATTCTTCCGGTGCCTTCCTTGCTTGCGTACAATTTCCTTGAATTGCTTACTCCCGGCAAGGCTCTTGTATACACCTTTCTCTATAATTCCCTTCAATAAGCTATTTTCTTGCTCAAGTGTAACTTGGCTAACTGAATCATTAGTGGAATCAAGAGAACTACTAGAAGCAACAATATTAGATTTAGCATTGTTATTGTTACTAATAGAAGAAGAATCTTTCTTGTTCTTGTTACTAGACTTGACTTGAGGCATGTAAGTAGATAAGAGTAAACGCTTGGCAATGTAAGAATAACTTTTCTTATGGAGATCATCATTGATAGCTTTTAAGAACTCATGCTCTTGCTCAAGATTGAGCTTTTCAAAGCGTAACTTCTCATGAGCCCTTACAAGTTCTCGATGATCTTCAAAGATAGTTTCATGAGCTAACTTAAGAGTGTTTAGTTCTTTAGTTAGACGCTCAATTTTCTCCTTATCATTATCATTCGTTTCAACTTGATTAGCATGATTAATTGACGTTTCATCATAGTATTCATCATTAGAGTTGTCAACAAGTAAATCATCATCACCTAGCAAGTCATCTTCATCAACATCAAAATCAATATACTCGGGTTGTGTTACCTTAGGACCTTTGGCCATGAAGCATCTACCAATTCCTTCATTTGGTGATTCAAATATGTTGTAGGAGTTGGTTGACACAAGTGCTAGACCGGCAACACCTTCATCTTGAGTGTATTCGGAGTCGGAGTGATGGTCGGAGTCGGAGCCGGATACCCATTCACCAACATGAGCTTGATGTCTTCGTTTTGTGTAGCTCTTTGATGACTTGTCCTTCCTTACCGAATCCTTGCTTGTCCGTGAGGGTCTTCGTTTATAACGATCATCTCTACTCCTCCTCTCTCTTGGTGGTGATTCTTCTCTTCTACTTCTTCTTTTTGGAGAGTCTTCTCTTCTCTTGTAGGGTGCGGTACACTCATTGGAATAGTGTCCGGTCTCCCACAATTGTAGCAATTTCGCTCTCGACTAGAAGATCTTTTGTCATTGTAAGACCTTGACTTGGAGCTTCTTTCTTTGCTTCTACTCTTGTAGAATTTGTTGAAGTTCTTCACCATTAAGCTCAATTCTTCATTGAAGGTTTGTTTCTCACTTGATGATGTGGGGGCTTCACTTGAGGCTTTGTAAGCACCACTTGACTTGTTGTGAAGTTCCTCCTTATCCTTAAGTGACATCTCATGAGCAACAATTCTTCCAATGACTTCCGTTGTCTTGAGATCTTTGTAGTTTGGCATCATTTGAATCAATGTGCACAAGGTATCATACTTTCCATCCAATGCTCTTAGGATCTTCTTGATGATGAATCTGTCGGTCATCTCTTCACTCCCTAAGCCGGCAACTTCATTTGTGATAAGTGCAAGCCTAGAGTACATTTCAGCGACACCTTCACCATCCTTCATTTTGAACTTGTCAAGCTGACTTTGGAGCACATCCAACTTGGATTCCATGACGGATTCGGTACCTTCATGCATATCAATCAAAGTATCCCAAATTTCCTTTGCATTCTCAAGACGGCTGATTTTGTTGAATTCTTCAGGGCACAATCCGTTGAAGATGATCACAAGCTTGAGCGTTGTATTGCAACATCTTCAATTCTTCCGCATTAGCTTCACGGTTCGGCTCTCTCCCATCAGAGAATTCACCTTGCAAGCCAATACAAATAATTGCCCAAACGGCGGGGTTATGTCCGAGAATATGCATTTTCATCTTATGCTTCCAACTAGCAAAATTAGTTCCATCAAAGAAAGGACCTCTACGGTGATAATTTCCCTCGCTAGATGCCATACTCTCCTAGGTTGTGAAACCAAGGCTATGACCACCAAAAGCTATGGAAATCAAAGCAAATGGAGACCAAAGCTCTGATACCACTTGTAGGACCTTGAAGTATGTCTAGACGGGGGTGATTGGACTACTTGACCAATTAAAAACTTAGCCTTTTCCTAGTTTTAGAGTTTGGCAGATTTTAGCTATCTTAGGACAAGTCAAGCAATCATCACACAATTCAAGCAATCATGCAAAGAGTATATTGGCAGCGGAAATTAAAGCATGCAACTTGCAAGAAAGTAAGGGGAAGGGTTTGGAGGATTCTAACATAATTGGAGACACAGATGTTTTTGGCGTGGTTCCGATAGGTGGTGCTATCGTACCTCCACGTTGATGGAGACTTCAACCCACGAAGGGTAACGGTTGCGCGAGTCCACAGAGGGCTCCACCCACGAAGGGTCCATGAAGTAGCAACCTTGTCTATCCCACCATGGCCGTCGCCCACGAAGGACTTGCCTCACTAGCGGTAGATCTTCATGAAGTAGGCGATCTCCTTGCCCTTACCAACTCCTTGGTTCAACTCCACAATCTTGTCGGAGGCTCCCAAGTGACACCTAGCCAATCTAGGAGACACCACTCTCAAGAAGTAACAAATGGTGTGTTGATGATGAACTCCTTGCTCTTGTGCTTCAAATGATAGTCTCCCCAACACTCAACTCTCTCCCATAGGATTTGGATCTGGTAGAAAGAAGTTTGAGTGGAAAGCAACTTGGGGAAGGCTAGAGATCAAGATTCATATGGTAGGAATGGAATATCTTGGCCTCAACACATGAGTAGGTAGTTCTCTCTCAGAAATGGTAAGTTGGAAGTGTAGGTTTGTTCTGATGGCTCTCTCCACGAACTAAGAGGAGGTGGAGAGGTATATATAGCCTCCACACAAAATCTAACCGTTACACACAATTTACCAATCTCGGTGGGACCGAATCAACAAACTCGGTCAGACCGATTTTAGTAAATCTAGTGACCATTAGGGTTTTCGATGGGACTGACATGCATCTCGGTGGGACCGATATGGTTAGGGTTAGGGAATAACGTAATCTCGGTGAGACCGATTACACAAACTCGGTGAGACCGATTTTTGTAATTAGCTAACCAGAGAGTTGGTCAGGTAAACTTGGTGGGACCTATTTGCTCTTTTCGGTGAGACCGAAATGTTACAAAAGGGAAACAAAGAGTTTACATTGCAATCTCGGTGGGACCGATCCGCTCTTTCGGTGAGACCGAAAAGTTACGAAAAGTAAACAGAGAGATTACAATCCCATCTCGGTGAGATTGAGATCCCTATCGGTAGAACCGATTTGCCTAGGGTTTGTGGCAGTGGCTATGACATATGGAATCAGTGGCGCCCGATTGGAAGAATCGGTGAGACCGATTTTGGCTTTAGGTTTAGGTCATATGTGGATGTGAGAAAGTAGCTGAGGGTTTTGGAGCATATCACTAAGCACATGAAGCAAGAGGCTCATTAAGCAACACCTCATCCCTCTTTGATAGTATTGGCTTTTCCTATAGACTCAATGTGATCTTGAATCACTAAAATATAAAATGAAGAGTCTTGAGCTTTTGAGCTTGAGCCAATCCTTTGTCATTAGCATTTTGAGGGATCCACTTTCATCATCCATGCCATGCCATTCATTGAGCTTTCCTGAAATGTTCATCTTGGAATAGCATTAGCTCAATGAGCTATATGTTGTTATGAATTACCAAAACCACCTAGGGATTGTTGCACTTTCACCCCCGCATCGAACAAATTATCGACGCTACCGCAGGACACGATTCATTGTGTTTCCTCGACGCATACTCTGGCTACCATAAAATTAAGATGGCAGAACCTGATCAAGCCGCAACAGCATTTATCACCCCATACGGCCCAGTCTGCTTCAACACAATGCCCTTCGGGCTCAAAAATGCCGGCGCAACATATCAGCGCATGATTCGTATATGTCCGCAAACCAGATCGACAAAACAGTGGAGGCATACGTAGATGATGTGGTCGTCAAAACCAAGCATGTCGAAACTCTAGTAGACGACTTGAGGCTCACATTCGATAATCTCCGAACATATGACATCAAGCTTAACCCGGAAAAATGCGTTTTTGGTACCCGGTAGGAAAGCTCTTGGGCTTCATTGTATCCGGTAGAGGAATTGAAGCAAACCCAGCCAAGATCCGAGCTCTGTCACAATTGGATATCCCAAAGGACCTCAAACAAATACAAAAATTGACTGGATGGGTGGCGGCTGTAAGCCGCTTTATCTCCCGTCTAGGAGAAAAGGCAT
The DNA here is from genome assembly GCA_021605145.1 of Aegilops bicornis. NCBI lineage: Eukaryota > Viridiplantae > Streptophyta > Magnoliopsida > Poales > Poaceae > Aegilops > Aegilops bicornis. Next base: position 149,744,272 of record CM038674.1, on the reverse strand, counting down.
TACGCCTTTATCGCCTCCTCTGGCGCACCGAACACTTTGCGTGGACGGATGCCGCCACGGCCGGACTCGAAGAAATAAAAGCCATATTGGCAACAAACCCGGTCCTGGCCGCACCTAACATGGGCGAACCAATGCTATTATACATCACCGCAACTCATCAAGTTGTAAGCGTGGTGCTCGTTGTCGAACGAGAAACGGACGGACACAAGTTTCCCCTTCAAAAACCAGTCTACTACGTGTCCACTGTCCTCACTCCATGCAAGTCACGGTATCCGCATTATCAAAAGATAGTGTACGCGGTGTTTATGGCATCCCGGAAGCTTCGACACTACTTTCAAGAGTGTTCAATAACAGTAGCCTCCGAAGTACCTCTTAACGACATTATAAACAACCGCGACGCGACGGGCCGGATTACCAAATGGGCCATTGAGCTCCTCCCGATCGACATAACTTATAAGCCACGACGAGTAATTAAGTCGCAAGTTTTGGGCGACTTCGTCGCCGAATGGACTGAAGCCGAACTCCCTAAAGAGTACGACACATAATCCAACTGGATCATGCACTTTGACGGCTCCAAAATGTTGGCTGGTCTGGGGGCTGGTGTCGTTCTGACGTCCCCAACAGGAGATACAGTTCAATACGTACTTCAGATAATGTATACGGACTCCAACAACGCAGCCGAATACGAGGCCCTTCTACATGGTCTCCGGATGGAAGTATCCATGGGCATTCAACGCCTAGAGGTGCGCGGGGACTCGAACCTCGCGATATCCCAAATAAATGGAGACTTTGATGCCAAGGATCCAAAAATGGCAGCTTATCACAACGCCGTCCTAAAAATGTCAGCTCGGTTCGAAGGGCTCGAATTTCACCATATAGCCCGGGAAAACAATCAGGCAGCAGATGTCTTGGCATGCATTGGCGCAAAGCGTGATGCCGTCCCCCCCCCCAATATCTTCTTAGAGAGGCTGTTCAAGTCATCCGTATCATGGGAAGGGGAGTCCGGAAATAACAGCCGGACACAACAGCACTGCCCGACACCGAACATTCTGACACAATTGGAGGCTCTGCTAACGAAGTAACATCTTCAGCCCACGTAATAATGGCAGTCATTGCCCCGTGGACGGAACCATTCCTAGCCTACCTAACCAGGCAGGAACTTCCCAAGGACCAAAACGAGGCACGCTGCATAGTGCGGCGATCTAAAGCCTATAAAGTCCATGAGGGAGAGCTTTATAAGAAAAGCACCACCAGAGTCCTTCAAAGGTGTATCTCTGAAGAGGAAGGGCGGAATCTTCTGGCTGAAATTCATGCCGGACTCGGCGGGCACCATGCCGCAGCCCGGGCCCTTGTAAGCAAGGCCTTCTGTACATGATTCTATTGGCCGACGGCCCGGGCAGATGCTCAGGACTTAGTCCAATGATGCGTCGGTCGCCAACTCTTTGCTAATCAAAGCCACATGCCACCCACCGCCCTCCAAACTATACCCATCACCTGGCCCTTCGTGGTCCGGGGGCTTGACATGGTTGGACCCCTTAAAGGAGGAACCCACAAGCAAAAATACCTACTGGTCATGGTGGATAAATTCACCAAATGGATAGAGGCCAAGCCTGTTAAGACGGCCGAATCCGGACCAGTGATAGACTTCATATCAGGGGTCGTACACCGTTACAGCGTCCCCCACAGCATCATCACTGATAACGGCACGAACTTCACGGCCGAATCTGGTGCAAAAACATGGGCATTAAGCTCGACTATGCTTCAGTCTATCACCCTCAAACTAACGGTCAAGTCGAGCGAGCAAATGGTCTAATAATGAGCGGCATCAAACCCAGATTAGTGCGGTCCCTCAAGGAATCTAACACGCACTGGGTAGAGGAGCTCGACTCCGTACTCTGGGGGCTGCGGACCACGCCGAATCGCACCACCGGATTCACACCATTCTTTATGGTATACGGCGCAGAGGCAGTTCTGCCCTGTGACATAATTCATGACTCACCTCGCGTGCGCATGTACGAAGAAAGAGAAGCTGAGCTCGATCGGCAAGACAGTCTGGACGCCTTGGAGGAGGAGCGTGACGTGGCCAAAGCCCGTTCTGCATTCTATCAACAGCAGGCTCGAAGATATCAAAGCAGAGAAGTACGGGCCAAAACTTACAATGTTGGCGAGTTAGTTCTACGCCTGACGGACAAGAAAAAGGACAAACTCAAGCCCAAATGGGAAGGTCCCTTTATTATCGACCAAGTCCTGACCGGTGGAGCGTACCGTCTGCGAGATGCATCGGATAACCGACTCGAGCTGAACCCATGGAACGCGGCCCGTCTCTGAAGATTCTACACCTAGCGCTGGATTCTGAGTTCGTCTCCTTCCTCTGTCTATTTTTTACACATTAGGTGTCTTAAATTTCTCTCCTTCTCCCTCTTTTTCTCTTACAGCCTTTAAAGGCACATTCGCGCATTGTTCGCACACACTTGACGCGCTATCCACGCTCATTATACCTGGGGGCTTCTTTAACAGAAGCTTATTTTACGGGCTTTATGCCTAACACATGTGTAACGCCCGCATGTACCTTTTATTCACCATTATATGCATCGATATGACTTAAGTTTTGGCCAAGCTGGGTTGCTTGGCTCTTGTGCTACCCCTCGTTCCCGATTGTTCGGCTAGGTGGTAAAGGGAGCACCTCTACGATTGTTACTGCCGGGTTAGCCGGATGTGTACCTCAGACTGGGTGAAGCCAAAAGCTAGCGTTCTTAAGGGAATATTCAGTCGGTGAACTAAAGATGATTTCTCAATCGTTTATTTATCCGCCTCCAGATGCTTTTACGCTTTTTTTTAGTCGGATATGCACTTTCAGGCATGCCTCCCAGGGAAAGGAACCCCTAACGGAACTATTCTCCCTAGAAGATGTTTCTTACTAACCATGTAATATAACATAACTAGTTGGGCAATTGTCTGTTAAAGCACTAATGACCCCTACGCCTGGTCTCCACGCATACCCCGGTTCTTACATAACCGTGATGGTATTCGGACACACTCCGGACTATAGGGTCCCGAGGTTGAAGCGAAAAGGTCCGCCATGACAAACGATCTACAACCCGGCTAGAAGGCATTTTTACATGTCATCTTAAATTACATAGTCAATTTGACTGGGTGTATTCCTCCTCAATACCATCTAATAGGCTGTCTAGTTTACAGTCCTGTTGGGAATACTTTATGCCAATTCTACTTGGTCGTACACTAAGCTCACAGGATCTCCTTCCCATCGGGCCCCACAGTCCGACCTCGGCCATGTGGTTTGGGTCAGCCTTCAGTACCGCGTCTTCACCATGGCCCAGGCCTCCTGGCGCCTTTGACGACAGCCGATATCTTCCATAATCGGAAGCGCCCGCCGCGCTCCCTTAAGCCTCTCTGCAAGATCTCCAAGGCCTTGAGGCAGGGAGACAGATGGCCACAAGGCACAGGCGACGCCCTTCATCACCGCCGAACTCGTTCGTGCAGTTGTAAGAGCTCGGGAAGAAGGTCACCCGTAGAACCGGGAATTTCCTCTGCAGGACGACCTGTGAGCATACCTACAGACATAACTCTGTTAGTCGACTTTTCCGCCGAACTCTTTTTCAAAGTTCGTTCAAGCACTTACTAAAAATGCCGCGTTGAAGCCGTCGATTCTCCTTCACGGAGTCCGCCAGCTGGGCACGAACATCTTTGAGTTCCTCTCCCAGCTGGGTGTTGGCATCTTGGAGATTATTCTTCTCCTGCCTCACCCTCGTAAGCACGCTCTCCTCGGCTTTTAACCGGCGCAAGAGTTGTTGCTTGTCCGGATCTACTCCGGCGCCATCTGCAATGATATTGTCAGATTTACACATACGCCGCACTTCACAACATACTTATCTTTTGAAGCGTATATTACCAGAGGGGGTCTCTTCGGCCTCCCCTGGAGCGGCTAGTGCGGCCTCAAGTTGGGCTTTGCACTCTTCCAGCTCCTGGGACAGTTGGGTATTCTTTTTTGTAAGATCCTGCATAACAAATGATCCTTAAATCAGTTATTCTAACTATTTCAAGTCTCGAGGGCTACTGGTATATAGAACCATCAAATTTTCTCACCCGTATGTCTTTCATATACTGCTCCGTGGCTCTGGCTAGACCATTTTGAGCGGCACGGAGGTGCGCATCTCCCGTATTGAAGGCATCCAATGCCTCTTGGGAGAAACATGCGTCACGAAGAACAGTCGGGCCACGCCTGTGATTCATGGCACTCTCCACCTCGGAATTGGTGGCAGATAGTCCGTCGGCATCCTCTGTCGGAGGAGTGTCCGACGCACGCCTCGTGTTCGCCTCCGCTTCTGGACCTGGCTTTGGAGCCTGGCTGGTGGAGGCTCGATTGGCAGCCTCTTCGGATATAGTCCGGCGAGCGCTCTTTTTCCTGAAGAGAGCACGAGCGTTAGTATATCTTCCGGGAATAAAACTTGGGAATAAGGCGGCATGCCATACCGTGGCGCCGGGGTCTCAATCCGGACCTCGCTTCTTTTCAGCCTGTTGGGCCTTGCTGCCCCTTGTTGGCTAGCCACCGCAGGCTCGGCCTTCCGCCTCAAGGGCTCCCCCTACAAGACACCATTGATATACGGTGATCAAAGATAAGCACAGAGGGATCATTTTCAAAGTATTGGGACTTCGGTCTCAGTTACCTGTGAGGCTGGAAATATTCTGGGGTAATCGACCGTAATGGCAACCAAGGCATTGTCGATGCTCAGTTGGTAAAATACCCCATTGATCGGCTCCACGGATATGTCCGGATCCTCTTGGGAGGCCGGATCGAGGGAACTTTCCGGATCCTCGGGTTGTGGAGGAGGGTTGTTTATATCCTTTACGGCCCGACGCAATTCCTGTGTCGAAATCACAAAATAAGGTACCTAACTACGGGAATATGGAACGGATGGGCATAAAGAAGTGTCCGCTGACCCAGCTTGGAGGATCGTACATAGAAAATCCACCCTGTGGATTGACGCGGAGGAAATCCTCCTCTTCTCCCTTGTATAATGCGGACAAGGCCTTCGTCGAGCAAAGAATCGATCCCGCCCCTTACGGTCGCAGCCGTGGCATCATCCTCCCCATTGAAATCCCACATGGGGTGGCCTCTATACTGAAGCGGCTGCACCCCTCGCATGATGCATGTGGCCATGACCCCGATCATGGTCAGTCCGGAATGAGCTAGTAATCTTATCCGGCTCATCAGGTAAAGGACGTCCCTGTCATTTTCCTTCTGAGGGATCTGTGGGCGCCAGCTTAGGCGCTTCTTCAAAGGAGCATTATTAAACTCAGGAAGGCCGATCCGAACAGGGTCCGGCAGGGGGACATCTTCTATATAAAACCATTCTGAAGGACAGTCTTCGGACGCCTTCTTTGGGGTTCCAGATAGATATCCGGTCCCGACGATGCGCCATAGTTCGACTCCGCCCACTTGATATATCGACCCCTCCCGAGAACGGGGCACAAGGCAGAACAACTTCTTCCACAGCGCGAAATGAGCCTCGACACCCAAGAACAGCTCGCAAAGGGCTACGAAGAGTGCAATATGCAATATGGAAGCAGGCGTAAGGTTGTGCAGCTGGAGGCCGTAGAACTCCAGGAGCCCCCGGAGAAACGGATGAATTGGAAATCCGAGACCTCTTATAAGTAAGGGACAAGGCATACCCGCTCTCCTTTGGACGGATTGGGGACGCTCTCCGCCTGCTTTCCGCCATTATAGGTGGCGAGTCCGGCTCTAACCAGGACCATGAAGGCTGGGGGAAGAAATCCCTTGGTTTGGAGCGTCACTAGCTTGCTGTGTGGGACAGAACATCTCTCCCAATCTGCAGGCTGAGGGCTGGTAGGGCGAGAGGAGTTGCGTCGACTGGCCATGATGGAATGGATTTCTGTCAGATGCGCTCCGATGAATGCTCGCGAAGGGAAGATGGTGTGATTCGGATCTAAATCCTTGTCTCTTTTATAAGGCAACTTATTTGCGCAGCTAGGGGGGTAAAAGTAAAAACACCCTGTCTTTTCGCATTCGTTTGACACGTGGAAGACGGCCATTATTGGGCGTGGAAGCCAAGGAGCGCAATATTCACGAAAAGCCGGACACTATTCAACAGGTACACAGAATTTGGAGAAGAACCCGCCTTGCAATGCCGAAGGCAAATCTGCGCGCCGGACTCATCGTCATTGAAGCCTGGTTCGGGGGCTACTGAGGGAGTCCCGGATTAGGGGGTGTCCGGATAGCCGAACTATAACCTTTGGCCGGACTCCTGGACTATGAAGATACAAGATTGAAGACTTCGTCCCGTGTCCGGATGGGACTTTCCTTGGCGTGGAAGGCAATCTTGGCAATACGGATATGTAGATCTCCTCCCATTGTAACCGACTCTGTGTAACCCTAACCCTCTCCGGTTTCTATATAAACCGGAGGGTTTTAGTCCGTAGGACGAAGAACAATCATACCATAGGCTAGCTTCTAGGGTTTAGCCTCTCTGATCTCGTGGTAGATCTACTCTTGTACTACCCATATCATCAATATTAATCAAGCAGGAGTAGGGTTTTACCTCCATCGAGAGGGCCTGAACCTCGGTAAAAACATCATGTCCCTTGTCTCATGTTACCATCCGCCTAGACGCACAGTTCGGGACCCCCTACCCGAGATCTGCCGGTTTTGACACCGACAGCGAGGGACAAAGAGAACCATTTTCCTGCTCGTCGAAACAAGGCGGACCAATAGGCCAAGTTATGTCCATCGGTGGTTACCGAAATGTCATCAACAATAGTAACATGGTCTTACTGACTAGGTTTTACGACAAGGTGTTTACATAAGCAGGAGAATATTATTGCTTAGATCATATAGATCACAAGCAACATTAAACCAACCAATGGAAAGGAAAATATGATTATTAGATTAAACAGAACAATGGAAAGGAAAATGTGTTTAAACACATATTTGAAGGGTATATCCTTCCCAAGGACAAGCAGAGCATGATCCATGACAGCATATAATGTAGAAAACTCTTTAGGTAGGGGAGAGAAATTTCATGACATTACCCATACAACGGTGTTTGGATAATAGATCAAGAAACATTTAGCATTGTGCTACAAATGTTCTTATTGTAAAATCGGAGTACCAGAGACACGCTTCGAGATAGCATTGACATAGTCTTCAAGCAAAGTTCAAACTCTGGATACACGAAGGATCCATCAGGAACATTGTAGAATAAGTCTTACAATTTCCTCATGGAAGAATGGATAACCTTGCTGAAAAGGAATCTATAACAATAGGGCCTCCGGCCAGGTGTGCTAGGCACGACATCACCTTACCGGGTCACATAAAGACCAATGTTATAACTCTTGGAAATATGTTCCAACCATCATATCTGACCAAGATTCAGATCTGATTGGTGTCAGGATACCTCAGACTCGGGATGCCTGAGAAGAAAAAAGGTGCAACACAAATTGACGAGATGACAATGTAAGATCCTCGGGAAATGAACTATGGAAGCGAGTTTCGAAACAAAAAATCATCATTAAACCAAGGAGAGTATGAGGAGGTTTTGGATGGACTTGGTGACAACCCATCGAGATTTCCAAAAAGATGGATATCCTTAATAATGTAAACAAGGAGATAACATTTGTCAGATCAAATGATATAATGATGTATGCCTGAGGAGAACATACGCAAGTAAACATTGGTTGAAAAGGTGCACCCGAAAGATGGGCTTAGGTAGCATGATCAACATTTGAATGGTGGTTCTGTCGGATCACGGGTTCCGGCAGACCCTTAAGGTTCGAACTCTGGGGTGCGCGCGGAGATCCAACCCTCCACCGTCTCGTACCTCGCCGAATCGCAGGGACCTAAACTACTAACAAGAACAACACAAGAGACGCAAGATTTATACTAGTTCGGGCCACCGTTGTGGTGTAATACCCTACTCTAGTTTGTGGTGTGTGGATTGCCTCCGGGCTGACGGGTTAGTACAGGGAAGAACAGCCTCGCGAGGGTCTGTTCTTGGTGGGTGTGATGAACGGCTAAGTGGTGCCCCGTCGCTCTGGCTTGAGGAACGAGTTCCTCTCTCTCTCTGGATCCCGAATGCACGATCCGATCGTCCTTCGTCTCTCGTCTTCCCTCCCCTCTTTCGTCTCCCTTCCTCCTCTCTCTCTGAGTGTGGCTACCCCTATTTATAGGCGAAGGCCCTGGGCCTCTTCCCAAATATTGAGCGGGAAGGGCGCCAACAATTGGCCATTTGAAGGGGAACAGCGGTACACTTATCCCGACTAAAGTTGGTCCTCGCCGCCAAAGGCTCTGGTGATGACGCCTGCTTGGGCTCCACGATGATCGCATTCCAGCCGTTGGGGCTGGTCTTGGTCTTGTTGCACCAAACGGATGCCTTTGCTTGATGCTCTTGCTGCGCTTGCCCCTTTGCACCAAAGAGGAAAGGAGGACGCAGCTGGCTGGCGCCTCGATCGGGCGCCCTCAGTCGTCATGGCTTACATCACAGGCACCTCGCGAGGTACCCCGCCTTGAACTCTCCGCCTCCTCGTGAGCCAGCCTGACGAGGCCGTGCCTAAGGAAGCTCTTGGTCGTCCGCCCCGCGAGGCTTGGCCCCTCGCGAGGGTCTTGAGCTTGTATTGATGAAGATGGGCCGTCCTGGGCCTCCTTTGAGCCACGCCGCGGGCCGCAGGCAGGCAAGTCTGGGGACCCCCGTTCCCAGAACACCGACAGTAGCCCCCGGGGCCACGACGCACCCGGACTTGGCCGTGCAGAGAGGCGAAAAGGGCAAGTCTGGCGTTGTAGGGTCCTAACCGCCTGTGGCCTTGGGCGCCGCATGGCGGTTGATTGGACGTGGGCGTACTGCATCCCCCACGACGCCTTGGTAACCGCCCGGATTCGACAGGTCCTTGCATGCAGAGTTGGGCATGATGACTAGTGATCGTGGAGGCCGACGGTTGGCCTTCGCCGGCTATAAGTACGGAACGACGTGCGCTCTTCCAGTCTATCCTTCTGCTTCTCTTCTTCCTCGTCTTGTCTGGTTGCCATGGCTCCGATCCGCCGGTTCTCCAGGGAAGAAAAGGGAAAGGCTCCTCAAGAGGATCCTGACCCGCTCCCCCCAAAGAAGCGGCTTGCTCTCTGGTGTCAGGGCAGGAGCGCGCGCGAGGAGGCGCCCGTGCCCTGGTGCGTGCAACCGCCACCAGGGTTTCCTCTTCCCTTGTACGCGCGGATTGGTGGCCCTGAAGGAGGCGACGCTGGGCGCCACGAGCGGCGCCGTCGACGATGCCGGTGGGTCACGAAGGTGTGCGTCTTCCCCCCTGGAGTCCACGTCGAGGGCTCCTGCCGGGAATTCGTGCTCCGCGTCGCCGCGCCCCCTAAGTCTTGGATCCTCCTTCCTTCTTTCTTCGCCTCTGTCGTCCGGCAGGGGGAGCCCCTGGGACTCTGGCTGCAGCACGCCGGCTGCGGCACCCTCGCGACCGGGGCAGAGATCACAGTAGTTGCCCCGGGCGAGGTCTTCATGACTCGTGGTTGGAGCGAGATCGCCTGGGTCTGCAGGACGAGGGGCGCCCTCACGATCCACCTGGAGTACGACGGTGCTTCGGTGATGTCCTTCAAACTCTTCGACGCAGAGGGTCGCCGGCTGGAGTGCTGCCCCGGGAGAGGTGGTCGGGGTTCTGCTGTGGTGTGACAGAGGCCAACCGCCCGCTCCCTTGGCAGCTTCCCAGGCGACGAAGGCGCCGGGGGATCCAGCGACTCCGCCGAGCTCTTCGTGACGCCAGAGACGAGCGACGACAGCTATGAGCCCCCGAGCCTGCGCCGCTCCCGGAGCAGGGCGAGCTCGTCAGGTCGTCGCCGCCCGACCTGGATGGGGTCGGCTCCGGACCGGGTGGCCCATCGTTGATGATGGTGTACGCCAGTGGTCCCTCAGAGATAGGACTCCTTAGGATTCGCGTCTTTTGTTCCTGCGAAGAGCCAGAATGTACCTACTTGGGGGCTTTGTAAGATATTTGTAGCTTCGTTTATCAATATGATCCTTGTTATGAGGCAATGCGGGATGCTCATTCCGTTCTAGCTCGATTCCTTCCTTTCGCACCTCGTGAGGGCTTGGTGCTCTGTGCCGGCTGTGTCCAGTCCCAAAGCGGCTTGATGCGTCGCTGGTATGCCAGGTCGTGATGCCGTGGTCAAGGCCAGGAGGTGAGCGCCCGAGGTCCGTAAGAGCCTCTGAGTCGCGATGCTCAGGGGGTCCCCCTTGGCGCTCAAGCAGCCATCATTCGGTGAGAAAGGGGAGCGACGTTGCTAACACGGAGTTGCATTGAGTGCGGGGATGGTGTTGCGATGACTAGTGTGTCCGGAGGGTGACTTATCTCGAGGGTTAGGGCGATGCTTCCTGGCGCGGCGCTAGGCCCGTGCCTTGGCTGAAGGGAGATTACGCAGCGAGGTCGTTCCGTGCTCATCGAAGGGGCCCTGCAGGTTCACCACAAAGGGAACAAGAGCTCGCCGGGGCGATCGTTAGTCCTGCCGTTAGTTGCTTTGGAGCGGCGCGAGAGGCCTCGCGAGGTGTGCCGGGGCACTCGTGAGCCAGCACGGGACTCACGAGGCCCTACCTCAAGGCGGGTTGCGCCTGGCTCTGGGCCTTATCTTCGAGTGTGTTCCTGCAAAAGTGGCTAGATGCCGGTGCTCTACGTCTTCGGGTCCCGGCTCTCGGGCTGGTCTCTACCGTCGCTGGCAAGCCAGGTCGCGATGCCATGGACAAGACCAGAGCGTGAGGGCCGGAGAGCCGGTAGGAGCCCTGAGTCGCGATGCTCAGGCACCACCCCTTTAATGCGAAAGCTGGATTAGATGACACAACTCTACGTCCTCGGGTCCCGGCTCTCGGGCTGGTCTCTACCGTCGCTGGCAAGCCAGGTCGCGATGCCATGGACAAGACCAGAGGGTGAGGGCCGGAGCGCCGGTAGGAGCCCTGAGTCGCGATGCTCAGGCACCCCCCCTTTAACGTGCAAGATTTCGCCACCCAGGAGAAGGCACCAAATAACAAGCATGGCGGAGCATAATCCTAAGGAAAACGCATGAAGGATACATGCCGCTGGGACTGGCCCGAGCGGCTTGGGGATGATGCAGCCCGAGGGGAGACCCCAATAGGGTAAGCTAAGGACATGAAATAAAAGGGATACATGCCGCAAGGACGGACCCACGCGGCCTGGGAATAATGCGGCCCTGAAGGCGCTCCCAGCCGGAAATAGAACTTAAAGATGTCACCTGGTGATGTTGGGGATGAAGGGTTGTTGATGTATCAGACTCGGTGGGGTGCGGGAGCCGATCCTCACGAGCCCCAGGCTCGGGGGCCTCGGGAGGCTCGGGAGGCGCCGGGCGGCCCCTCACGGGCCATCTCCATCTCCGCCAGGGCTGCGGCGTGCCTGACCTCTTAAGCCTCCAGGATCGTCCTCATGAGACGCTGGTGTGCAGCAGCCGCATTTGGCAGGCCATAAGGCATGCGTACGTAGCTGTGGGGCGGGACCTCGCAACATCCCACTCGCGAGGGCCAGAGGCGCTCTTGAGATGCGGCTCGGTTGAGCCCTGGTACGTTGATGCAAACGCGCAGCCCACCATCCTCGCCTGGATGGGGGGCCATAGCGGGTAGGCGGCGGCTGCCCCTCATGACCCTTGACTCCTGTAACTCCTGAATGGCCTTGCTGATGAACTCTCGGGGGTTCTGTCTTCCTGGTCTTGCTCCTGCTTGCGGGAAACGTGCTTCAAAACACGCCTCCATGTGGTGCCCAAGCGCCTCCCTCGAGACCTTGGCGAGGTCGGTGGCCCTCCAGGGAAGAGCCCCCGAGCCCTGCCTGAGGAGGGCGCTGGGCGCGCTTTCCTACGCGATGGAAGGAGGCTCCCCCTGGCCCGGCGCGGGCCCTGAGGGGCCTGTCTCTTGATGAGCCGGGCCGGTCGATGTCTTCTTCTTCTTGGGTGCTGCCTCGGGAGGCGTCCTGCCACTTTGGTCTGGGTCTTCCAGCGATGCGGCCTGAAAAGCTCGCTCCAAGGAAGACACTGCATCTCTCTCTTCACAGGGCATCGTGATGACGCCGCTGCTTCCTGGCATCTTGAGGATGTTGTAGATATGGTGGGTCACGGCCATGAACTTGGCCAACGCTGGGTACCCGAGGATGGCGTTGTACGGCAAAGTAATGTGGGCGACGTCGAAGTCGATGAGCTCGGTGTGGTAGTTTTCGCGGGCCCCGAAGGTGACAGGAAGGCGGACCTGCCCGATCGGGACCGTGGAGCCGTCGGTGACTCCTGAGAAAGGCTTGGTTGGCTGAAGCTGGCTGTAGGGCACTTGAAGATTGTTGAAGGTCTCCACGGACAGGACATTGAGCCCTGCTCCGCCGTCGATGAGGGTCTTGGTGACTAGCACGTTGCTGATGATTGGGGAGCAAAGCATTGGGAGGACTCCAGCTGTGGCTGCGCACTTGAGCTGATCCGCTGAGCTGAACGTGATGGCGCACGCCGACCACCTGAGAGGGCGCGTAGACTCGAGCTTGGGGAGGACTGAATTCACTTCACGGGCGAACTGCTTGAAGATGCGGTGGAAGGCTGGGGCTTGGGCTCCACCCAGGATGCAGGCGATCGCAGCGCTTCTGAAGCCCCCAGCCCCTCGCCCCGATGACGGTCTTCGATTCTCCTTGGTGGCGGCGGCAGCGGAGGGAGGCCTGCGTTCCCTTGCGGACGATCCTCACAAGGCTGATCCCTCCAGCCCCCCTCACGAGGTGGGTCTTGCCAGCGGTCCTCACGAGGTTGGTCGCGCCACCCTTGGCGCGGGCCGCGGTCTTCCCAGCGTCCTGCATTTCTTCCTCCTCCTCGGCCGTAGCCCCGGTCGCTGCGCTCAGGGCGTCTGCCGACCCTTCCTTCGCGCATGGCCCGGAGCTCTTGACATTCATTGGTGTTGTGGGTGTGGAGGTCGTGGTACACGCAGTACCGGCTGCCCTTGGAAGACTCGGATTGATCTCTGCCCCGCTTGGTGTCTGGTTCGGCCGCGAGTACGGCAGTCCCCTTGCGCTTTACGTCCTTGGCCTTGGACTTCTTCTCTTCGGGATCCACGGCAGGCAGCTCGAGGAGGGAGGCGCCTCCTCAGCCTGGCGCACTTGGTCGCCAAGTTGAACAGCTCCAGGGAGGTGCACAGATCTTCATGCATCGCCAGCTCCTCCTTCATCCTAACATCGCGCACGCCGTCGGAGAAGGCAGAGATGATGGCCTCGTCCGTCACCCTGGGGATCTTGAGGCGCGCGTTGTTGAAGCGCTGGATGTACTTTTGCAGGGTTTCCCCTTGCTGCTGCTTGATTCTGCGCATGTCACTCACGGCGGGTGGCCGGTCGCGAGTACCTTGGAAGTTGGCGATGAAGCGGGTGCGCATCTCGGCCCAGGAAGAGATCGTGCCTGGGGCCAGATTCAGGAGCCAAAAGGGCTCCGTCCTTGAGCGCCATGGGAAACCAGTTCGCCATGACCTTTTCATCTCCGTTGGCAGCCTCGATGCCCAGCTCGTAGAGCTGGAGGAACTCCGTAGGGTCTGCCCGTGCCGTCGTAGCATGGGGCGTCGCTTGAACTTGGCGGGCCAAGCGACACCGCTGCAGCTTCGGTGGTGAAGGCGCGGCAGCCCGCCGTGGCAGCTGGGGCCCTTGACGGCGAGAGCTTGGTCTTGCAGGCCTCCCTGCGCCGCGGCTGGGGGCAGCGCAGGGTCTTGACGTGCTGGAGCGGGGAGCGCCCGGGCAGCTTCTTGTGGGCGAGGAACTTCTTGGCAGCTCTGCTCTTGCCGCGCCGGCGCCTGGCGGAGCGGGTTTCGCCCAGGGGCCGCACGCCTTGGGGCTAGGGCGCCGTCTTGAGGAGGAGGCGGCTGAGGCGCCCCGGGAGCTTCATCGCCCGTCTGGGCGGGTGCGGTGCAACAAAAGCAGACGACGCTGCGCCTCCTTGTGCGGACGAAGCTCGGCGACGCGGTCGAGCCATTCTTCGTGACGCTGCCGTCGGCGGCGGTAGCGCAGGAGCTCGTTGGCAGCGATGAGTGCAGCTCGGGCCTCCATGGCGCCTTGGCTGCGACGAAGAACCAGCAGGGTGAGCGAAAGGCGTGGTAGTGCGGCCGCCCCGCCTCATGGACGGGTGCTTTGGGGCGACGCTTGCTGCTCGTTTCCCCGCCCGGTATGGCGGCGTTGACAACGGTTGACGGGGAACGACGTGGACGTCCGCCGACGGGAGCCGTCTGGGCGACGTGGGAAGCGAGGGCAGCTCGGCGCTCGGCGCGAGCCCGACGAGCGTCAGACATGGTGGCGGTGGTCGGGGAAGAACGAGGCGAAGAAAGGCAGATTCCGGCGCACCCTACCTGGCGCACCAAATGTCGGATCACGGGTTCCGGCAGACCCTTAAGGTTCAAACTCTGGGGTGCGCGCGGAGATCCAACCCTCCACCGTCTCGTACCTTGCTGAATCGCATGGACCTAAACTACTAACAAGAACAACACAAGAGACGCAAGATTTATACTAGTTCGGGCCACCGTTGTGGTGTAATACCCTACTCTAGTTTGTGGTGTGTGGATTGCCTCTGGGGTGACGAAGAAAACGATAGGAAGAACAGCCTCGCGAGGGTCTGTTCTTGGTGGGTGTGATGAACTGCTAAGTGGTGGCCCATCGCTCAGGCTTGAGGAACGGGTTCCTCTCTCTCTCTCTGGATCCCGAATGCACGATCCGATCGTCCTTCGTCTCTCGTCTTCCCTCCCCTCTTTCGTCTCCCTTCCTCCTCTCTCTCTGAGTGTGGCTACCCCTATTTATAGGCGAAGGCCCTGGGCCTCTTCCCAAATATTGAGCGGGAAGGGCGCCAACAATTGGCCATTTTGAAGGGGAATAGCGGGTACACTTATCCTGACTAAAGTTGGTCCTCGCCGCCAAAGGCTCTGGTGATGACGCTGCTTGGGTTCCACGATGATCGCAGTCCAGCCGTTGGGGCTGGTCTTGGTCTTGTTGCACCAAAACGGATGCCTTTGCTTGATGCTCTTGCTGCGCTTGCCCCTTTGCACCAAAGAGGAAAGGAGGACGCCAGCAGTTGGCGCTCGATCGGGCGCCCTCGGTTGTCATGGCTTACGTCACGGGCACCTCGCGAGGTACCCCGCCTTGAACTCTCTGCCTCCTCGTGAGCCAGCCTGACGAGGCCATGCCCGAGGAAGCTCTTGGTCGTCCGCCCCGCGAGGCTTGGCCCCACGCGAGGGTCTTGAGCTTGTATTGATGAAGATGGGCCGTCCTGGGCCTCCTTTGAGCCACGCCGCGGGCCGCAGGCAGGCAAGTCTGGGGACCCCCATTCCTAGAACGCCGATAGGTTCAACAACCAGTAGTCTAAGAACAAACTATCGACCATCAACTTCAAAGCAATGGGGTTGCTAGAAGTACAGAATCCAAACAGCACAGTTCACTTGTTGGTATCCCGGTTAGAATCAACCGAGAACCAAGAAAGAATGGTGATGGTGAGAAGTATCACTATTTCAAGAATTCTTAAGAGGTGGAGCAATTCTCACAACATCCTTGATGCAAAAGATGGTAATACTCCAAGGTAGAACATAACATAAGCTGGATAGCAAGGAACTCAATGTACTACACGAAACATGAACAAGTTTGTGTTGGAGGGAGGGCAACAAAGGTGCTGATGATAGCACAAATCATTGAGGGGCAAGGATGGCATTTCTCATCAAGAATTCAATAGATACCCCAAAAGAACCCAAAAGGTTGATGATGATCTTGACAACTTTTGTCGAGAGGCTCCATGAAAAAGCAATCGAACGGCGACTGCATCAAGCAAAGGGACTGTTGCAGTGAAAGATTATTGGATCCACGGGTACAACACCAAGTCGGGATCAAGCTTCTTGTTTGAGGTGGAACGATAAGACGAGGAACTCGACATAAGCTTGGCTCATCATCGAAAGTTGTGCTCCGAGATTAAGGACCAGGTAGCACAGTTAAAATTAGCACGATAATGATGTAGTCAATCAGGCTAGGAGTGACGTGATGGAGTATTAAAATTCTCAACAACAAAGTACTGGGAGTACTGAATCTCAGTGTTGATTTGATTCACAACCCGGTGTTTTCGGTTGACGACAACCCAGATCCCGTGGAGTGACTATGACGGTGAAATGTATTACTTCATCAAAAATTCATAAGATGAAGTGCAATGGGTTGATATCCTTGAGATACCAGGGGGTAATACTCGAAGGTAGAGTAGAATAGATGCTTGACAGGTGAAATGATGTGTAGAAGACAAGTAATTTAACTTGTCCAAGAAATGGGATCAAAGAAGAACAATCATGGTCCGTACCACGGTTGCAAAGGACCAAATCCTAGATATAAGATAAACTTATACCAAAGGGGTAAATAATTTTAAGAGAAGCTTTCATGATAAGATCTACATCGTGTCTATGGGAATGAACACAAAGTTCAAGGCCGACTCCCACTTCTCCAATGCATAACCTTTCATTCAATTCTCATCCTCGAAGAAGTTGTATGGCAGAAAACTATCTGGTAAAACACCAGAAGGGCATGACTTGTGAAAACTGTCAGGTTCATATGTTTTTTTGGAAGGTATAGGTACAACCCATCGGGGCATCTTAGTAACATATACCTCAAGCTTCAAGAGTAAATATCACCAGCTCAAAAGCAGAGCATGGTTGGCCAAATCAGAGAATAGGATTTACCAATGGCATTATGTATCAAGGAAAGAAATCATTGAGGTTTTTGTATACGAAGGACACGTTCGGATGATAATTCAATGAAGGATCTGACGGTCCATAACGGGGTTGATGTGAGCATCGACTCACGATCAGAGGACGAAACAAAGCAAGGCTTTGGATTATAGAAACAACTGTTTAATTGAAAGCTCAAAGGCAAAGGATTAAGATTTCCAACTCAAGGGATCAGGAGCAAGGGATCTGATTAAGGATAGATAAGTCGAGTAGGCTTAGGGAAACAATTGATGGCAATTTGATTGGTCGTGATCCAACTCCTGTTTAAAATGACGTCTAAGCCGGAAGAATAAATTTTAGGATCTGATTGAGGATTGCGAGCAACTGCAACATATTGAATCAACGGACTCAAAATAATAATGACAAAGGATGCCAATAAGATTACTAGACTTAGGGGATTAACCATAATGCAAGCAAGAATTTCAAGAGCAATAGGTTGCTGAGGATTTTTGGAAGACCGGATGGTATTTCGAAGACTTTTGTGAAACTTATGAACAATTGGGGATGAGCGGATACTTGATAGGTGCAAGAAATTATCCGTAGGGGTATTCATGTGGCAAGGAACTGCAAGGCAGCAGTCACAAAGTATTATCGGAATAATAAAGAGAATTCGGGGTATCTTGTAATAACAAGATTAACGGGGAATGATTGTAAGGATGGCAAGTGTACATGGTTATCCATAGGGGTTTATCGTTGGAAGGGAATTGCAATAGTGATGGCACAAATTCTCGAGAGAACATCGGAAGTTATCTTCGGAATCCTTCGATGCACCAAGCAATCATCTGGAGTGAGGGTCTCTCCGAGAGGAAGTAATTACGAGAACCTAGAGTTAGAGTTAGAAAAATCATTTAACCCGAACAGAAGAGAGATAAGAGTCCTAGAGTATAGACAAGGAGTAAAAGATCCTAATACCACCCAATGGCGATGTGGGCCCGTAAGCCACACAACCATGTTAGTAAAAGTTTTGCAATTGACTAGACTCGACTTCGGCCAAGGAGTTTGGAAGGGGGATTCCTACAGGCAGTCGGCTCTCATACCAACTTGTGACGCCCTCGATTCAATCGTACACTAATCATACACGCAAAATGTACAATCAAGATCAGGGACTCACGGGAAGATATCACAACACAACTCTAAAAATAAAATAAGTCATACAAGCATCATAATACAAGCCAGGGGCCTCGAGGGTCGAATACAAGTGCTCGATCATAGACGAGTCAGCGGAAGCAACAATATCTGAGTACAGACATAAGTTAAACAAGTTTGCCTTAAGAAGGCTAGCACAAACTGGGATACAGATCGAAAGAGGCGCAAGCCTCCTGCCTGGGATCCTCCTAAACTACTCCTGGTCGTCGTCAGCGGCCTGCACGTAGTAGTAGGCACCCTCGGTGTAGTAGGAGTCGTCGTTAATGGTGGTGTCTGGCTCCTGGGCTCCAGCATCTGGTTGCGACAACCGAGAGGAAAGGAAAGGGGAAAAACAACCGTGAGTACTCATCCAAAGTACTCGCAAGCAAGGATCTACACTACATATGCATGAGTATATGTGAAAGGGGCAATATCAGTGGACTCAACTGCAGAATGCCAGAATAAGAGGGGATAGCTAGTCCTGTCGAAGACTACGCTTCTGGCAGCCTCCATCTTGCAGCATGTAAAAGAGAGCAGATGGTAAGTTCACCAAGTAGCATCGCATAGCATAATCCTACCCGGCGATCCTCCCTAAATGCAGCCTGTGTGAGAGCGATCACCGGGTTATATCTGGCACTTGGAAGGGTGTGTTTTACTAAGTATCCGGTTCTAGTTGTCATAAGGTCAAGGTACAACTCCGGGTCACATGTTACCGTGGACATGACTATTCGAATAGATCAACTTCCCTGCAGGGGTGCACCACATTACCCGATACGCTCGATCCCCTTTGGCCGGACACACTTTCCTGGGTCATGCCCGGCCTTGGAAGATCAACACGTCGCAGCCCCACCTAGCACAACAGAGAGGTCAGCACGCCGGTCTAAATCCTATGCGTGCAGGGGTCTGGGCCCATCGCCCATTGCACACCACGCGTTGCGTCTGTGTGGGAGAGCAGACCTAGCAACCTCCATTACAAAGGAAGTTGCGTTACGCGGTCCAACCCGGCGCGCGCCGCTCAGTCGCTAATGTCACAAAGGCTTCAGCTGATACCACGACGCCGGTTGCCCATATCTTGTCCCACGTGGCGGTTAGTGCGTATAAGGTCAACGACCCAACTCAGATCAAATACCACGATCTCGTTAAGCGTGTTATTATGAAGTAACCGCGGACGACGACCAAGGCCAGGCCCACCTCTCACCTAAGTGGTCTCAACCTGCCCTGTCGCTCCGCCACAGAGTAGCAGTCGGGGGCCGTCGGGAACTCAGGCCTACCACTACCTGGATGGAGCCACCTGTCCTTTCAGATCCCACATCGGAATCACATGCGGGTACTCAACGAGCCGACACGACTTTAGTCACCACCTGCATAGTATGTATGTATATATGTTGAAAGTGCGTTATATCGACTAGAGGGGGGGGGGGTGAATAGGCGATTTTTAGGAATTCTTCAATGAGGAATTTGCCGCTGAGGAAATTCCTAAGTGAAGAACTACTTGCAGCGGAATAAGTACTCAGAAGTAAGCATAAGAGAATGCGGGCATGGTCATCATGATGAAATGAAGACAATCAAAGAGTACAGAAAGCGTAAACACAGGATAGCACAAGATGAAGACAAACAGACTGAAGAAATTGAACTAAGGAAATTGAGAAAGTCTTCAGTCAAAGTCTTCAAACACAGATATGAACGACCACTCAACACAGTAATGAGGAAATGAAAGGGTTGAGGAAATAGAACCAGTTAGGTTGGTGAAGACAATGATTTGGTAGACCAGTTCCAACTGCTGTCTCAGTTGTACGTCTGGTTGGAGCAGCTGAGTATTTAAACTCGAGGACACACAGTCCCGGACACCCAGTCTCTGAGCACGCAGCTCAGGACACCAAGTCCTCACCGTATTCTCCTTGAACTAAGGTCACACAGACCTCGTCCAATCTCTCGTGGTAAGTCTTCAGGCGACTTCCAAACCTTCACAGACTTGGTCACTCGGCGATCCACAATTCCTCTTGGATGCTCTAGACCATGACGCCTAACCGTCTGGAAGAAGCACAATCTTCAAAGGTAACAAGCGTCGGATCCACGCAGGATCAATCTCTTAAGTGATGCTCAATCACTTTGGGTTTGTAGGGGTTTGATTTTTGGGTTTTTCCTCACTCAATGATTTTCTCTCAAAGTCCTCTCAGGATGGGTTGCTCTCAAATGACAAGTGTCAAGTTTCTCTCGGAGCAGCCAACCAGCTAGTGGTTGTAGGGGGCGGCTATTTATAGCCTAGGGAGCAGCCCGACATGATAAGACATAAATGCCCTTCAATGATATGACCGTTAGGTGGATAAGATATTTTGGGACAGTGGCCAAGCGCACAACAACGGTCGGAAGTTTGAATCTCAAATTCCTCGGGGCTATCATGTTCCTCATCGTAGGCAATCCGCCTTTGGCGAATTCCTAACTCCTCAGTCAGAACAAATTCCTCAGCGACCAGAAGAACTTCGTCTCTGTCACTGAAGAAATTGACTGAAATGTATGAGATTTCCAAAGGCTTCACTCGAAGGGATTGGTAGGTGTAGGATTTTGAGTTGAGCATCACATGGAAATTTTTCCTGAGTATTTCCTCGACCCCCTTTAACAGTACGGTGTTTCCTATGACTCAATAAAGAGAAAACAAAACTACGAAAACAAAAGTCTTCATGCTTCATGTTCCTCAGATGAATACCAAGTCTTCAAGGTCACACCAATTTCTTCACTTTCAAAGTCTTCAGAAAATCAAAGTCTTCAGTCGAATAAATTCATTTTAGGTGTCGACTTTCTCTGTAAATATCAAACTCCACCTAGACTTATAGACCTGTGTACACTCATAAACACATTAGTTCCTTAACCTATAAGTCTTCAATACACCAAAATCACTAAGGGGCACTAGATTCACTTACAATCTCCCCCTTTTTGGTGATTGATGACAATATAGGTTAAGTTTTCAACAGGGATAAACATATGAAGTGTAAATACTGATATTGAGGAATTTGATTGCAAGATATAGAAGAACTCCCCCTGAAGATGTGCATAGTGAGGAATTTGCTTTTGAAGCAATGCACATTTGAAGAGTTGAATCATGGAGATCTCCCCCTATATCTTTTAATTCATACACGCATTTGACATATAATATGAAGAATTTGAAATGCATGATGAAATATGGTGCTTGATGAAATTCAGCATGCGTGCAGTTACATTAATGAGGAACAAGCATGCAAAATAACGCATCAAGAGTATCAGAGCACAGTGCATCAAAAGTATCAGAGCACCATCGAGTTTAAGATTACAACTCGATCCAATAAAAGTTTCAGAAGAACGAGAGTTGTAACTTATCAGAAATTGCCCATATAATAGCCCCGCTTGAAGACTAACTCAGATTTCTCCCCCTTTGTCATCGAATGACCAAAAGGATCAAAACTGAGGACTAACGCCCCTGAAGAATTTCAAGTTGATGAAGGAGCGCCAGCGTTGTTGGGGTCGGTTGTCGTAGTAAGGCCTGCCGCAGTGTCGTCCAAGTCTTCATTTTCATCAGTGTCTCGCGATGAAGAATAGGAGCTGGCCACCAAGGAAGGAACTTTGACCTTCTTGTATTTCTTCGGTGGAGGTGCATACCAGTCAAAGTCTTCCTTGAGACCCATTGTCTTCAGTTCTTTCACGCTGTAGACATTAGAAAGAACAGCCCATGTGCGTTTGAAGGTTTCATGGAGGTAGTAGTGGTTTTTCTTCACTGCATTGTGTGTAGAGGTCATGTTGTGAAGAATTGAACCAAACTGACGCTTGACCCATTTATGATTGCGATCAACCTTCTGATGAAGACTGAGGAGTAACTCACGATTAGTCATTACCCTGGGTGTTGTGGCTTGAGGATTTTGCTTGGCTGAGGTATTGGCGGCAGAGTCATGTGTGGCAGAGTCATCATTGGTGGAGTAGGATGCAGCTTTATGTAATCGACCATCCAATGGACGAATGCCTTCATCTATCACAGCAGTAGCCTTGCCCTTGTCATCAGCTGAGGAAAATGTCCGTTTGAGGACTTCAATTGGAGGCAAGTAGCTGCAGTGGTTTAGAGTATCAGCCTTGTAATTGAGTGAAGACCTTTTCCTGATGAACCTCATAATCCATGGTGCATAAGGCTTCAGGTCAAAAGGTGACATAGCAATGTTCGCCAGAGTCCTCATGAAGAAATCATGGAAGTTGACGGGAACGCCATGAATGATATTGAAAAGCATATTATTCATGATGCCAACGACTTCTTCATCATTTGAGTCGTGGCCTTTGATAGGACTCATTGTCTTCGCTGTAATCCGATAGACAGTCCGAGGCACATATAGTAATTCCTTGATGAGGAATTTGGTTCGAGGTGCCTGTCACGGCTTCAAAGGCTTCATCAGCACTTGCATGTAGTGATTTGAAAGCTTCAGGTTCGTTGTAGATACAATGGCGCCATCAAGGGAGGATCGAGTGGTAGGGCACGAAGCAATTCGATTGTCGGTGCCTTGTAGTGAGTGTTTTCGGACATACAGTCCAACACCCATGAGTTCACATCTTGGCGTCTCCGGTGATGTGCGGCGTTGCATAGAATTGAAGAATGAGTTCTTCATTCCAATCACAGATGTCGATGCAGAAATTCGTAAGTCCTGCATCGTGAAGAACACTGAGGACTGGCTCGAAGCCTGGCAGAGATTCCATGTCCACATGAGGAATATGTGCATGATCGAAGACTTTGTCTTTGTTGAAGAGCACAGAGAAATAGAAGTTGGCTTGACTAACAGTCCAGAAACGCCTCTTCCTTATGCGAGCAGAATCATATGGATTGTAATCAGTGAAGAATACGTGCTCGCCAAAGAAGTCTTCAGCCTTGAACTTTTGCTTCGTTGAGAATGGATTCTTAGGCTTTGGCAGTGGAGTGTCAGTGAGTTGCATCACGACCTCTGGAATCGCAATCTCAGGTTCTTCAGGCTGAGGAATTTCTGGTTCCTCTACATGTGCAGTCTGAGGATCAGCAGCAGCAGGTTCATCAGCGCTAGTGGCTGGAATTTCTTCGATTCTGAGATGAAGTGGGATGAGTTTCTTCAGAGCCCATTTGAACTGTTGGAGCAGGGGACTGAGGAATCTGTTGGATTGGGGTGAAAAGTGGAGAATTTGGATGCTGACTTTCCCAAAAGTCATCGTTCATTACTGGCGTTGTGCTTCCAATATCCACATCTTCTTCAATTTCCTCAACACCAGCCTCTTCAGTTGTGAACTGAGGCATAGGCGAGGAAATGATTGGGAAGGATTGCTTCCACTTCAATTTCTTCATCAATCTGCTCGTGAAGCAAAGATACTGATTTTCTTCATCAGATCCGCTTGGGATATCATAATCTTCACCAAAAGGAACAAGGTCCTTTGATGGAATTGAGGAAATTGGAACATCATCAATAGGATTTTCAAAAGAGCTGGTCATTGGCTTCAGTTTCTTTGCAGCTGAAGAATTTGACGCAGCTGATGCTTTCCGTTTCTTCACTGCAGCTCGTTCTGCAACCTTGGTCTTCTTCACATCAGATGCAGATGGAAGAATTAGAGTTGGTGCTGGCGCATGAGGAGCTGAGGAATCTAGTTGATTTTCCTCAGGCGCAACTGATGCAGTTGCCCTGACTTGTTCGGTTTCTTCAGGCGGACCACTAGTGGATGCCCTGGCAATTTCTTCAGCGGCTGGAATGGAATCATCAGCCCTGGAACTAGCATTGTCTTCAGCAGCGGTGCTGGCATGTTCTTCAGTCGGCTGAGCTGAGGCTCCAGCCTGAGGAATTTCTTGTTGCGTTGGGGCTGCAACATTTGAGAATTTCTTCGTCAGATTGACAAATTTGACTTTGGCTCCTTGCCAATCAGCATAATATGAGTCAAATTTGTCGCTGAGGGCTTTGATGTCAGCTTGCATCTTGATAAGTTCTTCAGTTGTCATCTTCACAACATTTTTCTTCAGCAGTTTCTCTTTTTACAGATCATGCGATTTCTTGATCTCTCCGTCAGATCAAATTTCCATTTCTCCTCTTGGATGAAATGAGTCAAGATATGATTTTGGCCAGGTGTCAGCTTGTAGTCCGGCATAGGAGTGTTTGGGTCCTTGTGCCAGAGATCAATGTAGTCTAGGATCGCTCTTGGATCCAACAGCAGTGGCACAAGTGTGCCTTTGGCTCTAGCGGCCCTTTCTTGACGGTCTCTGATGATTTCCGCAAGTTCATCATCATCTTCAGGTGGCTCTTGGAAGGCGATCTGTTTCTTCTTGGGACTTGGCCGAGGACCTCGTCCAGCTGTGGCTTTAGTGTTCAGCAGAGTTGGCCTAGATGAAGAATTTGGTGCAGCTGAGGAACTTGCTGAAACACCAGAGGTAATTGAGAGGCCTGCAGTCCTTTGGCACGTGGCCAGATGCACAAGTGCTGAGAACTTTGTAGGAACTGCTGAGGACTTTGGAGGACCTGCTGAGGACTTTGAAGGAGCTGAGGATTTGGGAGGAGCAGGAGCAGCATGAGGAATTTGCCATAAGGGCATTGCTGAGGAACTTGGCCGTGAGGGCACTGTTGGTGAAGCACTAGGCTTGTGTGCGGGCTTCTTTGCCATAGACTTTCTTGGCTTGACAGAGGCCTCAGTGGCAGCAGCAGAGTCCTCATTGAATTTCCTCACTACCTCATTGGCCTGTCTTGCCAATTTGGCTTGGCGCTTGGCCCATTCTTCAGGAAAGTCCTCACCACGCTTGATGCTGGTGGGGTCAGCTTCTTGACCAGGTGCCAGAGGAGCTCTTGGGCATGGAGGATCAATGCGAATTTCTTCATGTACTTTGGAGTCACATATCTGTACTCCCTCCATTCCCTTGCCCATCTCCTTTCAATCCTTCGAATGCGCACCTTGCGCTGATTTTTGTTTTCTTTGCCGAACTCGGCTTCATCAGGTGTGCAATAATCAACATAGATGTCCTCAGGAATTTCAAACGCAGTCATGACCTCAGGCCTCTTTCCTCCTTTCTATGGCTTCTTTCCTTCCGTTATATTCTTCAGCTGAGGAATTTGAACAATCGAATTCTCTGAAGAAGTATGCAACTTTTCTTCGAGGAACGCCGCAAATGAGTTAAGTTGATGAGAACCTAGTGATTCAGCAGCGGACATGAGTACCGTGAACAGAGTATAGTTGCGAGGAATTTGGAGAGGTCATATGCGTTCTCGTAAGGTTTTTCAAAAAGAACTAGTTTGAGGAATTTGACCAGATGAGCCTTGAAGAATTTCACTAAGCGATCTTTGTCTTAGGTTCCAGAGTTGTATAGATCGAGGATCCACACAATTGAGGAATCTTGAAGAAAAAAAATCATTGCTTAGAGAAAAGAATCAAGAGCATATTTTGTTTGAGGTGTTCATATGTGTGAAGATTTGAAGAATAAACACCTTTGAAGATTTTCAGGAAGGTTTGAGAATCAAAGCGAGTAATGAAAGTAAGTTTTAATTACCCGAACTGAAGAACACGACGAACTGAGAAGAACAGTTGGGAAGTTCGTCAGGTTAGATCTTCCACGCCCTAACTCGGCGGAGGAAGACAGCTACGGCGGCGGCGGAGTTAAGATTTCCTTGGTCGGCTGAAAGTACGACGGGCGACGAGGTCGAGGCAGTGAAGCTCTTCCTCACCGGGGACGATGGAGTAGCGGCGGCGCTAGGGTTTGAGAAGCTCGAGCGAGAGAGAGAGCGGTCGAGCGGAGTAAAGGAAGTGAGGAGGGGGAGAGGGGGTATATATAGCCACGGTGAAAAACTGTTCGCCCGAAGATTTGGGACAAACGCGCCCCTGACCCTTCTCATTCGCTTGACATGTGTCACCCACGTACTGAAAATTGGAGATCGTGTTAGATTGTGGGTGAATAGATAAGTCTATCGAGGGATGCGGAACGGTTTGAGCGGCAAAAAACCGAAAATTTGGATAAGATAAGTTAAAAGTTCTGTTCACAATTTCTTCAGCTGACAAGGACACAATGAAGATTTTGAATGAGTTTCAAATAGAACGAACATGAAGAATTTGTGAATAGATTGGGTTGAGTATAGCATAGAGGGGGAAGGTCCGATCACATTCACTTAGCAGAGAAAGCATCTTGAAGAAATAGCCATAAGTGAATGCTGTAGAGGATATAAATCCACACACACACATATATATATATATATATATATATATATATATATATATATATATATATATATATATATATATATATATATATAGCCAATGAGGAAAAACGATGGAAATAGTGAAGATTTTGCAAAGTTGAAGAATTTGAAAATCAAGAATTTCAAAAGCGAGGAAAAACTCAAATTGAAGATTTTCAAC
Organism: Aegilops bicornis; assembly: GCA_021605145.1. Classification (NCBI taxonomy): domain Eukaryota; kingdom Viridiplantae; phylum Streptophyta; class Magnoliopsida; order Poales; family Poaceae; genus Aegilops; species Aegilops bicornis. The sequence continues at coordinate 149,718,020 of CM038674.1, read as the reverse complement.
TTTGGTGGTAGCGTGACCCATCAGATAAGAATGATGATTTCAGACACCGCGCACAATTGTCGAGGGTTCTCGAGAATCAAATTCTTCATTAATTTCTTCACACTTAGAGTGTTATTCTTCATTGATTGAAGAAAAACGTTTCTTCATGTGTTGCACATCTAAGTCATCGAGTTTTGCACAAGTGTCGGGATGTGTGTCCTTTTCAAAGAACATTCAAGATTCTAAGATATTTAGCTCACACCGCAACTTGCTAAATCTCTTCTCATCCAAGGGCTTAGTGAAGATATCAGCTAGCTGTTCTTCAGTCTTCACATGCTCGATGGAGATGTCGCCCTTCAACACATGATCATGAAGAAAATGATGACGAATCTGAATGTCCTTTGTCTTCGAGTGCTGAACTGGGTTGTGAGCAATCTTGATGGCACTCTCATTGTCATAGTAGAGAGGCACATTCTTCACGTTGATGTCGTAGTCCTTGAGAGTTTGCTTCATGCACAACAATTGAGCACAACAAGAGCCAGCAGCAATGTACTCAGCTTCCATGATGAAGCGGTGATACGCAGTTCTGCTTTCTTCGAGGACCAATGCACCAAAGATCGTCCGAGGAAATGACAAGTACCAGATGTTGACTTGCGGTCCACACGATCACCAGATAGTCGAGTCGAATATCCAATGAGATCAAATGTAGAGCCCTTGGGGTACCATAATCCTAGTGTTGGTGTGTGAGCTAGATATCGAAGAATATGCTTCACACCTTATGGTGTGATTCCTTCGTGTAGCTTGAAATCGGGCACACATGCAAACACTAAGCATTATATCTGGCCTAGATGCACATAAGTACAATAGAGAACCAATCATGGAGCGATATACCTTGTGATCAAAGTCAATACCATTTTCATCAGTGCATAGATGGCCATTTGCGGGCATAGGAATTTTGACACCTTTGCAATCTTGCATGCCGAATTTCTTCAGGACATCTTTGAGGTATTTCTCCTGAGATATGAATATGCCATTGTGTTGTTGACGAATTTGAAGATCTAAAAAGAATTTCAATTCTCCCATCATAGATATTTGGTATTCTTCACTCATCATATAGGCAAATTCATCACTATAACGTTGGTCAGTACAGCCAAAGATAATATCATCAACATATATTTGGCACACAAACAATTCACCATCATATGATTTAGTAAAGAGAGTAGGGTCGAGTGAACTGGTGTGAAGCCATTCTTCACGAAGAATTCCTTCAATGTATCATACCACGCCTGGGGGCCTGTTTGAGACCATAGAGGGCCTTGTTGAGTCTCAAGACTTTGTCGGGATTCTTTGGATCTTCAAAACACAGGGGTTGAGCAACATATACTTCTTCCTCAAGCTTACCATTGAGGAATACACTTTTCACATCCATTTGATATAAAGTGATATTATGATGGTTAGCATAAGCAAGTAATATGTGAATAGCCTCAAGTCTAGCAACAGGTGCAAAAGTTTCATCAAAATCAATTCCTTCAACTCGTGTGTAGCCTTGAGCTACAAGTCGTGCCTTATTCCTCACCACAAGGACATTTTCATCTTGCTTGTTGCGGTAGATCCAGCTTTGTGCCAATGATATTATGCTTGCGAGGATCTGGGCGTTTGACCAGTTCAGACATTGTTGAGCTCGAATCGATGTAATTCTTCTTGCATGGCCTGAATCCACTCAGGCTCCGTAAATGCTTCATCTACCTTAGTGGGCTCTGTGATAGAGACAAAGCATAGTGCCCACAAAAGCTAGATAAATGTGAAGCTTTTGAGCGTGTGAGAGGACCTGGTGCTTCAATGTCATCGATGATCTTGTCAACTTGCACTTCTTTTGCAACGCGAGGATGAGCTGGTTGTCGTCGAGGAATTTTATCAGCATTTTCTTCAGCACCATTTTCTTCAGCATTATCTTCGTGGAGCATCGACTTGACGTTCTTCACAGATCGGAATGAATTCTTCAAAGAGATTCTTCAAGAGGAATGACATCCTCGGTTGCCTTGAACTTGATAGATTCCTCGGTGCTGGTTCATCTAAAATGTAAGGTAGGTGCTCTCTTTGCGAGCCATTAGTTTCATCGAACCGCACATCTACAGTGTCAACAATCTTGTGAAGAGCGATGTTGAAGACTCAGAGGTGTGCGAGTCCTTTCCGTAACCAAGCATAAAACCTTCATGTGCTTTCGGTGCAAATTTAGAATTGTGATGAGGATCTCTAATCCAGCATTTAGCAATCAAGACTTTGAAATAACTCACATTGGGTTTCTTGTCAGTGAGGAGTTCATAGGAAGTCTTCTTGAAGAATTTGTGAAGATATACTCTGTTGATGATGTGGCACGCGGTATCAATTGCATCAATCCAAAAACGAGGAGGCGTTTTGTATTCATCAAGCATAGTGCGAGCCATCTCAACAAGAGTTCTGTTCTTGCGCTCCACGATGCCATTTTGCTGAGGAGTATAGGGAGCAGATAACTCATGAGTAATACCAAGTTCATCAAGATAGGCATCAAGACCGGAATTTTTGAACTCAGTTCCATTGTCACTCCTGATGTGCCTGATCTTCACACCAAAGTTGGTTGAAGCCCTCGAGGAAAATCATTTGAAGACTTCCTGCACTTCATTTTTGTAAGTAACAATGTGTACCCATGTGTAACGAGAGTAATCATCAACAATAACAAAGCCATATAGAGATGCATCATTAGTGACCTTTGAGTAATGATTAGGACCAAAGAGGTCCATGTGAAGCAATTGAATGGACGAGTAGTGGTCATGATAGTCTTTCTTTGGATGCTTGGCCTTGGTCATTTTTCCAGCTTCACAGGCTCCACACAAGTGATCCTTGAGGAATTTGACATTTTCAATGCCAATGACATGCTTCTTCTTTGCAAGCGTGTGAAAATTCCTCATGCCTGCGTGACCAAGTCGTCGATGCCATAGCCAGCCTTCTGAAGCTTTTGCAAGTAGACACACGGCTGGTTGTGGTCCTGTAGAGAAATCAACAATATACAAGTCTCCTCTCCTAAAGCCTTCAAGACTTTGGAATTGTCAGCTTCCATGATCACAACACAACGATACTTGCCAAAGACAACAACCATATCAAGATCACAAAGCATTGAGACTGACATGAGATTGTATCCTAAGGACTCAACAAGCATGACTTTGTCCATGTGTATGTCCTTAGAGATCGCAACCTTACCAAGACCCAATACCTGACTTTTGCCTTTGTCAGGAAAGATGATATGCTTCAGATGTGACGGTGATAAGGGAGCATCCATCAATAGATTCTTGTCACCAAATCATGTGATTTGTACATCCACTATCGAGAACCCACTCGGTGGCTTTGGGTTGATCATCCTGCAGATGAATTAGTGCAACTTACGATCTCATATACTTCATCGGTGAAGAATATGATATCAATTTCATCGAGCAAAGATAATGTATAAGCGATATGAGGATGTGTGAAATGAAAGTTCATTTCTTCATGATTAGCCTGTGTCCTTTCAGGCAATTTTTTTCAGGCCCCCAGCAAATTCTTCAGACGTTAAAGCACGTCTGGAGGCCTGGCCCTGCAGAAGAGATTAGTTTTTTTTCTTCACCACCCACATCTGAAGGGGTGGCAAAGAGTCCATCACTCTGCGAGCTCCATATGAGAATGGTGGCATAGAGGCCAATCCATTTCGTTTCACATAAGAGGGGTTAGGGTAAGCATATGAATAAGCAGAGAAATTCTTCGAGGACTTATGGACATATTGGTTTGAAAAATATTGCACATATTCATAGCCCTTAGCTCTACCCTGCAAAACAGAGTTGTTAGCACGATGATAATCATATGAGGACTTTGATCCTTTTGAGGAATTTGATCCACGTGAGGAATTTGGTCCGTGTGAGGACTTGGATCCATATGAAGAATTTGGTCCATATAAAGAGTTTGATATGGGGTTCCTTTTCTTCACAGGTGGTGTCATGAGGACATTCACCTGAATACTTTCAAGGCACTTCTTGGGAACCCAGATTTTCTTCATAGGGGAACCGTTCCTGCAGTTAGTGCCAACATATCTAGCAAATACTTCACCATTCTGATTTTTGAACAGTTTATAGTTGGAGTCAAATGACTCATCGGAAGAATGAGGAGATTCACATGTAAAGCCGGATAAGTTAGATGGATCAATCTGGAGGTCCCTTTGCAGCGACTCCATGAGGTTTTTGGGTACTGCTTTTGTTTCCAATATGTTCCATCAAGATTGAGTTTCCTCTCAAAGGCAATACCCTCTTTCCTAGGGTTCCTGTTGAGAATCTGCTTTTAAGCACATCACAAAGAGTCTGATGCCCTTTGAGGCTTTTTGTACATGCATGTCATGTACAATTCCTTCAGCCCCTGCATCGTCAAGGATACTAGCAATGTCCTCGGATGAGGAATTAGTGATAGCAGAGGCAGGTGAAGAATTTGTAACAGTTGAAGCATTTGAACATTCGTGTGAAGAATTAGCAGATTCACGTTCAATGCACTTTAAGCACGGAGGAACAAATTCTTCCTGAGAAGCGCTGATTTGTTGAGCAAGTAATGAATCACGCTCCTTCTCAAGATCTTCATAACTCACTCTTAGCTTCTCAAGATCTTGCTTTCTCATGATCAGACAAGAGAGAGTTATGATGACCTTGAAGGCTGTCAAACCTAGACTGAAGTCTCTGAAGATTTTCAGTCAGGGCCTTAGTGCGATCCATTTCTTCACCCAACATATCATCACTTTTATCTAGCATGTTTTGAACCTTTTCAAAAGCCCTTTGTTGTTTTACAGCAATTTTAGCAAGTTTAGAGTAGCTGGGCTTGAGATCTTCATCAGATTCATTTTCACTAGATTCAGAGGAGGTATATTTGAGTACCTTGGCACCCTTTGCCATGAAGCAATAGGTGGGAGCGTAGTCATCACTATCTTCATCAGCTTTGTTTGTGAGGTCATTTTCTTCAGAGTTGAAGATGGACTTGCTGACGAAAGCAGTAGCGAGAGCCAGACTCGCCACCCCAGACTCGGATTCTTTTGATGCCTCCTCTTCCTCATGTTCCTCAGATTCAGCTTCAGAGTCCATTTCCTTGCCAATGAATGCCCGAGCCTTCTTGGAGCTGCTCTTCTTGTGAGAAGAAGGCTTTGAGGATTTTGATGATGAAGATTTGATTTATTTCTTCTTCTTCTTAGCGTCATCAGAACTGTAATCCTTGTATTTCTTCTTCTTTAATTCCTTTTCCCACTGAGGACAATCTTGAATGTAGTGACCAGGTTTCTTGCATTTGTGGCAAAGTCTTCTCTTATAGTCACTGGATGAGGAATCACTGCTCCTTGAGGATTTTCCAAAGCGACCACGTCTTGAGAACTTCTGGAATTTCTTCACGAGCAGTGCTAGCTCCTAGCTCAATTCTTGAGAACTCCAAGGCTGCTACCAGAGTCTTCACAATCAGATTCAGACACAGCCTTGGCCTTCAGGGCACGTGATTTTCCATAGCTAGAACCATAGAGATCTCTCTTTTCAGCAAGCTGGAACTCATGAGTATTTAGCCTCTCGAGGATATCAACTGGATCAAGTGACTTGTAGTCAGCACGCTCTTGTATCATCAGTGCCAGAGTATCAAATGAGGAATCAAGCGATCTCAACAATTTCTTCACCACCTCATGGTCGGTGATGTCAGTGGCACCAAGTGCTTGAAGCTCATTTGAGATGTCAGTGAGGCGATCGAAGGTTTGTTGAACATTTTCATTGTCGAGTCTTTTGAAGCGGTTGAAGAGATTTCGAAGAACATCAACTCAAGTCATGCTGAGTTGAGACTCCTTCATTTACTTTGGACAGCCTATCCCAGATAAGCTTAGCAGTTTCCAAAGCACTCACTCTTCCATATTGTCCTTTACTCAGATGGCCACATATGATATTCTTCGCTTGAGAATCGAGTTGTTTGAATCTCTTCACATCAGCAACATTCAGAGAAGGTGTGACTGAGGGAACACCATTTTCCACAACATACCAGAGATCGTTGTCAATTGCCTCAAGATGCATTCGCATCTTGTTCTTCCAAAGAGGAGTAGTCCGTCCCATCAAAGGTAGGACACTCAAATTTGAGACCTTGATCATACCTGCGGTCGACATAACTAAAACTCCGTGGTTAAACCAAAATCACGTAACAAGGGAGTACCTTGCTCTGATACCAGTTGAAAGTGCGTTATATCGACTAGAGGGGGGGTGAATAGGCGATTTTATGAATTCTTCAATGAGGAATTTGCCGGTGAGGAAATTCCTAAGTGAAGAACTACTTGCAGCGGAATAAGTACTCAGAAGTAAGCATAAGAGAATGCGGGCATGGTCATCATGATGAAATGAAGACAATCAAAGAGTACAGAAAGCGTAAACACAGGATAGCACAAGATGAAGATAAACAGGCTGAAGAAATTGAACTAAGGAAATTGAGAAAGTCTTCTGTCAAAGTCTTCAAACACAGATATGAACAACCACTCAACACAATAATGAGGAAATGAAAGGGTTGAGGAAATAGAACCAGTTAGGTTGGTGAAGACAATGATTTGGTAGACCAGTTCCAACTGCTTTGTCTCGGTTATGCGTCTGGTTGGAGCGGTGAGTATTTAAACTCGAGGAAACACAGATCCGGACACCCAGTCTCTCCGAAAGCACGCAGCTCAGACACCAAGTCCTCACCGTATTCTCCTTGAACTAAGGTCACACAGATCTCGTCCAATCACTGTGGTAAGTCTTGGTGACTTCCAAACCTTCACAGACTTGGTCACTCGGCGATCCACAATTCCTCTTGGATGCTCTAGACCATGACGCCTAACCGTCCGGAAGAAGCACAGTCTTCAAAGGTAAAAAGCGTCGGATCCATGCAGGATCAATCTCTTCAGTGATGCTCAATCACTTTGGGTTTGTAGGGGTTTGGTTTTTGGGTTTTTCCTCACTCAATGATTTTCGCTCAAAGTCCTCTGAGGATGGGTTGCTCTCAAATGACAAGTGTCAAGTTTCTCTCGGAGCAGCCAACCAGCTAGTGGTTGTAGGGGGCGGCTATTTATAGCCTAGGGAGCAGCCCGACATGATAAGACATAAATGCCCTTCAATGATATGACCGTTAGGTGGATAAGATATTTTGGGACAGTCATGCCAAGAAGACAAGAACGGTCGGAATTTTGAATCTCAAATTCCTCAGGGCTATCATGTTCCTCACTGTGTAGGCAATCCGCACTGGCGAATTCCTAACTCCTCAGTCAGAACAAATTCCTTAGCGACCAGAAGAACTTCGTCTCTGTCACTGAAGAAATTGACTGAACTGTATGAGATTTCCAAAGGCTTCACTCGAAGGGATTGGTAGGTGTAGGATTTTGAGTTGAGCATCACATGGAAATTTTTCCTTAGTATTTCCTCGACTCCCTTTAACAGTACGGTGTTTCCTATGACTCAAGAAAGAGAAAACGAAACTACGAAAACAAAAGTCTTCACGCCTCATGTTCCTCAAATGAATACCAAGTCTTCAAGGTCACACCAATTTCTTCACTTTCAAAGTCTTCAGGAAGTCTTCAGAATATCAAAGTCTTCAGTCAAAGAACTTCATTTTAGGGGTCGACTTTCTTTGTAAATATCAAACTCCTCATAGACTTATAGACCTCTGTACACTCATAAACACATTAGTTCCTTAACCTATAAGTCTTCAATACACCAAAATCACTAAGGGGCACTAGATGCACTTACATATGTATATACCCGTGATCACCTCTCGAGTGATCACTGCCCGATAGTATAGCATGGCAGACGGACAAGAACGTAGGGTCACTGATGGATTCTAGCATCCTATACTAAGCATTTAGGATTGCACGTAAGGGTAACAACTGTAGTAACAGTGACAGGCTATGCAGCAGAATAGGATTAACTGAAAGCAGTAACATGCTACACTACTCTAATGCAAGCAGTAGAGAGAAGTAATAGGCGATATCGGGTGATCAAGGAAGGGGCTTGCCTGGTTGGTCTGGCAAGGAGGGGTCGTCGTTGATGTACTCGATCACAGGGGTATCGACATCGGTCTCGAGGTCTACCGAAAAGAAGTAACAGAGGGGGAAAACAATAAATAACAGGGAAATCAAAGGTAACACAAAGGAAGACGCGGCAATACGTTGTTCTAGGGGTGACCTAATGCAGGGATAGGTGATACCGGCGAAGGGGGGAAACATCCGGGAAAGTATTCCCAGTGTTTGGCATATTCGGACAAACGAACCGGAGGGGGAAAGTTGCATGTTTTCTACGCTAGGGATGTGTGGCGAATGAACGGGCTGCGTATTCGAATTCATCTCATCGTTTTGAGCAACTTTCATGTACAAAGTTTTTCCCTCCGAGTTACGGATTATTTTCTATGATTTTCTAAAGATTTGAAACATTTTTGTAATTTATTTATTTATTTCAAATCAGCATTATCCAGAACAGTGTCTGGTGACGTCAACATAACATAGAGGTGACGTCAGCAGTCAACAGTTCGTTTACCAGAGTCAAACCTGACCTGTGGTCCAATGGGACCCACATGTCATTGACAGTGGTTTAGTTAGCTGAGTTAGTTTAATCTAATTAGTGGGGGGGGGGGGGCTACTGGTCAGTGGGTAATTAGTGTTTCAATTAATTAATTTAATTAATTAACAGATTTAGTTATTTATGAAAAATCATTTTAATAGGCGGGACCCACATGTCATAGACAGGGCCCGCCCAGTCATCATAGTTGATTTAGTCAACTGGACAACAGGGGGGCCGGGCCCACTGGTGAGTGACCGAGCGTTGTGGCCCCAGGTGGCCATGTCTGCGTGGTGAGCCTCTTCCGCGGCGGATCTACGTCGGAGCTGGGCGGGATTCGTCCCCCCAGCGTCCATCTGTCGCGCGGAAGGGCGCGTTCGAAAGGGGGCGACGAGCCGCGTCTAGGGGTGGCCGCGGTAGCAGCTGGAGAGGCAGGGAAGGGCACTGGTGACTAGCTGCAGCGGCGGCGCCTTCGGCTGTTCGATGGGGTCGACGTTGCAGCGCGCGGCAAGACAATTAAGGGCGCGGGCGGCTTCGCCGCGAGGCCCTGAGCACGACGTGGGGCTGGGTTGAGCTCGACGACGTCGGTAGCGACGACGAGGAGCTCCGTGGCGGGGCCAAGCTTCGACAGCAGCGGCGATGAGCTACGGGGGGAGCGTTTTTGGAGAGGGAAGGGAAGGCGCGGGGCTCACCTAGCAGGCGCACGGAGGTCCGTCGATGGCTTAGAAGCTGCAGAACGGCGGCGGACCGGCCGGAGCTCACGGCGGCCGATGGAGACGGAGACGAAGGGGTCGTCGTGGTTGTAGCTCCCCGACCCTGATCCAGTGGCGAGGTAGAAGAAGGCGTGGCTGGCAGAGCTCCTGGGTATTCTCCGATGGTGCCGGGAGGCTGGTGGCCGCGCCTACGGCGGCGGTATGGCGACGGCAGCGCCGACAAGCTCGGGCGTGTGGGAGAGGGGCAAAGAGAGGGGGGATCTGGAGGGCAGCTAGGGTTCAACCAGGGCATGGGTGCCCTTGTAGGTCGACGGGGGCGACAGGGACAGCCACGAGATGGCCAACGCGTGGCCATCCGCGCCATGGACGCGGGTGCGGCATCCACCGCAACGGTGAACAGGGGGAGGAAAGGGATGGCCCAGGGCTGGGCCAGCTGGGCCAGTTGGGCCGGCACTATGCACTAGGCCTAGTGCACAATGTCCCCTTTTCCTTTTCTTTAACCTTTTCGTTTTCTTTTTGTTTGTTTTATTTCTTTTCTGTTTCTTTTAGTTGTTGTTTATTCTAGTGTTAACCATATACCAAAGTGGCACCTAAATGGATGTCACCAATTATGCCACTGCCACATTAATTTTTCTACCCAAAGTAAAATAGTTTTGTAATTAATTATTATTTAAAAGTATTTAAATAATAGTTTTTGCTACTGTTTTTATTCATCTTAGAGTATTTAAGCATTCTATAAAGTGTGGTTACTCCACCATAATTACCTATGCGATATTTGGTTCTCTCCGAACATTTTAGTTTTAAAATTTAAAAACTTTATTGTTTGCTTGATTTTGAATTTGAATCCGAACCGGTTTCGAACTAACGTGATATTAGCAACAGTAATCGAGGTGACATGGCATCATTAGCAGAGGTTCACTGTAGCTTAAATATCCGGGCGTCACAGCCAGAGCTCAAAGCTAAAAAGATAGAGATAAAACATTTTAGGTGGCATGCTTTTCCTGTCAACGAGAACGATCGAGTAGTTCCCCATACTTTCCATGCTAGATATATCATAGCGGTTCCCAAGCAGAAAATAAAGTTTATTCCTTTCCACCACACTTTCACTTTCCATGGCTAGCCGTATCCACGGGTGCCTTCCATACCAACACTTTCCAAGTAATTTATTATTTGACAACATAAAGTAAATTCATTTTTCATTTCGGGACTTGGCATCCCAAATACCTTTGCCGTACTCTCGTGCAATGACAATTGAATAAACACTCATCGTGAGAATAACACATCTAGCATGGAAATATATTAGCCACCCCCTACCGTTTCATGAGCGGTACGAGCACACAAAAGAGAAGTTTATTTTGAAATTTAGAGATGGTACATACAAATTTGCTTAGAACGGCAGAAGAATACCGCATATAGGTAGGTATGGTGGACACATGTGGCCAAACTGGTTTAAAGGATTTTCGATGCACAAGTAGTGATCATACTTAGTGCAAAATGAAGGCTAGCAAAAGATTGAGAAGCGACCAACCAAGAAACAAAATCTCATAAGCAAGCATTAAGCATAACTAACACCGAATAATGCACCATAAGTAGGATGTAATTTCATTGCATAACTATTGACTTTCGTGCTTGCACAGGGAATCACAAACCTTAACACCAATATTCTTACTAAAGCACAATTACTCATCAACATGACTCACATATCGCTATCATCATATCTCAAAACTATTACTAAGAATCAAGTTTATTTTGTCCAATGATCTTCATGAAAGTTTTTATTATATCCTCCTTGGATATCTATCACTTTGGGACTAATTTCATATGTTGCCTTTTTAACAAGCTCAAACAAATATAAGTGAAGAACATGAGCATAAATATTTCTTTCTCTCAAGATAATCTAAGTGAAGAAAGAGAGAATTTCTACAAAAATAACCAAGCACACCGTGCTCAAAAAGATATAAGTGAAGCACTAGAGCAATTCCATAGCTCATAAAGATTTAAGTGAAGCATAGAGAGCAATTCTAACAAGTCATCGCATGATTTTGTCTGTCTCAAATAAGTGGGTGCAGCAAGGATTCATGACTTAAAATAAAAAGCAAGACAAGCAAAGACTCATAACATACAAACGCTATCGTTTTACGCCCCTAGCTAGGCATAATGCGAAGGATCTAAGTGTTGTCATCTTTATTTCTAGATCCATACGATGCCCTCATGATTGATTCATATGGTAGCTTAATTTTTGTTACAGGGAAGTGTTCCATACTCTTCCTTAGTGGAAATTAAAATTTAATATTGCCTTCTTTCATATCAATCACGGCACCAATAGTACGTAAGAACGGTCTACCAAAAATAATTGGACAAGATGGATTGCAATCAATATCAAGAACAATAAAATCTATGGGCACATAATTCCTATTTGCAAGAATTAACATCATTAATTCTTCCCATATGCTTTTTAATAGTACAATCCACCAAGTGCAAATTAAGAGAACATTCTTCACTATCGGTAAGACCAAGCACATCACATAAAGATTTCGGAATTGTGGAAACACTAGCACCCAAGTCACACAAAGCAAAAAACTCAAAAAATTTCATCTTGAATTTAATAGTAGGTTCCCATTCATCATGTAATTTTCTAGGAATTGAAACCTCTAATTCCAACTTTTCTTCTAAAGCTTTCATCATAGCATCAACAATATGTTTAGTAAAAGCTTCATTTTGCTCATAAGCATGGGGTGAATTTATCATGGATTGCAACAAGTAAATGCAATCAATCAAAGAGCAGCTATCATAATTAAAGTCTTTGTAATCCAAAAGAGTGGGCACATCACTAGTTAAAGTTTTGACCTCTTCAAACCCACTTTTATCAATTTTCACAAAAAGATTTTCACCCTCTGAATTAGGACGCCTTCTAGCTAAAGTTGACTCTTCTTCAGTCCCTTTTTCATCAATCTTAATTTTACCAAACAAAGAATCAGTAGAACAAACACCAATCATTTTAAGATCTTCATCACTTTTATGAAAGTAATCACTAGAAAACGCTTTTTCTAAAAATTCTCTTCTAGCTCTTAGCGTAGCGGGTCTTTTTCTACTTTCATCCATAGAAACATAAAGAGCTTTAATTGATTCATCTACCTTAGGCATAAAAAATTTCATCTTGAGATTTTCCACATCATGAGAAATTCTATCAATACTTCTAGACATATCATCAATCTTATTCAGCTTTTCTTCTATTGATATTATTCTCAAGATCAGAGGTGTTCCTATTATTATTGTAAGAGGGATTACCAAAGGAATTGCCATAATTATTAGAGGAATTACTAGGAAAAGGCCTAGGATTAAAATTACCTCTATAGTCATTGTTATTGAAATTGTTTCGCGAGATAAAATTCACATCTATGGCATCACTATTTTGCTCAATAAAAGTAGACAAAGGCACATCATTAAAATCAATAGGAGCACTTTTATTAGCAACCAATTTCATAAGAGCATCAACTTTTTCACTCAAAGAAGAAATTTCTTCAACCGAATTAACCTTTTTACTAGTAGGAGCTCTTTTCAGATGCCATTGTGAATAATTTGCCATAATATTATCAAGCAATTTTGTGGCTTCACCCAAAGTAATTTCCGTAAAAGTACCACCCGCAACGGAATCTAAAAGATTACGAGAAACAAAATTCAACCCCGCATAAATTTTTTGTATGATCATCCAAAGATTTAACCCATGAGTTGGGCAATTCCTTAGCATCAATTTCATCCTTTACCAAGATTGTGCAACATGCTCATGTTCAAGTTGCTTGAAATTTATGATCAGGGTTCTAAGCAAAATAATTTTCACGGGCGAAAAATACTTAGTAATAAAAGCATCTTTGCACTTATCCCAAGAATCGATACTATTGCGAGGCAAAGAAGAAAACCAAATTTTTGCATGATATCGCAAAGAAAACGGAAATAATTTCAACTTCACAATATCATTGTCCACATCTTTTTTCTTTTGCATAGCGCATAATTCCACGAAGGTGTTAAGATGGGACGTGACATCCTCATTAAGAGTACTAGAAAATTGATCTTTCACAACAAGATTCAACAAAGCGACATTAATATCACAAGACTCCACACTAGTGGCGGGAGGAGCAATCGGAGTGCTAATAAAATCATTGTTGTTGGTATTGGAGAAATCACACAACTTGGTGTTCTCTTGAGTCTTTTTTTAAACCTTGGAACAATGGGTTGTATATATTACTATCAACAGGTTACAATTACATCATTTACAGCCCCTCCCACTTTGTGGGTTGGGGGTAGGCAGAGCGTCCCCAGGAAAGCTACTTGACTAAGACTAGAGTGTGTGTGTATGGAAGAGGGAACTAAGCTAACTTCTACAAGCGGGGAAGTGAGAGGATGAGGGAGAATATGAAGTCTTTGTGCTTCTCCTTGACTCTATATTGAAGCAAAGACAAGTCGTCCTTAAATCTAGTCATCCACGAGCGAATAGTAGGCTGGATTCCTCTGAAATGTTTGTTATTCCTCTCCTTCCAGATGCTCCATGCGGCCTGTAAGAATGTTGTCATAAACATGGGACGCCTCCAGTTTGCTCAATCATCTGCAGGTGTGAGTTGAGATTATTGGACCATCGGATCCCGAGGGTCTGCCAGCAGTGCGTGCTAAATTGACATGTGAAGATCATGTGCATTATGTCTTCTTCAATGGTATGGTCACACAAGATGCAGTTGAAGTTGTTGCCAATATTGTAATGTCTTCTCTTGAGCATGTTTCTTGTGTTGAGTCGATCCATGAGCAATAGCCAGCCAAAGAATTTGATTTTCATTGTGACCTTGGATTTCCAGAGCCAATGGTAGGTTGCATCTGCTACGGCTTCTCTGTAATAAAACTGGTAGTATCATTTGGAAGAGAAATCCTTGGCTCGCCAGATGTAGGTCCAAATGTCCTTCATTTGCTAAAATTCTTGTTGGCCTACATGGATCATTAGTTGTTTCATGTTCCTGACTTCATCGAGTGCTTGCATGGACAAGGGAAGGTGAAACGCTTCTCGGAGCAACGTGATGCGCAAGAAATCCTTAACTGACACGTCCTCATTGAGTGTGTAGGATAATGCATGAGGGAGTGAGTGCAAGAGTAGGTCGTCAAGCCATAGATCTTTCCATAGAAGCACCATTTCACCATTATTGATCTGTACCTTGGTGATGCCATGATATATGGGTGTAAGTTTTAACACGTCTCTCCACGAAAAGGAGCCACATGGTTCCATCGCATGAGGAATTTTGCCATTGTAGTACATCTCCCAAACCAATTCTACCCAAGGTATGTCATGTTTGTTGTAGAATTTATGTATAAATTTAAGCAGAAGGGCGTCACTCTGCAGCCGAAGATTAAGTAGTCCCATCCCACCACTTCTTTTGGGTTTACAAATAAGATCCCAGGCGGCCAGAGAGTTGCAATTTTCTCCTTACTCCGTCTTTTTTGCCCATAGACATTGCCTTCTAAGTTTGTCTAGTAGGTCTAGGATTTTTGGAGGGAGGCGAATGGCGCATAGTTGGAAGATTAATAAGGATGTGATCATTGTGTTTACCAGAGATAACTTGGCTCCATATGACATGAGTGAGAGTGTGGCAGTGACTCTCCTTTCCATCTTGCAAACTAAAGGCATAAGATCTTGGACTGATGGTTTTGTCGTGCCCAGTGGTATCCCAAGGTACGTAAAAGGCATAGAGCCTATCGTGCAACCAAACGTTGTTGCAAGTTGTTGTGTGAGGTCAGCCTTGCAGTTGATGGGAATTAAGGTCGATTTGTGAAAATTTATCTTCAATCCAATCGAGACAGCATAATCCATGAGAAGTTCCTTGATCAGTTTATCCTATGTAGCACATGCTGGCATAAATAGAAGTGTGTCGTCAGCATATTGGATTACCGGGTACTCTTTCTGGTTTTGTCTAGGGAATGGTAGACTGATATGTCCATGTCTGTACGCATCATTTACTGCAGCTTGGAGGAGCTCGGCTGCAAGTACAAAGATTAGTGGAGACAAGGGGTCACCTTGTCGTACACCACATTTGCAGAGAAATTGTCGCCTCGGGGTTCCATTAAGAAACACCGGAGATTTACCCGAAGTAAATAGGCTATTAATCCAACTTAACTGTTTATCATTGAACCCCATACTTCTCATTATGGCCATCATTGGTTCATGCTCAATGGTATCAAATGCTTTAGCGAAGTCCAGTTTCAGCAAGATGATTGGCTTTTTAGAAGCTTGGCATTGAAAAATATACTCAAAAGCCCACACGAGGCAATCTTGGATTGACCGGCCTTTTATGAATCCATATTGATTTCTGTTGACGAGCTGTGTCATCGTGGCTACGCAACAAGATTGCACTCGAAAACAGATCTGACGAGAAAACGGCGAACGAAAAAGAGCGCGAATAAAACGACAAATTTTTGTGAAGTGGGGGAGAGGAAAACGAGAGGCAAATGGCAAATAATGTAAATTGCAAAGGATGTGAGATTAGTGATTAGGAACCTGGTAGATGTTGATGATGTCTCCCCGGCAACGGTGCCCGAAATTCCTTTTGATTGCGGCTCGAGCTACATCGGTTTTTCCCCAAAGAGGAAGGGATGATGCATCATAGTGACGGTAGGTATTTACCTCAGTGATGAGACCAAGGTTATCGAACCAGTAGGAGAATCACGCAACACTATGTAAACAACACCGGCACACAAAGAACAAATACATGCAACCCATCGTGTTAAAGGGGTTGTCAATCCTTTTCGGGTAACGGCGCCAGAAATTGGCAAGTGGACGAGAGAAAGTTTTAATAGATTGAATAAATAGATCGCAAATGAAATAAAGTGCAGCAAAGTATTTTTATATTTTTGGATTAATATATCTAAAAATAAAAGCAAATAAAAATAGATCACGAAGGCAAATATAATAATTAGAGGCCCGGGGACCGTAGATTTCACTAGTGGCTTCTCCCGAGAAAAATAGCAAATGGTGGGTAAACAAATTACTGTTGGGCAATTGATAGAACTTCAAAAAAATTATGACGATATCCAGGCAATGATCATTATATAGGCATCACGTCCAAGATTAGTAGACCGACTCCTGCCTGCATTTACTACTATTACTCCACACATCGACCGCTATCCAGCATGCATCTAGCGTATTAAGTTCATGGAGAAACGGAGTAATGCAATAAGAACGATGACATGATGTAGACAAGATATATTTAGGGATAATTAATTTGGTGCCCTTAGTTGTGTCCCACTCGGCAGGTTTACCCCTAGTTTCCGAAAACGCTTGTTCCTGCCCAAACCACTTTGCCCCTCTTATTGTTTTGCCATTTGACCGTTTGACCATCACTTTGAAAACTTCGTAAAAAATTCATACTAACTTAGAAAAATCCAAGTAAGATATCAAAATGTTCATAAAAGCATCACCTATATGTGCATGTCATTTGCATTCATGAAAAAAGAGTTGGCTAGTCCCCATCTAAATTTTTGCTCATATGATCTTAGCATGAACAATAAAAACTAAAAAAAATCTAAAAAATCTAAAAAAAATTGGTGGCAAACTTTCACAAATGTTTTGAGTGCTTGCCAAGTTTCATAAGGGAATGGCATTCGTGGAAGTCGTGGTAAAAAGTAAAATTTTGGACCACTGATTTTTGTTTTTTTGCCATGACTTCCACGAATGTCATTCCCATATGAAACTTGGCAAGCACTCAAGACATTGGTCAAAGTTTGCCACCAAATTATTTTTAGAATTTTTAGAATTTTTTAGATTTTACTGTTCATGCTAAGATCATATGAGCTAAAACTAAGATGGGGACTGGCCAACACTTTTTTCATGAATGTAAATGACATGCACTTATAGGTGATGCTTTTCTGAACATTTTGATATCTTATTTGAATTTTTCAGAGTTAGTATGAATTTTTTATGAAGTTTTCAAAGTGATGGTCGAACAGTCAAAGGGCAAAAGCATAAGAGGAGCAAAGTGGTTTGGGCAAGAACAAGTGTTTTTTTGGAAACTAGGGGTAAACCTGCCGAGTGTGACCCAACTAGGGGCATAAAATCAATTATCCCATCTATTTATGTAGAAATAGACCCCATCTTTTTATCCTTAATAGCAATGATACATACGTGTCAGTTCCCCTTCTGTCACTGGGATCAAGCACCGTAAGATCGAACCCGTCACAAAGCACCTCTTCCAATTGCAAGAAAAATAGATCAAGTTGGCCAAACAAAACCCAGATATCGGAGGCTATAACCAATTATGCATATAAGAGATCAAAAGACTCAAATAACTTTCATGGATAAAAACATAGATCTGATCATAAACTCAAAGTTCATTGGATCCCAACAAACACACTGCAAAAAGAGTTACATCATATGGATCTCCAAGAGACCTTTGTATTGCGAATCAAAAGATAAAGAGGAAGCCATCTAGCTGCTAACTACAGACCTGTAGGTCTACAATGAACTACTCACGCATCATCGGAGAGGCACTAATGGGCATGATGAACCCCTCTGTGATGGTGTCTAGATTGGATCTGGTGGTTATAGAACTTGCGGCGGCTGGAATCGATTTTCGTCGACTCCGTTAGGGTTTCTGGAATATTGGGGTATTTATAGAGCAAAGAGGCGGTGCGAGAGGCCACCGAGGTGGGCACAACCCACCAGGGCGCGTCTAGGCCTCCAGGTGCGCCCTGGTGTCTTCTGCTCACCTCGGGCTCCCTCTTCGGTACTTCTTTGGCCCACTGGATGTCTTCTGGTCCAAAAAAATCTCCAAAAAGTTTTGCTGCGTTTGGTATTGATTTCCTGCGGTGTAAAAAACAAGCAAAAAAAATAGCAACTGGCACTTGGCCCTATGTTAATAGGTTAGTCCCAAAAAATGATATAAAATGACCATAAAACATCTAAGAATGATAATATAACAACATGGAAGAATAAAAAATTATAGATACGTTGGAGACATACCATGCTGCTGGTTCTGGCCGCTGGCACCTTTATGTGTTCGTGCGTGCGCAGCCACCAGTGGCTAGTCAGAGCCACTGCCACATGGGTCCTCCCTAATTAGATTAGGGGTTAAGATAATTAACTAGGCCTAATTAGTTCCTGGCATGTGGGTCCCCTAGAGATTAAACAAAATAATCAAACCATAAGCTTCTGTCTATGACAGTTGGGTCCCACTGGGCCTTTGACCGGTCAAACTGCTGACTAGGATTGACCCAGTCAATGACAAGTAGACCTCACCTACCCTGTTGACCGGTCAATCATGACCTTTGACCTGCTGACTCAGCACACCCCTGGCCCCACTAGTCAGGCACTGTTGCACTCTGTTGGGTGAAATTTTGGGTGCACCTAGCCATTATAATTACTATAATTTCGTATAAAATTAAAAACAGGAATTCAGAAAATCAATTAAACTTTAAAAAAGCTTATAAAATAATCTATAACTCAGATGAAAATAATTTCTATATGAAAGTTGATTAGAAACATATAGTGAATCTGAATATGCCATCCACATACTTGCCACACCCCTCTAACATAATGCACATTGACAATTTGCCCCTGGATCAATATACCAAAAAAACTTGGAGTTGGGAAAATACTACCAGATATTTTCCCTCTTATTTTAAAATGCTTAGTGATGCATTAGGGCATATTATCATTACATTTTGACGTGACATGCATTGTGTTGCATTTATATGCCCGTTATTTATATGTTTTCCCCTCTCCTCTATTCTTTCGGTAGACCCCAAGACTGTCGGTGAGCCCCAGTATGACCACATCGACCTGTCCTTCTCAGCAGAGCTTCCATGCAAGCAAAACCCCCTTGATCATTCTGATATCGCTTATTCCATCTCTCTATTGCTTGCATTAGAGTTGTGATACTGTTACTGCTTTATCGATAGATCCTATACTGCTACATAGCATGTCTTTGCTACTACTGTTAATACCATATCTGCAATCCTACCATGCTTAGCCTAGGTATGCTAGAGTCCCATCAGTGCCATGCATCCTTGTCCGTCTGCCATGCTATATTATTGGGACGTGATCCTTTCGGGCAATGATCATGAGTATGCTTTATACTGCATACTATATATGTTACTTCGGTGGACCCTGGACTTCGATGGCCTACGACATGGAGCGAGATGGGCTGCAAGATGCCGGCAAAGACGAGAACTATTATTGCTTTACATTATGTCATGTTAATGTTCTGACTGGGCGCTGAAGGGACAGGTGGTTCCATCCAGGTAGTGGTGGGTCTGGGTTCTCGACGCCAGTGGCGGGTATCGACCACCTAGGAGAGAGGTGGGTATCGGCCTAGTGGGAACCATGGCGGCCCAGGAAGGGCCCCTTGGCCAAACTCAGAAGGCGGCCCACCGGTGGACGCCGCGAACCCAACAACCTCGCGAGGGCCTTACCCCGCAAGGGGCTCTCCGACGAAGGACTTCACCATTTACACAACAGTAGGTGGCCTCGTGATAATCCCCAAGTGCAGGGAATCATCGTAGCAATTCCCAAAGGTGGAAGTGATAAGTATGGAGTGTCGAACCCACAAGGAGCTAAAGGTAAGATCAATATTCTCTCAAGTCCTATTTGCCACTGATACGACTCTACATACATTGAACGTTTGCTTCCAACTAGAAACGAGAAATAAAACTACGTTGTGGGTATGAAGAGGATAACTTTGCATGATATCAGAGAGCTAAAACATAAAAGTAGGTGTTGTTATCATAAAGTTAGAATATATTACTAAATATTACAAATAGCGAGTGTGGAATAATGATGGGTCGGTACGCGGAATTATCCTAGGCAATTGTTAACAAGACCGGTAGTCGTCATTGCCATTTCATATGAGGGAGAGGCATAAGCTAACATACTTTCTCTTCTTGGATCATATGCACTTATGATTGGAACTCTAGCAAGCATCCGCAACTACTAAAGATCATTAAGGTAAAACCCAACCATAGCATTAAAGCATCAAGTCCCCTTTATCCCATACGCTACAACCCCCTTACTCGGGTTTATGCTTCTGTCACTCAAGCAACCCACTATAAGCGAATCATGAACGTATTGCAACACCCTATAGCGGGAATTGGCGCCGTTGCCTGGGAGGTGAGTGCTTGAAGGTATATCTTTAGATCTTGCAATCGAATCTTTTAGTTTCTTGTTTTATCACTAGTTTAGTCTATAAAAGAAAACTACAAAAGAATGGAATTAAGGGTGCCTCATATGCTTCATCTTTTTAATGTCTTTTGTGAAAATGATGGGAAGGAAAATTGTGCTCAAGTACTAGAAGAAGTATTACATAGAATGCTTGGAATAAAATATGTGAATGATGAGCATGATTGCAATCTTGTTAGTATGAATTCTTTGAATACCCGTGATGCTAATGATATGCAAAGCCACAAGCTTGGGGATGCTATGTTTGATGAAGATGATATGTTTAGTCCCCCAAGTTTTGATGAGAATATTTATTATGATGAAAGCATGCCTCCTATTTATGATGATTATATTGATGAAAGTGGGTTTGGAAGAGTGTCAACTTTAGGAAGTAATGATCCCACTATTTTGGAGGATGTTGAATATTATTGTGATAATTATGAAAGTGGATTTGGAGAGGTCATGACTTTATTTAGTGATGAATCCACTATTTCGGAAAAGGTTCAATTGATTATGAGAACAAAGTTGCTATCTATGATGATTATTGTGATGACTTGTATGCTATTAAGAATAATGATAACCATGAAAAGTGTCCTCATCATTTTAGTTTTCAATTGGATTATGCCTCACATGATAGTTATCTTGCTGAGTTTGCTCCCACTACTATTCATGAGAAGAAATATGCTTATGTGGAGAGTAATAAAAAGTCTATGCTTGTGGCTCATGAAAAGAATTCTTTAGGTGCTGGTTATATTGTTGAATTCATTCGTGATGCCTGTGACGCCCCCGATTCAATCATACAGTAATCATACACGCAAACGTGTACGATCAAGATCAGGGACTCACGGAAAGATATCACAACACAACTCTAAAAATAAAATAAGTCATACACGCATCATAATACAAGCCAGGGGCCTCGAGGGCTCGAATACAAGTGCTCGATCATAGACGAATTAGCGGAAGCAACAATATCTGAGTACAGACATAAGTTAAACAAGTTTACCTTAAGAAGGCTAGCACAAACTGGGATACAGATCGAAAGAGGCGCAGGCCTCCTGCCTGGGATCCTCCTACACTACTCGTGGTTGTCGTCAACGGCCTACACGTAGCAGTAGGCACCTCCGGTGTAGTAGGAGTCGTCATCGACGGTGGCGTCTGGCTCCTGGGCTCCGTTATCTGGTTGCAACAACCAGGTAGAAGGGGAAGGGGAAAAGAGGGAGAAAAGCAACCGTGAGTACTCATCCAAAGTACTTGCAAGCAAGAATCTACAGTACATATGCATGGGTATCTGTGTAAAGGGCCATATCGGTGGACTGAACTGCAGAATGCCAGAATAAGAGGGGGATAGCTAATCCTGTTGAAGACCAAGTAGCATCGCATAGCATAATCCTACCCGGCGATCCTCTCCTCGTTTCCCTATTAGAGAGCGATCACCGAGTTGTATCTGGCACTTGAAAGGGTGTGTTTTATTAAGTATCCGATTCTAGTTGTCATAAGGTCAAGGTACAACTCCGGGTTGTCCTTTTACCAAGGGACACGACTATTCAAATAGATAAACTTCCCTGTAGGGGTGCACCACATAACCCAACACGCTTGATCCCATTTGGCCGGACACACTTTTCTGGGTCATGCCCGGCCGTGGAAGATCAACACGTCGCAACCCTACCTAGGCACAACAGAGAGGTCAGCACGCCGGTCTAAATCCTATGAAGGCAGAGGTCTGGGCCCATCGCCCATTGCACACCTGCATGTTGCGTACGCGGCCGAAGAGCAGACCTAGCAACCTCCATTTCAAAGGAAGTTGCGTTACGCGGTCCAACCCGGCGCGTCGCTCGTCGGCCGACGCCACGAAGGCTTCGCCGATACCACGACGTCGAGTGCCCATAACTGTTCCCGCGTAGTTGGTTAGTACGTATAGACCAAATGGCCAGACTCAGATCAAATACCAAGATCTCGTTAAGCGTGTTAATTGATGTAAGCGCGAACACCGACCAGGGCCAGGCCCATCTCTCACCTAGGCGGTCCCAACCTGCCCTGTCGCTCCGCCACAAAGATCCACACAGAGGGCCGTCGGGACAAAGGTCCTTTCAGCCCCCAGTCCATGAATCACTCGCGGGTGCTCCACGAGCCGACCCGACTTTAGTCACCACATGTATCATGAATAAAGTATATAGTATGTACCCGTGACCACCTCCCGAGTGATCACGGCCCGATAGTATAGCATGGAAGACGGACAAGAATGTAGGCCACTGATGGAATACTAGCATCATATACTAAGCATTTAGGATTGCAGGTAAAGGTAACAACAGTAGTAGCAAGGACAGGCTATGCATCAGGATAGGATAAACGGAAAGCAGTAACAGGCTACACTACTCTAATGCAAGCAGTATAGAGAAGAATAGGCGATATCTGGTGATCAGGGGGGCTTGCCTGATTGCTCTTGCAAGAAGGAGGGGTCGTCAACACCGTAGCCGTACTGGGTAGCAGCGGCGTCGGTCTCGGTGTCTAGCGAGAGAAGAGGGGGAAGAAACAATAAATATAATGAAAATGCATGACGATGCATGACATGACAAAGCGTGATGCTAGGTGTGCCCAATCGTGGTAGTAGGTGATACCGACGAAGGGGGGAAACATCCGGGAAAGTATTCCTGGTGTTTCGCGTTTTCGGACAGATGAACCGGAGGGGGAAAGTTGCGAGTTCGATATGTTAGGGATGTGTGGACGACGAACGGGCTGCGTATCCGGATCCGTCTCGTCGTTCTGAGCAACTTTCATGTATAAAGTATTTTCATCTGAGCTAAGATTTATTTTATATGATTTTCTAAAGTTTTGAATCATTTTTAGAATTTATTTAATTAATTTAATACAACATTATTCAGAATAGAGTTTGCTGACATCATCATGACGTCAGCAGTCAACAAAGGTGTTGACTGGTCAAACTGATGTGTGGGCCCAGTGGGACCCACCTGTCATACACTGTTAGGTTAATTAGGGTTTAGGTTAAACTAATTACTGTTTAATTAAACTAACATGTTAATTAGATTAATTAAATTGGATTAATTAACTTAATTAATTTTGTTAATTAATTTATTTTTATTATTATTTTATCTAAAAACGTTCTAGGGCTTGGGCTCCTGTGTCATTGGGCCAAAGGGGCCACAACGGGTCGGGCTAACGGGCGCCGTTGCGGGCGAGGCGCCTGTCGGGGCGGACCCGAGGCGACTGGGTGGGCGCGTGTGCGCCGGAGCGCCGGGCGTGTGGTGGCGGCGTGGCTCACCGGCCGCCGCGCAAGTGGAGGCAACGCAGGGCGGCGCCAGGCGCTAGGGGTGGCCGGGCGAAGGCGAGGCGGGTGCGGGGAGCGGGGCCGCGGCCCTGAGCGGAGGCGGATGGAGACGGGCGAGCAGCGGGGCCGTGGAGCGCCACGCAGCGAGCGAGCAGTGAAGGCGAGGCGATGCACGGGTGAGCGTCGGACGGAGGAGCACGGGGCGGCGGTGACTGTGCGGAGGCGGCAGCGTGCGCTAGAGGAAGGAAAAAGTGGTGGGGGTTGCTGCGGGGTGCAGCAGGAGCAGGGGTAGGCAGGGGAGGCGGGCGTGTGTGTGCGCGCGCGATGGCGCGCCGTGCGGGGCGAGTGTGGCCCGTAGCGCGGGCGCGTTCAGTGACGAGTGAGCAGAGGGGGAAGGGGAGCGTGCTCACGAGCGTTGAAGGGGAGGGGTCGACGTGGCTCGGTGTAGGCCACCGGGGAGGAGGTCGAGGACGTCCGGCGTGGAGGAGACGAGGACGACGGCGCGGCGTCGCGGCGTCGGTGAGGCAGGCGTAGTACGATGGGGAGGAGGATGGGGATGCGGTGCAGGAGGTTGGGAGCCGCGAGGAGAAGGCCGGGGGTGGCGGTGCTCGACGCCGGCAGGCGGCGGCCTCAGGGGTGCGACGGCTCGGGTGCCCGCTCCACTGAGTGTGCGTGCGTGCGTGTGGTGGCGCGGGTGAGGGGACGAGGGGAGCGATGGGGAATCGAGTGAGCGGGTGGATCGGGTTAGGGTTAGGTGGGTGAGGCCATATAGGCCATGGGGTGGCCGGCTGGGCAGTTTGGCTGGGCCACTTGGCCATCTAGGCAAAGGCCCAGCGGGGGAGGGGGCTTCTTCTTCTTTTCTTTAGTTAGTTTTGTTTTTTCCTTTATTTATTTTCTCTTCTGTTTTATTTCATTTTAAACATTTAGGCGTTTTATAAAAGCACGGTTCCTTCACCATAAACACCTAAGCAATTATTTGCACACTCCGAACATTTTAGTTTAATATTTTGAAAATTTTATGTTTGCCTTTTATTCAATTTTGAATTTGAATTGATTTTTTAAACTAACACGGGATTATCAATAGTAACTGCGGTGACGTGGCATCATTAACGGGGGATTATTGTAGCCTAATTATCCGGGCGTCACAATTCTCCTCCACTACAAGAAATCTCGTCCCGAGATTTAAGAGGCGAAATGTGGGGAGGTTTTGGTTACGAAATTCTAACGGTTCTTCTCGGTCTTGGTTGCTTTTCTCGAAGAGGTCGATCCATAGCGTTGATGTCTCCATTTCTGTGCTTCTGTTCATCATGATGAAGTAGGCATCCTTTCTTCGGGATCTCCATCGTACTTACGAAAATGACAAGGGGAAACTTCGAATGAACGGGCCTCTAAAAGGTTGACTATCTCGTTGATAACATCGGGGATGGTGGCGGAAAGTAACTCTCGAATGGAAACTTAATAAAATACCGAGAGCAATATAAACAGGTATCATGGGAAGTTTCAAGCGGGCAAGCAATAGTTCGATGCCTGAAACAGGGTGTGAAAGGGGTTCAGAGCAACGGGAACAAGTATTGTGTTTCATAGCAGAAGTGATGATCTCTGGAAGGTGGCTCGTGAATTACATACTGTAGCGACCAGACCCGAATGGATCTAGTGCTCTGTGCTCAGTGTCATCCCTGGATCGAATGCCGACACCACACAAGATTTCAAGGATTTATAGCAGAGTAGCAATCACACACTTATTACATCGTTGTCCACAAGGGAACTTAATACAATAATATGGCTTAAGGCCATCTAAAGATAACAGCGAAGACTTGGAAGACAAGTGAGTCCATCAACTCCAACGGCATCACCGAGTATAGAACCACGACCTAACACCTTACTCGTCTTCTTAAAAGTCTGCAACATGAAAAGTTGCAGCCCGAAAACGGGTCAGCACATGGAATATGCTGGCAATGTAACACATAGATAACAATGAAGCAACAAGCCTATACTACATGCATATATGGCTGGTGGTAAGGCTCTACGGTTACATTTTTGCATAAAGCTGATTTTTCCCTACATCAAAGGAATAATTTTATTTAACTATCATGGTGGTTGTTAAACATTGAGAATGGTTGACAAGATCCTCAATCCCAATTAAAAAGTACTCATTAAAACCCAATAACTTTATTATTAGAAGTAACATGTTGAGATTCACATGATATTCAAGTACTAGATACTCAAGATTTGTCCATAACCGGGACACGGCTAATCATGGTTAGTTTATACACTCTGCAGAGGTTTGCACTTTTCCCCACAAGACTCGATCGCCTCCCGCTTGGTTCTCGCACTACATGGTGTTTGAGAGACGGATGACCGAGACATAGTCTTTCGTAAGCGCTTAGCACCTTACATGTGGGTAGACCGTATCAACCTACATCCCCTACATCAGCTAGCCTACCCGTAAGAGTTCGCACCAACTTAGTCAACTACGCCAGAGCCCATAATTGGCTTGTGGCTGCACACGGAAGTTCCCAGTTTGAATAATCTTATGATCCCTTAGAGCACAGGTGGCGGTCCAAGAAATACAGTAAGTCTCGATAGAAACCAGTGCCTCAATCCACCCAGATGTGTGTTTAGGTTGCCACCTTAAATAAACCATTAATTAACAATCTCACATCTGTCATGGATATTCACTCACCCAATCCACGCCTACTAGCATAGCATGGCATAATCAAGCAAACGTAGAAGTAACTCCCAAGGTTTCATAAGTAAAACAGGTAATAGGTACTACCTCAATCTACTTCCCATCCCACAATTTAATTAGATCCTAAACAATGCAAGTGTTTGAGGGTTGATCTAATGCAATAAAACTGGGTAGTAGAAAAGGTATGATCAAAGTGTTACTTGCCGTGCTGATGATCCATGAGTCCTAAAGATTCAAGTAACAAGCGGCGCACTCCGGTGATCTAACGCAGACAAACAACAAGCATACAATAAGTACTCATCTAATGCACGGGAAATCTCGAATAAAAGATCTAACCAGATAGTTCAACTTAAGAACCTCGTTGCAAAAGAATCAAATCAAATAAAGCATCGAAAGTCGGAACTCGAGAGAGAACGACTCGGTTTAGCAATCTGAAACTAGGTCAAAATTTTACAGTAGCAAAACTCTGTGTAAGTAGGTTAGTCGGAACGGCGGTTTAGAACGAAACTCCAGCGCTTGAATCACCCGATTCCGATAAACGAGCAAGAAATAAAACAGATTTGAAAATCGGATCGTAAATCGAATCAAAAATAATGGATTAAATCCGATTTAAAAGAAAACGACGAACGGATTAAATAACGGACGTTCGTTAACAGAACTAATCCAACGAACGCGTTCATTGAAATAAACGGGTCGGTGAACGTTCACTAAATAAGAAAACCGAAAAAAAATAAAACCCATCTAGGTTTTTGAAAAAAAAACAGAACATCGCAAAAAAAAACCGGATCGGTCTTTTTAAAAAAAACCGGATCGGATCGGATCGGGGCGGCGGCTACCTCCGGCTGGTTCGCCGGGCGGGCTCGCGGCTCCGGGGGGCCCGGGTCGGGAGGCGGGCGAGGGGGTTCCGGGGGGGTCATGGGCCTGGAGGGGCGGCGAGGGTTCCGGGTCCCGGCTGGCGAGGGGCGGCGAGGGATGACGGGCGGCGGCCTTCGGACGGCGGGCGGCTCTGGCCGGGCTCGGGTGGAGGCGGCGACGGCTGGTTGAGGGAGAGGAGGGGGCGGCGGGGTTAAATAGGAGGGGGGCGCCGGGTGGCTTGGGGAGGGGGCAAGCCGGGTGGGAAGGCGGCGGCGGCGCGCTGGCCCCGAGCGGGACTCGGGCGGCGGCGGCGAGGCATCACAAGCGGCGGCGTGGCGCGAGGGAGAGAGGGAGGCGGGCAGGCGGGGCCGGGCCCGGCTGGGCTGGGCCGGGCTGGGCCTTGGCCTGGGGGCGTTTAAAACAAAACAAAACGGATTAAAAAAATATCAAACGAACTCCGATTTTAATAAAATTAATTTTCCCGACTCCTAAAAATGAGTCGAACAAAATGAACTTTAAAAAGCGGCAAACATGCATAAATTTTTAAAATACTCATTTTGCCTAAACAAAATAAATCTTCCAAAACCAAATTTTGATTTATTTATAATATCTTCATTTTTCCTAAATATTGGGAAAGTCATATTATTCCCTCTCTTAAGTTTTTATAGGAAAAACTTTATGAAGATAATTAAATAAATCCAATGATCCTATTTTCAAAATTTGAGAAATCCCAAATATGAAAATAATGAAACTTCCAACTTCTCCGCGGGTCCTTGAGGTGCGAGAAATGTTCTAGGATCGGAACATGCGAGAAAATATGATATGCAGGATGACCTAAGGTAGAACATTCCAAATGGAAAATTTGGGCTGTTACAAACCTACCCCTTAAGATGAATTTCACCTCGAGATTCGGGTTGGCTAGAAAATAGGTGAGGGTGGTCCTTGAGCAAAACTTCCTCTCTTTCCCAGTGGCTTCATCCTCGCAGTGGTGGCTCCACCGAACTTTGCAAAACTTGATAACCTTGGCAAGTAGTAACTCGCTGGCATAATCGAGAATCTTAACCGTCTTTCCTCATATGTCAAGTCATCCTTCAACTGAATTGCTTCCGAAGTACTGTGTCTCTTAACGGTACCTCTGCTATCTCGGGTGACATTTCTTCAATCGAGAAACATGGAATACATCGTGAACTCCTGACAGTCCTTCTGGTAATTCCAACTTATAAGCAACTTCTCCCATGCGTTGCAAAATCTTATACGGTCCAACGAAACGTGGTGCTAACTTTCCTTTAACTCCAAAACGCTTAACTCCTCGAAGCGGGGATACTCTGAGATATACTGCTCCAACTTCATACTCAATCGCTTTGGCGCTTTGAATCGGCATAGCTCTTTTTGTCTGGACTGGGCTACCTTGAGCTCGTCTCAATCAACTTAACTTTCTGCTCGCATTCCTTAATCAAATCTGGTCCAAACAACCGACGATCTCCGGGCCATTCCCCATAACAACGGTGTCCTGCACCTTCTTCCATACAAAGCCTCGAAAGGTGCCATCTTCAAGCTGGTTTGATAACTGTTGTTGTAGGAAAATTCTGCATACGGCAAATTTTCATCCCAGCTAGATCCATAATCTAGGGCACAAGCTCTCAAAGATGTCCTCCAAAAATCTGAT
Organism: Aegilops bicornis; assembly: GCA_021605145.1. Classification (NCBI taxonomy): domain Eukaryota; kingdom Viridiplantae; phylum Streptophyta; class Magnoliopsida; order Poales; family Poaceae; genus Aegilops; species Aegilops bicornis. The sequence continues at coordinate 149,689,071 of CM038674.1, read as the reverse complement.
TGACTCTCTCTCGGCATCCATCGGTCTGCATGGGTGGAAAAGCTGTACTGAATTCCAATCGGGTTCCCAATGTTTCGTGTAACCGGTTCCAAAATTTCGAGGTAAACCGGGTTCCTCTATCTCGATACGATGCTCCTCGGAACTCCGTGTAAGCACACAATTCTGGTCATGTATATCTTTGCCAACTTAGCACTCGCTATAGGTGGTCTTAATCGAATAAAATGAGCTACCTTTGTTAAACGGTCGACTATAACCCAAATCGAGTCATATCCTCGAACGAGTCTTTGGTAATCCTTGATAAAATCCATGCCTAGTTTATCCCACTTCCATTCGGGTATCGGCAATGGTTGTAACAATCCTGGCCGCTTCGATGTTCTGCCTTTACTTTCTCGACATACATCGCAAACTGCTACATACTCCGCAATATCCTTCTTCATTCCGGTCCACCGAAGTATTCTTCAAATCCAAGTACATCTTGGTATTTCCTGGGTGAATCGAATAGGGTGAATCATGAGCTTCTTGTAAAATCAACTTCCTGATCTCTGGGTTATTGGGCACATAAACACGGTCTTCAAACCATAGGGTATCGTGCTCATCCTCACGAAATCCTTTAGCTTTTCCTTTGCTCATTTTCTCCTTTATAGAGGCAACTTCCTCATCTGCCTTTTGGGCTTCTCTGATTTGGTCCATCAGCGTTGACTGAATTTCCAATGCTGCTACATAGCCTCTCGGAACTATTTCCAAACATAGCTCTCGAAGGTCCTCGGCTAACTCATTGGGTATTCCTCCCATCATTAGGGTATTGACGTGGCTCTTACGGCTCAATGCGTCTGCTACGACATTAGCCTTCCCGGTGATAATGCAATCTCATGTCATAATCCTTGATAAGCTCTAACCATCTCCTTTGTCCGAGATTCAATTCCTTCGTGTGAAGATGTACTTCAAACTCTTGTGATCCGTGATATACTTCACAATGATTTCCAATGAGAAAAATGTCTCCACGCCTTCGTGGCATGCACAACGGCTGCTAACTCCAAATCATGAGTGGCATAGTTCAACTCATGGGGCTTAAGTTGTCGTGAAGCATACGAAACAACTCTTCCTTCCTGCATAAGCACTGCTCCAAGTCCTCGACGTGAAGCGTCGCAATACACCTCATAAACCTTAGTCTGATCTGGCAATATCAAAACTGGTGAGGTAACCAATCTTTTCTTCAACTCCTGAAAACTTGCCTCACAGTCCTCAGTGCATATAAATTTGTTTTCCTTCTTCAACAATTCTGTCATAGGCTTAGCAATCCTTGAGAAATTCTCAATGAACCTTCGGTAGTATCCTGCGAGTCCGAGGAAACTCCGAATCTCTCCAACTGTTGTTGGTGCTTCCCATTTGGTTACGGTCTCAACTTTTGTGGGATCAACTGCTATCCCTTCTCCGGATATAACATGTCCGAGAAATCCAACTTCCTTTAGCCAAAACTCACATTTGCTGAACTTGGCGCATAACCTGGTGTTCCCTCAGTTTCTCCAAAACCAATCGCAAATGTTCCTTGTGTTCCTCTTCATTCTTCGAAAAAAAAATGTCATCAATGAACACCACGACGAACTTATCCAAAAACTCCATAAACACTTTGTTCATCAGGTTCATGAAATAGGCTGGTGCGTTAGTCAGTCCAAATGACATAACGGTATACTCGTATAGTCCATATCTCGTGGTAAATGCTGTCTTGGATATGTCCTGCTCCCGAATCTTCAACTGATGGTACCCTGATCGCAAGTCGATCTTGGAAAACACCTTGGCTCCTTGCAAGCGATCAAACATGTCATTTATCATAGGTAGTGGGTACTTGTTCTTGATTGTTACTTCATTCAATCCACGATAATCAACAACCATTCTTAACGATCCATCCTTCTTCTCCACTAGCAAAACGGGTGATCCCCAAGGTGAAGAACTTGGGCGTATAAAACCTTTATCCAAAAGCTCCTTAATCTGCTTCTTGATTTCCGCCAAACTCGTGTCCGCATCCTATATGGTCGCTTCGATATTGGGCCTGTTCTCGCAAAAGTTCTATCAAAACTCAATGTCTCTATCCGTGGCATTCCCGGCAACTCTTCCGGAAATACATCAGAAAATCCTTCACCACCGTACTTCTTCCTGCACCACTCCTGATAGGCAATTAACTTGCGCTCTTCTCTGCTGATGCCGTGATACATACTTAATCCTTCTTCCTTATGGTGTTGTGAGCAAAATCGTCTTACTTGCGCAATCGATGTTTCCTCCATACATCGACAGCCAATCCATACCGAGAATTACATCAAATCCTTGCGATTCCAGAATGATCAAATCCGTCGGGAATACATGCCTTCCTATACTTAATGGCACTTGAAAACATCCTTGTCTGGCCATATACTCCGCTCCTGGTGAGCTTACTAGCAAAGGGGTTTTAAGAATCCGAGGTCGCGTCTCGGAGGCATCTGATGGGTTTAGAAAAGATGAGAATTTAGAATAGAATGAGGTCTAAGGGGAATCACTACCCAATGCACATGAGCAAATACACACAAAATCGCTTCATTCAATCAAACAAAGGCTTACAACGATCTAACTATCGCAAAGGTGCGTGTACTATAATGTTTACATGGAGGGAAATACTACTAATATGTGGGGGACTTCTACTAATTTGAACCGGTGGAAGACTCCATAATGTCTGCTCCAGCTTCGTCTTCAAAGTCGGGTTCACTTGGATCCGAATCGGTGTCGTCGATGTTGATGTAGTCGCTTGGGCAATCGACATACTGGTCTTCATTCATTCCTGAGCGCCAACTTCTTCTTGAGTTCTTCAATCTCGTACTTAAGATCGTTATTGTGTCTTGCTAGAGCTACGATCTCGCCCATATAGTCCTTGCGAAGTTGTCTTTAGTTCTTCTTCCAGTTCGATGATCCTTCCCTTTGCATTCTCGCAACTCCAACATATCATTGCACATCCTGGTTCTCCAAGGCCGAATGTGCTGGTTTAACTCCTGGATGAAAGCTGCAATGGATCTATCCTTGTTGGTGCTGACGACGTCCCATTTGTCATCTCGGCGTCCGCAAATCTGGTAGATTGTGTTCTTGAGGTCTTCTTGATAAACTTCTCCAATGCGTCCCATGGTGATGTGAGCTGCCATGCTCTTTCCTGCACTCCAAGTTGGTGCAATCGAAAACACTATCTATAGGCTTGGTGATTGGGGCGAATGTCCTTCCCGGAATGTGAGCGTGAATCTTCGGTAGCTCCTCTTCGCAGAGTGGCGTTGAAAGTCCGGTGAAGCTTGGTAGTCCAATGTTCAGTACTTGGTAACTTCCTTCAAGTGAAATCCAAAAGGTGTGCCTTCATCCGGTTGGGTGTACTTGATCTTCGCGTCCTTCATCCTAAAGAGAGTAGAAAAGATGAGGAGTTAGAAAATGGGAAGAGAATAGTGATCTATGGCTTTATCTTAGTGGTCGTGTCCTATAGTCAGCGTGTGCTCTGATACCATTCTCTGTAGCGACTAGACCCGAATGGATCTAGTGCTCGTGCTCGATGTCATCCCCGGATCAAGAATGCCGACACCACACAAGATGCAAGGATTTATAGCAGAGTAGCAATCACACACTTATTACATCGTTGTCCACAAGGGAACTTAATACAATAATATGGCTTAAGGCCATCTAAAGATAACAGCGGAAGACTTGGAAGACAAGTGAGTCCATCAACTCCAACGGCATCACTGAGTATAGAACCACGACTCTAACACCTTACTCGACGTCCGAAAAGTCTCAGAACGTGAAAAGTCAGCAGCCCGAAAACGGGTCAGCACATGGAATATGCTGGCAATGTAACACATAGAGAACAATGAAGCAACAAGCCTATACTACATGCATATATGGCTGGTGGTAAGGCTCTACGGTTACATTTTTGCATAAAGCTAATTTTTTTCCTACATCAAAGGAATAATTTTATTTAACTATCATGGTGGTTGTTAAACATTGAGAATGGTTGACAGATCCTCAATACCAATTAAAAGTACTCATTAAAACCCAATAACTTTATTATTAGAAGTAACATGTTGAGATTCACATGATATTCAAGTACTAGATACTCAAGATTTGTCCATAACCGGGGACACGGCTAATCATGATTAGTTTATACACTCTGCAGAGGTTTATGACTTTTCCCCACAAGACTCGATCGCCTCCGCTTGGTTCTCGCACTACATGGTGTTTGAGAGACGGATGACCGAGACATAGTCTTTCGTGGCGCTTAGCACCTTACATGTGGGTAGACCGTACTAACCTACATCCCCTACATCAGCTAGCCTACCCGTAAGAGTTCGCACAACTTAGTCAACTACGCCAGAGCCCATAATTGGCTTGTGGCTGCACACGGAAGTTCCCAGTTTGAATAATCTTATGATCCCTTAGAGCCCTGGGTGGCGGTCCAAGAAATACAGCAAGTCCTGATAGAAACCAGGTGCCTCAATCCACCCAGATGTGTGTTTAGGTTGCCACCTTAAATAAACCATTAATTAACAATCTCACATCTGTCATGGATATTCACTCACCCAATCCACGCCTACTAGCATAGCATGGCATAATCAAGCAAACGTAGAAGTAACTCCCAAGGTTTCATAAGTAAAACAGGTAATAGGTACTACCTCAATCTACTTCCCATCCCACAATTTAATTAGATCCTAAACAATGCAAGTGTTTGAGGGTTGATCTAATGCAATAAAACTGGGTAGTAGAAAAGGTATGATCAAAGTGTTACTTGCCTTGCTGATGATCCGCGAGTCCTAAAGATTCGAAGTAACAAGCGGCGCACTCCGGGTGATCTAACGCAGACAAACAACAAGCATACAATAAGTACTCATCTAATGCACGGGAAATCTCGAATAAAAGATCTAACCAGATAGTTCAACTTAAGAACCCTGGTTGCAAAAGAATCAAATCAAATAAAGCATCGAAAGTCGGAACTCGAGAGAGAACGACTCGGTTTAGCAATCTGAAACTAGGTCAAAATTTTACAGTAGCAGAACTCTGTGTAAGTAGGTTAGTTTGAACGGCGGTTTCAGAATCTAAACTCCAGCGCTTGAATCACATGATTCCGATAAACGAGCAAGAAATAAAAGAGATTTGAAAATCGGATCGTAAATCGAATCAAAAATAATGGATTAAATCCGATTTAAAAGAAAAACGCATTTAACGGATTAAATAACGGATGTTCGTTTAACAGAACTAATCCAACGAACGCTGTTCATTGAAACAAACGGGTCGCTGAACGCTCACTAAATAAGAAAACCGAAAAAATAAAACCCATCTAGGTTTTTGAAAACCGAACATCGCAAAAAACCGGATCTGTCTTTTTTAAAAAAACCGGATCGGATCGGATCGGGCGGCGGCTACCTCCGGCTGGGGCTCGCGGCCCGGGGGTCGGCGGGTCGGGAGGGGCGGCGAGGGGCTCGGGGTCCGGCGTCGGGCGAGGGCGGCGAGGGCGACGGCGGCGGCCTTCGGACGGCGGCGGCGGCTCGGGCTCGGGTGGAGGCGGCGGCGGGATGGGTTGAGGGAGAGGAGGGGCGGCGGGGTTAAATAGGAGGGGGGGGGGCGCCGGGTGGCTTGGGGAGGGGCAAGCCGGGGGGGAAAGGCGGCGGCGGCGGCGTCGTCCCCGAGTGGGACTCGGCGGCGGGCGGGCAGGCATCACATGTGGGCGGCGCGCGCGAGGGAGAGAGGGAGGCGGGTGGCTGGGCTGGGCCTGGCCGGCTGGGCCGGCCGGGCCTTGGCCCGAAGGCGTTTTTTAAACAAAACAAAACGGATTAAAAAAAAATATCAAACGAACTCCGATTTTAATAAAATTAACTTTCCCCGACTCCTAAAAATGAGTCGAACAAAATGAACTTTAAAAACGGCAAACATGCATAAATTTGTAAAATACTCATTTTTGCCTAAACAAAATAAATCTTCCAAAACCAAATTTTGATTTATTTATAATATCTTCATTTTTCCTAAATATTGGGAAAGTCATATTATTCCCTCTCTTAAGTTTTTATAGGAAAAACTTTATGAAGATAATTAAATAAATCTAATGATCCTATTTTCAAAATTTGAGAAATCCCAAATATGAAAATAATGAAACTTCCAACTCTCTCCGAGGGTCCTTGAGTTGCGTGAAATTTTCTAGGATCGGAAAAATGCGAGAAAATATGATATGCATGATGACCTAATGTATAACATTCCAAATTGAAAATTTGGGATGTTACACATACGAAGCCAAGCATGAGGAATAACTTTGGAAACAGGGGGTGTACAGGAGAGTCAAGTTTCGATCCTGTGAAACTGTGGGTTATGGGCCAACCATGTGGGTTAAAAGTAGAAAGTGGGCTGACATCTTGCACGGTCACAATAGCAAGGCATGTCAGAGGGTAGTCAGTCAGTTATGTTTGCAACAACGTCGGTACCAAGGGCGAGGGACGAAGAGAACCATCTTCCTGCTCGTTGAACGAGGCGGACCAATAGGCAAAGTTCTCATCCATCGGTGGTTACCGGAATGCTATCGACAAATGCAACAGGGTCTTGCTGACAGAATTGTACACCGGGGTGTTTACATAAGCAGGAGAATATTACTGCTTAGATAATATAGATCACAAGAAAGATCGAACAAAACAATGAAAAGGAAAATGGGTTTAAACACATATTTCAGGGGTATATCCTTCCCAAGGACAAGCAGAGCATGATATCCATGGCAGGATATAATGTAGATAACCCTTTAGGTAAGGGGAGAGGAAGTTTATGAAATTTCCCAAACAACGGAGTTTGAATAATTGATAAAGGAAATTTAGCATGGTGCTTCAAATGTTCTTATCGATGATCAGAGTACCACAAACATGCTTTGAGATAGCATTACATGGTCTTCAAGCAGAGGTCGGACTTTGGATACACAAAGGATCCATCAAGATAAACTTATTAAACAAGGCATTCAATTTCCTCATGGAAAAATGGTTAACCTTGTTAAAAAGAAAACTATAACACTAGGTCCTCCGGTCAGGTGTGCTAGGATGACATCACCTTACCGGGTCATATAATGATCAATGGTATAACTCTTGGACATATGTTCCAACCATCATATCTAACCGAGATTCAGATCTGACTAGGATGCCTGAGAAGAAAAAGGCGCGACACAAATTGACGAGAAGACATCATAAGATTCTCGGGAAATGTACCACGGAAGCAAGTTCCGAAACAAGAGTTCATCATTAAATCAAGGAGATGGTTAGGAGGTGGCTGATGGACTCAACGACAATTCATTGAGATTCCCAAAAGATGGATTTCCACACTTATGTGAACAAGGAGATAACATTTGTCAGATCAAATGATATAACGAGGTATGTTGGAGGAAAACATACACAGTTAAACATTGGTTGTAAGGTGTACCCGAAATATGGGATTAGATAGCATGATCAATGTTAGAATGGTGATCTGATAACCAATGGTCAAAGGATGAAATATCGACCATCAACTTCAAAGTAATAGGGTTGCTAGAAGTTTTGAAGTCGCACATCATAGTTTGATTGTCGGTTTTCCGGTTAGAAATAACATGGGGACCAAGGAATGAACGTGTCGGTGGAAACGACACCTTTGGGATCACAAGGATCCCTACTGCGGTTGCGGGGTGCGGGGTTGAGAGAAGAGCGGATCTGACAGAGAGTACGCGGTTCGTTTATCCAGGTTCGGGCCGCGAGGATGCGTAAAACCATAGTCCTGCTTTGGTGGATGTATTCTGAGTTCTTGAGCTAGCTATGGGGTGTAATGAGCTCCAAAAGCCGAATCCTTCTCCTGGTCGCCTCGGGCCTCCTTTTATAGGAAAAGGGGTGGCCACAGTGGGAAGTAGGAGGTGGAAAGGGTACAGTGCCGCAAGGTTATCCCTCGTATTACAAGACAAGATGCATTTAATGCATCGCTTACGTGTCCTCTTGCTTTATCGGGGGTGGGGACGGAGCCCGTCCCGTCCGTTGCCGCCTCGCCTGGCTTCGACACGCGCCCTGGCCAACGGTGCGGGTGGCGCCATGTAGGCAGGCAGGCAGCTGAGGTGGCGCGGTAGTAAGGTCTTCACGAAGATCTGCATGCCACCAAGCAGGTGCTTGCTGAGTTGGTGTAGAGGCCGATCGTCGCCACGTAGGTGCATGCCTAGCTGGTCGGGCTGGCAGCTGCTTAGGGATGGTCGGTGGAATCTTGGTTGATGCGGGCCTAGCAGTGGCCTGTTGACGTCCTCGGCAAGGGCCTTGCCGGGGCCCCGGCAAGGGTCTTGCCGTGGCGCTTGCCGTCGTCCCTGGCAAGGCACCTGCCGAGGGCCTTGTGGATATCCTTAGCTAGAATCCTACCAAGGGTTGTCGTCTATTGGTCCTCATCTGGTCTTGTACGTTTATGATCTTGACGAAGATCTGCATGCCACCAACGAGGTGTCTCCCGAGCTGTTGCCTCAACGTAGTAGATTACGCTAGAGGTTGTGGGCTCAAGGGTGACTCGCTCTGGAGGTGTGGGGCGAGCTGCCCCGGCAAGGGTCTTGCCGAGGCTGCCAAAGCTGTCCCCGGCAAGGGTCTTGCCGGGGGAGCTTGCTTCGTCCCTCCGCTTCTTGTGGTTTTTGGCCTTGGCGTTGCTTTGATTATCTTGGGCTTTGGTCTTACGTTGGCTCACCTCCCTTGACCTGCTTGGTGCACTGCATGCGCGGCTCGACCGCCTGCACAGGTATAAGGGTACAAAAAGTGCACTCTCTATTTGTACACCGACAGGAGCCCCCGGGCCTGGGCCACACATAAGCGTGACGCGTTGTTGGGCTAGGCCCAGAATGCTGCTCCGGCAGGTAGGGTGGCTTTTACCGCGGTGCATGGTGCAGCGTGGAGGGGTGTGCGTGACGTGGGCGACATGTGTGGGGCGGTTTCCGCACGCATGCGTCACGTCGTAGTGAAGAGGCGGCCCGCGCCTTCCCCGTAAAAAGAGGGAGGCGTGGAGGCGCGGCTCATCTACTGAACAGGGCTGGGGCGCGGTCTTCAAGGCGTCCACTCCCCACGACCACGGGGTGGGGAGAGGTCGCTTCGCCTGTCCCCTCGGTTCTGCATGTCCGCCACGCGTCCCCCATGCACTTGGGGTCACAAGCGGCGGGGGCGGGAAACCGGGCCGCTGCTGGTTGGGGCAGCGAGTCGGTCCCGATTCCGTGCGCCTCTGGTGGCTGGATTGGTCGAACGGGGCGGCCAAGCCCCCGACTCTGTCTCTTTATAGAGAGGGGAGGGGAGCGGCATTCCACATTCTTCCATCATCCATCTTCTTCTTCTTCTCTGCTTCTTTCTCCCTCTTGCTATGACGAGAGGAGGCGCGGGTTCTTCGACGGTGGCGGCGAGGGTCGCAGCTCGTCAGCGCGTCCCTCCAACTCCCGAGCCCGAGGCGGCGGAGCCGGCTACGAGAGGGAGAGGGAGGGGGCGCGGTCGAGGTCGCCGTGGTGGTCGGGGAAGAGGAGGTCGAGGCGGAGCGGTGGCTGTGCTTCCGCAAACCGTGTCTCCTGTGATGGAGGGCCACGTCGGGGACCAGCCCCATGAATTCTTCATCAGGTTGCACCGATCACCGCGCCTCGTCTTCGCCTCCCCACCCCCTTTGCTGCGGAGATGGAGCTCGACCCGCCCCAGACCCTCAAATTGCAGATGAGGGGCTACAGGATCAGTGGCACGCGGGTCCGCGTCGACTTCCCTTCTCCTCATGTGATGTACCTCCGTCGGGGATGGAAAACATTTGCTCGTATCCATAGCCTGACGGTGGGGCTCGTCCTTTTCTTCAAGTTAATGGAGGGCGGCGTGCTCTCCGTCAAGGTCTTTGGAGATCTTGGAACTCGCCTGAAGTGCTGCGTGGAGAGCTCCTCCAATGATGAAGATTCCTCCTCGAGTGAGAGTGACGAGGAGGACAGCGAGAGCGACGACGAGGGTAGTAGGCGGCAGGATGACGGGTCCGATTAGGTGTCGGTCCCGTCGTCCAGGGGCGATGTTCGCAGCAGCAGCATCTACACCGAGCCCCTCAAACTTCTCGGGGCCGTCTCCTTGGGCGGCTGGCGTAGAAGGCGCGGGGAAGGCGAAGAAGGCAGATGGCGGGCCGTCAACTCGGACTACGCGGGCACCGACGGCTTCGTCGCGTATTGTCGGTCTTGCCGCCTCGTCTTCCAGCTCTTCCACCGTCATCATCATCACCATCCTCTCGTTGGGGTGGCCGCCGGGATGTTCTCCCGGTGCCTTCTGCTGCTCGTACTTTGCCTAGGCGCTCCTTTCGCCCTTTTGCCGTCTTGCTCTGCTTCCTGAGGAGAGGGACAAGAAAGGGATCACGGGCACTGTCATGGATTTGTCACGGCAGATGACCTTAGTGTCAGGACTTAGTCGCGAGGCCAACGCATCTATGTGGTAGCTTGAGAGGGGTTGAGCGGAATCGAGAGACGCAACACAAGACAGGGATTTAGACAGCTTGCCCCGGAAACATCATCCGTAAAAACCCTACATGCTGTTTGAGGCTAGGTCTCATTATCATCACGAGGGATTCGTCAGAACCGCTCTCCTCTTTGTGTCTAGCCCTAAGATTGTTTCTTCTTGCTTGTAGCTTGTCCCTCTTTGGGGAGCCCTACCCTCCTTATATATGTTGAAGAGGTGGGTTACATGTAGAGTCCAACTCGGACTTAAGACTTAACTATTCTAACTTATCGCCATGGGCTTCTTAACATCTTGGGCTTCATAACGTCTTGGGCTTATAACCCCGGCAACCCAGCTTATCACTGTTTGCGGTTTAACATTGTCTGCCGGTTTAACATTGTTCCGCCGGTTTAACATTTTCTCGCCGGTTTACCACCACCGGTTTACCGTCTGTCTTGACTCTCTGTTTTAACTCTCCGCCGGTTTACCAAATTACCGGTTTACCAAGTGCCAGCCGTTATTAACTCCAGCGGGTCATACCGCTGAGGTATATCCCCGACATTAGCCCCCAGTTTAATTTGGATTTATCCATGTTAAACTGATCCTGAGCATCTTTAAATCCTTGTCATTTCCTTCTAGAAAATCTAGGTCAATAGGCCAGCTTCATAATCAATTTGCTGACATTGGTTTATCACAGAGAAATATTGTGAAGAATAACTCCTTTGACTCAACTCCCAATGCTTAACAAAAATATTGGTCTTTGAAATAATCATCTGATTTTTAGCCGGTTTAAGAATGTCGAACTTTGCCGGTTTACAAATATTGATGGCACCGGGTCATAACTGTTTGTTAACATCAGCTTTTGAAAATATACCTCTTATATGCCTATCACTTGTAGCCCTCAACTCTTCAGAAGGTAACGTAGTAACAGCTTAAGATTTGCTTCAATATGAATGTCACTAGCTTGAAGAAATCCAGGTTGTTCATCTCAATCACTAGTCAGAATTGAGTATTCCACATATGTAGCCCCCAAGTGCCGGGTTGTCATGCTTGCGACAACTTCGGGACTTATAATTTCCTGATGCTCATAAAAACTTCAACCAAATGTAGCCCCCAAGGGCCGGGTCATTATGCACATAATGAACAGGACTTTATATATACTTCATTGAGAATAACATTATATTATGTAACTCCCATCATGGGGCTTGAACCCACGTTCACAAGGTTGAGAGCTTTGTGCTTTACCAACTGAGCAGTGGACCCTTCAATATAATGGATAAAAAGCTTTGTACCTTGAATAGTTGAACAGGAGCAATTGGTAGCCCCCAAGGGCCGGCTCGTTATAATATGATGAGTCGGGTCTTCAATAAGGTGAGCAAACAATGACTTTGCATTAGCCCCCAAGTGTCATGGTGCATGCTTGCATCGACATGAGACTTGCATATTTGATGTAATCTCAACTTGAATAATGTAGCCCCCAAGTGCCGGGTCGTAAGCCTGCAGCAACTCGGGACTATTCCTTCGATTATAAAATAAATCATATCCATTGATAATATAATAGCCATTGCGCTAAAGCGACTTTGAAAACCTTAATCACGGTACTGGTTACTGATAACCATAATAAAATCCAGCCATGTTGGCTATTTGAAGATTTGAATAATATAGTCCAATTATTTATGAGCGCATCATTCCAATGGCGCAATCCAAATATGTACGGGCGACTTATAGTCCAAAGCCAGGCCGGGTTAACAAACACCGGATAATTTCTCATCATATACTGGCGACTTATCGTCTTAAAGCCAGGCCGGTTTAATAAACACCGGATAATTTATCATCATGCTTTATTCAACCTGTCTCTGCATATAACAAGTTTAAAGTGTCCTGGCGGTTTACCGCCGGACGGGTCATAATGCCCAACATATAACCCAGGTTTATAACCAAGGCTGCACTTAATAATAATCAATGAAATATATCATACCTGTGACATTGAATCACATCATTGGTTTACCAACTTTTTGTAGTAAGGGTGATAACCCCAATCTTGAGTAATGATAACTCCTTTCATACTGTGTCGGTTTATGATAAAACCGTACAGGGTTGTGATAAACACCGGTTTAACCATATATATCATGGCGACTCGTAGTCAAACCAGATCGGGCGGATAGTCTCCGGATTATGATTTGATCATGTCTTGACAACTTGTAATTGAAAGTCAAGCCTGGTTAATGAACACCGTTTACTCCATAATAAGATGGTAACATAAAATCAAACCGGGCAGATAGTCTCCGGATTAAGATTTAACCGTGTTTCATCAATTTGTAATTGGCAGTTTGAAACGGATTAACAATGTCGGTTTAAAAACGCAACAAAAATCAAATAACAGTTATGAAAAAAATATGGAAGCAAAGGCAATGATAAAACCGTTTGCAAAAAGAGGCTTTACTGAGCCGATCAGATGGTGTTACCATGGTCGGACAATACCAACCACCCAATAAGGGGGAGCTATGGTTCAAGTCAGCCGGGTCCCCAACTGAAACCGTGGCATTATGCCGATCAAGTGGCGTGGCGTTGGTTCGGGCTCGACCAAGCCCCCAAGTGACTCTATGGCCTTAGGTCGATCAAGAGGCGTGATCGGTTCAGACTTGACCATGTCCCCAAGTGATCTGGTGGCTTTACCTATCAAAAGGTGTTGCATTGGTTGGGACACCACCAAGCCCCCAAGTGATGTTGTGGCACTAGGTCGATCAAGAGGCGTGGCTATGGTTCGGATACGACCAAGCCCCCAAGTGATCAATAATATGATAAGCCAATAAGGCATGATACCCATGTTTGGACCACGCATCATGGCAGCAGGTCCTCTTTGGCACCCTTTAACTTTTGCAAGAGATAAATCCTTCTTGAACCGGGATTTTGAACCGGATATTGAGAGCTTCAAAGCTTTGTGGGAGACATCTTTCCTTGAACCGGATTTTAAACCGAATCTTCATTTTCACCGGAAATTTTCTCGATGGCCTTTAAACTCGGACTTGCGAAGTTAATTCCTTTTGAACCGGACATTTTAAACCGGATTTGAACCAGATACTAAGGGCTTCAGCTTTGTGTGGGAGACGGATTCCCTTAAACCGGAATATAAACCGGAAACATCATTGTGAGCCGGAATATTTCGCAGCCTTTAAATTTTCATCAATATAACAAAGAGCCTCCGGGACCGGGTTTCCCTTCAACATCCTGGGGCACTTGAATTTGCTGAAACTGGCAAGACTTGCTGCATCATGTCATCGTAGCCCCCGAGTCTTAAGATGAATCAAGGAGTTGTCTTGAGATTCTCCGTACTTTACCATAGCAGAAGGTATATATCATCGGTGTTAATAGCGCGATGTAAATCCACAGAAGGTTGAGGTGACTGCGGCGGATTATAGATGATCCCGTATGAGCCGTGTCAGCAACTCGGCTAGTGATTCCTTCCAATTGGTTATTTGAAGTTGACCAAACTGTAGTGGCAACGATTTGTACGCATGTCCTTTAACCCATCCAGTGCATTTGCAGCTGAATGATAATTTGCCTCCAATATATTGAAAGAAAATCCGGGACCGGCTTTTTATTCAATAAATAGCTCATCTTGCATGTATGCGGCCCGGTATATTGATGTACACCAGGCCCACGAGGACGGCGACTTGCACACGCTCATTCACCGGTGATATGACATGGACGAAACACCGTGCGTAACGTTGTTGGCGCGTGCTCGCGTCTGTAATATAATGCCTCATTTGTAATGAACAATTGTCCTGCGTCCAAAATACCACCGCCAAAGTAACTGCTCACAAAAATAATAATTAATGTGCTATGAAAACAAACCAGACGGATATCACCTGATTTATCCGCACAACAACAGATGGGCCATGCACAAATCATATATGAAGGCACCAGCAGTATGAATGCGCTATTATTTGATTCTCCGTGAAATTCTACCAGCCCCAATCGTTTCATCCAATTATGAAACGGAGGGATAGCTTGCAGCTCCACGTAATGTGTATATAGTGTCAAAACATGCCAACACCTTTGTCCTTTTCTGTTTGACTCTAGTCATCACCTCTTTTTTTCACCTGAGCACATCTTCTCTGCTTTCTTTCTTTAAGAGCAGCCGGATCAAGGAGCTAGCGGCCTTGAACCCAGACTCGCGGGGTGCCCGGAGCACAAGGCGGCCAGGCGGGACCGCAACCAAGCGGGGGCGCGGGCAGGAGCTGGCTCTGGAGAGGTGGAGCTGGCAACCGAGGTGCAGCGGTTGCCTCGGCGAGGCGGCCGGCGAGGGGCGGAGGCCGGTTGGACGGGCGCTGGACGGCCAACATATGGAGCGGCGCCGACGCTGCGTGGCCGAGCCGGGCGTGGGAGGCGGCGGGAGCCTGCGGCCGGCGCAGGGCGACGCGGCAGCGTGGAGATGGGATGTTGCGGCGGAGCGGAGAGGTGAAGTAGAGTGGGGCCAGGGCGGCTCAGGGCCAGGCCGGTTCAATGGCAGCTCGAGGTGAGGGGAGACCCTGGCGATGGTTGAGACCACTCGGCGGCGACTTGGCGGCGATTCGGCGGTGACCCGGTGGCGATTTGGCGGGGCCGCTCCATGCTGACCCGGTGGCGATTCAGCGAGGCGCTCGGCGGTGACCCGGCGGCGATTTGGCGGGCCGCCTGCGTCTTGACCCGGTGGCGATTCAGCGAGGCGCCAGCGCTGACCCGCGGCGATTCGGCGGAGCCGAGAGCCGCGGGCGTTGACGGGCGGTTTGAGGTGGAGTCCGGTGAGAGCGGCTTGGGAGGCCCGGGCGGAAATGACATGCGGGAGGAGGCGTCGGTTCAGCCCGACCCATCGCCCGGGCCGTGAGCCGGCTAAGCGGCGGATGGCGACCGGAATGGCCCGGTGCTGGTGCACGGTTGGAGGAGAGGCAACGGGCAAACGGCTTGCGCGGAGTCGGCAAGCGGCCAGGTCAGAGGCGGAACCGGCAGGCGGTCACCGAGCCGGAGGCGGTGATGCGGTGGGGGCGGCGACACGGGCCGGGCGCGATCTGAAGAAGCCGGAGGGGTAGGGCTCGGTCACTACTCAGGAGCGGCCGGGATGCAGTCGACAGCCGGGATGCGGGGACCCGGCGCGGCGGCTCGCGAAGTTGGATGGCAACGGCTCGGACACATCGGAGCCGGTTCGAAGCAACCGCAGCAACTCATGGCGACTCAACAACATGGAGGCGTACGCAGCTTGGAGGAAGGTGTCGGCGCCGCGACTCGAAGATGGCGGTTCGTGCGGATGTTGCGGCAGCTTCGCGGCGGCGAAAGCGGCGGGTTACGGGCCCGGCGGTTCAACAGAACGGCCTGGCCAATGCGGTTGAGTAGCGAGTTCTGTGGTGACTCGGGGTCAGCCATGGTGGGTCGGCGTGTGAGCGAAGGCAATAGCGAGCCGGACACCCGCCAAGTCAGGTCAACGGTGTACTATGAGTCCGTATAAAGATCTCCTTCCGGGTCATAGCGTGTTGTTTTCATGAGTATTATTCCGCCAGATCTTTCTGCCCAACAGCTAGATTATCTAGTAGATGTCCCATCTATTGCAGCATATAACAGTTATCTCCGGATTGGTATAGTGAGTTGCCGCTGCTGATCTGAATATCTCCGGCGGCTACTCTTCATTGTAGTAGCCTTGCATGTGTTTGCACATGGCGATATCAGCCGCAGAGAACTTTTGTCGGTTTCGTCGACGCTATCAGTAGTTGCAACAACGGATCCGAACGGAACTTTGTCTCGCCGCAGAACTTTTTCCATCTCGAGCGACGAACTTAGAAAACAAATTTTAATCTCCAACCGATCGTGCAGGACAGGCTGGACTTCTTCTGAGACCCGTTCTTGTCGGGACCAGTTTCTTTTAGGCCGGTTTATACCATACTGTTTCGCTGGAATCTCTTCTTGATGCTTCTTGAGTCCTTACGTGATGCACCCGAGTTTGATCAATCAAAAATTTACTTCTGCTTAGAGCTCATGTACTAGAAGTGGTACCTAGTACTTTTCCAAAATCCATCAGATCTCGTGAACCGTGCAACTACTAGTATTTGACCATAACTTCCTCCAGTGTAGCAGCAGCAATGATTTAATCCTCTCAGAAGTTATGCAGATCCTTCCAACTGGTTTTTTTATCCAGAAAATTGCAACCTTCTCGATCCCTAGAAAAGATCCCTCCAAGAACTCAACACCACCGTGCGCGAGCCCCACGGTGGGCGCCAACTGTCGTGGATTTGTCACGGTAGATGTCCTTAGTGTCAGGACTTAGTCGCGAGGCCAACACATCTATGTGGTAGCTTGAGAGGGGTTGAGCGGAATCGAGAGATGCAACACAAGACAGGGATTTAGACAGCTTCGGGCCCCGGGAAACATCATCCGGTAAAAACCCTACATGTTGTTTGAGGCTAGGTCTCATTATCATCACCAGGGAGTCGCCGTAAACCGGCTCTCCTCTTTGTGTCTAGCCCTAAGATTGTTTCTTCTTGCTTGTAGCTTGTCCCTCTTTGGGGAGCCCTACCCTCCTTATATATGTTGAAGAGGCGGGTTACATGTAGAGTCCAACTCGGACTTAAGACTTAACTATTCTAACTTATCGCCATGGGCTTCTTAACATCTTGGGCTTCATAACGTCTTGGGCTTCATAACCCCTGGCAACCCAGCTATCACTGTTTGCCGGTTTAACATTGTCTGCCGGTTTAACATTGTCTGCCGGTTTAACATTGTCTGCCGGTTTAACATTGTATGCCCGTTTACCACCAGCCGGTTTACCGTCTGTCTTAGCCATCTGTCTTGACTCTCTGTCTTAACTCTCCGCCGGTTTACCAGCCGCCGGTTTACCAAGTCCCAGCCGGTTTACAACTCCAGCTGGGTCATACCGCGGGGTATATCCCCGACAGACACCTTATCTTTTTTTTAGTTTGTAAGCCCGCAGGCCCTCGTTAAATTTAAAACTTGTAATCCCCTTGCTCATGTTTTTCATCTCGCACGAACTGTACATGTATGGGATGCTTTTAATGAAAAAGGGATGCTTGCCGGGTTTTTTCGCTCATGGTAATCCCACGACAAGGAGTGAATCCTTGTTATTGTTTAGGATAAATGTTTTTCGCCCGGCAACAGGCCTTGCCGTCCCCCACTCCGCTCGACCGTTCTCGCGCTCTTGGCGGAGGCAGGGATGAAGTGGGCTTCAGGCTCCTCGCCCCACCTCCTTGCCGCCGCGGCTACAACCGAATCTGGACCCGGGAAATAATCCTTGGGTATAGGAAAAACAGGGAGCACGATGGCCTAGAGATACAAACGAGGTTTCACATACCCTAGTCCGGTTCCGAAATGCATGATAGAGGATAAAAGACTTATCTTGATCTACAGCCTCCGGCAATCTCATCTTGCCGCGGTTGGGTCCTTGTGTTTGTAGCCACCGGCAACTCTGGTTTGCCGGGGTCGGGGCGCCGGTCCGTTTCCTTCTTTCCGAGTAGCTCAGCAGAAATGCTCATGTGCCCTGCGAACCAAAGGAGGACAGAAAAGGAACAGATAGACGCGCACTCGACCTCTAGGCTAGGGGTTAGTCGCCGCTAAGCTCTATCAACCCTAAGGAAGAGACTCGACCTAGCATGCATGCTATAACTTAGGGCACCAGCGCTTCATTTATTTATGCTCAGGGTCTGCGCCTGGCTTTGTACAAAGGGTTACATGCCTTGTTGGCAAGGCTCGTACAAAAGGTGGCTTGCCGGGGGCCCGGCAAGCCGCGCCTTATGGGTAAAACTTGCGAAGATGCTCGATGTTCCAGGAATTGCTCACCAGAACGGCATCTTCGGTCTCCAGGAGGACTGCGCTAGGCCTGGTGACTCGTATTACCCGATAAGGGCCTTCCCACTATGGCATCAACTTGTTGGTATTCTTGGCCGATTGAACATGCCGAAGAACAAGGTCGCCTTCCTCAAAGCTTCGGGCATGAACCTTGCGGCTATGGTAGCGACGCAAGGCTTGCTGGTAGCATGCTGCTCTCACCCGCTCAAGACAATCTTCCTCAAGGAGAGTTGCTTCATCTTGCCGCAATCGCTCTTGCTCAAACTCGTCATAAGCGAGCACTCGAGGTGACCCGTATATGAGTTCCGTGGGGAGAACTGCTTCTGCCCCATATACCAGAGGAAAGGGTGTCTGGCCGGTGGCTCGATTTGGCGTCGTCCTGATTGACCAAAGAATCATCGGCATTTCATCAATCCAAAGCCTTCCACTCTTGTGCAGCCTGTCAAAGGTCTTCGTTCTCAGGCCTCGCACTACTTCAGCATTTGTCCTCTCAGCTTGACCATTGCTTCGCGAGTGAGCAACGGAAGTGACACAGACCTTGCTGCCGAGGTCTTGGATATATTGCATGAAGGTGCGGCTCGTGAACTGTGTGCTGTTGTCGGTGATGACCCTATTGGGCACACCAAAACGGCATACTAGTCCTTTGAAGAACTTGACGGCTGACTGGGCTGTAACTTTCCTCACCACCTCTACCTCCGGCCACTTTGTGAACTTGTCGATTGCGACATACAAGTACTCAAAGCCCCCGACAGCACGGGGAAAAGTGTAACATCCCAAATTTTGGAATGTTATATTAAATAAATAACTATGCTTGATTGTCTGATGGTTGGTTTGATGGATTGAGTGAAACTGAGTGAAATTTGAAACTTTTGAAAGTTGAATGAGAGGGAATGAAATGACTTTCCCAAAACTTTCCCCTTTGCCCTTGGATCCCACTGGATTCAAATTCATACCAACACCAAAGCCTAGAGTGAGGATGACATGACTTCTTCCATTTTTTAAATGAATAGGGTTTTGGAAAAAAGATTTGAATTTCATTTGGGAAGATTTCAAATTCAAAGCTTTATGCAACTCAATGATTTTCATGAGGGAAGATAAAATGACTTCTTCAATTATATGAAATAGGATTTGGAAGTTATAATGAATCAAGTTGAAAATCATTTGAAAGTGCTTTGAAACCCTCTTTCAAATTTTGAGTTTTGAATTTGAATTTCAAACTTTGGCATGTGGGAAACATTTCAAAAACTATGCCTGATAAATACTTGATCAAAAGTATGAGAGGAGCAAACATGACACTCCAAAAATATCAGAGGAAACAATGCCAAAAGATTTGGATTCAAATCTGAATTTTATTTGAATTTGAAAAAAATAGATTTTTATAAAGTTTGGATTTTGCCTTTGGAAAAATGTTCAAATGAAAGGGAATATTCCCCTGATCATTTTGGTATATATATACACTATATAAAATATTTATAGATATTGTTTTATTTTTGTTTTTGTTTTATTTAAAAAAAAAACCCCTCTGGGCGCCAAAGCCACCCCAGGCCCAGCCAAGACAGCTCAGCCAAATACCCACCAGTGCCCACTGAGCCGAGCCAGCCCAGCTCCCTCACCTCGCCTCGCCTCAATCCTCTAGGCTTGGCCACCCGCCGAGCCCCCCTCTCTCTCACACCCGTGGGCCCCGCCTCTTCTTCCCCGCCCACGCCATCGACCTCGCCTGAGATCGACTGATCCCGGCGATCCGGGATCCCCGATCGCCCCGATCCCTTCCTGAGCGAGGCCCGACCCTGTGCTATAAAGCCGAGCCCTCCGCACCCCATTCCCTAGCCTCGCCGGACCCCCTCTCCCTCTCTCTCCCGAGCTCGCCGGAGCCCCGAGCTCGCCACCGCCGCCAAAGTCGCCGCCGACGCCACCCTAGTCCACCCCGACCACCCCCAACACCACCGAACCCCTCCCCGACCTCGTGCGCATCTCCCCGACGACTCGCCGAAGCTCGCCGACGCCCGGACGCCCCGACGCACTCTCGCCGCCGCCGCTGTCATGAGTCCTGAAGTCACCGGCATCACCTCCCCGTCCGATCTCAAACGAGTGGCTAGGATTAGAACAACCAAGGGGTAAGTTTTATTAGAAAACCGGCCGGTTCAATCGGTTTATTTATTAGGTTAGGTTTATTTCTTTTAGGCCCGGTTCGTTTTAGTTAACCCTAGGGCCCGTTTAGACTATTTGACACTCAGGGCACAGTATAGGCCCATTAGGCCTTTTTCTTTTTATTTTGATTTTCTGTTTTAGCAGAATAGTTCCTGTTTTGAAAAATTGATATCTTTTATTCTGTTTATTATTTTTAGATGATTATTTTTTTGTTGGATTGCAAATTTTATGTAATTTCTGTAGAATATATATTTAGCTATGTTAAAATTAATTAAAAATGCTTTAATTTAGTTTTATTCAGAATAGTAAATCTGCTATAACTTGAGTTAGAAAAATTATTTTTGCATGATTCTTTTTGTCCCAACTTTATTTTGACATTGCCAAACCATAGAAATTAACTTGGGTATTTTAGGATTAATAAATAATTAGTTTTAAGCAGAATCCTATTAATCCTAATTAATTAGCTAGCTCTGTTTTCCTATTAAATTAATTAGTAAATTAATTTATTTTTAACTTGTGATTGGTTATTCTAGGTTAGTTTCTGTCACTCTAGTAGATGAACTTTTATTTATAATTAATAAAAGTTTTAATTTATTTTCTTAATAGAAATTGGATTAGGCCTATTATGAGTTTTATAATAGCTTTTAAATTAATTCTTTTTGCTCCTAGTTACTTAGTGAATCCTTTTCTGTTTAGTTAACTTAAAACCATGATTAGGTTATGTTAGAAAATTTTTATGATATAAAACTATTTTGTTATTTGTTGAAGTAGGAAACTTGAGTGGCCTTTCTTTGAGTTTTTCTTTTGGATTTGGTTTGGTTGTTTTGTTGTGTTATGTTGCTATTGTTATGTTATTGTGTTAAGTGATGTTATGCTATGTGCTTATTATAGTTATTGTTTGCCTCGGTAGAATTTCCGGAGTGCGAAGATTGCTACTACGAAACCCTAGTTTTTTCGAAGATCGTCAACCAGGCAAGTTCACTTTGATCATTGCTTTCATACCTATGTTTTTATTGCATTTAGTGGCATCTTTGCAACCACCCCCAGTAGTGATATTGAAATTCTTGTAGTTGAGTAGTATGCATGAGGTAGGAACCCATCACCCTGTTACCAAGCCCGGACGATATTTTATTTCAATGCTACGCTATAGTAGACGGGTTTGGTATGAGTGCACGAGAGTGGTGTGAAGAAGGAGGACTCTACGCCAATGACGACAACTCCATGATGGAATCTGCAAGGACTGCACCTTCAAGACCTCAAGATTTCAAGACTCGAGACAAGAATTCAATACACACTCTTTGGGTGAAGGACGGTTGACGGGCACCTGGAGAACCCAGTGGTTGGCGGGATGCATGGAGAAGCGCCATGACATCTTGCGGAAAGCTTCACCCAGACCCCAAGAGACGGAAGAATACTTCAGGCCCGGAAGCTTACCTGTGCAACCGCAAGTCATTATGGGCTCTGGCTTGGTTGACCTTAGTTGTGACTCTGGCTGGGACGGTGCTAGCTGATGTAGAACTACGGTAGGATTGGATGGGTACCGGACAGTGGTCGAGGAACTCTTTGGAAGACCATGTTTGATCGTCTTGTTCTCAAACACCTGAAGTGCGAGAACGTAAAAGAGGGATCGAATCTTGCGGGTAAAGTGTACAAACCTCTGCAGAGGGTTTTAAACCTAATCGATTAGCCGTGTCCCCGATTCTACGGACAATTTGAGCATCTAGACTTGGATCTATCTCGAACTCTCAACACCGGACTGATAACTTAATTGTGGGCAACATATGATGAATTTTGGGCTATGAGACATCGGTTGGCGGAACCATGTCATGATAGAAAACTCCTTAGTACAGACTTCATTTATTCGTTGATGTAGGTAAAATAAAACCAGCTTTTACGCAAACAAAACTCAGATATAGAGCCATAAAGCCATACTGCATATAGTATAGTTTATCATCTGTTTTCTCTTATTGTGATCTTGAATTTACATTCAATGTACTGACCTACAAGGCTGCAACGTATCATGTTGCAGATATTTCCTCGACGAGTAAGAGTACGGTGCAGTGGTTACGGTCTACACTCAACCTGCCGATGGCGTTGATGGGACTCCACACCCGCTTGATTGTTTCCGCTGAGTATTATGAGGTATATATCATTTTACGTTATTTATACATGTGATTGCACTTTGATATATACATTGATGTACTGTGTGTGCCAAAGATATCGATCCGAGGATGGCACAGATACGTAGGCTTGACCGTCTGAGGTCGGGTCGCTACAGAGATGGTATCAGAGCACATGTTGACTTTAGGACGTGACCCTAGAAACCGGAAAGCCCTAGGACAGGAAATATCTAAAACTTTATTTTCGAAAAGACTCTTACTTCTCATCTCTTCTGATTTTATCAAATAGACACTCTCACCTCAAATAGTTAGAATATACCCCTTTTCCCTTTTGATCACATGAAGAATCAATCAAGCCGCTCCAAGAAGGACAAGATATCGGATAACCGATGGCCTCTTCAGAGTAAAGAGGATTTGACCATGCATTAGAAGAGTTGAAGCTACACCAGTTGAAGACTCGAGACGACTTGAAGAATCGTAAGAATTATTTGACCGTTAGAGGACCAAATCCATGTTATACACCTACGTTAGATGCGATGAATTGTGAGCTGTCATTTGTTTGATGTTTTCCGACAGCCACAAAGTAAAACCCGCTTTCTTCAAAAACTATTGTTTGTATTGTGTGTATCCCCCCACCTCTCTCATATCTCATCCCAAAACTTTTGGACCCCATAGATGATGATTGAAGTTGGACTGATATTCTCTGGACCGAAAACCCAGCCGGAGGCGTAGCTATGGATTCGTAACATGGAGAATAACTTCGGGAGCAATTTGGTTTCAAGGAAGAATGAAGTATCGTACGCTCTTCAGTTCTTTGAAGGAAGTGCTGCAACATGGTGGCAGATGCATCAAGCTATACAGGGATGGAATGGAGCAAAGACTTGGGAGGAATTCAAGAAGACCCTGTTGGGATCACGTCTCATCCGGAGGCACCATGATAACCAAGAAGAAACCTTATGCCTCCAAGATTTGTGGAGGAATAGGACACACCTGTGAGGAACACAAGGATGGATGCCCTCATTGTGAGGAGAAACACCTAGCTGAGGAATTGGAAACTCCGAGCATTGAAGACCAAGAAATGAGGACCTAGAAACGAAACCATAGTAGAACGGCCCATTACAAACGATAATTTTGTTGATGAGTGGGTAATTGCTATTCTCTTTCTATCTCAACTGCACCTCAAATCTTGAACCCATGGACAATCGAACACCAAACTTTTCTGGAGACAGTTGCAAATTCCCCATGGAGATACATTCCTTGTTCTCGAGCACCTCTCTTATCCTACACATGCAGATGACAACCCTTTATGAGTCTTTCCTTAAGGGCCTCAAACGATCATGACCCCGACAAGTGATCACGATTACCAAGATCCTCAAGGACATGATGAAGCATATTCACCTTGAAGGAGATGCAGTCTACAAAGGCTACCCTTTCATGCAAAAGGGAGTGGAACTTTGGTATGTGGAGGTACACCTCCACCATTTGAAAGGAGTTTGCCCAAAGAGGATGGGGCATTACTTTTTCATCCCACGTGTGCCACAAGCAACTTTCTTCGATGCTGTTCGTGAAGCAGCCATGGAAGCCATACGCCGATCGGAGAAATACTTGAAGCAAGACTCCGTTATACTCAGGAATACCTAAGCGAAGTGCATGCAGAGATGATGTTGACGAAGCTTAAGACCACCATGATGAAAAAGAAGATTGAAGATTTCAAGGCTCATGTCGCACAATTCCGGTGGGGATCAAGAATCCTCGAGGAGGAAAAATGAATAAAGTTGGAAGTAATGCCCACCATACCAAATCATGTGGGTGGCAGCATTTGTAACAAAGTACTTTTGGAATTTGGATTTACGAAAATGATTAAGGATGTAATGAAGGATTGATATGAAAATAATGAGATTTTATGGATAAACTTGTGCACTTCTTTTGGTCATAGTACTCAGAAAGCCACAAGATCAATGGAGAAAATTACATGTTATTCACGACGGTCCATAGAAGGGAGCTGGACAAAATAAGTTGGAGTTTTGTTCTTGATATGATGGTATGAAGTAACAGAGTACTATTGGATTTAAAGGAGGTGTAACATGAGAGTTACTCCAAGGATGAGTTAAAGCTGCACCAGTGTTGAAGTGGGCCATAACCCACAGGCCCAAGATTTTGATAAGGAACAGATGTAACCTTGATAAAGGAATAAATTTGGAAGAATCAGTGATCCAATCAGCATACGTTTCGTAGGAGGTTACGCAAAAACCTGAGAGTGGTGAAGTAACGATAGATGTTTTGTTTGGCTTGCGAAACCATGGATTTATACGAACTCAGTTCGTCAACAAGAGAAATTCTGCAATGCTTGTGAGTATGCCCAAGTGTTAGAATACGTGATTCGATATTTACGTATGTGGTAATGATTCAAATGCGGGATGGATTGGCCCCATACCGAAGACTTCTATCATGAACTATCATATGTTGATGGAAAATCAGAGAGACTTGAAAAACCTTTGAAGAGTGTCGAAGCGATAAGCCATAAAACCATAAAATGGTAGGACGATGGAACCCTTTACAGGCAACCGTTGCCAATCGTAGGTTATACGATGAGGTTCAACCCAGACCCGTTTTCTGCAGGAGAAAACCATAAATTGTAGACCACCATGAGTGTGTCGATAGTTGTTTAGAATGGACACAGACCTATCAGCTAAGAAGATCCAGCCTCGGACGAACTTCAACCTTGACGAACCAACCCAAGATTTTGAGGAAAACTCTATGCTTCTGACAGAAGAGCTTTAATGAAGGAGCTATTGTAAGATATGTGAAGAGACATACATTGTCAGCCCTCCAGAGGAAATATCTGAGTTTATTAGAACCATGACCTTGTTTTAAGTGTGGTAGCCCACCTGACCTTCTGACCAGAACATTTGCTAGAAGACCCCCAACCCCTAACCTTTTCTTGCTAGCCTCTTCGAATCTCGAGGACGAGATTCATTTTAAGTGTGGTAGGTTTGTAACATCCCAAATTTTGGAATGTTATATTAAATAAATAACTATGCTTGATTGTCTGATGGTTGGTTTGATGGATTGAGTGAAACTGAGTGAAATTTGAAACTTTTGAAAGTTGAATGAGAGGGAATGAAATGACTTTCCCAAAACTTTCCCCTTTGCCCTTGGATCCCACTGGATTCAAATTCATACCAACACCAAAGCCTAGAGTGAGGATGACATGACTTCTTCCATTTTTTAAATGAATAGGGTTTTGGAAAAAAGATTTGAATTTCATTTGGGAAGATTTCAAATTCAAAGCTTTATGCAACTCAATGATTTTCATGAGGGAAGATAAAATGACTTCTTCAATTATATGAAATATGAGTTGGAAGTTATAATGAATCAAGTTGAAAATCATTTGAAAGTGCTTTGAAACCCTCTTTCAAATTTTGAGTTTTGAATTTGAATTTCAAACTTTGGCATGTGGGAAACATTGCCTGATAAATACTTGATCAAAAGTATGAGAGGAGCAAACATGACACTCCAAAAATATCAGAGGAAACAATGCCAAAAGATTTGGATTCAAAGATGAATTTTATTTGAAATTGCAAAAATATATGATTTTTATAAAGTTTGGATTTTGACTTTGGAAAAATGTTCAAAAGAAAGGGAATATTCCCTGATCATTTTGGTATATATATACCCTATATAAAATATTTATAGATATTGTTTTATTTTTGTTTTTGTTTTATTTAAAAAATTAAAGAAACCCCAGGCGCCAGCCAGCCACCCAGTGCCCAGCCAGCGCCGCACCCATGGCCCAGCCCAGTAGCCCACTGTAGCCAGCCCAGTGAGCCGAGCCAGCCAGCTCCCTCACCCCTCGCCCCCTCGCCCGAATCCTCTAGGCTTCGGCCACCCGCTCGCCGAGCCCCCCTCTCTCTCTCGCTGACCCGTGGGCCCCGCCCCTCTTCTTCCCCCCCTCGCCCACGCCATCGACCTCGCTGAGATCGACCGGATCCCGAAGGATCCGGATCCCCGATCGCCTCGATCCCTTCCTGAGCGAGCCCGACCTCAGGCTATAAAGCCGAGCCCCTCCGCACCCCATTCCCCCTAGCCTCGCGGACCCCTCTCCTCTCTCTCCCGAGCTCATGGGAGCCCAGGCTCGCCACCGCCAAAGTCGCCGCCCGACGCCACCCTAGTCCACCCGACCACCCCCAACACCACCGAACCCCTCCCGACCTCGTGCGCATCTCCCGGACGACTACATGGCTTCGCCCGACGCCTTGGCAGCACTCTCGCCCGCCCGCCGCCGCCGCTGTCGCCGGAGTCCGGTAAGTCACCGGCATCACCCTCCCCCGTCCGATCTCAAACGAGTGGCTAGGATTAGAACAACCGAAGGGGTAAGTTTTTATTAGAAAACCGGCCGGTTCAATCAGTTTATTTATTAGGTTAGGTTTATTTCTTTTAGGCCCGGTTCGTTTTAGTTAACCCTAGGGCCCGTTTAGACTATTTGACGCTCAGGGCACAGTATAGGCCCATTAGGCCTTTTTCTTTTTATTTTGATTTTCTGTTTTAGCAGAATAGTTCCCGTTTTGAAAAATTGATATCTTTTATTCTGTTTATTATTTTTAGATGATTCTTTTTTTGTTGGATTGAAAATTTTATGTAATTTCTGTAGAATATATATTTAGCTATGTTAAAATTAATTAAAAATGCTTTAATTTAGTTTTAGTCAGAATAGTAAATCTGCTATAACTTGAGTTAGAAAAATTATTTTTGCATGATTCTTTTGTCCCAACTTTATTTTGACATTGCCAAACCATAGAAATTAACTTGGGTATTTTAGGATTAATAAATAATTAGATTTAAGCAGAATCCTATTAATCCTAATTAATTAGCTAGCTCCTGTTTTCCTATTAAATTAATTAGTAAATTAATTTATTTTTAACTTGTGATTGGTTATTCTAGGTTAGTTTCTGTCACTCTAGTAGATGAACTTTTATTTATAATTAATAAAAGTTTTAATTTATTTTTCTTAATAGAAATTGGATTAGGCCTATTATGAGTTTTATAATAGCTTTTAAATTAATTCTTTTTGCTCCTAGTTACTTAGTGAATCCTTTTCTGTTTAGTTAACTTAAAACCATGATTAGGTTATGTTAGAAATTTTTTATGATATAAAATTATTTTGTTATTTGTTGAAGTAGGAAACTTGAGTGGCCTTTCTTTGAGTTTTTCTTTTGGATTTGGTTTGGTTGTTTTGTTGTGTTATGTTGCTATTGTTATGTTATTGTGTTAAGTGATGTTATGCTATGTGCTTATTATAGTTATTGTTTGCCTCGGTAGAATTTCCGGAGTGCGAAGATTGCTACTACGAAACCCTAGTTTTTTCGAAGATCGTCAACCAGGCAAGTTCACTTTGATCATTGCTTTCATACCTATGTTTTTATTGCATTTAGTGGCATCTTTGCAACCACCCCCAGTAGTGATATTGAAATTCTTGTAGTTGAGTAGTATGCATGAGGTAGGAACCCATCACCCTGTTACCAAGCCCGGGACGATATTTTATTTCAATGCTACGCTATAGTAGACAGGGTTTGGTATGAGTGCACGAGAGTGGTGTGAAGAAGGAGGACTCTACGTCAATGAAGACAACTCCATGATGGAATCTGCAAGGACTGCACCTTCAAGACCTCAAGATTTCAAGACTCGAGACAAGAATTCAATACACACTACTGGGTGAAGGACGGTTGACGGGCACCCTGGAGAACCCAGTGGTTGGCCGGGATGCATGGAGAAGCGCCATGACATCTTGCGGAAAGCTTCACCCAGACCCCAAGAGACGGAAGAATACTTCATGCCCGGAAGCTTACCTGTGCAACCGCAAGTCATTATGGGCTCTGGCTTGGTTGACCTTAGTTGTGACTCTGGCTGGGACGGTGCTAGCTGATGTAGAACTATGGTAGGATTGGATGGGTACCGGACAGTGGTCAGAGGAACTCTTTGGAAGACCATGTTTCGGTCGTCTTGTTCTCAAACACCCTGAAGTGCGAGAACGTAAAAAGAGGGATCGAATCTTGCGGGTAAAGTGTACAAACCTCTGCAGAGGGTTTTAAACCTAATCGATTAGCCGTGTCCCGATTCACGGACAATTTGAGCATCTGGACTTGGATCTATCTCGGAACTCTCAACACCGGATCGATAACTTAATTGTGGGCAACATATGATGAATTTTGGGCTATGAGACATCGGTTGGCGGAACCATGTCATGATAGAAAACTCCTTAGTACAGACTTCATTTATTCGTTGATGTAGGTAAAATAAAACCAGCTTTTACGCAAACAAAACTCAGATACAGAGCCATAAAGCCATACTGCATATAGTATAGTTTATCATCTGTTTTCTCTTATTGTGATCTTGCCGGTACATTCAATGTACTGACCTACACGGCTGCAACGTATCATGTTGCAGATATTTTCCTCGACGAGTAAGAGTACGGTACAGAGTTACGGTCTACACTCAACCTGCCGATGGCGTTGATGGGACTCCACACCCGTTTGATTGTTTCCGCTGAGTATTATGAGGTATATATCATTTTACGTTATTTATACATGTGATTGCACTTTGATATATACATTGATGTACTGTGTGTGCCAGCATACTGATCCAGGGATGGCACAGATACACAGAGGCTTGACCGTCTGAGGTCGGGACGCTACAAAAAGGGCCCAATATATCGAGCCCCCAGACCAAGAAGGGCCAGGAGAGAGGAATGGTTTGAAGGGCTTGAGCTGGTTATGAAGCTTCTTTGAATGGAACTGACACGCTTCACACCTGGTGACTAGTGTCGTCGCATCCTGGAGGGCAGTGGGCCAGAAGAAGCCTTGCCGAAATGCCTTGCCGGCAAGGGCTCTTGACCCTATGTGGGATCCACATATGCCTCCATGTATCTCCGCCAACAGCTCCAGTCCTTCCTCTTGGGGGATACACTTCAATTTCACACCGTTCGGCCTTTTCCTATATAGAACGTCATCGACGAACTGATACATGGCAGACCGATGGGCTACTTTCTCCGCTTCTTCTTGTTCCTCAGGAAGTTCCCCTGTTTGGAGGAATCGGACGGTAGGCTGCGCCCATGCCGGAGCCTGGGGCTCGACGGCGAGGACCAAAGGCATTTATTCCGTCATAGGGGCGGCTGTCTCAACGGCAAGAGCTTGACACTCTGCTGGAGCTGGTCGTCCTACGGTGGGCTCAGTGTCTCCGTCAACATCTTTGCCGCCGGCTCCGGGGAGCTCGGCGGGAAAGTACTTGCCGGGCCCTGATTTCCTTCTCTTGTTCTGCTCTGTCGATGGAGCAACGGATGGCTGAGTCAACTGAAGAACAAAGGTACCTGGTTCCACAGGCAGCTTGAGAGCGCGTTTTGACAGGTAATCGGCAATGTCGTTCTCCGTCCGGGGGACGTGTTCTGCCTGTATACCGTCAAAACGCTCTTCCATCTTTCTCACTTCATCTACGTAGGCATTCATCAACGGGCTCTGGTAATCTTTGTTGACTTGTCTGACGACGAGTTGCGAGTCGCCCCTGACGATGAGTTTCTTGATTCCGAGGTCTGCCGCGATCCTAAGACCGGCGAGCAGCCCCTCGTACTCGGCAGTATTGTTTGTCGACGTCTCCCTGGGGAAGTGCATTTGGACTACGTACTTGAGGTGTTCTCCGGTGGGCGCGACAAGCAGTACGCCAGCCCCGACGCCTTGCAAAGAGAAGGCCCCATCAAAGTACATGATCCAGTCGCAACTTGCCTCCTTGCCGGGGAGAGCAGTCTCTTGAACTTCTTCATCAGGCGTTGCGGTCCATTCTGCAACGAACTCCGCCAGGACTCTGCTTTAAATTGTCGAAGTACTCTCGAACTTGAGGCCAAAGCTAGACAGTTCCAGTGCCCACTCTACAATCCTTCCAGTTGCGTCTGGATTATGCAATATCCATTCCAGAGGGAGGCGAGTGACGACAGTGATTTCGTGCGCTTGGAAGTAATGACGCAGCTTCCTCGAGGCCATAAGGAGGCCGAAGAGCAGTTTTTGGACACCGGAGTACCTTGATCTATCCCCCTGCAGGAGGGAGCTAACAAAATAGACCGGGTGCTGCATCATCTTCTTCCTCGGCAACACCTCAGCTGGCAGTGTCGTCTCTGCACTAATGGCATCAGGCTCCATTGTTGCTATCACTTCGTCGTCAACTTCCCTCTGCGCCACTAGTGCGGCGCTGACTACTTGGTTCGTTGCCGCCAAGTACAGCAGCAACGGTTCTTGTGGTTTAGGCACTACTAGTATTGGTGTGGATGAAAGGTACCTCTTCAAATCTTGCAGTGCTGCTTCGGCCTCTGGGGTCCACTCCATCGGGCCCGCCTTTTTCAAAATCTTGAAAAAGGGAAGGGCGCGTTCGGCGGATTTGGAGATGAATCTGCTCATGGCGGCGACGCAGCCGGCAAGCCGACGCACATCCTTGACTCGCTTGGGCACCTCAATCTGCTCTATAGCCTTGATCTTGTCTGGACTGGCCTCGATCCCACGCTGCGACACAAAGAACCCGAGAAGCTTGTCGGACGGGACGCCAAAGACGCACTTCTCAGGGTTCAACTTGAGATTGATCTTGCGCAGGTTCGCAAATGTCTCTTCTTAGTCTGGTATGAGGGTCGTCCTGGTTTTGACCATTGTGTCATCCATATAAGCCTCCATATTTCTATGGAGCTGGGGTTCAAAACCAATTTGGACCGCCCTTGCAAACGTTGAGCCAGCACTCTTCAACCCGAAAGGCATCCGTATAAAGCAATACGTACCACATGGGGTGATGAACGCTGTCTTCTCTTCGTCTTCTCTCGTCATGAAGATCTGATGGTAGCCGGAGTAGGCATCGAGGAATGATAGCAGATCACACCCAGCCATGGAGTCAACAATCTGGTCGATGTGCGGCAACGGGAAGGGGTCATTGGGACAAGCCTTATTGATATCTGTGTAATCAATACACAGCCTCCACTTCCCATTTGCCTTGCGCACTACCACCGGATTGGACAACCACGTCGGATGGAGCACTCCCCTTACCAAACCTGCTGCTTCCGGTTTCCGGATCTCCTCCGCAATGAACTCTTGTCGTTCCAAAGCTTGCTTTCTGACCTTCTGCTTGACGGGCCGTGCATGAGGGCAGACAGCAAGGTGGTGCTCAATCACCTCCCTGGGAATGCCGGGGATGTCGGATGCTTGCCATGCAAACACATCGACATTCGCCCGCAAGAAGGTAACGAGCGCGTCTTCCTATTTGTTGTCAAGGGTGGAGCTTATGGTGAAAGCCCCTCCCGTGACATCCTCTTTGATGGGCACCTTCTTGGTTTCTGGCGGCGTGGCCCTGGATTTCTTGTACCTGCCGGTGGAGCTCTCTGGCACGTCCTCGACGGGAGCACTACACTCCGAAGAGGTGCGCTTGCCAGAGTGGGTGCTAGAGGTCTTACCGGTCTTCTTCTTCCCTCCTGGAGCTTCAGCAGCAGGAGCAGGTGCTTTGGCGGCGGCCGCTGCTGCAACTACTTCCTGGTAGAGTTGGTCGGCGCAAATCAGCGCATCCTTCTTGTCAGAGGGGACGGTGATGATTGTCACAGGCCACGGCACCTTCAATGTATTGTAGGCGTAGTGTGATGCTGCCATGAACTTGGCCAGCGCTGGGTGATAATCCCCAAGTGCAAGGAATCATCGTAGCCCTTTCCAAAGGTGGATGTGATAAGTATGGGGTGTCGAACCCACAAGGAGCTAAAGGTAAGATCAATATTCTCTCAAGCCCTATCTGCCATCGATCGACTCTCGTGCAATCAACGTTTACTTCCAACTAGAAACGAGAAATAAAACTACGTTGTGGGTATGAAGTGGATAACCTTGTAAGATATCGGAGAGCTAAAATATAAAAGTAGGTGCTGTTATCATAAAGTTAGAATATATTACT
This sequence comes from Aegilops bicornis, assembly GCA_021605145.1. NCBI lineage: Eukaryota > Viridiplantae > Streptophyta > Magnoliopsida > Poales > Poaceae > Aegilops > Aegilops bicornis. Next base: position 149,656,577 of record CM038674.1, on the reverse strand, counting down.
AAATAATATAAATAGCGAGTGTGGAATAATGGTGGATCGGTGTGCGGAATTGTCCTAGGCAATTGTTAACAAGACCGGTAATCACTATTGCAGTTTCATATGAGGGAGAGGCATAAGCTAACATACTTTCTCTACTTGGATCATATGGACTTATCATTGGAACTCTAGAAAGCATCCGCAACTACTAAAGATCATTAAGGTAAAACCCAACCATAGCATTAAAGCATCAAGTCCTCTTTATTCCCATACGCAACAATCCCTCTTACTCGGGTTTGTGTTTCAGTCACTCACCAACCCACTATAAGCGAATCATGAACGTATTGCTACACCCTACAACGGGAATCCCTCACGCTTGCGCGACACGGAGGGCACCATAGGAAAGCACCAAAGTAAAACATACAACTCATACCAATCTAGATCATCAATCAACCCAAGGACAAAAGATAACTACTCAAAACATCATAGGATGGCAACACATCATTGGATCATAATATGTGGCATAAAGCACCATGTTCAAGTAGGGATTACAACGGGGTGCGGGAGAGTGGACCGCGTAAAAGAGATGAGGATGGTGATGATGATGGTGATGTTGTTGAAGACGATCACCGTGGCGATGATTCCCCTCCCGATGGCACTCTGGCGCCACCGGAAGAGAGGAGGAGAGGTCCTCCCCCTTGTGCTTCCTCCTCCATGGCCTCCACCTTCTGATCCTTGGCCTTCATGGTGATGATGGCCCCTCCGGGATACTCCTCCATGGCCACCGATGATGATGCCCCCCCTCCGGCAGGGTGCCAGAGAGGGCCTAGATTGATTTCTCGTGGCTACAGAGGCTTGCGGCAGCGGAACTTCCGATCTAGGTTAATTTTCCGAGGTTACTGTATTTATAGGAATTTTTGGCGTCGGTCTCACGTCAAGGAGGTGCCCAAGCTATCCATGAGGCAGGCCCACGCGCCCTGGGGGGGGGGGGTGGGCGCGCCCCCCACCCTTGTGGGCAGCTCGGGACTCTTCTGTCCCAACTCTGATACTTTTTGGTCTTCTTTTGGTCCATAAAAAATCATCAAAAATTGGCACGTCAATTGGACTCCGTTTGGTAATCCTTTTCTGCAAAACTCAAAAACAAGGAGAAAACAGAAACTGGCACTGGGCTCTAGGTTAATAGGTTAGTCCCAAAAATCATATAAAATATCATATAAATGCATATAAAACATCCTAGAAGGATAGTATAATAGCATGAACACTTCATAAAATATACATATGTTGGAGACGTATCACTGGGTGGCCAAGGATCCCGTTGTAAGGCAAGAGGATCTTGGAAACATCAAACACGATCCTCTCTGTCCTGTAGTTTAGATCACTCCCAAATGTCACAGGCAGCGTGACCTTCCCTTTTGGTTGGCTCCTTCCCGGGTTGATCCCTTGAAACGTGCTCGTTTCTTCGAGGTCTCCTTTGGGAATCTACAGCTTGCTGATCACGGCAGGCAAGATTAAGTTCAGACTGGCCCCGCCGTCAACTAGCATCTTGGTCACCTTGAGGTTGCATATTGTTGGCGAAACCAACAACGGCAGGCACCCGACCGCAGTTGTACGGTCAGGGTGATCCTCAGTGTCAAAGATGATAGGCGTGCTGGACCACTTCAGCGGCTTCTGGGCATCGACCGACGGCTCTGCTGCTGTTATCTCACGCGCCCACTGTTTGAGCTGGCGGTGAGAAGTATGCAGCGAGGCACCGCCATCGACACACATGGCCTCCGTAGCTTTCTGAAACTCTTGGTCATCGGACTCGTCGTCTTCTTCGTGATCATCGTCTTCTTGCTTCTTGTCGCGGCCCCGGGCGGGCCTCTCTTGCTGTTTATCTTTACCGCGGCGGCTTGCTTGGCCATCACGCTTCTTGCCGGATCCCTCGGCACCATCCTGGCCCTTCTCCTCGTCCCGCCTTTCATATTCAGCCTTTTGCTTCTCGGCGAGCAACTCAACCTGTCGGCAGTTCTGGAGGTCATGGCCCTTGGTGCGATGGATCTTGCAGTATTGCTTGTCGGAGTTCCCTGGCTTCTCGGCAACCGCCAAGGCCCGGCAGGCGACGCACCTGGCAATCTCCTTGTCGGGGTCGTCTGCCTTGGTTTTCTTGGCGGTACCGGCGTCATAAGATCCCTCGATGACAAGCACAACTTTACCCTTACGCTTCTTGTTACGGCGCCGGCTTTTCTTCACCGGGGCGGCAGCAGCCTCGTCTGAAGAGTCGATTTCCAAGCCGGCATCTTCGCCGGGGTACTTCCTTCCCTCTTCAGCCCGGGCACATCTATCGGCAAGAACGTAGAGTTCCGCCACATCCTTCACCTTGTTCATCGCCAGCTCCTCGCGCATTTTGCAGTTGCGCACATTCTGATGGAATGCACTGATGATGGCGGCGAGATGAACATCTGGGATATTGTATTGTACCCGGCTGAATCTCTGTATGTACTTGCGCAGACTCTCTCCTTCCTTCTGGGGAATGACATGCAAGTCGCTTGCTTGGCCATGAGCTTGGTGACCTCCCGTAAAGGCGCCAACAAACTCATGGCACAAATCCGACCAAGAAGAAATAGAATCTACTGGCAAGTGCATCAACCATGACATGGCATTGGGCTTAAGGGCCAATGGAAAGTAATTCGCAAGAACCTTATCCTTGCGGGCTCCGGCAGCTTGCATCGTGATGGTGTAGATGCTGAGGAACTCCGATGGGTGGGTCTTGCCGATGTACTTCTCGCCAACATCAGGCTTGAAGGTACGGTGAGTGGGCCAGTGGAACTGCCGCAGCTCACGGGTAAAAGCCGGACAGCCTACCTCTTAAGGTAAACCTCCAGGGCATACCGGAGCTGGGTGGTTCACAGCAGGCCCTGCTCGCCTGTCTGACTGGTGGCGTGTTTCGCCCGACGCTCAATGGTGGTTCAAGCGTCTTCATGGGCTCGCTCCCGAAGAACTTGGCATTGGTCGTAGCGGGTCCGTGGGTCAGACGACGCTATGGAGATGTCGTCACACGCGTCGTCGTACGGGTCAACGTCCGTGGCAATTGGTGGGGAGGAGAGTGTACCGTGGCCGCAGCACAACCAGTCCTCCCGCCACCAGCGTGTGGTGTTCCTCCGGAGCGTCAGCCCGAAGGGCCTGTCGGCCTTGGTTCGCCTTTGTTGGCGATGGCAACAAGGCTTTGGATGGTGGCTCTCCATTCGTCGAGCTTCCCTGCAGCGGGAGGGAAGTCGATGAGCAACTGCTCGCGCTAGGTCCTCTGCTGGTGTCGGCGGTGGCGAACCTGCGCGGACCGCGATGCGCTTCAACTCCTACCATGTTAGAAGGAGCTCTATCATGGTCCCGCGGTCGCATGCCATTTTTGCCAGTGCCTCGGCGAGCGGGCGGGTCTTCTGCATCCCGTGAGTGACGTTCGGGACTCTTCCCGTGGCGGCGCCCAGGATCTTCTGCATGATGACGCCGTTCGTCACGCATGGCCTGAGAGGAGCGCGATGTGGGTGTCTTCGAGGCGACCGCATCGCCTTCGGGCGGTGCGACGGTGCCTTTGGAGGGCCCCGCGCCGCCTGCGGAGGGCCTGGCTCACTCTTTGGATTTGGCGACGTGCGGCCCGTTGCCAGGCACACGAACGTCGCCGCCTTCCAAGCTCCGGCTGCTGGGGTGGTGTTGGTGCTTGCGAGCCGCGCCTCTGGTCCTCTCCGCGACCGGTCCGCTGCTCACCCGCGTCGGGACACGCCGTTCGGCTCCCGACGAGCCGACCGCCACCGTCATCTTCTTCTTGGGCGCCATGGCGATGAAGAAAACGCCGGATTAGCTGTTAAAGCCGATTCTCACAATTGTGCCCCCTACCTGGCACGCCAAAGATGTAGGTGGAAACGACACCTATGGGATCACAAGGATCCCTACTGCGGTTGCGGGGCGCGGGGTTGAGAGAAGAGCGGATCTGACAGAGAGTATGCGGTTCGTTTATCTAGGTTCGGGCCGCGAGGATGCGTAAAACCCTAGTCCTGCTTTGGTGGATGTATTCTGAGTTCTTGAGCTAGCTACGGGGTGTAACGATCTCCAAAAAGCCGAATCCTTCTCCTAGTCGCTTCGGGCCTCCTTTTATTGGAAAAGGGGTCGCCACAGTGGGAAGCAGGAGGTGGAAAGGGTACATGCGTCAGCGAGGTTATCCCTCAGACAGGACAAGATGCATTTAATGCATTGCTTACGTGTCCTCTTGCTTTATCGGGTGCGGGGATGGAGCCCGTCCCGTCTGTTGCCGCCTCGCCTGGCTTCGTCACGCACCCTGGCCGGTGGAGCGGGTGGCGCCATGTAGGCAGGCAGGCAGCTGAGGTGGCGCGGTGGTAGGGTCTTCACAAAGATCTGCATGCCACCACGCAGGTGCTTGCTTGAGTTGGTGTAGAGGCCGATCGTCGCCACGCAGGTGCGTGCCCAGCTGGTCGGGCTGGCAGCTGCTTGGGGACGATCGGTGGGATCTTGGTTGATGCGGGCCTAGCAGTGGTCTGTTGACGTCCTCGACAAGGGCCTTGCCGGGGCCCCGGCAAGGGTCTTGCCGTGGCGCTTGCTGTCGTCCCCGGCAAGGCACCTGCCGGGGGCCTTATGGATATCCTTGGCTAGAATCCTGCCAAGGGTCATCGTCTTTTGGTCCTCATCTGGTCTTGTACGTTTATGATCTTGACGAAGAGCTGCATGACACCAAGGAGGTGTCTCCCGAGCCCTTGCCTCAACGTAGTAGATTACGCTAGAGGTTGTGGGCTCAAGGGTGACTCACTTTGTTGGTGTGGGGTGAGCTGCCCCGGCAAGGGTCTTGGCGGGGCTGCCAAAGCTGTCCTCGGCAAGGGTCTTGCCTTGGGAGCCTGCTTCGTCCCTCCACTTCTTGTGGTTTTTGGCCTTGGTGTTGCTTTGATTATCTTGGGCTTTGGTCTTACCTTGGCTCACCTCCCTTGCTCTGCTTGGTGCGACCGTGGGCGCGGCTCTGACTGCCCGTGCACAGGTATAGGGGTACAAAAAGTGCACCCTCTATTTGTAGACCGACAGAACGGATATGGCAAAAGGTATCACCTGCATCAAGAATTCTTAAGAGGTGGTGAAACTCTCATGACATGCTTGTCATAAAAGATTATAATACTTAAAGGTAAAGAAGAACAAATGCTGGATAGCAAGGAACTCAAGGTATAACACAAAACACGAACAATTTTGTGTCGAACGGAAGGCAATAAAATGCTTGATGATAAAACAAATCATCGAGGGAAAGGATGGTATTTCTCATCATGAATTCAATTGATATCCAGGAAGGAGTCAAGATGTTGATAATGATCATGATAAATTTTGTCGAGAGGCTCCACGAAGAAGCAATCGAACAACGAATTCATCAAGCAAAAGGACTGATGGAGTGAAAGATTATTGGGTCTATGGATATGGCACCAACTCAGAATCAAGCTTGCTGTTCGGGGTGAAATGATAAGACAAGGAAGATCGACATAAGCTTAGCTCATCGCCGAAAGTTATGCTCCGGGAATAAGGATCAGGTAGCACAGCTAAGATTTAGCACGATAACTATATAGCCGATCAGGCTAGGAATGACTTGAAGGATTATTAAACTCGTAAGCAACAAAAATTAGTTATTGAACCGGAGCGCGAAATCGATTCACTTATCGGTGTTCTCGGTTGACAAACAACCCAGAACCCATGAAGTGACAATGACAGGGAAAGGTAGTACTTCATCGAAAGATTCATAATATGTACTCCCTCCTTCCATATATATAGGGCCTAATTCGTTTTTAAAACCGCCTTTGACTATTGACAAGATTAATAGTACATGACATGCATAATGCGAAAATTATATCATTGAAAGCTCCTTTCACACACGAATTTAACAGTGTGCTTTGTGTAAGTTGCATGTCATATATTATTGCTCTAATATTTGGTCAAATTTAGCCTCGAAAAATGCATTAGGCCCTATATAGATGGAAGGAGGGTGTAGTGCAATGGCATGATATCCTCGAGATACCAGGGGTAATACTCGAAGGTAGATCATGATAGAGGTTGGGCAAGCGTATTGATCTGTAGAAGACAAGTGCTTTAACTTGTCCGAGAAATGGGATCAAAGAAGAACAATCATGATCGGAATCACGGTTGCAAAAGATCAATTCACGGATACCAGATGATATTTATCAAGGAAATAGTTATTATTACAAGAAGCTTCCATGATAGGATCTACATCATGTCCATGGCATGAACACAAAGTTCAAGGTCGACTACCACTTCTTTAATGCATAACCTATCATTCACTTCTCGTCTTCGAAGAAGTTGTAGTGTTGAAATTTTATCTAGCGAAGCACCAAAAGAGTATGACTCGTGAAATCTTTTGGGTTCACACGGTTTTAGAGAAGGTATAGGTTCAACGCATCGGGGCATCTTAGAAACATATACCACAAGCTTCAAGAGTAAATATCACCAGCTCGAAAGCAAAGCATGGTTGGTCAAGTCAGGGAATAGGATTTACCAATGTCATTATGTGTCAGGGAAACAACTTCCAAAGTGATTGAATATGAAGGACGCTGTCGGACAAAATCGAACAAAGGATCCGGTGGTCCTCAAGGGATCTGATGTGAGCATCGGTACTCAGCCAGGGGAAGAAAGAATGCAAGGAGATCAGACGATAGAAACAACTGACTAATTCAAAGCTCAATTGCAGACGAATTATGAATTCCAAGTCAAGGGATCAAAAGCAACGCTCTGATTAGGGATGGATAAGTTGTGTAGGCTTAGGGGTACAATCGATGGCAATCTGGTTGGTCGATATCCAGCCCATGTTTAAAATGACGTCTGAGCCGGAAGGATGAATACTAGGATTCGAATAAGGATTGGAAGCAATCACAACATATTGAATCAACATACTCAAAATGTTAATGACAAAGGATGACAATAAGATTACTAGACTTATTGGAATAACCATAATGTAAGTAAGCAAGAATTTCAAGAGCAATAGGCTGTAGAGGATTTTTGAAAGATCGAATAGTATTTTGAAGAATTTTGTGAAACACATGAATCAACTGGGGATGAGCGGATACTCAGTAAGTGCGAGAAATTATCCGTAGGGGTATTCACGTGGCAAAGAACTGCAAGGCAGTGACACAAATGGTTCTTGGAAGAATAGAGAGAATTTCAAGGGATCTTATAGTAACAAGATCAACGGGGAATGATTATACGAATGCCAAGTGTATGTAGTTATACATAGGGATTTATTAGTGGCAGGGAATTTGCAAAAGGAACGGTCACAAAGTCTCGAGAGAACATCGGAGAGTATCTTCAGAATCTTCTGGTCCAGCAGGAGATCATCTGTAATAAAGGGCTCTCCGGGTGAAGGTATTTTCGAGAACCTAAAGTTAGTTTTTTTAGAAATCATTTAACCCGAATAGAAGAGAGATTAGAATCCCAGAGTATAGAAGAGGAATGAAAGATCCTAATACCACCCAATGGTGACGTGGGCCCGTAAGCCACACAACCATGTTAGTTAAACAATTTTCACTGATTAGACTCAACTTCGGCCAAGGAGTTTGGAAGGGGATTCCTACAGGCAGTCGGCTCTGATACCAACTTGTGACGCCCCCGATTCAATCGTACACTAATCATACACGCAAACGTGTACGATCAAGGTCAGGGACTCACGGGAAGATATCACAACACAACTCTAAAAATAAAATAAGTCATACAAGCATCATAATACAAGCCAGGGGCCTCGAGGGCTCGAATACAAGTGCTCGATCATAGAAGAGTCAGCGGAAGCAACAATATCTGAGTACATAAATAAGTTAAACAAGTTTTCCTTAAGAAGGCTAGCACAAACTGGGATACAGATCGAAAGAGGGGCAGTCCTCCTGCCTGGGATCCTCCTATACTACTCCTGGCCGTCGTCAGCGGCCTGCACGTAGCAGTAGGCACCTCCGGTGTAGTAGGAGTCGTCGTCGATGGTGGCGTCTGGCTCCTGGGCTCCAGCATCTGGTTGCGACAACCAGGTAGAAGGGGAAGGGGGAAAAGAGGGAGAAAAGCAACCGTGAGTACTCATCCAAAGTACTCGCAAGCAAGGATCTACACTACATATGCATGGGTATCTGTGTAAAGGGCCATATCGATGGACTGAACTTCAGAATGCCAGAATAAGAGGGGGATAGCTAATCATGTAGCATGTAGGAGAGAGTAGATGGTAAGTTCACCAAGTAGCATCGCATAGCATGATCCTACCTGGCGATCCTCTCCTCGTTGCCCTGTTAGAGAGCGATCACCGGGTTGTATCTGGCACTTGAAAGGGTGTGTTTTATTAAGTATCCGGTTCTAGTTGTCATAAGGTCAAGGTACAACTCCGGGTCATCCTTTTACCGAGGGACACGGCTATTTGTATAGATAAACTTCCCTGCAGGGATGCACCACATAACCCAACACCCTTGATCCCATTTGGCCGGACACACTTTTCTGGGTCATGCCCAGCCGCGGAAGATTAACACGTCGTAGCCCTACCTAGGCACAATAGAGAGGTCGGCACGCCGGTCTAAATCCTATGCGCGCAGGGGTCTGGGCCCATCGCCATTGCACACCTGCACGTTGCGTACGCGGCCGGAGAGCAGACCTAGCAACCTCCATTTCAAAGGAAGTTGCGTTACGCGGTCCAACCCGGTGCGCGCCACTCATTTGCTGACGTCACGAAGGCTTCGGCTGATACCACGACGTCGAGTGCCCATAACTGTTCCTGCGTAGTTGCTTAGTGCGTATAGACCAAATGGCCAGACTCAGATAAAATACCAAGATCTCATTGAGCGTGTTAATTGATGTAACCGCGGACACCGACCAGGGCCAGGCCCACCTCTCACCTAGGCGGTCCCAACCTGCCCTGTCGCTCCGCCACAAAGATCCACCCAGAGGGCCGTCGAGACAAAGGTCAGCCCCTAATCATGAATCACTCGCGGGTGCTCCACGAGTCGACCCGACTTTACTCACCACATGTATCATGTATAAAGTATATAGTATATACCCGTGACCACCTCTCGAGTGATCACGACCCGATAGTATAGCATGGCAGATGGACAAGAATGTAGGGCCACTGATGGAATACTAGCATCATATACTAAGCATTTAGGATTGCAGGTAAAGGTAACAACAATAGTAGCAAGGACAGGCTATGCATCAGGATAGGCTAAACGAAAAGCAGTAACATGCTACACTACTCTAATGCAAGCAGTATAGAGAAGAATAGGCGATATCTGGTGATCGGGGGGGGGGGGGGGGCTTGCCGGTTTTAAATGGCAAGAAGGTGGGATTGTCAACACCGTAGTCATACTGGGTAGCAGCGGTGTCGGTCTCGGTGTCTAGCGAGAGAAGAGGGGGAAGGAACAATAAATACAATGCAAACAAATGCATGACGATGCATGACATGACAAAGCGTAATGCTAGGTGTGCCCAATCGCGGTAGTAGGTGATACCGGCGGAGGGGGGAAACATCCGGGAAAGTATTCCCGGTGTTTCGCGTTTTCGGACATATGAACCGGAGGGGGAAAGTTGTGAGTTTGATATGTTAGCGATGTGTGGCGGACGAACAGGCTGCGTATCCGGATTCGTCTCGTCGTTCTGAGCAACTTTCATGTAGAAATTATTTTCATCTGAGCTACAGATTATTTTATATGATTTTCTAAGGTTTGAAATCATTTTTAGAATTTATTTAATTAATTTAATACAACATTATCCAGAATAGTGTTTGCTGACGTCAGCATGACGTCAGCAGTCAACAGAGGTGTTGACTAGTCAAACTGACGTGTGGGCCCAATGGGATCCACCTGTCATACACTGTTAAGTTAATTAGGGTTTAGGTTAAACTAATTACTATTTAATTAATCTAACATGTTAATTAGATTAATTAAATAGGATTAATTAACTTATTAATTTAGTTAATTAGATAAATTTATTATTATTATTATTATTATTTATCTACAAACGTTCTGGGGCGTGGGCCCCTGTGTCATTGGGCCAAAGGGGCCACATCGTGTCGGGCTAACGGGCGCCGTTGCGGTCGAGGCGCCCATCGGCGCGGACCCGAGGCGATCAAGCGGCGCGTGTGTGCGCCGAGCCGACGCCGGCGTGGTCGGCGGCGTGGCTCACGGGCCGGCCGCACAAGTGGAGACGACGCAGGGGAGTGGGGCTGCGGCCCTGAGCGGAGGCGGTTGGAGACGGGCGAGCAGCGGGGCTGTGGCGCGCCGCGCGGTGAGTGAGCGGTGCAGGTGAGGCGATGCACGGGCGAGCGTCGGGCGGAGGAGCGCGGGGTGGCGGTGACTGTGGGGAGGCGGCAGCGCGCGCTAGAGGAAGGCAAAAGCGACGGGGGTTGCTGCTGGGTGCAGCAGGAGCAGGGGTAGGCAGGGGATGCGGGCGTGTGTGTGCGCGCGCGATGGTGCGCCATGCGGGGTGAGTGTGGCCCGTAGCGCGGGCGCGTTTAGTGATGAGCGAGCAGAGGGGGAAGGGGAGCGTGCTCACGAGCGTTGAAGGGGAGGGGTCGACGTGGCTCACTGTAGGCCACCAGGGAGGAGGTCGAGGACGTCCAGCGTGGAGGAGACGAGGACGACGGGGCGGCGTCGCGGTGTCGGTGAGGCGGGCGCAGTCCGATGGGTAGGAGGATGGGAATGCGGTGCAGGAGGTTGGGAGCCGCGAGGAGGAGGCCGGGGGTGGCGGTGCTCGGCTCCGGTGGGCGGCGGCCTCAGGGGTGCGGCGGCTCGGGTGCCCGCTCCATTGAGTGTGCGTGCGTGCGTGTGGCAGCGCAGGTGAGGGGACGAGGGGAGCTATGGGGAATCGAGTGAGCGGGTGGACCGGGTTAGGGTTAGGTGGGTGAGGCCATATAGGCCATGGGGTGGCCGGCTGGGCAGTTTGGCTGGGCCGCTTGGCCATCTAGGCCAAGGCCCAGCGGGGGAGGGGGGCTTCTTCTTCTTTTCTTTAGTTAGTTTTGTGTTTTTCCTTTATTTATTTTCTCTTCTATTTTATTTCATTTTAAATATTTATGCCTTCTATAACAGAACGGTTCCTTCACCATAAACACCTAAGCAATTATTTTCACACTCCGAACATTTTAGTTTAATAATTTGAAAACATTTATGTTTGCCTTTTATTCAATTTTGAATTTGAATTGATTTTTGAACTAACGCGGGATTATCAACAAGAACTGCGGTGACATGGCATCATTAACGGGGGATTAATGTAGCCTAATTATCCGAGCGTCACAATGCCACTGAAAATTATTATGAGGAGGAACATTTGCTTGTAGTAATTGCAATAATATCAAGTTTCCTCTCGATGTGGTTAAAGTTTTGAAGTTATGCTTGTTTTGCCTTCCTATGCTAGTTGATTATTGTTCCCATAAGTTGTTTGCTCACAAAATCCCTATGCATAGGAAGTGGGTTAGACTTAAATGTGCTAGTCATATTATTCATGATGCTCTTTTTATGTTTAAATTCTTATCTTTTATCTGAGTATCATTGAAATCATCATGCCTAGCTAGGGGCGTTAAACGTTAGCGCTTGTTGGGAGGCAACCCAATTTTATTTTTGTCCTTGATTTTTGCTCCTGTTTAGCAATAAATAATCTATCTATCCTCTGGTTAGATGTGGTTTTATGTTTTAATTAGTGTTTGTGCCAAGTAGAACCTTTGGGAAGACTTGGGTGAAGTCTTTATGATCATGCTGTAAAAAACAGAAACTTCAGCGCTCACGAGATTAGCTGCCATTTTTACTGCAGAGAGCTTTTAGGTTTGTTCTTTTTGCAGATGATTAATAGACAAATTCCTCAGGTCCACCAATTTATTTCAGAATTTTTGGAGTTACATAAGTATACGTTTGATACAGATTACTACAGACTGTTCTGTTTTTGATAGATTCTGTTTTCTATGTGTTGTTTGCTTATTTTGATGAATCTATGAGTAGTATCGGAGGGTATGAACCATAGAGAAGTTGGAATACAGTAGATATTACACAAATATGAATTTAGAATGAGTTCACAACAGTACCTAAGTGGTGATTTATTTTCTTATACTAACAGAGCTTACGAGTTTTCTGTTGAGTTTTGTGTTGTGAAGTTTTCAAGTTTTGGGTAAAGATTCGATGGAGTATGGAATAAGGAGTGGCAAGAGCCTAAGATTGGGGATTCCCAAGGCACCCCAAGGTAATATTCAAGGACAACCAAGAGCCCTAGCTTGGGGATGCCCCGGATGGCATCCCCTCTTTCGTCTTCGTTCATTGGTAACTTTACTTGGAGCTATATTTTTATTCACCACATGATATGTGTTTTTCTTGGAGCGTAATTTTATTTTATTTAGTTTTGCTTGTTGTTTGAATAATATACCAAGATCTGAAATTTTTAAATGTTAGAGAGTCTTCACATAGTTGCATAATTATTCGACTACTCATTGATCTTCACTTATATCTTTCGGAGTAGTTTGTCTTTTGCTCTAGTGCTTCACTTGTATTCTTCTAGAGCACGACGGTAGTTTTATTTTGAAGAAATAGATGAACTGTCATGCTTCACTTATATTATTTTGTGAGTCCTAAACAGCATGGTAATTTGCTTTGGTTATAAAATTAGTCCTAATATGATAGGCATCCAAGATAAAAACTTTAAAGTGCGTTGAATGCTAAGGGAAGTTTGATACTTGATGATTGTTTTGAGATATGGAGATAGTGATATTAAAGTTGTGCTAGTTGAGTAGTTGTGAATTTGAGAAATACTTGTTTTGAAGTTTGCAAGCCCCGTAGCATGCACGTATGGTGAACATTGTGTAACAAATTTGAAACATGAGGTGTTCTTTGATTGTCATCCTTATGAGTGGCGGTCGGGACGGCGATGGTCTTTTCCTACCAATCTATCCCCCTAGGAGCATGCGCCAGAGTGCTTGGTTTTTGATGAATTGTAGATTTTGCAATAAGTATGTGAGTTTTTATGACTAATGTTGAGTCCATGGATTATACGCACTCTCAACCTTCCATCATTGCTAGCCTCTTCAAGACTGCATTGCCCTTTCTCACCTTGAGAGTTGGTGCAAACTTCACGGTGCATCCAAACACCGTGATACGATACGCTATATCACACATAAACCTCCTTATATCTTCCTCAAAACAGCCACCATACCTACCTATTATGGCATTTCCATAGCCATTCCAAGATATATTGCCATGCAACTTTCCACTGTACCGTTTATTATGACATGCTTCATCATTGTCATATTGCCTTTCATGATCATGTAGTTGACATCGTATTTGTGGCAAAGCCACCATGCATATTATTTCATACATGTCACTCTTGATTCATTGCCCATCCCGGTACACTGCCGGAGGCATTCATATAGAGTCATACTTTGTTCTAGTATCGAGTTGTAATCATTGAGTTGTAAATAAATAGAAGTGTGATGGTCGTCATTAATAGAGCATTGTCCCAAAAAAAGGCCAAATTAAAAAAGGGAAAGGCTAAATAAAAAAGAAAAAAAGAAAGGCCAAATAAAAAAAGGAAGGCCAAAAAAAAAAAGAAAAAAGAAAAGAAGGGAAAATCCTACTATCCTTTTTCCACACTTGTACTTCAAAGTAGCACCATGATCTTTATGATAGAGAGTCTCTTGTTTTGTCACTTTCATATTCTAGTGGGAATTTTTCATTGTAGAACTTGGCTTGTGTATTCCAATAATGGGCTTCCCCAAAATGCCCTAGGTCTTCGTGAGCAAGCAAGTTGGTTGCACACCCACTTAGTTTCTTTTGTTGAGCTTTCATACATTTATAGCTCTAGTGCATCCGTTGCATGGCAATCCCTACTCCTTGCATTGACATCAATTGATGGGCCTCTCCCTAGCCCGTTGATTATCCCCGTCAATGTGAGACTTTCTCCTTTTTTGTCTTCTCCACATAACCCCCATCATTATACTCTATTCCACCCATAGTGCTATGTCCATGGCTCACGCTCATGTATTGTGTGAAAGTTGAAAAAAGTTTGAGATTACTAAAGTATGAAACAATTGCTTGGCTTGTCATCGGGGTTGTGCATGATGAGATCATTCTTGTGTGACGAAAATGAAGCAGGGCCAAACTATATGATTTTGTAGGGATGAGCTTTCTTCGGCTATGTTATTTTGAGAAGACATAATTTCTTGGTTAGTTTGCTTGAAGTATTATTATTTTTATGTCAATATTAACTTTTGTCTTGAATCTTATGGATCTGAATATTCTTGCACAATAAAGAAGATTAAATTGATAAATATGTTAGGTAGCATTCCACATCAAAAATTCTGTTTTTATCATTTACCTACTCGAGGACGAGCAGGAATTAAGCTTCGGGATGCTGATACATCTCCAACGTATCTATAATTTTTGATTGTTCCATGCTATTATATTACCCGGTTTGGATGTTTATGGGCTTTATTATACACTTCTATATTATTTTTGGGACTAACCCATTAACCGGAGGCCCAGCCCAAAATGTTGTTTTCTTGCCTATTTCAGTGTTTCGAAGAAAAGGAATATCAAACGGAGTCCAAACGGAATGAAACCTTCGGGAGAGTTATTTTTGGAACGGAAGCAATCCAGGAGACTTGGAGTAGACGTTAGGGTATCTTCAAGGAAGCCACAAGGCAGGGAGGCGCGCCCTACCCCCTGGGCGCGCCGCCCACCCTCGTGGGCCCCTCGTGGCTCCCCTGACCGAGTTCTTTCGCCTATATATATCCGTATACCCTAAAAGCATCCGAGATCACAACAGATCGGGAGTTCCGCCGCCGCAAGCCTCTGTAGCCACCAAAAACCAATCGGGACCCTGTTCAAGACCTGCGGAGGGGGGATCCATCACCGGTGGCCATCTTCATCATCCCGGCGATCTCCATGACGAGGAGGAGTAGTTCACCCTCGTGGCTGAGGGTATGTACCCGAGCTATGTGTTTGATCTCTCTCTCTCTCTCTTGTGTTCTTGACTCGGCACGATCTTGATGTATCGCGAGCTTTTCTATTATAGTTGGATCTTATGATGTTTCTCCCCCTCTAGTCTCTTTTAATGGATTGAGTTTTCCCTTTGAAATGATCTTATCGGATTGAGTCCTTAAGGATTTGAGAACACTTGATGTATGTCTTGCATGTGCTTATCTGTGGTGACAATGGGATATCACGTGATCTACTTGATGTATGTTTTGGTGATCAACTTGCGGGTTCCATAACATTGTGAACTTATGCATAGGGGTTGGCACACGTTTTCGTCTTGACTCTCCGGTAGAAACTTTGGGCCACTCTTTGAAGTTCTATGTGTTGGTTGAATAGATGAATCTGAGATTGTTTGATGCAAATCGTATAATCATACCCACGGATACTTGAGGTGACATTAGACTATCTAGGTGACATTAGGGTTTTGGTTGATTTGTGTCTTAAGGTGCATGTTATTCTAATACGAACTCTATGATAGATTGAACGGAAAAAATATATTCGTGTTATTTTACTACGGACTCTTGAATAATCGATCCAAAAGAATAACTTTGAGGTGGTTTCGTACCCTAAAATAATCTCTTTGTTTGTTCTCCGCTATTAGTGACTTTGGAGTGACTCTTTGTTGCATGTTGAGGGATAGTTATATGATCCAATTATGTTATTATTGTTGAGAGAACTTGCACTAGTGAAAGTATGAACCCTAGGCCTTGTTTCCTAGCATTGCAATACCGTTTGTGCTCACTTTCATCATTAGTTACCTTCCTGTTTTTATATTTCAGATTACAAACACCTATGTCTACCATCCATATTGCACTTGTATCTCCATCTCTTTGCCGAACTAGTGCACCTATACAATTTACCATTGTATTAGGTGTGTTGGGGACACAAGAGACTCTTTGTTATTTGGTTGTAGGGTTGTTTGAGAGAGACCATCTTCATACTACGCCTCCCACGGATTGATAAACCTTAGGTCATCCACTTGAGGGAAATTTGCTACTGTCCTATAAACCTCTGCACTTGGAGGCCCAACAACGTCTACAAGAAGAAGGTTGCATAGTAGAAATCAGGAATCCCTCACGCTTGCGCGACACGGAGGGCACGATAGGACAAAACCAAAATAAAACATACAACTCATACCAATCTAGATCATTAATCAGCCCAAAGACAAAGGATATCTACTCAAAACATCATAGGATGGCAACACATCATTGGATCATAATATGTGGAATAAAGCACCATGTTCAAGTAGGGATTACAGCGGGGTACGGGAGAGTGGACCAGTAAAAGAGATGAGGATGGTGATGTTGATGAAGACGATCACCATGCAATGATTCCCTCCCGATGGCACTCCGGGCGCCACTGAGAGAGAGGAGGAGAGGTTCTCCCCTTGTGCTTCCTCCTCCATGGCCTCCCCCGAGATGGGGAGAGGTTCTCCCTCTGGTCCTTGGCCTTCATGGCGATGATGGGCCCTCCGGGATCCTCCTCCATGGCCTCCGGTGATGATGTCCCCCTCCGGCAGGGTGCCAGAGAGGGCCTAGATTGATTTCTCGTGGCTACAAAGGCTTGCGGCGGCGGAACTTCTGATCTAGGTTATTTTTCTGGAGGTTTCTGTATTTATAGGAGAGGATGGCGTCGAGAACAAGTCAGGGGGCCCCACAGGGAGTCCACGAGGCAGGGGGCGCCCCCCAGGGGGTGGGCGCACCCTCCACCCTCGGGGGCCCACGGGACTCCCCTCCAGTAACTCTTCGTTCTAGTATTTTTTATATTTTCCAGAAAAATTCTCCGTTGATTTTCATCGCATTCCGAGAACTTTTATTTCTGCACAAAAACAACACCACGGTTTGCTGAAAATAGTGTCAGTCCGGGTTAGTTCTAATCAAATCATACCAAAATCATATAAAACTATTGTAAACATGGCATGAATACTTCATAAATTATACATACATTGGAGACGTATCACCTCGTGAGGCCACCCCTCGTGAGGAGCCGTCCCACGAAGCCTCCTGAGGAGCCCATACGGCGCGGGTCGCCTGCCCATCACATGGATGATGTCATCATGGCAGGCGCCAGCCTATGCGGCCGGGGCAATTTCCCCTTCGGTGCTAAGGAAGCAGCTGGGCCTGCTTACCCCCAAAGCTAGTCCCAAAGCTTTTTGTTTTGGTGAATGAAGACCAGGACAACGACGCTGCAGGACGGAGGTCATGGTGGATCCCCCTACGCGTCATGGATAATGCCTTTGGCGGGCGAAGACCACCTTTTGTTAGGATAAGCACATGCGCCTGTCCCCTTTCAAATTGCCGCGCTATGGCAGCCCTTTCCTGCACATAGTTTCTGGAAGAGGCCCAAGGCACCTATAAAAGGGGCAGTGCAGCCACCGTAGCAAAGGATCGACTTCTTGCACCATTGTAGACCACCAGGAGCACCGACTCATCTTGTATCTCCAAGAGCACTATCCACAAGCAATTGCACCAAGCAGGAGTAGGGTTTTACACGCACGTTGGCCTGAACCTTGGTAGCTCACCGTGCCTCTGTCATGTCTTGCGCCTAGCCTATAGCCTTGTTGCCGCAAGCCAAGTCCCCAGAGTTCGAACCAGGGTTTTGGAGGATTTCCCATAGCTCGAAATCAATCCCCCGACATTTGGTGCGCCAAGTAGGGACTTGGTTTTTGCGCCTCGAGCCTCACCACCACCATGGCTAATGCTCGACATGCGCACGCTCTCCGCGGGGCCAACCGCATCCAGACGGAGCCCATCGGCGACACTCGCTGCTGTCGAGCTCACGCGACCACCATGGGCACGGAGCCAGAGGTAGAGGCCTCCTCTGACCACCTGTCGGGCGGGCCGCACCAACAGTAGCCGCCACCGGCGCGCATGACCACAACAACTTCGCTCGCCCGCCGTGACCTGCTGGCTCCGCAGGCGGCGCTCCTCATGGCGCAGGAGCTGTTGTGCTACCGCTCCACTGACGATGGCTACGACGCATGGCTCGCCTGCATCACCAAGGTAATCAACGTCATGGAGGACGCACCAGCCCCTTCACGCCCTTTGTCCCCTCTGTCATCGTGTGGCGCGCGGACGGGGCATGACGCGCCTCCTCCACCTCCTCCGTGCAGCGATGGTGCATCGCGCCACCATCGCGCCCGCATGCTAGAGCCCTCTCATGGAACCTCCCTGTCACACGACGCTGACCCCAGCTGCCAGATCGTCCGTGGCGTGCCGCCCGACACACGCATACTCCTCGAGAAGCAGCGCAACCGGCAGAACCGCAGCATCGAGGATGTCACCGCGGTCGGCCGCCATAACCGTGCCACCCTCGCCGTTGGCATCGTCTCCTACAACGGGGGCTACCTCGCCATCACTCGTGAGCTGCGCCATGTGGTGTGGCCCATGAAGTTCAAGTAACAGTTGTCGCCCCGCTACGATGGCAGCAACAACCCCATGGAGTACCTGCAGCTGTACACCCTGAGCATCCAAGCTGCAGGGGGTGACGACAGGGTCATGGGAACTGATTCCCCATGGCCCTCAAGGACGTTGCACGCTGATACGTCTCCGTCGTATCAATAATTTTTGATTGTTTCATGCCAATATTATACAACTTTTACATACTTTTGGCAACTTTTTATATGATTTAATGGAGTAACCTATTGATCCAGTGCCCAGAGCCACTTCCTGTTTGTTGCATGTTTTTTTTGTTTCGCAGAAAATTCGTCTCAATCAAAGTCCAAACGGATAAAAATTTATGGATAATTATTTTGGAATATATGTGATTTTTGGGACTTGGAATCAACACAAACAGTGGCCCACAGTGACAACAACCCACCAGGACGCGCCGGGCACCCCCTAGCGTGCCTAGGTGTCTTATGCCCTCCACAAAAGTTGGCTGGGGCCCTTCTTCTAGCGCAAGAAATATAATTTATAGAAAAAATTGTGTAAAAATTTCAGCGCAATCGGAGTTACGAATCTCCTGGAATTTAAGAAACGGTGAAGGGGCCAGATCCGAGGGACGCGCAACAGAAGAGAACACAGAGGGAGATCCAATCTCGGAGGGGCTCCCACCCCTCCGCCGCCGTGGAGGCCATGGACCAGAGGGGGAACTCTCCTCCCATCTAGGGGGGAGGCCAATGAATAAGAAGAAGGAGGGGGGCTCTCCCCCTCTCTCCGGGTGGCGCCGGAGTGCCGCCGGGGCTAGGATCGTGACAACGATCTACATCAACAATCTTGCTACCGTCTACACCAACTTTCTCCCCCTCTATGCAGCG
The DNA here is from genome assembly GCA_021605145.1 of Aegilops bicornis. NCBI lineage: Eukaryota > Viridiplantae > Streptophyta > Magnoliopsida > Poales > Poaceae > Aegilops > Aegilops bicornis. Next base: position 149,637,341 of record CM038674.1, on the reverse strand, counting down.
GTGTAACACCCCTTCTCCCCGCTGTAATCTCTACTTAAATATGGTGCTCATGTCCATATATTATTTCCCAACGATCTATGGTTATCTTATAATGTTTGAGTAGATCCATTTTGTCCTATGGGTTAATCATGATCTTGGTTGGTATGATTGTATATTTTATTTATGGTGCTGTCCTACGGTGCCCTCCATCTCGCGCAAACGTGAGGGCCCCCGCTGTAGGGTGTTGCAATATGTTCATGATTCGCTTATGGTGGGTTGCGAGAGTGACAGAAACTTAAACCCGAGTAAGTGGGTTGTTGCGTCTGGGATGACGAGGACTTGATACTTAATGCTATGGTTGGGTTTCACGACCTTAATGATCTTTAGTAGTTGTGGATGCTTGCCAGGGGTCCAATCATAAGTGCATATGATCCAAGCAGAGAAAGTATGTTAGCTCATGCCTCTCCCTCATATAAAATTGCAAGAATGATTATCGGTACTTGTTATTGTTTGCCTAGGGACAAATGAATTTCTTGTTCACAAAATCTATCCACTTTTATTACCTTGAAATTTACTTGTAGTTTTTATTCTCACAAAGTACTCGTAGTTTTATTCTTGCAAAATAGTTTCATACTTGTTCTAGGTAAAGCAAATGTTAAAGTGTGCGCAGAGTTGTATCGATGGTCGATAGAACTTGAGGGAATATTTGTTCTACCTTTAGTTCCTCGTTGGGTTCGACACTCTTATTTATCGAAGAAGGCTACAAACGACCCCCTACACTTGTGGGTTATCAAGACCTTTTTATGGCGCCGTTGCCTGGGAGCAATAGCATGGGGTGAATATTATCGTGTGTGCTTGTTTGCTTTATCACTAAGTAGTTTTTATTTCCTGTTCTAAGTTGTTTTCTATCTTTAGTTACGGGTAGAAAACATAAAATACCAAAAAAATAGTTGTACCTGCTACACCAATGGTTGAAGAACCACCCAAAATCTATCATACTACTGAAGATTTCTATTTGGATCATCTTCGATCCATTTGTGCTCGTGTTGAAAACCCAACTAGCTTAGTTGAGGGAAAATCATTAACTGATCATATCTCAAAAAAGGTTGGTCTTATTAAGGGTTCATTTAATGATTCTAAACTATTGCACCCATACATGATAGTCCCATTATCTTTTTGAATTCTCCAAACTACACTATATTGGAGAAGTTTGCTCTTATTAAGGATTACATTAATGGGTTGCCTTTTACCCTTGCACATGCTGATTTTGATGAGTATAATATGCATGTGCTTGCTGCTCCTACTTGCAATTATTACGAGAGAGGAACTACATCTCCACCTCTCTATGTTTCCAACACGATAAAATTGCAAGAAACTGCTTATGCCATGTGTTGGACTTTACTTGATGTGCATGAATTGTTCTTGTATGACATGCCGATGCATAGGAAGAGAGTTAGACTTTGTCATTGCATGATATATGTTGCTTTGTGCTCACTACTAAATGCGAAATCACTGTTAATTAAAATTGGCTTTGATATACCTTGGGATCCGGGTGGATTCATTACTTGTGCACTTTATGCCTAGCTTAATGGCTTTAAAGAAAGCGCTGCCAGGGAGACAACCGAAAGTTTTAGAGAGTCATTTATTTCTGTTGAGTTCTTTTATAAAGTTTTAAAAATATAGAGGGGAACTTAAAACTTTTCAAAAAGAGAAGCATTGGATGTTATGCATTGGAGAAGTGAGGGTCGACCTTGAACACTTGTGTTCATGCTCATGGAAACAATGTAGAATTTTTCATGAAGATTCTCACAAAAATAATTACCCCCTTATACAAATCCATTGTATTATAAAAATAACGTGCCAAGATTTGCCTTTAGGATGACTAGATTGTTTGTTAGTATGTGCGGTGCAAAAACAAAAACTTTTGTTCCCAGAAACACAATTGTTTAAATTCATTGGAACGTGATAAAATTCTGTAATTTTTTGCACAGTCTTGCTATACAAATTTTTTATTTCTTCCTAATTTTTCAGAATTTTTTTTAGAGTTACAGAAGTGTGGTGAATGTTCAAATCTTTACATACTGTCCTGTTTTCAGAGATTGCTATTATAGCTTCATTATTTGCGTATGTTTGAAACCTTGTTGAGACTCCTTTGACTTGGGGGCATAGAATTGTGATACCATGCAGTGGGAAATGTTTGATTATAATTATACAATAATGTTATAGCAGTACATGATGGGATTTGACTGCCATATTCACGAACCCCGCCACTAAAAGTTCGGTTGAGTTTTGTGTGGATGAAGTGATGAAAGATCGAGGAGGTCTCAATATGAGGAGAAGGGGGAGAGGCAAGAGCTCAAGCTTGGGGATGCCCAGGGCACCCCAAGTAAATATTCAAGGAGACTCAAGCATCTAAGTTTGGGGATGCCCCGGAAGGCATCCCATCTTTCTTCAACAAGTATCAGTATGTTTTCATCTTTGTTTCGTTCATGTGATATGTGCAAATCTTGGAGCGTCTTTTGTGTTTAGTTTCATTTTTATTTTATGCACCATGTTGGTATGAGATAGTCCATGGTTGATTTATTGAATGCTCATTGCACTTCACTTATAATCTTTTGAGTATGGCTTTACAGAATGCTTCATGTGCTTCACTTATATCATTTGAAGTTTGGATTGCCTGTTTCTCTTCACATAGAAAACCGTTATTTGAAAAATGCTCTTTTGCTTCACTTATATTTATTAGATCTCGGTCTTTTGTAGAAATAATGAAACTCTCATGATTCACTTATATCTATTTAGAGAGTCAACATGAATTGGTCATTTGCATGGTTAGTCATAAAATCCTACATAAAACTTATGGATCATTGAATATGATATGTTTGATTCCATGCAATAGTTTTACAATATAGAGATGGAATATGTGGGAAGTACTAGTAAATGGTTGTGGTTAGTAAGAATATTGGTGTTAAGGTTTGTGATTCCCGAAGCATGCACGTATTATCTCTCGTTATTCTATGAAGTTGGAGCATGATTTATTATTGATTGTCTTCCTTATGAGTGGCGGTCGGGGACGAGCGGTGGTCTTTTCCTACCAGTCTATCCCCCTAGGGGCATGCGTAGTAGTACTTTTCTTCGAGGGCTAATAAACTTTTGCAATAAGTATATGAGTTCTTTATGACTAATGTGAGTCCATGGATTATATGCACTCTTACCCTTCCGCAATTTGCTAGCCTCTACGGTACCGTGCATTGGCCCTTCACACCTCAAGATGTGGTGCAAACTTCCCAGGTGCATCTGAACCTCGTGATATGATACGCTCTATCACACATAAGCCTTATTATATCTTCCTTAAAACAGCCACCATACCTACCTATTATGGCCTTTCCATAGCCATTCTGAGATATATTGCCATGCAACTTCCACCGCCTCCGTTTTGATCACTTAAGCATTCATTGTCATATTGCTTTGCATGATCCTAAGATAGCTAGCATGATATTTCCATGGCTTGTCCGTTTTTTGATATCGTTATTACGCTAGATCATTGCACATCCTGGTTCACTGCCAGAGGCATTCATATAGAGTCATAGTTTGTTCTAGGTATCGAGTTGCAATTTTTATTTCTTTTGAGCTATAAGTAAATGGAAGTGTGATGATCATCATTATTCATTATTAGAGCATGTCCTGGTGAAGAAAGGATGATGGAGACTATGATTCCCCCACAAGTCGGGATGAGACTCCGGACAATGAGAGAAAGAAAAGAAAAAAAGAAAAAGAAAGAAAAAAAAGAAAAAAAAGAAAAAAATAAAAAGAGAGAGAAGGGCATTGTTACTATCCTTTACACACTTGTGTTTCAAAGTAGCACCATGTTTTTCATATATAGAGTCTCCTATGTAGTCACTTTCATATACTAGTGGGAATTTTTCATTATAGAACTTGGCTTGTATATTCCGATGATGGGCTTCTTCCTCAAATGCCCGAGGTCTTCATGAGCAAGCAAGTTGGATGCACACCCACTTAGTTTTCATATTGATCTTTCATACACTTATAGCTCTTTGTGCATCCATTGCATGGCAATCCCTACTCCTCACGTCGATATCAATTGATGGGCATCTCCATAGCCCGTTGGTTAGCCGCGTCGATGTGAGACTTTCTTACTTTTTTGTCTTCTCTATATTTACCCCTATCATCATACTCTATTCCACCCGTAGTGCTATATTCATGGCTCGCGCTCATGTATTGCGTGAGGGTTGAAAAAGCTGAAGCGCGTTAAAAAGTATGAACCAATGGCTCGGCATGTCATCGGGGTTGTGCATGATAAATACTTTGTGTTAAGAAGACAAAGCATGAAAAGACTATACGATTTTGTAGAGATAGCTTTCTTCAGCTTTGATATTTTGGAAGACACGATTGTTTGTTGAGATGCCTGAGTATTAATGTCTTTATGTCAAATTATAGACTACTAGTACAAATGCATGTGCGTTGCAACGGGCAAAAAAAATATAAAACCCGCTCTGTGCGCCATTTCTTTTATTCAGTTCTGATAAACATCAGTAATAAGGTTACACTATCATTGTTTTTTCGAGCATGAACTGTGGACGTAAAGAAGCCACCTTAACGTCTTTCATTTGATGGAAGAGTAGTAATGTATCAAATAATCTGTCAATCGGTTTAGTTTTTTGCTTTTTGGGGAAACACGAATACTTTATTCGTTTTTGAAAACAATTGAACAAATTTGAATTTATGTGTTTTTTGTTAGACTAAAACATACTTAGAAGTTGAATTTGAAATGGTTTTTTGAAAAACAATTAATGTGGAACAGGGGGGTATTAAGCCCCTGTTTGGATTAGCGTTTCTCGCCGGTTTAAGATACATGCCTCATCCCGTCGTTTTTGTTCCATGCAAAAATAAAGCGGTGACATGTAATTTACACCTGTTAAATAAATACAGTTGTATAAACTCACACCGATTCCAAGAGGGGCATAAGATTCTACATTTTGTGAACAATTTGAAATGAATTTTTTAAATGGGCTATTTTTGGAAATTTTGAGCATTTAAAGAAAGCATGAACATATTGAAAAATGTGAATATTTTTTGAAAGCAAGAACAAATTGAAACACTCTCTGTCTTGGAAAAAACGCACTCTCGGTGTCCACACTAAAAAAAGGATTTTTGGTGTCCACTTGATCACAAACCGATCTGAACATGGGCAATTGAAAGGCAATGAGCTCGGCCAGAAAAATGTAAAACTAATTTGTAATTCCACATAAATGACCCTTGTAGAATCCACACAAAATACAATCCATCAAACCATTTTATAATGATATGTTCAGAAACTTCAGTTGTGCTATTACTGACAATGTTTAAATTGGTAAATAAGAAACTTAATGATGCTGCATGTTGTTTCAGCACGTTTATATTCTCTCCCATAGAAGAATTGCTTCAGTTCTTTCAAGACAGAACCATACAACAAAATGGTTCAGAACGCAAGGGGTCAGAATACGCTGAATCAGTAAAGCACTAACCTCCATTTGAAAGCAATTGCCCGCATTTGTGAATGAGTGAAGTGCATCCTAGGTCCTTGAACTATTTTGATGGTGTCACGTAAGTCCTCAAACTATCAAAAGTGTCATCCAGGTCCTCAAAAATACTTGAAGTGTAATAAGTGTGTATATATGTGACACCTCTGAAATAGTTCAAGGACCTACGTGACACCTTTGAAATAGTTTGAGGACCAGGGTAACACACATATTGCACTTTGAGGACCTGGATGACAATTTTCATAGTTCGAGGACCTACGTGACACCTCTGCAATAGTTCAAGGTCCTATGATGCACTTCACTCTTTGTGAATCCAAGCATAGTTATCTGGAGGAAATAATTCAACAAATACAATATGCGTTGAAAATTCAGAGATCTCATGAGATGTGGACAGATGCCCAATATATCGGGAAACAATATGCATGTTTCACCATTTATAACCGAAGCAAATTATCCATCAACATCAGTAAATTTCACAACGACACAACTACAGTCTTGTGCCATTTCCGGTTGCACCCTATGAATATGCAAGATAACTGCACATAGTGGCGAGCAGCTGGCTTTGCCTGACCGAGCAGCGGCAAACAAAATTTGCAAAATTTTGCTACTTTCTATTTTTCAAGTAAACATCAGAGCTTTAAAAACATAGTACAATGAAAAGGATTGAAGAAGATAGTACAATGAAAATCACATGCACTACTGCTTAAGACAATTAAGTAGAGACCATATGTGGCTCCGGTCGAGGATTTGGTTTGGCGCCAGAACAACGCTTGGATCCGTGAAACAAAACAATCATCTTGGCAAAAGTAGCTACAGATATTTTTTTGGGTCATGTGAACAGAATAGTCAGATAACACCAACCAGTTCAGGATTGATCCAAGGCCACACATAACTGTCCCTAAAGGAGATTCACAGCTGCCAGAATGGAGCAGATGCATTTAGGTAAGCATGCATATTTGCCGTGTGATTCCACAGTATGCACTGTCCGTACTTTAGTTAAGCATGGATGTATAAATTGCATATAAAATACAGTTCAAAACAGGTGATATAGAAATTGCATATACAATATAGTTCAAAACAGGTGCTATAAATGAAGTTACATAAATTTATAATTGTTGTATTGATTTCCCAGAGAAAGTTTGTAATACTTATAATTATGCTCATGAAGCATCGTTCTCCATGTGCATCCTCTAAATTTTTGGTCCTGCACCACATTCAATTTGAAGCAATCGACAATGGGGAGCAGACTTGTAACTGAAAACACAATTTTTATGTTCTTTCCAGATGGTCCAAGCACTTATGCAAATTTGAGCTTTGGCACACACACCACAATGCAGAACTATGTATGATGTGGATTGTAACAAACAAAAAATTGGAGCGTCATGGATGATGATAAGGTGCCACCAAGGGCTTACCTGGAGAGACAGGGAAAACACAGCAGCGTCCGGATCACCGGCTCCTCATATTATCCTGCTGCTTCTTAGCGCATGTAGGGGCAGCCTCGAAGCCGCCTCTGCTCCAGCTCCTCCTCAACCCACCACCTGCTCCTTCCTCAAGCCGCCTCGAATCCGTTGGATTTCTCACAGCGATGGTTTGTATCGCATATCCTAAAACAAACATCATCAACAAACTTTAGTATCTCAGATGGAGAATTATGGAGGTATATTGTACAACGAAGTATCGACCTAAAGTTGAGTAGTGGATTTAGATACATAGATATAAAATTGGATCAATAGTTGGTAAGAAACTCTCTTTTAGTTAGAAAAAGGTAAACTTCTTAAGTTAGCAAGTGCTATCAGCTAGCACCATGGCTGTCTCTACTTGTGTCCATCAAACATGCCATGATATAGTAAGAAACCCGGGACCAGAGCATGTCGTGAATGATGCCGTGCGTGCTTCGACCGTATCAATGGGGCACAATTGATAGAAAACTTCCTTATCTAGTTCTAGCATTTAAAAAAAAGAAGCTTATTTTCTTAATAAAAATTATAAGAACAGATCGGTTCCAAGGTTCAAACTATCTTTGAGTTATCTATCTTAAAAAACGATATCTATGACCTGAATGTAAACAACATGTCTTAAAATAGTTCATCCATGGGTTGCAAAAACGTACGTAGAACACATCCCTTCTGTCGGTGTACTAGTGTAGGGGTACCCTAGTATCCCGAACTTGTGCACGGGCAGTTGCAGCCCTCTGCGGCAAGGCTTACCGGGTGACCGCCAAGGTCCTCCGTGGTTCCTTTGGAGCCATTCAAGAACAAAGTATTCAAGCCAAGGAGCTTGCCGGGAAGGCCACCCAAGGCACCTAGGAGACAAGGCCCTGGCAAGAGGAGCTTGCCGGGAAGGCCCGGTGAGCGACAAGCTTCCGGACGCGACAAGACAACAACTGCGGCAAGGCGCTTGCCGCGGCAGGCCACCACCGCACTGTGCTCCAAAGACATCCACTAACGTGTCGCCTCGACCTTTCCAGCGCTGCGGTGGCGAGAGGTCGTGCAGCCAGCGGTGCGTGGCAAGCGTGGCGTTTACGCCGACAAGATTGCCATCCGGCGAAGCGGTGGCGTCCCCGATGGTCCCTGTTTGCACCGTTAGGGCGACGTGAAGCGGGCATTTAATGCCTTTGTCCCCCGCCGCCGTGGTTAGGTATGAAACATCAGACACCGCATAAGTAGCTGTACCAACCACTCCTTTTCCATTTTACCCTTGTCTACGCTTGCCACCTGTCGGAGACCCTTTAGCATATAAAAGGAGGCCCATGCGCAACGTGAGGGGGTTCAAGGTTCGCCGTAGAACATCCACGCCGGTCTCGTTAGCAGCTTGTGTGTACTGTAGCACTCAAGCACTCCCGAGCAAGAACTCAATACATTCGCAGACATGCAGCAGTAGGAGTGTTATCTCCGGAGATCTCCGTCTGGGTAAACCGCTCGTGTGCTTCGCCTCGATCTGCTCTTCGTGCGACCTCCGCCCCCCGCCGAACCAAAAGGGGCTCGGTCCGCCGGTCCCATAGGTGTTCGTGGGTCAGATCAGCCTCCCCGACATCTTTGGCGCGCCAGGTAGGGGGCGTCGAGATTGTGTGAACCTGATCCGGCGTCCACACGAGCTAGATCTTCATCATCTTCATCGACATGCCACCGAAGAAGAAGGCTTTGGCGGCAGATGTTCCGTCTGCTGTCGAACCCACCACCACCGAGCAAACGGGTGGTGGGGTAGACGCCAATGAAGAATGGACGCCGACGGGGAGCCCACGGTGCTGCCAAGTCTGTGGACAAGGCCGCATGCACCTCGGCGTCAGACATGCACCGCGCCCGCCTCAGAGGCGCGGGACCGACAGCCGTCATGGTATTCACAACGCCATACGCCGCTGGACGAAGATCGAGCTGGTGGATCTCGGATGCTCAAGACCAGCATGCATGCCAACATGCCGGGCGCGAAGCAGGCACGGTCGCTCGACGGATACTCCTCCTTCTAACATAGTTAGAAGTCCGAGCATATCCCGCCTCGCGCCGCTCGCCATCGCCACCCACCACTCCGGAAGAAGCTTTGGCGAGAGCTCAATCGCTCTGGATTACCCTCCAACAGCCGACAAGGTCGATGAATGGAGGGCCACCATTCAGAGTCTCATCGGCTTTGCCAACGGCGACGCTCCGCGACAGCCGAGTGCATAGCTGCCGCGGCAAGACCGCCAAACACGAGCCGGTGGCGACGAAACCGGTGGGGGTGCAACCACCATGCACTCTCTGCCTGTCAGGACCCCGATCCTAAGTCACACCGATCTAGCATGTAACACATCATATCACTTTGCGGCCTCACGCACGGTATTCCCTCGGGTGTCGCCTTACCATGGCCCGGGACCGCTTTGGCGCCTTTTGGCTCACGATATGATAGTGTCGCTAGCATCCATATGACAAAGAACCCGGCCGACATGGCTAGTCGTGAACCCAAAGCGGCGCTTAACCTATGGGGACAGGCATACATGAATCACATCGAGCATGTCGGTCATCAACGATATATTCGGGCTGTAGCACTGGCTAACAGGACTCCGGTATCCCGGGCTGTAGCAGGCTAGGCAGGACTCGAATATCACCGCGTGACATTTCCCAAGGCGACGTATATAGGAACGGTGAAACACATGCCGCCAGTCAAGTGTCCAAGCAGAGGTGCTGGGCTAGCGTGACTCCGGTGAACCGGCTGTAGTGGACTACTATCGCCGTAAGCACGAGACTACATTTCCCCATATGAGAGGCTACCGAGGATAAACAACTAGTTTGTCAGATCCCACACATACCAAGCATTTCAAACATACACACAATATGCTCAATATGTGTAAATACGACGTGGCATCACAACATAACTCTACGACTCAGATATTATTCATTAGGCTCAAGAGCGAGATATTACAAACATGGGTCTCAATGACCCAACACTCGTGAGCATACAAGTCAAAGCACAAGCGAAGCTAATCATGTCTCGAGTACGCATAACTATAAATGAAAAAGGCCGAGAAGCCCGACTATCTACCGAGATCTGCCGAGGGCACAAGATCGTGAATCGAGGTAACAAGCTAACCGTCAAGTCCAAGCGGAAGTACTAGCGAGACCGAGGTCTCTCTCGCAAAACATAAATAAGCAAACGTGAGTACAATTGTACTCAGCAAGACTTACATCGTAACTAACTACATATGCAACATTATCAAAAGGGGTGGTGGAGTTTGACCGCAGCAAGCCAGCTTTGACTCGGTGGCTATCCCGAACTACGATCGCAAGTAACTCTTTAGAGGTGGCACACGAGTCCACATATTCACCATATCAATACACCACTATGGACCCGATCCGCCTTCCCACGAGAACGCCATCCATAGCACTCACGCTTATCTTGCGCATTTTAGAGTATCCACTTTCACTTGTCTATGAACTGATATAGGCAACCCATAAGTCCTTCTCCGTGGACACGGCTATTCGAATAGATCATATTAACACTGCAGGGGTGTACTTCTTCACACACGCTCTCACCACTTACCGCCGTTTACACGACATGTACTCGGCAACCTTCAAGCGGAAGCCCAACGTGGGTGTCGGCCACAGCCTACCTAACCACACAAGTCCCAAGTCCGTGTTTATCGCCTATTCGGGTTCCATCCGCAGGAGTCCGCCGAGGTTTCCCATACAGCCCCGAACGACGTGTGCAGGGTTCCCGAGACACCAAACGGGCGAATCGGTACATCAACACGGTGCCTACCGCAACACAACCCACCCCTATGGTCAGCGCTATGCGCGGCCCCCAAAGATGCTACAAACACCGAAACTACTTGCAACTCCCTTGACCGAGGACAAGAGTGGTTAAGAAGCCGAGAGGGTCCATTGGTTTCGCCCAATGCGTGGTAGTAACTGTTTCATGGATCACAAACACAGATCTCGGCCTCGAGGACGGCTGCAATGAGACAACCCACCATGTACTCCTACATGGCCTCTCACCGCTACCTTTACCAAATCATGTTCACACACTTAGCTCACACACAGAGGACATGTTCACACAACCATTCCAATTCATTCCCGATGAATCGGACCGACTCAACTCTAAGCAAGAGGTGCATGACAACAAGCATGAATGAGTAGGCACAACATGGCTCAAACAACTCCTACTCATGCTAGTGGGTTTCATCTAATTACCGTGGAATGACAGTCATGCAGAGGATAAAGGGGTTCAGCTACCGCAGCAAGTAACACATGAGTCGTTGTTGTCCTAATGCAATAAAATAGAGCAGGAGCGAGAGAGTGGGATTATATCGAATGAACAAGGGGTTTTGCTTGCCCGGCACTTCAAGATAATATAGTTCTTCATCGGTGTCATCGAATTCATCGCTTGTGACGCCGCTCATCGAGAGGGGACAAGCACGGCAAACAAGAGAGAACACAATCAATGCAATGCACATTCACATGAATGACATGTCATGTTAAGGTACTGAATTCACCTAATGCAGCAGTAATCCGTTAATTGAAGTGGAATTCAAACAAGGTTGAACTCCAACTCCAAATGCTAGTTCATAAATTACCCTAATCATGATTCATCCTATTCAGTGAGGTTAACTTGTTCAAACATGCATGATCATGGCATAAACAGATTCTTCATATTTTTCTGATCATTTTTCATATATAAATTATTTCAATCTGAGCTACGGTTGAATTACTATGAATTTTAGAAGTTTGGGGTATTTTCCGAAATTCTGAATTAAATTAAATCCATAAAATGTTTATGGCGTCAAGACCACGCCGCAGTGACGTCATCAAGTCAATCGGGCGGTCCAGGTCAAACTGACCAGTGGGGTCCATCGTCGCTGACCCAGGGCTGGTTAGGTCGCCGACAGGTGGGCCCGGTCAATGTTGACTAAGTCAAAGTCAAGCTGACACGTGGGTCCAGTCGGTTGGATTAGATCTAACTAATTTCGTTAGCTGGCTAATTAAACCGGTGGGGCCCATGTGTAAGTCGGTCAGGGGGTTAACTAGTGGGTGATTAGTCCTAACTAGGTTGCCACGTCGGTGTGGCCGGAGTTAGGCCGGCGACGACCAACCGAGCGGCGGTGGCTCGCCGGAGTGACGCTAGGGCAGCGGCTGGGGCGCGCTGAGGGCACCAGGAGGGAGCCCGTGATCCCGCCAAGATCCGGGAGACCAACGGGAGGTGCGGGGGTGGCCGGAATCCCTGCCGGCGACGAGGTTTGGCGGCGGCAAGGCTCGGTTGGCGGCGGTTTCGTAGCTACATCGTGCAGATCGACTAGCTAACGGCATATGCATGACATACGCGTGCCCACGAATCCGTTGGACATGGTGGTGTGACCAAAAGGTCGCCGGAATAGCGCCGACGACGAGCTCGGGCGGAGGCGAGCTTCGGGTCATGGTTGGGGACGAAGGCTAAGGGCGCAAATGAGAGAGGGAGAAGAGGGTCCGGAGCAGAATCTCACAGGCCGCTGCTTGACGGTGTCGGGTGGCTCGGGGAAGCACCGGAGCGAGCGAAGCGGCGAGGGGGATCTCCGGCGGCCGGCAATGAAGATGTTGAGGATGACGACGACGTGGGGCGTCCGGTGGTGTGTGTGTCCTCGAGGAGGCGTAGACGACGGAGGCGGATCTCCTAGACATGCTGGGGTGGCTAAGCGGTGGAAGTGGCCGCGGCGAACGGCGTCGGTGGCGGCGGCTCCGTTCGGTGAGCTAAGGGAAGAGGGCCAGAGGGGGAAAGAGAGGGAGCAGCGAGTGAGGGAGAGGAGCGAGGGGGCACGGGGCGTCGTCGTGGCGTCGTGAGGAGGTCGGGGAGGCCGCCAGCACGAAGCAGGAGGTCGCGTCGGGGGCGTCGGGCAAGCGCCACGCCTCGCCTCTGCCTACTGGCAGAGGAAGACGACGAGCGGCGAGGCGGTGGTGGGCTGGGCCACCAGCTGGGCCGTCGAGGAGGAGGGGGGGGGGGAGAGAAGGCTGGGCCCGGTGGCGCCAGGTAAGCCAGGTAAGGTATTCTCTCTCTCTCTCTTTTATTTCCATTTTCTATTTTCTGTAATTATGTTTGGCTTTAATAAAAATGCCAGGGCATTTCCAAAAATCATGAAACTGGTCAATGTCACTGTTTGGAATATTTCCCACAACAAACATTTCAGTTTATGATTATTTGAGCATTTAAAATATTTTATAGTATTTAAATGCCCAAATGCAAATACCATATGAATTAATTCAAAAGTCCAAATGTCATGGAAAATGTGCAACATCTCCGGTTATCAAGCTTCAGATTTTTCCAAAAATGGTGAACATTTTTGAAGGCCATTTGGATTACTGAAAATATTTTGAAGTTTGAACCTATTTTAATTGCTTTGGTGCTAGGTCTTGGTCATCCCCATTTCAAATTTAAATGAAATTTAAACATGATGCATGGATGCAATGCAACTAGTTACAAGCAAGCTCTAGGGCTGTGACAACTCACCCCCACTAAACAAGAATCTCGCCCCGAGATTCAAGACGTGAGGTAAGAGGAAAAGGGGAGTCGCAAACTATCACAATCTTCATGATCCATTTGCCCTTCTCGAAAATGTTGATTCATTCCATCATCTTGGTCTTGACGTCTTCGAGATCTTCACCCGACACGACAACAGAAAGAAGGGGGAAACCCTACATGATTCGATCTTCACGAAGATCAAGTAAACATGATCGACTCACGGACTGAGACGGTGACACATCTCGAGTTGAGACACAAAACACATCGAGAGGGATGGAAGAACAAACGACGGGGTTTGATTGGTGGCAACAATTCCACGCTTAGAAAGATGGTGGATGGTGTCAAGGTGGCGAGGAAATATTTACCATGATTCAATAACGGGGCACCTCGAGAAAGGTGACGCAAGGAACTATTCCCTTAAGTGGCAAAAAGAATTACTTTTGATATAACATCATTGAAACTCTTTATACCAGCCTAAGGCAATCACAAACGATCGCTTGGTGGAGTGCAAAGGAACGGTACACCCGGACTAGAATGGATGATGTGGACTACCTTGTTGAAGACAACACAATGGATGATTTTTGCTTATCATCAGGGGTGGAGGGGACCCTTGGTAAGTCCACTTTTGAAGATGAACCTGGACAAGAATTGCTAAGAAGGCAGCCCATAGTGGAATGGCACGAGGACGGTACAAGCTGGGAACGAAATGCAACTGTTCGAATGTTCCAACCATCATATCTGCCTGAGATTCAGATCCGATTGGTGATGGGATACTTCAGACTCAAAGATGTCCGAAAAGGAAAGGTTGCAACCAAAACCGATGAGATGACGCTATGCAGATTCTCGGGGAGTGAACTAAGGTAGCAAGCTCCAAAACATGAGCGGGTTCTGCTACAAACAGGTGAACACGTTGTCCTGCATAAACATGGCCACGTAGTAGTCTTATGATAAAACACTACCGAAGTTCGTGGGGAACCATAATCGAGGATATTGAAGTCCTTGCATAAGGCATGCTCTTAAGAAGGAACTTCTTGTCCCTGAACAAATCAGCCAGTGGCTTGGTGTGCTAGGAACACATATGGAGTGGAGGCGGCCAACCTATCAAACCATAGAGCACTTCGTACGTGCATGACTGACTTGGGATGGTACCATAGGAAACAAAACAAACCTTTCTCAAATTCACGGCGGCAACTTGCATCAGATGCACATGAATTAGAGGAGGTCACTACTTTCATCCAAACATATGCTTCATGAACCAAACACGAAGAAATGCTTACACAAATTTCCAACACTAGGTTGATGTTCAACATGACTCATGGGGGAGACAAAATGCTGCTGATGGGCTCAACAACAACTCATCGGAATTTCCATATCACTGGGCTTCCACCATCATGTGAACACGGTGATAGCATTGGTCAGACCAAAAGATGTAATGGGGTATGCTCGAGGGATCAACCACGAGTAAGACAACATTACGAACATCGTTGGTTCTGATTTGATTTCACGATAGCCCATACTCAAATCAAAGGATTGATGAGACAATAGGTCCAACGACTGATCACAGGGACCAATCGATGAAGATATCATCTTTCTTCAACACACACTACACAAGAATATCCCTTTGGAACGAACTAAGTCAGGCAAGCTTTTATCCTCCAACTCTCCAAGTTGTTGTCTAGCTTAACCAACTAGCTCAGGGATATCCAACACAGATTCTTGGAGAAAGGGTGGTTCCCAAGAAACCAACTTGATCACGAGCTCCACATAACAGTCAGGAGACAATCCGGTAACACTTCCAAGAAGATATTTGGAAAGTCACGAACCACCGGTATGTTACTAAGCTCGAGAGCAATCTTGCTTTTGAGGGCAAGACGATATGATCAGACGAGTGAGGACTTGGCAAAATCCTAACTCACAGATCGAAGAGTGCACCAGAACTAAGGACTAGGTAGAACGATCAATCTTAGTATGATGATTTAATAACCAACACGCTAAGAGTGAAAATATTGTCCATTAACTACCAAGCAACGAGGTTGCTAGGAGTATCGATTTCACACATCACAATTCACTTGTCGACATTCCGGTTGCATCAACACGGGACCGAGGAATGAATGATGATGATGAGAAGTATCACTACGACAAGAATTCATAAGAGAAGGTGCAATTCTCATGATGTTCCTGACATAAAGATGGTAACACTCAAGGTAGAGCAGAATCAAAGCTGGATTGGCATTTTGATCTGCATGGAATACAACTCGCTTTGACCAAATCCTACTAATGGATGAGGCATCGAGTTTGTTTCTCCTAGTCATTCCGTAATGTAATGGCTTGACGGACCACAAGGATAATAGACATCGATAAACTAATGCACACATACTCTTGGTTATCAACCGATAGAGGATGGTCGGATACAACTAAAGAGAGCAACTCAAAGGAACATATAATTTTTCGAGTTGTGGAAGCATGGATTAGTATATCGAGCAAGGCTCAACATTTCTCCGGATAACCCATGCAGAAAGTAGAATTGGCAGATTCACAATATGGAATGGAGAACTCCTCAAGAGTACTCTGATTGTGATCTTTTGGTTCAAAAGAACTTCTGCCATAAATAGTTCATGGCATTTGGAAGAAGGAAATACCACGGACCTCGAGAACTGTCGCAAGGTTACTAATATCCTAAAGGGGCTAGCAAATACTAACAACATGAAGTAGGGTGAATCTCGGGTTCAAGAACCTCTCATTAGAATACCTACTAACTAAATTGCATCGCGGGATGCTTTCGAGAATAATGGCCAGAATCATCACACTGGGGATACATAAGCATTGCTAAATTGCTAGGTGACTTCCTAAACAACTAGGGTCATAATAATAGCTCCAACATCTATGCCGAGGCAACAAAGTACCTCAACTTACCGATTAGTGTGCTTATTCTGACCAAAAAGGACATCGGGAACGGAAGAAAACGATTTGCAAATGCATCAGACTATTTAGAGACCAGGATGACTTTGACAAAGATAACGGCTGTAAATGCTCAAAATGATTTGAGACATCCTGCAAAAATGGTGGCATAACCACTCAACATCACAATACCAAGATTCCGAGATCAACAATTATCATACGTAAATAGTAGGAACTGAACTGGGCTTAAAACCAACAATCTTAAAGGTCTATGGATTAGTAACACGTCATCCTCGATAGATAGATGAGAAGCCTAGTTCTTAACCCCAGAGAAGAGAAGAGGTTGACTCGCATCGTAAGGCCATGAGGTATAAGGAGTAAAAAGAGCCTTACGTTCCCTTCCACAATCAATTCCTTACATAACTAAAGCATTTCTAGACACAACTTCGACCAGTTTGGCCTGGTAATCCTACAGCAACAAAGCTCGATACCAACGCTGTCGGGACCCGATCCTAAGTCACACCGATCTAGCATGTAACACATCATATCACTTTGCGGCCTCACGCACGGTATTCTACGGTGTCGCCTTACCATGGCCCGGGACCGCTTATGCGCTTTTGGCTCACGATATGATAGTGTCGCTAGCATCCATATGACAAAGAACCCGGGCCGACATGGCTAGTCGTGAACCCAAAGCGGCGCTTAACCTATGGGGACAGGCATACATGAATCACATCGAGCATGTCGGTCATCAACGTATATATTCGGGCTGTAGCACTGGCTAACAGGACTCCGGTATCCCGGGCTGTAGCAGGCTAAGGCGGGACTCGAATATCACCGCGTGACATTTCCCGAAGGGATGTATATAGGAACGAAGTGAAACACATGCCGCCGATCAAGTGTCCAAGCAGTAGTCTTTGGGCTAGCAGGACTCCGTGAACCGGGCTGTAGCGGACTACTATCGCCGTAAGCACGAGACTACATTTCCCCATATGAGAGTATGACGAGGATAAACAACTAGTTTGTCGGATCCCACACATACCAAGCATTTCAAACAAACACACAATATGCTCAATATGTGTAAATACGACGTGGCATCACAACATAACTCTACGACTCAGATATTATTCATTAGGCTCAAGAGCGAGATATTACAAACATGGGTCTCATGACCCAACACTCGAGCATACAAGTCAAAGCACAAGCGGAAGCTAATCATGTCTCGAAAGTACGCATAACTATAAATGAAAAAGGCCGAGAAGCCCGACTATCTACCGCATCTCGCCGAGGGCACAAGATCGTGAATCGAGGTAACAAGCTAACCGTCAAGTCCAAGCGGAACTACTAGCGAGACCGAGGTCTCTCGCAAAACATAAATAAGCAAACGTGAGTACAATTGTACTCAGCAAGACTTACATCAGAACTAACTACATATGCAACATTATCAAAAGGGGGTGGTGGAGTTTGACTGCAGCAAGCCAGCTTTGACTCGGTGGCTATCCCGAACTACGACTGCAAGTAACTCTTTAGAGGTGGCGCACACGAGTCCACATATTCACCATATCAATACACCACTATGGACCCGATCCGCCTTCCCACGAGAACGCCATCCATAGCACTCACGCTTATCTTGCGCATTTTAGAGTATCCACTTTCACTTGTCTATGAACCGATATAGGCAACCCATAAGTCCTTCTCCGTGGACACGGCTATTCGAATAGATCATATTAACACCGCAGGGTGTACTTCTTCACACACGCTCACCACTTACCGCCACATACGACATGTACTCGGCAACCTTCAAGCGGAAGCCCAACGTGGGTGTCGGCCACAGCCTACCTAAACACACAAGTCCCAAGTCCAGGTTTATCGCCTATTCGGTTCCATCCGCAGGAGTCCGGCCGAGGTTTCCCATACAGCCCCGAACGACGTGTGCAGGTTCCCGAGACACCAAACGGGCGAATCGGTACACCGGGCCACGGTGCCTACCGCAACACAACCCACCCCTATGGTCAGCGTTATGCGGCTGCCCCCAAGATGCTACAAACACCGTAAACTACTTGCAACTCCCGGACCGAGGACAAGAGTGGTTAAGAAGCCGAGAGGGTCCATTGGTTTCGGGCCCAATGCGTGGTAGTAACTGTTTCATGGATCACAAACACAGATCTCAGCCTCGAGGACGGCTGCAATGAGACAACCCACCATGTACTCCTACATGGCCTCTCACCGCTACCTTTACCAAATCGTGTTCACACACTTAGCTCACACACGAGGACATGTTCACACAACCATTCCAATTCATTCCCGATGAATCGACTGACTCAACTCTAAGCAAGAGTGTGCATGACAACAAGCATGAATGAGTAGGCACAACATGGCTCAAACAACTCCTACTCATGCTAGTGGGTTTCATCTAATTATCGTGGAATGACAGTCATGCAGAGGATAAGGGGTTCAGCTACCGCAGCAAGTAACACATGAGTCGTTGTTGTCCTAATGCAATAAAATAGAGCAGGAGCGAGAGAGTGGGATTATATCGGAATGAACAAGGGGTTTTGCTTGCTCGGCACTTCAAGATAATATAGTTCTTCATCGGTGTCATCGAATTCATCATCGATGACGTCAGCTCATCGAGAGGGGACAAGTTACGGCAAACAAGAGAGAACACAATCAATGCAATGCACATTCACATGAATGACATGTCATGTTAAGGTACTGAATTCACCTAATGCAGCAGTAATCCGTTAATTGAAGTGGAATTCAAACAAGGTTGAACTCCAACTCCAAATGCTAGTTCATAAATTACCCTAATCATGATTCATCCTATTCAGTGAGGTTAACTTGTTCAAATATGCATGATCATGGCATAAACAGATTCTTCATATTTTTCTGATCATTTTTCATATATAAATTATTTCAATCTGAGCTACGGTTGAATTACTATGAATTTTAGAAGTTTGGGGTATTTTCTGAAATTCCCTGAATTAAATTAAATCCATAAAATGTTTATGGCGTCAGCACCACGTCAGTGTGACGTCATCAAGTCAACTGGGGCGGTCCAGGTCAAACTGACCAGTGGGGTCCACTGGTCGCTGACCTGTGGCTGGTTAGGTCGCCGGCTGTGTGGGCCCGGTCAATGTTGACTAAGTCAAAGTCAAGCTGACACGTGGGTCCAGTCGGTTGGATTAGATCTAACTAATTTTGTTAGCTGGCTAATTAAACCGGTGGGGCCCATGTGTAAGTCGGTCAGGGGGTTAACTAGTGGGTGATTAGTCCTAACTAGGTTGCCACGTCGGCGTGGCCGGAGTTAGGTCGGCGACGACCAACCGAGCGGCGGTGGCTCGCCGGAGTGACGCTAGGGCAGCGGCCGGGCTACCGAGGGCACCAGGAGGGAGCCCGTGATCCCGCGCATCTGGGGAGACCAACGGGAGGTGCGGGGGTGGCCGGAATCCCTGCCGGCGACGAGGTTTGGCGGCGGCAAGGCTCGGTTGGCGGCGGTTTCGTAGCTACAAAGGCAGATCGACTAGCTAATGGCATATGCATGACATACGCTGCGCTCACGAATCCGTTGGACATGGTGGTGTGACCAAAAGGTCGCCGGAATAAGCGCCGACGCAGCTCGGGCGGCGAAGCTTCTTCATGGTTGGGGACGAGGCTAAGGGCGCAAATGAGAGAGGGAGAAGAGGGTCCGAGCAGAATCTCACAAAGGCTGCTTGACGGTGTCGGGTGGCTCGGGAAGCACCGGAGCGAGCTGGGCGGCGAGGGGATCTCCGGCGGCAGCAATGAAGATGTTGAGGATGACGACGATGTGGGGCGTCCGGTGGTGTGTGTGTCCTCGAGGAGGCGTAGACGACGGAGGCGGATCTCCTAGACATGCCGGGTGGCTAAGCGGTGGAAGTGGCATGCCGCGCGAACGGGCGTCGGTGGCGGCGGCTCCGTTCGGTGAGCTCAGGAAGAGGGGCCAGAGGGGGAAAGAGAGGGAGCAGCGAGTGAGGGAGAGGAGCGAGGGGGCACGGGCGCCGTCGTGGCGTCGCGAGGAGGTCGGGGAGGCCGCCAAAGACGGGCAGAGGTGGCGTCGGGCGCCGGGCAAGCGCCACGCCTCGCCTCTGCCATCGGGCAGAGGAAGACGACGAAGCGAGGCGGTGGTGGGCTGGGCCACCACCGGGCCGTCGAGGAGGAGGGGGGAGAGAAGGCTGGGCCACTGGGCTGCGCAGTAAGCCGTAAGGTATTCTCTCTCTCTCTCTTTATTTCCATTTTCTATTTTCTGTAATTATGTTTGGCTTTAATAAAATGCTGTGGCATTTCCAAAATCATGAAACTGGTCAATGTCACTGCTTGGAATATTTCCCACAACAAACATTTCAGTTTATGATTATTTGAGCATTTAAAATATTTTATAGTATTTAAATGCCCAAATGCAAATACCATATGAATTAATTCAAAAGTCCAAATGTCATGGAAAAATGTGCAACATCTCTGGTTACTGTTTCCAGCATTTTTCCAAAAATGGTGAACATTTTTGAAGGCCATTTGGATTACTGAAAATATTTTGAAGTTTGAACCTATTTGAATTGCTTTGGTTCTAGGGCTTGGTCATCCCCATTTCAAATTTAAATGAAATTTAAACATGATGCATGGATGCAATGCAACTAGTTACAAGCAAGCTCTAGGGCTGTGACACTGCCCCGAAGGCCAACATCGCCGACTCGCCGGATCCACCTCGACAGCGACTCCACCACATCATCGGATCCACGAGCTCGTCGCGATCAGCGCCAAGTTCTTCATGAACGACAGCAAGAAGATGCTCGAACTCGCATCGAGCGCCGAAGAGAAGCGCGGCGTCAATCCGACCAGCGCGCTGGGCCCTCTGTCGACATGCATGCGCCAGGGGAACCAGCGACTTGCCGTACTGCTGTAGGTTGCTTTATGCGTTCACTCGTGAGCTGCGGCAAGTCCAAAGGGCCCAGCAAGAAGAATTTCAAGCCAGACGTCTCGAGAAGTACGACGGCAAGACACATCCGTCGGAGTTCCTCAAAGCATCTACACCGTCGGTGCAAGCTGCCGGGGCGAGACGACAAGATCCCGCCAACTACTTCCGCTGGTGCTCAAGCCCAATGTCGATCTTGGCTCATGCACTTGCCGGACAACTCCATATCCTCTTGGCAGATCTATGCCATCAGTTTGTCGGCGCTTTACAGTGACCACAAGCCCCATGGCCAAGAAAGTGACCTTCATATGCTCGCCCAGAAGGAAGGAGAGCCCCTGCGCAAGTACATTCAGAGATTCAGCCGTGTACAGCACAACATCCCAGATGTCCACCCTGCCGCAGTAATCAGCTGCTCCATCGAACGCGCGAAACCGCAGGATGCGGAGGAGATGGCGATGTGCAATATCGTAGACGCTGGCCGAAGCTATATGCCCCTGGCCGACAAGTGTGCACGTCTTGAGGAAGGGAGGAGACTCCCCGGAGAGAATACTGAAGCAGGAGGATCTGATAGTGAGGAGACCGCCCTGGCAAAGAAAAACCGGCGGCGAAGCAACAGGAAGAAGAAAGGCAGAGATGTGCTAGTTGTTGAGCAGTCCAGCAACGGAGGTGGCGCCAAGAAAGCCAAAGCTGGTAGCTCCGGCAAGGAGGTTGCCGCTTGCACCAACTGCCAGGTGTGGCGGTCGCCGACAAGCGTGACGGCTCCAACAAACAAGATCCAAGATCCACCGCACCAAGGGCCATGACCTCCAGAGCTGCAAAAGGTCGAAAGCAGCTTGTCGAGCAGCGTAAGGCTGAATATGAACGACGCGACAAGAAGAAGGCCCAGAAGGTGCTTTGGAGGAGCTAGCAAGAAACGCCCCGGCCGGGAGGATGCCGCGCAAGGCCAAGCAGCAAGGAGACAGACTCTCCGCCGCCGCGACAAGGATGAAGACGGCGACGATGATGAGGACATGGATGATGACGAGACCGATGAGCAGGAGTTCCAGAAAGCCACAGAGGTCCTGTGTGTTGACGGCGGTGCTTCTCTGCATATTTCACACCGCCAGATCAAGCAGTGGATGTGGGAAGTCAATGCGACAGAACCATCCGGCGAGTCACGCAAGCCTCTGAAATGGTCCAGCACGCCTATCATCTTTGATATTGAGGGCCACCCTGATCGTGTAACTGCGGTCGGGTGCTTGCCGATGTTGGTTTCACCAACTATCCGCAACCTCAAGGTCACTAAGATGCTAGTTGACGGTGGGGCCGGCTTGAACCTGATCTCCTCCGCGGTGCTCCAGAAACTCCAGATCCCTGATGGCGAGCTCGAAGAGACCGACACATTCCAAGGAATCAATCCGGGAAGGAGCAAGCCGAAGGGAAAGATCACGTTGCCGGTGACATTTGGCAGCGAGTTGAACTTCAGGACTGAGAGGGTCACTTTTGACGTTGTTGACTTTCCATTGCCTTACAATGGGATACTTGGCCGCCCAAAGACTCGCCAAATTCATGGCAGCCTCTCACTATGCATACAACATGTTGAAGATGCCAGCCCGATAAGTGTCATCTCTGCCCCTGGCGACAAGAAGGATGCTCTTATCTGCGCCGACAAGATCTACCGGGAAGCAGCAGTCAGAGAGATTGCAGCCCACTTACCGCTGAAACTCCCGGCAAAGAAGAAGACCAAGTCCGCAAGAGCTCGATGCCCACTCCGGCAAGCGCACCTCTTCGAGTGCTGCGCTACCGTCGAGGACGCACCTTCGAGCTCCACCGGCAATCAGTAAGAAGACGATGGCAGCTCCACCAGAGACCAAGAAGGTGTCCGCCAAGGAGGACGGCACCGGTGGTACCTTCACCATCGCTGCCACTCTCGACCCTAAATAGGAAGGCGCTCGTTGCTTCTCATGGGCGAACGCCGACGTGTTTGCGTGGCAACCGTCGACATCCCCGTGTTCCTGTGAAAGTAATTGAGCACCATCTTGCCGCTTGTCCTCATGCGCGGCCCGTCAAGCGTAAAGTCGAGGAAGCGTGCGGTGGAGCGCCAAGAATTCATCGCAGAAGAAATCAAGAAATTGGAAGCAGCAGGCCTTGTCAGAGGAGTGCTCCATCCTACGTGGTTGGCCAATTGTAACGCCCCCGATGCGGCTATATCTCCCACGTGTCGAGGCACGACTTAGAGGCATAACCGCATTGAAAGCAATGTCGCAAGTGAGGTAATCTTCACACAACCCATGTAATAAATAAGGGAAAGAGATACATAGTTGGCTTACAGTCGCCACTTCACACAGTACATAAATAAACATCCATCATTCAGAGTACACTCAAGGTCCGACTACGGAACCAAAATAAAGAAGATACCCCAAATGCTACACAGATCCCCGATCGTCCCAACTGGGCACCACTACTGATCATCAGGAAAAGACACAAAGTACCGACCACGGTCCTCGTCGAACTCCCACTATAGTACGGTAGAGTCACCTGACCGCATCGCCGGCACCTGCAACTGTTTTGAAGTATCTGTGAGTCACGGGACTCAAAGAATCTCACACCATGAGATCAAGACTATTTAAGCTTATAGGAAGGACAGAGTAGTATAGTGGAGCTGCAAGCAAGCGACTAGCATATATGGTGGCTACTTCAAAAGAGAGCGAGAAGAGGAGCAAGGCACGGTCGTGAAGCTAGTAGCGATCAAGAAGTGATCCTGAACTACTTACGCCGACATAACTCCAACATCAGTGTTCACTTCCCGGACTCACGAGAAGAGACCATCACGGTTACACACGCTGATTGATGTGTATTTTATTTGGGGTCAACTTCGGGTTTTCTACAACCGGACATTAACAAATTCCCATCTGCCTCATAACCGCAGGCACGGCTTTCGAAAGATATTACCTGCAGGGTGTCCCAACTTAGCCCATTATAAGCTCTCACGGTCAACGAAGGATATTCCTTCTACCGAAGACCCGATCAATCTCGGAATCCCGGACTACAAGACATTTCGACAGAATAAAACAAGACCAGCAAAGCCACCCGGTTGTGCCGACAAATCCCGATAGGAGCTGCACATATCTCGTTCTCGTGGCACATCCAGATGAGACAGGCTGAGTAAAACCAAGCCTCGAAGTTTCCCGTGGTGGCCCTCAAGCGGCTCGGTTCGGTCCAGCACTCGAAGGAGCACTGGTCCGGGGGGGGTTATAATAAAGATGACCCTCGGGCTCGCGAAAACCCGTGGGAAAAAGGCTTAGGTGGCAAATGGTAAAACCAATGTTGGGCCTTGCTGACGAGTCTTATTCAAAGCGAACTGTCAAGGGGTCCCATAAATCACCCAACCGTAAGGAACGCAAAATCAAGGAACATAACACCGGTATGACGGAAACTAGGGTGGCAAGAGGAACAAAACACGGGCATAAGGCCGAGCCTTCCACCCTTTACCAAGTATATAGATGTATTAATTATAGCAGATATATATATTGTGATATCCCCAACAAGTAAACATGTTCCGATCAGGAACAACATCTCCATGTTCCAACAAGGAACAAACTTCAACTTCACCTGCAACTAACAACGCTTATAAGAGGGCTGGGCAAAGCGGTAACATAGCCAATCAACGGTTTGCTAGGAAAGGATGGTTAGGGGCTGACATGGCAATATGGGTGGCATGATATAGCAAGTGGTAGGCATCGCAGCATAGGCATAGCAAAAGAGCGAGCATCTAGCATAGCAAAGATAGAAGTGATTTCGAGGGTATGGTCATCTTGCCTGCAATGTTCTCAGAGTTGTCGAAAGCTTGATCCTCGTAAGCGTTCTCAACAGGATCCTCGTCCACGTACTCGTCTCCCGGCTCTACCCAAAGCATCAACACAAACAAAGGAACCACAATAAATCACGGTGAAATGCACAATCAACATGATGCAAAACATGGCATGATATGCGGGATGTGATATGCAATGCGTATGCGTGCTCCGGAAGGGAAATGATGAACCAGGCATCAACTTGGCAAACCAAGTATGCCACTGGAAAGATGAGATGATTTCGATTGAAATTGATATAAAGATCACCGGAATCAGATGCACGGTTTGGAAATGACAAGCAAAACAAGAATGGCGCAAATCTGCCATTAACAGCATGATGCCACTTAACAAGCAACAATAAACTAAGCTACTGCATCCAAACGTATCAACAAAGTACATGGCAGTGATCTACACAAGATGCTTGACAAAAGATGAGCACTGAGCTTCGGCTAAATCACATCATAACAGGTTCAAACAAGCATGGCAAAAGTGCACAAAATATCAGGCTGGACATGGCAAAACAGCATCAGGTTGCAATGTTCAGAGCAACAAAACTACATGCTACAGGAACTTAAAGTAGCAAAACAAGGCATGGCACGAATCTACTCAAAGCATAGAACAAAAGTCCCTTACTGACCATAAGCCAACAAGGATTAGAAAATATAGTAACACCCATGTCAATATTGAAAGTTTCGTTAACAGATTCAGCAACATGGCATGTCAGAAACTGATAACAAGTAGGCATGTTTACAAGCTCAATGCACCCACTACAGAGCCTTAAATGATAAACTAAGCATACATTCATCAAGAAGACATGTCATAGAAGACATACATGGCAAGAACAATAACATAGCATAAATGGATCAACCACAACAACCTTGGCAAAATTGAATAACATGTAAACAATCTGCCAGGAAACATTTTATAGCAAAAGTAGAGCTCAATTGACTCAAGCTATGGTACTCCATAATTGCAAACAAGGACATGGATGGATAGCTCAAGACATGTTTAACAAAACATCCTTACTAAAGTATCTCAAAATATGCATGGATCTCTCGGTAGCATCAAGTTAACATGGCATCAAAATATCAGCTAAACAGGGCTGAAAACAGCAACATCAGGACACCTACTTTGCATGCTTGTGATAGTCACCACATAGATCACAAAAATACATGGCATACACCCCTGGAAATATGGCATGTCATATTACAAAACACATGTAGGACTCAGATTCATAGGGTGCACACATCAATCATGGCAAAAATAACAAAAGTGGAAGTTCTGTTAAGAAACAGAAACTAACATCACATAGCACCCTTCCAATAGCATTTCGGGCATCAAGATGAGCTCAAAAGAAAATGATGCAATGAGATGAAATGATCTACTCTTCGATTTGAACATTTCCACATATCATACGCGCAAAATGGACCTACAGATGCAAAGATATGCTACGTTGAAACTGCCACGAAATATTCACAGGATAAAAATACTTAGAAGAAAAGAGGGGGAAGAAGGTCAACGGGCTAGGTCGGGATCCGGATCGGGATCGGCGACGGCGGCGGGCGGTTGCTCCGTGGCCGCCCGGCGAGGAGGAGGAGGCGGGCTGGTCGGCGGCGGCGCGGGCGATCGGCGGGCGGCGCGGCGGAGCTGGCGTGGCGACGGGCGGCGCGGTCCGGAGACGGCGACGGCGAGCCGTTGCCGGCGGAGGCGCGGCCGAGGAGATCCGGCGCCGGGCGGCGCTGCCGGCGAGGGAGGCGATCATGGCGGCGGAGGGCGCTGGAGGCGCGAAGCGGCGGCGGGCACGCTGGTCGCTTTCGCCCGGCGGCCGGGCGGCGCTGACACGTGTCGCTGGATTGGTGCCGACACGGCGGCGTTTCGTCCGGTGGCGGCGGACGTGTCCGTCTGGGCGCGAGGAATTTTAGGGTTTCGGAGGAAGAAGACCCGGATTTGGACGGGGAGGTGTTTAAATAGGCATAGAGGAGCTAGGAGAGTCCAAATGAGGTGTAGTTTTTACCACACGATCGTGATCGAACGACGGAGAGCATGAAAGTGACTTAAACGGGTTATTGGGCTGTTTTGGAGGGTGTTGGGCTGCAACTTAAAAGAGGCCTTTGCGAGTGCGGTTAACCGTTGAAGTACCAAACGAGCTCCAAATGACCCGGAACTTGACCGGTGGTCTACGGGTGGTATACCAAGGCCACTAGACAAACCTCGGTCCATTTCGAGAAGGTTTAGTACCCGCACACAGAAAAACGTAAAAGGGGCCGCCGGGGGAGATAGGAGTGTCGGATTGCAAAACGGACAACGGGGAAAATGCTCGGAATCATGAGACGAACACGTATGCAAATGCGATGCACATGATGACATGATATGAAATGCATGACATGGACAAAATGCAAAATGAAGAAAAACCCAACCACGGAGGGAATATCATATCACAATGCCGAAAATGGCAAGAGTTGGAGTTACAAATATGGAAAGTTACATCCGGGTGTTACAACACTCCACCACTACAAGAGGATCTCGTCCCAGATCTAGGACTGAAAGAACTCCGGATATTCGAACGGAGGTGATCCTCGCGCTCCTGTGTAGCTTCTCGGTCGGAATGGTGTGACCACTTCACTTTCAGGAATTTGATTGACTTGTTGCGTAGTCTTGCGCTCGGTTTCTTCGAGAATAGCAACGGGTGCTCATGATAAGAGAGATCTTCTTGAAAGTCAATCTCTTCGAAGTTGATAGTGCGTTCAGAGTCTTGAAGCACTTATGCGGCTGTGACACGTGAAACACATCGTGCACGCTTGCAAAGTTGGATGGAAGCTCAAGTTGATAGGCGAGATCGCCTCTTTTGCCAATTATCTTGAAAGGACCCACGTATCTAGGGGCAAGCTTCCCTTTGATACCGGGTTGACGAAGTTCCTTTCATTGGAGAGACGCGAGGTAGACATGGTCTCCGATTTCAAAAGCCACATCACGGTGCTTATCATCATAATAGCTCTTCCGGGCGCGATTATGCGGCTTTGAGATTCTCACGAATGACTTGGAACATTTCTTCCGCTTCGTGATCAAGTCATTGCCAAGAAGTTGGCGTTCAATTGCCTCGCACCAATTGAGAGGAGTACGACACTTTCTCGCCATAGAGAATTTCGAATGGGGCCTTGCCCGAACTCGCTTGGAAGCTGTTGTTGTAGGAGAACTCGGCATATGGAAGACAATCTTCCCACTTCATACCGAAGAAATGACACAAGCCCTGAGCATATCTTCAAGGATTTGATTGACTCGCTCGACTTGGCCACTTGTTTGAGGGTGGAAAGCTGTGCTGAAACGAATGTTGGTGCCCATGGCCTTCTGAAAAGAATGCCAAAACTTGGAGGTAAAGATGTTGCCACGGTCTGAAGAGATCACTTTTGGAATGCCGTGCAAGGAGACAATCCTGGAGGTGTAAAGCTCTGCCAACTGAGCTGCTGTGATAGATTCTTTGATAGGAAGAAAATGAGCCACTTTAGTAAGCTTGTCAATGACAACGAAGATAGCATCATTTCCACGCTTGGACTTAGGAAATCCAGTCACGAAGTCCATCTCGATATGATCAAACTTCCATTCGAAGAGCACGAGGTTGAAGGAGACCAGCTGGTCTTTGGTGTTCTGCTTTCACTCTTCTGCAGACATCACACTCATTCACGAATTGAGCAATTTCTCGCTTCATTCGAGTCCACCAATAAGACTGCTTGAGATCATGGTACATCTTCGTACTTCCAGGATGAATGGATAGAAGCGAATTGTGAGCCTCGTTCATAATGACTTTTCTCAGATCACCCTTAGGAACCACAATCCGGTCCTCGAAGAAAAGAGTATCTTTGTCATCAACGTGGAAGCACTTGTACTTGAAATGCCCTTGTCGATACCACGTTTCACCTTCTTCACCATGGTATCCGTGAAGTTGAGCCTCACGAATCTGATCTTCCAAAGTAGGAGAGACTATGAGGTTGGCAGGAAGGCCTTGAGGAACAACTTGAAGATTCAGCTATGGAAAGCTTCACAAAGATCCGCTGAAAGGGCTTGAGGATTAGATCTGTGCAGTAAGCCTTCCTGCTCAAAGCATCCGCAATGACATTGGCCTTGCCCAGAGTATATTCAATACTTGGGTTGTACTCTTGAATCATTTCGACCCATCGAGTCTGCCTGAGGTTGAGGTTGGGTTGAGTGAAGATGTACTTGAGACTCTTGTGATCGGTGAAAATGTCCACTTTCCTTCCCAACAAGAGATGTCTCCACGTTATCAATGCATGGACAATTGCCGCCAACTCAAGATCGTGAGTGGGGTAGTTCTTTTCGTTGGGCTTCAACTGGCGAGAGGTATAAGCCACAACTCTCTTCTCTTGCATTAACACAAAGCACCGAGACCTTGAAGAGAAGCATCACGTAAAACTTCAATGGCTTGGATTCATCAGAGGAGTCAAGACAGAGCTGTGACGAGTTTCTATTTGAGGGTATTGAAAGCAACGTCACACTCGGGAGACCGGACATACTTCACATGCTTCAAGGAGGTTGGAAAGAGGCTTTGCAATCTTGGAGAAGTTCTCAACGAATCTTCGCAATAGCTTGCAAGACCAAGAAAATCAAGGAGTCGCTTGACATTCCGAGGAGGTTCCCAATTCACAATTGCGGACACCTTCTCGGGATTAACAGCGATGCCCTTGGCGGAGATGATATGACCAAGATAAAGCACTTCATCAAGCCAAAATTCACATTTGGAGAACTTCGCATAGAATTGATACTCTCTGAGCTTGTCTAGCACCAATCGCAAATGTTTGGCATGATCCTTCTTATTCTTGGAGAAGACCAAAATATCATCAAGATAGACCAAGACGAATTCATTGGTGTAGGGGTTGAAAATGAAGTTCATCATCCGAGAAAATGTTGGAGGAGCATTGACAAGGCCGAAAGACATGACAAGATATTCATAAGAACCAAAGCTTGTTCTCAATGCTGTCTTGGGAATATCTTGTTCACGAATGCGAATCGATGATAACCCATACGAAGGTCAAGCATGGAGAACATCAGAGCACCTTTGAGTTGCTCGAAAAGCTCATTGATGTTGGGAAGTGGATACTTGTTCTTGATTGTCTTCTTATTCAATGGACGGTAATCGACGCAAAGTCGGTCCGCGCCATCCTTCTTTCCGGACAAAAAGAACACCACAACCCCAAGGAGATGAACTCGGTCCGATCAAACCCAGACGCTCTTGTTCATCTAGCTGCTTCTTCAATTCCTTCAGCTCATTAGGTCCAAGCTTGTATGGACGCTTGCAAACTGGTTCGGTCGCTCAAGATCAATAACGAACTCAATCGCCGATGAGGAGGCATACCCGAAGCTCTTCCGAAAGACATTTTGGTACTCACAAACGATCGGAATCGAGAGATAGCATCCAACTCGCCCTTCTCATTGAGAGAAAACAACCGAATGGTTTCATCACGAAGGGCATAGATGATCACATCATTAGAAGAGTGAGTCAATTGAATTTCCCTGGCAGCACAATCAAGCTGAGCTTTGTGCTGAGAAAGCCAGTCCATCCCGAGAATAAGATCAATATCCGAGTCACCAAGAACAATTGGTTTAGCCAGAAATCTATAATCACCCATCTTGATACCGACATTTGGAACCAACATGGTAGATCTCAAACGCTTGGCCGGAGAAATAACTTGCATAGCTTTAGGTAATGCCTCTGTCTCAAAATTGTGCTTCGTGCAAAAGGATATGACATGAAAGAATGCGATGCACCAAAGATCAAATAAGACTTTTGCAGAATATCATTAATCGGAAGATTACCCATTATCACATCAGAAGATTCCTCTGCTTGAGCTGCATTCATCATGTCCACCTTTGCAGATTTGGGATTATGCTTGACCACTGCATTGCTGGAATATTTCACAGGAGGAGGAGGCGGAAGGCGCCTCTGGTTGAAACACTTGTTCGCATAGTGACCTTTCACGACATTTGTTGCAAGTCACCTCGGAGAGCGGACGGTGGTAAGGAGCACTTGACCTTGGAGCTTGAGAATTAGACTTGTTCTCGATAGCTTGGGTTGGGTGGGTGGGAAGATCCACGGCCACCTGAGTTCTTCTCACGATAAGGCTGACGGAACGGAGGAGGAGAAAGGTAGAACTTCTGCTGCTTAGCTGCCAGTTGAGAGGAAGAAGAAGACTGAACTGCATCCCTGATTCTCTTCTTAGAAGCCTCACATTTGAGCTGGGCAACTTCTTGCTTCAGTGCCATGTTGTAGAATTCATCATACTTAATCGCTCAAAAAGCACAAGAGCTAATTGCAGATCTTCTCTCGCACCACCTCTCGAATTGATAGATCATACTCTTTTTCATCGTGCACGCCTTGCTTAGCAAAACGAAAGCGAAGCTTCGAACTGGATATTGTATTGATAGACGGACATGTTGCCCTGCTTGAGATTACGGAACTCCTCACGCTTGCTCTCAACAACACTTTTCGAATGTGGTGAGCTCTGAAATCACGGCGGAACTCATCCCTGTAATGACACGACCTCCTCTCGAATCTTTGTATTGTCGGTACCACTCGCAGCTTGATCCTTGAGTTGAAACGATGCAAACTTGACAAAATCCTCAGGTCTGACATTGCTACAATCAAAATGCTTGCAGATGTCCACAAGCCAATCGTCAGCATCTGTGGCCTCGACACAGAAACTGAAAGACTTCGGCTGATTAGCGAGGAACTGACTGAGAGTAGCAAAATGCGGCTGATTGTTGCCTTGACCTTGATTTCCTTGATTGCCTTGCCCCTGAGTACGTTCTTGCAAGAGCTGCAAAATCATCTGAGCATTGGCATTGGTGGCTGCCATGATAGCTTGCCATGCCTCCGGAGGCGGAGGTGGAGGTGGAGGATTCGACTGATCCCCATCATTGCGATCCGGATTCGTACGCTGCTACGGAGCCATCCTCAAGAGGGTGACATCCGTTAGTCCTTTGATAGACAAATAGATAAGTAGAATCAACGGATAGAAATTGCAACATATAGTCTTCACAATAAACATTCGAACAAGAATGAACGAATGAAATCCAAAGTTAATCATCACACGTCCATTAAGGTGAGAAGCCACTTAGATAAAGGATATGGAAACAACATCTGTCTTAGAAACAAATCGAGTATCACAACTGAAAACAAAAGGTTGGCTTCTAGAATGAGCCGGAACAAACACATGATAGAGATTTCGCCCAAAGTGTTCGTGGTGGGGCCCACACGGACACGACGTATAGCGGACGTCACGAATGACAAACAAGACGTCCCCGAATCAGCATAGCCAAGGATTCTTTAAGACGTCTCGCGACCACTGTAAATCGACCGTGAATGGGCGGACCACTAAACTTTGAACCCCAATCTCAAATCATACATCTGTCGGAAAGAAATCCTGTAAGCTACTAGAATTCCCACCTATAAACTCCCGAAACTTTCTTGTTATGCAATCTGGTGTTGGGGATACAGGGGACACAAAATATATCACCCAAACTAACAATACCTAGATCCAGCTGTATCCATCCGTCAACACATAACCAAGAAATCCTCGGAATTCGTGGTACCTCGACCTTCGAAAA
The DNA here is from genome assembly GCA_021605145.1 of Aegilops bicornis. Classification (NCBI taxonomy): domain Eukaryota; kingdom Viridiplantae; phylum Streptophyta; class Magnoliopsida; order Poales; family Poaceae; genus Aegilops; species Aegilops bicornis. The sequence continues at coordinate 149,604,594 of CM038674.1, read as the reverse complement.
ACATCCGTTATACAAGTCATGGCAATACTCCACTCGCCTCAAGATCGGGCTATCGTGGTTATCTCACCAACAACTGCACAAAAGAGATTTCGATGTCGGCAAAACTCGTGTATTCCAGAATCGCAACGATAAAATTGTGACGACAACACCTCGGAGCTCAACTCCCCGGGACACCGCCACAACCCCTAAATGTCGAGGCACCAAGAACAATGTTCTCGTCACAAAACCATCGGAACGATTCCAAGATACCCACGTGATCCTAAAATTTTTTAGTGAAATTTGAGGAGAGAAGAGTCAAAACACTACGTCAGATACCTCACAGTAGCAACGAAGGGACTGGAAGTAAAAAGAATCCTACTCCGATATATATAATCCTAAGACTCAAAACATTTTTCCATTCTAGACTCAACAACGCCAAAGAAACAATCAAGTAGGGGGCTCCTAAGTCGGGAAGGCTCGATACCAACTTATAACGCCCCGATGCGGCTATATCTCCCACGTGTCGAGGCACGACTTAGAGGCATAACCGCATTGAAAGCAATGTCGCAAGTGAGGTAATCTTCACACAACCCATGTAATAAATAAGGGAAAGAGATACATAGTTGGCTTACAAATGCCACTTCACACAATACATAAATAAACATCCATCATTCAGAGTACACTCAAGGTCCGACTACGGAACCAAAATAAAGAAGATACCCCAAATGCTACACAGATCCCCGATCGTCCCAACCGGGCACCACTACCGATCATCGGAAAAGACACATAGTAACGACCACGTTCCTCGTCGAACTCCCACTTGAGTTCGGTTGAGTCACCTGACCGCATCGCCGGCACCGCAACTGTTTTGAAGTATCTGTGAGTCACGGGACTCAAAGCAATCTCACACCCGAGATCAAGACTATTTAAGCTTATAGGAAGGACAGAGTAGTATAGTGGAGCTGCAGCAAGCGACTAGCATATATGGTGGCTACTTCGCAAAAGAGAGCGAGAAGAGGAGCAAGGCACGGTCGTGAAGCTAGTAGCGATCAAGAAGTGATCCCGAACTACTTACGCCGACATAACTCCAACACCGTGTTCACTTTCCGGACTCATGAGAAGAGACCATCACGGTTACACACGCGTTGATGTGTATTTTATTTGGGGTCAACTTCGGGTTTTCTACAACCGGACATTAACAAATTCCCATCTGCCTCATAACCAAGGGCACGGCTTTGAAAGATATTACCTCGCAGGGTGTCCCAACTTAGCCCATTATAAGCTCTCACGGTCAACGAAGGATATTCCTTCTACCGAAGACCCGATCAATCTCGGAATCCCGGACTACAAGACATTTCGACAAAGAATAAAACAAGACCAGCAAAGCCACCCGGTTGTGCCGACAAATCCCGATAGGAGCTGCACATATCTCGTTCTCGTGGCACATCCAGATGAGACAAAGCTACGAGTAAAACCAAGCCTCGAAGTTTCCCGTGGTGGCCCTTGAAGCGGTTCGACCAGCACTCGAAGGAGCACCGTCCGGGGTTAAAATAAAGATGACCCTCGGCTCGCGAAAACCCGGGGAAAAAGGCTTAGGTGGCAAATGGTAAAACCAATGTTGGGCCTTGCCGGACGAAGTCTTATTCAAAGCGAACTGTCAAGGGGGTCCCATAAATTACCCAACCGTGTAAGGAACGCAAAATCAAGGAACATAACACCGGTATGACGGAAACTAGGGTGGCAAGAGTGGAACAAAACACTGTGCATAAGGCCGAGCCTTCCACCCTTTACCAAGTATATAGATGTATTAATTATAGCGAGATATATATATTGTGATATCCCCAACAAGTAAACATGTTCCGATCAGGAACAACATCTCCATGTTCCAACAAGGAACAAACTTCAACTTCACCGCAACTAACAACGCTATAAGAGGGCTGAGCAAAGCGGTAACATAGCCAATCAACGGTTTGCTAGGAAAGGATGGTTAGGGGCTGACATGGCAATATGGGTGGCATGATATAGCAAGTGGTAGGCATCGCAAAGCATAGGCATAGCAAAAGAGCGAGCATCTAGCATAGCAAAGATAGAAGTGATTTCGAGGGTATGGTCATCTTGCGCAATGTTCTCGAGTTGTCGAAAGCTTGATCCTCGTAAGCGTTCTCAACAGGATCCTCGTCCACGTACTCGTCTCCCGGCTCTACCCAAAGCATCAACACAAACAAAGGAACCACAATAAATCACGGTGAAATGCACAATCAACATGATGCAAAACATGGCATGATATGCGGGATGTGATATGCAATGCGTGTCGCGCGCTCCGGAAGGGAAATGATGAACCAGGCATCAACTTGGCAAACCAAGTATGCCACTGGAAAGATGAGATGATTTCGATTGAAATTGATATAAAGATCACCGGAATCGGATGCACGGTTTGGAAATGACAAGCAAAACAAGAATGGCGCAAATCTGCTATTAACAGCATGATGCCACTTAACAAGCAACAATAAACTAAGCTACTGCACCCAACCGTATCTACAAAGTACATGGCAGTGATCTACACAAGATGCTTGACAAAAGATGAGCACTGAGCTTCGGCTAAATCACATCATAACAGGTTCAAACAAGCATGGCAAAAGTGCACAAAATATCAGGCTGGACATGGCAAAAACAGCATCAGGTTGCAATGTTCAGAGCAACAAAACTACATGCTACAGGAACTTAAAGTAGCAAAACAAGGCATGGCACGAATCTACTCAAAGCATAGAACAAAAGTCCCTTACTGACCATAAGCCAACAAGGATTAGAAAATATAGTAACACCCATGTCAATATTGAAAGTTTCATGAACAGATTCAGCAACATGGCATGTCAGAAACTGATAACAAGTAGGCATGTTTACAAGCTCAATGCACCCACTACAGAGCCTTAAATGATAAACTAAGCATACATTCATCAAGAAGACATGTCATAGAAGACATACATGGCAAGAACAATAACATAGCATAAATGGATCAACCACAACAACCTTGGCAAAATTGAATAACATGTAAACAATCTGCCAGGAAACATTTTATAGCAAAAGTAGAGCTCAATTGACTCAAGCTATGGTACTCCATAATTGCAAACAAGGACATGGATGGATAGCTCAAGACATGTTTAACAAAACATCCTTACTAAAGTATCTCAAAATATGCATGGATCTCTCGGTAGCATCAAGTTAACATGGCATCAAAATATCAGCTAAACAGGGCTGAAAACAGCAACATCAGGACACCTACTTTGCATGCTTGTGATAGTCACCACATAGATCACAAAAATACATGGCATACACCCCTGGAAATATGGCATGTCATATTACAAAACACATGTAGGACTCAGATTCATAGGGTGCACACATCAATCATGGCAAAAATAACAAAAGTGGAAGTTCTGTTAAGAAACAGAAACTAACATCACATAGCACCCTTCCAATAGCATTTCGGGCATCAAGATGAGCTCAAAAGAAAATGATGCAATGAGATGAAATGATCTACTCTTCGAGGCGAACATTTCCACATATCATACGCGCAAAATGGACCTACAGATGCAAAGATATGCTACGTTGAAACTGCCACGAAATATTCACAGGATAAAAATACTTGGAAGAAAAGAGGGGGAAGAAGGTCAACGGGCTAGGTCGGGATCCGGATCGGGATCTCGGCGACGGCGGCGGCGGCTGCTCCGGTGGCCGGCCCGGCGAGGAGGAGGAGGCGGGGCTGGTCGGCGGCGGCCGGTGCGGCGGCGATCGGTGGGCGGCGCGGCGGAGCCGGGGCGACGGGCGCGCGGTCCGAGACGGCGACGGGGAGCCGGTGGCCGAGGCGCGGCCGAGGAGGTCCGGCGCTGGGCGGCGCTGCCGGGCGAGGGAGGCGATCAAGGGCGGCGGAGGGCGCGGAGGCGCGGATACGGCGCGGCGGCACGCTGGTCGGGCGCCTGGCCCGGCGGGCGCGGCGCTGGGCGGCGGCGCCGACATGTGTCGCGCGCGATTGGTGCGGACACGGCGGCGGTTTCGTCCGGCGGCGGACGTGTCCGTCTGGGCGCGAGGTATTTTAGGGTTTCGGGAGGAAGAAGACCCGGATTTGGACGGGGGAGGTGTTTAAATAGGCATAGAGGGAGCTAGGAGAGTCCAAATGAGGTGTAGTTTTCGCCCACACGATCGTGATCGAACGACGGAGAGCATGAAAGTGACTTAGATGGGTTATTGGGCTGTTTTGGAGGGGTGTTGGGCTGCAACTTAAAAGAGGCCTTTGAGAGAGTGCGGTTAACCGTTGAAGTACCAAACGAGCTCCAAATGACCCGAAACTTGACCGGTGGTCTACGGTGGTATACCAAGGCCACTAGACAAACCTCAGTCCATTTCGAGAAGGTTTAGTACCCGCTTTACGGAAAAAGCGTAAAAGGGGCCGCCGGGGAGATAGGAGTGTCGGATTGCAAAAGCGGACAACGGGAAAATGCTCGGAATCATGAGACGAACACGTATGCAAATGCGATGCACATGATGACATGATATGAAATGCATGACATGGACAAAATGCAAAATGAAGAAAAACCCAACCACGGAGGGAATATCATATCACAATGCCGAAAATGGCAAGAGTTGGAGTTACAAATATGGAAAGTTACATCCGGGGTGTTACACCAATCCTGTAGTTGTACGCAAGGCGAACGGGAAATGGAGGCTTTGTATCGACTTTACCGATGTCAATAAAGCTTGTCCCAAAGACCCATTTCCCTTGCCGCGCATCGACCAGATTGTTGACTCCACGGTCGGATGTGATTTGCTTTCATTTCTGGATGCATACTCGTGGATATCATCGGATCTTCATGGCGTAAGAGGATGAGGAGAAGACCGCATTCATCACCCCATGTGGCACATACTGTTTTCTACGGATGCCTTTTGGATTAAAGAATGCTGGTTCAACATTTGCAAGAGTAGTCCATGACGCTTCTGAGCCGCAAACGCACCGAAATGTGGAGGCCTACATGGATGACATAGTGGTCAAAAGCAAGGACAAGGCGACTCTGATTCAAGTTTTAGACGAAACCTTTGCAAATCTGCGCAAGATCAACCTCAAGCTCAACCCAGAGAAGTGTGTGTTTGGAGTCCCTTCGGCAAGCTTCTCGGGTTCTTCGTGTCTCTGCGGGGAATTGAAGCCAATCCCGACAAGATCAAGGCCATTGAGCAGATTGAAGCACCAAAGCGCGTCAAGGATGTATGAAGACTTGCCGGATGCGTAGCTGCTCTCAGCAGGTTTATCTCTAGGTCTGCTGAGCGCGCCCTGCCATTTTTCAAAATCTTGAAAAAGGCAGGTCCGATGAAATGGACTCCGGAAGCGGAGGCTGCGCTGCAGGACTTGAAGAGATACATGTCCTCCACTCCAACACTTGTCGCACCTAAGCCACAAGAGAAGTTGTTGCTATATATAGCGGCAACCAATCAAGTGGTTAGTGCTGCGTTAGTAGCGGAGAGGGAGGCGGATGATGAGCTAGCAACCATGGCAGATGCATCCAGCGACGAGCAGGGGGCTTCACCGGCAAGCTTTGGTCCCGACAAGGATGGATCTACGCAGACGCATGAGAAGATGCAGAAAAGAATGGTGCAGCACCCGGTTTACTTTGTCAGTTCCCTTCTGCAGGGGCTAGGTCAAGGTACTACGGTGTGTAGAAATTGCTTCGGCCTCCTCATGGCCTCGAGAAAGCTGCGCCATTACTTCCGTGCACATGAGATCACGATGCGTCACTGCTTTTCCGCTGAAGAGGATCTTGCAAAATCCAGAGGCAACAGGCAGGATTGTCGAGTGGGCACTGGAACTATCAAGCTTTGGCCTCAGGTTTGAGAGCACTTCAACTATCCAAAGCAGAGCATTGGCGGAGTTCATAGCAGAATGGACGCCAACACAAGATGAAGAAATTCCAGAAACGAGCATCCCCGTCAAGGAAGCAAGCAAAGAGTGGCTGATGTACTTTGATGGTGCCTTCTCGCTGCAAGGCGCCGGTGCGGGCGTGCTACTTGTCGCACCCACCGGAGAGCACCTCAAGTACGTATGCACTTTCCCAAGGAGCAAGCAACAAACAATACCGCAGAGTATGAAGGTTTTCTTGCCGGTCTCGGGATCGCAGAGACCTTGGGATCAAGAAGCTCATTGTCAGGGGTGACTCAGAGCTTGTCATCCGCCAAGTGAACAAGAGTTACTAGAGTCCGTTGATGGAAGCTTATGTTGATGAAGTGCGAAAGCTAGAAGAGCACTTTGACGGCCTACAGATGGAACATGTTCCAAGAGCTCGAACGACATTGCCGATGGCTTCGTCGAAGTCGCTGCACTTAAGTTACACAATGGAACCAGGGATTTTGTGCTCAAGCTGACTCAACCGTCGATAACGCCATCAACCGGACAGAGCAAGAAGAGGAAGTTGATCTCTGGTGACTATTTTCCGCAGAGTTTCCCAAGTCGCCGTCAAGAAGGTCCTCAAGATCAACACCAAGGGTGCTAAGGAGCGATCTGCTCCGGCAAGCCCTAGGGTTTGTTCCGTTGAAGCGAGCGCTCCGACAAGTTTTTCTCCGGCAAGCTTGCCGGGAACGTCAAGCTCGGCTGAGCCGCGAGTTCTCGCCGTGGAAGCAGATGTTCCCGCAGCAGCAGATGTGCCTTTAGTCCTTGTTGTCGAGCCGCAAGCTCCAAAGATGGGCACGAGATTGAACATTTCCTTGAGACAGAGAACTTCCGAAGAGCAAGTAGAAGCGGAAAGCGTGGCCCGACAGTCAAGTATGTACCAGTTTGTCGACAACACACTGCATGTAAGAAGACTCAACGGTGTGAAATTGAAGTGTATTCACCGAAGACGGACAAAAGCTGTTGGCGAGAGATACATGGAGGCATATGTGGTCACCACATTGGCGCCAGAGCACTTGCCGCAAAGCGTTACGGCAAGGTTTCTTTTGGCCGACAGCCCTCCAGATGCAATCGCACAAGTAACCAAGTGTGAAGCGTGCGGTTCCATTCCAAGCAGATACACCAGCCTGCTCAAGCTCTCCAGACGATCCCTTTATCCCTGGCCATTTTGATTACGGGGGCTCGACATCCTCGGCCCCTTTCCCGAAGCTGTCGGGGCTTTGAGTACTTGTACGTTGCATTCGACAAGTTCACAAAGTGGCCGGAAGTGGAAGCAGTGAGGAAGGTGACAGCACAGTCAGCGGTCAAGTTCTTCAGGTCGATTGTTTGCCGTTTCTGAATCCCTAACAGGATCATCACCGACAACGGCACGCAATTCATGAGCCGCACCTTCATGCAGTACGTCCAAGATCTTGGCGCCAAGGTCTGCTTCGCTTCTATTGCTCATCCGAGAAGCAACGGTCAAGCGGAGAGGGCGAATGCTGAAGTGCTGCACGGGCTCAAGACCAGAACTTTCGACAGGCTGCACAAGTGCAGAAAGAACTGGATTGAGGAGCTGCCGGTGGTTCTTTGGTCGATCAGGACGACGCCAAATCGAGCCACCGCCGCACACCTTCGCTCTAGTCTATGGAGCAGAGGCAGTTCTCCCCACGGAACTTCGTATACGAATCACCTCGAGTGCTCGCTTATGATGAGCTTGAGCAAGAGCGATTGCGACAAGATGACGCCGCTGCTCCTTGAGGAGGATCGCCTTCGTGCCAGTATGAGCTGCTCGATACCGAAGCTTTGCACCGCTACCATAGCCGCAGTTAATGCCGAAGTCTCGAGGAAGGCGACCTTGTTCTTCGCGCTGCTCAGTCCGCCAAGAATTCCAACAAGTTGGCCTTGAAGTGGGAAGGCCCTTACCGGGTGAAACGAGTCACTAGGCTCTGGCGCTGTCGCCTTTGAGACCGAAGATGGCATTCCGGCGAGCAACTCTGGAACATTGAGCATCTTCGTAAGTTTTACCCGTGAAGCGCTGTTAGAACCTGTTTCGGCAACCACCTTTTGTACAAGTCTTGCGGATGTTGCATGTAATCCTTGGTACAAAGCCGGGCGCAGACCCCGTGCATAAGTAAAACTAATGTGCTTCGCACATCTTGTCAATTTCATGCCTTCTACTTCTATTTTGCATGCATTATCTGACACTTTGTGCAACACCTACCCCCGGTAAGCAATAACGAGCCATAAGGCTCCATATCTTTATTTTCTCTTCTTTCTCTTTCTCAGAGAAAGGAAGGTTCCCTCGCCCAGAAGTTTGCCGGGGGGAAAGGAGAAGATAATGGTGTGGACCAAGCGTCGCTCAAGGAAGTCTAGCCTTACCGGGAAGCAAACGATAGAAAAGCTAAGTTGCTAAAGTTTGAGCAATCAGTTTTAAATTTTTTTAAGTTATCTTCCTCGAACGACCGTACTTTGTATGGAAAAACTGTGCGGAGGAACCAACTCAGTAGCTAGTTGCGCCCTTACTTTGTTTCGAGTCCGCTCAACAACTTAAGTGAGCTGCAACTAGTTGCGACAAGGTTACTTGTCGGAAGCGGCACCGCCAAAGAAGCTGCCGACGTCTCAAGACTACGCCATGCCCAGTGTGCTACTGACAAGTTCCCTAAAAGCGTAGGGTAAAAACATACAAAGGAAGGAATCAAGTAAAGGAAATAACATAGCAATCACTACCCGAAATAGAGTTATATTACAAGATAGCTTGTCGCAGCTCTAATAGATTGTTCTCACAACATGACTAGCAGCGGCAAGAAAAAGAGAAAGCGGGCGGCCTAATCTCTGTGATCGCCTCAACCCTCTTGATCCCGCTCACCCTGTCCACGATGGGTGCGACAAGGGTCTTGAGCGCCTCCACATCAGCATCCGTGACAAGGACTTGAGGATGTTGGTGAGGTTGAGGCCTGGATTGCGGAAGGCCACCTTCATCAAGACCTTTTGAAGAGCTCCCAGCAGATCTGGCGCGACTCCTCGGCCAGCTGCTTTGGGACTTCTTCCCGGAGTCATTTGGAGGGCTATCACCACGCCCTTGAAGAACAAGCTGAGCTTGGCGCTGGGTTGGAGGTGCTCATCGGAGGAATATCCAAGATCCACCATCCCCAGCTCCGCCAGCTCCCTGTCGATGGCTGCAGCAACATCCACGAGACCCTCGGTCCAGTGCTCCACATTCTCCCTAAAAGTGTTCTGGGCGGCAGCAGCCCTCGCCAAAGAACGCCTCGTCGGCCTTGATCTTCTCCTTCAAGGCCACCTCCTGCTCCCCTCGGCGCCGTCCCGGCCCGAGTCAAAGTAGTTAGCTTCAACTCAAGATCCGCGTTGGAGTCCTTGGCGGCGCTGAGCTCCTTGCTCCTCTCGGCGAGACGGCCCTGCAGCTCGCCAAGAGGGGAGGCGTCCTTCTCACGCTCATGCTTGAGTGCAGCAAGCTCCTCGCCGCTCTCCTTGAGATTGGCCTCCAGCTGCATCACCTTCTGCCTCCAGCTCCTTCTTGGCGGCCTCGGCAGCCGCGGCGGCATCCTTTGCTTCCTTGAGAGCCCTGCCAAATGTTTGCTCATGCTGCCAGATCCTCCTCATGGCTGTCAAGACTAACCTTCCTCTGCGCCAACTCGCCTTCCCTGCAGATAGCTTCTAGGCGGCAAGTCATTGTTGCTCCTCGGCTTCAGCCTTCTCGAGGAGGAAGGCTTTGCGCTCCTCGGCGAAGTTGCTCCCGCTCCTCGCCAAGGACCGGAGAGCTTCTGGTTGATGCCCCGGAGCTCCTCCGCGCGCTTCTCGATGTCTGCTCCCGCCTTCGCGACAAGCGCTTCCCGGGATTCCATCTTGGCTTGTCGGGCACGGTAGAGCGACAGCAGCTTCCGCAGCAGCTGCTCCTCCTCAGAGTCGCCGCTGCTGCTGTTTGGTGCGTCGACCAGCGTCAGTCCAGCAGAGGCGACCAGCTCTTCATCACAAGTTTCTCCTTCGGCCGGCGCCCTGGAGCTCGATGCCCATGGGAGCTTGATGAAGACGCCATCGTCGGCCTTCAAATAGGCGCCGGGCTGGGGCTCTTCGGAGCCCGACGCTGTCGCAGCGGCGGATGGATTGGCGGTCGGCGTAGCGCCTGGCGCTCCTCCGGCCTCGTGGTCGTCGGTCACGATTGCGGACCCTCGCCAGCTTCTACGGCGGCAGCTTTGGCGGCCTCTTCGCCGGCGGGCTCGTCAGCGCCAGCTTCTTCTCTGATGGCAGCGGCATCGTCAGTATTGCCGCGCGCGTCCTCCTCGCCGGCGGCCTCGGTCTCCATTGGCTCTGTGGCGGATGGATCTGACGACCGGAAAATGAAGAAAAGTCAAGCAAATATTCAAAAAGAAAATCAGAAGAAGAAGAACACAAGGAAAGTTTTTAAGCAAGAGGATTACCCGTGCTGTCCCTTGCTGGAGACTTGTCCCTTGCCGGAGAACTGCCCCTTGCCGGAGAAATCTCCCTTGCCGGAGAACGCTCCCTTGCCGGGGAGTCCTCCCTTGGCGGTGTAGTCGAAGCAGAAGGCATGTCAGGAGCGGCTTCAGGGCACTCCTGGTAAGGCTGCTCTGCTCCTACACAAATCAGCAGTCAGATATCAGCAAAGAAAGGGCACCCATGCACGCCGAACAGCAGGAAGTAAAAACCATATACTTACGCTGGGGGCTGCGCTGGGCCCTGCTGAGGAAGAGTTGCCGCGTCCGGCAAGGTGGTCTCGACGCGCCTCCTGCTGTCAAGCGGTGGGTTCGTCCTCGACGACAATCACCGGGGCCTTGGCCCTCTTCGACGCTCTCACGGGCCAGCGTCCTGAAAAGGAATGGGTTCAGAATGAAGCAAATCAGATACAAGACAAAGCAACAAGCCGAAGAACTACAAATGCTGCAAATAATCTTACTCTTCTTCTTCCTCGTCGGAGCTAAGCGCGGAGATATCAAATTCCGGCCCGCCTCCAGTACGACGAGGCGGAGGAGTAGGTTCCCTTGGCCGCTTGGCGGGAGCAGAAGCGGTGGTCTGTGAGGGCCCCGCTGCAGTTGACGCAGCGGCGGGAGGTGCTCCCGTGGCAACAGTGCTTGCCGCGCTGGAGCGCGTCGCGCGGCGCGGCGCTGTTGACCCGTCTGCCACCCCGCTACGTCTCCGGCCTTGCGGAGACGCCTTCTTGGTGGAGCTGGGGGCTCCGCTCGCGGCAAGCTGTCTGGCGAAGGAGGAGGCGCCCTCGGCGGCTCGCCGACTCAGCTTCGTGCTCGGCAAGCTCCTCCTCGCCGGCAAACTCCTTTCGCCGACAAGGCTTGCCGCCTCTGCTGCCTCTGCCACCTCCACGGTGAATCCGAACTTCGCCCAGCGGCAGCGCTCTGCCGCTTCTTCCAACTCGTATGGCGCGCTGCATCTCATCATCGGTGGTGTCGCGGTGAGGCTCTTACGCTCGTCGAGGCAGATCGGCACTTCTACCGCATCACAAAGAACTGTCACACGACGTCATCTGCAGGCTCTTGCCAAGTTGGGACAATTCCATGCGAGTCGCTGGCGGCATCATTGCACGGATGCGGTCAAGCGAGGAATTGTTGCACAGCGGAACGACGCCCCTCGGCAACCTAAACATTTCTGGATGATTAGGATCGGGCTTGAACAGCTCCAAGAGCATCGCGTCAAGTTCCAAGACGGTGAAGTTGAAGTTGAGGCCTGGGCGCAGCTCATGATATCTGCCGCGTTCTGAAACTCCCAGGCGGGTCTCCTCCTCTCCTGCAAGGGGGCGATGCAGCGGCGAAGAAAGTCTGCGCCAACGGTACCTACGGTGAGCCCGGCAAGTCTAAGGCGAAGAATTCGGGTGACTGCAATCTTCAGCCTAGCATCTTCTGGGGCCACGTTGCTCCAATCGTTGCCGCGCACTATTGGGGTTTGGCGCTGGGCGGTAAACGGCTGCGGGTTCTCCTCGACAATCCAGCACCAATCCGCCCTCCATTCCTCCCATTTGCTACGGAGCTCTCCCTCCAGATAAGCTTCCTTCTTGCCAATCCTTGAGATCCAAGCGTGCCGTTCGTGGACGGCGTGGTGGGTCCGGGGTGAGTTACGGCGTGACCCAGGCCGCGCGTGCCCGTGCCCTGTTTTGGGCCTGGCCCAACAGCGCTCGGCACCGTGTGTGGCCCAGGCCCTGGGGCTCCTGTCGGTGTACTAGAGTAGGGGTACCCTAGTATCCCGAACTTGTGCACAGGCAGTTGCAGCCCTCCGCGGCAAGGCTTACCGGGTGACCGCCAAGGTCCTCCGTGGTTCCTTTGGAGCCATTCAAGAACAAAGTATTTAAGCCAAGGAGCTTGCCGGGAAGGCCACCCAAGGCACCTAGGAGACAAGGCCCCGGCAAGAGGAGCTTGCCGGGAAGGCCTGGTGAGCGACAAGCTTCCGGACGCGACAAGACAACAACCGTGGCAAGGCGCTTGCTGGCAGGCCACCACCTCAGTACTGCGCTCCAAAGACATCCACTAACGTGTCGCCTCGACCTTTCCAGCGCCAAGCGTGGCGAGGTCAGTGCAGCCAGCGGTGCGCGGTGGCAAGCGATGCTGACAAGATTGCCATCTGGCGAGCGGTGGCGTCCCTGACGGTCCATGTTTGCACTGTTAGGGCGACGTAGACGGGCATTTAATGCCTTTGTCCCCTTCCGTCAGGGTTAGGTATGAAACGCTGTACACCGTACAAGTAGCTGTACCAACCACCCCTTTTCCATTTTTACCCTTGTCTACATTGCCACCTGTCGGAGACCCATTTAGCATATAAAAGGAGGCCCATGCGCAACGTAGAGGGGGGTTCAGAAGGTTCGAAGCCAGAGAACATCCACGCTCGGTCTCGTTAGCAGCTTGTGTGTACTGTAGCACTCAAGCGCTCCCGAGCAAGAACTCAATACATTCAGACATGCATCAAGAGGAGTGTTATCTCTCTCCGGAGAGCTCCGGCTGGGTAAACCGCTCGTGTGCTACGCCTCGATCTGCTCTTCGTGCGACCTCCGCCCCCCGCCAAACCAAAAGGGGCTTGGTCCGCCGGTCCCGTAGGTGTTCGTGGGTCAGATCATCCTCCCCGACACCTTCCAAGGTTCAAATGGTTCTTTAAAGAATCTATCATAGCCATGAAGATTTGCATAACCTTGGAGAATCCCAGAAAATAGGGCGGTGTTAAGATAGGTTCTGTCATGGTTAATGTATACATCAAAAAGTTTTCTTGATGGATGCACTTCATTAAAAATTAGGTGCTATGCCGACCAAATAAAAACTTAACTTCAAGGCTACAACAAAAATCCAAAATATAGGCAATGATAGACGTGAGAGGCACTGTTCCTGGTAGTAAAGCTAGCTCCACTTGTCCTGACACATATCTGAAAAAGGCAAAATAACTAACTTGATTCATGCATAATTAATAATCTATAATCCGATGAGCTGCTTGCCAGGAAATAGTATTTGGAATTAATCACGTGATAATCAATGTAGAAGCAAAACAGCAGACCTATCAGACACATGGCTCATAGATTTCTTTTGAGCAAAAGAGGGTTTCCCATCCGATTTCCATTAAAGAAACTAGGCCGAAGCCGAGCACCAGTCTAGTAGTCTTACTACAAGTAGCAGAACAAAAAAGGAAATAGAACCCCACGGTGGGGGATGGCCTGGAGCCACATGCCCCCCTGAGATAAGCAGGTCATTACAAGTTACGAACACAAAATAGAAAGGCAAAGACACATGAGCAGGAACAAGCTCTTGACATGTCGCAGCTTCTCTAATCCTTCTTCAGCCGTGGAACTCCGAAGCTCCATCCCTGCGAAGCTTTGAAGATCTCACTTGCCACCTGTTCGATGAGTCTTGCCCCCAGCATCAACATTCTTTCCCCTAGGTCCTTTTTTTGCAAAATAGCCCAGGCAGTGATCCAGCAACACATTTGTTTAACGATCACAATTGGGTCATTTACTTTTTTCCTATCAAACACAATGTCATTTCTACAATTCTAGATCGCCCAAAGAAGGGCAGAAGTGCCAGTCAGCACCACTTTTTGCTTTCCTTGTTAAAATTGTTTAACCAGCCCCCAAAACAGTCATCAATGTCTTTAGGGATTTTCTTAAGGTCAAATGCACACCCTATCAGACTCCAAATGAGTCGAGCGACCGAGCAAGGGAAGAAAAGGTGATCAATGTTTTCCTCTTTCCCACAAAACACAGAAAGTTTGTCCCCTTTCCATCCTCTTTTTAACAAGTTGTCTCTAGTCAGGATGCTTTTTTTGTTTATCAACCAAAGAAAGAATTTAATTTTTGCAGGCACCTTAACTTTCCACCGGAATTTGTGTGGAAAACCAAGGTCAGTATGAACTAGATGTAAATATAAGGATTTCACAGTGAATATTCTGTTAGCATTAAGCATCCACAAGGGTTTATCTCTACCCCCATGCATTAATATTTCCTCACATCTTCTTTTAAGGCTATCCCACAACCCCCCATAACCCCCACTGATTGTTCTTCTAAAGGACATTGAATCCCAACCTTTATCTATTACCCCACTGACAGTGATCTCTCTGTCATTGCTAATTGCATATAATGAGGGGTATGCTTCTTTTAGGGGTTTATCATCCACCCACCAATCTTCCCAAAATCTGGTATCTCTCCCATCCCCAAGCCTCTTCTTGATGTGGGGGAAGACCAAATTCTTAATGCTAATCAGGCTAGACCAGAATTGCGAGTCTCCCTGTCTTTTTTTAATGCCTGAAAAGCATTTGTTCTGGAGATATTTGGATTTCATAATATCTTGCCGAAGTCCTTTCTCAGCCTCCAGTTTCCAAATCCATTTAGCTAGCAAAGCAATATTAAATTTCTCCAGATTAATCAGCCCAAGCCCCCCTTGTTGTTTAGGTAGGCAACAAGTTTTCCAGTTAACTAAGTGGTATTTTTTCTTATCCTCTTCAGCTTGCCAGACCAGTCTTGCCTTGAAGAAGTCAATTTTTTTCCTGACTCCAGCTGGGAGCAGATAAAAAGACATCATATATATAGGGATATTTGTAAGACATGACTGAACCAATGTGACTCTACCAGCAATATTAAGGAATCTGCCTTGTGAGCAAGCACATCTCTTTTCAATTTTTTCAGTTATATTTCTCCACATTCTATTACTAATCGTTTTATTAGGAACTGGCAGGCCTAGGTATTTCAGAGGCATTTCCCCAAGCGCACAAGTGAAAATCTCCTCATATAGGTCTTTCGTGTCATTGGCTTCTCCAAAAAGATAGATGTCACTTTTGTGAAAATTAATTGTCAGCCTTGACATTTGTTCAAATGCAGTCAGGATGAATTTAAGATTTTTTGTTGATTCCTCATCGTCCTGGACCAAAAAATATAGTGTCACCCGCATATTGTAACATATTAACCCCATTTTCATGGTTGTCTGTGAGAACCCCTTTTATATACCCCTCATTTCTAGCTCTGTCCATAATAATGGCCAGGGCATCGACAGCTAAATCGAACAGTAGACGGGATAGTGAGTCACCCTGTCTAAGTCCCTTAAAGGTTTCTAAAAATTTGCCAATGTTATCATTCACTTTCACTCCCACCCCCCCCCCTCATGGTGTGCATCACCCAGTCACACCATTTGTCAGGGAAGTTCTTAAGTTTAAGCATTTTATGAACAAAATGCCATTTGATTTTGTCATATGCTTTTTTCGGAATCCACCTTAAACAACATAGCATTTTGATTTTTCTTCTTGATTGAATTTAAAGCTTCATGCAGGATCACTACTCCTTCCATAATATATCTGCTTTTCACAAAAGCAGTTTGAATGGGGGAAATGATTGGATTAACAACCTTACTAAGCCTGTTCATCAGGACTTTAGTGATGATTTTGAAGCTGACATTCAGCAGGCAAATGGGTCTGAATTTTTGAATTTGTTTGTCATCTTTAACTTTTGGGACCAAGGTAATGATCCCATAGTCCAACCTGGCTAAATCAACCACTCCTATGTGGAAATCATCTAGGATATTTTTATGATCATTTTTAATCATCTCCCAAAAATTCTGATAAAACCCAATAGCAAATCCATCAGGTCCTGGGCTTTTGTTTTTTTTTCATGGAGAAGACCACCTCATTAATCTCCTTCGTAGAGAAGTTTTTAATCAATTCTTCTTGTGTTTGGGGGGAGATTTCTGCGGATCCTTGTATGTTAAGGTTAATAATAGAGTTATCAGCTTGACCAAAGAGGTTTTTATAAAATGTAGTAATATAATCAATCAGTTTTTTCTCCCCCTCAATCACTTCCCCATCTTGTTCCAGTTTGATGATCCTATTTTTCCTTCTCCTCCCATTCACCTTGGCATGATAATATCTAGTATTAGAGTCTCCTTCCTTGATTTCCTTGTCCTTTTATCTCTGTAACCACTTGATTTATTCTAATTTGAAGATTTCTTTTAGTTCCCTTCTTAATTCTCTTTGCAGAATTCTTTCCTGGGCATTAATCCCTCTAGATTCTGCATTTTTATCCAGTATATCAAGCATTTTTAGTAATTCCTTTTTTCTTTTCCTATACATGGCATTAGCATTTAGAATCCACCCTTTAATCTTTTGTCTAATATTTCTAAGCCTCTTTTGCCAGGTGTCCATACTGGACCCATTGCATTTCACCTCCCAATTTTTTTCAACAAACTCCTTAAATCCGTCCATATGCATCCATGAATTTTCAAATCTAAAAATAGGTGGAGCATTTCTCTGTTCACCTGAGTCCAACAACAGTGGAGTGTGATCAAAGATCTCTCTTTCTAATGTAGTGACCATGGTCATAGGGTATTTATCTTCCCAGTCTAGGCATATCAATATCCTATCAAGTTTCTCATATGTGGGATCTGGCATATTATTTGCCCAATTGAACTGTCTCCCACTGATGGGGATGTCCCTTAACCCAGCATGTTCAATAATAGCATTGAAAACAAAGCTGAAGCGATCCACCCCCGAGACTTATTTTTCTCAGCACTGTTCCTAATGATATTAAAGTCCCCCCAATGACACAGGGGAGAGGGTTATCTTGATAAATCCTAGATAGTTCAACTAAAAAAGTTGCTTTTCCTTCTCTTTGGGCATCACCAAGTTCCAGCTAAATTTAGCTTTTTTGTCAAAAAGAAGTGTTCTGACAAAGTATGTGCCTTTTTTCACTTCTATTAAGTCAAAGTTGTCATTATTAATCCCTACCAGGATCCCCCCAGATTTGCCTCTAGGGGCAATCCATTCCCAGAGGAAATTTTTACCCCCAGGAAGATTATGCAGTTCATTTTTTGTAAAATCCCCTTTGATGGTCTCCAGAAGGCCAAAAAAATCTAAATGTTTATCCATGATAACTTCTCTAATGAAATTTCTTTTTGTATCTTGTCTAATTCCCCTCACATTCCAAAACATCCCTTTCATTGTTTCGTTTTCTTCCTTTTTTTCCTCCCCCCAAAAGACATAGCATGCTTCCCATCACTAGCAGCTGAGGTGCCGATCTTAATATTTCTATTACTAGAAAATATTTTTTTCAAGTTACCATAATTGTCTAGTTCCATTTCTACATCATAATGGTCATCCCCTGAGTACAGTTCTTCTAATCTAGCATCTCTAATATCTATCAGATCTGGAGAGCTCTCATTTTTTTCCTTTCCTCTTGATTTTTTATATTTTGCAGATATATATCTCTTCTAGCCTGTTCCATATTGGAAATCAGGTCTAGGTTTTGATTCACCATGTCAATAGTGCACCCCAGCTCAACCCCACTTTTTTGCCATCTCAAATAAAGAAGTTTGATCTTTCGATAGGGTTGAGGACTCACCATAATTATATTTGTCAGCAGCTCTCTCCTTAGCCAGATCTTCAATCTTTGCATCCTTTTTGTCTAGATTTCTGTCACTTGTTCTAGCTGGTCCATCTTTATCTTTTTCTTTCTCATCTTTTGCAGAGATCCCCAATTTTGATCCCAGAGATTCCACTGAATCTTGACTAGCATTGTAGTCCACATGTTCAGTGTAGTTATCTTCTATCAGAGGTTCTTGTGTATTATCTTTGTCAGGGTCATTTTTCTCTCCCATATATTCTCCAGAGATTTCTCTTTCATCCCACAGATCTACTTTTTCCATGCACTTATCTATCATATATTGCTGCTTTTTTATCATCTCTATCATAGTTTTCTTCCCCTCTTCCCATGAAGTGCACTTTTTCTCTTCCACAGCCCTCCAGGCTTCTTGTTTGTATTATTTTTCCTCCATCTCTTGTATCTTGTGTAGCAGTCTGTCCAAATCAGCTTCAACCTTTTTCCTTAAACCAACCTCAGCCAGATATTCCTTCTGAATGTTAAGAATCTCATCATTTTTGTTTCTCATTTCCTCAAATAGTTTAAGTCCCACACTTCCCAGGGAGATGTTTTCTTTATTTCCTTCTGCATCCACTCCTCCAATCTTGATATTTTTCTCATGTCATCAGAGTCAGTTTCTCTGTCTGTTTCAGTATCAAAATGTTTTCTTTTGTCTTCATACCACCCCTGTTCCACCACCTTTTCAAGTTCTAGGGTGACTCTGTAGATCATGAGATCTTTATCAGTTACTTCAGTATGTTTAGGGATTTTTTCAAAGTCTCTCACTCCCACCTTGGCTCTGATTCTTTCCAGGAGAATAGTTGACATGTCAATCTCCAAGACTGGGCCAATTGTGGCAGCTACCTCACAAGCACCAAAAAATGTCTGAAGCATTCAACCATTTTACCAATCTTCACCCATACAGTGTGTAACTTACCAATGGCTTGTGTATCATAAGTCCAACTATCCACATTTATGACAGCCTTTGTCCCTGGCAGATTAAAGTTACGAAACTTGTGCAATTCAGTCAGCCTGCTTTTGTTAGGGGACCTCATGAGATAGGCCCTATCTCCATGTTTTTTCACATCTCCATTGCCAATCCCACCTGAACATGTAGTTGAAGCCTTCCAGGAATTGTGTCTCATTGATCTCTCCGGAGGCAATAGTGATGATTGCCATTGGGTTAACCTGCTCACTATTCACCACATCCTTGGAATTCTAAATCAAAAGCACTCCCAGACCTCTAGCTGCATAACCAACAAACTTAGGCAGGGGCTTAATTTGTTTCAACCAGTTGCAGTCTTCAGAGATGTGAGAATTTTTTCCACAAATTATGCAATTTGGAAGCTTGCAGTCTCTAGTCTGATGTCTGAAATCCTTGCAGTTATTGCACATCATCCTGAAGTTGTTTCCACCTTTTCCTAGGTTAGTTCCCTCTCTCTGTGGAAATCTGCCAGCCCCCCCCCCCCCCAAGTGTTCTAATTTTGCCTAGATCCTAAACCAATTTCAACATATCCTCCATAGCTAGCATCTCTGCTCTGATTTCCTTTTTCTCTATCACCTTCAGACATTTTTTCCTCATCTCTCTGATTACCTGCTCCTGCAGCCATGCCAACCCCCTGCTGTGCCATCTGGGCAAGAAGAGCCCCAAACCATTGTTGTTGCTGAAGGAATTCAGGAGGGGGATTGACTCCGGGGACAGGATCCTTAACTTTGTCCTCAGATCCGGCTATGTTAGCCTCTGGTTTGTTCCCTTCTCTCTCCTTGTCTTCTGTAGATTTACTTGCCTCTGAGTTTAGCGTCCCACCTCCATTTCCCTGATAGTTAGAAGTACCAATTGTGGATCTAGATCCAAACCCTTCGGTAGTTCAGCCAAACTGTGTGAAGTTTCCTTTGAATCTATCCACATCTTCTTCTTTCTTCCTGTACTGGAACCCGTCTCTACCACCACGATTGTATCTACCTCCTCCGCAGTTATAACCATATCCTCTGTTCATCTCGCCCACTATCTCTCTCTGGTGGCGGCGGGAGGGGGGAAACCCTA
This sequence comes from Aegilops bicornis, assembly GCA_021605145.1. Classification (NCBI taxonomy): domain Eukaryota; kingdom Viridiplantae; phylum Streptophyta; class Magnoliopsida; order Poales; family Poaceae; genus Aegilops; species Aegilops bicornis. Next base: position 149,584,809 of record CM038674.1, on the reverse strand, counting down.
AATCCTCGAGGGGATCACACTCTTCTCCCCACAGAGAGAGAGGCACTTTATTTATACTACCAAAGCTTTCAGAAAGCGTATTTGCTAAAGGCGTTTCTCCCCATTCCCCATTTTGCCCCCATGCCTTTTCCCCCAAAACTTCCTTTCCGGCAGAGTAATTTTCCCCACAACTACCCAGGCCGATTTCAATTTCCATTTCCTCAATATAGTTTGCCTCACTAGACGAGAAATCTGGAACTTGGGCATATTGCATTCTACTCATTTTTTTAACAATCTCCCTGCCAAGCAAAACTTGGTCTGGTGCGATCACCACTTTCTGTTTTTCCCCATGAGCAGGGCTATTATCATAAATCTTATCAACCCCTCCTATAATTTTTGCAGCTATCAGCCGCTTTTGCTTCCCCTTAATTCTTCTATTATCACCTATCGAGGTAGGTTCAATGTGATATTTGGGGGAGGTCGTACCTTGCAGATCCAACGGGAGCCCAGTCTCCTCGTCGGAATCCTCACCAGCGAGCAGCCAGAAGCGAGCGCCCATCGACGAGGTCCCTACCCCCATCCCTGGGGGCGAGCGAGACCGAGCAGGCGTGGGGAGCGACGCGGGAAGCACGGCGACCTCCTCAGGATCAGCGGCATCTTCTTTTGGATCTTCTTCTTCGTCCCAAGCTTCATCCCCCTCATGCCCTCGGTGCACCCCAGATCTGCCCGTGCCTCTGACATCGCCGCAGCCCTGGTTGCCACTGGAGCTGGAGCGGGGAGACCCATCACCACGCCGACCACAAATCCCGATGGATTCGTCGGAGCGCAGCGACGTGAGCGGAACGCCATCCACTTCATTGCCTGCATTGGGTTGTCCGATTCCGCCTCTTCCATCGCCCACAGCAACATCCAGAGCGCCCCCACCAGATCCCCTGTCGATGTGAGGCGCCAGTCCTCCGCCTCGGTGAGCTTTCGGTAGGCGCACCCCGCTGCCTCCTTCAGGTTGCTCTCCGTCGTCCCTGTAGATGATCTCCCTCAGCTTCGCCAGCTTCGATTCATCCCCGTGGCAATCACCAGAGCCCTCTTCTCGAGTCTCTGCTTCTAGGAATCCATGACCGCCTTCTCGCGGAGCGCTCACTTGTGGGAGAGAAGGAAGGTGGGTTTCATCGAGAGGAGAGGGGATGGCCACACGGCATCGCGCCGCAGCTTTAATCCACCTCCCTTCCCAATGCTCCCTCTCCTCCTCTGCCTCGATCTGCGCATCACGCCGTGCCTCTGCCTCGGGACCCAATCCCCTGCCGACCAAAACAACATGACACGGGAACCGCACCTGCGTCCCCTCTCCGATCGGGATCTCACCGTGTACCCGCACTGAGTCGACCCATACGCCGCGGTCATCGAACAGGGTCAACACGGGGGAGTCGCTGCGCTGGAGCAGGATGCCCCACTTGTAGATCAGGAGCGCCGGCGTGGCAAGGTCAGTGACGAGGTGCACCGCCCACCGGCGATCGAGCGGAATCTCCTTATGCGTCATTTCGCCAGCCCACCAGTTAGGCTAGTATCATGTGGTGGCAGGTCAATATTATGTAACATGGTTGCCTTTTATAAGCTTTCTGCCCCCATGGCTCATAGATGCATCAAGAGATCATATTCTCCATGCATGGCCTCAGCCAAAGACTCTAAAATTCAGAAACAAGTAAGAGAATACAGGACCAGTTGAATAAAAATACAGGCAGGTTCACAAATAAAATTATCCAGAGGTAGATGTGTTGACGATCTCACCATGGATAATTTGCCAGCTAGATTTCAGGTGGCGTGCTTGGTCACAAAAGCATGGAGGTGAGGCACACACGCACCGCAACTGCTTTCTACCCCATCTTCTTCACCTCGCTACCCCGTTCCAGCGCCTCCATCTGCACCATTGTCTTTACCTCTGGCCTGCCTGCCTATGCTTCCTGGCTTCTCACTGAACAACCTCGCACCCGCGGCAAATCGGTTCCGCCTCCATGACACCTCGCACGATTGCCGCACAATGTCGCACCACGATTGATGCTCCAGCTTCTGCGTCTTGCCTCTGGTCCCGGCCCTTTCGTGCTCGCTCGGGCACGGAGCCGCTGCCACACTCATGCTCTAAAGTCGCCGCCGTCGCACTCGTGCTTCCCGCCGCCGCCTGACAGCTATGTCCCTCTATCTTGATTTTGATCCACATAGCCCCATGGCTTGAAAGTTGATGGCATGTTTGGATCAAAGTCAAAATTTAACTGATGGATTCCCTTGCTTTGCTCTGATTTGTAAAGAAATCTGCTTTGAGTTGTAGAGTAATTGGGATTGGGATTTCTCGTTCTTTAGGGAAAAAGGATGAAGCGAGGGGAACAGGCAGAGGAGACCGTGCAGAACGAGCCTAATGCAGCAACGTGACCATGTCGGTTCGTTAGCCCAAAAGCCCAATAAACAAAACGTTTTATTTCTCTCGCAAAAAGAAAGAACAAAGCATTTTTACTTAACCAACGTCATCCCTTTATTAGTAGGTATAGATATAGAGGTATAGATTGCTTTGAATCACTTATGCCTTAATATTTATGCCATGATTAGATATAAGATCAAGTTCATGCTAGGTAGCATTCCGCATCAAAAAATATCTTTTTTATCATTTACCTACTCGATGACGAGCAGGAATTAAGCTTGGGGATGCTGATACGTCTCTGTCGTATCTATAATTTTTTATTGTTTCATGCCAATATTATACAACTATTACATACTTTTGGCAACTTTTTATATTATTTATTGGACTAACCTATTGATCAAGTACCCAGTGTCAGTTCCTGTTTGTTGCATGTTTTTTTGTTTCGCAGAAAATCCATATCAAACGAAGTCCAAACGCGATGAAAATTTACGAAGAGTTATTTTGGAATATATGTGATTTTTGGGACTTGGAATCAACACAAACGGGGGCCCATAGTGATCACCCCCTGGTGCGGCCAGGTGTCTTATGCCCTCCACAAAAGTCGGTTGGGGCCCTTCTTCTGGCGCAAGAAATATAATTTATGAAAAAAATGGTGTAAATTTTTTGGCGCAATCGGAGTTACAAATCTCCGGGAATTTAAGAAACGGTGAAGGGCCAGATCTGAGGGACGTGAAACAGAAGAAAACAGAGAGTGAGATCCAATCTCGGAGGGGCTCCCGTCCCTCCGCTGCCATGGAGGCCATGGACCAGAGGGGGAACTATCCTCCCATCTAGGGGGACGCCAAGGAAGAAGAAGAAGAAGGAGGGGGGCTCTCTCCCCCTCTCTCCCGGTGGCGCCGGAGTGCCGCCAGGGCTAGGATCATGACGGCGATTTACATCAACAATCTTGCTACCGTCTACACCAACTTTCTCCCCCTCTATGCAGCGGTGTAACACCCCTTCTTCTGCTGTAGTCTCTACTTAAACATGGTGCTCAACTCCATATATTATTTCCCAATGATCTATGGTTATCCTATGATGTTTGAGTAGATACGTTTTGTCCTATGGGTTAATCGTGATCTTGGTTGGTATGATTATATATTTTATTTATGGTGCTATCCTATGGTGCCCACCATCTCACGCAAACGTGAGGGGCCCCCGCTGTAGGGTGTTGCAATATGTTCATGATTCGCTTATGGTGGGTTGCGAGCGTGACGGAAGCTTAAACCCGAGTAAGTGGGTTGTTGCGTATGGGATGACGAGGACTTGATACTTAATTCTATGGTTGGGTTTCACAACCTTAATGATCTTTAGTAGTTGCGGATGCTTGCTAGGGGTCCAATCATAAGTGAATATGATCCAAGTAGAGAAAGTATGTTAGCTCATGCCTCTCCCTCATTAAAATTGCAAGAATGATTACCGGTACTTGTTATCGTTTGCCTAGGGACAAATGAATTTCTTGTTGACAAAAGCTGTCCACTTCTATTACCTTGCGATTTACTTGTAGTTTTTATTCTCGCAAAGTACTCGTAGTTTTATTCTTGCAAAATAGTTTCATACTTGTTCTAGGTAAAGCAAACGTTAAAGTGTGCGTAGAGTTGTATCAGTGGTAGATAGAACTTGAGGGAATATTTGTTCTACCTTTAGCTCCTCGTTGGGTTCGACACTCTTATTTATCGAAGAATGCTACAAACAATCCCCTACACTTGTGGGTTATCACACGCACGTGGCTGATGAACCTCCCCGAGGCCTCCATCTCCTCGTGGGTTGAACTGTGCCGGCAGTTCGTCTCCAACTTCAAGGGCACATCCGACCGCCCCTCACACTTAGCGCCTTGTCACCGTCCGCCAGCGCCCTTAAGAGACCCTCCGCAAGTATATAGCAAGTGTGGAATAATGATGGATCGGTGTGCGGAATTGTGCTAGGAAATTGTTAACAAGACCAGTAGTAGACTTTGCAATTTCATATGAGGGAGAGGCATAAGCTAACATACTTTCTCTTCTTGGATCATATGCACTTATGATTGGAACTCTAGCAAGCATCCGCAATTACTAAAGATCATTAAGGTAAAACCCAACTGTCGGTGTGAAAACCGGCGGATCTCGGGTAGGGGGTCCCGAACTGTGCGTCTAGGATCGATGGTTACAGGAGACGGGGGACACGATGTTTACCCAGGTTTGGGCCCTCTCTATGGAGGTAATAGCCTACTTCCTGCTTGATTGATCTTGATGAATATGAGTATTACAAGAGTTGATCTACCATGAGATCGTAATGGCTAAACCCTAGAAGTCTAGCATGTATGACTATGGTAATGAGTATATGTTATCTAGACTACACCCTCCGGTTTATATAGACACCAGAGGGGTCTAGGGTTACATAGAGTCGGTTACATAAGAAGGAATTTTCATAGCTGGTCGCCAAGCTTGCCTTCCACGCCAAGGAGAGTCCAATCCGGACACGGGTACAGTCTTTGGCCTTCATGTCTTCACAGCCCATCAGTCCGGCCCGTGGATAATAGGCCGGACGCCCGAGTACCCCTTAGTCCAGGACTCCCTCAGTAGCCCCCGAACCCGTCTTCAATAGCGAGGTGTCCGGCACACAAATTTTCTTCGGCATTGCAAGGCAGGTTCCTCCTTTAATGATTTCCAGGTAGTGTATTCGGCCGTAGATTCAATGTCTCCCCTCAACTTCCGCGCGTTTAATAACCTAGTCCTTCACGTGTCGAGCGAATGCGGGGGGTCAGGGTATTTTTGCAAATAACACCCCGTTTAGGCCAAGAAGAGCGCCTATTTAAAGAGATCGGATCTTGGATCCATTCAACATCTCGCGGAGAAAAATCCCCAAAGAGTACTAGGAGAAGCCATTCCAACATGGCCAACATTCCCAGTGCCTCCTTCGACTCAGAGAGAGGCGAGTTGGAGAAGTGCTCAGTGGCCCACAACCAATTAAAGAAGCTGCAAACGCAGGGATTCCTCCCCCTACCGATCTGGTCTCTGTTCGAGCAGGGCAAGCCTCCCTTAACGGCGAGACCCATGTGGTGGATTTTCCCAATCCATCCGGGGTGAACGAGTTTATTTCGTCCCTTATCTGCTAAGGGGCGTCAGGTTTCCAATCCATCCGTTCCTCCGGGGGCTTCTGGAATACTATGGCCTTTAGCTGCACAACTTTACTCCGACCTCCATTTTGCACATTGCGGGCTATGCCGCGTTGTGTGAACTGTTTCTGGGCATTGAGGCCCATTTTGAACTGTGGAGAAAGTTGTTCTGCCTTGTCCCGTGCAACCACCAGGGGTCAATATTTGAAGTGGGTGGAGTCGAAGTATGGCACGTCGTCGATACAGGATACCTGCCTGGCACACCTAGGAAGGCATCTGAAGAATGGCCTTCCGAATGGTTCTATATAGAAGATGTCGCTCTTCCCGACCCCGTTCGCAGGGGTCTCCCGGAATTTGCAAGCATTCCGTTGAAGAAACGTCAGAGTCGGCGTCCCCGAAGTCTTGAAGAGGAGGACAGTGCGGAAGTCTGTCAGCTCCTGGGCAAGATAAGGATGCTTGCCTAGTCCTGCTTTACAATAGTAGAGGTAATGGCGACTTCCATAGTGCGAGGGGTTCAGCCACTTCAATACAGGGGGCTCCCAATGTGGCATTATAATGGGGAGGACAACGCCTCCCGTTGTGGTCGGAAAGGTCCGGACACTCCTGCCGCACTAGCCAAGATACTGGTCGAGCTGTTCAAAGGGGAGGAAGAAGAATTTCTTCGCATCAACCGGAGAGACGGGTACTCCATGTACAACCCTCCCAGCTGGGTAAGTCTTAACCCCTTTGCTTTTATTCACTCTGCTCTCATAGCCATCTTTGACGAATACCCCATTCGTCTATTTTGAAACAACACTGGCGGAAGGTAACCGAGGGGCTTAGTAGCCCTGCCCCACAGCCGAAGAATCACAGCCGGGGGCTTGATCCTGGGTCCGAAGAGGACCCGGATATATTCGTGGTACTCGCGGAAGGGGTGTTTTACCAGGCTAGCTATGACGGCACAGAAGTGGCCATCATTGCCGATTATCCTGGTCTTCTTCCAGCTTCCCACGTAAGTAATCAGGAGAAATCCCCCTCGAAAGAGTTTCCTCGCACTGCCTCACCCACCGCACTGTCTCATGCTTCAAAGGGGAGGCGTTCGGCACGTCATGCTACGCCGGGGATGACTCCAAAAAGAGCAGCTCCCGCACCGAGCAAGGCCTCGAAAAGGAAGGTCAGCGAAGACAAGGCCGGTCCTTCGTTGAAGAGGTATGGATTTGAAGATATGTTTTGGCAGTTATGTTGGTCCTGTATCAGGAAAAAGGTTCGCCGGACTATGTCCGGGGTTTCGGCCGGTCGCACTCTCACCAACCGGGATTTAGATCCTACCGGAGGGGTGGGGCCGCTATGGGGACAACGCCGGACTGTCCTTCAGATGAGGGTTCGGAAGATATGCCCATTACCAACTCGGAAGTAGAGAACGCCATGAATCATCAGTGCTGCCGGGCTATCTTACGAGACCCCAAGTTCTCGGGAGAGGCATTCAATGCCTTCACCTCGGCTGATGCATACATCCGAGCTGCTCGAGATGGGCTTAGAAAAGCCACAAAGCAACATTTGACAGATGTGCAGGTAAATTTTTCTTTGTCCGAAGAGGATAACCGTATGCCTGTAGCCCCCGAGACTGGAAGCAGTTGGTACAACTGATTTAAGGATCGTTGTATAACTAGGTCCTTACAGAGAAGAATGGCCTGCTAGGCCAAGAGCTGGAGCAGTGTTGGGCGCAGCTGAGTGCCGCTTCCGCCGAGCTTGAAAACTTCAAGCCATCTGGTAACATTCCCCTCTATCGAGGAACAATAAGTGTATACCAACTATACTAATACTGTTGCTTATCACATAATAGGATCGCCCGATCAACTTGAAGAGAAGTTGAAGATCGCCCAAGAGGGGGAAAAGAGGCGAAAAGGCTACACGCCACAGGCGAGCGTGTGTTGACCCGAGTCAGGGACGAGAAAAACAAGCTACATGATTCCAAAACTACATTGGGTGAAGAGTTGAAAGATGTGCAAGCCCAGCTAGCCGACTCCGTGAAGGAGAACAAGAACCTGCGGGGCGGCATATTCAGTATGTATCTGAACTATTTTTAAAGTAGTTCGGAGATAAATGGAACTGATATGGTTATAATTGCAGGTATATTGACGGGCCGTCCTAAAGAGGAGGTGTACGGATCATCAAGTGATCTGCTGCAAGGGTTGTCGCAGTTGCACGAACATGCTCGGCTGGCGATGCGGGGTGTTGCCAAGGCCCTATGGCCATCCGCCTCCCCTCCAGGAAGTATGGAGGAGCTCGTAGAGCTATTCAAAGGAGCGCGACGGCGTATCCGACTGTGGAAGATATCGGCCTGCCGAGAGGGTGCGCGAGAGGCCTGGGCTATGGTGAAGACGCGGTATACGAAGCTGGATCCTAATCACATGGCCCGTGTCGGACCGCTAGGTTCGAATGGGGAAGAAATTCTCGTTAGTTTAGTATATGACCAAGTAGAGGTGGCCGCCAAATATTCCCAACAGGATTGTAAGCTAGACCGCCTTTTGGACGGTGTAGAGGAGGAAGTGTTTGAGTCCAAGTGACTATGTACTTTCCTTGATACCTGTAATTCTAGCTGAATTGTATAGCATTTGTCATAGCAGACCTTTTCGCTTCCGCCTCCGGACCCGAAGGTGAGGAGTGTTTCCGAATACCCGCATGGCCGAATAGACCAGAGTATGCGTGGAAACTAGGCGTAGGGGTCATAGTTGCTTGAACAGACAAGTTATATACGGCTAGCTATGTTATATTACATTAAGATTGTAAGAAACATCTTCCAGAGAGAATAGTTCCGTTAAGGGTTCCTTTCCCTGGGTGTACATGCGTTAATGTGCATGTCTGAATTGTGATGTGAAAATCAAAGCGTGTATAACTTTTGGGGGTTCACAATGGAGTGAGTGCAAAAGACATCTTTAATTCACCGAACGAATATTCCCTTAAGAACTCTAGCTTTCCGCTTACCCAGTCTGAGGTACACTTCCGTATGACTCGGCAGTAACAATCGCAGAGGTGCTCCCTTTATGCCCTAGCCGAACTAAAGGGAACGTAGGGCATAAGCACAGGAGCCAGGCAACCCAACTTGGCCAAAACTTATGTCATATCGATGCATATAGTGGCGAAGAAAAGGGACATATGGAAAAACTCATATGTGAAGAGCCTGATGCTCAAGGAATGATAAAAAACTTCTGTCCAAGAAGCCCCAGGTATAATGGATGTACATATTTAAATATGTATGCATCAGGGGTGTGCGGTCTAGCCGTACGAAAGCTTTAAAGCGAGGTAATCAAAAAAGAGAGAAAAAATAATGGAAACTACAGGGGAGAAGGAGACGAACAAGGAGTTCGGCGCAAGGTGTAGAATCTTTTGAGTCTGGCCGTGTTCCAGGGGTTCGGCTCGAGGCGATTGTCTGATGCATTGTGAAGACGGTACGCCCCTCCGGTGAGAACTTCGTCAATTATGAAGGGACCCTCCCATTTGGGCTTGAGTTTGACCTTTTTCTTCTCCGATAGGCGTAGAACGAGTTTGCCAATGTTGTAGGTCTTGGCCCATACTTCTCTGCTTTGATATCTTCGAGCCTGCTATTGGTAAAATGCTGAACGGGCTTTTGTAACATCGCGCTCCTCTTCCAGGGCATCTAGGTTGTCCTGCCGATCAAGCTCGGCTTCTCTCTCTTCGTACATTGTCACTGGAGGTGAGTCGTGGATAATATCGCAGGGCAATATAGCCTCCGCGACATACACCATGAAGAAAGGTGAGTATCCGGTAGTACGGTTGGGTGTTTGTCTGATTCTCACAAAGACCGCACTAGTCTGGGCTTGATGCCGCTCATAATAAGACCATGGGCTCGTTCGACTTGACCGTTGGTTTGCGGGTGGTAGACGGATGCGTAGTCGAGTTTAATGCCAAGATTAGTACACCAGGTTTTCACCTTGTCGTCTGTAAAATTAGAGCCGTTGTCGGTGATTATGTTGTGTGGGACACCGTAACGGTGCCCAACACCAGATATGAATTCTATCACCTGGCCGGACTCAGCCGTTTTGACCGGTTTAGCCTATATCCACTTAGTTAATTTGTCCACCATGACCAGTAGATATTTTTTCTTATGGTTTCCCCCTTTAAGGGGTCGAACCATATCCAGTCCCCAGACCGCGAAAGGCCAAGTAACGGGGATAGTTTGTAAGGCAGTTGGGGGCATGTGGCTTTAGTTGGCGAAGAGTTGGCATCCGACATAGCGTTGGACAAGGTCTTGCGTGTCTGCCTGGGCTGTCGGCCAATAAAACCCAGTATGGAAGGCCTTGCTAACAAGGGCCCAAGCTGCGGCATGGTGTCCGCCGAGACCAGCGTGAATTTCCGCTAAAATCTGCCGCCCTCTTCCTCGGAGATACATCTTTGAAGTACTCTGGTAGTACTTTTCTTGTAGAGCTCTCCATTGTGAACCTTGTAGGCCTTCGAACACTGGACAATGTGGCGAGCCTCATTCTGGTCTTCGGGAAGTTCCTTCCTACTAATGCAGGCCAAGAAGGCTTCGGTCCATGGGGCAATGACTGCCATAATGAGGTGGGCCGACGGTGTCATTCCGGTGGCTGAGCCCCCGATGCTATTGGAGTGTTCAGGATCTGGGGTTGTATTCCAATCTGGACTGTTGTTGCCGCCCTCCCCTTGCCACACCACAGATGGCTTGAAAAGTCTTTCCAGGAAAATGTTGGGTGGGACGGGGTCGCGCTTGGCACCGATGCGAGCAAGGACGTCCATTGCCTGATTACGTTCTCGGGCGACGTGATGAAATTTGAGCCCCTCGAACCGAGCCGACATTTTTAAGATGGCATTACGATAAGCTGCCATCTTTGGATCTTTGGCATTAAAGTCTCCGTTTATTTCAGATATTGCGAGGTTTGAATCCCCGCGCGCCTCTAGGCGTTGTATGCCCATGGATACGGCCATCCGAAGACCATGCAATAGGGCCTCATATTCGGCTGCATTGTTGGAGTCTGTGAATAGTATTTGGAGTACATATTGGACGACGTCTCCAGTGGGAGATGTTAACACGACTCCTGCTCCTAGCCCCGCCAGCATTTTGGAGCCGGCAAAATACATAACCCAGTTGGAATATGGGTCGTACTCTTTAGGGAGTTCAGCCTCTGTCCATTCGGCGACGAAGTCAGCCAACACTTGGGATTTGATGGCTCGTCGTGGCTTGTATGTTATGTCAAATGGAAGTAGCTCTACGACCCATTTGGCGATCCGTCCCGTGGCATCACAGTTGTTTATTATGTCACTGAGTGGGACTTCAGAGGCCACCGTGATTGAACTCCTGGAAGTAGTTCCGTAGCTTTCGGGATGCCATGAAGACTGCATATGCTATCATTTGGTAATGGGGGTACAGGGATTTGCATGGTGTGAGGATAGTAGATACGTAGTATACTGGTTTTTGGAGCGGAAATTTGTGTCCGTCCTGTTCTCGTTCGACGACGAGCACGGCGCTCACCACCAGATGTGTTGCCGATATGTATAGCAACATGGGTTCGCCAGCGTTTGGTGCGGCCAGGATTGGGTTTCTTGCTAGGAGGGCCTTTATTTCCACCAGTCCGGCAGTCGCAGTGTCTGTCCATTCGAAGTTATCGGTGCGCCATAAGAGGCGATAGAGTGGTAGTGCCTTTTCTCCTAATCTGGAGATAAAACGACTTAATGCTGCCACGCAACCAGCTAGTTTTTGGACTTGTTTGAGGTCTGTTGGCATAGCCAACTGTGACAGAGCTCGGATTTTAGCTGGATTTGCTTCTATTACTCTATTGGAAACGATGAAGCCCAGCAGTTTTCCAGTGGGGACACCGAAGACACACTTTTCCGGGTTGAGTTTAATGTCATACGCATAGAGGTTGTCGAATGTAAGACGTAAGTCGTCTATTGGTGTTTCGACGTGCCTGGTTTTGATGACGACGTCATCGACGTAAGCTTCTACTGTCTTGCCGATCTGCTTCTCCAGGCATGTTTGAATCATGCGTTGGTATGTGGCGCCGGCGTTCGAGCCCAAAAGGCATGGTGTTGAAGCAGAATGGCCCATATGGGGTAATAAATGCTATTGCAGCTTGATCGGACTCCTTCATTTTGATTTGATGGTATCCGGAATATGCATCGAGGAAACACAGTGAGTCGTGTCCTGCGGTGGCGTCAATGATTTGATCAATGTGTGTGGGTGAAGGGATCCTTAGGGCAGGCCTTGTTGAGGTCTTTGAAATCGACACATAGGCGCCAGGATTTGTCCTTCTTTGGTACCATCACCAGGTTTGCTAGCCAGTCCGGATGTTTGATTTCTCTAATGAATGTGGCTTTGATAAGCTTGGGCAACTCCTCCCCCATGGCTTGTCGCTTGGGTTCGGAGAAGCGCCGTAGTGTTTGCTTGACCGGTTTAAATCCCTTTAATATATTGAGGCTATGTTCGGCCAGCTTGCGTGGGATCCCTAGCATACCTGAAGGGTGCCAGGCGAATATATCCCATTTTTCGTGCAGGAATTCTCGTAGTGCGGCGTCAACTGTTGGGTTCAGTTGTGCTCCGATAGATGCTGTTTTCTTGGGGTCCATTGGGTGGACCTGGAATTTGACTATTTCTTCTGCTGGTTTGAAGGAGGTGGATTTGGGGCGTTTGTCGAGGACCATATCATCCCTGTCCACTGTGGAGCATAGTGTGGTTAATTCTTCGGCCGCGAGGGCTTCAGATAGTGCCTCAAGGGCAAGGGATGCTATTTTGTTTTTCGCGCGGAGTGCTACGTCCGGATCATTGACGAGAGTGATTATACCGTTCGGTCCGGGCAGTTTGAGCTTCATATACCCGTAATGAGGTATGGCTTGGAAGCGTGTAAAAGCGTCCCGCCCAATAGGGCGTGGTATCCGCTGCTGAAAGGGGCCACTTGGAAAGTGATTTCTTCGGACCGATAATTCTCCGGCTTGCCGAATACCACGTCAAGTGTGATTTTTCCCACGCATCGCACCTCCCGACTGGGAATGATTCCTCGGAAGGTTGTGCTACTTTGCTTGATACGACTCCTGTCTATTTCCATTTTGTGGAGTGTGTCCTCGTAAATGAGGTTTAGTCCGCTGCCGCCGTCCATGAGGACCTTGGTGAGTCGAAAACCGTCCATGATGGGACTGAGAACTAATGCGGCTGGCACTCGGACTGTCTCTGCATTTGACTCACACCGGCATTGAATGTTATAGCCGTGTCGTTCCAAGGGTTTATTGCAGCTATTTGGCAGACTTCGGCGAGGTCACAAAGTGATCTTTTGCGTTTGTTGTTTGAAGCGAATGTCTCGAAGACCGTCAATACTCTTGTGCCGTCGTCTTCTGGAGGGTGCTGTTCTGGAGCGTCCTTAATAAGGATGTCCTCGCCGCTCCTGGCTACCTGCCGGAGTATCCAACAAGCTTTAAGGCTCTGGTTTGCCATGGAATCTGGCGTTGTGTGTATTTTGCGTGGGCCATCAAGCCATCCCTCCAGAATGGTGCCGTGTCGTGTAATGGTTTTATGTTTCTTGACTATTGAATTTGGGTGTGCGGGCGCCCTCTTAAATGCAGAGGAGGAGTTTAGTTGGGACCGACGGTTCCCAGCAAGCTGCCTGAGTTTGCCAGGCGCTTTCCATCCTGCTGTACTTCTGTACGATAGTCGCTAAGTCGGTGTACTTCAGTATGCGGCGGCGATTGATGGCGTTGAGGTTTCCTTCGTCCGCGCAATTGTTGCGAAACACTGATATCGCGTCCTCGTCGTGGCAATCTTTTACCCTGTCTTTGACAAGGAGGAATCTGGCCCAGAAGTGGTGAACCGTTTCCTGAGACTGCTGTTTTACGCTCATAAGGGTGTCTATGTATGGGTGGGTGGGTGAAATTAAATCCGAACCCTGACCTGAACGATTATCCGGAGTCTGAAGACCTTCCGGACTCAACAATCCGGGTTCCGGAATATCTTCTGATTGTTTAGGACTGTCGTCCGACTCTATGTTCGGAGGGATGGTCGCATCCTCTCGCTGGTGAGTATCCGGCTCTTCCTGATTGGCGATCCAAACGTAGTCCATCTTCGATATAGAAGAAGACTCACCATCCAGCTCCTCTACTACCGCTATCTGGTGGGTGACCGGTGGAGTCTTGATTTCTCCTTGATCGGTTTTAGGCCCGATCCGATTGTAATCTGTGGCGATTCCCAAAGCGGCGATGAGATCTAGGAGTTCGTTCAAGGATGAAAACTCTGCCGGATCCATCTACTTGGAGTGCTCGGAGTTGATGCGAAGGGGGTTTTCGATGACCCAAGAGGTCATCGTCGGCTCAACGGCCGAACGGGCGATCATGGTAAAGCCGCCCAGCTGGAGGGTTTGGCCTGGGGCCAGAACTCCCCCGGAGGTGATGTTGTCTTTAAGGACAAGGCGAGCCATTGAGCCTTTCGTCGACGTCACAGTGGAACTCTCAATGAAAGCACTAATGTCGGTGTCAAAACTGGCGTATCTCGGGTAGGGGGTCCCAAACTGCGTGTCTAGGATCGATGGTTACAGGAGATGGGGGACACAATGTTTACCCAGGTTCGGGCCCTCTCTATGGAGGTAATACCCTACTTCCTCCTTGATTGATATTGATGAATATGAGTATTACAAGAGTTGATCTACCACGAGATCGTAATGGCTAAACCCTAGAAGTCTAGCCTGTATGACTATGGTAATGAGTATATGTTATCCGGACTACGCCCTCCAGTTTATATAGACACAGGAGGGATCTAGGGTTACATAGAGTCGGTTACATAAGAAGGAATCTTCATAGCTAGTCGCCAAGCTTGCCTTCCACGCCAAGGAGAGTCCAATCCGGACACGGGTATAGTCTTCAGCCTTCATGTCTTCACAGCCCATCAGTCTGGCCCGTGGATAATAGGCCGGACGCCCGAGGACCCCTTAGTCCAGGACTTCCTCACCAACCATAGCATTAAAGCATTAAGTCCGCTTTATCCCATACGCAACAACCCCTTACTCGAGTTTATGCTTCTGTCACTCAAGCAATCCAATATAAGTGAATCATGAACGTATTGCAACACCCTACAGCGGGAATCCCTCACGCTTGCGCGACACGGAGGGCACCATAGGATAGCACCAAAATAAAACATACAACTCGTACAAATCTAGATCATCAATCAACCCAAAGACAAAGGATATCTACTCAAAACATCATAGGATGGCAACACATCATTGGATCATAATATGTGGCATAAAGCACCATGTTCAAGTAGGGATTACAGCGGGGTGCAGGAGAGTGGACCGCGTAAAAGAGATGGGGACGATGATGTTGATGAAGACGATCACCGTGGTGATGATTCCCCTCCCGATGGCACTCCGGCGCCACCGAGAGAGAGGAGGATAGGTTCTCCCCATTGTGCTTCCTCCTCCATGGCCTCCCCTTGGATGGGGAGAGGTTCTCCCTCTGGTCCTTGGCCTTCATGACGATGATGGCCCCTCTGGGATCCTCCTTCATGGCCTCCGGTGATGATGGTTCTCGTGGCTACAGAGGCTTGAGGCGGCGGAACTTCTGGCCTAGGTTATTTCCCAAAGGTTTATGTATTTATAGGAGAGGATGGTGTTGAGAACAAGTCAGGGGGGCCCACGGGTAGTCCACGAGGCATAGGGGCGCGCCCCCACCCTCGTGGGGCCCCCGAGACTCCCCTCCGGTAGATTTTTATTCCAGTATTTTTTACATTTTCCAGAAAAATTATCCGTTGATTTTCAGCGCATTTCGAGAACTTTTATTTCTGCACAAAAACAACACCACGGTAGTTCTGCTGAAAACAGCGTCAATCCGGGTTTGTTCTAATCAAATCATACCAAGATCAGATAAAACAATAGTAAACATGGCATGAATACTTCATAAATTATCGATACGTTGGATAAGTATCAGCATCCCCAAGCTTAATTCCTGCTCCTCCTCGAGTAGGTAAATGATAAAAGAAATAATTTATGAAGTGTGAATGCTAGCAAGTGCACAAGTTTGATCGATGATAATTTCAATCACCTTTTCTAGCATCATTATATGCCATAACAGTAGCTCATCTCATAAAACTTTTCATGATCAAGTAACAAGCTATTCACATGTTAGAGTATAGATCATAAACTTTCTTGAAACTAACAAACTATATTCTCAGTCATCAAACAATTGCAATTCATCTTATTTTCGTGAAGGGTCTATGTCGGTAGCTTTGATTCAGCAAACTCCACATACTCAACTATCATTTAATATTTGACAATTGCTAACACTCACGTGATATTTATGGGTTCAAAGTTTTAATCGGACACAGAGAAAGATAGGGGCTTATGGATTCGCCTCCCAACCTTTTACCTCAAGGGTAAAGTCAACAATAATAGTTCATGATAACTTTCACCCAGTTGGATATATATATATATATATATATATATATATATATATATATATATATATATATATATATATATATATATCAAGATCTTTCCAACACAATGCGCTTGCCAAAGGATAAAATGTAAAAAGGAAAGGTGAAGATCACCATGACTCTTGTATAAGGTATAAGACACGAATAAAAGATTGGCCCTTCTTAGAGGGAAGCAGAGGTTGTCATGTGCTTTTAAAGTTGGATGCACAAAATCTTAATGCAAAAGAACGTCACTTTATATTGCCTCTTGTGATAGAGACCTTTATTATGCAGTCCGTCGCTTTTATTTCTTCCCTACCACAAGTTCGTATAAAGCTTATTTTCTTTGCACTAATAGATCATACATATTTAGAGAAATTTTTATTGCATGCACCAATGACAACTTACTTGAAGGATCTTACTCAATCCATAGGTAGGTATTGTGGACTCTCATGGCAAAACTGGTTTAAGGGATGTTTGGAAGCACAAGTAGTATTTCTACTTGGTGCAAAGAATTTGGCTAGCATGAGAGGGAAAGGCAAGCTCAACATGTTGGATGATTCAAGACAATATAACGTTTTGGATATAGGAAAACATAACCCATTAAGTTGTCTTCCTTGTCCAACATCAACCTTTTAGCATGTCATATTTTAATGAGTGTTCACAATTAGAAAAGATGTCCAAGATAGTATATTTATATGTGAAATCTCTCTTCCTTCAATATTCTTGCATGAATTGTTCAAGTGACCAATTCTGCGTTTGCTAACTTTCAATAAGTTTTCTACCTATACTTATTCTGTGTGAAGTCGTTACTCCCCTTGGTATAATGATACGTCTCCAACGCATCTATAATTTTTGATTGTGACATGCTATTATATTATCTGTTTTGGATGTTTATTGGGCTTTACTATGCACTTTGATATTATTTTTGGGACTAACCTACTAACCGAAGGCCCAGTGCAAATTGCTATTTTTTTGCCTATTTCAGTGTTTCACAGAAAAGGAATACCAAACGGACTCCAAACGGAATGAAACCATCGGGAGAGTTATTTTTTGAATAAATGCAATCCAAGAGACTAGGAGTGGACATCAACAAAGAAACGAGGAGGCCACGAGGCAGGAGGGTGCGCCCAGGGGGTAGGTGCGCCCCCACCCTCGTGGCTCCCCTGGCCGACTTCTTTCGCCTATATATGCTCATATACCCCGAAAACATCCGAGAGCACTGTCGGTGTCAAAACCGGCGGATCTCGGGTAGGGGGTCCCGATCTGTGCGTCAAGGCTGATGGTAACAGGAAGCAAGGGACACAGATGTTTACCCAGGTTCGGGCCCTCTCGATGGAAGTAAAACCCTACTTCCTGCTTGATTAATATTGATGATATGGGTAGTACAAGAGTAGATCTACCACGAGATCGTAGAGGCTAAACCCTAAGAGCTAGCCTATGATGGTATGATTGTAATTGTGATTGGGCTTCTAAGGACCAACCTCTCCGGTTTATATAGACACCAGAGAGGGCTAGGGTTTACATAGAGTCGGTTACAAGGAAGGGGATATAATATCCGGATCGCCAAGCTTGCCTTCCACGCCAAGGAGAGTCCCATCCGGACACGGGCCGAAGTCTTGAATCTTGTATCTTCACGCTTCAATAGTCCGGACGTTGTACACAGTCCGGCTGTCCGGATACCTCCTAATCCAGGACTCCCTCAGTAGCCCCTGAACCAGGCTTCAATGACGATGAGTCCGGCGCGCAGTCTTGTCTTCGGCATTGCAGGGCGGGTTCCTCCTCGAGTAATCCAAGGTAATTATCGAACACTTGAGCCATGTCCGGACCCACAAGATGATCTTTGCATGCCACCGTAGAGAGAATGATGTTTCACAAATGCAATCTGCTTACAACTTTTTAGGCAACACGACGTGTCATTACGGTCGGGTCATTATTTGAACCGTTTTCCCACAACCAGCCACGGCGCACATTGCGAGGCGGTTTCCTTGACACGTCCTGTCAAAGCAGAGATCGTGTCCCCTTATCACGGGATTCTCATCAATACGGGTATGGGTAATCCAACCGCACCGCTAATCGCGGCAAGCGGGAGGCAAACCGTTCCACTGTGCAAGTGGGGAGGCGCAAAAAGCACTTACCGCCCCTATAAAGAGACAAGGCCTCTTTCTCTTTACCCACGCCTTTCTCCTTCCGCTAGCCCATTCCCCTCTACTCAAGCCCTAACGCCCAAGCACTCTTCTATTCCACCAAATAGAGGCTTTCCAAAGATGTCCGGATCCAGAGCAGGAGGCAAATGGATGGCCTCTACTGTCCGGGAGAAAGATATCAAGAAGCTCCGGGACGCCGGGTATCTGGCCCAGAAGATCGGCCACCGTCTCCAACCGGCGGGACAGGTCGTCCCCACTCCAGAACCTCACGAGAGAGTCGTGTTCCTTCCCCTCTTTGTCCACGGGCTTGGGTTTCCCCTGCACCCATTCGTTCGCGGAGTCATGTATTACTACGGGATTGATTTTCATGATCTTTCCCCCAACTCCTTCCTCAATATCTCGACGTTCATCGTCGTGTGTGAGGCTTTTCTTTGGACCTCACCTCACTTCGTCCTGTGGCTGAAGATCTTCAATGTGAAGCCCAAGGTGGTGAGTGGCGAGCACGCCGAGTGCGGCGGCGCCATGGTAAGCAAGATGCCCAAGGCTGTTTGGCCGAAGGGCGATTTCAACGACTCCGTCAAGGAGTGGCAGCAGCAGTGGTTCTATATCACCGAACCACGCGACAAAGAGTGGGCGGCCGCTCCAGAGTTCAGATCCGGCGCTCCGCTGCGGCTCACATCTTGGCCCGAGAAGGGCCCGAACTGGTCCTCGTCCGATGAGCTGTCACCGCTTCCGCACGCCGCCTTCGTGGTGTGGTTGATAGGGACGTCAAACTTGTGGACGTAGTCCGTGTGATGCTAGTTCGCTGGTTCTCCCTGTCATTGAGCTTGTACTGTGGGAGTTCGACCCAGCCGAGCACCAAACCCTTCGGGAGCTTTATGATTCCTCCCACAAGGATATCTAGAAGGTGCTCTTCAAGTCCGGCAAATCGTGGCCGGGCCCCGCCGAGGACCGTGGGTATCAGTTATCCCATTCTCCAAGCTCGGTAAGTCACGGCCAAGCTCGCTTCTATTCATGCTTCAGCTGGCATGTCATGAGGGAGACATCCTAATCGTGTTTCCTCGTGACTTCAGGGATGGATAAAGAAAGTGGAGCGGATACATTGTCCGGCCCCGTTGCCGGAGGAACCGGCCGGACCCCTTCTGTCGAAGATGCTGGTCCATGCACCTTAGGAGGCGCCAAAGAAGGAGGCCTCCAAGAAGGTCAAGAAGACCCGGAGTGGCCTCCGTCGTCACGAGGCTTCGGACGCAAAATCCGGAGACTCAAGCGACGCTCCTTCCTCAGAGGACGAAGAGGAGGAAGCAGAGGAACACGAGCCTCACTCTGGAGGTGGGAGGAAGCGTGCAGCTTCCCGTCCCCCGGAGGCCGAATCGCCCAAGAGGGGGAAAGGTTCCCTCCCAGAGACATCCACCACGGCTGCCGACAGCAGCCCGGAGTGGAATCCCAGGGCCCAGCCCCTGGGGAAGTCGTAAGTATACAGAATCCGAACTCATGTATGTGTCCGGGATTGTTTTCGGGTTTATCGGTTTTAACTGTTGCCGCGTTTTGCATAGCCTGGCGAGGTCTCGCGCCGGACAGTCCTCATCTGAGGATTCGCTGAGCTCGTACGCCTTGGCGAGCGAGACGTCTCCAGAGGCCCCTTCCACAAGGTCCCGGCTCGACACTGAGGTGTCGTCTCAATGGGGCTCAGACCAGGGGGGCATATCACTGGAGCCGGACACACGGGAGCGATGGCCCCTGAGTGTGCCATCAGCGGGGGCGATCTTGGGTTCGCCTACAGTACGGACAAGGTCCAGGAGACCTCTAAGGCTCCCGGACCGGGCGAGCAGCCACCTTTAATGGTGGGAGCCTGCCTACTCCGCCAGCAACCTCTGTTCAAGCAGAGTTGCCAGGCGGTCTATCGACAGTGTTAAAGAACGCGTCTATCGTCGATGAACATCGGACCCTTATGGGTGCAGTGGTTGAAAAGATTCAGTCCGCCGAGAGCGGGCTGAACGAGTCCTGCCTTGGCCTTATAAAGGCCTTTGAGTATGCTTCCTAAGAAACCTTTGAGGAATCATCATAATATGAGTAGTAGCCCCTGATACACTGTCCGGCGAAGGAGAGGGAGCTGGGCAGGGGATCAAATCCTCTCTTGTTGTGGAAACTTATGTTAATGACGTGTACCTCTTTGTTTGAACACAGGCGTCTGCGGAGAAGATGGCCGCTCATAATGCGGAAGTGTCCGAACTGAAGCGGAGCCTGGAATGGGCCGAGGAAGAACTTGGCCACGTGAGGAAGCAATTGGAAGATACACAAGGTATGATAAAACATTGTCTTGCATTAGGCACGAATAAGTAATTGTGCTTATTGAAAAGTATTTGTGTTGTATGCCCTAGGAGCGAGTGCCGAATATGAGGCACTGAAGAAGGATGTGGATGATGCCAACGAGAAGGCTGCCGCCGAACAGGCACTTCGTGAAAAACACGAGGCCAGGGTTGTCATAGCTAAGCTCGAGCTCCATGAGGATGTGAAGAAAAGCGAGGGCTTGGAGAAGAGTCTAATAGGGAAAGAATCCGAACTCGCCCAAGCGCTCCAAGCTGCAGAAGATGCTCGGGAAGAAGCCCAATGTGCTGTGCGGGACATTCAAGAGGCCCAGAAAGTTGCGGCTGGTAAGGCCTTCTGTGTTCTTATCCATTTGTTCATGATAATGGGAAGAATTCTAAGTAGCAAGCTGAATTCTTATTTTTCCAGGGGCGTTTGCGGATCTTCCTCGTAGCATATCAGATGCCGCCCAATTCTACCAAACCGAGGAGAAGAAGTCTGCAGAGAGGGATTTCTGGTCGTAATATTTGGCACCGAGCTATCCGGTGCCCTTTATCGATCAGCTGAAGCAGCTGGTCGAACTGCACCAGGCGGCCGAACTAGCCATGAAGGACTTGGTTGTCCGGCTGTGGCCGGCGGAGCCAATTCCGAGCAGTTACTTCGGGCTCGTGAAGCGGATTGTGGGCGCCGCCCCTCGGCTTGATGCTGTTAAGCGATCGGTCTGCATAGAGGGTGCGCATATGGCATTTGCCCGTGCAAAAGTGCATTGGGGGAAGCTTGACGCGGAGAAGTTGATGACTGAGGGGCCGCCAGAGGGTAAAGAGCACCGCAAGCCCAAACTGTACTGTGAAGGTGTACTGAAGGGAGCCCGCCTTGCAGCGGATAAGTGTGCCAAAGACATTATATTTCCCTGAGGGCATTCGTGCCACTTTTTGTAATATGGGATAATGGTATTTATATATTGCCTATTTTGTTCGAATGCACGGTACCTTACCCGATATAACGGAACGTAAGGTACCAAAACAAGGGAGCCGGGCAAACCCAACCAATGACCCAAGACATGATTCGGAGCTGATGCATATAGTGCTATAAGTTCGGGGTGCCGAGCGACCGAGAAGGTGGTCGGACTTTATTGCCGTACTGTGAAGCCCCTGGCATAATCGGGCGTAACACGAGGTGTCGATGAAAAGCAACGGCCGGTAAGTGTTTTTTAAGTCTACGCATTGTAGTAAGATGATATGTCTATGCATATGAGTACGATGTATGATTAAGAAAAAGAGGTGTTCTTTGACGGAACCTGTGATGGCCGGACTGGAGGGAGTTGTGAGTGGATCAAGAGTGAATCTGGACTACCTTCTTTAGGGGGAGTCCCTTGTGTGTCTTGGCCGATTCCACGTCACCAATCCTGTTCTGCGTCAAAGTTGTCGGCGTTCTGGGAATGGGGGTCCCCAGACTTGCCTGCCTGCGGCCTGCGGCGTGGCTCTAAGAAGGCCCAGCACGGCCCATCTTCATCAACGCAAGCTCAAGACCCTCGCGAGGGGGCCAGATTTCATGAGGCGGACGACAAGGAGCTTCTCGAGCACGGCCTCGTTAGGGCTGGCTCATGAGGAGGTGGAGAGTTCAAGGCAGGGTACCTCATGAGGTGCCCATGACGCAAGCCATGACGACTAGGCGCCAGCCACAGTTGTCCTCCCTTCCTCTTTGGTGCAAAGGGAGCAAGCGCAGCGAGAGTATCAGCGAAGGCATCCATTTCGTGCAACGAGACCAAGACCAGCCCAACGGCAGGAAGGAGTCATTGTGGAGCCCAAGCAAAGGCCATCACCAGAGCCTTTGGCAAAGCGAGGACCAACTTTAGTCAGGATAAGTGTACCCGCTGTTCCCTTCAAATGGCTAATTGTTGGCGCCTTCCCGCTCAATATTTGGGAAGAGGCCTGTGGCCTTCGCCTATAAATAGGAGTAGCCACCCCTGTATGGGGATCCGAATCCTCATTAAGAAACCAGTAGCTAGAGCGACTGAACCCCACCTAGCAGTTCATCACACCCGCCAAGAACAGACCCTCGCGAGGCTGTTCTTCCTTGTATTGTTCCTCATCAGCCCGAGAGGCAATCTACCACACCACACACTGGAGTAGGGTATTACACCACAATGGTGGCCTGAACCAGTATAAATCTCGTGTCTCTTGTGCTGTTCCGTTTAGTAGTTCAGGTCCCAGCGATTCGGCAAGGTGCGAGACGGTGGGGGGTTGGATCTCCGCGCACCCCAAGTGTTCGAACCTCAAGGGTCTCGGAACCCGAAATCCGACATTTGGCTCGCCGGTAGGTGCGCCGAATCTGCCTTCCGTCGCCGCTTCTTCCCCGACCACCGCAATAATGTCGGACGCTGTCGGGCTCGCGCTGGCGCCGAGCCGCCGCCTCCCATGTCGCCGGACGGCTTCCGACGGCGGGCGCCCACATTCCTCACCGCCGCTGTCAACACCGCCACCGCCCGGCGGGAACGGGCAGCAAGCATCGCCCCTGCGCTCCTCGGCGACCTCGGGAGGAGCTGCGCAGCTTCCTCGTCACCCGCCCGTTCGCCGGTTCCTCCGGTCGTCAGCGTCCCTCTGGCGGCTCGCGCAGCGCCACCTTCCAGCCGCAATGTCAAGACATTCGTCCCGCTGGTCGGCGCCGCCTCCACGCTGCGGGGGCTCCCTCAGCCGGACGGAGCCGTCGGCCGGGCTGACCTTCGACTCTCGGGACCACCCCACCAACTCGGCCGCTCAAAGGCGCTCCCATGCTCGCACACCCACCATCTGCCAGTTGCCGTCACCAGACCCTCATCGATCAAGGCGCGCCGCCTCAACGTACTCTCAGTCGAGGCCTTCAACCTCCTCTGCATACCCAGGGAGCGGTTGCAGCCCAGCCGGCCTTTTTCGGGCGTAGGAGGAGGGTCATCCAGCTCCTTGGGGCAAATCTGGCTTCCGGTGACCTTCGGCACCCACGACAACTTCCGCACGGAACTGGTCGACTTCGACATCGCCCCCATCGGCCTCCCCTACAATGCCATCCTTGGCTATCCAGCATTGGCCAAATTCATGGCCGCAACCCACCCGGGGTACAACCTCATGAAGATGCCCGGAAGCAGCGGCGTCCTCACTGCGTCCGTGGATACCGAAGGTGCGCTGCGGCGCCAGCTCGCCCTCAAGATGGCGGCCGCAGCGCAGCCCGCCGATGCGGAAGCCCTCAAGCCCAAGGGGGCTGCGCCGACCAAGAAGAAGCAGTTGTTCACTGAAGACAAGGCGGAGACCAAGCAGATACCTGCCGTCGAGGACGGGTCCACAAACGCCACCTTCACCATAGGCGCCAACCTCGAGCCCGAACAGGAGGAAGCCCTGGTCAAGTTCCTGCGTGCGAACAAGAAGGTGTTCGCCTGGGAGCCCGATCAGCTGGCGGGGATCCCACGGGGCGTAATCGAGCACCACCTCAACGTGTGCCCCAACGTGCGTCCTGTGAAGCAGAAGGCGAGAAGGCAGTCCAATGAAAAGCAGGCCTTCATCGTCCAAGAGACCCGCAAGCTAGAAGCCGCGGGGTTATTCGCGAGGTCCGACACTCAGATTGGCTGGCCAACCCTGTGGTGGTGCCAAAAAGGAGGAAAGGAGCGCATGTGTCGACTTCACCAACCTCAACAAAGCATGCCCGCAGGATCCGCTCCGCTCCCTCGCATCGACCCGGATCGCCGATTCCACCGCCGAGTGTGACCTGTTATGCTTCTTGGACGCCTTTTCCGGGTATCACCAGATCAAGATGGCGGTGGAAGACGTGGAAAAGACGGCCTTCTTAACCCCGTGTGGAGTGTACTGCTATACATGCATGCCATTCGGGCTGCGCAACGCGGGGGCAACCTTCCAGCGGCTCATGCACATCACCTTGGGCCCACAAATGGGAAGAATGTGGAGGCTTACGCCGACGACATCGTGGTGAAGTCTCGCGAGGCCAAGACCTTGATACAAGACCTGAAGAAACCTTCATGAGCCTCAACGCAGTGAGCCTGCGAATCAACCCAAGAAGTGTGTGTTTGGAGTTCCCTCGGCAAGCTCTCGGGTTTCCTCGTGTCCCACCGAGGCATCGAGGCCAACCTGTAAAAGGTCAAGGCGCTTGAGGACATGAGCCCACCAAAGACCCTAAGGGAAATGCAGAAGCTCACGGGCGCCAGAACGGCGCTGGGCCGTTTCATCTCCGATTGGGGGAGCGGGCTGCCTTTCTCCCACCGATGAAGAAAAAGGGCCCTTCAATGGATCAAGAGGCCGACAAAGCGCTCCAAGACCTCAAGAGGTACCTGACCAGCCCTCCAAAGTGATGGTGGCCCGTGCCCTCGTGGAGCCCTTGGTACTCTACCTCGCCGCCACTCCCTACTCGCTAAGCGCAGCCCTGGTGCCGCTTAGGGAGGAGCGCCAGCCAAGACCACGGCGGCCACCCGAGCTAAGGCAAGGCCAAATCGAAGGAACTCAGAAGCCAAGACCGCAACGGAAGAAGATTAGCCGTCGCAGCAGAAAGCACACCAAGGGCGGAGAGGCCCTCCATCCAAGCACCCAGCTCGAGGCGCCTGTCACCTCGGGAGGCACCACAGCTTCCTGAAGACGCCACCAAAGACCGACGCCTAGCCTCGTCGAGCACCCGTGTACTTGGCCAAGACAAGTTGTTACGGGATGCGAGGGCACGGTACCCCATGCCGCAGAAGCTCCTCCTCGCGCTGTTGGTGGCTTCGCAAGAAGCTGCAAAGCACTACTTCCGTGGTCATCCAATCAAGATTGTCTCGGCATACCCCGGAGAGGGTGCTCAGGAGCCCCAACTCGGCCTAAGGGTCACCGAGTGGAACATTGAGCTGCAAGCATTCCAGCTCGAGTTCAAGACAACCAGAGTCATCAAGGGGGCCACTGGCAGATTTCGTGGCCGAATGGATGTAAGCACTGGCCTCGTGGTCGGGCGAGGATTGATCCCTCTCCCGAGGCGAAGCGGCGAAGGTTGGATCATGTACTTGACGGAGCTGCTTCCGACAGGCACTGGGCTGGGGCGGTGCTCATATCTCCCGCTCAAGACAAGCTCTACTATGCCATGCAACTCTGTTTCCAGCAGGGCGAGAAGGTCTCCAACAATATAGCAGAATATGAGGGGCTGATAGCGGGTCTGAAGGTTGCCGCTGCCCTGGGGGTGAAGCGCCTTACCATCAAGGGCGATTCGCAGCTCCTCGTCAATTTCTCCAACAAGGTGTACGAGCCAAGAGATGAACACATGGAGGCCTACCTTATGGAGGTCCGCAGGATGGAGAAACAGCCTGGGGTTGGAGCTGCAGCACGTGCCCATGGCACCAATCAAGAGGCCGACGACATTGCCAAACGAGCCTCCAGGAGGTTACCCCAGGAGCTGGGCGTCTTTGAGGAACGGCTCTTCAAGCCCTCAGCCCTGCCGCCGTTATCAAGCACATCACAGCCTCGGGTGGAGCTCCCTCAGCCACCTGCCTCGGGAGCCCCAGCCTGTGGCCCGGCCTCAGGAGCACGCCTGCTCCTAACGATGGAACCTCAAGAGGGGTGCTGGATCACGGAGCTCAAGAGTTACTTAACGCGTGGAACTTTGTTGGAGAAGGAGGAGGAGGCAGAGCGTGTGGCGCGGCAAGCCACGACATACAGCATCATGGATGGAGAGCTCTACCGGAAACGACCAAACAACGTATCCTCGCTACCGCATCACCGAGGAACAGGGAAGGAACTGCTGGCAGATATACATGGTGGAGATTGTGGGCACCACTCATCGTCACGGGCCCTCGTCGGCAAGGCCTTCCGCAGCGGTTTCTATTGGCCCACTGCGCTCAATGACGCTGTTGAACTTGTGATGGCTTGCGAGGCTTGCCAATTCCATGCCAAGCAGATCCACCAGCCAACAGGAGGTCTGCAAACCATCCCCCTCACTTGGCCATTCGCGGTCTGGGGGCGGGACATCCTGGGCCCTTTTCCTCGGGCGCCAGGGGGCTATCGCTACCTCTACGTCGTCGCGGACAAATTCACCAAGTGGGCCGAAGTCGAGGCCGTCCGCACCATCCCCGCTGGTTCTGCGGTCAAGTTCATCAAGGGCATCGTGAGCCGGTTCGGAGTGCCGAACCGCATCATCACCGACAACGGTTCGCAGTTCACCAGTAACCTTTTTAAAACGTACTGCGCTAACCTTGGGGCGCAGATATGCTACGCTTCGATGGCGCACCCCCGCAGCAATGGACAGGCCGAGCGGGCCAACGCAGAGGTCCTGAGAGGCCTCAAGACCAGGACGTTCAAGAAGAAACTGGAGGCCTGCGGCAGAGGCTGGTATGACGAGCTTCCGTCCGTGTTGTGGTCCATCCGCACAACCGCAACCAAGCCAACTGGAGAGACCCCCTTCTTCCTGGTCTACGGAGTCGAAGCGGTCCTCCCTCACGAGGTCAAGCGTCGATCCGCGCGGGTCCTGGCGTTCGATGAAACACTACAGACGCCATGCGGGGACGACCCTCGTGGCCGGGAGGAGCGCCACGAGAAGCTGCGCTATGAGCGGCAAGGTACCAGAGGGCACTCCGGCGATACCACCGCCGCAACATCCGCCTCTGAACTCTCGAGGTAGGGGACCTCGTGCTTCGACGGGTCCTCTCCAGGAGGGACTGCATAAGCTCTCTCCCATGTGGGAGGGCCCGTTCAAGGTTGTTCATGTTTCGTGCCCGGCCCGCGCGCTTGGAGACTCAAGAGGGAGTACCTATACGTAACGCGTGGAACATCCAGCACCTCCGGAGGTTTTACCCTAAAAAGGCCCAAAGGATCGTGAAGAAGGCGAATGCCCGTGGAAGCTCATTCTTTTTGGAAAAGGCCCAAAGGTGCACGTGAAGAAGGCGAATGCCTGTGAAGCTCATCCTTTTGGAAAAGGCCCAAGGTTCGTGAAGAAGGCGAATGCCCGTGAAGCTCATCCTTTTGGAAAAGGCCCAAAGGTTCGTGGAAGAAGGCGAATGCCTGTGAAGCTCATTCTTTTGGAAAAGGCCCAAAGCCTGTGAAGAAGGCGAATGCCTGTGAAGCTCATCTTTTCGAGAAAGGCCCAGAGCCTGTGAAGAAGGCGAGCCACATGAGCGAACGCCCCGCCACCATGGTCGTGAACAGGTTCCCTCAGAGCAGAGACCTCCAGAGAAGTCCATGAAGCCCGGCTGCAGCAGCCATCCGCCTGGAGCCAGAGGCCACCCAGGGCGCCAGCTGGGAGCTCACCTAGGAGGAAGTGTGGGAGCTGAAGCCGGATGCCGGACGGCTCCTCCGCCCACACCATGAACTCCGGCAGCGCTTCAGCAGCATGGAGGCGCGGCCTCGGGGGACGCGCGGCCGGGGCACGCCCTCCGACCATGGCCAGCCGCTCGTCGCCACGCTGAGAGCCTCCTCCACGACCGTGGGGGACCGCCGTGGAGTCCACGGGATGCTTGCGAGGGCGACCTCAACCACGCTTAGGCGGAGGAGAGGAAGACTCGACCTGACGGCCCTTCCCCTTCTCTGCGGCCGAGATCTTCCTTGGTGGAGCCATGGAGAAGAAAGAGAGACAAGAAATGATAGAATGGAAGGGCGCGCGCCGTTCCATACTTATAGCCGGCGAAGGCCAACCGTCGGCCTCCACGATCACCGGTAATCATGACCGACTCTGCATGCAGGGACTTGTCGAATCCGGGTGGTTACCGAGGCATCATGGGGAAGCAGTGCACACGCGTCCGATCAACCGCCACGCGTCGCCCAAAGCCGCAGGCTGTTAGGGCCCGCGATGCTTCGCACTTTCCCTTTCGCCTCTCTGCTCGGCCAAGTTCGGGCGCGCCGTGGGCCGTGGCTCTTGTCGATGTTCGGGAACGGGGTCCCCAGACTTGCTCGCCTGCGGCTCTTGGCGTGGCTCAAGGAGGCCCAAGACGCCCATCTTCATTAACGCAAGCTCAAGACCCTCGCGAGGGCCAAGCCTCATGAGGCGGACGACAAGGAGCTTCCTCGAGCACGGCCTCGTCAGCTGGCTCATGAGGAGGCGGAGAGTTCAAGGCAGGGTACCTCGCGAGGTGCCCATGACGCAAGCCATGACGACCAAGGGCGCCAGCCAGCAGTGTCCTCCCTTCCTCTTTGGTGCAAAGGGAGCAAAGCGCGAGAGTATCAAGCAAAGGCATCCATTTGATTGCAGCGGGACCAAGACCAGCCTAACGGCAGAAGGAGTCATTGTGGAGCCCAAGCAAAGGCGTCATCACCAGAGACTTTGGCAGGCGAGGACCAACTTTAGTCAGGATAAGTGTACCCGATGTTCCCCTTCAAAATGGCTAATTGTTGGCGCCCTTCCCTCTCATTATTTGGGAAGAGGCCCGGGGCCTTCGCCTATTAATAGGAGTAGCCACCCCCAGGGCGGGGGGATCCGAATCCTCATTAAGAAACCAAGAGCTAGAGCGATCGAACCCCACCTAGCAGTTCATCACACTCCGCCAAGAACAGACCCTTTGCGAGGCTGTTCTTCCTTGTATTGTTCCTCATCGGCCCAAGAGGCAATCTACCACACCACACACCGGAGTAGGGTATTACACCACAATGGTGGCCTGAACGATATAAATCCTGTGTCTCTTGTGCTGTTCCGTTTAGTAGTTCAGGTCCCAGCGATTCGGCGAGGTGCGAGATGGTGGGGGGTTGGATCTCCGTGCGCACCCCAGTGTTTGAACCTCAAGGGTCTGCCGGAACCCGAAATCTGACAAAAGTTAGTTTGTATGGCAAATACTCGGAGGTGGCCGAGCGTCCTCTCGTGGTTGGTCCGAGGGCTCCTGATCGGACCCTGGTAAACCCAGCCGTTATACCGTTGGGTAGCGCGGACTCCTCAGTTGGTGTCCGGATAGTTGGTTGTCATATCGAAATTTTGATAGGCATGCGCGACTCGCTACTCCGGCAGTTGTATGATATCAGCCCTGAGGGCGGGGTTCGGCCTTGCTCATAGGTGTGATTGCATCACATGGTGTTGGCCTGAGTGATTTACCACATGGGATCTAGTCAACGTGGTTCGTCCCGTTAGCATACGGTAAATTACCGCATGGTGGGAAGGTGCCAAAGATTTATTCTTTGGCGTAGTATTTTTTGGTGATCCGAAGACATCCGTTTAGAGTGATGGGCCAGAAAAACTTGGCCTTTGCCCCTAGCATCTTTTAGGAGATGTTGTTTGTGATTTCACACCTGCGGGGGTTTTATGTGTTATGGGGCCCCCGGTTTGCTATGTCCATAGGTACTGCAATTGAGTTGCTGTGGTTAATGCGGCCGGGGGCGATCGGCCATACTTTTATGCTATGGGGGGGGGGCTCTTGACCAGACGCCTCCCTTCATTGTTTCCGGCACGCGACCAGCCGCCAGCAAATCTTGGTCAGCTTTAAGCTGCTGTTGCTTCCTTTGCAGGCTCTACGTCGTGGCCATGAGCCGTCGCTCGAAGCGAGCTTGTTCCACTGGATCTTTAGGCACGCCGAATCCGTCATTGCCGAGGCTTGACTCGTCCTCGTAGGGGGGCGTACAGTTGTCCCTCTCCAAGTATCCCATAGTGGCCAGTCCGCCCTTCTGAAAGGCAAGACGACTAGGGTTATATTCATCTTCGGCGCCATCCAGATTGTTTTCGTCTTCTGGTCCGGTATTCCTCTGGCGGGGCTTGGACCGGCGCCGATGACGCCCATGCTGTGCTTTTCTCCCTGAGGGATTATCCTCCGCTGCCTCATCGCCATTGGTTTCCTTCGGAGTGTCCCCCATATATATATATATATCATAGGGATAGGCGGTTGTCCACCGCCAAGTGAGCGGTGCTTCATGTTCTTCTCCTGCATCGTCGTCTATTCCGTCGATGTCTTCAGAGTTGAAGTCCAGTACGCCGGTTAAATCATCGACTGTGGCAATGAAGTGGGTGGTGGGTGGGCAACGAATTCCTTCATCGCCTGCTTCCCACTCGAGCCGGACATAGTTCGGCCAAGAGCCTCCTGACAAAGAGAGAGACTTTAATGAGTTCAGCGTGTCGCTGAAGGGCGAGTGCTGGAAGATATCCGCAGCGGTGAACTCCATTACCAGAGCTCAACCTGGCTCGACTGGATCGGGAGTGCGCGGACCGGAACCAACATCCGGATACAAATCCGGGGGTCCGGGTTCACAGGAGACCACAGAGGTAAGGCCCGTGTTCGGCTCTACCGCCAATGAGTGCGCGACCTGCGGGGCAGGGTCCAGTCCCCCGTCCTTGGGCAACGCAGCTTGCTCCAGATTTAGGTCCAAGGCTACTGCAGGGGTTACACCCCGTGCTTTGTCCGCCAGTAGGTCTAAGCCGTGCTCGTCGTGACTGTCCGGTGTTCCTGTCACAGGCCCGAATCCGTCGAAGATCCAGTCTCCGCGGATGTCCGCCGTGCAGTTCAGGTTTCCGACCCTAATCTGGTGGCTAGGGGCTTGGCTATCGATCTGCTCCAGATGGCCAAGCGAATTGGCCCGCAGGGCGAAGCCGCCGGACATGAAGATCTGTCCGGGGAGAAAGGTCTCACCCAGGATCGCGTCGTTGATGCTGATTGACGGAGCCATCAAGCCTGACAGCGATGAAACAGAGGAACTCTCAATGAAATCACCAATGTCGGTGTCAAAACCGGCGGATCTGTGCGTCAAGGCTGATGGTAACAGGAAGCAAGGGACACAGATGTTTACCCAGGTTCGGGCCCTCTCGATGGAGGTAAAACCCTACTTCCTGCTTGGCTAATATTGATGATATGGGTAGTACAAGAGTAGATCTACCACGAGATCGTAGAGGCCAAACCCTAAGAGCTAGCCTATGATGGTATGATTGTAATTGTGATTGGGCTTCTAAGGACCAACCTCTCTGGTTTATATAGACACCGGAGAGGGCTAGGGTTTACATGGAGTCGGTTACAAGGAAGGGGATATAATATCCGGATCGCCAAGCTTGCCTTCCACGCCAAGGAGAGTCCCATCCGGACACAGGCCGAAGTCTTGAGTCTTGTATCTTCACGCTTCAATAGTCCTGACGTTGTACACAGTCTGGCTGTCCGGATACCCCCTAATCCAGGACTCCCTCAAGCACCACGAAACCCTATTTCCACCGCCGCAACCTTTTGTACCCGTGAGATCCCATCTTGGGGCCTTTTCCGGTGCTCCGCCGAAGGGGAATCAATCACAAAGGGCTTCTACAACAACACCATAGCCTCTCCGATGATGTGTGAGTAGTTTACCACAGACCTTCGGGTCCATAGTTATTAGCTAGATGGCTTCTTCTCTCTCTTTGGATATCAACACAAAGTTCTCCTCGATCTTCTTGGAGATCTATTCGATGTAATTCTTTTTGCGGTGTGTTTGTCGAGATCCGATGAATTGTGGGTTTATGATCAAGATTATCTATGAACAATATTTGAATCTCCTCTGAATTCTTTTATGTATGATTTGTTATCTTTGCAAGTCCCTTCAAATTATCAGTTTAGTTTGGCCTACTAGATTGATCTTTCTTGCAATGGGAGACGTGCTTAGCTTTGGGTTCAGTCTTGCGGTGTCCTTTCCCAGTGAAAGCAGAGGCAGCAAGGCACACATTGTATTGTTGCCATCGAGGATAAAAAGATGGGTTTTATATCATATTGCTTGAGTTTATCCCTCTACATCATGTCATCTTGCCTAATGCGTTACTCTGTTCTTATGAACTTAATACTCTAGATGCATGCTGGATAGCGATCGATGTGTGGAGTAATAGTAGTAGATGCAAAATCGTTTCGGTCTACTTGTCGCGGAAGTGATGCTTATATACATGATCATGCCTAGATATTCTCATAACTATGCACTTTTCTATCAATTTCTCGACAGTAATTTGTTCACCCACCGTAATACTTATGCTATCTTGAGAGAAGCCACTAGTGAAACATATGGCCCCCGGGTCTATTTTCCATCATATAAGTTTCCAGTCTATTTTACTTTCAATCTATATCATAAAAAATACAAAAATATTTATCTTATTATCTCTATCAGATCTCACTTTTGCATGTGGCCGTGAAGGGATTGACAACCCCTTTATCGCATTGGTTGCAAGGTTCTTATTTGTTTGTGTAAGTAGGAGGCGACTTGCGTGTAGTCTTCAACTCGATTGATACCTTGGTTCTCAAAAACTGAGGGAAATACTTATTCTACTTTGCTGCATCACGCTTTCCTCTTAAAGGGAAAAACAATGCAGTGCTCAAGAGGTAGCAAGAAAGATTTCTAGCGCCGTTGCCGGGGAGATCTACGCCAAGTCAAGTCAAGTCAAGACATACCAAGTACCCATCACAAACTCTTATCCCTCGCATTACATCATTCGCCATTTGCCTCTCGTTTTCCTCTCCCCACTTCACCCTTGCCATTTTATTCGCCCTCTTTTCCCGTTCGCCTCTTTTTCGCTTGCTCCTTGTGTGCATGTGTGTTGGATTGTTTGTCACGATGGCTCAAGATAATACTAAATTGTGTGATTTTTCCAATACCAACAACAATGATTTTCTTACCACTCCGATTGCTCCCATTAGCGATGCTGAATCTTGTGAAATTAATGCTGCCTTGCTGAATCTTGTCACGGAAGATCAATTCTCTGGCCTTCCTAGTGAAGATGTCGCCACACATCTGAACAACTTTGTTGATTTGTGTGATATGCAAAAGAAGAAAGATGTGGATAATGATATTGTTAAACTGAAGCTATTTCCGTTTTCGCTTAGAGATCGTGCTAAAACTTGGTTTTCGTCTTTGCCTAAAAATACTATTGATTCTTGGAAAAAGTGCAAAGATGCTTTTATCTCTAAGTATTTTCCTCCCTCTAAGATCATCTCTCTTAGAAACGATATTATGAATTTTAAGCAACTTGATCATGAACATGTTGCGCAAGCTTGGGAGAGGATGAAATTAATGATACGTAATTTCCCTACACATGGTTTGAATTTATGGATGATTATACAAATTTTTTATGCCGGATTGAATTTTGCTTCTAGAAACCTTTTAGATTCAGCTGCGGGAGGCACTTTTATGGAAATCACTTTAGGAGAAGCTACTAAACTCCTAGATAATATTATGGTTAATTACTCCCAATGGCACACCGAA
Source organism: Aegilops bicornis (assembly GCA_021605145.1). Taxonomy (NCBI): domain Eukaryota; kingdom Viridiplantae; phylum Streptophyta; class Magnoliopsida; order Poales; family Poaceae; genus Aegilops; species Aegilops bicornis. The sequence continues at coordinate 149,551,331 of CM038674.1, read as the reverse complement.
AGATCTACTAGTAAAAAGGTTCATGCGATTGAAGAGATTAATGTTTTGAGTGGAAAGATGGATGAACTTATGAAATTGTTTGCTAATAAGAGTGCTTCTTCTGATCCTAATGATATGCCTTTGTCGGCTTTGATTGAGAATAATAATGAATCTATGGATGTGAATTTTTTTGGTAGGAACAATTTTGGTAACAACGCTTATAGAGGAAACTTTAATCCTAGGCCGTTTCCTAGTAATTCCTCCAATAATTATGGTAATTCCTACAACAACTCTTATGGAAATTTTAATAATATGCCCTCTGGTTTTGAGACTAGTGTTAAAGAATTTATGATTTCTCAAAAGAATTTCAATGCCTTGCTTGAAGAAAACTTGCCTATAATTGATGAGTTGGCTAGGAACGTGGATAGAATTTCTCTTGATGTTGATTTTTTTGGAACTTAGATCTATTCCACCTAAGCATGATATCAATGAGTCTCTCAAATCTATGAGAATTTCCATTGATGAGTGCAAGGAAAGAACCGCTAGGATGCGTGCTAAGAAAGATTGCTTTGTAACAGCGTGTTCTTCTAGTTTTCATGATAATAGGGATGAAGATCTAAAAGTGATTGATGTGTCTCCTATTAAATCTTTGTTTTGCAATATGAATCTTGATAATAATGGGACTAGATATGAGTCAACTTTAGTTAGAAGGAATCCCAATGATTCAGAGTTTTTAGATCTTGATGCAAAAATTGCTAAAAGTGGGATTGAAGAGGTCAAAACTTTACATAGCAATGAACCTGCTATTTTGGATTTCAAGGAATTTAATTATGATAATTGTTCTTTAATAGATTGTATTTCTTTGTTGCAATCCGTGTTAGATTCTCCTCATGCTTATAGTCAAAATAAAGCTTTTACCAAACATATCGTTGATGCCTTAATGCAAGCTTATGAGGAAAAGCTTGAATTAGAAGTTTCTATCCCTAGAAAACTTTATGATGAGTGGGAACCTACTATTAAAATTAAAATTAAAGATCATGAATGCTATGCCTTGTGTGATTTGGGTGCTAGTGTTTCCACGATTCCAAAAACTTTGTGTGATGTGTTAGGTTTCCGTGAATTTGATGATTGTTCTTTAAACTTGCACCTCGTGGATTTAACCATTAAGAAACCTATGGGGAGAATTAATGATGTTCTTATTGTTGCAAATAGGAATTATGTGCCCGTAGATATCATTGTTCGTAATATAGATTGCAATCCTACATGTCCTATTATTCTTGGTAGACCTTTCCTTAGAACGATTGGTGTAATTATTGATATGAAAGAAGGAAATATTATATTCCAATTTCCGTTAAGGAAGGGCATGGAACACTTTCCTAGAAATAAAATTAAATTGCCTTATGTATCTTTTATGAGAGCCACTTACGGATTGCATACCAAAGATGATAATACCTAGATCTATTCTTGCCTTTATGCCTAGCTAGGGGAGTTAAACGATAGCGCTTGTTGGGAGGCAACCCAATTTTATTTTTGTTTCTTGCTTTTTGGTTCTGTTTAGTAATAAATAATTGATCTAGCCTCTGCTTAGATGTGGTTTTACGTTTTAGGTAGTGTTTGTGCCAAGTAAAACCTATAGGATCTTCTTGGATGATAGTTATTTGATCTTGCTGTCAGAAACTTTCTGCTCACGAAAACAATTGTTAAAAACCACCGGAACGTGATAAAATACTGATTCCAATTGCAAAAGATCAATAAACAAATTATCTAGGTCTTGCTATGTTGGTAGATGTTTTGGAGCTCCAGAAGTATGCGTTTGATACAGATTACTACAGACTGTTCTGGTTTTCACATATTCTGTTTTTCGTGTGTTGTTTGCTTATTTTGATGAATATATGGCTAGTATCGGGGGGTATGAACCATAGAGAAGTTGGAATACAGTAGGTTTAACACCAATATAAATAAAGAATGAGTTAATTACAGTACCTTAAAGTGGTGGTTTATTTTATTATACTAACGGAGCTCATGAGATTTTCTGTTGAGTTTTGTGTTGTGAAGTTTTCAAGTTTTGGGTAAAAATTTGATGGATTATGGAAAGGAGTGGCAAGAGCCTAAGCTTGGGGATTCCCAAGGCACCCCAAGGTAAAATTCAAGGACAACGAAAAGCCTAAGCTTGGGGATGCCCCAGAAGGCATCCCCTCTTTCATCTTCGTCTATCGGTAACTTTACTTGAGGCTATATTTTTATTCACCACATGATATGTGTTTTCCTTGGAGCATCTTGTATGATTTGAGTATTTGCTTTTTAGTTTACCACAATCATTCTTGATGTACACACCTTTTGGGAGAGACACACATGAATCGGAATTTATTAGAATACTCTATGTGCTTCATTTATATCTTTTGAGCTAGATAATTTTGCTCTAGTGCTTCACTTATATCTTTTTAGAGCACGGTGGTGGTTTTATTTTATAGAAATAATTGATCTCTCATGCTTCACTTATATTATTTTGAGATTCTTTTAGAACAGCATGGTAGTTTGCTTTGGCTATAAAATTAGTCCTAATATGATGAGCATCCAAGATAGGTATAATAAAAACTATCATATAAAGTGCATCGAATACTATGAGAAGTTTGATACTTGATAATTGTTTCGAGATATGAAGATGGTGATATTAGAGTCATGCTAGTTGAGTAGTTGTGAATTTGAGAAATACTTGTTTTAAAGTTTGTGATTCCCGTAGCATGCACGTATGGTGAAGCGTTATGTGATGAAGTCGGAGCATGATTTATTTATTGATTGTCTTCCTTATGAGTGGAGGTCGGGGACGAGCGATGGTATTTTCCTACCAATCTACCCCCCTAGGAGCATGCGCGTAGTACTTCGTTTTGATAACTAATAGATCTTTGCAATAAGTTTGTGAGTTCTTTATGACTAATTTTGAGTCCATGGATTATACGCACTCTCACCCTTCCACCATTGCTAGCCTCTCTAATACTGCGCACCTTTCGCCGGTATCATACACCCACCATATACGTTCCTTGAAAAAGCCACCATACCTACCTATTTTGGCATTTCCATAGCCATTGTGAGATATATTGCCATGCAACTTACCACCGTTCCGTTTATTATGACACGTTCCATCATTGTCATATTGCTTTGCATGATCATGTAGTTGACATCGTATTTGTGGCAAAGCCACCTTTATAATTCTTTTATACATGTCACTCTTGATTCATTGCAAATCCCGGTACACCGCCGGAGGCATTCACATAGAGTCATATTTTGTTGCAAGTATTGAGTTGTAATTTTTGAGTTGTAAGTAAATGAAAGTGTGATGATCGTCATCATTATTAGAGCATTGTCCCAAGTGAGGAAAGGATGATGGAGACTATGATTCCCCCACAAGTCGGGATGAGACTCCGGACGAAAAGAAAAAAAAGGAAAAAAAGAGGCCATAAAAAAGAAGAAGAGAAAAAGGCCCAAATAAATAAATAAAAATGAGAGAAAAAAGAGAGAAGGGACAATGTTACTATCCTTTTACCACACTTGTGCTTCAAAGTAGCACCATGATCTTCATGATAGAGAGTCTTCTATGTTGTCACTTTCATATAATCGTGGGAATTTTACATTATAGAACCTGGCTTGTATATTCCAATGATAGGCTTCCTCAAAATGCCCTAGGTCTTCGTGAGCAAGCGAGTTGGATGCACACCCACTTAGTTTTGTTGAGCTTTCATACACTTATAGCTCTAGTGCATCCGTTGCATGGCAATCCATACTCACTCACATTAATATGTATTGATGGGCATCTCCATAACCCGTTCATATGCCTAGTTGATGTGAGACACTCTTCTCCTTTTTCTCTTCTCCACAACCACCATTCTATTCCACATATGGTGCTATGTCCATGGCTCACGCTCATGCATTGCGTGAAGATTGAAAAAGTTTGAGAACATCAAAAGTATGAAACAATTGCTTGGCTTGTCATCGGGGTTGTGCATGATTAAATACTTCGTGTGATGAAGACAGAGCATAGCCAGACTATATGATTTTGCAGGGATAACTTTCTTTGGCCATGTTATTTTGAGAAGACATGATTGCTTTGTTAGTATGCTTGAAGTATTATTATTTTTATGTCAATATTAAACTTTTGTCTTGAATCTTTCGGATCTCAACATTCATGCCACAATAAAGGAAATTACATTGAGAATTATGCTAGGTAGCATTCCACATCAAAAATTCTGTTTTTATCATTTACCTACTCGAGGACGAGCAGGTATTAAGCTTGGGGATGCTTGATACATCTCTAACGTATCTATAATTTTTTATTGTTCCATGCTATTATACTATCTATTTTGGATGTTTGACGGGCTTTACTATGCACTTTTATATTATTTTTGGGACTAACCTATTAACCGAAGGCCCAGTGCAAATTGCTGTTCTTTTGCCTATTTCAATGTTTCATAGAAAAGGAATACCAAACGGAGTCCAAACGGAATGAAACCTTCGGGAGAGTTATTTTTGGAACAAACGCAATCAAGGAGACTTGGGTGACGTCAAGAAAGAAAAGAGGAGGCCACGAGGCAGGAGGGCGCGCCCAGGGGGGTAGTGCGCCCCCACCCTCGTGGCTCCCCCGACCGACTTCTTTCGCCTATATATACTCATATACCCCGAAAACATCCGAGAGCACGACGAAACCCTATTTCCACCACCGCAACCTTCTGCACCCGTGAGATCCCATCTCGGGGCCTTTTCCGGCACTTCGCCAGAGGGGAATCGATCACGGAGGGCTTCTACATCAACACCATAGCCTCTCCGATGATGTGTGAGTAGTTTACCACAGACCTTCGGGTCCATAGTTACTAGCTAGATGGCTTCTTCTCTCTCTTTGGATCTCAATACAAAGTTCTCCTCGATATTCTTGGAGATCTATTCGATGTAGTTCTTTTTGCAGTGTGTTTGTCGAGATACGGTGATTTGTGGGTTTATGATCAAGATTATCTATGAACAATATTTGAATCTACTATGAATTCTTTTATGTATGATTTGTTATCTTTGCAAGTCTCTTTGAATTATCAGTTTAGTTTGGCCTACTAGATTGATCTTTCTTGCAATGGGAGAAGTGCTTAGCTTTGGGTTCAATCTTGTGGTGTCCTTTCCCAAAGGATGTTAGGGCAGCAAGGCACGCATTTTATTGTTGCCAGCGAGGATAAAAAGATGGGGTTTATATCATATTGCTTGAGTTTATCCCTCTACATCATGTCATCTTGCCTAATGCATTACTCTGTTCTTATGAAGTTAATACTCTAGATGCATGCTGGATAGCGGTCAATGTGTGGAGTAATAGTAGTAGATGCAGAATCGTTTCAGTCTACTTGTCACGGACGTGATGCCTATATACATGATCATGCCTAGATATTCTCATAACTATGCACTTTTCTATCAATTTGTGACGCCCCCGATTCAATCGTACACTAATCATGCACGCAAATGTGTACGATCAAGATCAGGGACTCACGGAAAGATATCACAACACAACTCTACAAACAAAATGAGTCATACAAGCATCATAATACAAGCCAGGGGCCTCGAGGGCTCGAATACAAGTGCTCGATCATAGACGAGTCAGCGGAAGCAACAATATCTCAAGATGTACATAAGTTAAACAAGTTTGCCTTAAGAAGGCTAGCACAAACCGGATACAGATCGAAGAGGAGCATACCTCCCTGCTGGATCCTCCTAAACTACTCCCCGGTCGTCGCCGGACTGCACGTAGTAGTAGGCGCCTCAAAGGTAGTAGTCGCCATCGACGGTATGCCTCGCTCCTGGGCTCCATCGTCTGGTTGCAGCAATCGAGTAGAGATAGGGAAAAGGGGAAACAATGCAACCGTGAGTACTCATCCAAAGTACTGCAAGCAAGGAGCTACACTACATATGCATGGATATATGTGTAAGGGGCCATATCGGTGGACCGAACTGCAGTAAAGCCGTAATAAGAGGGGGGTAGCTAGTCTTATCGAAGACTATGCTTCGGTCACCTTCGCCTTGCAACAGTAGAAGAAGGTAGGTTGAAGTCCTCCAAGTAACATCACATAGCAATAATCCTACCCGCGATCCCTCCTCATTGCTTCGAGAGAGCGACCACCGGTTGTATCTCGCACTTGGAAGGGTGTGTTTTATCAAGTATCCGGTTCTAGTTGTCATAAGGTCAAGGTACAACTCCAAGGCGCCCCACATCAAGATCACGGCTATTCAATAGATTAACTTCACTGCAGGGTGCACCAACTTACCCAACACGTTTGATCCCATTTGGCCGGACACACTTTCTGGGTCATGCCCGCCGCGGAAGATCAACACGCCGCAGCCCCACCTAGGCACAACAGAGAGGCCGGACGCCGGTCTAAACCTTGTGCCGCAGGGTCCGGGCCCATCGCCTCGAAAGCACACCTCAAGACGTTATGCGGCGGCCGGAAGCGCAGACCTAGCCTAGCAGGCGTTCCAGTCCAATCCGGCGCTGCCGTCGCTGACGTCTGAAGTGCTTCGGCTGATACCACGACGCCGAGTGCCCATATCTTTCCCACGTAGTTGGTTAGTGCATATAAGCTCGTAGCCAACTCAGATCAAATATCAAGATCTCGTTAAGCGTGTTAAGTATCCGTGAACGCCGAACAGGGCCAGGCCCACCTCTCTCCTAGGCGGTCTCAACCTGCCCTGTCGCTCCGCCACAAAGATCCATCCAGAGGGCCGTCAGACAAAGATCCTTTCAGCCCCCAATCCGTGAATCACTCATGGGTGCTCCACAAGCCGAATTCGACTTTAGTCACCACATGTATCATGTATAAGTATAAGTATATACCCGTGATCACCTCCCGAGTGATCATGGCCCGATAGTATAGCATGCAGACGGACAAGAATGTAGGGCCACAGATGGAAATACTAGCATCCTATACTAAGCATGTAGGATTGCGTAAAGGTAACAACAAGAGTAGCAAGAATAAAGCTATGCATCGTGATAGGTATAATGAAGCAAGAACATGCTACACTACTCTAATGCAAGTAGTATAGAGAAGAGTAGGCGATATCCGGTGATCAAAGGGGGGGCTTGCCTGGTTGCTCGCAAGAGAGAGGGTCACAACTCCGTAGTCGAACCGGGCAAAGCAGAAGTTGTCGGTCTCTTGTCTTACGGCTGTAAGAGGGGAAGAAACAATAAATATAATGCAAACATAAGCGTGGCGATGGAAAACATGACAATGCGTGGTGCTAGGTGTGCCCTAACGCGGTGGGAGGTGGTACCGGTTAAGGGGGGAAACATCCGGAAAATATCCCCGGTTTCGTGTTTTCTAGCAGGGAGCCGAGGGGGAAAGTTGCGAGTTCGATAGGTTAGGTGTGTGGCGATTTAACGGATTATGCGATCCGGAATCGCCTCGCTGCTCGAGCAATTTTCATGTATAAAGTTTTTCGATCCGAAGCTACGGTTTATTTAATATGATTTTATAAAGATTTTATTAATTTCTGGAATTTAATTATTTATTTCAACATTATCCGTATTAGTGAAAGATGACGCCAAAGATGACATCATGTCGACATCAGCAAATCAACTATGCAGTTGATCGGGTCAAACTACGGTGGGTCCCGCATGTCATACAATCGCTTAGTTTAAATTGGGTTTAGCTAATTAATTTCTGTTTTAATTAAATTATCTAATTAATTAGATTATTTAAGCATGATTAGTTAACTTAATTAATTTACTAATTAATTAATTAACTAATTAATAATTTTATTAAAAACCTTTTTATTTTCAGTTTTTTTTAAATTTCATTTTAGGGGTGTGGGGCCCACTAGTCAGTGGCTCATCCGAGCCACCAGGGGCTTAGCGGGCGCTGGTTACGGGCGCTGACACGGGCGCCAGAAAGCGCGAGCGCCGGATCGGGCGTGGCTACCGATGCCACGGCGAGAGGACGCCGCCGCTGGCGCCGCCGGGCGCCGACGTGGCAGCGGCGAGGTCACGGTGAGGGGAAGAGTCCCGACGAGGCAGAACGGAGTGCGGTGGCCGAGCGCGGCCACGGCGGCGCGCAGCCGCAGGGAGCGGGGCGCCGCCCAGCAGAGCAAAGGCGCGTGAGCGGACGAACGAGGGAACAGCGGACGGCAGCGACGGGCGCGACCAGCCCACAAGACCGGGCGGCCAGGAGGAGTGGGGGGTGTGCGCGGTCGGGCGCGACGACGGCGCGGCCACGCAGGTGTGCGGGCGAAGCGCGAGGAAGAGGAGAAGGAGGAGGGCCTCACTGGGGTTGTAGGGGACTAGGCAGCGGGCGCGAGGAGGGCGACGGGGACGACGGCGTCGGAGTGGATGCAGCCGTCGAGGGAGGAAGACGGGTCGGGAGGCGACGGAGGCGCGGGCGCCGACGGCCCAGACCGATCCACGCTGACGGAGGCTTTGAGGAGGATGGCGCCCGGCGACGGCGGGGGCAGCGGCGGGCGACGCTTCGGTAGCGCCCGATCCAGATCGGGGGGGGGGGGAGCGGAGGAACGTGGGGGAGTGGGTGTCGTGGGGGGGAGCGGGGTTCGGTGGGTGTTTAGGTCACGGGGGAGGAAGGGCCATATAGGCCAGATGGTTGGGCCGGGGGCTGCTGGGCCGGAGCCCCGGGGGGGTTCTTTTTTTTGTGTTAGTTCTGTTTCTGTTTTGATTCTTTTTCTTATTTTCTTTTCTGTTTCATTTCTAGTTTCTTTTAACTTTTAGCTTTTACAAAAATCACCACTAGTACCTAAAGTAGTATTTATAAACAAACTGCTGTCACATCAATTCTTAACCCATAATAAAATATTTTTAATATTTTATAAAATCCAATAGGTATTTGTTTAATTGTTTTCACTATCGCTTTATTTAGTTTAGAGCCCTTAACCATTTTATCAAGGTTTGGTTTCTCCATCGTATGTACACATGATTTATCTAACCCACCTTGAACATTTTGGTTTCATTGTTTGAAAACTTTTATTATTTGCCTTTAATTGAATTTGAATTTGAATCGGTTTCGAACTAACACGAGATTAGCGATAGTAATCAAGTGACGTGGCATCATTAGCAAGAGAATTACCGTAGCTTAATTATCCCAAGGCCACAATTCTCCTCCACTACAAGAAATCTCGTCCCGAGATTTAAGAGGGGAGTAAGGGGGAAAGTTCTGGTTACGATATTCTAACGGATCTTCTCAAAGAAGTTAATCCCTTTCGTTGATGTCTTCTATTCTTTATTCCAATGCATCATGATAAACTTGTCATCATTTCTTCGGGAACTCCATCGTACTTACGGAAGGATAAGGGGCAGCTCACTACGAAATAATGCTTTTGAGGGAAACACTCTGGGGTTAACCCATGAATGAGTATAAGATTATCTCTCGAGTTGAACATATGAAATACATCGAGAGTAAGGTACAAAGGTACAATAAGAGGTTCCAAGCGGATAGATAGTTGCTCGAAGTCTGAACCAGAGTGAGAAGGGGTTCAGAGTAGCGAGAGTAAGTATTGCCCCGATACCGTAATAGATCACTAGGACGGTGGCCCGTGAATTACATACGAGGCCACGTCAGGAATAACTTTGGGAATAGGGGGTGTACAGGACAGTCAGGTTTCGACCCTGTGAAATTGTGGGTTATGGGCCCACCATGTGGTTGAAAGTAGGAAGGGGGCCGACATTTTACACGGTCATGATAGTAAGGCGGTTCAAAGGGTAGCCTGTCAGATATGTCGGCAACAACATCGATACCAAGGGCGAGGGACGAAGAGAACCATTTTCCTGCTCGTTGAACGAGGCGGGCCAATAGGCAAGGTTCTCGTCCATCGGTGGCTACCGAAATATCATCAACAATCGTAACAGGGTCTTACTGACCAATTATACATCGAGGTGTTTACATAAGCAGTGAATCTTTACTGCTTAGATTATATAGATCACAAGAATGTCAAACACAACAAAGTAAAGGAAAAGGTGATCATCGATTAAATGGAACAATGGAATGGAAAATGTGTTTATACACATATTTCAGGGGTATATCCTTCCCAAGGACAAGTAGAGCATGATATCCATGACAGGATATAATGTAGAAAACCCTTTAGGTAAGGGGGGAGGAATCTCATGATATTACCCATACAACGGTGTTAGGATAAATGATAATTAAAATTTAGCCTCGTGCTTCAAATGTTCCTGTTGAAAAATCGGAGTACCATTGACATGCTTCAGGTAGCAATGATATGGCGTTTCAATCAAGGGCCAGACTTCGGATTCACCAATGTTCCATCAGGAGTAACTTATAAAATAAGTTCTACAATTTCCTCCAGGAGGAATGGTTATCCTTGCAAAAGAATTCATAATGATAGGTCCTCCAGCCAGGGGGGGGGGGTGCTAGGCAAGACATCATGTTACCGGGTCATCAAAGGACCAACAACATAACCCCTGGAAAGTTGTCCCAACCATCATATCTGACCGAGATTCAGATCCAATTGGTGTCATGATACCTCAGACTCAGGATGTCCGAGAAGAAAAGGCGCAACACAAGTCGTTGAAATGGCATTGCAAGATTCTCGGGAAATGAACTATGGGAGCGGTTTCCTAAAACAATAGTTCATCATTAAACCATGGAGAGGTGAGGAGGTGGCTGATTGACTCAACGACAATTCATTGAGATTCTCAAAAGATGGATTTCCACAATTATGTGAACAAGGAAATAACATTTGTCAGATCGGATAATATAATGAGGTATACTCAAAGGAAACATACCCAATTAAACAATGGTTGTAAGGTGCTACCAAATATCGGGTTGAGCTGCACGACCAATGTCGTAATGGTGATTCAATAATCAATAGTCTAAGAATGAACGGCCGACCATTAACTTCAAAGCAAGAGGCTTGCTAGAAGGGAAGAATTCAAACAACACTGCTCACTTGTTGGTACACCGTTGGAAGCAACACGGGACCAAGAAAGAATGGTGATGGTGAGAAGCATCTCAATACCAAGAATTACTTAAGAGGTGGAGCAGTCCTCACAACATCCTTGATATTAAAAGATGGTAATACTCCAAGGTAAAGAAGAACAAATGCTGGATAGCAGGGAGCTCAAGGTATAACACAAAACACGAACAAGTTTGTGTTGAACGGAAGGCAATAAAGTGGTCAAAGTAACCCAAATCATCGGGGGCAAGGATGGTATTTCTCATCATGAACTCAATTGATATCCTAGAAGAGCTCATAAGGTTCATGATGATCACGACACATTTGTCGATAGATTTCATGAAGATGTAATCAATCAGCAACGACATCAAGTCAAAGGAATGATGAAGCGGAAGGTTATTGGAACCATGGGTAGGACACAAACTCGAATCAAGCTTGATGTACAATGTCAAACGGTATGACGAGGGAGATCGATTGTAAGATTAGCTCACCGTCGAAATATGTGCTCCGAGAAGAAGGACCCGGTAGCACAGTTAAAATTTAGCATGATAATGATATAGTCGATCAGGCTAGGTATGACATGATCGAGTACAAACTCGGACTTAAAGAAGATTATCAAGAGTTTTTGAACCGTAGGGCAGACTCGGTTCAGTTATCGATGTTTTTTTTGAGTGTTTAATAACTCAGAGCCCATGAAAACTGTAATCAGTGAGAATGTAGTACTTGATGAAGAAATCATAAGAAGTTATGCAGTTCCACGATAATCTCGAGATACCAGGGGCTAATACTCGAAGACGGATCACAGTAGAGGCTGGACCGGGGTATTGATCCACAGAAGACAAGTGCTTACATTTGCATCGAAAATGGTATTTAAAGGAGAACATGGTCGGAACCACGATTGAAAAAGGCCAGATCCCAGATATAAGATGAACTTATACCAAGGGAATAATTAATTTTAAAAGAAGCTTCGATGAGAAGATCTACATCGTGTCTATGGGCATGAACACAAAGTTCAAGGTCGACTCCCACTTCTTCAATGTATAACCTTCCATTCACTTCTCTCTTTGATAAAGGCATTAGTGTTGAAAGTTTTACCTGGTGAAATACCAGATGAGTATGACTCGTGAAAACTTCCGAGTTCACACATATTAAGGAAGGCATAGGTTCAACCCATCCGGCATCTTACGAACCTATACCACAAACTTCGGGGTAATTAATACAAGCTCGAAAGTAGAGCATTGTTGGTCAAGCAGAGGATACAATGTACCAAAGGCATTATGTATCAGGGGAAAGAGCTCACAAGGTGATTAATTATGAAGGACACTGTCGGATAATAATCCAACAGTGGATATGGCGATCCACAATGGGGCTAATATGAGTATCGATACCCAATCAGAGGAAGAAAGATTGCAAATGCATCGGTTTATAGAACAGCTGAATAGTTCAACGCTTAATTAGCAAAGTAATTATGATTTTCAAATCAAGGGATCGTGAGCAAATGCTCCGATCAAGAATGGATAAGCTGAATAGACTTAGGGGTACAATCAACGACAATTGGATTGGTCGAGAACCAATTCCAGCTTAAAAGAATGGCAGCTCAGCCGGAAAGGTAATTTATAAGGATCAATGATGATTGCGTGTATTCGCAAACATATTGAGTCAATAGACCCAAAATGATAATGACAAGGAATGTCAATAAGACTACGAGACTTATGGGATTAACCATAATGCAAGCAAGCAAGAATTTCAAGAGCCAAAGGCTCCAGAGGATTTTCGGAAGATCGAATAGTATTTTGAAGACTTTTGTGAAACACATGAACAATTGGGGATGAGCGGATACTCGACAAGGGCGAGGATTTATTTGAAGCGGTATTCATGTGGCAAAGAACTGCTAGGCAGTAGGCACAAAGTATTCTCGGAACAATAGAGAAAACTTTGGGGTATCTTGTAATAACAAGATCAATGGGGAATGATCGTAAGAATGGCAAGTGTAAGTAGTTATCCATAAGGATTTATCGATGGAAGTGAATGGCAAAAGCGATGGCACATAGTCTCGAGAGCACATCGTATAGTATCTTCGGAATCTTCTGGTGCAGTAGGCGATCATCTGAAGTGAGGGGTTCTCCGGGAGAAAGTATCATCGAGAACCTAAAGTTAGTTTTTTTTTAGCAAAATCATTTAACCCGAATAGAAGAGCGTTCAGAATCCCAGAGTAAAGGTCGAGGAGTAAAAGATCCTAATATCACCCAATGGCGACGTGGGCCCATGGGCCGCACAGCCATGTTAGTAAAAGTTTTGTAAACTCTAGACTCGACTTCGGCTAAAGAATTGGAAGGGGGATTCCTACAGGCAGTCAGCTCTGATACCAACTTGTGACGCCCCCGATTCAATTGTACACTAATCATGCACGCAAATGTGTACGATCAAGATCAGGGACTCACGGGAAGATATCACAACACAACTCTACAAATAAAATGAGTCATACAAGCATCATAATACAAGCCAGGGGCCTCGAGGGCTCGAATACAAGTGCTCGATCATAGACGAAGTCAATGAAGCAACAATATCTGAGTACGTATATAAGTTAAACAAGTTTGCCTTTAAGAAGGCTAGCACAAACTGGGATACAGATCGAAAGAGGAGCAGACCTCCTGCTGGGATCCTCCTAAACTACTCCTGGTCGCCGCCGGGCTGCACGTAGTAGTAGGCGCCCAGCAGTAGTAGTCGCCATCGACGGTGGCGTCTGCTCCTGGGCTCCATCGTCTGGTTGCAGCAATCGAGTAGAGATAGGGAGAAAAGGGGAAACAATGCAACCGTGAGTACTCATCCAAAGTACTGTAAGCAAGGAGCTACACTACATATGCATGGATATATGTGTAAGGGGCCATATCGGTGGACCGAATCGCAGAAAGCCGTAATAAGAGGGGGTAGCTAGTCTTATCGAAGACTACGCTCGTCACCTTCGCCTTTGCAACAGGTAGAAGAGGGTAGGTTGAAGTCCTCCAAGTAACATCACATAGCAATAATCCTACCCGCGATCCCTCCTCATTGCCCCGAGAGAGAGCGACCACCGGTTGTATCCGCACTTGGAAGGGTGTGTTTTATCAAGTATCCGGTTCTAGTTGTCATAAGGTCAAGGTACAACTCCAAGTCGCCCTGCTACCAAGATCACGGCTATTTGAATAGATTAACTTCACTGCAGGGTGCACCAACTTACCCAACACGTTTGATCCCATTTGGCCGAACACACTTTCTCGGTCATGCCCGCCGCGGAAGATCAACACGCCGCAGCCCCACCTAGGCACAACAGAGAGGCCAAGACGCCGGTCTAAACCTAAGCGCCAGCAGGGTCCGGGCCCATCGCCTCGAAAGCACACCTGCATGTTGCGTGGCGGCCGAGCAGACCTAGCCTGGCGTTCAGTCCAATCCGGCGCGCCGCTCCGTCGCTAACGTCAAGTGCTTGGTGATACCACGACGCCGAAAGTGCCCATATCTTTCCCACGTAGTTGGTTAGTGCGTATAAGCTCGTGAGCCAACTCAGATCAAATACCAAGATCTCGTTAAGCGTGTTAAGTATCCGCGAACGCCGAACAGGCCAGGCCCACCTCTCTCCTAGGCGGTCTCAACCTGCCCTGCCGCCCGCCGCCACAAAGATCCATCCAATCCGTGAATCACTCATGGGTGCTCCACAAGCCGACCCGACTTTAGTCACCACATGTATCATGTATAAGTAGCAGATATACCCGTGATCACCTCCCGAGTGATCACGGCCCGATAGTATAGCACAAAGCAGACGGACAAGAATGTAGGGCCACAGATGGAAATACTAGCATCCTATACTAAGCATGTAGGATTGCGTAAAGGTAACAACAAGAGTAGCAAGAACAGGCTATGCATCGGGATAGGTATAATGTAGCAAGAATATGCTACACTACTCTAATGCAAGCAATATAGAGAAGAGTAGGCGATATCTGGTGATCTAAGGGGGGGGGGGCTTGCCTGGTTGCTCTGGCAAGAGAGAGGGGTCGTCAACTCCGTAGTCGAACTGGGCAGCAGCAGTGTCGGTCTCGGTATCTAACGAGAGAAGAGGGGGAAGAAACAATAAATATAATGCAAACATAAGCATGACGATGGAAAACATTACAATGCGCGGTGCTAGGTGTGCCCTAACGCGGTGGGAGGGGGTACTGCTTAAGAAACATCCGGGAAAATATCCCCGGGGTTTCGTGTTTTCTGCGAGGAGCCGGAGGGGGAAAGTTGCGAGTTCGATATGTTAGGGGTGTGTGGCGGACGAACGGACTGCTTATCCGGAATCGTCTCGTCGTTCTGAGCAATTTTCATGTATAAAGTTTTTCGATCCGAGCTATGGTTTATTTAATATGATTTTATAAAGATTTTATTAATTTCTGGAATTTAATTATTTATTTCAACATTATCCGTAATAGTGAAAGATGACGCCAAGATGACATCATGTCGACATCAGCAGTCAACTGCAGCTTGATCGGGTCAAACCACGTGTGGGTCCCGCATGTCATACATCGCTTAGTTTAAATAGGGTTTAGCTAATTAATTTCTGTTTTAATTAAATTAACTAATTAATTAGATTATTTAAGCATGATTAGTTAACTTAATTAATTTACTAATTAATTAATTAACTAATTAATAATTTTATTAAAAACCTTTTCATTTTCAGTTTTTTAAATTTCGCTTAGGGTGTGGGGCCCCTAGTCGCTGACTCATCCGAGCCACCAGGCTTAGCGGGCGCTGAGTTACGCGCGCTGGACACGGGGCGCAGCGCGAAGCGCCCAGATGGCGCGCCACCGATGCCACGGCGAGGTGAGGACGCCGGCTGGCGCCGGCGGGCGCCGACGTGGCAAGCGAGGTCACGGTGAGGGAAGAGTCCCGACGAGGCAGGGCGGAGTGCGGTGGCCGAGCTGCCACGGCAGCGCAAGGCAATGCAAGGGAGGCTGGGGTGCGCCGCCAGCAGAGAGCAAAGGCGTGGTGAGCGCGGACGAACGAGGGAACAGCGGGGCAAGGCCGACGGGCGCGACCGAAGCCTGCGACCGGGCGGCCAGGAGGAGTGGGGTGTCGTGATCGGCCACGCAGTGTGCGCTGGCGCGGGGAATAGGAGAAGGAGGAGGGCCTCACGTGGGGTGTAGGGGACTAGTCAGCGGGCGCAAGGAGGGCGACGGGACGACGGCCGGAGTGGATGCAGCCGCCGAGGGAGGAAGACGGGTCGGGAGGCGACGGGAGGCGCGGGGCGTCGACGGCCCAGACTGGATCCACGCGGGACGGAGGCTTTGAGGAGGATGGCGCCGGCGTCGGTGGGGGCAGGCGGGCGCGACGCAGTCTTGAGAAGCGCCCCGATCCAGATCGGGGAGAGCGGAGGAACGTGGGGAGTGGGTGTCGTGGGGGAGCGGGGTTCGTGGGTGTTTAGGTCACGGGGAGGAAGGGCCATATAGGCGGATGGTTGGGCAGGGGCTCTTGGGCTGAGCCCCGGGGGTTCTTTTTTGTGTTAGTTCTGTCTCTGTTTTGATTCTTTTTCTTATTTTCTTTTCTGTTTCATTTCTAGTTTCTTTTAACTTTTAGCTTTTACAAAAAACACCACTAGTACCTAAAGTAGTATTTATAAACAAACTGTTGTCACATCAATTCTTAACCCATAATAAAATATTTTTAATGTTTTATAAAATCCAATAGGTATTTGTTTAATTGTTTTCACTACTGTTTTATTTAGTTTAGAGCCCTTAACCATTTTATCAAGGTTTGGTTTCTCCATCGTATGTACACATGATTTATCTAACCCACCTTGAACATTTTGGTTTCATTGTTTGAAAACTTTTATTATTTGCCTTTAATTGAATTTGAATTTGAATCGGTTTCGAACTAACACGAGATTAGCGATAGTAATCAAAGTGACGTGGCATCATTAGCAGAGAATTACTATAGCTTAATTATCCGGGCGTCAAACAATTGCTCGACAGTAATTTGTTCACCCACCATAATACTTATGCTATCTTGAGAGAAGCCACTAGTGAAACCTATGGCCCCCGCGTCTATTTTCCATCATATAAGTTTCCAATCTATTTTACTTTGCAATCTTTACTTTCAATATATATCATAAAAAATACCAAAAATATTTATCTTATTATCTCTATCAGATCTCACTTTTGCAAGTGGCCGTGAAGGGATTGACAACCCCTTTATCGTGTTGGTTGCAAGGTTCTTATTTGTTAGTGTAGGTAGGAGGCGACTTGCGTGTAGTCTCCTACCGGATTGATACCTTGGTTCTCAAAAACTGAGGGAAATACTTACGCTACTTTCCTGTATCACCCTTTCCTCTTCAAGGGAAAACCAACACAGTGCTCAAGAGGTAGCATATAAGAATATGGAACATATATAAATTCAGATTGATGATATTCAATTCATTCAACCATTTACTCATAGGATATACGTGAAGCACGTGAGTAAATGACAAACTACTCCAAAAGATATAAGTGAAGAACACTGAGTAGTCAAATAATTAACTAGCAATGGGAGGATTCTTTTTCATTCAAGATTTCAGATCCAATGATTTTATTCAAACAGCAAGTAAAATTGAAAATACGCTCCAAGCAAAACACATATCACGTGATGAATAAAAATGTAGCTCCGAGTAAGGTATACCGATAGTTTTGAAGACGAAAGAGGGGATGCCTTCCGGGGCATCCCCAAGCTTAGGCGCTTGAGTTTTCCTTGAATATTACCTTGGGGTGCCTTGGGAATCCCCAAGCTTAGGGTCTTTCCACTCCTTACTCTCCTAATATCGATATCTCACCCAAAGCTTTAAAACTTCAATCACACAAAACTTAACGGAACTTCGTGAGATAGGTTAGTATGAGAGTAAACCATTCACTTTGGTACTGTCAAAGACAAGGTTTATAATTGTTCTCACACAATTCCTACTGTACCATATCATTTCTACAATTTATATTGAGAAATATAAGCCATAGAAACTAGAAAACAAGCAAACTATGCAATGAAAACAGAATCTGTCAGAAACAAAACTGTCTGTAATGACCTGAACAACAACCATACTTATGCTACTCCAAAAATCATTAAATAAATTTGTGGAAGTGAGGAATTTGTCTATTAATCTTTTGCAAAAAGAATCAACTCAAAAGCACTCTTCTGTATAAAATGGAATCTAATCCCGTGAGCGCAAAGTTTCTGTTTTTTACAGCTAGATCACGTTAACTTTCACCCAAGTCTTCCCAAAGGTCTTACTTGGCACTTTATTGAAACAAAATCTATAAAACATGATTACTAAAGTATCTTAATCATTTAAACACACAAAAACAGTAATGGTAAATATTGGGTTGTCTCCCAACAAACGCTTTTCTTTAGTGCCTTTTAGCTAGGCATGATGATTTCAATGATGCTCACATAAAAGAAAAGAATTGAAACATAAAGAGAGCATCATGAAGAATATTACTAGAACATTTAAATCTAATCCACTTTCTATGCCTAGGGATTTTGTGAGCATATAATTTATAGGAACAAGAATCAACTAGCATAGGAAGGCAAAACAAGTATAACTTCAAAACTTTAAGCACATCGAGAGGAAACTTGATATTATTGCAACTCCTACAAGCATATATTCCTCCGTCATAATATAACCATCACATAAAGCATTATTTTCACGATCTACAAGAATAGACAATTTTGTACTCTCCACATAAGCAAAATTCTTCTCATTCAGAATAGTGGGGTCACTAATTCCTAAAGTTGACACTCTTCCAAACCCGCTTTAGATGATAGTATTATTCATACTCCAAAAGATATAAGTGAAGTTCATGGATCATTCTACAATTAATATAGTCTAACCAGTATCCAAGCTCAAAATATATAAGTGAGGCACACGAAGCATTCTATAAAACCATACTCAAAAGATTTAAGTGAAGCGCAAAGAGCATTCTATAAGGTCATACTCAAAAGATATAAGTGAAGCACATGGATCATTCTATAAATCGAAAAAGGGATATCTCATACTAGCATTGTTATTAAATAAAAAAACACAAGGGACGCAAATCATGTGAACAAAACCAAAAACCGAGGTATACCGATAATTGTTGAAGAAGAAAGATGGGATGCCAACCGGGGCATCCCCAAGCTTAGATTCTTGAGTATCCTTGAAATATTTACTTGGGGTGCCTTGGGCATCCCCAAGCTTGAACTCTTGCCTCTCTTTATTCTTCTCATATTGATAGCTCCTCGATCTTCGAACACTTCATCCACACAAAACTTTAACAAAAACTTTGTGAGATCCGTTAGTATAATAAAGCAAATCACTACCTTTAGGTACTGTTGCAAACTTATTCCAATTTTATATTAGAACTATATCTACTGTATTCCAACTTCACCATGGTTCATACCCCCCGATACTACCCATAGATTCATCAAAATAAGCGATCAACACATAGAAAACAGAATCTGTGAAAAACAGGACAGTCTGTAGTAATCTGGAAGTTTAGTAAACTTATGTAACTCCAAAAAATATTACAAAACTATGAAAATTTAAAAAAATTGTACAGAAGTAATTTGCAAAAAGTTTCAGCCCATTTTACTTTCCAGTAAAAAATGTAAATTCACACACTACAGCCAAAGTTTCTGTTTGTTCTACACATAGTACACAAGCAATCTAATCATCCTAAAACCAAAGCTTGGCACATTATTTTTATAATACAATGGATATACACAAGGGGATAATTATTTACAAAGAAACTTCCATGAAAAATTCTACATTTTTTCCGTGAGCATGAACACAAGTGCTCAAGGTCGACCCTCACTTCTTCAATGCATAACTTTCCAATCACTTCTCTTTCTGAAAAACTTTTTAGGCATTAAAGGCAAGTATTTTTTGTATTTTAATTCTTTAATTTTTTTGTATGTTTCACCCCCAACTTAATAGAAACAAAAAGGGAAAACAAAATCTACTTAGTGAAGAAAGCAAACAAGCACACACGAGAATACCAACCCCATGCTATTGCTCCTCAAGAACGGCGCTGTAAAAGAGCTTGATAATCCCCAAGTGCAGGGAATCATCATAGCAATTCCCAAAGGTGGAAGTGATAAGTATGGAGTGTCGAACCCACAAGGAGCTAAAGGTAAGAACAATATTCTCTCAAGTTCTATCTGCCACTGATACGACTCTACATACACCGAACGTTTGCTTTCAACTAGAACGAGAAATAAAACTACGTTGTGGGTATGAAGAGGATAACTTTGCATGATATCGAAGAGCTAAAATATAAAAGTAGGTTCTGTTATCATAAAGTTAGAATATATTACTAAATATTATAAATCGCCAGTGTGGAATAATGATGGATCGGTGTGCGGAATTGTCCTAGGCAATTGCTAAAAAGACAGGTAATCGTCATTGCAATTTCATATGAGGGAGAGGCATAAGCTAACATACTTTCTCTTCTTGGATCATATGCACTTATGATTGGAACTCTAGCAACCATCCGCAACTACCAAAGATCATTAAGGTAAAACCCAACCATAGCATTAAAGCATCAAGTCCCCTTTATCCCATATGCAACAACCCCCTTACTCGGATTTATGCTTCCGTCACTCAAGCAACCCACTATAAGCGAATCATGAACGTATTTCAACACCGTACAACAGGAAACCCTCACGCTTGCGTGACACGGAGGGCACCATAGGACAGCACCAAAATAAAACATACAACTCGTACAAATCTAGATCATCAATCAACCCAAAGACAAAGGATATCTACTCAAAATATCATAGGATGGCAACACATCATTGGATCATAATATGTGGCATAAAACACCATGTTCAAGTAGGGATTACAACGGGGTGAGGGAGAGTGGACCGCGTAAAAGAGATGAGGACGGTGATGTTGATGAAGATGATCACCGTGGCGATGATTCCCCTCCTGATGGCACTCCGGCGCCATCGAGAGAGAGGAGAGGTTCTCCCCCTTGTGCTTCCTCCTCCATGGCCTCCCCCCTGGATGGGGAGAGGTTCTCCCTCTGGTCCTTGTCCTTCATGACAATGATGGCCCCTCCGGGAACCTCCTTCATGGCCTCCGGTGACGTTGGCGCCCTCTGGCAGGGTGCCGGAGAGGGCCTAGATTGATTTCTCCTGGCTACAGAGGCTTGCGGCGGCGGAACTTCTGATATAGGTTATTCCCGAAGGTTTTTGTATTTATAGGAGAGGATGGCATCGAGAACAAGTCAGGGGGCCCCACAGGTAGTCCACGAGGCACAGGGGCACGCCCCCACCCTCGTGGGGCCCCGGGACTCCCCTCCGGTAGATTTTTGTTCCAGTATTTTTTATATTTTCCAGAAAAATTCTCCGTTGATTTTCAGCGCATTCCGAGAACTTTTATTTCTTTACAAAAACAACTGCAAAGTAGTTCTGCTAAAAACAGCGTCAGTCCGGGTTAGTTCTAATCAAATCATACCAAGATCATATAAAACAATAGTAAACATGGCATGAATACTTCATAAATTATTGATACGTTGGAGACGTATCATGCGCCAAGTCTGAATAGGGCCATCTCTTCGCCCACGACGACCGCGAGGCCAACGTCGACGTCGCCAAGCCTGGGAGTAACAAATTTATCCCACCACTCAGCATCTATTGTGGTTAGAGAGATTTCAGATTGAGCCATATAGACCGGAAAGTACACTACTGCAGGATTGTGACGCCCCCGATTAATCATACACTAATCATACATGCAAACGTCTACGATCATGATCATGGATTCACCGGAAGATATCACAACACAACTCTAAAAATGAATAAGTCATACAAGCATCATAATACAAGCCAGGGGCCTCGAGGGCTCGAATACAAGTGCTCGATCATAGAGGAGTCAGCAGAAGCAACAATATCTGAGTACATACATAAGTTAAACAAGTTGCCATAAGATGGCTAGCACAAACTGGGATACAGATCGAAAGAGGCGCATGCCTCCTGCCTGGGATCCTCCTAACTACTCCTCGAAGCCGAACTCCACGTAGAATCATCCTCGGGATCTCTAGCTCCTGGACTCCAGCATCTGGTTGCGACAACCGAGAAGAATGCAAAGGGGGAAAAGAAGGAGAAAAGCAACCGTGAGTACTCATCCAAAGTACTCGCAAGCAAGGATCTACACTACATATGCATGGGTATCTGTGTAAAGGGGCAATATCGGTGGACTGAACTGCAGAATGCCAGAATAAGAGGGGATAGCTAGTCCTGTCGAAGACTACGCTTCTGGCAGCCTCCATCTTGCAGTATGTAGAAGAGAGTAGATGGCAAGTTCACCAAGTATCAACGCATAGCATAATCCTACTCGGCGATCCTCCCCTCGTCGCCCTGTGTGAGAGCGATCACCGGGTTATATCTGGCATTTGGAAGGTCGTGTTTTATTAAGTATCCTGTTCTAGTTGTCATAAGGTCAAGGTACAACTCTGGGTCGCCCTGTTACCGAAGATCATGGCTATTCGAATAGATTAACTTCCCTGCAGGGGTGCACCACATTACCCAACACGCTCGATCCCCTTTGGCCGGACACACTTTTCTGGGTCATGCCCGGCCTTGGAAGATCAACACGTCGCAGCCCCACCTAGGCACAACAGAGAGGTCAACACGCCGGTCTAAATCCTAAGCGCAAAGGGGTCTGGGCCCATCGCTCATTGCACACCTGCATGTTGCGTGGGCGGCTGGAAGCAGACCTAGCCCCCTTAATACAAGAGCAGGCTTACGGTCCAACCCGGGGAGCGTCGCTCAGTCATTGACGTCAAGAAGGCTTCGGCTGATACCAGGACGTCGAGTGCCCATAAATGTTCCCGCGTAGTTGGCTAGTGTGTATAGGCCAGTGGCCAGACTTAGATCAAATACCAAGATCTCGTTAAGCGTGTTATTTTGAAGTAACCGCGAACATCGACCAGGGCCAGGCCCACCTCTCACCTAGGTAGTCTCAACCTGCCATGTCGCTCCGCCAAAAAGATCCACCCAGAGGGCCGTCGGGACAAAGGTCCTTTCAGCCCCCAATCCGTGAATCACTCGCGGGTACTCTACGAGCTGACCCGACTTTAGTCACCACATGTATCATACTCTGTGTATATAAGTATATACCCATGATCACCTCCCGAGTGATCATGGCCCGATAATATAACCTGGTAGACGAACAAAAAAGTAGGGCCAATGATGGAATACTAGCATCCTATATTAAGCATTTAGGATTGCAGATAAAGGTATCAACAGTAGTAGCAAGGACAGTCTATGCATCAGGATAGGATAAATGGAAAGCAGTAACATGCTACACTACTCTAATGCAAGCAGTAGAGAGAAGAATAGGTGATATCTGGTAATCAAGGGGGGGGGGGCTTTCCTAGAAGCTCAGCCAAGGAGGAGGGGTCGTCAACAACGTAGTCGATCGGGGTACCAGCAGAGGCGTCAGTCTCGTAGTCTACTGGAGAGAAGAGGGGGAAGAAACAATGAATACAATGCAAACAGATGCATATCGATGCATGACAAGACAAGTAACGGTGCCAGGTGTGCCCTAACGCAATAGGAGGTGATACCGGCGAAGGGGGAAACATCCGGCGGGAAAGTATCCCCGGTGTTTCGCGTTTTTGGACAAATGAACCGGAGGGGGAAAGTTGTGTGTTCACTATGCTAGGGATTTGTGGCGGGCGAACGGGTTGCTTATTCGGATTGTCTCGTCGTTGTGAGCAACTTTCATGTACAAAGTTTTTCCGTCCGAGCTACGGTCTATTCTATATTAATTTTAAAAGATTTAATCAATTTTTAAATTATTATTATTAAATTAATTCTAAAATAGCATTATTGCATCAGCATGAGGTCAGCAGTCAACAAAGTTGTTGATTGGGTCACTCACATGTGGGTCCCGCATGTCATTGACTGTTAACTAACTAACCAGATTAATTGGTTTAGTTAACAGGTTAGTTAAATTAATTTACAGTATTCAATTAGGTTAATTAGTTATTAGGTTGATTAAACACAATTAATTAAATTAATTAATATTTTTATTTATTTATTTTTACTATTTTTTATTCACTTTTTTATATAAAAATGTTATGGGCGTGGGGCCCCATGTCATTGGGCAAAAAGGGCCACAGCAGGTCGAGCTAACAGGCGACGCCTGAACGAGCGAGGGGAAAGCGGGCGACGGGCGAACGGGTGCGGGTGCGCGCACCCGAGGCCAGGAGAGTTGAGGGCGAGCGTGCCCGGGGCCTCGGTGGCCGGCGACGGAGGGAGCAGCGCCGGGCACGGGGAGCAGCGGGCCGCGGCGGTGCGCTGAGCAGAGGAGGCGTGCGATGGGCGGAGGAGGGCGAGGCTAGTCGGGGAGGCAGCGCGCAGAGGTAGCGGTGGAGGCATGTGGGTGCGGGAGTGGCCGGTCACGGGCGACGGCGGCTGCGAGCTCTGGGCGTGGCCGGCAGGAGCGTGCAGCACACGCGAGCAGCAGCAGCGGGGGTGCACGTAGGTGGGAAGAGAGGAGGAAAACTGTGTCGGCGGCCGTGGCCGGTAGCGGGCGCGGTGCGGGGAGGAGGCCGCGCCCTGTGGTGACAAAGAGGCGCTGGGCGCGCCAGGCTTAGGAGCAGGACGAGCGCAAGGCAGGCTTAAATGGCGGAGCGAGGAGACCGGGCGCTGTGGTGACAACGGTGCACGCGCATAGAGGAGGAGAGGGAGAAGATGGGAGGTAGCGGCTCACAGGGGAGCGGGAAGGGCATGGCAGCAGGCTCGGAGGCGACCCGTGGGGAGGAGGACGACGGCGGCGGCATGCGGAGGCCCGAGGATGAAGCCGGGCATGGGGCGGCGTCCTGGCACGGTCGCGGTCAGCAAGGTGAGGGGCGCCGTCGAGGGAGAGGGGATGGGGCGCGAGGACGAGGGCGGGGGCCGGCGAGGCGGCTCCAGGCGACGGCCACGGGGCCAGCCCCGATCCGATCTGGATCGAGGGGAAAGGGAGACGTGGGGAGTGGGGGGGGGGGGGGGAGTGTGCGGTTAGGTTAGGGTTTGGTCGCCCAGGGGGGTTAAGGGAGTTGGGTGGGCCGGCTAGGTTAGTGCGCTGGCCTGGTGGGCCGTCTGGCCCAGTTGGCGAGGGGGTCTTTCTCCTTATTTTAATTTTTTGGTGTTCTTTTGTTTTTATTTTTCAATTTCTTTTCAATTTCTTTAATCTTTGAAATTGTTTTAGTTTTGTAAATCATATAGTTAGCACTCAAATTAGTAATAGTAGTTATACCACTGCCACTATCATTTTTGTAGTTATAAAAATAGGTTTTCAATAATTTAATCATTTAAGAGATGTTTAAATAATTGTTTCATCTATTGTTTTACTTATCTTAGAACATTTAGTTACTTTATAAAAATGTGGTTTCTTCACCAAAATAATGTATGGATTATTTCTCGCAAACCAAACATTTTAGTTTTAATGTTTTGAAAACTTTTGATGTTTGCATAACTCAAATTTAAAGTTGGATCGGTTTCAAACTAACGCGACATTTCAACATTAACCGAGGTGACGTGGCATCATTAGCAGGGGATTACTGTAGCTTAATCATCCGGGCGTCACAATTCTCCTCCACTACAAGAAATCTCGTCCCAAGATTTAAGAGGGGAGTAAAGGTGGAAGGTTCGGGTTTTACGAAATTCTAACGGGTCTTCTCGGTGTTGGTTGATCTTCTCGAAGAGATCAATCCATTATTGATGGCTTCATTCCTCTGCTTGAGGTCGTCACGATGAAGTTGTCATCCTTTCTTCAGGGTCTTCATCGTACTTACGAATAGGTAAGGGGCATTTGGCAACGATTGGATGCTATAAGGGTTAATCATCTGGGGGTTATCCCATGAATGAGCACATGATTATCTCTCGAGTTGAACCAATAAAACACATCGAGAGGAAAGTAAGAAGGTACAATAAGAAGTATCAAATGGATAGACAATCGTTCGTCGTCTTGAAACAAAGTGTGAAAGGGGTCCAGAGCAACAAGAATAAGTATTGTGTCTGATACCAGAATAGATCATTAGGAAGGTGGCTCATGAATTACATACGAAATCAAGCACGAGGAATAACTTTGGCAATAGGGGTGTACAGGAGAGTCAGGTTTTGATCCCGTGGAACTATGGGTTATGGGCCCACCATGTGGGTTAAAAGAAGGAAAGGCGTTCACGTCTTGCATGGTCGTGATAACAAGGCATGCCAGAGAATAACCGGTCAGTTATGTTGGCTGCATCATTGCTACCAAGGGCGAGGGATGAAGAGAACAATTTTCCTGCTCGTTGAAACGAGGCGGACCAATAGGCAAAGTTCTCATCCATCGGTGGTTACCGAAATGTCATCAACAATAGTAACATGGTCTTACTGACAAGGTTGTACACCACGGTGTTTACATAAGCAGGGAGGTATTACTGCTTATGTCATATAGATCACAGAAAGGTTAAACAAAACAATGGAAAGGAAATTATGTTTATCAGATTAAACAAAACAATGGAAGGGAAAATGTGTTTAAACATATTCCAGGGGAGAGAATGTAGAAAACTCTTTAGGTAGGGGAGGGAATTTTCATGACATTACCCATACAACGGTTTTTGGATAATCGAGCGGGAAACATTTAGCATTGGGCTTCAAATGTTCTTGTTGAAAATCGGAGCACCATGGACATGCTTCGAGATAGCATTGACATGGTCAACAAGTGAAGATCAGACTTTGGAAACACAAAGGATCCATCGCAAACAACATACAGAATAAGTCTTATAATTTCCTCATGAAAGAATTGTTAACCTTGCTAAAAAGGAAGCTATGACAATAGGTCCTCCGGCTAGGTGCGCTAGGCATGACATCACCTTACCGGGTTATACTAAGACCAATGCTATGACTCTTGGAAAATGTTCCAACCATCATATCTGACCGAGTTTCAGATCTGATTGGTGTCAGGATACCTCAGACTCGGGATGCCTGAGATAAAAAGGTACGACACGAATTGACGAGAAGACCTCGTAAGATTCTCGGGAAATGAACTATGGAAGCGAGTTCCAAAACAAGAGTTCATCAGTAAACAAAGGAGAGGATGAGGAGGTGGCTGATGAACTCAGTGACAAATCATTGGGATTTCCAAAAGATGGATTTCCACAATTATGTGAACAAAGTGATAACATTTGTCAGATCAAATAATATAGTGAGGTATGCTCGAGTAAAACATACACAATTAAACATTGGTTGAAATGTGCGCCCGAAATATGGTCTTAGGTAGCATTATCAATGTTAGAATGGTGATTCGATAACCAATATTCTAATAATAAACTATCGATCATTAAATTCAAAGCAATAGGGTTGCTAGAATTTTTGAAGTCGCACAACATAGTTCAATTGTTGGTTTTTCGGTTAGAAACAACATGGGGACCAAGGAATGAACGAATATGGCAAGAAGTATCACCTGTATCAAGAATTCTTAAGAGGTGGTGAAATTCTCACAACATTCTTGACACAAAAGATGGTAATACTCCAAGGTAAGGGAGATCAAATGTTGGATAGCAAGGATCTAAAGGTATACACAAAACACAAACAAGTTCGTGTTGAATGGAAGGCAATAAAGTGGTCGATGATAACATCAATCATCGAGGGCAAGGATGGTACTTGTCATCATGGATTCAATTGATATTCTAGAAGGGCTTAGAATGCTCATGGTGATCATGACAAATTTTGTCGAGAGGCTCCACAAAGAAGCAATTGAACAGCGGCTACATCAAGCCAAGGGAATAGTGAAGCAAAAGGCTATTATAACCATGGGTAAGATGCCATCTTTGAATTCAGAGTTGTCTCTCAAGACAAACAATATGATGGTGAAAGTTCGATGTAAGCTTAGAGCATTGTCGGGATTGTGTCCCGAGGATGAAGGACATAAGTAGAATGGTTAAGCAGTCAGCCTGACGATGATGATGTAGTCAATCAGCTGGGAATGATACGATCGAGTACAAACTCATAAGCAATGAATATTACTAAGAGTTGTTGAATCATAGTGCAGACTCGATTCAGTTGTTGGTGTCCTTGAGGGGTTCTAACAACTTAGAACCCGTTGGAAAAATGGAATCGACGAGAATAATAGTTGATGAAGAACTCATAAGAAGTTATGTAGTTCTGTGGTATTCTCGAGATACCAGAGGGTGAATACTCGAAGGTAGATCAGAATAAGGATTGGACAGGTGTAATGAACTGCAGAAGACAAGTACTTTAACTTGTCCGAGAGGTGGAATCGAAGGAGAACAATCATGGTCGGAACCACGGTTGCAAAAGACCAGATCCAAGATATAAGATGAACTTATACCAAGGGAATAATTACTTTAAGAGAAGCTTCCATCATAAGATCTACATCGTGTCCATGTGCATGAACTCAAAGTTCAAGGTCGACTCCCACTTCTTCAATGTATAACCTTCAATTCACTGCTCATTTTCGAAGGAGTTGTAGTGTTGAAATTTTATCTGGCAAAATACCAGAAGAGTATGACTCATGAAAACTTCTAGTTCACACATATTAAGGAAGGCATAGGTTCAACCCATCAGGGTATCGTGGAAACATATAACACAAGCTTCAGGAGTAAATAACACAAGCTCGAAAGTAGAGCATGGTTGAAAAAGCAGAGGATACAATGTACCAAAGGCGTTATATATCCGTGGAAAGGCTCACAAGGTTATGGAATATGAAGCCTGATGTCGGATGAAATCCAACAAAGGATCCGGTGGTCCTCAAGGGATCTGATGTGAGCATCGGTACTCAACCAGAGGAAGGAAGAATGCAAGGAGATCAGATTATAGAAACAACTGACTAATTCAAAGCTCAAATGCAAAGGAATTATGATTTTTAAATCAAGGATCAGAAGCAAACACTCTGATCAAGGATGGATGAGCCCAGTAGGCTTAGGGGTACAATCGATGGCAATTTGATTGGACGAGATCCAGCTCATGTTTAATATATCGTCTGAGCCGGAAGGATGAATTCTAGGATCTGATTGAGGATTGCGAGCATATACAACATACTGAATCAACAGACTCGAAATGATAATGACAAAGGATGCAAATAAGATTACTATACTTATGGGATTAACCATAATGCAAGCAAGCAATAATTTCAAGAGCAATAGGCTAATGAGGATTTTCGAAAGATCGAATATTAATTCGAAGACGTTAGTTGAACACATAAACAACTGGGGATGGGCGGATACCCGGTATGTGCGAGGTATTATCCGTATTGGTGTTCATGTGGGTAATGAACTGCAAGGCAGTAGGCACAAAGTATTCTCGGAACAATAGATAGAATTTTCGGGGTATCTTGTAATAACAAGATCCATGGGATAAAAAGGGCAAGTGTATGTAGTTATCCATAATGATATAACAGTGATAGGGAATTTGCAAAGGTGGTGGGCACAAGTGTCTCGAGAGAACATCGGAGATTATCTTTGGAATCTTCTGGTGCCGCAGGCGATCATCTGTAATAAGGGGCTCTCCAGGTGGACGTGATAACGAGATCCTAATGTTAGAGTTAGTAAAACCATTTTAACCCGAATAGAAGAGAGATCAGAGTCCTAGAATATAGACGAGGAATAAAAGATCGTAATACCACCCAATGGCGACGTGGGTCCGTAAGACACACAGCCATGTTAGTAAAAAGTTTTTGAATGACTAGACTCAACTTTGGCCAAGGAGTTTGGAAGGGGATTCCTACAGGTAGTTGGCTCTGATACCAACTTGTGACGGCCCCGATTCAATCGTACACTAATCATACACACAAACGTGTACGATCAAGATCAGGGACTCACGGGAAGATATCACAACACAACTCTAAAAATAAATAAGTCATACAAGCATCATAATACAAGCCAGGGGGTGTTTGGAAGGGTGTGAGTGCGATCACCGGGTTATATCTGGCACTTGGAAGGGTGTGTTTTATTAAGTATCCAGTTCTACTTGTCATAACGTCGAGGTACAACTCTGGGTCATCCTGTTACCGAAGATCACGTCTAGTCGAATAGATTAACTTCCCTGCAGGGGTGCACCACATTACCCAACACGCTCGATCCCCTTTGGCCGGACACACTTTTTTGGGTCATACCCGGCCTCAGAAGATCAACACGTCGCAACCCCACCTAGGCACAACCGAGAGGTCAGCACGCCGGTCTAAATCCTAAGCGCGCAGGGGTCTGGGCCCATCGCCCATTGCACACCTACATATTGCATGGGCGGCCGGAAGCAGACCTAGCCCCCTTAATACAAGAGGAGGCTTACGGTCCAATCCGGCGCGCGCCGCTCTGTCGTTGACTTCAAGAAGGCTTCGACTGATACCACGACGTCGAGTGCCCATAACCGTTCCCGCGTAGTTGGTTAGAGTGTATAGGCCAATGGCCAGACTCAGATCAAATACCAAGATCTTGTTAAGCGTGTTATTTTGAAGTAACCGCGAACACCGACCAGGGCCAAGCCCACCTCTCACCTAGGTAGTCTCCACCTGCCATGTCGCTCCGCCACAAAGATCCATCCAGAGGGCCATCGGGACAAAGGTCCTTTCAGCCCCCAATCCATGAATCACTCGCTGGTACTCTACGAGCCGACCCGGCTTTAGTCACCACATGTATCATATATGATGTATATAAGTATATACCCGTGATCACCTCCCGAGTGATCACGGCCCGATAATATAGCATGGCAGACAGACAAGAATGTAGGGCCAATGATGGAATACTAGCATCCTATACTAAGCATTTAGGATTGCAGATAAAGGTATCAATGATAGTAGCAAGAACAGGCTATGCATCTGGATAGGATAAACGGAAAGCAGTAACATGCTACACTACTCTAATGCAAGTAGTAGAGAGAAGAATAGGCGATATCTGGTGATCAAGGGGGGGGGCTTGCCTGGAAGCGCAGTCGAGAAGCAGGGGTCGTCAACAATGTAGCCGATCGGGGTACCAGCAGAGGCAACAGTCTCGTAGTCTGCCGAAGAGAAGAGGGGGTAGAAACAATGAATACAATGCAAACAGATGCATATCGATGCATGACAAGACGAGTAACAGTGCCAGGTGTGCCCTAACGCGGTAGGAGGTGATACATGCGAAGGGGGAAACATCAGGGAAAGTATCCCCGCTATTTCGCGTTTTTGGACAGATGAACCGGAGGGGGAAAGTTGTGTGTTCGCTATGCTAGGGATGTGTGGCGGGCAAACGAATTGTGTATTCGGATTCGTCTCATCGTTCTGAGCAACTTTCATGTACAAAGTTTTTCCATCCGAGCTACGGTTTATTCTATATTAATTTTAAAAGATTTAATAAATTTCTAAATTATTATTATTAAATTAATTCAAAAATAGCATTATTGCATCAGCATGATGTCACCAGTCAACAAAGGTGTTGACTGGGTCACTCACGTGTGGGTCCTGCATGTCATTGACTGTTAACTAACTAACCAGGTTAATTAGTTTAGTTAACAGGTTAAATAAATTAATTAACAGTAGTTAATTAGTTATTAGGTTGATTAAACAAAATTAATTAAATTAATTCATTAATTGATTAATATTTTTATTTATTTAGTTTTACTATTTTTTATTCACTTTTCTTTATATATAAACGTTCTGGGCGTGGGGCCCCGTGTCATTGGGCCAAAAGGGCCACAACGGGTCGAGCTAACGGGCGACGCCCGAACGGGGAAACCGGGCGACGGGCGAACGGGTGCAGGTGCTCACACCCGAGGCCAAGAGAGTTGAGAGCGAGCGTACCCGGGGCCTCGGTGGTCGGCGACGGCGAGAGCAGCTGGGCCTTGAGCGGCGGGCCGCGGTAAGGCCGAAAGGTGAGGAGGCGCGCGGTGGGCGGAGGAGGGCGAGGCTAGACCGCTAGACGCGGCGGCAGCATGCAGAGGGAGCAGTGGAGGCAGGTGGGTGCGGGAGTGGCCGGTCACGGGCGACAGCGGCTGCGAGCTCTGGCGTGGCCGGCAGAGGCGTCAGACACGCTGCAAAGAATAGCTGGGTGCACGCAGCGGGCGGAGAGCGCATGGGAGCTCGCACGGCGTCGCAGCAGCAAGCGCCGTGAGGCGGCGCGAGGGGAAAGCTGCGCGCGGCCGTGGCTGGAGCTGGCGCGGCGGGAAGGAGGCCGCCCCGGGTGACAATGCGCTGGCGCGCAAGGCCAAGGCTTCGCCAGCTAGGAGCAGGACGAAGCGCGAAGCGTCAGGCCTGTAACGGGCGGAGCAGGCGCCGGGCACACGGTGACGACGGGCAGACGCCAAGACAGAGGAGGAGAGGGAGAAGAAGGAGGTGGCGGCTCACAGGTGAGCGGGAGGGGCATGGCAGCGGGATCGGAGGCGACACGTGAGGAGGAGGAGTACGACTGCGGCGTGCGGAGCCCCGAGGATGAAGCCGAGGATGGGGCAGCGTCGTGGGGGCGCCCCGCGCGGTCATGATCGGCGAGGCGAGGGGGCCGTCGAGCGAGAGGGGGCGGGGCGCGAGGACGAGGGCGGGGGCGGCGAGGCGGCTTCAGGCGACTGCCACGGGGCCAGCCCCGATCCATCTGGATCAGGGGGGAGAGGGAGACGTGGGGAGTGGGGGGGTGTTGCGGTTAGGTTAGGGTTTGGTCGCCCAGGGGTTAAGGGAGTGGGGTGGGCTGGCTAGATTAGTGGGCTGGCCGGGTGGGCCATTTGGCGCATTTAACCAGGGGGTCTTTCTCCTTATTTTAATTTTTTGGTGTTCTTTTCTTTTTATTTTCCAATTTCTTTTCAGTTTATTTAATCTTTCAAATTGTTTTAGTTTTGTAAATCATATAGTTAGCACCCAAATTAGTAATAGTATTTATACCACTGCCACAATTATTGTTGTAGTTATAAAAATTGGTTTTCAATAATTTAATCATGTAAGAGATGTTTAAATAATTGTTTCAGCCACTGTTTTACTTATCTTAGAACATTTAGTTACTTTATAAAAATGTGGTTTCTTCACCAAAATAATGTATGGATTATTTGTCGCAAACTGAACATTTTAGTTTTAATGTTTTGAAAACTTTTGATGTTTGCCATTAACTCAAATTTAAAGTTGGATCGGTTTAGAACTAACGCGAGATTAGCAACAGTAACCGAGGTGACATGGCATCATTAGCAGGGGATTACTGTAGCTTAATCATCCGAGCATCACAAGGATGCTGCTAACGCGATACTACGATCAGAGACCCTTCGAGAAAATGTGTGCGATGCAATAATCACAAATAGTGGTGTATGAAACCGTCAAAAAAGGTGAAAATGATTGCGATGGAGGATGCATCAAACACAGTTCAGATTTTAGTTGCGTGTGTGATGAAGGGCATATGGTTCAATTCAATTAACTGTTTGCGGTGTGGAGGAACAAAAGAAACGGGCAGCCAGATGAAGGCGTGTGCAATACACAACATATAGTTCACTCGGATGAACTGTTTGTGATTAGGCAACACAAAAGAAACGGGCAGCCAGATGAAGGTGTGTGCGATATTCAACATACGATTCACTCGGATAAACTGTTTGTGATTAGGCAACACAAAAGAAACGGTCAGCTAGATCAAGGTGTGTGCGATATACGGCATGCGGTTCACTCGGATGAATTGTTTGCGTTGACACAAGAGAACAGAAACGGTTCGACTTAACAAGACGTGTGTGTTATGCGATGGGATTGCATGCGGTTCACTTGGCCCTTGTCGTCAGTGTGTGACCTCTATGGCAACCGTTCGCTCCCCAGGCGCCTCTTCGTGTACCGTGGCAACCGTCCACCGACTCTTCGCCTTTCCCTCTCGATTTGGAACTGCTATCGCAGACTAGCTCTTCCTCCCTCTTCCATTTGCCTTCACCCTTACTTCTGCCATTGTTTGATCATCTTCTCCATGGAGGGAACAAGCCAGAAACGACCTCGTTATTGTTGCCCC
Organism: Aegilops bicornis; assembly: GCA_021605145.1. Classification (NCBI taxonomy): domain Eukaryota; kingdom Viridiplantae; phylum Streptophyta; class Magnoliopsida; order Poales; family Poaceae; genus Aegilops; species Aegilops bicornis. Next base: position 149,517,477 of record CM038674.1, on the reverse strand, counting down.
GTTCTGAATGATGACGCGGTGGAGGAACTCATTGGTCGGTGTGACGTCATCACCTCGGCTAGCATGGCAGGTTTGTTCAAGACCATTCTCGACTCAACTAATAACATCATTATAAGGAACCCAAGGGTCCAAGAGCAGTTTGATCTCCCCTATCTTCTTCGCCCAAGGGTCCAAGAGCGGTTTGATCTTCCCTATCTTCTTTGCCGTGACCCTGCTGACTGGCGCGGGGACGATGGAAGCCTCGCCTTGTGTAAGTTGATGCCGCTTGATAATGATACGTATGATCTTAAGATGCCATCACTTGAGGGCAAGGCTTGGGCAGGTGCAAATGGAGATTGTGTTGTTTATATTGGGTACAACTGCGAGTTGGAACTTGTGAATGTGTACACTCGTCACCGGGTTCCACTTGGAAAAATCTCCGACGACTGCCTAGAGGTTGAGTACACCGGTATTCTACGTGAGTTCAAATATGATCATGCTGGCTGTCATCTACGGAAGATAGCAATTAGTCGAGTTCCCAACCGCTCTTGGGGTTATAGGAATGCTTATGTTGTCGCTATCTTCGACAAGCTTGTTGCCGTCCTTCATGGTTTGACTCGATGGATATTGCTCAAAAATCAGTTTCTATACACAGATGAGTACTGTGATTCAATTCAATACGAGGGTCTTGTGTTTGCTGCCACCACTCGTGGCACTATCTTTGCATGGAATCCTTATGATTTCGGTACATTTGTCTTCCACCGTAATTATAATTGTTTCATCCGCATGCATGCAGGTTAGCTAGTTTCCCTTTACTAATTAACCTTCTTGTGTTTCCAAGGTCCTGTGAACATTCCACCACCTATACTTGAAAATTTTATTCACGAGCATGAGGACAAGCAGGATCCATATACTCAGTGGCGCCTGGCAACTTATTCCGATGGATCACCTCTTCTTGTCTCAGATACAAGGTAATCACCGATGTTACTAAGGAAGCAGGTGTAGTCTCGTATGGTCGCACTCTCTGGACCTATTCCAACATCCGTTGCAGGGTATTCGGGATGGATACTAGTGTACTAGCGCCAACACCTTCTCCCCGGTTCAGTATTGAAAGTCTTGGAGGAAACTCGCTCTTCCTTGGACAAGACTATCCAATGATGGTGGAAGGCGATCCAGCTGCTGTTGACACAACGTTACTACTATTTATGAGAAGCAACTGTATATATACCTTGGACATTACTATGCTTCCCGACCGTCCCAATATGGGTCCTGACATAGGCCGCTTCAGCCTCGATGACCAGTCTTGCGTTGGTCTCGAGATTGACAGTAGCTGGCCCTTCCCAGAGAATCACTTCTGGTTCAAAGCAAGCGTTTCCAACGCCGATGAGTGGTTGAGCTGAAGTTCATTTCATCGCTTTTTTATTTGTTGTGTGAGAAAAACTTTACTAGAATGTTTTGTTGGAAATGATCTATAATCCAACGTGTATCCTCGTTGTTGTTGTGGGTTGATGACTTGTTGTATGTAACCAATGGTACATTTGCATATGCGTCCATGAACTCACGCCTGCTAGTGGTGTCCATATGAACAGTGCTAGTGATTTTAGTTGCAAAAATTAGATAGTGCTAGTGATTTGTAGCTGTTATTTTGACAAATCGCAGTGTTACAAGGTTGACAAATGGCAATGTTACTAGATAAACAAATGTCAACCTTTCCAGTTTGAGAAATGGCAACATACCCAAAATGACAGATATGCAAATCTTACCCAATTGTTTAAATGTGGTTGCACATGGGTCATGCAAAACAACCGTTTGCGTTCAAGGGATGCAGAAATCCTGCTCAGCACATTTTCCCTTGGCTTCCTGGGGAAGCTGTCAGTTTTCATACGGGTGTTCTAACTAAAACTTTTGCGATGAGTGTTTTATATTTAAAAACCGTTGATGTTTTTTTCAAAGAAAATCGTTTGATAAGTCTGTACATTAAGAGAGAAAAATGCAAGTTCGTTCAAACCATATCTTTCATTCAGTCACACTGCGAATTTATATTCATATGATCGAGAATTTGAGATACAATATTAAACCCCAAAAAAATTATTTCCGGTGGCGGCGGAGGCGGCGTGCCGCACCGTCATTGTCGTTGTCATCCTCCGGGACGTCGTTGTTGAAGTCTTCAAGGCAGCACAAAATGTTCTTCATTTGTAAATCAAACATCATGTCGTCACGCGATCGACGGCAACTGGCGCTGCTGAGAGGTAGCCGCCGACGGCAGTGTCCCATGCCGCTGATGTGGGGGGGGGGGGCACGTGCATGGGCACGGGCGCGGCGGGTGCAGCCAAACTCACGGGGACCGGCGCCGCGGTGGGTGGAGGGGCGCGCACGGGCGTGGCGGCTGTAGCCAAACGCATGGGAGCCGGCGCCACGGTGGGTGGAGGGGGGCGCACGGGCACGGGCGCTCACGCTGGCATGTACACGAGCTCGTGTGGGTCCGCGGAGACCTCGCTGATGCCTGCGGCTTCTAGCTCTGTGATAGTGCTCGGCGACCAGCTCGTCAATGCTACGGGGATGGACGCTGGCGCGGGCGCGGGGATGGGAGCTGGGATAGGAACGGGGGCAGCAACCGTCACGGCCAGCTCGTTCTGGGCCATGTCCATGAGGCCCAATTCCTCCTTATTTTCTATCTCCTCTGGCTCGGAGTCGACTTCACCAAACTTGAAGACTAGTGGCAGATGATCATTCCGCGCCATGACGGTGGAGGTCTGCGGGGGGGGGGGGGGGAGGCGGGATGGGAGGCGAACAGTAAGACCGCCCGTATTAAATAGCAGCTCGGGCGCCATTAATGGAGAGGAAGGTGGGCGGCCATGGAAGTCAAAGGGCTCTCTTCCCAGTGAGCCAGCACAGCGTACAACTCGCACGCTTCCCGGTGAGCCTGCGCATTGGAGGACAGCTTGCACGCCTCGCGGTCAACCGGCGCACCAGACTACGCTTGCACGCCTCCCGCTCAGTCAAGGTCAAGCACCTGTCCGCACGGCACATCCTACAGCCATTAAAACCAAGACACATGGCGTCACGTAAATGGTTAACAGAATGCACACGTTTTTAATTATACAAACGTTTGAGATATTAAAGTAGCAGCTATTTTTTCAAAATGCCTGTGTTGGTTGTCATTATTCGAGTGCGCCTTCTCTCAAAATGGACATGAAAAATACCACATCATGTCGGGTGCCATTCCATGATAGCATGCCAAGTTTCATGAATTTCAGATGAGTTTCGGATTTACTAGAATTTAAAAACGAGGCATCTCAATGTTTTGTCGGCAATCAACGGTGCCCTGGTGTTTAAAAGTCATTCCCATTTCCTGCGTGGGACCTAAGCATGCACCCATGGACACATATTTGATTTTTTCAAACAATTTATATGCACTGGAGCATGTGCATGTAGTTCAAATTTTAATTATGCACATAAATGCATTGAAAACTTAGTTAATGCATAAAAATGTCCAAAAGAACCCCGAAAAATCACAAAAAATGACACAACACTCATGTTGTTCTATGTTGACACGAGAAAAATTTTGGAAGCAATAAGAGGCAGTGGATATCGTTTCATTTCCAAAGGTGGGACATTCCCTACCGAAACCATGATGCTTGTTGTGAGAAGCTCTGGTTTGTGAGAAGCATATACCCAAACCTGGCCCAAATGGGACAAAAAATTTACCACGACATGTTGATGTCGCTCCATGAAAGCATGCCAAGTTTCATGAATTTCAGACGAGTTTTGGATTTACTAGAATTTAAAAACGAGGCATCTCAATGTTTTGCCGGCAACCAACGGTGCCCCGGTGTTTGAAATCCATTCCCATTTCTTGCATGGGACATAAGCATGCACCCAAGGACACATATTTGAATTTTCAACCAATGTATATGCACTAGAGCATGTGCATGTAGTTCAAATTTGAATTAAATGCATTGAAAACTCAGTTAATGCATAAAAATGTCCAAATGAACCCCGAAAATTCCAAAAAATTGACACAACACTCCTGTTGTTCTATGTTGGCAGATAATTTTTTTCAAAGCAATAAGAGGCAATGGATATCATTTCGTCCCCAAAGGTGGGACGTTCCCTACCGAAACCATCATGCTTGTTGTGAGAAGCTCTGGTTTGTGAGAAGCATATACCCGAACCTGCCCCAAATGGGTCAATTTTTTTAACATGGCATGTTGATGCCACTCCATGATAGCATGCCAAGTTTCATGAATTTTAGACGAGTTTTGGATTTACTATAATTTTAAAACGAGGCATCTCAATGTTTTGCCGGCAATCAACAGCGCCCTGGTGTTTGAATTTCATTCCCATCTCTTGCATGGGACCTAGAAATTCACCCAAGGACACATATTAGATTTTTCAACCAATCTTAGTGCATTGGAGCATGTGCTTGTAGTTCAAATATGAATTATGCACATAAAATGCCTAGAAAACCCAGTTAATGCATAAAAATGTCCAAACGAATCCCGAAAAATCACAAAAATTGACACAACACTCCTGTTGTTCTATGTTGACACTAGAAAATTTTTGAAAGCAATAAGAGGCAATGGATATCATTTCGTCCCCAAAGGTGGGACGTTCCCTATCGAAACCATCATGCTTGTTGTGAGAAGCTCTGGTTTGTGAGAAGCTTATACCCGAACCTGCCCCAAATGGGACAATTTTTTTACCATGGCATGTTGATGCCGCTCCATGATAGCATGCCAAGTTTCATGAATTTCAGACGAGTTTTGGATTTACTAGAATTTAAGAACCATGCATCTCAACGTTTTACCAAGAATCAATCAAAGGTTTCTAGTGTTTGAATTTCATTCCCATCTCTTGCATGGGACCTAGAAATTCACCCAAGGACACACATGTGATTTTTCAACCAACTTTAGTGCATTGGAGCATGTGCTTGTAGTTCAAATTTGAATTATGCACATAAAATGCCTAGAAAACCCAGTTAATGTATAAAAAAGTCCAAACAAACCCCAAAAAATTCCAAGATTGAACACAACACTCCTGTTGTTCTATGTTGACACTAGAAATTTTTTGAAAGCAATAAAAGGCAACGGATGTCGTCCCGTCACCAAAGGTGGTACCTTCCCTATTGAAGCCATCATGCTTGTTGTGAGAAGCTCTGGTTTGTGAGAAGCTTATACCCGAACCTGCCCCAAATGGGACAAAATTTTCACCACGGCATGTTGATGCCGCTCCATGATAGCATGCTAGGTTTCATGAATTTCAGACGAGTTTTGGATTTACTAGAATTTAAAAACCAGGCATCTCAACGTTTTGTCGGCAATCAACAGCGCCATGGTGTTTGAATTTCATTCCCATCTCTTGCATGGGACCTAGAAATTCACCCAAGGACACACATGTGATTTTTCAACCAACTTTGGTGCACTGGAGCATGTGCTTGTAGTTCAAATTTGAATTATGCAAATAAAATGCCTAGAAAACCCAGTTAATGTAAAAAGGCCAAACGAACCCCGAAAATTCCAAGATTGAACACAACACTCATGTTGTTCTATGTTGACACTAGAAATTTTTTGAAAGAAATAAGAGGGAACCGATATCTTCTCGTCCCCAAAGGTGGTACGTTCCCTATCGAAACCATCATGCTTGTTGTGAGAAGCTATGGTTTGTGAGAAGCTTATACCCAAACCAGCCCCAAATGGGACAAAATTTTCACCACGACATGTTGATGCCGCTCCATGATAGTATGCCAAGTTTCATGAATTTCAGACAAGTTTTGCATTTACTAGAATTTAAAAACCAGGTCTCAACGTTTTGCCGGCAATCAACAGTGCCCTGGTGTTTCAAATTCAATCCCATATCTTGCATGGGACCTAGAAATTCACCCAAGGACACACATGTGATTTTTCAACCAACTTTAGTGCATTGGAGCATGTGCTTGTAGTTCAAATTTGAATTATGCACATAAAATGCCTTGAAAACCCAGTTAATGTATAAAAAGGCCAAACGAACCCCGAAAAATTCATTCCCATTTCTTCCATGGGACCTAAGCATGCACTCAAGGACACACATTTGATTTTTCAACCAATTTTTATGCACCGGAGCATGTGCATGTAGTTTAATTTTGAATTGTGCACCTGAAATGGCTAGAAAACCAGTTTAATGTATGAAATGTCCAAACGAACCCTGAATAATTCCAATTATTTTACGGCACACATACAGTTGCATGTTCACTGCAGATAAAAGGTCTAGCAATTGAAACACCGTCCATTGCCACTTTGACCCCATTTTGTAATTCAAATCAAGTAGACCCCACATAGTTTATTCTCACCAACTGTGTGAGATGTAGTACAAAATATCTTGGAGCACCGTCGGTGTATAGTATGCCTATGGCTTACGCGAGAAGGTGCATCGGCTACAGTCCACAGCCGGCGTGTCAAGCACACTAGCTCGCTTCCCCAAAACTCCCGCCTCTGCATCCCTCGCAATCTCGAAAATATCTACCGCCTGTAAGGTTTTAATGTTTGATAGCACATGATTAGTATGTGCGAACCGTGTATGATGTCGGTTACTCCCGCTCTGCTTCAGTCCCTTGATTCAAATTTTCAGTAGCCCCGTCATTTTACTCCCACCTCTGCATCCCTCGCAATCTCAAAATTATCTGCTCGCCCTTGATCCAAATTTTCAGTATCCCCGCCTTGTTACTCCTGCCTAGTAAAATTTTTAGTTGCCGCAATATTTCCTCAAACACAACCTCCGCTCACAAAGACACACACAACCCTCGAAACCATTGGTAGGTAGTCGCCATCACCGACGCCTCCATCTTAAACCTCTGCCTGTATGCTGGGGAGCTCGAGTAGCCAATGGCCAAAAAGAGGTTTATCGCGGACTTTTCACCCGACGCCGGCGAGGTGGCTGCCGAGGTGTTCCCGTCGTCCTCCACGGGCCCGATCCGCCGTCGTCGGTCCCTCGATCCGCCTACCGCCGCGCCCCTACGCCGGTTCGAGGACTTCCCCATCCTCCCCCAGACTCGGCAGCCGACGAAGTCCTACCTCGGGGTCCGGCAGCGGCGGTGGGGGACGTGGGTCATTGAGATTACAGATCAAGAGACCCACACGCACCGGTGGCTCGATAGCTTCCACACAACCGAGCTCGCGGCCATGGAGTACGATCGGTGGCAGGTCTGCTACCACGGCGCGGCGGCTAGGCTCAATTTCCCCTCCGGCACACGTCCGATCCACCTCATTCCGCCGGAGCCAGGGGTGGTGAGCTCGGCTATGGCTCGGCAGGACCACGAGACGTGGGAGCGTCTAGAGGCCGACGCCGCCGATGAAGCCTACATGCAAGAGCTCTGCCGGCAGCACCCGGAGCTCATCGAGGCGGAGCGGGCAATCTTTGCCGGTGCGGAGGGCGGCGAGGTTATCGCGCTCTCCTCCGATGACGAGGTCGAAGGCGGCGAGGACGGCGGTGCGGAGGGTGGCGAAGTTATCGCGCTCTCCTCTGATGTTGAGGTCGAAGGCGGCGGCGACGGAGGCGTGGAGGGCGTCGAGGTGGTTGAGGGAGTCCTAGATTAGGGGGTCCTCGGACAGCCAGACTATATCCTTTGGCCGGACTGTTGGACTATGAAGAGACAAGATTGAAGACTTCGTCCCGTGTCCGGATGGGACTCGCCTTGGCGTGGAAGGCAAGCTTGGCAATACGGATATGTAGATCTCCTACCTTGTAACTGACTCTGTGTAACCCTAGCCCCCTCCGGTGTCTATATAAACCGGAGGGTTTAGTCTGTAGGACAACAACAATCATACCATAGGCTAGCTTCTAGGGTTTAGCCTCTACGATCTCGTGGTAGATCAACTCTTGTACTACTCATATCATCAAGATCAATCAAGCAGTGAAGTAGGGTATTACCTCCATCGAGAGGGCCCGAACCTGGGTAAACATCGTGTCCCCCGCCTCCTGTTACCATCCGCCTTAGACGCACAGTTCGGGACCCCCTACCCGAGATCCGCCGATTTTGACAAGGACAGTGGTCCCCAAGGATGAGGAGATTAACATCGACGAGTGGAGGAGTGCCTTCCCCAACGACCCCGACGACAGTACTGGCCTGGACCCGGCTCGCGGCACACCGTACATGACGAGGAAGGATTGGCTCGACCTCTACTTCGACCGAAAGTAGTTTAGCTTAGTTTAAATTTATGTTTTATGTTCGGTTATGCAAAACTATCTATGTTTATGTTTGAATGCATGCTACTTTCGGTTGAACCTACTTTGAACTTGATCAAATTGAAGGTTACAACCTTAAGTTTAGGGGATCGACTAGAAAAGGCCAAAAATTGCTGGAGTATATACATATCCACTAAGGGTTTTAGTCCTTTAATTTTTTAAGGATTGCCTAGAGATGTCCTTATGACTTGTTTATTTCATTTCTTCACAATGTGATGCTCTATATGTGCAACTATATGCTGTGCAGTTCAATTTCATCAATAACAGTTTCAACAATACCACTATGAATTATGATATTTGGTTGTTGTTAAGGATATTGCAGTTAACATGCCTTTTCGTTTTTCAATTGTTGTTTAGCAACATGCATTGTACTGAATGACTAAATATGCAATCCCAGGCTACTTAGCAACAAGGAAGAGTGTTACCTTAATGTTTTGATGATGTCTAGATATACATGTAATAAAATCTTATATAATGGGATGGATGGAGTGTTGTACTACATCATTTTTCAATTGTTGTTTATCTTCTAATATTAACTTGTTGCTTTTAGGTACATATATCATTGCCAAAGATCCACACTTTGACCCTTTCTGCGTATGGGGCAATGAGATATTCATGAACCAGCATCAAGTGAGGAAGCTGATAAAGATTGTTACTAAAATGGGTCAAAAGATGTCAACCGAACTATTTGTTTACACTTTATGCAGGACAACAGTGAACTGCAGGATGGTAAGAACCATGTAGCCTTCTTTTTACTGCTCGTAATGAGTTGTGTTAGATGACAATATCTGAATCTTTTTTCTTTTGCAATGGATCCTGAAGCAGTTTACTCAAAACTACCTCTCAAACTACATGATTGGCGGCCGGCCATCACAAGGGGTTGGACTAGAGTCCTGCATGCCTTCTGCATCCAGGAGAGCACAATAGGGCCATTCCGCTTCACCTTGTTCAGCAACTGGAATGTCTGTGGCCTCTTTCTTTACCATTTGTAATAGTACAAGTATAGAACCCTACTACATCATTCTTTATTTGGTGCTTCTGTAATTCTTAAACATATGTACCTGTGAATCGAATAATGCATTGGTTGTTTGAACCTGATGGATATGAATAAAGCTATAGCCTACTTTCAAGTTTAAATTAGGTACAATTTTAAATAGCAGCAATTAAATTAGGGCGAAATTACGTTGTGCAGGTCATTACGGCACACACGGCTGGTAAAACAAAAACGTTTGCGATATACACCATAATACGAGACGGTTCACAGAGAGGAAAGGTGTGCAAGCATGCACACAGTTGCAATTTGCAAAGCGTGTGTGATGTCAGACACTATCACATACGGTGCAGGAAAACTAAATGTGTGTGATTGTCTACCTATCGTACACGGTTGATAATCATGAACTGTTTGTGATGTGCCAGGCATCATAAATCTCCTGTGCCTGGAATCTGCCTGGAAAGCTCCCGTGCCTAGAATCTGCCTGGTTTTAGGCAGAACCACAAAACTCCGACTGCGATGGCAATGCGAGCACAAACGAGTAGCAAGGATGAAGCGTTTGGGATATTCGAGATATTGGAAATGGTTATATAGGGACAACTGCATGCATCAAGACTCCCTATCCCCGACGGTTTCTGTGTCGTGTGGGAAGGACCCCTCTATCACCCACACTCACTTGGCGACGGTTCCATATGCCATCGCGGAAAGGGGTTAAAAACCGTTTGTTTAGGACCGATGCGCACCAGTAGTAGGCACTTATGTACTACTTTTGATGTGTCCCGTCAACTCATAGAACAAGGAGAAGCTTGCTTAGTATGCTCTCTCCCCCGCCCGTGGGCGCAGTGGATCGCAGAGTCGCATGACAAGGAGAAGTTTGCTTACTACGCCTACGCCCGCTCCGTCGCCCATGCGCGCGGTGGCTCGTAGGTCAAGGAGAAGATTTTAATACTCCCCCCATTAGACGTATACTCCTCGTCCCTACCTTTGTTAGAGATATTATCATATTGTTTGAAATATATGTCTTTTATAAGATCTCAATATGAACCACATACTTCAAATACTGATGTATATAGACGTATTTTAGAGTGTACACTCATTTTGCTCCGTATGTAGTCTATATTGAAATGGACATAGTAGTACGCACTCTCCATCGCCCCTCGCTCCTCGCCCACGTGATGGACGTGCAACAATTCATTCGGTGTCAGATAGCCAGAACCATATACTGTAGTACCAACATTGTCCGACTTCCCGAAGAGGTGAAGAGCCAAGCTCAAGGTTAATATTTTTTATATGCCAAGTGCAAGGTTTATAGGAGAACGAGTAGTAGTATTGTATGAGGAAGAAGGCAACAAGAATGTAAGTTTTGCATGACAGTTTCTTATTACAGGAGGTGCTAGACCTAGTGGACCTCATTGTTGCAATGGGAGTATCATACAAGTACGTATCATGGATGGCACGATTCAGACTAGTGGGCAGCGGGAATAACATCCAGAGCTGCTTAGTCTTAAACCCCATGAAGAAGTCCCACCGAACAGAGTAGCCATCCTCTACATGTGCTCCTATGTAAAATGAGTAAATAAGAGAAAAAGAGAAAGAGACAAAGTAAAAAAATTCACCAGCCTTAGAGCCAGCCCTATTGTATCAGTGAATGATATTTCTACGTCGTGATTGACATGGTTATATTATTAACCATGATGCGGAGGTAGTAGCGTATTTTTACTTATTTGCGGAGGTAGCAGCTGATGGGTATTCAACAAGGAGTGAAATGATGGCTGCTTCCTCAGTCAAACTTAGGGAAAGGTGGGCCTCGTGATTTGATGACTCATTAGTCATTATTACTGCCTATACTCTTTGCTAATTTAATAATCGTGTGGTAGAGTAGTTGGCTATACTTTTAATAACCATGCTCGAAGAGAAGAGGTGCACGCACTCACGCACATAATACTCTTTGTGTCTTCCCCAACCACACACGTGACACAATGGAGCTCATTTCTGTACGAAGATGCAACCCACATGATAATTGACGCGTGTAATAGTTACTCACTTAATGGAGGGTCGGGAACCACGCATGAACGATGCCGCATTATTTGTAAATATTTTTTCTTCTTCAGTGGCACGTACGCAATATAAATAGGTTCATATGGAGAAATATGAAACCGCTCCACTATATGCATAGCCAGGAGCCTGCACGGTTGCTTGTTGGGGTTTCTCTCTTCACACTCTCTCGCACATAACAACTGTGGCCATATCTCTGGTCTCACATCCGGACGGATCACGTCCGCTGGGGGAAGGGGAGGATGTTTTGTGTAGATGTGGTCGCCGTCGGCGAGGGCGAAAACCCACTGTCAGCGCGTACCGATCAGGGGTCCCCGCCGCTCTCTCTCACAAAGTCGACGCTGTTGTCTTCATGCCTTGCTCACTGCCGCGACGTGGGCAGATGCCGCCTCCCGCCACCCTCCTAGCTACATCCCGACATCCCTTAGGTACAACTTCATTTACAGTTGGCTTGTACCACTACCCCAGCTGCCCACATTGCTCCACGTGGATATTTCTCTCCTTATTTGCCCCGCACATACCTCTACTGGCATGTATTGTATTTGTGATGAGTTTATGTCTCATAAACTAGTGCCACTAATCTTATTCTAATCACACTTCTTCAATTTCTTTGCCACAGGTATGCTCAGCTCGATTTTAGTGAAACTCACAAAATGATCCGATGGTAAAAGAGTTGCAAACTTCATTCATTCGGAAGGTTCAACCTCGCCAGCAAATGAAAGCCTGGTTAGGGTTTAGGGTTCAAGGTCTAGGGGCTGCATGTATATTTTTTTGTTTAGTTCTCTATGTCCAAAATAAGTGTCTTAACTTCAGTACAACTTTGTACTAAAGTTGATACACTTATTTTGTGACGAAGGGAGTACATATTGGCTATGATCTGTGAATCATTGAGATGCAATAGCATGCATGTTAGTATCCTTTGTATTTGATGGAATGTTGCAATGGGACAACCTTTAATGCAAGATACACGAAACAGAAGCTGAAAGCTTCATAGCACTATACAATTTTATCTCGCTCAAAAATTATAGTACTATGTACTAAAGAGTTAGGTGTCGCACGGTGTCCAAAAAATATGGTGATAGTGTGAGGTGTGCCATGTAATCACTAAGATGACATGTATTCCCTGCTACCGCACTCCTCCGTTGTAAGAGTGGAGAAAATTGTAGTTTTATCACATAATAGAAGAATGAAAAAGAGTGGAGACGCTCTACCTCCTTTTTCCTAAAGCGGGACATATAGCATCCGGTGCATGTGTCATGCACCAAAGTAAAGTGTACAGTACAACTGAGACTCAGCACAGTGGTACCACCTCGGTAACAATGACCAATGAGTCATCAAATCACATAGACCCGGCAGTAAGTTGGACGGACGAAGCAACCATCACTCTTTGTTGAATCCGCTTCTCCCTTCAACGCAGGCACCAGTGAGAGGTCACATCCGCTCTGCCCAGGCATGAATGCAACACCGACTCTCCGGAGCGGCATTGACCATTTTGGGCAGGAAGAGCACGCGGTGGGCCAGGGCAGTCAGGAGCGGGCGTGGCAGCTGTCTGGACCGGACACCCGGAAATAAGAGGATGCACTGACTCTCGCGGCTAAATTGTAGTACTACTACTCCGTCTCACAATGTAAGACATTTTTACAAGCTAGCTTGCAAAAATGTCTTACATTAGGGGATGGAGGGAGTAGTACACAACATCTCTCTATAGGTAGATGTTTCGCTCTCTCTAACACACACACACACACTGTTAAAAGAAACACACACACACACACACACATGTTCATAGAATAGGAATATCATGGGAGTGGGAAACCACGGGAAGTGAGATAAATGGAGTACATACAAGAAGAGAAGAGGTACATGCACGTTCGTGAGCGACACAGTTGCTGCCTCACACTATAGCAGTTTACTACTTCCTCATTTCCTGTTTATTGGGCTTATCTCATTTTATTGCTTTTGCCATATTATAAGTCTTATTTTCACTTCTTTCCACCACATGTTCACATTCCAAGGATGCATTAAATTGACGCATGCAAGGAGTAAAAGAAACCAACCATGAATATATTATAATTAATGCAGATTAAAGTTTGAGTAATTTCGTAAACTACGAGATGGAGTACATTTCTCCACTCATCATGTGCCTTGGTTGATGAGATTTTAAATTTAAGCCCTATAAACCGGAAAGGAGGGAGTAATTAAAAAGTGGTCAAACTTTGACAAAAATATATGATGTGGCGTAAAAAAACTGGACGGAGGTAGTAGTAAAAGATACAGTGGCACACTAACTTAGGGCGAATACAAGTGCCCAAAATTATTTGAAGAGAGCGAAGTGTACCAAAAAAATAGTTAAAACTGAATTTCTAGAAAATATCTAAAATTGGAGGATGGTGCAGCCCACCTTTCCGATATTTTGACCGTGTGTGGTTCAGTTGTTGTTCACTTCGGAGGGTCATGTACCACATGTGACCGATAGTAAGTGCGGCCAGGAGGCATGGAGCATTAATTGCGATTGACTCCTTCGAGTGTTAAATTTTCTTCGCGTATTAGCATTGCGCTAGTATTTTTCTTCACTAGTACGTTAAATAAAGAGTCTCGTTTCATGCAAAATTTAAAATGATTTTTATGGAGAGAAAAAGAAAACCACTCCAACTATATATGTATACGCTGCAGCCTCAACGCTTGTTTTCTAGGGTTTTCTCTCTTCACACTCTCTCTCCACTATATATATACACACTGGAGCCTCAATGCTTGTGGTTGCTCTCTTCACACTCTCTCACCCTCTCCAGATCTAAACAATACTATGTTTGCCTCTCTCTCTCTCTCTCCCCTCACTACTGGTCAAAGAGCCGGCAGGATCTCGTCCACCGGGGAAGGGAAGGAGGCTTAATGTTGTCGCCATTGGCTAGGAAGGGAATCCACTGCTGGCGCCGCTGTTCTCTTTCACCCCAGCGGTGGCGCGGGAGGCCGTCCGACCCATTCTTACTTCTTGCCATACATAGTTGGGCAAATCGACCTTCGGCTGCCCACCGAGCCACACCCCGACAACCCTAAGGTATAATTAACTTAATCAACAGTCATTGCTCTAGCTGCATGTGGATTTATGTTTCCTTTGCACTGAAAGCTAGGTATTGGACCAAACAGGAAAGTAGGGGGAAAGTTGTGGAGCATGAATCTAGGATGAGGTTCAAATAGGAAAGGAAGGGGGAAAGTAGTACAGACTGGCTATCCAACACCTATGTTGGTCGAAAAGGGAAAACAATGACGAGCACAATAGACACATCTATGAGGAACCGATCTTTCTGTGGGTGGGGGACAAGGCTGTAGAGTTTGAGCAGGACTAGATTTGCTGCCCTCACATAGGGAAAGGTGTCTAAAGAGAACAAAAATGGGACCAACACAAATATGCTACTTGGTTGTTTGTTGCAACAGACTGTGCATCACCCCTTTATACATCGGTGGATGCACATGGTGTTGATGCGTCCACCATCCCATACAACTCTTTAGCTATGTTAATCTAATAATCCCACTGGAAATTGAAGCAATGCCACAGTTAAAAGAAAATTTCATGTTTAACGAATTTTATTGTTAATATAATCTCTCTGTTAATATGAATCAATGACACTATTTGAGAAATGCTACTGTCTTGCTTTCTTTCCCATTTAGATAAGTTAGATGCTTCTTTTTGTGGGCTTGTATGTCATCCACCGTTATAGACCAGTAATTGTCTCCTTTGCACCTCTGTGTAAACAGGGTTATCTACTTCACCTTGTAGCTATTGCGACCTTTTGTTGCACTACACAAAACACTTTTGTCTTAAGTGTGTTTTGTGCAGTTCAACTAAAATGTCATACCGACAACATTGCTTGATATTAGTGGAACTGCACAAGAGGAGATAAGACTTCCTATCCGTGTTCGCAAATTTGTTTCAAATCTTCTTCGTGAGTTGTTTGAATTTTGCGTCAGGAGAGGTCAGTATTGGCCTTCTTCCACAAGATTGTGCAATGTGCTTTCATATGTTCTACTACTTACGGTAATGTTGCTTGATTTTAGTGAACTGCACAAAAGGAGACCGGACTTCCAATCTGTATGTGCACCGTAATATCCCATTGAGATGAGATAATGATATTTCACAACTGTTGGCCTCTATTTTGCTATTGTCATCAGAAAATTTATGTTGTTGTTTAATGCTATACTTGTGCTCCCTAATTGACATGCCAAATCTTACATTGAAGGCAGAGCTTGTCCGTTATTGAACCAAATGATGAAGGGGAAGAACAAGCAGAATAAGAACAAAAGTCAACTCCCGGTGCTGTAATGAAGCACTAGAACTGTGATGACACAAGTAATGATATAGTTTTGCATCTTAATTTATTGCTATGGCAGGAAGGAGCAATTGTTTTGCCACTGTGATTTGATGCCACTCTTAATGTAATATGTAGTAATCTGTACTTGTGCAAACAGGGATCTTGTTTGAACATAACATATATTTTAGTGGAACTGCACAAGAAGATGTTGGAATCATTAAACTAATCAAGGAGTATATAGTAAGCCTGGCAACCACGGTAGATAATAACAGCTGGCTCCCTAGAAGTGCTTCATCTATATGCTCTACACAATAAGCCTCATGACAAAGGTTGGTACCGGCCCACGGATTTCATCCATGTGATTGAGATTTGTCATCTCTATTGGTGTTGTGCTACTGTTTAGCTACTGTCATGAGAATGTGGTATTGTTTCGCATTTAATCTAAGGCTGCTAATAGATTGAGGTGCCGGTTTGCCATCATTATAGCCACTGATAAAATGAAGTAATAATACAGTTCAAGTTGGGCCGCTGTCTTTGGTATCATATCATTTCCTATGAGGATAATGAGGTTGCATCTCTTTGTGACTATGCATTTCATCAGTCACTCCCATTGTTAATGTAATAGTTGTTTTAAATATTTCCTTCTTTTCGAGCAAACAGGGATGCTAGCATTTAGTTGTTCTCTTGTCTTTGCACAATAGGATCCTCCACCTCTGAAGAAGAATATGGAGTACGTGAAGTGCCTAGTTCTGATTAAGCCAGGATGAACAAGCCCAGTCTATTCTTATCAGAAGGGAGCAGTTGAAGGATGGTTACATTACTGCCCACAAGAACAAACTAACTTCAGCTCAGAAGGACTCACGGATCTCCATCTTAATTTGTTGCTGTGATGGACAATACAATGTGGTTTTAGGATTCTTTCTGGTGAGTTCCATTTTTTAAATGTGTGCTCTGCATGTATCATGTAGGTTCTTGTTTAAACTATAATTTCATAACTGTAAATTCATAATATAGTTTACTTCATACTAATCACTTTTTTTGTATTTATGCAAACAGGGATGCTCAACTTGATTTCAATGGGAACTGCACAAAATGTTCTGATGGTCCGTGCCCTCCATAATACTTCATCATGCGCAATACATCGAATGTTCTCGAATCACTCATTTCCACCTTCAGCCACAAGATTAGCTACAAGAAAGGAGGTGCCGATGTGTTCAAGGCATTGCAACATATAAAGGCAAAATCCTACAAGCTACGTGCAAAGTTGGTTGATTTTAGTGGAACTGCACAGAAAGAACAACTGGTTTATTTAACACGAGGTGACATGTCAATGTGCAAACTGATGGCAAACCCCACCCATTCCACAATTGTAGGAATTTGATATTCTGGAACGGGAAAACCTTCTCAAAGTATGCTCATTGATGTTCGCAAAAAGACACACATTTGATATTTTGGAATGGGACAACCTTGTCAATTTTTGCTCATTGATATTAGCTAGAAGACATACGTTTCATATTTTGGAATGGGACGTCCTTTGCCGTCAGCAACATCAATCGATTTTTCTTTATTTGCATCTTTAGTTGTGAAGTAAATATTGGTTCTGAGATGTGAATCATTGAGATGCATAATCATCAATTGTTGTGAATTTGTCGATGAAATGCCAGGCCTGTGAGTTTGATTGCAATGTACATGCACGCTAAAAAGCTACTCAAACTTTTTGTATGTGTGAAACTACAGCAAACGAGGTGATCACCATGTGTCCTGATAATAATGCTAGTACATATTGTTTTGCATGTTCATCTAATGCCATTGATACAAGAATTCGAACTAATCGGACTAAATTCGTTCATACACGGCCAAATTTCATTACATTTCAAACATTCTTCAACTAAAAAGGGGTGCACTAGAGGTATAATTAATTAACCTAATCTATGATCTCTGGCGTTGATTCCCCGTGTCCGGCTGAGTCCCAAGAACTGAAGCTTCTTCTCCAGCTTCACCTTGCCGCTCTCCAGCTCGCCTCCGGAGCCATAGGAAATAAAGTTGTCCGACTCCACGTCGCCGCTAAGAAGCTAATCGTCCGTCGATGTTCAACCCGCCAAGCTTGGCTTCAATCAGAGGGTAGGAGCGGTGGCCTTACTTGGACCTGAGCGGTGGTGACCTACCGTCTTCTACTCTTCCTTGTTTTCTGTTTGGCGCGACCTCGTTACCGGTGGGGAGGGGCCTCGACTAGGCCGGTGATGTTCTCTGCCTCGTTTAGCGGCGGGGTGGCGCCTCGACGGAATGGGGGGAATCCTCCACCTCATTGCTGGTAGGGCGGGGCCTCGCCGGAGTGGTGATGTCCTCTGCCTCATTGTTGGCAGGGCGGGTGAGGGAGTCCTGGATTAGGTGGTCCTCAGAAAGCCGGACTATATGCTTTGGCCGGACTGTTGGACTATGAAGATACAAGATTGAAGACTTCGTCCCGTGTCTGGATGGGACTCTCCTTTGCGTGGAAGGCAAGCTTGACAATTCGGATATGTAGATATCCTCCCTTGTAACCGACTTTGTGTAACCCTAGCCCCATCCGGTGTCTATATAAACCAGAGGGTTTAGTCCGTAGGACAACAACAATCATAATCATAGGCTAGTTTCTAGGGTTTAGCCTCTACGATCTCGTGGTAGATCAACTCTTGTAATACTCATATCATCAAGATCAATCAAGCGAGGAAGTAGGGTATTACCTCCATCGAGAGGGCCCGAACACAGGTAAACATTGTGTCCCCCGCCTCCTGTTACCATCCGCCTTAGACGCACAGTTCGGGACCCCCTACTCGAGATCCGCCGGTTTTGACACCGACATGGGTGCTTTCATTGAGAGTTCCACTGTGCCGTCACCATAAGGCTTGATGGCTCCTTTGATCATCGGCGACGATGCGATCCAGGGTGAGGTTTTTCCCCCAGACAAATCTTCGTATTCGGCGGCTTCGCACTGCGGGCCAACTCGATTGGCCATCTGGAGCAGATCGAGAGCTACGCCCCTGGCCGTCAGGTCAGGTTTGGAAACTTAAACTATACTGCCGACATCCGCGGAGACTTGATCTTCGACGGATTCGAGCCCGGGTCAGGTGCCCCGCACAGTCACGACGAGCATGACTTAGCTCTGCCGCCGGACAGTGTTCGGGAGATCACCCCTGTGGCCACTCCGGCCCTCGATCCGGAGCAGATCGCGCCGTCCGTGGACGGGTGGATGGACCCCGCCATGGAGGCCGCACACTCAGCGGCGATAGAGCCGAATACTGACTTCACCTCCTATGAGACCTGTGTTGCCGGACCCTTGGATTCGTCCCCGACCACAGGCTCCGGATCACCGGCGTCCGTGCCTATCGAATCTGATTGGGCGGCGATTATGGAGTTTTCCTCCACGGATATCTTTCAGCACTCGCCCCTGGGCGACGTGCTGAATTCATTAAGGTCTCTCTCCTTGTCAGAAGGCCCTTGGCCGAACTATTTACGGCTCGAGTGGGAAGCAGACGACGAAGAAATTCGTTCCCCACCCACCACCCACTTAATAGCCACTGTCGACGATTTAACCGACATACTTGATTTCGACTCCAAAGACATCGATGGTATGGACGACGATGCAAGAGAGGAACAGGAACCACCGCCCACAGGGCGTTGGACAACCACTTCATCACACGATATATATATGGTGGATACACCCAAAGAAAACAATGACGAGGAACGGAAGGATGCAGCAAAGGATAGTTCCCTCGAGAAGCAACCAAAGAGACGGCGTAGGCGCCGCTCCAAACCCGCCTCGACAAAAACAACGATAACAGCGCAAGAACGAATAATACCCCGGTCGACTCCAAAGGAAACGACGGCCACATGGATCCAGCGACAGAGCAGGATGAACCAGCGAACGGCGAACATAGTACGAAGCCGCTGTCCGATCATGGCGACGCCGAGGGTAAAGCTAATCAACCTGTATCCGAAGAGGAGAACAGTTCGGACGACGATGCACACATCATCCCGGAAAGGCACTTGGGGCAAGAGAACCTCCATAGAAGGCTTATTGCCACCGCAAGGAGTCTAAAGAAGCATAATCAAAGGCTTAAGGCCGCGCAAAATACACTCAACAATAGATGGAACAAAGTGCTCGACACTGAGGAAAAATACGGTAACAGTCGCCACACAAAGAGCTATCCAAAGCACAAGTTGCTGCCTGAATTCAATGACGAGGCTTTAGAGCCTATACAGCCGAAGAATAAAAAAGTCGGTCAGCCGGATCGACCACCCCGTGACCGCGATAGGGCGGCTAACTATGTCACACATAAGTCAGCACACGATTTACGTGAAGACTTGCACCAAAAAGCCGTTATGACCAGGTCCATCTATGGATCTAGGAAGCGCTCCGCATGTAATAAAGACCGAACACTACAACCGTCAGAATGCCATGACACATCCAAATACAGGGGTGCCGTGCACCCCCTATGCTTCACCGATGAGGTTCTGGATCATGAATTCCCAGAGGGATTCAAACCCGTGAACATAGAGGCATATGATTTGAACTACAGACCACTCGGGTGCGGATTGAGGACTTTATCCTTCATATCCACATGGCTCGCGGAGATGATCTCCACGCCATCAAATACTTGCCCTTCAAGTTGAAAGGACCAGCTCGGCACTTGCTAAAGAGTCTCCCCGAAAACTCAATTGGAAGTTGGGAAGAGCTTGAGGATGCTTTTAGGGCTAATTTTCAAGGGACTTATGTCCGACCTCCGGATACAGACGATTTAAGTCATATAACTCAACAGCCCGGAGAGTCAGCCCAATAGCTTTGGAACAGATTCCTCACTAAGAAGAATAAAATTGTCGACTGCCCGGACACCGAAGCCTTAGCGGCTTTCAAACACAGTGTCCAGGACGAATGGCTCGCCAGACACCTCGGGCAGGAAAAACCGAGGACAATGGTAGCCCTAACAAGCCTTATGACCCGCTTTTGCACGGGCGAAGATAGTTGGCTGGCAATGGAAAACCACGACGCACTAAAAGCAAGCGTCGAAACAATGAAGACAGCCCAGACAACACGGAGGTAAACACCGGATTCAGGGGCTCTCGACCCGGTCGACGGAAAAAAGTCATTCAAAGGCAGCAGAGATGGACTGTCCAGCCTAAACAAGATTCTAGACAGATTATGTCAGATCCATAGCACCTCCGACAAACCTGCAAATCACACCAACAGAGAATGATGGGTCTTCAAGCAGGCCGGCAAGCTAAACGCCGAACACAAGGGGAGGGAGACACCAAGTGAAGACGAGAATGAGCCTCGCCAGCAAAACACTGGGGGATAGAAAAAATTCCCACCAGAGGTCAAAATAGTGAACATGATTCACGTAATGAAGAAGTGGAGCAAACGCGCACTCCGATACACATGCGCCGTGGAGCCCATCAACCCCAAGTTCAACCCTTGGTCGGCCTGCCCGATCACTTGTGATCGCACGAATCACCTGACCAGCACCCGGCACGGAGGATCGGTTGCCTTGGTACTAGACCCAATAATTGACGGATACCATCTCACCTGAGTCCTTATGGACGGCGGCAATAGTCTTAATCTGATATATCAGGACACAGTCCGCAAAATGGGGTAGACCCGACAAGAATCAGCCAAAGCAATACTACCTTTAAAGGAGTAATACCAGGCCCAGAGGCCCGCTGCACGGGCTCTCTAGTACTAGAGGTTGTATTCGGTTCTCCCGACAACTTCCGAAGTGAAAAGTTAACCTTCGACATCGCTCCATTCCGAAGTGGCCATCAAGCACTACTCGGAAGAATGGCCTTCGCTCGTTTTAATGCAGTACTGCATTACGCTTATCTTAAGCTTAAGATGCCCTGTCCACGTGGCATCATCATAATAAGCAGAAACACAGAGCGTTCCTTATGGAAGAATGTGTGGCGGCTTTAGCAGCCGAACACTAAACGGCTTCTCCCACCAGAATAAATGATCGGTCGTCAAGACCGCGGACACGGCCAGACGAGTCTAGTGCACCCCTAGCTGTAACAGCTCAGATAAACCTGAGATTGGGCAGATGGATATACCCCCATAGGTGGCGCTAGGGGCTTCGCGCATGTAAAAAGGACTACAGTTCGCCTTGACCTTATTTAGATTGAATTTTAATGGTTTATTAAGAATAACCAATTTTTCGCACGAAGACTTTCACCTGGGTTTTTCTCTTTTACAGATGATAATCGTGCTACACCCTTTCAAGATACGGCACAACGGAGACACATGCGCAGACGTGCAGCAGGGCCCCGCTCAAAGGTTTCTTTTGAGATTAAGACCCTGCGTAAACTTTTTTACTGTCTCTTGTTGCTTCACACCCTCCCGATACTCAACATAACCAAAAGGGATGCTGGAGTTATTTGCATTTCGACACATCAGACTACTGCACGTACCTGGAAATTCAGGGCTTATTATCGAGGGTGTTACTCAGCCCAATATACGTTGTAAAGACCGAATACCTTAGGGAGTGTTTGGCGTCGCGAGTTTGGCCTTATATGCATCAGCTCTGAATCATGTCTTTGGTCAATAGTTGGGTTTGCCCGGCTCCCGTGTTTTGCTACCTTACATTCCCCTCTATCGGCTAAGGTGGCACCGGGAGAACTACTGCGATTGTGCCCTAGTTCATCTGGACGAGCACCTTAATAGAGAAAGCCGAAAACTGACTGTCATGATAAAGCGCGATACTGGTCAACCACTTGATGACTTCGTGGAATCTTCGCGATTCCTCCGCATTAACAAAGGGCCGGTTTCCCGGTCATGTATGTATGCGCCCCGTATTTGGACAAGCGCGGAAGTACCAGGGGCTATATAGTAGCCCCACTGTCAAACTCCTATGGCTAAGTGAAAGTGTTAAAGCTATATAGTCCGATTGCCTTGTTCGCCGCGCCATCACCTCCTTAATGGACCAAGACATTGGATGAAGTGTGAATACGCGCTTTTCCGAACACCCCCGCATTATATGTGAGGCCCTCTCCATCGTCCTTCGAGTTGTTGCGCTCGTCGTGGCGCCCCCGTCTCGCATTGTCAACATGGTTAACGAACATGAGGAATCAGAAGATGACATTACATGGAGAGGATGACAGTACGGACCCACCAGGGCCATATCCATACATACGATGCCTCCTTATTATATACAACTAAAAAATATTGCTTCCTCCTAGTTTCCTAACATCACGGTCCCACACCATTGTCAACCTATATAGTCAATAAACAAGGGAATTGCACAAGGAGCAGCCGACAGCTGTGACCCAGGAGCTCGAGCAGTATTTGTTTTTTGAGGTGTGAGCAGAGTTTTTCTTGAGCGATGTTTTTGTTGTTGTTCAGAGGAGCAGGGTATCAACTGGGTGGGCTATGGCCCATCTAGCCTAGGCTATTATTTTATATCGATCGAATATCTAGTCTAGATATTAATTTTTCAAGGTGAAAATGGCTAGCCCAGCTATACTTTTTTAACCCAGGTCAACTTGTTATTCTCCGTCCCACTGTGTTGCAAATCTTTCCTAGGAGGGATGTATCAAGTTCACATGATTACTTGCAACATGATTTCTCCCGTGACCACAAGAACAAAAGTAACTACTCACAAATGATAATCATTCTCAAGATCAGAGGGGTATTAAATAGCATATTGGATCTAAACATATAATCTTCCACCAAATAAACCATATAGTAATCAACTACAAGATGTAATCAACACTACTAGTCACCCACAAGCACCAATCTATAGTTCCAATAACAAGATTAAACACAAGAGATGAACTAGGGTTTGAGATGAGATGGTGATGTTGAGGATGTTGATGGAGATAGCCCTCCCCAAGATGGGAGAGTTGTTGGTGATGATGATGACGATGATTTCCCCCTCCGGGAGGGAAGTTCCACCGGCGGAATTGCTCCGCCGAACGGCAAAAGTGCTCCTGCCCAAGTTCCGCCTCGAGGCGGCGGCGCTCCGCCCCGAAAGTCCTCTCCTTATATTTTGTAGGTCAAAATGACTTATATACCAGAAGATGGGCACCGGAGGTGGGCCTGGGTGAGCACAACCAACCAGGGCACGCCTGGGCTCCGTGGCGCACCCAGGTGGGTTCTGCCCACCTGGTGGGCCGCTCTGGTAGTTATTTGCTCCAATATTCATCATATATTTGATAAAAAAATCTCCATGAAGTTTCAGCTTGTTTGGAGTTGTGCAAAATAGGTGGCCTGATGTAGCTTTTCCAGGTCCAGATTTCCAGCTGCCAGAATTCTCCCTCTTTTTGTATACCTTGCATTTTATGAGAGAAAAGGCATTAGAATTACTCCAAAAAGCATTATTATGGATAAAAGCATCATAAATAACAGTAGGAAAACATGATGCAAAATGGACGTATCAACTCCCCCAAGCTTAAACCTTGCTTGTCCTCAAGCGAAAACAGAAATCCAAAAACATGTCCACATGCTTAGAGAGAGAGGTGTCGATAAAAACAAAATATGGACATAGAAGCATCATGTTCATTATTATAACAACAACAAAATTAAACATAAGGATTTTTTCATAGAACTTTTATCATATACTTCTCATGTATAAGTAACAGTTCATCACACAATCGAAGTATAAAGCGAAAACTCTATTAGAAACCAACAAACTATGTTCTCAGTCAACTTTGCAACTATAACTCATCATATTTTGAGGAAGGGTCACGTATCGGAGCCTTTAGGAAAGTCCACATATTCAACCACCATATAGTCTTCTGTGATTGCTAACACTCACCGCGTACACATGAGCAAAACATTTCAACCGGACACAAAGAAAGATAGGGGCTTATAGTTTCGCCTCCCAACGTATTCACCTCAAGGGTGATGTCAACAATAATAACTCATGCTACCCATATTCAACTGGACATATGTGCCTAGATCTTTCCTCACCACATGATGCTTGCCAAAGGAGAAAATAAAAAGGAATAGAGAGAAAAGTTTGACTCTTTGCATAAAAGTAAATACATAAAAGTAAAAGATAGGCCCTTCGCAGAGGGAAGCAGAAGTTGCCATGCGCTCCTTTGTTTGTATGCTCAACCCCTTAGTGCAAAAGAACGCCATGTTGCATTGCCCCTTGTGATAGCGATATTATGCAGCCTATCGCTTTTATTATTCACCATCACAAGTTCGTGCAACGCTCAAGTTTCTATTACACTAAATGATCTCACACATTTAGAAGCAATTTTTATTGCCTTTTTGCACCGATGACAACTTACTTGAGGGATCTTCCTCAATCCCTAGTTAGGTATGGTGGACACTTGAAAATATGATTTGGGTTTAAGGGTTTTTGGATGCACAAGTAGTATCTCTACTTAGTGCGGAATTTTTGGCTAGCAAAGATAGGGGGCAAGAACCACATGTTAAAGGATCTATGACAATATGACTTCAATGTGAATATGAACAAACATAAATCATTAAGTTGTCTTCCTTGTCCAACGTCAACAATTTTGGCATATAATATTTTGATGGGGGCTCACAATCACAAAACATTTCTAGGATAGTATATTTATATGTGAATCTTCTCTTCCCTTATTAATTCTTTCATGAGTTGCATCATTGACTAATGCTATGTTTGTCAATCTCTAATAAAATTTTCTACTTATACTTTTCCTTATGTGGTGCCATCACCTACCATAAGATTAGTATATGATCTTGATTTATTTCCTTTCTTTTTATTTATTTCCTTTCTTTTAATTGCAACAAGAAAGTAAAAAAAAGCAAAAACTCAAATTAAACTTTATTATATATCTTGCACACGATTACAAGGATAGATCACTAAGAAAACTCTCAAAGTAGAAAGGATCAAACTAAACTTTTATTCATGTAAAGCAAAGATCGAACTAAAATAAGTAAAGGCAAAAGGATAGTGGGGATGATACGATACCGGCGCACCTCCCCCAAGCTTGGCAAAATCCAAGGGGAGTGCCCATACCCGAGACTCGGTTTTCCTTTGGTAATGAAGAAGAAGGAGGTGGTGATGAAGATATCTTGTCCTCGGGTTTCCATGGCAGAGGCTCGCCATTATAAGAGGAGAAGTGAGTCTCACGGGTCCTGCAACTGGCAGCCAAACTCATACCTTTAAAACTTGCCTCATATTCAAAGACTTGGTTTTGAAGATCATAGATCTGGCTCTGGAGGAAGTTGATTTGCTCATTGAGGGTGAAGACGATGTCCTTCATAGACTTGCCATCCACCTTGAGATCACGGGTGTAGTTCGCGATCATGAGGTGATTGGCATAGAGTCCACGTTCCACCATCCCCTTGCACCAGAAGACCTCCTACTCCATAGCCTCAAGCTTGGACTCCATGGTTCCCGTCCCCTTAGGACCTTGCACATCGCGGATGTGCAGCACCCCCTCATGCATCTGGATTGCCTGAGGGTGTTGCATCACCTCTCGCATATATGGGTTGATGACGTTCTCGAAGAACTTGTCCTTGGAGGAGCGTGGAGCGGCCATGGTAGATTGAATTTGTCAGAAAACAGCAAGGAAAAGAAAATAGAAGATTTCTCCATGATACGGTGATCAACAGGTTCGGGGAGTATATAAAGATTTTTTATCTTGGGAACAAGCAAACTGTAGAAAACCGGAGGCCGGAAGGTGTCCCGGGTGGGCACAACCCACGTGGGCGCGCCTGGCAAGCCAGGCGCGCCCTGGTGTCTTGTGCCCACCAGGGTACGCTTCCTAGAAGTTTATTATTTTCCTATTTTTTAAATATTCCAAAACTGACAAATAATATTTTTGCGGATTTTTCGGAGTCCGTTTACTTACCATATCACGCACCTCCTTATTTTCACGATTCTGGAGTGTTCCGGAAGGAGTCTTTTATGTGTTCTTCTGGTGTCAAAGTTTGGATAATATTACATTCAACATTAATGGGCATACCTGAAATATAATGTTTTATTCGTTGCCCATTGACAACCTTCGGGTTAGTACCTTCGGCATTATTTATTTTGATAGCTCCAGACGGATAAACTTCCTCGATAACATATGTGCCTTCCCATTTTGAGAGGAGTTTTCCTGCAAAGAATCTGAAACGAGAGTTGTACAAAAGAACATATTCTCCGACTGTAAACTCACGCTTTTGGATTCTCTTGTCATACCATCTTTTAACTTTTTCTTTGAATAATTTTGCATTTTCATAAGCTTGGGTTCTCCATTCATCTAATGAGATAATATCAAATAACCTCTTTTCTCCGGCAAGTTTGAAATCATAATTGAGTTCTTTGATTGCCCAGTATGCTTTATGTTCTAACTCAAGAGGCAAAATGACAAGCTTTTCCATAAACATTTTATAAGGAGACATACCCATAGGATTTTTATATGTTGTTCTATAAGGCCAAAGTGCATCATCTAATTTCTTAGACCAATTCTTCCGGGACCTATTGACAGTCTTTTGCAAGATTAATTTTATTTCTCTATTGCCAAGTTCAACTTGACCACTAGACTGAGGATGATAAGGTGATGCAATTATATGGTTAACATCATACTTGGCAAGCATTTTACGGAAAGCACCATGAATATAGTGTGAACCAACATCAGTCATTAAATATCTAGGGACTCCAAACCTTGGGAAAATAACTTCCTTAAGCATTTTAATAGAGGTGTTATTATCAGCACTACTGGTTGGAATAGCTTCTACCCATTTAGTAACATAATCAAGAGCAACCAAAATATGTGTATACCCATTAGAGGAAGGAAAAGGTCCCATGTAATCAAATCCCCAAACATCAAATGGTTCAACAACAAGTGAATAATTCATAGCCATTTCTTGACGCTTACCGATATTACCTATCTTTGACATTCATCACAAGATAAGACGAACTTACGGGCATCCTTGAAGAGAGTAGGCCAATAAAATCCAGATTGCAATACCTTGTGAGCAGTTCTATCTCCAGCGTGATGCCCTGTGTAAGCTTTGGATTGACATTTCCGTAGGATTTGTCCCTGTTCATGCTCAAGTACACAACGTCTACTAATACCATCTACTCCTTTATAAAGATGTGGCTCATCCCAAAAGTAGTGTCTTAAATCATAGAAGAATTTTTTCTTTTATTGGTAAGTAAAGCTAGGTGGTAAATATCTAGCAACAATGTAATTAGCATAGTCAGCATACCAAGGAGTATTATGAGCAACATTTATTGTAGCTAACTGCTCATCAGGAAAACTATCAGCTATAGGTAGTGGGTCATCAGGCACATTTTCAAGCATAGACAAGTTATCAGCTACGGGGTTCTCAGCTCCTTTTCTATCAGTGATATGTTAATTGAATTCTTGTAGCAAGAGAACCCATCGAATAAGTCTAGGTTTAGCATCTTTCCTTTTCGTAAGATATTTAATAGCAGCATGATCGGTGTGAACAATTAATTTTGAATCTACAATATAAGGTCTAAATTTATCACACGCAAACACCATTGCTAAGAATTATTTTTCAATAGTTGCATAGTTTCTTTGAGCATTGTCTAGAGTTTTACTAGCATAATGAATAACATTCAGTTTCTTATCAACTCTTTGTACTCGAGCAGCACCAACAACATAATAAAAACTAGCATCACACATAATTTCAAAAGGCAAGTTCCAATCAGGTGGTTGAACAATAGGTGTAGAAATTAAGGCTTTCTTGAGTGTTTCAAAGGCTTCTAAACAATCATCATCAAAAACATAAGGAATATCCTTTTCCAAAAGATTTGTAAGAGGCCTAGAATTTTTAGAAAAGTATTTGATAAATCTCCTATAGAAACCAACGTGACCTAACAAACTAAGAATACCTTTGATATCTATAGGACATGGCATTTTCTAAATTGCATCAACCTTAGCTTTGTCCACATCAATACCTCTTTCAGAAATTTTATGACCCAAGACAATACCTTCATTAACCATAAAGTGGCACTTCTCCTAATTCAACAGAAGATTTTTTTGCTCGCATCTCTCCAAAACTCAATCAAGATTGCTTAAACAATCATAAAAAGGCTTCCCATAAACATAGAAGTCATCCATGAAAACCTCAACAATCTTTTCACAAAAGTCAGAGAATATAGCAGTCATACATCTTTGAAAGGTAGCAGGTGCATTGCATAAACCAAAAGGCATACGTCTATAAGCATAAGTTCCAAAGGGACAAGTAAAAGTGGTCTTTTCTTGATCAGGTTGAGAAACGGGTATTTGTGAAAAACCAGAATATCCATCAAGGAAGCACAAATGTGTGTGCTTAGATAATCTTTCTAGCATTTGATCAATAAAAGGCAGAGGGTAATGATATTTTCTAGTTGCTTTGTTTAATTTTCAAAAATCAATTACCATTCTATAGCCTATAACAATTCTTTGTGGAATAAGTTCATTCTTATAATTAGGAACAACACTAATACCTCCTTTCTTAGGGACACAATGAACATCACTTACCCATCTACTATCGGCTACGGGATAGATTATACCTCCTTCCAGAAGTTTTAATATTTCCGTTCTTACCACTTCTTTCATCTTCGGATTTAACTGACATTGGTGATCAACAACGGCTTTAGCATCAGGTTCCATATTAATTTTGTGCTGGCATAGAGTGGGACTAATGCCCTTTAAACCATAAAGAGTATATCCAATAGCAGCTTGGTGCTTCCTTAGAACTTCCAATAATCTTTCTTCTTCATGTTCTGAAAGGTTAGCACTAATAATAATAGGATATATCTTCTTTTCATCAAGATAAGCATATTTCAAAGTGTCTGGCAATTGTTTTAATTCAAACACAGGATCACCTTTAGGTGGAGCAGGACCTCCTAGAGTTTCAATAGGAAAATTGTGTTTAACTAGAGGACGTTGTTCAAAGAAAATCTTATCTATTTCATTTCTTTCATGCATATGTAAATCATTTTCATGGTCTGGCAAATATTGTTCTAAAGGACCAGTAGGTGGCACAACAATAGAAGCAAGGCCAATTATTTCATCCTTACGAGGCAATTCCTTTTCATGAAGCTTTCCACTAAACTTGGAAAAATTAAACTCATGAGACTCTTCACCAAAGCCAACACCGATAGTTTGTTTCTCACAATCTATTTTAGCATTAACGGTGTTCAAGAAAGGTATACCAAAGATAATGGGACAAAAGTCATCTTGTGGGGAACCAAGAACAAGAAAATCAGTAGGGTGTTTTATTTTCCCACACAATACTTCAATATCTCTAACAATCCCAATTGGTGATATAGTGCCTCTATTAGCAAGCTTAATAGTAACATCTATGTCTTCTATCTCTGCGGGTGCTATGTCATTCATAATTTGTTGATATAAGGTGTAAGGAATAGCACTCACACTAGCACCTATGTCACATAAACCATGATAACTGTGATATCCTATTTTAACTGAGACAACGGGCATGCCAACAACAGGTCTATGTTTATCCTTTTTATCAGGTTTGGCAATTCTAGCAGCTTCTTCGCAGAAGTAAATAACATGCCCATCCATATCTTCTTCCAAGAGATCTTTAACCATAGAAATACTAGGTTCTACTTTGATTTGTTCATCAGGTTTAGGTGTTCTAATATAGCTTTTGTTAACCACAGTTGAAACTTTAGCATGTTCCTTTATCCTAACAGGGAAATGTCGTTTCTCACTATAAGCAGAAGGAATAACTGGATCAACATTATAAATTATGGTTTCTTTTTTAGCTGGTACCGGTTCTTTAATTTGTTCTTTAATAGATGGGTGATATTTAAACCACTTATCTTTAGGGAGATCAACAGGAGTAGCAAATGTTTCACAAAAGGAGGCTACTATCTCGGAGTCAAGTCCATATTTAGTGCTAAACTTTTGAAAAGCATCGGTATTCATACAAGATTTAACACAATCATACTTAAGTTTAATACCTGACTCTTTAACTTTGTTGAGTTCCCAATCTTCAGAGTTGTGTTTAATTCTTTCCAAAAGATCCCATCAGAATTCAATAGTATTCTTCATAAAAGAACCACCACAAGAAGTATCAAGCATGGTTTGATCATTACAAGAAAGCCGAGCATAAAAATTCTGGATAATAATTCTCTTGAGAGCTCATGGTTGGGGCATGAATATAACATTAACTTAAGCCTCCCCCAAGCTAGAGCGATACTTTCTCCTTCACAAGGCCAAAAATTATATATGTAATTCCGCTCACGACTAACTAGATGCATAGGATAATTTTTTTTATGGAACTCTAATTTCAATCCATTCCAATTCCAAGATCCAATATCATCGCATAGCCTATACCATGCCAATGCTTTTCCCTTCAAAGATAAAGGGAAAACCTTCTTCATAACTTCATCTCTGGGTAAACCTGCAAGCTTAAACAATCCACAAATTTTTTCCACATATATCAAGTGCATATCAGGATGTTCGGTTCCATCTCCTGCATAAGGATTAGCTAGCAGTTGTTCTATCATACCTGAAGGAATTTCATATTCAATATTTTCAGTAGGTGCAGTTGGTTGAGGGGTAGCTAATTGTGGTTCCGGTCGAGGTGAAGATACCCCGAACAAACCCCTCAAAGGATTGTTTTTCATAGTAACAAGTGACAATAAATTTCAGCACACTATATAAATGTTTCCTTACCAAATTCCACTTACCAAAGGCGCTTCACTCCCTGGCAACGGCGCTAGAAAATAGCCTTGATGACCCACAAGTATAGGGGATCAATTTTAGCTCTTTTCCATAAGTAAAAGTGTCGAACCCAATGAGGAGCGGAAGGAAATGACAAGTGGTTTTCAGCAAGGTAATGTCTGCAAGTGCTGAAATTGTAAGTAGCAGAGTAGTTTGATAGCAAGATAATTTGTAACGAGCAAGTAACGATAGTAGTAGCAAAAGTGCAGCAAGGTATCCAAATCCTTTTGAGGCAAAGGACAGGCCAAAATGGTCTCTTATGATAAGCAGAGCGTTCTCGAGGGTACACGGAATTTCATCTAGTCACTTTCACCATGTCGGTTCGATTTGTGTTCGCTACTTTGATAATTTGATATGTGGGTGGACCAGTGCTTAGGCACTGTTTTTACTTGAACAAATCTCCTACTTATGATTAACCCTCCCACAAGCATCCGCAACTACGAGAAAAGTATTAAGAATAAATTCAAACCATAGCATTAAACTTTTGGATCCAATCGGTCCCTTACGGAATAGCGCTTAAACTGGGGGTTTAAGCCTCTGTCACTCTCGCGACCCATCATCTAATTTCTACTCCACAATGCATTCCCTTAGGCCGAAATATGGTGAAGTGTCATGTAGTCGACGTTCACATGACACCACTAAGGGAATCACAACATACATACTATCAAAGTATCGAACACATATCAAGTTCAAATGATTACTTGCAACATTATTTCTCCCGTGACCTCAAGAACAAAAGTAACTACTCGCAAATGATAAGAATGATCAAGATCAGAGGGGTATTAAATAGCATATTGGATTTGAACATATAATCTTCCACCAAATAAACAATATAGTAATCAACTACAAGATGTAACCAACACTACTAGTCACCCACAAGCACCAATCTATAGTTCCGGTAACAAGATTGAACACAAGAGATGAACTAGGGTTTGAGATGAGATGGTGTTGTTGAAGATGTTGATGGAGATAGCCCTCCCCAAGATGGGAGAGTTGTTGGTGATAATGATGACGATGATTTCCCCATCCCGGAGGGAAGTTCCATGTGACGCCCCTGATTCGATCGTACACTAATCATACACGCAAACATGTACGATCAAGATCAGGGACTCACGGGAAGATATCACAACACAACTCTAGACACAAATGGAAGTCATACAAGCTTCATATTACAAGCCAGGGGCCTCGAGGGCTCGAATACATAGCTCGAAAGCACAAGAGTCAGCGGAAGCAACAATATCTGAGTACAGACATAAGTTAAACAAGTTTTGCCTTAAGAAGGCTAGCACAAACATCAACGATCGAAGAGGCAAGGCCTCCTGCCTGGGACCTCCTAACTACTCCTGGTCGTCGGCGGGCTCCATGTAGTAGTAGACTCCAACTCAAAACTGATGTCACGGAGCCAATCACCAACATTAAGGGGATGAGATGAGCTGAAAAAGATGACAGTTGAGATGTGCAAAGTCTTGCAGAGTTACTGGGCTGGTTGCTGATTCATATTGGGACACGGAAACTCAGCCATGACTCCTTTCATGAACAGGCGACGGCCATGTATTCGGGCGGTCATGACCAGCGGGTCTAATCATCCTGCTTAACTAGAACATGGGGTAGTTCAGCAAGGGGTAAAGCAAGTGTATGGAGTCACTCATGAAGTAATCAGAACAATGAGCAAAGCAGTATGGACAAAGCAGTAGTCATTGAAGACATGCTGGTGCATATACGGAGCCAATTACACGTTGTTCATAAGAGTTCGGACAAGAGAACACCCTAGACATACTAGGCGACACGCATGCACGCGACAGAGGGATACCACAACGGGACATAGCAAATGCTACATCAACGTCGGAGAAAACAACTAGAGCGAGGAATTTGTAAGTGGCGACACAGGGTGGCCCTCGATAAGAGGATCCGGCGGTCAGTGAACATTGAGAAGCTGGTCTTGACCCACAATTCGAGAAAGGGATAACACAAATCTCTGGGTAGATGTGATTACGAGAACCTAATGTTAGAGTTAGCAAATCATTTAACCCGAATAGAGGAGAGATCAGAGTCCCAGAGTATAGACGAGGAGTAAAAGATCCTAGTACCACCCATTTGGCGACGTGGGCCTGTAAGCCACACAACCATGTTAGTAAAGGAGTTTTTCAAAGACTAGACTCAACTTCGGCCGAGGATTGGAAAGGGGGATCCTACAGGCAGTCGGCTCTGACACCAACTTGTGACGCCCCCGATTCGATCGTACACTAATCATACACGCAAACGTGTACGATCAAGATCAGGGACTCACGAGAAGATATCACAAAACAACTCTAGACAAAAATGAAAGTCATACAAGCTTCATATTACAAGCCAGGGGCCTCGAGGGCTCGAATACATAGCTCTAAAGCACAAGAGTCAGCGGAAGCAACAATATCTGAGTACAGACATAAGTTAAACAAGTTTTGCCTTAAGAAGGCTAGCACAAACATCAACGATCGAAGAGGCAAGGCCTCCTGCCTGGGACCTCCTAACTACTCCTGGTCGTCGGCGGGCTCCATGTAGTAGTAGGCACCCTCGGGGTAGTAGTCGTAGTCGGCGGGGGTGGCATCTAACTCCTGGGGGCCACCATCTGGTTGCATCAACTGGAAAGGAGAAGGAAGGGGGAAAAGGGGGGAACAAAGCAACCGTGAGTACTCATCCAAAGTACTCGCAAGCATCAGATCTACACTAAGTATGCATTGGTATCAAATGGAACGGCTATATCTGTGGACTAAACTGCAGAATGCCAGAATAGAGGGGGAAGGCCTAGCCTATCAAAGACTAGCATCTTCAAGCAGCTCCAAACATCTTGCACCATGTTGAAGAGTAAAGAATAGCAGTTTAATTAACAAGCATGTTGTAACATTAAGGCCCAGAGATCCTTCCTCGACTCCCTGCGACAAAGCAATCCCGGAGCCACATATCCATCATATATCAAGTATCCATTTCTAGTTGTATAAGATCAGGATACAAGTCTGAACGTCCATTACCGTGGACACGGTATTCGAATAAAGATCTTCCCTCCAGGGGTGCACCACGTTACCCAACATGCTCGATCACTCTGGCCGGACACACCTTTCTGGAGTCAATGCCCGGCCTCGGAAAACCAACACGTCGCAGCCCTACCTAGGCTCAGCAGAGAGGTCCCCGCCGGTCTACATCCTAAGCACTCCGGGGTCTTGGGCCCATCGCCCGCAGCACTCCGGGTCGTTGCGAGCAGGGTGGATACCAGCACCGCCTCGGATGGCCAGCACGATCCGACCATGCCGCACTGTTGAACTTGACGTCTGACAAAGCTTCGGCTGATACCACGACGCCGAGGCCCGTAACTATTCTCACGTGGTGGTTAGTGAGTAAAGGCCAGAGGCCAACTCAGAACAAATACCCAAACCTATTAGTGCATTATTAAAAGAAGTGACGGCTGTCGGGACAAGTCCGGAGCTATCACCCCCTCCCGGATGATACCGCTAAACAGCCAGCCACCACTGTCACATCGCACGGGTGCTCTCCAGGCCCGCCCGGCTTTCACAATGGTCTCCAGTAAAGTCAAGGTAACTGTGTGTCCAGACATCAAGTGGAAACCCCAAGGAATCACCCTCGGAGGATTCCACTCGATTTAATCATCCAGGTGAACGTAAGAGGAACCACCCTCGAGGTTCAAACTTGAGGTGTTGCACGACAGAGCCGTATCGGGAATGGTGAAAGAGGAACCACCCTCGATGACCACACCGAATAGCTACACTACAGAATTATCATCAGGAGTGCGTTAAGAGGGATCACCATCGGCACTCGATAGTAGCTCTGCAGAGTCGAGCAACAAAAGGGGCGTGTTGTGATGTGAGGTGTCGGGCTCTGGTTGTCGATCACGCTGATCGAGGCGTCGATGATGAAGCAGGGGCAACAAGGACAAGGTGGAGGTCACTGATGGATCACTAGCCAACCTATACTAAGCAGTTTAGGGTAAGCAGGTAGGTAACAATAGCAGGTACAAAAGCAGGCTATGCATCAGAATAGGAGTAAACAATAACAGTAGCAAAATCTAATGCAAGCATGAGAGTATAGAATGGGCGATATCCGAATGATCAAAGGGGGGGCTTGCCTGGTTGCTCAGACAAGAAGGAGGGTCATCGGTGACGTAGTCGATCATAGGGGCATCATCAGCGGTCTCGGGGTCTACCGGAGAGAAGAGGGGGAAGAAACAGTAAATACACGCAAACATATGCATAACATGACAATAAGCAGTGATAGAGGTGATCTAACATAGCGTTAGGCGATACTGGCGAAGGGTGAAAACATCCGGGAAAGTTTTCCCGGTTCCAGACGCCTGTCAAACAAATGAACCGGAGGGGAAAGGTTGCATGTTCGCTATGCTATGGACATGTGGCGGACGAACGGACCGCGTGTTCGGATTCGTCTCGTCGTTCTGAGCAACTTTCATGTACAAAGTTTTTCCATCCGAGCTACAGATGAATTACTAAGATTTTCTAAAGTTTTAATCATTTTCTAGGATTATTATTATTTAGCTAAATCAAAAAGGAATTGCTATGTCATCATGATGTCAGCATGACATCAGCGGTCAAAGTTGACCGTTGACCAGTCAAACTGACGTGTGGGTCCCGTTCGTCATAGGCTCAGAGTAATTAAGCAAGGTTAATTAGTTTTAACTAAAATATTAGATTAACTAATTTGAATTAGTTTAGTTAAACATAATTAATTAAGTAATTAACTAATTAGTTAATTAATTGCTATTTTTATTATATATTTATTTCTTTCATTTTTTTCAGGAAAGGGGGCGTGGGGCCCCGCTGTCAAGGGCCCATCGGCCATAGCGGCACGGGTTATCGCGAGGCACGGGCGCCGCCAGCCAGGGTCATCGAGGCCATGGCCTCGGCCGATGGCGGCCGTGTAGGGCGGCGCGGCGGGGAACGGAGCGGCGGTCGCATGTAGTGGCACGAAGCGCTGGGCGCACGGCGGCGGCGAAGGCGCAGCCCGCGCCGAGGGAATGCGGTGATGGCCGCGGGGCGAGGCGCGGAGGTGGGGTGGAGGCAGCGCGCGGGCCGCAACAGCAACGGATATTGCATCGCCGGCGGGAGCGGGCGCACGCACTGGGTGCGGCCGGCGCGCGGGTCAGGTGGCAACGGCGAGCGACGGACGAGGTCGTGGCACACGGGGTAGAGAGGAGAGGAGGAGGCCGCGACCCTCACCAGCGTTGGAGAGTAGAGGTGGCGGCGAGGCTCGATGTGGTCCGGCGGGGAGGAGGACGGCGACGGTTCGGCGACGGTGGCGGGAGGCAGTCCGACGAGGAGGAGATGAGGAGGTCCGGTGGGGAGGTCTGGCGACGGTGAGGCCTTCGGGCGGTGATGGTGGCGCACGGAAAGGTCCAGCGACGGTGACGAGGTGGCGGGGTGGCGCCGGAATGGGCATCACGGGCACGAGGCCGGGCCCTTGAGCGAGGGCAGGCGCCCAGATCAAGCAAGGGAGGGGGCTTGCGGGCTCGATCCAGATGGGATCGACAGAGAGAGAGACCAGGGAGAGATGGGGATCGTGGGGGGAGTGGTGGAGCGTGGAGAGATATTTTCTAGGACTAGGTCACGGGGGAGGGTTAGGTGTAGGCAGGAGGTGGGCCGACCTGGTGGGTTGAGGCCCAAGGGGGGGCACGGGGGCCAGCTGGGCTAGTCGGCCCAGTTGAGAGGGGGGCTTTTCTCCTTCTTCTTTTTTTACATTTTTAAAACTATTTTTCAAATTTTAGATACTGATTCCTATTTAGTTACCAAAGCAAATGAATTTAGTTGAGCTTGAAATTTGGCACAATATTCCAACGCAATATTTTGGAGTGGCACATAAAGTTTGGAGGCAATTGGAGTTAAATAAATAATTATTTATTTTGCAAAGGCCATTTAATTTACTGCTGGACCAAAAATTAACTCTCAGAGGCATTTTGAGAATTCAAAAGAGGTTTGGTTCCAACATGACAAATATCTAGGGATTATTTGCCACACTTTGAACATTTTAGTTTTTTTGTTTGGCAATTAGAATTTTGGAGTTTGGCTTGACTTTGAATTTGGACCGAATTTGAACCAACGTGAGTTTAACAACAGTATAATGATGACGTGGCATCATTAGCAGAGAATTACTATAGCTTAATTATCCGGGCGTCACAATTCTCCTCCACTACAAGAAATCTCATCCCGAGATTTTAGGAGGTTGAAGGAGAGAAAACGGGGTATTCATCTCGAAGACGATCCTCGAGTTCCCAAATGGCTTAATCTTCAAAAGGATTTGACCATTGAACTTTTAGAATTTTGACAGCCCTCTGACGGGTGCGACATTCAACTTGATCAAGAATGTGGACCGAATGCTCTCTGTAAGAGAGATCATCTTGCAGGGGTTGACTTTATAAGCCATGTGGTTGTTGCAATAAGACTTGCTACTTAGGGCATTGGCTATGACACTAGCCTTGCCAGGGGTATAAGAAATACCATAGTCATAGTCTGTAATTGTTTTCATACATCACTGCTTTCGGAGATCCAGATCTATCTGAGTAAACAGATACTTCCGACATTGATGATCGGTGAAGATCTTGCAACGATTACCAGAATGGAAATGTCGCCACAACTTTAGTGGAGATTTTATCATGTATCGTTCAAGGTCATGAACTAGGTAGTTCTTTTGGAGAGGCATGTTGGAATTCACAAACGGCTGGAGCGTTTTCAATTTTCTCAAAAGGAGAAGCATTTAACTCATTCAAGGAATAAATCCATGCTTCGGTATTTTGAACAAGATGAGCATGATAGCTTACTATTTCACTTGAAGGATACAGTAGACGAACGGTTTTAGTGGTGCAAATGATAGAAGCGGTATGTGTTTTCAATCATTCCATTTCAAAGGGGACGCTGCGACTAACCATGGTGGTTCGACATTGGCCTGAGGAATGCAGCTTGGAATTTTGCACAAGTGATGGCGGTTCCAACAGGTAAGGAATGCATGTGGCTGTTCTACCATTAAGCAAAGGGACCTTTCAGGTAATAAGTCGCGAAGGTGAGATAGTTGGAAGGGGCTACATCAGCAGACTCCAACTCAAAACTGATGTCACGGAGCCAATCACCAACATCAAGGGGCTGAGATGAGCTGAAGTAGATGACAGTTGAGATGCGCAAAGTCTTGCAGAGTTACTTGGCTGGTTGCTGATTCATATTGGGACGCGGAAACTCAGCCATGACTCCTTTCATGAACTGGCGACGGCTATGTATTCGGGCGGTCATGACCAGCGGGTCTAATCATCCTGCTTAACTGGAACATGGGGTAGTTCCGCAAGGGGTAAAGCAAGTGTATGTAGTCACTCATGAAGTAATCAGAACAATGAGCAAAGCAGTATGCACAAAGCAGTAGTCATTGAAGACATGCTGGTGCATATACGGAGCCAATTATACGTTGTTCATAAGAGTTCGGACAAGAGAACACCCTAGACATACTAGGCGACACGCATGCACGCGACAGAGGGATACCACAACGGGATATAGCAAATGCTACATCAACGTCGGAGAAAACAACTAGAGCGAGGAATTTGTAAGTGGCGACACAGGGTGGCCCTCGATAAGAGGATCCGGCGGTCAGTGAACATTGAGAAGCCGATCTTGGCCCACAATTTGAGAAAGGGGTAACACAAATCTCTGGGTAGATGTGATTACGAGAACCTAATGTTAGAGTTAGCAAATCATTTAACCCGAATAGAGGAGAGATCAGAGTCCCAGAGTATAGACGAGGAGTAAAAGATCCTAGTACCACCCATTTGGTGACGTGGGCCCGTAAGCCACACAACGATGTTAGTAAAGGAGTTTTTCAAAGACTAGACTCAACTTCGGCCGAGGAGTTGGAAAGGGGGATCCTACAAGCAGTCGGCTCTGATACCAACTTCTGACGCCCCCAATTCGACCGTACACTAATCATACACGCAAACGTGTACGATCAAGATCAGGGACTCACGGGAAGATATCACAACACAACTCTAGACACAAATGAAAGTCATACAAGCTTCATATTACAAGGCAGGGGCCTCGAGGGCTCGAATACATAGCTCGAAAGCACAAGAGTCAGCGGAAGCAACAATATCTGAGTACAGACATAAGTTAAACAAGTTTTGCCTAAAGAATGCTAGCACAAACATCAACGATCGAAGAGGCAAGGCCTCCTGCCTGGGACCTAACTTCTCCTGGTCGTCGACGGGCTCCACGTAGTAGTAGGCACCCTCGGGGTAGTAGTCGTAGTCGGCGGGGGTGGCATCTAACTCCTGGGGGCCACCATCTGGTTGCATCAACCGGAAAGGAGAAGGAAGGGGAACAAAGCAACTGTGAGTACTCATCCAAAGTACTCGCAAGCATCAGATCTACACTAAGTATGCACTGGTATCAAATGGAAGGGTTGTATCTGTGGACTAAACTGCAGAATGCCAGAATAGAGGGGGAAGGCCTAGCCTATCGAAGACTAGCATCTTCAAGAAGCTCCAAGCATCTTGCAGCATGTAGAAGAGTAAAGAATAGAAGTTTAATTAACAAGCATGTTGTAACATTAAGGCCCAGAGATCCTTCCTCGACTCCCTGCGAGAAAGCAATCCCGGAGCCACATATCCATCATATATCAAGTATCCATTTCTAGTTGTATAAGATCAGGATACAAGTCTGAACGTCCAT
The DNA here is from genome assembly GCA_021605145.1 of Aegilops bicornis. Classification (NCBI taxonomy): domain Eukaryota; kingdom Viridiplantae; phylum Streptophyta; class Magnoliopsida; order Poales; family Poaceae; genus Aegilops; species Aegilops bicornis. The sequence goes on along the minus strand of CM038674.1, from coordinate 149,477,560 downwards.
TACCATGAACACGGTATGAATAAAGATCTTCCCTGCAGGGGCGCACCACGTTACCCAACACGCTCGATCACTCTGGCCGGACACACCTTTCTGGAGTCAGTGCCCGGCCTCGGAAGATCAACACGTCGTAGCCCTACCTAGGCTCAGCAGAGAGGTCCCCGCCGGTCTACATCCTAAGCACTCCGGGGTCTTGGGCCCATCGCCCGCAGCACTCTAGGTCGTTGCGAGCAGGGTGGATACCAACACCGCCTCGGATGGCCAGCACGATCCGACCGTGCCGCACTGCTGAACTGGACGTCTGACAAAGCTTCGGCTGATACCATGACGCCGAGGCCCATAACTATTCTCACGTGGTGGTTAGTGCGTAAAGGCCATAGGCCAACTCAGAACAAATACCCAAACCTGTTAGTGCATTATTAAAAGGAGTGACGGCTGTCGGGACAAGTCCGGAGCTATCACCCCCTCCCGGGTGATACCGCTAAACAGCCAACCGCCACTGTCACATCGCACGGGTGCTCTCCGGGCCCGCCCGGCTTTCACAACGGTCTCCTGTAAAGTCCAGGTAACTGTGTGTCCAGACATCAAGGGGAAAACCCAAGGAATCACCCTCGAAGGATTCCACTCGGTGTAATCATCCAGGTGAACGTAAGAGGAACCACCCTCGAGGTTCACACTTGAGGTGTTACGCAGCGAGCCGTATCGGGAATGGTGAAAGAGGAACCACCCTCGATGACCACACCGAATAGCTACACTACAGAATTATCATCAGGAGTGCGTTAAGAGTGATCACCATCGGCACTCGATAGTAGCTCTGCAGAGTGGAGCAACAAAAGGGGCGTGATGTGATGTGAGGTGTCGGGCTCTGGTCGTCGATCACGCTGATCGAGGCGTCGATGATGAAGTAGGGGCAACAAGGACAAGGTGGAGGTCACTGATGGATCACTAGCCAACCTATACTAAGCAGTTTAGGGTAAGAAGGTAGGTAACAATAGCAGGTACAAAAGCAGGCTATGCATCAAAATATGAGCAAACAATAACAGTAGCAAAATCTAATGCAAGCATGAGAGTACAGAATGGGCGATATCCGAATGATCAAAGGGGGGGCTTGCCTGGTTCCTCAGACAAGAAGGAGGGTCATCAGTGACGTAGTCGATCATAGGGGCATCAGCAGCGGTCTCGGGGTCTACCGGAGAGAAGAGGGGGAAGAAACAGTAAATACAAGCAAACATATGCATAACATGAAAATAAGCAGTGATAGAGGTGATCTAACGTAGCGTTAGGCGATACTGGCGAAGGGTGAAAACATCCAGGAAAGTTTTCCCGGTTCCGGACGTTTGTCAGACAAATGAACCGGAGGGGAAAGGTTGCATGTTCGCTATGCTAGGGACGTGTGGCGGATAAAAGGACCGTGTGTTGGGATTCGTCTCGTCGTTCTGAGCAACTTTCATGTACAAAGTTTTTCCATCCGAGCTACAGATGAATTACTAAGATTTTCTAAAGTTTTAATCATTTTCTAGGATTATTATTGTTTAGCTAAATCGAAAAAGAATTACTGTGTCATCATGATGTCAGCACGACATCAGCGGTCAAAGTTGACCGTTGACCAGTCAAACTGACGTGTGGGTCCCGTTCGTCATAGGCTCAGAGTAATTAAGCAAGGTTAATTAGTTTTAACTAAAAGATTAGATTAACTAATTTGAATTAGTTTAGTTAAACATAATTAATTGAGTAATTAAGTAATTAATTAATTAATTAATATTTTTATTATATATTTATTTCTTTCTTTTTTTCAGGAAAGGGGGCGTGGGGCCCCGCTGTCAAGGGCCCATCGGCCATAGCGGGCACGGGTTATCGGGCGGGGGCACGGGCGCTCGCCCAGCAGGGTCATCGAGGCCATGGCCTCGGCCGATGGCGGCCGTGTAGGGTGGCTGTGCAGGGCGCACGTGCGGCAGTGAAGGCGCAGCCTCGGTGCGGCGAGGGGAAGGCGGTAATGGCCGCGGGGCGAGGCGCGGAGGTGGGGCGCAGGTAGCGCGCGGGCTGCAACAGCAGCGGATAGAGTACCATCGGCGGGAGCGGCACACGCACTGGGTGCGGCCCGCGCGCGGGTCAGGTGGCAACGGCAAGCGACGGACGAGGTCGTGGCACACGCGGTAGAGAGGAGACGAGGAGGACGCGACCCTCACCAGCGTTGGAGAGTAGAGGTGGCGGCGAGGCTCGATGTGGTCCCGCGAGGAGGAGGACGGCGACGGTTCTTCGACGATGGCGGGGAGGCAGTCCGACGAGGAGGAGATGAGCAGGTCCGGTGGGGAGGTCCGGCGACGGCGAGGCCTTCGGGCGGTGATGGTGGCGCACGGCAAGGTCCATCGACGGTGACGAGGTGGCGGGGTGGCGCCGGAATGGGCATCACGGGCATGGGGCCGGGCCCTTGAGCGAGGGCAGGCGCCCAGATCAAGTAGGGGAGGGGGCTTGCGGGCTCCATCCAGATGGGATCGACAAAGAGAGAGACCTGGGAGAGATTCGTGGGGGGAGTGGTGGAGCGTGGAGAGATATTTTCTGGGACTAGGTCACGAGGGAGTGTTAGGTGTAGGCAGGAGGTGGGCCGGCCTGGTGGGTTGAGGCCCAAGGGGGCAGGGGCCACCGGGCGGTCGGCCCGATTGAGAGGGCGGATCTTCTCCTTCTTCTTTTTTTACATTTTTAAAACTATTTTTCAAATTTCAGATACTGATTCCTATTTAGTTACCAAAGCAAATGAATTTAGTTGAGCTTGAAATTTGGCACAATATTAACGCAATATTTTGGAGTGGCACATAAAGTTTGGAGGCAATTGGAGTTAAATAAATAATTATTTATTTTGCAAAGACCATTTAATTTACTGCTAGACCAAAAATTAACTCTCAGGGGCATTTTGATAATTCAAAAGAGGTTTGGTTCCAACATGACAAATATCCAGGGATTATTTGCCACACTTTGAACATTTTAGTTTTCGTGTTTGGCAATTTGAAGTTTGGAATTTGACTTGACTTTGAATTTGGACCGAATTTGAACCAACGTGAGTTTAACAACAGTATAATGATGACATGGCATCATTAGCAGAGAATTACTGTAGCTTAATTATCCGGGCATCACAATTCTCCTCCACTACAAGAAATCTCGTCCCGAGATTTTAGGAGGTTGAAGGAGAGAAAACGGGGTATTCATCTCGAAGACTATCCTCGAGTTCCCAAATGGCTTCATCTAAAGAAGGATTTGACCATTGAACTTTGAGAATTTTGACAGCGCTCTGACGGGTGCGACATTCAACTTGATCAAGAATGTGGACCGAATGCTCTCTCTAAGAGAGATCATCTTGCAGGGGTTGACTTTATAAGCCATGTGGTTGTTGCAATAAGACTTGCGACTTAGGGCATTGGCTATGACACTAGCCTTGCCAGGGGTATAAGAAATACCATAGTCATAGTCTGCAATTGTTTTCATACATTGCTGCTTTTGGAGATCCGGATCTAGCTGAGTAAACAGATACTTCAGACATTGATGATCGGTGAAGATCTTGCAACGATTACCAGAATGGAAATGTCGCCACAACTTTAGTGGAGATTTTACTGTAGCACGTTCAAGGTCATGGACTAGGTAGTTCTTTTGGAGAGGCATGTTGGAATTCACAAACGGCTGGAGCGTTTTCAATTCTCTCAAAAGGAGAAGCATTTAACTCATTCAAGGAATAAATCCAGGCTTCGGTATTTTGAACAAGATGAGCATGATAGCTTACTATTTCACTTGAAGGATGCGGTAGACGAACGGTTTTAGTGGTGCAAATGATAGAAGCGGTATGTGTTTTCAATCATTCCATTTCAACGGGGATGCTGCGACTAACCATGGTGGTTCGACATTGGCCTGAGGAATGCAGCTTGGAATTTTGCACAAGTGATGGCGGTTCCAACAGGTAAGGAATGCATGTGGCTGTTCTACCATTAAGCAAAGGGACCTTTCAGGTAATAAGTCGCGAAGGTGAGATAGTTGGAAGGGGCTACATCAGCAGACTCCAACTCAAAACTGATGTCACGGAGCCAATCACCAACATCAAGGGGCTGAGATGAGCTGAAGTAGAGGATAGTTGAGATGTGCAAAGTCTTGCAGAGTTACTGGGCTGGTTGCTGATTCATATTGGGACGCGGAGACTCATCCATGACTCCTTTCATGAACTGGCGACGGCCATGTATTCGGGCGGTCATGACCAGCGGGTCTAATCATCCTGCTTAACTTGAACATGGGGTAGTTCAGCAAGGGGTAAAGCAAGTGTATGGAGTCACTCATGAAGTAATCAGAACAATGAGCAAAGCAGTATGCAAAAAGCAGTAGTCATTGAAGACATGCTGGTGCATATACGGAGCCAATTATACGTTGTTCATAAGAGTTCGGACAAGAGAACACCCTAGACATACTAGGCGACACGCATGCACGCGACAGAGGGATACCACAACGGGACATAGCAAATGCTACATCAACGCCGGAGAAAACAACTAGAGCGAGGAATTTGTAAGTGGCGACATAGGGTGGCCCTCGATAAGAGGATCCGGCGGTCAGTGAACATTGAGAAGCCGATCTTGGCCCACTATTCGAGAAAGGGGTAACACAAATCTCCGGGTAGATGTGATTACGAGAACCTAATGTTAGAGTTAGCAAATCATTTAACCCGAATAGAGGAGAGATCAGAGTCCCAGAGTATAGACGAGGAGTAAAAGATCCTAGTACCACCCATTTGACGACGTGGGCCCGTAAGCCACACAGCCATGTTAGTAAAGCAGTTTTTCAAAGACTAGACTCAACTTCAGCCGAGGAGTTGGAAAGGGGGATCCTACAAGCAGTTGGCTCTGATACCAACTTGTGACTCCCCCGATTCGACCGTACACTAATCATACACGCAGACGTGTACAATCAAGATCAGGGACTCACGGGAAGATATCACAACACAACTCTAGACACAAATGAAATTCATACAAGCTTCATATTACAAGCCAGGGGCCTCGAGGGCTCGAATACATAGCTCGAAAGCACAAGAGTCAGCGGAAGCAACCATATCTGAGTACAGACATAAGTTAAACAAGTTTTGCCTTAAGAAGGCTAGCACAAACATCAACGATCGAAGAGGCAAGGCCTCCTGCTGGGACCTCCTAACTACTCATGGTCGTCGGCGGGCTCCACGTAGTAGTAGGCACCCTCGGGGTAGTAGTCGTAGTCGGCGGGGGTGGCATCTAACTCCTGGGGGCCACCATCTGGTTGCATCAACCGGAAAGGAGAAGGAAGGGGGAAAAGGGGGAACAAAGCAACCGTGAGTACTCATCCAAAGTACTCGCAAGCATCAGATCTACACTAAGTATGCATTGGTATCAAATGGAAGGGTTGTATCTGGGGACTGAACTGCAGAATGCCAGAATAGAGGGGGAAGGCCTAGCCTATCAAAGACTAGCCTTCAAGCAGCTCCAAGCATCTTCCAGAATGTAGAACAGTAAAGAATAGCAGTTTAATTAACAAGCATGTTGTAACATTAAGGCCCAGAGGTCCTTCCTCGACTCCCTACGAGAAAGCAATCCCGGAGCCACATATCCATCATATATCAAGTATCCATTTCTAGTTGTATAAGATTAGGATACAAGTCTGAACGTCCATTACCGTGGACACATTATTCGAATAAAGATCTTCCCTGCAGGGGTGCACCACGTTACCCAACACGGTCGATCACTCTGGCCGGACACACCTTTCTGGGGTCAATGCCCGGCCTCGGAAGATCAACATGCCGCAGCCCTACGTAGGCTCAGCAGAGAGGTCCCCGCCGGTCTACATCCTGAGCACTCCGGGGTCTTGGGCCCATTGCCCGCAGCACTCCGGGTCGTTGCGAGCAGGGTGGATACCAGCACCGCCTCGGATGGCCAGCATGATCCGACCGTGCCACACTGCTGAACTGGACGTCTGACAAAGCTTCGGCTGATACCACGACGCCGAGGCCCATAACTATTCTCGCGTGGTGGTTAGTGCGAAAAGGCCAGAGGCCAACTCAGAACAAATACCCAAACCTGTTAGTGCATTATTAAAAGGAGTGATGGCTGTCGGGACAAGTCCGGAGCTATCACCCCTCCCGGGTGATACCGCTAAACAGCCAGCCGCCACTGTCACATCGCACGGGTGCTCTCCGGGCCCACCCGGCTTTCACAACGGTCTCCAGTAAAGTCAAGGTAACTATGTGTCCAGACATCAAGGGGAAAACCCAAGGAATCACCCTCGGAGGATTCCACTCGATGTAATCATCCAGGTGAACGTAAGAGGAACCACCCTCGAGGTTCACACTTGAGGTGTTACCTGACGAGCCGTATCGTGAATGGTGAAAGAGGAACCACCTCGATGACCACACCGAATAGCTACACTACAGAATTATCATCAGGAGTGCGTTAAGAGGGATCACCCTCGGCACTCGATAGTAGCTCTGTAGAGTCGAGCAACAAAAGGGGCGTGATGTGATGTGAGGTGTCGGGCTCTGGTCGTTGATCACGCTGATCGAGGCGTCGATAATGAAGCAGGGGCAACAAGGACAAGGTGGAGGTCACTGATGGATCACTAGCCAACCTATACTAAGCAGTTTAGGGTAAGAAGGTAGGTAACAATAGCAGGTACAAAAGCAGGCTATGCATCAGAATAGGAGCAAACAATAACAGTAGCAAAATATAATGCAAGCATGAGAGTATAGAATGGGCGATATGCGAATGATCAAAGGGGGGGCTTGCCTAGTTGCTCAGACAAGAAGGAGGGTCATCGGTGACGTAGTCGATCATAGGGGCATCAGCAGCGGTCTCGGGGTCTACCGGAGAGAAGAGGGGGAAGAAACAGTAAATACACGCAAACATATGCATAACATGACAATAAGCAGTGATAGAGGTGATCTAACGTAGCGTTAGGCGATACTGGCGAAGGGTGAAAACATCCGGGAAAGTTTTCCCGGTTCTGGACGTCTGTCAGACAGATGAACCAGAGGGGAAAGGTTGCATGTTCGCTATGCTAGGGACGTGTGGCGGACGAACGGACCGCACGTTCGAATTTGTCTCGTCGTTCTGGGCAACTTTCATGTACAAAGTTTTTCCATTCGAGCTACAAATGAATTACTATGAATTTCTAAAGTTTTAATCATTTTCTAGGATTATTATTATTTAGCTAAATCGAAAAATAATTACTATGTCATCATGATGTCAGCACGACATCAGCTGCCAAAGTTGACCGTTGACCAGTCAAACTGACGTGTGGGTCCCGTTCGTCATAGGCTAAGAGTAATTAAGCAAGGTTAATTAGTTTTAACTAAAAGATTAGATTAACTAATTTGAATTAGTTTAGTTAAACATAATTAATTAAGTAATTAACTAATTAATAATAAATTTATTATATATTTATTTCTTTCTTTTTTTAGGAAAGGGGGCGTGGGGCCCCGCTGTCAAGGGCCCATTGGCCATAGCGGGCACGGGTTATCGAGGCGAGGCACGGGCGCCGCCAGAGGTCATCAAGGCCATGGCCTCGGCCGATGGCGACCGTGTAGGGCGGCGTCGGGGAACGGGCGACCGGCCAGGTCTTGAGGCACGGGCGCTGGAGCACGGCGACGGGCGAAGGCGCAGTTCGCGCGGGCGAGGGGAAGGCGGTGATGGCTGCGGGGCGAGGCGCGGAGGTGGGGCGCAGGCAGTGCGCGGGCCGCAACAGCAGCGGATAGAGCACCGCCGGCGGGAGCGGGCGCACGCATTGGGTGTGGCTGGCGTGCGGGTCAGGTGGCAACGGCGAGCGACGGACGAGGTCGTGGCACACGGGATAGAGAGGAAAGGAGGAGGGCGCGACCCTCACCGGCGTTGGAGAGTAGAGGTGGCGGCGAGGCTCGATGTGGTCCGGCAGGGAGGAGAACGGCGACGATTTGGCGACGGTGGCGGCGAGGCAGTCCGACGAGGAGGAGATGAGGAGGTCCGGTGGGGAGGTCCGGCGATGGCGAGGCCTTCGGGCGGTGATGGTGGCGCACGGCAAGGTCCAGCGACGGTGACGAGGTGGCGGGGTGGCGCCGGAATGGGCGTCAGGGGCACGGGGCCGGGCCCTTGAGCGAGGGCAGGCGCCCAAATCAAGCAGAGGAGGGGGCTGGCGGGCTCGATCCAGATGGGATCGACAGAGAGAGAGAGACCAGGGAGAGATGGGGATTGTGGGGGGGGGAGTGGTGGAGCGTGGAGAGATATTTTCTGGGACTAGGTCACGAGGGAGTGTTAGGTGTAGGCAGGAGGTGGGCCGGCCTGGTGGGTTGAGGCCCAAGGGGGGGCACGGGGGCCAGCTGGGCCAGTCGGCCCAGTTGAGAGGGGGGATTTTCTCCTTCTTCTTTTTTTACATTTTTAAAACTATTTTTCAAATTTTAGATACTGATTCTTATTTAGTTACCAAAGCAAATGTATTTAGTTGAGCTTGAAATTTGGCACAATATTCCAACGCAATATTTTGCAGTGGCACATAAAGTTTGTAGGCAATTGGAGTTAAATAAATATTTATTTATTTTGCAAAGGCCATTTAATTTACTGCTGGACCAAAAATTAACTCTCAGGGGCATTTTGAGAATTCAAAAGAGGTTGGTCCCAACATGACAAATATCCAGGGATTATCTGCCACACTTTGAACATTTTAGTTTTCATGTTTGGCAATTTGAATTTTGGAGTTTGACTTGACTTTGAATTTGGACCGAATTTGAACCAACGTGAGTTTAACAACATTACTAATGATGATGTGGCATCATTAGCATAGAATTACTGTAGCTTAATTTTCCGGGCGTCACATTCCACCAGCAGAATTGCTCTGCCGGAGGGCAAAAGTCCTCCTGTTTAAGTTCCGCCTCGAGACGGCGGTGCTCCGTCCTGAAAGTCCTCTCCTTATTTTTTATCTAGGTGAAAATGACTTATATACCAGAAGATGGGCACCGGAGGTGGGCCTGGGTGAGCACAACCCACTAGGGCGCGCCTGGGCTCCTTGGCGCGCCCAGGTGGGTTGTGCCCACCTGGTGGGCCCCCTCTGGTAGTTATTTGCTCCAATATTCATAATATATTTGATAAAAAATCTCCGTGAAGTTTCATCTTGTTTGGAGTTGTGCAGAATAGGTGGCGTGGCGTAGCTTTTCTAGGTCCAGATTTTGAGCTGCCGGAATTCTCCCTCTTTGTGTATACCTTGCATATTATGAGAGAAAAGGCATTAGAATTACTCCAAAAAGCATTATTATGGATAGAAGCATCATAAATATCAGTGGGCAAACGTGATGCAAAATGGACGTATCAGGGAGTAGTTCACCCTCGGGGCTGAGGGTATGTTCTAGTAGCTATGTGTTTGATCACTCTGTCATTCTTGATTGGCACGATCTTGATGTACCGCGAGCTTTGCTAATATAGTTGGATTTTATGATGTTCTTCCCCTCTACCTTCTTGTGATGAATTGAGTCATGCTCTTTGTTGGATTGAGTATTGGATTTGAGAACACTTGATGTATGTCTTGCGATGGGATATCTGTGGTGACAATGGGATGTTCTAATGATTCACTTGATGTATGTTTTGGCACTCAACTCGTGGATTCCCGAGGTGACATTGGGGTAATCTATGCATAGGGGTTGATGCACGTTTTCGTCCTACGTTCTCTGATAGAAACTTTGGAGTGACTCTTTGTCGCACATCGAGGGATTGCCATATGATTAATTTATGTTATCATTGTTGAGAGAATTTTCACTAGTGAAAGTATGAACCCTAGGCCTTGTTTTCAAGCATTGCAATACCGTTTTTGCTCACTTTTTTTACTAGTTACCTTGCTGTTTTTATATTTTCATATTACGAAAACCTATATCTACTATCCATATTACACTTGTATCACCATCTCTTCACCAAACTAGTGCACATATACAATTTACCATTGTATTTGGTGTGTTGGGGACACAAGAGACTCTTTGTTATTTGGTTGCAGGGTTGTTTGAGAGAGACCATCTTCATCCTACGCCTCACACGGATTGATAAACCTTAGGTCATCCACTTGAGGGAAAATTGCTACTGTCCTACAAAACTCTGCGCTTGGAGACCCAACAAGAGTCTACAAGAAGAAGGTTGCAATAGTAGACATCAAGCTCTTTTCTGGCGCTGTTGCCAGGAGGTGAGTGCTTGAAGGTATATCTTTAGATCTTGCACATGAATCTTTTAGTTTCTTGTTTTATCACTAGTTTAGTCTACAAAAAGAAAACTACAAAAAGAATGGAATTGAGGCCGCCTCATATGCTTCATCTTTATAATGTCTTTCTTGAAAACGATGGATCAGAAAATTGTGCCAAAGTGTTAGAAGAAGAAGTCAATAAAATGTCTGGCACTAAATCTTTGAGTGATGAGCATGATTATAATGTTGTTAGTATGAATTCCTTGAATATCCATGATGCTAATGATATGCAAAGCCATAAGCTTGGGGATGCTATGTTTGATGAAGATGATATTTTTAGTCCCCCAAGTTTTGATGAGAAAATTTATTATGATGAAAGCATGCCTCCTATTTATGATGATTATATTGATGAAAGTGGGTTTGGAAGAGTGTAAACTCTAGTAAATAATGATCCCACTATTTTGGAGGGTGTTGAATGTTTTTGTTACAATTATGAAAGTGGATTTGGAGAGGTCATGACTTTATTTAATGATGATTCCACTATTTCGGAAGAGGTTCCAATTGATTATGAGAACAAAGTTGCTATATATGATGATTATTGTGATGACATGTATGTTATAAAGAATAATGATAACCATGAAACTTTTCATCATGATTTTAATTTTCTATTGGATATGCCTCACATAGTTATTTTGTTGAGTTTGCTCTGACTACTATTCATGAGAAAGAATTTGCTTATGTGGAGAGTAATAAAACTTCTATGCTTGTGGATCATGAAAAGAATGCCTTATGTGATAGTTATATTGTTGAATTCCTTCATGATGCTACTGAAAATTATTATGAGAGAGGATATATGCTTTTACATATTGCAATAATATCAAGTTTCCTCTCTATGTGTTGAAAGTTTTGAAGTCATGCTTGTTTTGCCTTCCTATGCTAGTTGATTCTTGTTCCCATAAATTGTTTGCTCACAAAATCCCTATGCATAGGAAGTGGGTTAGGCTTAAATGTGTTAGTCATATGCTTCATGATGCCGTCTTTCTATTTCAATTCTTATCTTTTATGTGAGCATCATTGAAATCATCATGCCTAGCTAGAAAGGCATTAAAGAAAAGCGCTTGTTGGGAGACAACCCAACATTTACCCCTACTGTTTTTGTGTTTACACATGATTAAGATACTGTATTAATCATGTTTTATAGCTTTTATTTCAATAAAGTGACAAGTAAAGCCTTTGGGATAGTGTGGATGATTGTTGATTTGATTCTGTGAGAAAACAGAAACTTTTGCGCCCAGTAAGATAATTGATGTGATCTTCTGGAGCGACAAAAAATTCTGAATTTTTTCCACTTTATTTACATACAAATTGCCTACATTTTCCTAATTGTTCAGAATTTTTGGAGTAGCAGATGTGCGGTCAGAGTGCAAATTACTATAGACTGTTCTGTTTTTGACAGATTCTGTTATCAATGCATAATTTTCTTTTTTATGGTTTCTATTGCTTATATTGCTTAATATAAATTGTGGCGATGATAAGGTACAGTAGGCATCATGTGAAAACAATTATGAATCTTGTCTTTGACAGTACCCAAGTGAATGATTTGCTTTTTATCATAGTAACCTATCTCACGAAGTTCCTTTAAGTTTTGTGTGATTGAAGTTTTCAAGTTTTGGGTGAGATGTCGATATGAGAAGAATAAGGAGTGGAAAGGCCCTAATATTGGGGATTCCCAAAGCACCCCAAGGTAATATTCATGGAAGATCCAAGCAACTAAGCTTTGGGATGCCCCCGAAGGCATCCCCTCTTTTCGTCTTCAACATTATCGGTAACCTCACTTGGAGCTATATTTTTATTCATCACATGATATGAGTTTTGCTTGGAGCATCATTTTATTTTAGTTTTATTTGCTTGCTGCTATTTATAATAATGTTTTCCATCTTTTAGTTCAATAAAAAGGTCAAGTATAGCCTTTACCATGCTTATTTTACAAATTTATACTTTGATGTTTTGAAAACGGAAAGTTTTCTATCATTGTCTGAATTCTTACGGAAAGTCAGAACGTGATAAAATCTTGAAATTTTTACACTAATGAGTAGCAACAAATTTTCTACAGTGTGGTAACTTTTCAGAATTTTTGGAGTTCGATAAGTATGAATACTCTTGCATTCTTTATAGACTGTTCTGTTTAGATAGATTGCTGTTATGTTTGCATTGTTTACATATGTTTGCTTGTTTAATGATTCTATTTGAGGATACGAGTGTTAAATAGGCAGAGGCATTTAGTATGCAATGTTAAATAATAATTTTAGTGATTTGCTACAGTGGATAATGATAAGGTTTTGCATTGATTTATACTAACTTATTTCATGAGTTCTTATTGAGTTTTGTGTGGATGAAGTTTTTAAGAATTAGGGAAACCGTGATATGAAAGGAATTAAGGAGACACGAAAGCTCAAGACTGGGGATGCCCAAGGCATCCCTAGTTAATATTTCAAGAAGTCTCAAGAATCTAAGCTTGGGGATGCCCCGATTGGCATCCCACCTTTCTTTTTCAAGAATGATCAGTCAGTTTTGGTTGAGCCTAAGTTTTTTCTTCTTCACATGATATGTGCTATCCTTGGAACGTCATTTTATTTTGTTTTGCTTTATGTTTGAATAAAATACTTAAGATCTGAAATTCTTAAATGAGAGAGAGTCTTCACATAGCTACTTAATTATTTGACTACTCATTGACCTTCACTTATGTCTTTTTGGAGTAGTTTGTCATGAACTCTCATGCTTATATTATTTTGAGAGTCTTATAGTCTACAAGAATAAGTTGTGTAGTAGACATCAACGCCTACGATTGAAACTGGGTCCTGTTCATCGGGAGGGGTGTGGCATACCGTAAAACGGGAGTCCACGGGCTACTGTTCATCCACCATCGACTTCCTCCAGCCTCCACCTGCTACTATTCATCCACCATCGACTTTCTCCAAGCTCCACCAGCTACTGTTCATCCACGAGCTACGTTTCATCCCGCCTCCACCGGATCCTTTTCGACCAGCCCCCATGGGGTCCTGTTCATCCACCCCCAACCGGTTGGGGTGTGTGGCAACCTCCTTGGTTTCCTATTCATCCAGTGGCAACCGCCTACTACAATGGGGTCCTATTCATCCAGCGACAACCGCCTACACACGGCCGGGGTATTTTTCATCCAACCCCCACCGGGAACTATTCATGCACAACCAACCAACCGACTGCTGGACTCAGCATGTCTCGACTTGTTGTACATATCATGCGTGTGGCAGCAACGGGCATTGTTCATCTAGAGGCAACATAACCGGCCGGCTAGCTCTGCGTCTCGCACGGGGTTCGATTGGCTTCAGTAAGCAGCAACAACGCTCGATCGAGTTCAGTTAGCAGCGACGGAGTCGGTTGGGTTCAGTTAGCAACGAAGGGATCGATCAATCGGTTTCAGTACGTAGAAGTGCGATCGCTTGGGTTCAGTAGGCGAACGCATCGCTCGGGTTCAGTTATAGAGAACACGACTCGCGCCACGCACGCGTATGAGAGAGAAATGCGCAAACCGCACTGCATCTCTTGGCCCCGACCACCCACCGTAGACGGGAACTCCACGAAAATTTCCTCGCCCTCACTGCTACCAAGATTTTTTATGTCATGGACGGCCCAAAGAATGTCATGCATGTGCGTCCCTAGCCCGCCCAGGACAAAAACCCATTTTCTGTCATGATTTTTGTCATAGAAGTAGGAGCCCACCACATCTAGGATGATACGTGTTTCTGTCACAATTATCGTCATAGAAGTGTCATAACCATGACAGAAAAAGTTTTCGTTCAGGCCATAATGTCACAGATGTGTGTTCTATTTGTAGTGTGATGACTCAACAATAAAAGTAAATAACATAAAAGTAAATGGATAGGACCTTCGCAAAGGGAAGCAGAGATTTGCAGAGGTGCCAGAGCTCGAAACTTAAATCAAAGATGAATACAATTTCGAGTGGTGTGCCTTTCCTGTCAACGTCACGACCAAGTATTTCAATATCTTCCATGCTAAACACATTATCCGCGGTTCCCAAGTGGAAATGTAAATGTTTACTCCCTCTCAACCATACAAACACAAGCCATGGCTAGGTGAATTCAGGGTGCCCTCCATACAATCAACTTTCTGGGGGAGTTTGTTTCATTATTTTTCTTTATTTTGTTTATAGGACTGGGCATCCCTATTTCCAGCCTCTCTCGTGCAATGACAAGTAAATAAACACCCATCTTGAGAATAACCTGCTTAGCATGGAAGATACTGACCACCCCCTGTCCCTCCATGAGCGGTACAGGCACACAAAACATATGATTATTTGAATGATTAGAAGTGGCACATGCAAATTTACTTGGAACGAGAGAGTAATACCGCATACAGGTAGATATAGTGGACTCATCTGGAACAACTTTGGCTTAAGGATTTTGGATGTACAAGAAGTATTCCCGATTAGTACAGGAGAAGGCTGATACGTCTCCAACGTATCTATAATTTTTTATTGTTCCATGCTGTTATATTATCATTCTTGGATGTTTTATAGTCATTTTATATCATTTTTGGGACTAACCTATTGACATAGTGCCAAGTGCCAGTTGCTGTTTTTTTGCTTGTTTTTTACATCGCAGGAAATCAATACCAAACGGAGTCCAAATGCCGCAAAACTTTTTGGATATTTTTTTGGACCAGAAGACATCCAGTGGGCAAAAAAAGTACTGAAGAGGGAGCCCGAGGTGAGAACAAGACACCAGGGCGCGCCTGGAGGCCCAGGCGCGCCCTGGTGGGTTGTGCCCACCTCGTTGGCCTCCCGCACCGCCTCTCTGCTCTATAAATACCCCAATATTTCAGAAACCCTAGGGGAGTCAACGAAAATCAATTCCAGCCGCCACAAGTTCCAGAACCACCAGATCCAATCTAGACACCATCACGGAGGGGTTCATCATGCCCATTGGTGCCTCTCTGATGATGCGTTAGTAGTTCATTCTGGACCTACGGGTCCGTAGTTAGTAGCTAGATGGCTTCCTCTCTCTCTTTTGATTCTCAATACAATGGTCTCTTGGAGATCCATATGATGTAACACTTTTTGCAGTGCGTTTGTTGGGATCCGATGAACTTTGAGTTTATGATTAGATCTATGTTTTTATCCATGAAAGTTATTTGAGTCTTTTGATCTCTTATATGCATGATTACTTATAGCCTCGTATTTCTTCTCCAATATTTGAGTTTTGTTTGGCCACCTTGATCTATTTACCTTGCAATGGGAAGAGGTGCTTTGTAATGGGTTCGATCTTATAGTGCTTGACCCAGTGACAGAAGGGAAACCGATACGTATGTATCGTTGCTATTAAGGATAACAAGATGGGGTCTATTTCTAGATAAATAGATCTTGTCTACATCATGTCATCGTTCTTATTGCATTACTCCGTTTCTCCATGAACTTAATACACTAGATGCATGCTGGATAGCGGTCGATGTGTGGAGTAATAGTAGTAGATGCAGGCAGGAGTCGGTCTATTAATCTCGGATGTGATGACTATATAATGATCATTGTGCCTAGATATCGTCATGATTATTTCAAGTTCTACCAATTGCTCAACAGTAATTTGTTTACCCACCGTTTGCTATTCTTCTCAAGAGAAGCCACTAGTGAAATCTACGTCCCCTGGGTCTCTTCTTTATTATATTTGCCTTCGCGATCTATTTTTATTTGCTTTTATTTTTATATCTGTTAATCCAAAAATACCAAAATACTTTGCTGCGCTTTATTTTATTTGTGATCTATTTATTCAATCTATTACAACTTTCTCCCGTCCACTTGCCAATTTCTGGCGCCGTTACCCGAAAGGGATTGACAACCCCTTTAACACATCGAGTTGGAAGTTTTGTTCTTTGTCTGCATGTATTTTTACGTGGTGTTGCGTGATTCTCCTACTAGTTGGATAACCTCGGTCTCATCATTGAGGGAAATATCTATCGTCGCTGTGTTGCATCATCCCTTCCTCTTTGGGGAAAACCGACGTAGCTCTAGCCGCAATCAAAAGGAATTTCTGGCGCCATTGCCGGGGAGACATCATCAACATCTACCAGGTTCTTAATCACAAATCTCTTCTCCTTGCAATTTACATTATTTGCCATTTGCCTTTCGTTTTCCTCTCCCCCACTTCACAAAAATTTGTCGTTTTATTCGCCCTCTTTTTTGTTCATCGTTTTCTCGTCAGATCTGTTTTTGATTGCAATCTTGTTGCATAGTCACGATGACTCAAGAGAACACCAAGTTGTGTAATTTCTCCAATACCAACAACAATGATTTTATTAGCACTCTGATTGCTCCTCCCACCACTAGTACAAAGTCTTGTGATATTAATGCCGCTTTGCTGAATCTTGTTACGAAAGATCAATTTTCCGGTACTCCTAATGAGGATGCCGTGTGCCATCTTAACACCTTCGTGGAATTATGTGATATGCAAAAGAAAAAAGATGTGGACAATGATATTGTGAAGTTGAAATTATTTCCGTTTTCTTTGCGAGATCGTGCAAAAATTTGGTTTTCTTCTTTGCCTCGCAATAATATCGATTCTTGGGATAAGTGCAAAGATGCTTTTATTACTATGTATTTTCCACCCGCAAAAAATATTTCCCTTAGAACCTAGATCATGAATTTCAAGCAACTTGAACATGAACATGTTGCACAATCTTGGGGAAGGATGAAATTAATGCTAAGGAATTGCCCAACTCATGGGTTAAATCTTTGGATGGTCATACAAATTTTTTATGCGGGGTTGAATTTTGTTTCTCGTAATCTTTTAGATTCCGCCGCGGGTGGTACTTTTATGGAAATTACTTTGGGTGAAGCCACCAAATTGCTTGATAATATTGTGGCAAATTATTCACAATGGCATACCGAAAGAGCTCCTACTAGTAAAAAGGTTAATTTGGTTGAAGGAATTTCTTCTTTGAGTGAAAAAGTTGATGCTCTTATGAAATTGGTTGCTAATAAAAGTGCTCCTATTTTTTTAATGATGTGCCTTTGTCTACTTTGATTGAGCAAAATAGTGATGCCATAGATGTGATTTTTTTCTCGCGAAACAATTTTAATAACAATGCCTATAGAGGTAATTTTAATCCTAGGCCTTTTCCTAGTAATTCCTCTAATAATTATGGTAATCCCTCTTACAATAATAATAGGAACACCTCTGATCTTGAGAATAATATTAAATAATTTATCAATACTCAAAAAGTTTTCAATGCTACAATAGAAGAAAAGCTGAATAAGATTGATAATATGTCTAGAAGTATTGATAGAATTTCTCATGATGTGGAAGATCTAAAGATGAAATTTTTTGTTCCTAAGGTAGAAGAATCAATTAAATCTCTTTATGTTCATATGGATGAAAGTAAGAAAAGAACCACTACGCTAAGATCTAGAATATAATTTTTAGAAAAACCGTTTTCTAGTGATTGCTTTCATAAAAGTGATGAAGATTTTAAAATGTTTTATGTTTGTTCTATTGATTCTTTGTTTAGTAAAATTAATATTGGTGAAAAAGGGACTGAAGAAGAGTCAACTTTAGCTAGAAGGCGACACTATAATTCGGAGGGTGAAAATCTTGTTGAGAAAATTGATAAAAGTGGGTTGGAAGAGGTGAAAACTTTAACTAGCGATGTGCCCACTCTTTTGGATTACAAAGACTTTAATTATGATATTTGATCTTTGATATATTGTATTTATTAAATAAAGCTAATAAATATTTTACTAAACATATTGTTGATGCTATGATGAAAGCTTTAGAAGAAAAGTTGGAATTAGAGGTTTCAATTCCTAGAAAATTACATGATGAATGGGAACCTACTATCAAAGTCAAGATTAATTTTTTTGAGTGTTTTGCTTTGTGTGACTTGGGTGCTAGTGTTTCCACAATTCCGAAATCTCTATGTGATGTGCTTGGTCTTACCGATATTGAAGAATGTTCACTTAATTTGCACTTGGCGGACTCTACTATTAAAAAGACTATGGGAAGAATTAATGATGTTCTTATTCTTGCAAATAGGAATTATGTGCCCATAGATTTTATTGTTCTTGATATTGATTGCCATCCGTCTTGTCCAATTATTCTTGATAGACCGTTTTTACGTACTATTGGTATCGTGATTGATATGAAAGAAGGCAATATTAAATTTCAATTTCCACTAAGGAAGGGTATGGAACACTTCCTTAGAACAAAAATTAAGCTACCATATGAATCAATCATGAGGGCATCGTATGGATCTAGAAAGAAAGATGACAACACTTACATCCTTTGCATTATGCCTGGCTAGGGGCGTAAAACAATAATGCTTGTCCGGAGTCAACCCAATGAATAAAAATTATTTTTGTCTTTTTCTTTCTGTTCTTGAGCGTTTGCACAATTATGCTACTGTTATGATTGTGTTTTTATGTTTTAATTAGTGTTTGTGCCAAGCAAAGCCTTTGGGATCATGTTGGGTGATAGTTGATTTGATCTTGTTGAAAAACAGAAACTTTGCGCGCCAGTCACAAAATTGTTTAAAATCACAGAAGCGTGATAAAATTATGAATCTTTTACACAAGATTGATATACAAATTTCCTATGTTTTCCTAATTGTTAAGAATATTTGGAGTTACATAAGTATTCGAAATAGCTAGATTTCTACAGACTGCTCTGTTTTTGACAGATTCTGTTTTTATTGTGTTATGTGCTTGTTTTGATGATTCTATGGTTTTCTTTAAAAAGTTTTTGCCATATAAAAGTTGGAATACAGTAGATATAATGCAAAAATAAAATATGAATGGGTTTGCATCAGTACTTATAGTAGTGGTTTGCTTTCTTATATGAACAGATCTCACAAAGGTTTTGTTAAGTTTTGTGTGATTGAAGTTTTCAAGTTTTGGATGAGATCGCGATGGATGAAGGAATAAGGATTAGCAAAAGGCTAAGCTTGGGGATGCGCATGGCACCCCAACATAATATTCAAGAAGTATCAAGCAACTAAGCTTGGGGATGCCCCGAGTGGCATCCCTCTTTCTTCTAACAACCATCGGTATTTTACTTGGAGCTATATTTTTATTCGTCACATATCATGAGTTTTGCTTGGAGTGTCTTGTATGATATGAGTCTTTGCTTGTTTTTCTTTTTATTTTAAGTCATGAATCCTTTCTGGACACACTTATTTGAGAGAGCCAAAGTCATGCTATGACTTGTTAGAATTGCTCTCTATGCTTCACTTAAATATTTATGAGCTATGGAATTGCTCTAGTGCTTCACTTATATCTTTTTTAGCACGGTGTGCTTGGTTTTTTTGTAGAAATTCTCTCTTGCTTCACTTAGATTATTTTGAGAGAAATAAATATTTATGCTCATGTTCTTCACTTATATTTGTTTGAGCTTGTTAAAAAAACAACATATGAAATTAGTCCCAAAGTGATAGATATCCAAGGAGGATATAATAAAAACTTACATGAAGATCATTGGACAAAATAAACTTGATCATTAGTAATAGTTTTGAGATATCATGATAGTGATATGTGAGTCATGTTGATGAGTAATTGTGCTTTAGTAAGAATATTGGTGTTAAGGTTTGTGATTCCCTGTGCATGCACGAAAGTTAATAGTTATGCAATGAAATTACATCCTACTTATGGTGCATTATTCGGTGTTAGCTATGCTTAATGCTCGCTTATGAGATTTTTCGTTTCTTGGTTTGTCGCTTCTCAATCTTTTGCTAGCCTTCATTTTGCACTAAAAAAGATCACTACTTGTGCATCCAAAATCCTTTAAACCAGTTTTGCCACATGTGTCCACCATACCTACCTATATGCAGTATTGTTCTGCCGTTCTAAGCAAATTTGTATGCGCCATCTCTAAATTTCAAAATAAACTTCTCTTTTGTGTGCTTGTACCACCCATGAAACGGTAGGGGGTGGCTAATATATTTCCATGCTAGATGTGTTAATCTCAGGATGAGTGTTTATTCACTTGTCATTGCACGAGAGTACGGCAAAAGGTATTTGGGATGCCCAGTCATGAAATGAAAAATGAATTTACTTTATGTTGTCAAATAATAAATTTCTTGGAAAGTGTTGTTATGGAAGGCACCTGTGGATATGGCTAGCCATGGAAAGTGAAAGTATGGTGTAAAAAGGAATAAACTTTATTTTCTGTTTGGGAACCGCCTATGATATATCTAGCATGGAAAGTATTGGGAACTACTCGATCGTTCTCGTTGACAGGAAAAACATGCCACCCAAAATGTTTTATCTCCATCTTTTTTGCTTTGAGATCTAGCACCTCTACAAATCCCTATTCCCTCTGCGAAGGGCCTTTCTTTTAATTTATGCAATTTTTATTTTTTATTTCAGACTCCATCTTCTCTTATAAAGCACCAACTAAGGGGCACTATGATCATACTTGAGCATTGGGTGTAGCTAATATGCGAGTGTGGTTCATGAATGGATCAATGATTGAGCATAATGGGCTAGGGATAACTTGCTTTAGTGTTGATATTTTGACAGACATGGTTACTTGTTGATATGCTTGAGTATTAAAGTCCTCATATCAAAACCAGACTATTGCTTTGAACCATATAAACGTCCAAATGTACATGCTAAAAAGAAAAGAATATGTGATGAACATGTTAGGCAGCATTCCACATCAAAATTATGTTTTATCATTTACCTACTCGAGGACGAGCAGGAATTAAGCTTGGGGATGCTGATACGCTCCAACGTATCTATAATTTTTTATTGTTCCATGTTGTTATATTATCATTCCTGTATGTTTTAAAATCATTTTATAGTCATTTTATATCATTTTTTGGGACTAACCTATTGAGATAGTGCCAAGTGCCAGTTGTTGTTTTTTGCTTGTTTTTTACATCACAGGAAATCAATACCAAATGGAGTCCAAACGCAACGAAACTTTTTGGAGATTTTTTGGACCAAAAGACATCCAGTGGGCCAAAGAAGTACCAAAGAGGGAGCCCGAGGTGAGCACAAGACACCAGGGCACGCTTGGAGGCCCAGCACACCCTGGTGGGTTGTGCCCACCTCGGTGGCCTCCAGCACCGCCTCTTTGCACTATAAATACCCCAATATTCCAGAAACCCTAGGAGAGTCGACAAAAATTAATTCCAGCCGCCGCAAGTTCCAGAACCACCAGATCCAATCTAGACACCATCACGGAGGGGTTCATCATGACCATTGGTGCCTCTCCGATGATGCGTGAGTAGTTCATTGCAGACCTATGGGTCCGTAGTTAGTAGCTAGATGGTTCCTATCTCTCTTTTGATTCTCAATACAATGGTCTCTTGGAGATCCATATGATGTAACTCTTTTTGCGGTGTGTTTGTTGGGATCTTATGAACTTTGAGTTTATGATCAGATCTATGTTTTTACCCATGAAAGTTATTTGAGTCTTTTGATCTCTTATATGCATGATTACTTATAGCCTCGTATTTCTTCTCTGATTTGGGTTTTGTTTGGCCAACTCGATCTATTGATCTTGCAATGGGAAGAGGTGCTTTGTGATGGGTTCGATCTTACGGTGCTTGATCCCAGTGACAGAAGGGGAACCGACACGTATGTATCGTTGCTATTAAGGATAACAATATGGGGTCTATTTCTACATAAATAGATCTTGTCTACATCATGTCATCGTTCTTATTGCATTACTCCGTTTCTCCTTGAACTTAATACACTAGATGCATGGTGGATAGCGGTCGATGTGTGGAGTAATAGTAGTAGATGCAGGCATGAGTCGGTCTACTAATCTTGGACGTGATGACTATATAATGATCATTGCCTAGATATCGTCATGATTATTTGAAGTTCTATCAATCGCCCAATAGTAATTTGTTTACCCACCGTTTGCTATTAAACTCGAGAGAAGCCACTAGTGAAATCTACGGCCCCGGGTCTCTTCTTTATTATATTTGCCTTTGTGATCTATTCTTATTTTCTTTTATTTCCAGATCTGTTAATCCAAAAATATAAAATTACTTTGCTGGTCTTTATTTTACTTGCGATCTATTTATTCAATCTATTACAACTTTCTCCCGTCCACTTGCCAATTTCTGGCGCCGTTACCCGAAAGGGATTGACAACCCCTTTAACATGTCGGGTTGCAAGTATTTGTTTTTGTGTGCATGTGTTGTTTACATGGTGTTGCGTGATTCTCCTACTGGTTCGATTACCTTGGTCTCATCACTGAGGGAAATACCTACCGTCACTATGATGCATCATTCCTTCCTCTTTGGGGAAAACTGACATAGCTCTAGCCGCAATCAAAGGCTAGCAAATATATTGAGAAGCGACCAACTAGAGAGGGACAACGGTCATAATTATGCATTGCAAATAATTAACATTGAGTACTAGCATGAGTAGGATATAAACACCCTGAACATAAATATCGTGAAGGCTGCATTGGTTTTGTATCAACTACATGTATGAACATGTGCCAAGTCAAGCCAGTCAAAACATTCGGAGGAGGAGACCTGATGGAGATATGCCTTAGAGGAAATAATAAAATGGTTATTTTTATATTTCCTTAATCGTGATAAAGGTTTCTTATTCATGCTAGAATTGTATTGATCAAAACTTAAATACATGTGTGAATACATAAACAAATACCGTGTCCCTAGTAAGCCTCTACTAGACTAGCTCATTGATCAAAGATGGTTAAGGTTTCCTAACCATAGACATGTGTTGTTATTTGATAATGGGATCACATCATTAGGAGAATGATGTGATGGACAAGACCCATCTGTTAGCTTAGCATATTGATCGTTCAGTTTATTGCTATTGCTTTCTTCATGTCAAATACAGATTCCTTCGACTATGAGATTATGCTATTTCCGGATACCAGAGGAATACCTTGTGTGCTATCAAACATCACAACATAACTGGGTGATCATAAATATGCTCCATAGGTATCTCCGAAGGTGTTTGTTGAGTTGGAATAGATCAAGATTTGGATTTGTCACTCTGTATGACGTAGAGGGATCTCTAGGCCTTCTCGGTAATACAGCATCACTAGAAGCTTGCAAGCAAAGTGACTAAGGAGTTAGTTACGGGATGATGTATTACTGAACGAGTAAAGAGACTTGCTGGTAACGAGATTGAACTAGGTATGAAGATACTGACGATCAAATCTCGGGTAAGTAACATACCGACGGACAAAGGGAATTATGTATGTTGTCATAACAGTTCGACCGATAAAGATCTTCATAGAATATGTAGGAACCAATATGGGCATCTGATACGTCTCCGTCGTATCTACTTTCCCAAACACTTTTGCCCTTGTTTTGGACTCTAACTTGCATGATTTGAATGGAACTAACCCGGACTGACGCTGTTTTCAGTATAATTGCCATGGTGTTATTTTTGTGCAGAAATGAAAGTTCTCGGAATGACCTCAAAATCAACGGAGAATTATTTTGGAATATATAAAAAATACTGGCGAAAGAATCAAGGACAGGGGGCGCACACCCTGTCCACGAGGGTGGGAGGCGCGCCTTCCCCCCTGGGCGCGCCCCTGCCTCGTGGGCCCCCTGGAGCTCCACCGACCTCAACTCCAACTCTATATATTCGTGTTCGGGGAGAAAAAAATCAGAGAGAAGGATTCATCGCGTTTTATGATACAAAGCTGCCGCCAAGCCCTAATCTCTCTCGGGAGGGCTGATCTGGAGTCCGTTCGGGGCTCCGGAGAGGGGAATCTGTCGCCGTCGTCATCATCAACCATCCTCCATCACCAATGTCATGATGCTCACCGCCGTGCGTGAGTAATTCCATCGTAGGCTTGCTGGATGGTGATGGGTTGGATGAGATTTATCATGTAATCGAGTTAGTTTTGTTAGGGTTTGATCCCTAGTATCCACTATGTTCTGAGATTGATGTTGCTATGACTTTGCTATGCTTAATGCTTGTCACTAGGGCCCGAGTGCCATGATTTCAGATCTGAACCTATTATGTTTTCATGAATAAATGTGAGTTCTTTTTCCTATCTTGCAATTCTATAGTCACCTACCATGTGTGATGATTCGGTAACCCCGAAGTGACAATAATCGGGACCACTCCCGGTGATGACCGTAGTTTGAGGAGTTCATGTATTCACTATGTGTTAATGCTTTGGTTCGGTACTCTATTAAAAGGAGGCCTTAATATCCCTTAGTTTCCAATAGGACCCCGCTGCCACGGGAGGGTAGGACAAAATATGTCATGCAAGTTCTTTTCCATAAGCACGTATGACTATATTCGGAATACATGCCTACATTACATTGATGAATTGTAGCTAGTTTTGTGTCACCCTATGTTATAACTGTTGCATGAATGATCGCATCCGGCATAATTCTCCATCACCGATCCAATGCCTACGAGCTTTTCACATATTGTTCTTCGCTTATTTACTTTTCCGCTGCTACTGTTACAATCACTACAAAACCCAAAAATATTACTTTTGCTACCGTTATCGTTACTTCCATACTGCTTTGCTATTGAATACTTTGCTGCAGATATTAAGTTATCCAGGTGTGGTTGAATTGACAACTCAACTGCTAATACTTGAGAATATTCTTTGGCTCCCCTTGTGTCGAATCAATAAATTTGGGTTGAATACTCTACCCTCAAAAACTTTTGCGATCCCCTATACTTGTGGGCTATCAAGACTATTTTCTGGCGTCGTTGCCGGGGAGCATAGCTCTATTCTTTGAGTCACTTGGGATTTATATATACTGGTCACTATGAGGAACTTGAAATACGAGAAAACTAAAATTTATCCCTCAACTACGAGGGGAGGTCAGGAACTGCCATCTAGCTCTGCACTTGATTCACCTTCTATTTTGAGTAAGCTTGCGACACCTAAACCTGTTTCTGCTATTAATTCTGATATGTCGCATGTTATTGATGATGCCACTTCTGCTATGCATGATACTTATGATGAAACTACTTCTATGCTTTATACTACTGTGCCACTTGGTGAATTTCTTGATGAATAACTGGCTAAGGCTAGAGAGAATGAAATTATTGAAACTAATAATATTGATGAAAGTGATGATGAAGATTCTCCCCCTAGATATGAATTGCCTGTTGTGCTTGAGGGTTATGTTATGGATGAAGAAACTGCTAGAGACTTTCTTGCTTGCAATGATAGAAGTGATCTTAAGAAATTATTAGCTAAGCTTAAATAAAAAACTCTGAATGCTAGAATGAAACATGATCCTGCTTATGCTACTTCACCTATCTTTGTTACTGATAAGGATTATGAATTCTCTGTCGACCCTGATATAATTAGTTTGGTTGAATCTGATCATTTTTAGGGCTATGAATCTGAAACTGTTGTGGCACATCTTACTAAATTAAATGATATAGCCACCCTGTTCACTAATGATGAGAAAACTCGCTACTATTATATCCTTAAAATATTTCCGTTCTCATTAAAGGGTGATGCTAAGATATGGTTTAATTCTCTTGATCCTAGTTGTGTGCGTAGTCCCCGGGATATGATTCATTACTTCTGCTAAATATTTCCCTGCTCATAAGAAACAAGCTGCTTTAAGGGAAATATATAATTTTGTGCAAATTGAAGAAGAGAGTCTCCCACAAGCTTGGAGAGGCTTCTCCAATTACTTAATGCTTTGCGATCATCCTCTCAAGAAAAATGAAATACTTGATATCTTTTATAATGGACTAACCGATGCTTCCAGAGACCACCTGGATAGTTGTGCTGGTTGTGTTTTCAGGGAAAGAACAATTGATCTAGATGAAATTCTATTGATTAATATGTTGACCAATGAAAATAATGGGACACTTCCTGAACCAACTCCTAAGCCAACTCCGAAGAAAAGGGGTGTTCTATTTCTCAGTCCTGAAGATATGCAAGAGGAAAAGAAATCTATGAAAGAAAAAGGTATTAAAGTTGAAGATGTTAAGAGTTTACCTCCTATTGAAGAAATACATGGTCTTAATTTACCGCCTGTTGAAGAAACACGTGGTCTTGATAACCCGACACAGGTAGTAAAGGTAAATTCTCTCTATAGATATGATAAAGCTGAAATCCCTCCTACTAAGTTTGCTAGCCAATGTTTAGATGAGTTTGATAACTTTATGGTTAAGCAAGAAGATTTTAATGCTTATTTTGGTAGACAACTGAAACACAATGCTTTTATGATTGAACACTTGAGTGATTATATGTCTAGCGTTAAAGGTGAACTTAAATTCATTAGTAAACATGCTTCTATGGTTACCACTCAAGTAGAACAAGTACTTAAAGCTCAAAATGATTTGCTCAATGAATTGAATAGTAAGAATAATGACTTTGTTGTTAGAATTGCAACTAGAGGGGGTAAAGTGACTCAGGAACCTTTGTATCCTGAGGGCCACCCTAAGAGAATTGAGCAGGATTCTCAGAGAAATAATTTAGATGCACCTAGTCCTTCTAAAAAGAAGAAAAAGAAAAATGATAGGACTTTGCATGCTTCTAGTGAACCTGTTGTTGACACACCTGAGAATCCCAATGATATTTCTATTTCTGATGCTGAAACACAATCTGGTAATGAACATGAACCTAGTGATAATGTTAATGATGATGTTCATGTTGATGCTCAACCTAGCAATAATAATGATGTAGAGATTGAACTTGTTGTTGATCTTGATAACCCACAATCAAAGAATCAACGTTATGATAAGTGAGACTTTGTTGCTAGGAAGCACGGTAAGGAAAGAGAACCATGGGTTCAGAAACCCATGCCTTTTCCTCCTAAACCATCCAAGAAAAAGGATGATGAGGATTTAGAGCGCTTTCTTTGAAATGATTAGACCTATCTTTTTTGCGTGTCGTTTGGTGATATGCTTAAAATGAATCCTTATGCTAAGTATATGAAAGAAATTGTTACAAATAAGAGAAAGATACCGAAGCTGAAATTTCCATCGTGCTTGCTAATTATACTTTTAAGGGTGGAATACCTAAGAAACTAGGAGATCCAGGAGTACCAACTATACCATGCTCCATTAAAAGAAATTATGTTAGAACTGCTTTATGTGATCTTGGAGCCGGTGTTAGTGTTATGCCTCCCTCTTTATATCGTAGACTTGATTTGAATAAGTTGACACCTACTGAAATATCTTTGCAAATGGCCTATAAATCAACGGCTATACCTGTCGGTATTTGTGAGGATGTGCCTGTTGTGGTTGCAAACGTTACTATTTTAACGGACTTTGTTATTCTTGATATTCCCGAGGATGATAGTATGTCTATTATTCTTGGAAGACCCTTTTTGAATACTGCAGGGGATGTTATTGATTGCAACAAAGGCAATGTCACTTTTCATGTTAACGGTAATGAGCATACGGTACACTTTCCAAGGAAACAACCTCAAGTTCATAGTATAAATTCTATTGGAAAAATTCCATCGATTATTTTTGGAGGTTTTCAATTTCCTCTTCCTACTGTCAAGAAGAAATATGATATTCTTATTATTGGGGACGTGCATATCCCCGTTGAGCTAACCTAGTGCTATTCGAAAATTCTCCGGTTCCATGTTGTTCGGAATGAGTTTGTTAACAAGACTTGATCAACCTTGTTAATGGATTCCTTTTGATGAGCATGAGATGGATGAAGTTAGAAAGCACAACCTTCTGTACCGTCCTTTTACTTTCTGTTATTTAGTTGAATTAAAGCAAAAATAGTATATTCTGTCTGTTTTCTGAATTATCCGTGCAATAAAAAAATACCTCGAAAATAAAAGTTCTCCAAATGCCCTG
Source organism: Aegilops bicornis (assembly GCA_021605145.1). Lineage (NCBI taxonomy): Eukaryota > Viridiplantae > Streptophyta > Magnoliopsida > Poales > Poaceae > Aegilops > Aegilops bicornis. The sequence goes on along the minus strand of CM038674.1, from coordinate 149,449,581 downwards.
AAAATGAAATATGATTTTTTCTGGAATATTTGAGAATATCTGGCACTGAGAACACAACAGGGGGAGCAAGCACCTGGCCACGAGGGTCCAGGGCGCGCCCACCCCCTAGGCGCGCCCCCCTGCCTCATGGGCCCATGGTGGCTCCCCTCCACTTATTCCAGCAACCACACACTCCTTCTTCCTCCCAAAAAAATCACCAACCAGCTCAAGCACGAGTTCTAGCTCATTTTGCTGCGATTTTCAATCTCCTTACTCAAAGCTCCACTCACAAAACTGCTTTGGGGGATTGATCTTCGGTATGTGACTCCTCCAATGGTCCAATTAGTTTTTTTCTAGTGCTTTATTCATTGAAAAATTTTGCTGCCTAGGTGACCATGTTCTTGAGCTCGCATGTCAAATTTATATGGTTCCAAGTAGTTCTAATGCATGATATAGTCCCTAGGCACTTGTGGGAGTAGTTGCTATCAATTTTGCTGAGTTCGGTTCACTTCTATTTGAAGTTACTAAAAATTTCAGAAATTTTTAGAAAATGAGGAAGAGATTTGTGAGGGGCTCTTCGAGCCGAAGCTCAAAGGATAAGAAAAGTGAAGAAGAAGAGAGGCCCAAGTATAATCTCCCTCGCACTTCAAAAGTTCGACCGTGTGAATGGCCTTGTGATGATTTCTTAAGAGCAGTCGGGATTTATGATGATTTTTATGAGTTGGCTGATAATGCAGGCCTCACCGACTTCCTCCGCGACCAATGCGAACAGTATCTCTTACTCACTAATATCTTTGTGCAAAATTTTCATTTCCATGCTAGGAGGTCACCACCTTCGGTGGCTTTTTATCTATATGACGAGTATAAGGAGATGCCCCTCTCTGAATTTTGTGAGGTTTGCAAATTGCCCTTTTTGGGTAGTGTAGAGGAACCACATCGTGACGATGTGGAGGGGTTTATTGATACAATTGATGTAGGGGAAACTAGGAAAGTTTCCGATGCAAGAATTACTAGCATACATTTTCCTCTTTTACGTTACTTTGCAATATTTTCTAGTAGATGCATAATTGGTCGTGGAAACTGTGGCAACCTTAGTGCCCCATATATTGTTCTTTTGTGCCATGCCTTGTTTCGTGATGAGACATTTAGTATTGGCGCTATTGTTATAAAGTGGTTAAATCTTAACCGTACTAAGGGCCCCATCTTTGGAGGCATCTTCGCCTCGTGCCTCGCTGCATACTTTAACATACCTATTAGGTATTATGAGAAAGAAGAAAAGTTGTTGCCTACTGTTTTTCTAGACTACAAGAGTATGGTTGCACATGATTTTATTGTTAAGAACAAGAAAAAGGAGCTCAACTATAGACTGTTATTTGATAAAAATCACCCTGAGATTATTACTTTGCCTGCTCCTTCCTTGTTTGACTTATCTGCAGGCAAGTACCTTGTTCCGTTGGAGGCCATTCACGCCTACCGGAACCCCACATCAGCTACAGAGCCAGATCCGGAACCACAATTTGTTCCCCCACGCCAGTCTTTTTACCAGTGGGATCCGGAAGAGGTTGCCAACCAGTGGCCACCCGAGGCTTCATCTCAATACGACCCAAACTATAACTTTGGATATCCACCAGGCCAGCCGTGGCAATAGACCAACTTAGGCCAAAAGCCTAAGCTTGGGGGAGTACGTATTTCCCACCGACATTACATTTATGTTCACACACTCATGCTAGTTGTCGGTGCTCATACTCTTTGACTGTAATATCCATGCTAGTTTATTTTCCTTTTTGTGCTTTCTTCTTGTGTGTTTGAAAAACCTTAAGAAAAAAAATTAGTTGTAGCTTTTAGACAGTTTACTTTCCATGCTTGTAGTAGTAATAATTAAAATAAAACCCAAAAACATTTCTCGTTCTTCTTTTGCTTGTTGGGAGCTTTCCCGTGTAAATAGTTTTACTTCTTTTCTTTTCTTTGGGGGTCGATAGGAGAAGACTATGATGAAATTGTTGATGTGGCTCTTATATGCATTATTGTAGATTTAACCAAGAGCCCATATCGCCTTGTCTTCTCCTGTTTATTGAATGCTCGCAGATTCCAGCTTAGTCCAATGCACGTGCACTATTATAATTATTCACATTGTTCAGTCGTGCAAGTGAAAGGCAATAATGACGATATATGATGGACTGATTGAGATGAGAGAAGCTGGTATGAACTCGACCGCTCTTGTTTTTGTAAATATGATTAGTTCATCATTCCTGATTCAGCCTATTATGAATAAACATGTTTGCAATGACAATTAGAGATTATAATTAGTTCATCGTTCCTGATTCAGAAAAAGGTCTTGATAACCCACAAGTATAGGGGATCAATTGTAGCCTCTTTCGATAAGTAAGAGTGTCGAACCCAACGAGGAGCTACAGGTAGAACAAATATTCCCTCAAGTTCTATCGACCACCGATACAACTCTACGCATGCTTAGCGTTTGCTTTACCTAGAACAAGTATGAAGCTAGAAGTACTTTGTAGGTGTTGTTGGATAGGTTTGCAAGAATATAAAGAGCGTGTAAATAAATAGTAGGGGTTGTTAAGGTAAATAAGCAATAAATTTAGTATAGCGAGTGTGGAAAAGTTGTGGTAGGAGTTGCGAAATTGTCCCTAAGCAATTACTTTACTAGACCGATAGCAAGTTTTATGTAGGAGAGGCCACTGCTAGCATGTCATCCCTGACTTGGAACTCTATGCATTTATGATTGGAACTATTAGAAAGCATCCGCAACTACTAACGTTCATTAAGGTAAAACCCAACCATAGCATTAAGATATATTGGTCCCCCTTCAATCCCGTATGCATCAATTTCTATGCTAGGTTGAAGCTTCTGTCACTCTTGGCCTCCAATACATAGTCCTATCAACATACAACTAACCCTATGGTGTGATCCACGTGCGCGCTCATATGATGGGCACGAAAGGACAGCAACACAACCACAAGCAAATTAAATCAATCATAGCAATTCATCAACCACCGATAGGACAACGAAAATCTACCCAAACATCATAGGATGGCAACACATCATTGGATAATAATATGAATCATAAAGCACCATGTTCAAGTAGAGGGTACAGCGGGTTGCGGGAGAGTGGACCATTGTAGATAGAGGGGGGAAGGTGATGGAGATGTTGGTGAAGATGGAAGAGGTGTTGGTGAAGATCGCGGTGATGGTGATGGCCCCGGCGGCGTTCCGGCGCCACCGGAAGCGAGGGGGAGAGAGCCCCCCTCCTTCTTCTTCTTCCTTGACCTTCTCCCTAGATGGGAGAAGGGTTTCCCCTCTAGTCCATGGTCTCCATGGCATGGGAGGGGCGAGAGCCCCTCCGAGATTGGATCTGTCTCTCTGTCTCTCTCTGTTTCTGCGTTCTCAGATCTGGCCTTTCACTGTTTCTTTTATAACCAGAGATCCGAAACTCCAATTGGGCTGAATTTTAGACACGGTCTCTATCCGGAAATTAGCTTTCTTGCGGCGAAAGAAGGGCTCCAACCACCTTACGGGGTGGCCACGAGGGTCCAGGGCACGCCTGACCCCCTGGGGCGCGCCCCCTGCCTCGTGGCCCCCTCGGGCATCGTATCGCGTTGATTCTTCTTCCCAAAAATCACTTATATTCCAAAACAAATCTACGTCAGTTTTTATTCCGTTTGGACTTCGTTTGGTATGGATTTTCTGTGAAACAAAAAACATGCAACAAACAGGAACTGGCACTGGATCAATATGTTAGTCCCAAAAATAGTATAAAAAGTTGCCAAAAGTATATGAAAGTTGTAGAATATTGGCATGGAACAATAAAAAATTATAGATATGACGGAGACGTATCAGCCTGGTTCCGCCATTGGTTATTGACCGGAGAAGTGTCTCAGTCATGTCCACATCATTCTCGAACCCGTAGGGTCTGCACGCTTAACTTCGTTGACAATATAGTATTATAGGAGTTATGCATGTTGGTGACCGGATGTTGTTCGGAGTCACGGATGAGATCATGGACATGATGAGGAGCTCCGGAATGGTACGGAGGTAAAGATTGATATATAGGATGATATGGTTAGGCCAAGGGGTAAGGCCCACAGGGCCGTAGGTCGATGCAAAAGGATGTTTTGCGGAGCTCAGGGTCCAAACGCCGAAGACCCTGGCGTCTGGCCCTAGGCCAGACGCCGAGGCCCATCACGTATGGGCTAGATGTCGAGGACTGTGGCATCTGGTCCTGGAAGTCCAAGAAGGACTCTTCCTTGTGGGCAAAACCGACTTTGAGGAGGATCTTTCTCCAAGTTTCGACCCCAGGGATCAACATATAAATAGAGGGGTAGGGCTAGCACCCGGGAGACATCAAGATACACCAAGCCGTGTGCCGACAACCCCGCCCCTCTAGTTTATCCTCCCTCATAGTTTCCGTTGTGCTTGGTGAAGCCCTGCGGAGATTATTCTTCACCAACACCGTCACCATGCCGTCGTGCTGCCGGAACTGATCTACTACTTCACCCCTCTTGCTGGATCAAGAAGGCGAGGACTACATCGAGCTGAACGTGTGCTGAACGCGGAGGTGCCATACATTCCGTACTTGATCGGGATGGATCGTGAAGGTGTACGACTACATCAACCGCGTTGATAAACGCTTCTTTTTAGCGATCTTCAAGTGTATGAATATGCTATCCCCCTCTCGTAACTATGCATCTCCATGGATAGATCTTTCATGGGCGTAGAAATGTTTTGTTTTCCATGCAACATTTCCCAATATTTGTATCAGAGCCAGGTCTATGCCTAAATGATATGCACGAGTAGAACACAAAGAGTTGTGGGCGGTGATAGTCATACTACTTACCACCAGCGTCTTATTTTGATTCGGCGATATTGTGGGATGAAGCGGCCCAGACCAAACTTACATGTCCACGCACATGAGACCGGTTCCACTTACAGACATGCAACTAGTTTTGCATGAGGGTGGCTGGCGGGTGTCTGTTTCTCGTACTTTAGTTGAATCAAATTTGACTACGGCCGGTCCTTGAAGAAGGTTAAAACAACAAACTTGATGAATCACAATAGTGGTTTTTGCCGTAGGTAAGAACAGTTCTTGCTAGAAGCCCGTAGCAGCCACGTAAAACTTGCAAGAACAAAGTAGAGGACGTCTAACTTGCTTTTGCCGGGTATGTTGTGATGTGATATGGTCAAGATATTATGTGATATTTGTTGATGTATGAGATGATCATGTTTTGTAATATCGACAACCGACAGGAGCCTTAGGGTTGTCTCTTTATTGTATGAAGTGCGAACGCCATGTAATTGCTTTACTTTATCACTATGCGTTAGTAATAGCTGTAGAAGCAATAGTTGGAGTGACCACCTCAATGCAATGATGCTACGATGGAGATCAAGGTGTCGAGCCGGTTAAGATGGAGATCATGATGATGCTTTGGAGATGGAGATCAAAAGCACAAGATGATGAATGGCCATATCATGTCACATATTTTGATTGCATGTGATGTTTATCTTTTGTGCATCTTATTTTGCTTAGAACGACGGTAGCATTATAAGATGATCCCTTCACTTAATTTCAAGGTAAAAGTGTTCACTCTGAGTATGCACCATTGCTACAGTTCGTCATTTCGAGACACCACGTGATGATCGGGTGTGATAGACTCTACGTTCACATACAACGGGTGTAAGACAGTTTTGCACATGCAGAATACTTGGGTTAAACTTGACGAGCCTAGCATGTACATACATGGTCTCGAAACACTGGAGACCGAAAGGTCGAACATGAGTCATATAGTAGATATGATCAACATAGAGATGTTCACCATTGATGACTACCCCATCTCACGTGATGATCAGACATGGGTTAGTTGATTTGGATCACGTATCACTTAGATAACTTGAGGGATGTTTATTTAAGTGGGAGTTCTTTAGTAATTTGATTAATTGAACTAAAATTTATCATGAACTTAGTCTTATAGTTTTGCATATCTATGTTGTAGATCAATAGCTCGCGATTTAGCTCCCCTATTTCTAATATGTTCCTAGAGAAAACTAAGTTGAAAGATGATAGTAGCAATGATACGGACTGGGTCCGTGATATGAGGATTATCCTCATTGCTGCACAGAAGAATTATGTCCTTGATGCACCGCTAGGTTACAGACCTATTGTAGGAGCAGATGCAGACGTTATGAACATTTGGCAAGCTCGATATGATGACTACTTAATAGTTTAGTGCGCCATGCTTTACGGCTTAGAACCGGGACTTCAAAAACATTTTGAACGCCATGGAGCATATGAGATGTTCTAAGAGCTGAAATTGGTATTTCAGACTCATGCCCATGTCGAGAGTTATGAGACCTCTAATTCTCCTACAAGATGGAGGAGAATAGCTCAGCTAGTGAGCATGTGCTCAAAATGTCTGGGTAATACAATCGCTTGAATCAAGTGGGAGTTAATCTTCTAGATAAGATAGTGACTGACAGAGTTCTCTAGTCACTATCACCAAGCTACTTGAACTTTGTGATGAACTATAATATGCAAGGGATGACGAAAATGATTCCCGAGCTCTTCGCGATGCTGAAATCGGCAAATGTAGAAATCAAGAAAAAGTATCAAGTGTTGATGGTTAACAATACTACTAGTTTCAAGAAAAAGGGCAAAAGGAAAGAAATGGATCTTCAAGAAGAATGGCAAGCAAGTTGCCACTCCCGTGAAGAAGCCCAAAACTGGACCCAATCCTGAAACTGAGTGCTTCTACTGCAAAGGAAATGGTCACTGGAAGCGGAAATGCCCCAAACATTTGGCGGATAAGAAGGATGGCAAAGTGAATAAAGGTATATTTGATATACTGATTATTGATGTGTTCCTTACTAGTGTTCGTAGTAGCCCTGGGTATTTGATACTAGTTTAGTTGCTAAGATTAGTAACTCGAAACAGGAGTTGCAGAATGAACAGAGACTAGTTAAGGGCGAGGTGACGATGTGTGTTGGAAGTGATTGCATGGTTTATAAGATCACCATCACACACTCCCTCTAACTTTGGGATTAGTGTTGAACCTAAATAAATGTTATTTGGTGTTTGCGTTGAGCATGAATATGATTGGATCATGTTTATTGTGTAGCGACCAGACCTCAAACAGTCTGATCTCTGTGCATAAGTGTCATCCCTGGACCGGTAATGCTGACACGCACAGTACTTGAAGGATTTATAACAGAGTAGCAATCACACACTTATTACATCGAATGTCTCAGAAGAGAACTTATTACAATAGATATGGCTTAAGGCCATCTAATATGATAACAGTGGAAGGCTTGGAAGATAAAGTGAGTCCATCAACTCCAACGACATCACTGAGTGAAAGACCACGACCTAAGGCTCCTTACTCGTCGTCTGAAAAGTCTGCAACATGATACGTTGCAGCCCGAAAACGGGTCATCACATGGAATATGCTGGCAATGTAACACAAGAGAGTAATGAACAGAATAAAGCTATCACTATATGCATATATGGCTGGTGGAGGCTGTATGGTTAATATGTTTTGCGAAAAGCCAATTTTTTCCTACAACAAAAGGAAATAATTTTTATTTAACTATCATGGTGGTTGTTAAACATTGAGAAGGTTCACCCAACTCAATCCCAATTAAGCATCATCATTAAACCCAATCAAAATTATATTAAGAGTGATGAGATCCACATGATAATCCAAGAAACTGGAGACTCAAGACGTCCATAACCGGGGACACGGCTAACCATGATTAGTTTGTACACTCTGCAGAGGTTTGTGCACTTTTCCCCACAAGACTCGATCTCCTCCGTTTGATTTCTCGCACTACATGATGTTTGAGAAGCGGATGACCGAGACACAGTGTTTCCGAAGAGGTCCCTTTAACTGATAGATATGCCTGTACACCTACAATCCCCTACATCTGCTAGCCCATCATGGAAAAATTTCCCACAACTTACTCAACTATGCCAGAGCCCATATTGGCATGTGGCTGCACACGGAAGCTTCTAGCATGAATAATCTTATGATCCCTTTGAGCCTGGGTGGCAGTCCATAGGAGAATCACACGGTACCCCGGTATTTCCAAAACAATACAGGCAATCACTGGAATTCCCCAGCACTACAAGAAATATGTCAACTAGTGACCTTCTGTCAGTGACCCTGGAAGAATTGGTCATAGATCTATGACCATTTCAGACCAATTGGTCAAAAGCTGTTCGGAGGGCTCCAAACCCTAAACAATAACGACCATTTTGGTCAGAAAGGTCGCAATTTCCTTACACGAAATGGTCATAAAGCAAATAGCACAGGTCCGCGGCCTTATTTCTAGCTGATCATGACCGATATAGATGGTCATAACCTTGTAAATTGTGGTTGGTTGCTATGACTAGGCGCCACCTCATCAGTTTTGCCTATGTGTCATGTCCGTGTGGCAGTTTTTGCCCTAGGTTGTGAAGCAACCTATATTTCTATCATTCCCAAAATTCCCAAAAAAAACTCATAAATTCTTTGGGTCATATCTTCGTCAAATATGTAAAAAACCTTCCTTGCGTAGTTCAAAAATAATTCAAAAATATTCATTTTCCTATTCTGTTCAGAAAACACTTTGTGAAGGAAGTACCACTTTGGCATGTCCAAATGGTATCCATTTTCTACAAAGGCTTTCCTCTACCCAAATAACCATCCTCCATCAAATGCCAGCTCAATCCATTCATTATTTTTAGCCCGGCTTCAACATTCGTATTTATGTCCAGTGTGGTACTTTGCAAAGCAAGTACCACCTAGGCTCCTCATTTTGAGCTGAAAATTTGTGAAGACGGTCTTCTTAGTAATTGATCATCCTCAGCCAAAACTCACACCCATTATCCATGTGCATTTCCCGTACCGCTAATCAAACACTTGGCTGCTTATTCATGTTTGAGCATGGATCGGTCTCCTCGTGAGAATGTTATGTTGTGATTTTCTTCCTAGCACCTACCCGGGGAGTTCCCAACCCACTAGACATGCCTAGGCAGCCCAGAACACATGGCAACGCCACGGTCACGCGGTGACCACGCCCATGCGAACATCTTGAGTTCTGGCGCTCTAGAGTTGGGGCCCTCGGCCACCGTCCAAACCTCGACGTATCGCCACCAAACCATGTATTTATGATTAAATAGGTACTTATGTAACTAGAAATGATTTTTCAAAAATAAATGGCAAACTATGAGGCATTTGCAGTTCAAATTTGACCCGCTTCCAACCTGAATCGACCGAATTTGTCTTTTTCACCAAAGGTGGATCAAAACTTTTGACACCCAACCATTTGGTCAATTGTGCATTTAATATGGCCTACTATTTTAGAAAATTGATTTGGTCACCTTTTGCAACAAATATATGGTAGGTCCTTCATAAAAAAACTCATTTCAAGCACTCGGAAAATGGAAAATGAATTTTCTGTGCAAAGAAAATGAAAACTTCCTTAGGAAACATTGTTTGCCATTCCAAGATGCACCCTTGTGCACAATATGAGATCATTTGAACAAACTATTCCATGAATGTGGCCATAAGATTGATCATTTGGCTTGAAAGCCATGAATCTTCACGCATGATAGCTCATTTCTGAGAACACTTTTTTAAAATAATTTCCGTATTACAAGTTTATCATTTTTCCTGGAAACTTGGTCTTATATAATGACACAATGCGAAGGTTTTCCAATTTTTTGATTTTTTTTGAATTTTTTATGCCCGTTTCAAAATGCGGTCAAAACGGCGGGAATGACAGTTCCTATCTAGTGGTTGAATCTTGGAATTTTTTTGGTGTTTCTCTGATTAAATAGATACTTATGTACCTATAAATGATTTTTTGAAAAAATAAAGAGCAAACTATGAGGTAGTTGCAGTTCAAATTTGACCCGCCCAAATTCCAATCGAGAATTTGTCTTTTTCACCAGAGGTGGATCAAAACTTTTTACACCCAACCATTTGGTAAATTATGCATTAAATATGGCCTATTATTTTATAAAAATGATTTGGTGCAATTTTGCAATAATTATTTGGTAGGTTCTTCACAAAAAAACATCATTTGGGGCACTCGGAAAATGGAAAATGAATTTTCTGTGCAAAGAAAATGAAAACTTCCTTAGGCAACATTGTTTGCCATTCCAAGATGCACCCTTGTGCACAATATTAGATCATTTGAACAAACTATGCCATGAATGTGGCCATAAGATTGATCATTTGGCTTGAAAGCCATGAATCTTCACACTTGATAGCTCATTTCGAGAACACTTTTTAAAATAATTACCGTATTACAAGTTTATTATTTTTCCTGGAAACTTGGTCACATATAATGACACAATGCGAAGGTTTTCCAATTTTTGATTTTTTTGAATTTTTATGTCGTTTCAAAATGCGGTCAAAACGGCGGGCTTGACCGTTCCTATCTAGTGGTCGAATCTTGGAATTTTTTTGATGTTTCTCTGATTAAATAGATACTTATTTACCTAGAAATGATTTTTGGAAAAAATAAAGAGCAAACTATGAGGCACCTTCAGTTCAAATTTGACCCGCTTCCAGCTGAATCGGCGGGAATTTGTCTTTTTCACCGTGAGGTGCATCAAAACTTTGACACCCAACCATTTTGTCAATTGTGCATTAAATATGTCCTAGTATTTTATAAAATTGATTAGGTCCAATTTTGCAACAAATATATGGTAGGTCCTTCACAAAAAACCTCATTTCGGGCACTCAAAAAATGGAAAATGAATTTTCCGTGCAAAGAAAATGAAAACTCCCTTTGGAAACATTGTTTGGAATTCCAAGATGCACCCTTGTGCACAATATGAGATCATTTGAACAAACTAAGCCATGAATGTGGCCATGAGATTGAGCGTTTGGGTTGAAATCCATGAATCTTCACACATGATAGCTCATTTCTGAGAACACTTTTCTAAAATAATTTCCAGACATAAGTTTATTATTTTTCCTGGTAACTTGGTCACATATGATGGCACAATGCGAAGGTTTTTACAAATTTTTGATTTTTTTTGAATTTTTTATGCCCGTTTCAAAATGCGGTCAAAACGACGGGAATTACCGTTCCTAGCTAGTGGTCGAATCTTGGAATTTTTTTGATGTTTCTCTGATTAAATAGATACTTTTGTATCTAGAAATGAATTATGGAAAAAATAAATAGCAAACTATGAGGCAGCCGCAGTTCAAATTTGGCCCGCTTCCAGGTGAAACGACGGAAATTTGTCTTTTTCACTAGAGGTGGATCAAAACTTTTGACACCTAAACATTTGGTCAATTGTTCATTAAACATGGCCTAGTATTTTAGAAAATTGATTTGGTCCAATTTTACAACAAATGTTTGGTAGGTTCTTCACAAAAAAACCATTTTTGCCACAGGAAAATTATTAAAAATATCTTGGAGCTCTTAGCACGCTGTTGAGAGCTGTAATGGAGCTTCGTGGGGATGTTATCAGTGCTGCGTTGAAACTTTTTCACGTTCGGTGCTGTCGTGACATATTGATGTGATCGAACGATAGCCAATGCGCAGATCGGGCGGCTAGCTAGGCAGATGATTTCTAGACAAAATCATCTGGCTGACTCGTAGTTCTTTGCTTATTGTTAATCGATTAAGACCAATTTACATGGTCATAACATCATCAAAGCCTATACTTCCTTCTGATTGGTCTATGGACAGGTCACGCGGATCAAGCATCACAGACCGTCGGATACCCCAAGATCCAACGGCCCACACCCCCATCACCTCTCACCCCTCGTCCCACCCGCAACCCAACCACCCAAACCCTAACTCCCTTCCCACTCCAGCCGCCGCTGCCCCCTTCTCCCTCCCAGATCCAATCCAAGTCAGAACCCCTCGCCCTCCCGCCCCGGCCTCCATCTCCATTCCTGCGCACGTCGGCCACCTCCCTCCGGCGGAGTTCAACCCCCACCCCCAAGCACTATTGCTCCACCCTCTCCCGCGCCCATCCACAGATCGAGCGAGGGGTGAGGCAGCGCCCAGATCCATCACCCCGCCGGAATGAGATGCAGCACCAGATGTCAATCGGGACCTCGATCTGGATCGAGCAGGCGCTCTCCACCGATGGGGCTTGGGCTGGCCGGCGTCCCACGTTGACGTCCCACTCCTGGCAACGCACTCGGTCTCCGCAACCGATGGCGCAGTCCGGCAACAACGGCGCCGCCCCGATCAGTACTCAGCTCGCGGCGGTAAGGGATCTTGCCCCGAGATTTGATTCGGTTTTTCAATTTCCTCGTGATTTGGTGCTGATCTGTGGTTTGTTGGCGCGCGCGCAGGAGGATGTGAAGGTGGAGAGGACGCCCGAGGAGGAGGAGGAGGCCATGATGAGGTCCCTCGAGTTCGTGCGATGGCGGTTGTGCGAGTTGTCTTGCTGGTCGCCGCTGACTCACGATACGCCAAGCGGGACGCCGCCTGCTATGCCCTGGCGTCGACCACGTCGAGGGGACCGTCAAGGCCATCGTCGGCCCCGTGTATGACCGCTACCACACCGTGCCGCTCGATCTCCTCAAGAACCTCAACCTTATTGCTTAGCTGTATGCAAGGATCTATTATCCGATCTGTTCTTGGCCGTTGCGTTTCGCCACAGGAGCACCTAGCTGTTCTCTGCTTCTTGATTTCTCGTCGCATCTGCATAGTGTTATCAGTCGTTATGCTGATGAAATGGCTTGTCTAATCTTATGGTGGATTGGTTTATCCTGTTAATTTTGGTTTTGCGAAGAAATACGGATGATGTTCTGACAATTTGATACCTAGAAATCAAGATGTTTTCTCTGTCTATTGACCACAAACCTTGATAAGTTAAACCCAGGTGCATGATTTTATACCTGATCTGATATGCATTTAAACTATACATGTGTCCTAAAACCAAGTTTACTATACCTGAGTATTCTCACGCTTGCATAATATGTGTGAGCTAGGTTTTAGTTGGCCTTGTATTTATATTTTCGTCCTGTTTGTCATTCTGCTAGTCTCACTACGGTTAGCTCTAACAAAAAATGTTAATCAGTCCGCTCTCTCAAAGTTGAGTCCGTGTTAAGATCTCAAGAAACTGATTGTTTGTTGAAACAACCATCAGCCACTCTCAGGTACTGCTGACTGCTTTCTGTTGCTAGTATAGTTCAAGCTTCTTTGCCATGTATCTCATTAGGATTTGAACAATCTACTACACGCTCACAAAGATATTGAGTTAATTTTTTTGTCACATTGGGTTTGGCAGCAGTTGCTAATCTCTAGCATTTACCTCTTGTTGCAGACCAGGAAATGAAAGATCGCTCGACAAACGGCCGCTTCCAGTCAGCTAGATCTGATCTTATACCCGCACACGAGAGCTACCGGAGCAGCAACAGATTAACAAGGACCCAAGCTGGACTCCCAAGTTCTTCGGTGAGCTGGCTCCATCTCCTACCCCTAGCTCCCTCTTTTCTGCTCCTATAGCATGCTTTGTTGGACTCATGCTCTGCTCCTACACAAGCTGGACTCATGCTTTGTTATACACTCACCCCATTCTGTTTCATCTTGTCCATGCACGCAACCATCTATTGTTATTATTGTTAGAACGAAATAGATGTACATCTCATTGCAAAAGTACACAACACAGTGAGCTCACTTGGGCTTTGATTGGCACGCAGGTACCTGCCCCTGACAGAGGGCGCGCTGTGCCTGCTGGCGGCGACGGCCTTCACGACGGAGCTGCTGCTCTTCTACTTCCACTCGACCACCCACCAGGGGCTGGAGGGGTACTACAACTACCTCCTGGTGGTGCTCGTCGGGCTCTGCGTCGCCTCCAACATCCTCGGCGCGCTCCTCCCGGCGAGCTTCCCCGCCGACCTCGCCAGCGGCCTGCTCATCACCCTGCAGGGCCTGTGGTTCTACCAGATGGCCTGCATCACCTGGTGAGACCAATATCCGTCTCTCTGTCTACCCTCGATTAGGATTTGCAGTTGCTTTGTTTGGTGATGAAACAGGGAACTCAAAGAGGGAGGGGCTCCTACCCCTGCACCCCGTTATTTGTACTTGCATTTCAGAGAGTATTCATTTGTAATGCTGGCACCTGAGGGCGTCGTATTTTTGCCAAGGTACTTGAGGGCGTCGTATTTTTGCCTATTAATGTGTGCGCGGGGATCATGCCTGCTTGTCCAGCTAAGACTTCAATTTCAGAGGCTGCTAATGCTATCCTCTGTTCTTTGTGGACCTAAATTTGTTGTAATAGGCCTTGTGCTTTGGTGACTTGCTTGTCACCTGTTCCTTATTATATACAGATTCTGATAAATTTCTAGTGTTGCAAACTGAAATCCTACTGCTTTGTCTTGTGCATACAAAATCTGAAGCGAATTTTAAGGCAGCATAGAGAAATCATTCACCTTTGGTGATTTCTGTAGTAAAAGTGTGGCAAATTAGCTTTGGAAGTCTGTTAGTAACCTCACTATCTTGTGCTTATGCTTATATGCTGTGCGGCATGCTTCCTGTGGCAACAATAGAAAATGTGTGACCATAACTGTCTGTTATCAACACAGACGGCAGTTCCTTGTTATGTACATACTCTTATTTTTTTCCACTTTTCGAGTGTCATTTCCTTTGATCTTCTGCTGATACCACTTAGTATGTACTCGCATCTTCTTGTTATGGATAACTCTTTTTTTATTACTCTGCACGTCCCCCTGCTCCGGCGAGTCTTTGTTTAGTGTTTATCGCTTATAACAAAGAAAGTAATATGAGCTTCTACTGCATACTGGTTAGTGTTAGTCATACTATTTATGTACATCTCATTTGCTGTCAATTCATGCTTATAAGTTATTGGATCCCTCATTGGCTACTGTTTGAAGTTCTGTACACATTCTTATTCTTATATGTTCATTCTTTTTTTTTGCACAGGTGAAGTGTGAATCCAAGTTCGAAGCTGTGAAGCATATCAACAAAGACTAGCATATTATGTGTTGTAAATGTAGGCAATAGTAGGCTTATCTGGGTTGTAGTATACTGTAACATTTGTAATAGACCAATGTCGTGTTGTTTTGGACGAATTTCATTTGCTATTTGCATTGTTTGAAATAATGATTGTGTATGTGATTTGAATACCCGACAAATGGAAACCTGACAAGGGGGTCCAAGTTATAATGGTTGTTTGACATATTTTGAAATTTGTTATGTGTGGGATCAATTTTGTGATAAGCATGACAAGTGGGACCAATCTGATTGGTGGGACCAGTGGCAAAAAAAGGACGAAAATAAAAAATCAGTAGACTGTAAAAGGCTGCATCTTAGAAAAAAAAAGGCCGAATTAATGGCCCAAGCCCATGTAGCTACCAAAAATTAACACGAAAAAATACATTAAAAGGCTGAATTGTTGGGCTAGGCCCATGTAGAAAACCGAATTGGACCAGGCTGAATCTTGTGCCACATTAGCTTGCCATGCTGGATGCCTATGTGGCCTGGGGAGGTTGCTAGTGACCAAAACGCCACAGTGGACGTATTTTGGTCATAAACGTTGTCGGTGTCAAAACCGGCGGATCTCGGGTAGGGGGTCCCGAACTGTGCGTCTAGGCGGATGGTAACAGGAGACAAGGGACACGATGTTTTACCCAGGTTCGGGCCCTCTTGATGGAGGTAAAACCATACGTCCTGCTTGATTAATATTGATGATGTGTGTTACAAGAGTGGATCTACCACGAGATCAAAGAGGCTAAACCCTAGAAGCTAGCCTATGGTATGATTGTTGTTCGTCCTATGGACTACGGCCGTCCGGTTTATATAGACACCGAGAGGGCTAGGGTTACACAAAGTCGGTTACAAAGGTAGGAGATCTACATATCTCAGACGCCAAGCTTGCCTTCCACACCAAGGAAAGTCCCATCCGGACACGGGACGAAGTCTTCAATCTTCTATCTTCATAGTCTTGGAGTCCGCCGATGATGATAGTTCGGCTATCCGGACACCCCTAGTCCGAACTCCTCAAGAGCCCCTGAACCAGGCTTCAATGACGACAAGTCCGCGCGCATGTTGTCTTCGGCATTGCAAGGCGGGTTCTTCCTCGAATAATTTATAGAAGATTGTGAACACCAGGATAGTGTCCGCATCGCAAAAATAAATTCCACATACCACCGTAGAGAATAATATTACACAAGATCAATCTGACGATTCTCGTGGGCGTGACGTCGCACCACTACCTAGCCTTTACTCAAATTGTTTTTATTGTTCCACCTCGGTAGCGTTTAGCGGCGGTTTCCTTGGCACGCCCTGTCGAGCGAGATCGTGTTCCCCATATTCCAGATTCCCATCAATACGGACATGGGTAACCCAACGCGCCATTGATTGTGACGCTTGGGAGATAAGCGAGTTTTACCAGGCCGGTGGGGACACATGTTTTTGTCCGCCCATATAAGGGGATAAAGATCCAACCCTTTTACCTGCGCCTTCTTCCTCCTTGGCTTATCCGTTTCCGCGAACTCGAGCTCCAGCGCCCAAGTCCGCACTTCTCACCTCAACCTTCTCCAACAATGTCCGGATAGCCGAACTATCATCATCGGCCGGACTCCAAGACTATGGAGATAGAAGATTGAAGACTTCGTCCCGTGTCCGGATGGGACTTTCCTTGGCGTGGAAGGCAAGCTTGGCGATACGGATATGTAGATCTCCTACCTTTGTAACCGACTTTGTGTAACCCTAGCCCTCTCCGGTATCTATATAAACCGGACGGTCAGAGTCCATAGGACGAACAACAATCATACCATAGGCTAGCTTCTAGGGTTTAGCCTCTTTGATCTCGTGGTAGATCCACTCTTGTAACACACATCATCAATATTAATCAAGCGGGACGTAGGGTTTTACCTCCATCAAGAGGGCCCGAACACAGGTAAAACATCGTGTCCCTTGTCTCCTGTTACCATCCGCCTAGACGCCTGATTCGGGACCCCCTACCCGAGATCCGCCGGTTTTGACACCGACATTGGTGCTTTCATTGAGAGTTCCTTCCGTGTCATCACCGATAGGCCCGATCGCTCCTTCGATCATCAACAACGACGCGGTCCAGGTGAGACTTTTCTCCCGGACAGATCTTCGTGTTCGGCGGCTTTGCATCAGGGCCAATTCGCTTGGCCATCCGAAGCAGATCGAAGCTACGCCCGCCATCGAGTCAGATTTGGAAGTTTAAACTATACGACCGATATTCGCGGAGACTTGATCTTCGACGGATTCGAGCCGCAGCCAAGCGCCCGCCTGTCTCGATGGGCATGATCTAGCTCTGCGGCGAGCAAAGGCTGGAGGCCGCACCAAGATCCGCTCCGACCCTTAATCCGGGCCGGATTCCCCGATCGAGGACAAGTGGTTGGACACCGCCTCGGGGGCTACAATCTCTACGGGGATCGAGCCGAACTCCATCCCTGTCCTTTGCGAAGACTTCGACTCCAGGGTGCCGGACTCCTCTCCGGACTCCGAACCCTCTGCGCCCTTGCCAATCGAATCCGATTGGGCGCCCGTTATGGAGTTCATGGCCGCGGACATCTTTCAGCACTCGCCCTTTTGCGACATCCTGAATTCACTAAAGTCTCTCTCTTTATTTGGAGAGCCCTGGCCGGATTACGGCCAGGAAGGTTGGGATGCGGACGACGAAGAAATTCAACGCCCACCCACCACCCACTTTGTAGCCACTGTCGATGATTTAACCGACATGCTAGAATTCGGCTCCGAAGACATGGACGGTATGGACGACGATGTCGGAGACGACCAAGACCCAGCGCCTACAGGGCACTGGAAGGCCACCTCGACATATGACATATACATGGTGGACATCCCAAAAGATGGGAACGGCGATGGAACAACGGAGGATGACCCCTCCAAGAAGCAGCCCAAGCGCCGGCGTCAGCGGCGCCGCTCTAAATCCCGCCACAAAGAAGAATGAAGATTCCAGCACCGGAGATAACAATACACCGCAGAAGGTCGAAGACAATCCACTCCAAAGCAAGATCCAACGCAGAGGATGGAGACGCCAGCCCTCACGAGAGCGGCGAAGGAGGTAGAGGATTATATGCCTCCCTCCGGAGACGAAGCAAGCCTCGACGACGATGAATTCGTCGTGCCTGAGGATCCCGTCGAACAAGAGCGTTTTACACGCAGGCTTATGGCCACGGCGAACAGCCTCAAGAAAAAGTAGCAACGGCTTAGAGCTGATCAGGATCTGCTAGCCGACAGATGGACTGAAGTCCTCGCGGCCGAAGAGCATGAGCTCGAACGCCCTTCCAAAAGCTACCCTAAACGCAAGCTGCTCCCCCGATTAGAGGATGAGGCTTACGAAACCGCATCACCAGGAGGCAATACGGTTGACCGACCACCCCGTGGTCGCGACAGAGAGGCCTCTAGGCCCTTCACTAGAACCGTACCCTGGCATCGCTCAAAAAGCACACGGCCACAGGGGAACGCTCCGGACCTGCGAGATATATTGGAGGACAAGGCAAGACAATCAAGATCGATCTATGGATCGCGTGGGCACCCCACAGTACGTGACGACAACCGTCGCGCGGACCACGATAAGTCCGCCGGGCCGAACAAAATGCATAAAGCTCTTTTGAGCTCCGTCGTGATATCGCCCGATCTGAGGCGCCGACACCCACTATGCTTCACCATTAAGTAATGGATCATCAAATCCCGAAGGGTTTAAACCCGTCAATATTGAATCCTATGATGGCACAACAGACCCGCGGTTTGGATCAAGACTATCTCCTTCACATCCACATGGCCCGCGGTGATGATCTTCACGCCATCAAATACCTCCCCCACAAGCTGAAAGGACCAGCCCGGCATTGGCTCAACAGCTTGACACCAGAGTCAATTGGGAGCTGGGAGGACCTGGAAGCCGCATTCCTCGATAACTTCCAGGGCACTTATGTGCGACCACCAGACGCCGATGACCTAAGCCACATAATTCAGCAGCCAGACGAATCGGCCAGAAAATTCTGGACACGGTTCTTAACCAAGAAAAACCAAATCGTCGACTGTCCGGATGCGGAGGCCCTCGCGGCCTTCAAGCATAACATCCACGACGAGTGGCTTGCCCAGCACCTAGGACAGGAAAAGCCGAAATCCATGGCAGCCCTCACATCACTCATGACCCGCTTCTACGCGGGTGAGGACAGCTGGCTAGCATGCAGCAACAACCTCAAGAAAATTCGGCATTCCGGACTTCAAGGACCCGAAATGGCAGGCCGCGTCGTAACAAAAACAAACGCCGCATTAACGGCGACAATATTGAGGATACGGCAATCAATGCCGGTTTCAGAGGCTCTAAACCCGGTCAGCGGAAAAAGCCATTCAAAAGAACTACTCCGGGTCCATCTAATTTGGACCGAATACTCGATCGCTTGTGCCAGATACACGGCACCCCCGAAAAGCCAGCTAACCACACCAACAGGGACTGTTGGGAATCCAAGCAGGCAGGCAAGTTAATTGCCGAAAACAATGACAAGGGGCTGCATAGCAATGACGAGGACGAGACCCAACCGCCGAACAAGAAAGGATGTAAGGTTTCCCCCCACAGTGCGGACGGTGAACATGATATACGCAACGCACATACCCAAAAGGGAGCGGAAGCGTGCACTCGAGGATGTCTACGCCGATGGAGCCAGTTGCCCCAGTTCAATCCATGGTCCTCCTGCCCGATCACTTTTGACCGAAGGACCACCCCACCAAAGATCCGCCACGGCGGATTTGCCGTGACCGGTTTTAGACCCAATCATCAATGGATTTCACCTAACCAGAGTCCCGATGGATTTGCCGGCGGCAGCACCGAACCTGCTTTACTGTGATACAAAGGCAAAATGGGCATAGACCCCTCAAGGATTAAACCTACCAAACGACCTTTAAAGGCGCCATACCAGGTGTAGAAGCCAATTGTACAGGCTCAATTACACTGGAAGTGGTCTTCGGATCCCGGATAACTTCCGGCGAGGAGTTAATCTTCGACATAGTCCCGTTCAGCGGCTATCATGCCTTGCTCGGACGTACCGCGTTTGCAAAGTTCAACGCGGTGCCGCACTACGCATACCTCAAGCTCAAGATGCCAGGCCCTCGAGGAGTCATCACGATCAATGGAAACACTGAACATTCTCTCCGCATGGAGGAACATACATCGGCTCTCGCGGCGGAAGTGCAATGCAGCCTCTTAAGGCAATTCTCGAGTCCGGCCGTTAAGCGGCCGGACACAGCTAAGCGCGCCCGGAGTAACTTACAACAAGACCACACAGCACGCCCGAGCACGCCAGAGCAGTGCAGCCCCAACCCCAGCTCTGCGAAGCGTCAAAGCAGGTCCTTCGTACAACATTACACTCAAGATACCATGGGCATGGGGAGAGGGGCACGACCACGATAAACCCAGATCGCGGCTCAACCACACCAGGGCTCTCAAGTGTGTCGTTCCTTTTCTTTTCTTTTACCTTTTACTTTTTACCCACAGGACTCCGTTTGTCGAGGCCACTGTCCGGACAGAACTCCGAACTCACGATGCAACAGCCACGGAAGGATGAAGGCTACAACGAATATACAGTGTGGTCTCCATTACGAGCATTTTATACACCAATCAGTAGCCTACCCTAGGAGGGACATGTTTAACAGTCCCATACCTTGCTTATCGCACTATTTGTATCGTTACGCATTAAATAGCAGCACTTATTAAATAAAACAATGCAGCACCTTTTTGCTTATAATTGCATTTCTTTTTCATACATATGTTCATTAACGGCATATTGCCATCCGTACACTTCAGTACGGCTAATATACACCAGGGGCTTATGTTTCCCGCATTATGGTATAATGAGTCCGAACACTTTCACAAGTGCGGCACCCCGAACTTATAGCACTATATGCATCGGCTCCGAATCATGTCTTGGGTCAATAGTTGGGTTTGCCCGGCTCCCATGTTTTGGTACCTTACGTTCCGTTATATCGGCTAAGGTAGCCTTTGGGAGAACCATCATGATTCCGCCCCAGTTGAGCTGGGTTAACGAGAAAGCTAAAACTGACCGTCATGATGAGGCGAGAGCTGGTCGCTGTTCGAGAGGTTTTTTGCGAGTCCTTAAAGACTTATGTCGCTTAGAGCAAGGAGCCGGATACTGTCCGGCCAAGGCGTTGATAGCGCCCCAAGTTCGGCCTTCCGAAGACTAGGGGCTTCGCCGAAATTTAAAATTATAGAATTCTATGGCTAAATGAGAGTGTTCAAGCATTATAAGTTCGGTTGCCTTGTTCGCTGTGTTGAGCGCCTCCCTAGATGGACCAAAAAATGGGAACAAGAGCTCCCAAGTTTATCCCGAACACCCCAGCACTCGTGGCATGGGGGCTGAAGCCGACGATTTGCCATCTCTCAGATTTGATAAACAGCCGCACAAAAGGTAATATTTTAAATTAACAAGCGTTGCTTAGCGCATATGAACTAAGTTTTCAGCGCACAGGATAACAAAATGCGAGTCTACTCAAATATTACATCTTTGGAGCACTCACCCGCAATAGTCTGGGCGCCCTTGACACACTTTTATAATACATCTCGGGCGTGCGATGCTCCTTGCCCTCCGGTGGCGGGTCCGTCCACGAGCTTACAGGCATCCATCTTGCCCCAGTGCACCTTTGCGCAGGCAAGGGCCCGACGGGCATCCTCAATACAAGCGGAATGCTTGATGACTTCAACCAACGGGCACGCATCTATCAGCCGCCGCACCAGGCCAAAGTAGCTCCCAGGCATGGCCTCCTTAGGCCACAGCCGAACTATGAGGCCCTTCATGGCCTGTTCGGCCGACTTGTGGAGCTCGACCAGCTGCTTCAGCTGGTCGCTAAGGGGCACCGGATGTCCGACCTCAGCATACTGAGACCAGAAGACCTTCTCCGTCGAGCTCCCCTCCTCGGCCCGGTAGAATGCGGCAGCATCGGACACGCTGCGAGAAAGATCTGCAAACGCTCCTGGAGAGCTCCGAATTCGGATAAGCAACAGGTAGTTAACACTCACATGCTTACTTTGCATGACAAATGCCTTACCCGCTGCTATTTTCTTCACCGCCTCAATCTCCTGGAGGGCCTTGTAGGCTTCGGCCTTAGCGGCTTTGGCACTCTCAAGAGCCATTGCAAGCTCAGACTCTCGAGTCTTCGAGTCACGCTCCAAGCTCTCATGTAATTACACGAGATCCTCGAGCTCTTGCAGTACCTCCGCCACCCGCGCCTCCTGCTTCTCTCGCTCGGTGCGCTCATGTCAAGATTATGCGTTCGGCCGCTGCCACCACCTCCTTCTGTGGTCGCCACCTCGTTAGTGGCACCTACAATACCCACGTTATCCTTGTCATTTTTCTTGCAACCAAATCCTTTTCTCAGAAGGTACAATTTTCATAAGGTATTACTCACCTTCTTTTTCCTCGAGCTGCTTCTTGGCATGACCGAGCTCGTTCTCGGACCGCTCGAGGTTTTCCTTCAAAGTATTGACCTCCGCAGTCAGTGCGGCGGAGGTCAGCAACACCGCCTGCAATCCCATATTGACATATTTTTTATGACTCCTACGTTTATCTTTCTAAAGATCCTCAGTCCGGCTTTTCTTTCCGAACACCGAACCGAGCATCAGGGGCTACTGTCTATGCGGTACCATTTTACATATATTGAAATTATTACCTCAAAGCCTGTTAGAAGGCTGCTGCAGGCTTCGGTCAGCCCGCTCTTGGCGAGCTGAACCTTCTGAATCACCGCACTCATAACAGTGCGGTGTTCCTCTTAGATGGTGGCGCCATTGAGCGCCTCCAGCAAATTATCCGGCACCTCCGGTTGGACGGAGGCAGCCGGCGTCACGGTCTTGCTCTTCTTACGATCGGGTCGCCCGCCGGACTCCGGAGCCACTGTGGCCTCCGGGGCTGAGTCCGGTGCATAGTCCGGGAGGGTGTCCTGTGACACCTCCGGGGCCTCCTCCTCCTGGTGGGTCCTTTTCTGGGATCCCACCTCGGCGTCGTCCGCGGCACAGGGGGGAGGCAGTCGGAAGGGAATCCATATCCGACTCACCCAAGGACCCGCCGGCGAACGGGAAGATCATCCTTGGGCGGACTGCAGGTTGTATGCGGCATTAGAAAGACATTATGTGGCAAAAAGAAAAACCTTGAAGTTATTCGGGAGTCCGGATACTTACGATCTCGCCAGGCTTGGCCCTTGGAGGCCGATCCTCGTCGTCGTCCTTTGGCGTTGGCGGAGCAGTTCGGGGAAGAGTTTTTCCTTCTTGGACCCTTCGCCTCCCTTGTTGGGGAGGCCTTCCTTTTCTTCCCTCCCCGCTTAGAGAGGCTTTCTTCTTCTCCTCCTCACCTTGGTGGGAGGAGTCGGCCTCAGATTCATCATCCGATAGCACCTGAAAATGGGAACTCTTCCGAGTCCCGTGGCCGTCTTCTTGGCCTTCTTCTCCCAAGACCACGGGTGCCGGAGCCAAGCAGCCCGATAGGCGGGCGTCCCTGGGTCCTTCCGCAATGGGGCCGGACAGATAATCCGTTCGGCCTTCGCCAGCCATTCCTGTTAAAGGTAAAGGGAGTTTAGATCCTGCATAGAGCCAAACTATGCAAAACAAGTGGTGAAATCACTTACCTCGTCAGCTGGACGCTGCGAGCGGAATCCGCGATATTCGGTAGCGGATGTGGGAGCTTCGGCGCCCTTGAACAGCACCTTCTAGACATCTTCGTACGTAGTGTCGAAGAGCCTGCTCAGGGTCTAGTGCTACGCCGGATCAAACTCCCACCGGTTGAAGCCCCGTCGCTGGCATGGGAGAATCCGGCGGATGAGCATGACCTGGACTACGTTGACAAGCTTGAGCTTCTTGTCCACCAGCTTCTGGATACAGGCTTGGAGTCCGGTCAGCTCCTCCGAATCCCCCCAAATCCGGCCGCTCTCTTTCCAGGAGGTGAGCCGTGTAGGGATGCCAGATCTGAATTCGGGGGCCGCCGCCCAATCAGGGTCACGCGGCTCGGTGATGTAGAACCACCCCGATTGCCACCCCTTGATGGTTTCCATGAAAGTGCCCTCCATCCACGTAACGTGGGACATCCTGCCCACCATGGCGCCTCCGCACTCCTCTTGGCTGCCCTTCACAACATTCGGCTTGACACTGAAGGTCTTGAGCCACAAGCCGAAGTGG
Source organism: Aegilops bicornis (assembly GCA_021605145.1). NCBI lineage: Eukaryota > Viridiplantae > Streptophyta > Magnoliopsida > Poales > Poaceae > Aegilops > Aegilops bicornis. The sequence goes on along the minus strand of CM038674.1, from coordinate 149,425,433 downwards.
GGCTGGATGCAGAGGAAGGCCTCGCACACGATGATAAACGCCAAGATGTTGAGGATGAAATTCGGGGCCAGATCATGGAAATCTAGGCCGTAGTAGAACATGAGCCCCCGGACAAAGGGATGAAGCGGGAAGCCCAGTCCGCGAAGGAAATGGGGAAGAAATACTACCCTCTCATGGGGCCTGGGGTTGGGGATGAGCTCTCCCTCGTCGGGGAGCCGATGCGCGATGTTGCTGGACAAATATCCGGCGTCGCGCAGCTTCTGGATCTGCCCCTCCGTGACGGAGGAGGCCATCCACTTGCCTCCCGCTCCGGACATTGTTGGAGAAGGTTGAGGTGAGAAGTGCGGACTTGGGCGCTGGAGCTCGAGTTCGCGGAAATGGATAAGCCAAGTAGGAAGAAGGCACAGGTAAAAGGGTTGGATCTTTATCCCCTTATATGGGCGGACAAAAACATGTGTCCCCACCGGCCTGGTAAAACTCGCTTATCTCCCAAGCGTCACAATCAATGGCGGTTGGGTTACCCACGTCTGTATTGATGGGAATCCCGGAATAAGGGGAACACGATCTACGCTTGACAGGGCGTGCCAAGGAAACCGCCGCTAAACGCTACCGAGGTGGAACAATAAAAACAATTTGAGTAAAGGCTTGGTAGTGGTGCGACGTCACGCCACAGAATACATCAGCAGATTGATCTTGTGTAATATTATTCTCTCTACGGTGGTATGTGGAATTTATTTTTGCAGAGCCAGACACTATCCTGGTGTTCACAATCTTGTATAAATTATTCGGAGGAAGAACCCGCCTTGCAATGCCGAATACAACATGCGTGTCGGACTTGTCGTCATTGAAGCCTGGTTCAGGGCTCTTGAGGAGTTAGGACTAGGGGTGTCCGGATAGCGAACTATCATCATCGGCGGACTCCAAGACTATGAAGATAGAAGATTGAAGACTTCGTCACGTGTCCGGATGGGACTTTCCTTGGCGTGGAAGGCAAGCTTGGCGATACGGATATGTAGATCTCCTACCTTTGTAACCGACTTTGTGTAACCCTAGCCCTCTCCGGTGTCTATATAAACCGGATGCCTGTAGTCCATAGGATGAACAACAATCATACCATAGGCTAGCTTCTAGGGTTTAGCCTCTTTGATCTCGTGGTAGATCCACTCTTGTAACACACATCATCAATATTAATCAAGAAGGACATAGGGTTTTACCTCCATCAAGAGGGCCCGAACCTGGGTAAAACATCGTGTCCCTTGTCTCCTGTTACCATCCACCTAGACGCACAGTTCGGGACCCCCTACCCGAGATCCGCCGGTTTTGACACCGACAAACGTCTTCGACCATTCCAGAAGAAAGGTCGCTATAGTCAGTTTACGACCGCCAGCTTTTGACCTTCTCTTTTTGGTCACAAAAAGGTCGCAAATGAAAAACCATGACCTTTCAGTGACCAATAGTGGTGGTCACAAGTTGACAAAATTCTTGTAGTGCAGGTGCCTCAATCCACCCAGATGTGTATTAAAGTTACCACCTTATGTTAACCATTAATTAACAATACTCACATATTTCATGAATACACTCAAACCCAATCCACGTCTACGAGCATAGCATAGCAGTACAAGCAACGTAGAAGTAACTCCCAAGGTTTGATAGTAAACAGGTGAATAGGTACTACGTCATCTACTTCCCAAACCCACAATTTAAATCAGATCCTAACCATGCAATTGTTTGAGGATTGATCTAATGCAATAAAACTGGGTATGAAAGAGGTATGATCAAAGTGTTACTTGCCTTACTGATGATCCATGAAACCTAGAGACTCGTAGTAGCACGCTTCACACTCCGGGCACTCTATCGCAAACAAACAAGCATACAATAAGCAATCAAGCAAGGGCACGGGTAAAACTCAAATAAGAGATCTAACCAGAAAGTTCAACTTAAGAACTCTGGTTTGCAAAAAGAATCAAATCAAATGAAGCAACAAAACTCAGAACGATGAAGAAACAAGCTTCATTTACTAATCTGGTCTAAAGTCAAAATTTACAGTAGCAAAATCTTGTTTAAGTTCGTTAAACAGAAAGAGGGCTTCGAGATGAAACTCTAGGCGCTTGAATCGCCTGATTCCGATAAATGAGCGAAAAGATAAACTAAAACGAAAATCGGATCAGAAATCGCGATCGAAAATAATCGCGGAAAATCCGAGAAAAAGAAAAACTGACGAACAGGCTAACGAACGAATGTTCGCTGTCTGTGGCTAAATGGTGAAAACCGTTCGTTAAAACGAACGTATGAACAGGCGTTCGCTAAATAACTAAACCAAAAAAATAAACCGAACCGGATAAAAAAAAGAACGGATCTAGGGTTTAGAGAAAAAACCGTTCGGTTTTCTTGCGTAAACCGAGGTGGCGGCGGCGGCTACGTCCGGCGACGACGGGTGACATGGCGGGTCGTGGCGGGCGAGTCTTGGCGGGCGGCGGCGTCTGTGGCGGCGGCAAGGCTGTGAGCTAGGGTTAGGGTTTGGGGTGGCGGGCGCGGGTGGGCTGGCGGCGGTGGATGGGCCTTGGGGCGGCTTATAAAGCCCCCCGGGAGGAGTCCCGCTCGGGTACGGCCCGGAGTCGGTTTCTCTCTCTTTTTTTAAATAATTTCGATGTGCAGAAAAAGAAAGAAAAGAAATACTAAACGGACTCCAAAAATCCCGAAAAAAAATTCCCCGTCCTCTAAAAATAGTCCGGACAAGGTGAACATTTATTTGGGCCTAAAATGCAATTTTGAAAAACACATATTTTTCCTAATTCAAATTAAATAGCGATAAAACTCCGAATAAAAATCCTATTTTTTTTAATATTAAATCTCTGATATTTATTTATTTTTGAGGAAGTCATTTTATCCTCTCTCTTTTTATTTTTATAAAAGAAATATTCAAGAGAAAAATAATTAAAATCAAACGATCCTCTTTCCAAAATTCGAGAAAACTCGAATATGAAAATAATGAAATCCCCAACTCTCTCCGCGGGTCCTTGAGTTGCGTAGAATTTCTAGGATCAAACAAAAATGCAAAAAAATATGATTTGCAATTATTAACTAATTTATAACATTCCAAATTGAAAATTTGGGATGTTACAACCCCCCCCCCCCCCCTTAAGATGAATCTCGCCCTCGAGATTCGGGTTGGCTAGAAAATAGGTGAGAGTGATCCTTCCGTAGGTCTTCCTCTCGTTCCCAGGTGGCTTCATCTTCAGTATGGTGACTCCACTGAACCTTGTAGAACTTGATTACTTTGTTGCATGTGACACGGCTGGCAAAATCAAGAATCTTAACTGGCTTCTCCTCGTAGGTCAAATCGCTATCCAACTGTATCGCTTCCAGCGGTACTGTGTCTCTCAGAGGAATATCATCCATCTCTGCGTGGCACTTTTTCAACTGAGAAACGTGGAACACATCATGAACTCCGGACAATCCTTCGGGTAATTCCAACTTGTAAGCAACTTCTCCAATACGTCCCAAAACTTTGTATGGTCCCACAAAACGTGGCGCTAACTTTCCCTTAACTCCAAAGTGCTTCACTTCTCGAAGGGGTGATACACGAAGATACACTCTATCTCTGACTTCGTAAACTGTCTCCTTGCGTTTAGAATCCGCATAACTCTTCTGCCTGGACTGGGCTACCTTGAGTCTATCGTGAATCATCTTAACCTTCTCTTCACACTCTTTAGTCAAATCTGGTCCAAATAACTGTCGGTCTCCAACTTCGTCCCACAACAACGGTGTTCTGCACCTTCTTCCATACAATGCTTCGAAAGGGGTCATCTTCAAACTGGCTTGATAACTGTTGTTATAAGAGAACTCCGCATACGGCAAATTATCGTCCCAACTAGATCCATAATCTAGTGCACAAGCTCTCAACATGTCCTCCAGAATCTGATTGACTCTCTCGGTCATCCATCATCTCTGGTGAAAAGTTGTACTGAACTCTAGCCTGGTTCCCAAAGTTTCATGCAAATGATTCCAAAACTTTGAAGTAAACTGGGTTCCTCTATCTGATACAATGGTCCTCGGAACTCCATGCAGACATGCGATCCTGGTCATGTATATCTTTGCCAACTTAGCACTGGTGTAAGTGGTCTTAACTGGGATGAAATGAGCTACTTTTGTCAAACGATCGACTACAACCCATATCGAGTCATAGCCTGAATGAGTCCTGGGTAATCCCGTGATAAAGTCCATGCCTAACTTATCCCACTTCCATTCGGGTATCGGCAATGGCTGTAGCAATCCTGCTGGCTTCTGATGTTCTGCCTTCACTCTCTGACATACATCACAAACTGCTACATACTCCGCAATATCCTTCTTCATTCCGGTCCACCAGAAACTATCCTTCAAATCCAGATACATCTTGGTATTTCCTGGGTGAATCGAATATGGTGAATCATGGGCCTCCTGCAGAATCAACTTCCCGATCTCCTGATCATTTGGCACATATACGCGGTTCTCAAACCATAAGGTATCGTGCTCATCCTCCCGAAATCCTTTAGCTTTTCCTTTGTTCATTCTTTCCTTTATCTCGGCAATCTACTTGTCCGTCTTCTGAGCTTCACTGATCTTATCCATCAAGGTAGAGTGAACTTCAAAGCTGCTACATAACCTCTCGGAACTATCTCCAAACATAGCTCGCGAAGGTCTTCTGCCAACTCCTTGGGTAATACTCCGGTCATGAGTGTATTGACATGACTTTTTCGGCTCAACGCATCGGCTACTACGTTAGCCTTCCCGGGATGGTAATGTAATCTCATATCATAATTGAGGGAGTCCTGGATTAGGGGGTGTCCGGATAGCCGTACTATCACCGTTGGCCGGACTCCTGAACTATGAAGATACAAGATTGAAGACTTCGTCCCGTGTCCGGATGGGACTTTCCTTGGCGTGGAAGGCAAGCTTGGCGATACGGATATGTAGATCTCCTACCATTGTAACCGACTCTGTGTAACCCTAACCCTATCCGGTGTCTATATAAACCGGAGGGTTTTAGTCCGTAGGGACGAACAACAATCATACCATAGGCTAGCTTCTAGGGTTTAGCCTCTCGATCTCGTGGAAGATCCACTCTTGTACTACCCATATCATCAATATTAATCAAGCAGAGTAGGGTATTACCTCCATCGAGAGGGCCCGAACCTGGGTAAAAACATCGTGTCCCTTGTCTCCTGTTACCATCCGCCTAGACGCACAGCTCGGGACCCCCTACCCGAGATCCGCCGGTTTTGACACCGACATTGGTGCTTTCATTGAGAGTTCCTCTGTGTCGTCATCCTTAGGCCCGATGGCTCCTTCGATCATCAACAACGACGCGGTCCAGGGTGTGACATTTCTCCCCGGACAGATCTTCGTATTCGGAGGCTTTGCACTGCGGGCCGATTCACTTGGCCATCTGGAGCAGATCGAAGCTTCGCCCCGCCATCGTGTCAGATTGGGGAGTTTGAACTACACGGTCGACATCCGCGGAGACTTGATCTTCGACGGATTCGAGCCACAGCCAAGCGCGCCACACTGTCTCGATGGGCATGATCTAGCTCTGCCGCCGAACAGCGCCCTAGAGGCCGCACCAACATCCGCTCCGACCCTTAGCTCGGAGCCGACTCCGCCGATCGAGGACGAGTGGTTGGACACCGCCTCGGGGGCTACGATCTCTACGGCGATTGAGCCGAACTCCATCCTCGTCGCTGCGAAGACCGTGACTCCAAGGTGCCGGACTCGAACCCTCCGCTACCGCCAATCGAATCCAATTGGGCGCGGTTATGGAGTTCATCGTCATGACATCTTTTAGCACTCGCCCTTTGGCGACATCCTGAATTCACTAAAGTCTCTCTCTTTATCTGGAGAGCCCTGGCCGGACTATGGTCAGGAAGGTTGGGATGCGGATGACAAAGAAATTGAACGCCCACCCACCACCCACTTTGTAGCCACTGTCGACGATTTAACCGACATGCTCGACTTCGACTCTGAAGACATCGACGGTATGGACGACGATGCCAGAGATGACCAAGAACCAGCGCCTACAGGGAACTGGAAGGCCACCTCGTCATACGACATATACATGGTGGACATCCCAAAAGATGGGAACGACGATGGAACAACGGAGGATGACCCCTCCAAGAAATAGCCCAAGCGCCGGCGTCAGCGGCGCCGATCTAAATCCCGCCACAAAGAAAAATAAAGTGATTCCGGCACGGAGACAATAACACCCGGACAATGTCGAAGACAACCTCCTCCAAAGCAGGATTCAGCAGGAGGAGGGAGAAGCCAGCCCTCATGATAGAGCGGCAGCAGGGAGGTGGAGGACGATAATTATATGCCTCCTCTCAAGATGAGGCAAGCCTCGATTTACTGAATTTGTCGTGCCAGAGGATCCCGCCGAACAGGAGCGTTTCAAACGCAGGCTTATGGCCACGGCAAGTAGCCTCAAGAAAAAGCAGCAGCAGCTTAGAGCTGACCAAGACTTGCTAGCTGACAGATGGACTGAAGTCCTCACAGCCGAAGAGTACGAACTCGAACGCCCCTCCAAGAGATACCCAAAACGCAGGCTGCTACCCCAATTAGAGAAAGCAGCACCCAAACCTACATCACCAGCGCATGATGCGGCCGACCAGCCACCCCATGGCCGCGACAGAGAGGCCTCTAGACCCTCCATTCAAGCCGCACCCCGGCACCGCTCGAAAACTACCAAGGCACGGGGAAACGCGCCAGACCTGTGAGACATATTGGAGGACAAGGCAAGGCAAACAAGATCGATCTACGGATCGCGTGGGCGCCCCACGACACGTGATGATAACCGTCACGCCGGATACAGCAACTCCGACCGGGCCGAACACAGTAGACAAAGCTCATTTGAGCTGCGTCGTGATATAGCCCAATACAGAGGCACCGCACACCCACTATGCTTCACAGACGAAGTGATGGATCATCAAATCCCCGAGGGTTTCAAACCTGTAAACATCGAATCATACGATGGCACAACAAATCCACCGGTTTGGATCGAGGACTACCTCCTCCATATCCACATGGCCCGCGGTGATGATCTACACGCCATCAAATACCTCCCACTCAAGCTTAAAGGACCAGCTCGGCATTGGCTTAACAGCTTGCCATTAGAATCAATTGGTTGTTGGGAGGACCTGGAAGCCGCATTCCTTGACAACTTCCAGGGCACATATGTGCGACCACCAGACGCCGATGACCTCAGCCACATAATTCAGCAGCCAGAAGAATGGGCCAGACAATTCTGGACACGGTCCCTAACCAAGAAAAATCAAATCGTTGACTGTCCGGATGCAGAGGCCCTTGCAGCCTTCAAACATAACATCTGCGACGAGTGGCTTGCCCGGCACCTAGGACAGGAAAAGCCGAAATCCATGGCAGCCCTAACAACGCTCATGACCCGCTTTTGCGTGAGAGAGGACAACTAGCTAGCTCGTAGTAACAACTTGACCAAAAAACCCTGGTAGTTCGGATACCAAGGACAGCATCGGCAGGTCGCGTCGCAACAAGCACAAGCGCCGCATTAAACGGCGATAATGCTGAGGATACGGCAGTTAATGCCGGATTCAGAGGCTCTAAACCCGGTCAGCGGAAAAAGCCGTTCAAAAGAAATACTCAGGGCCCGTACAATCTGGACCGAATACTCGATCGCTCGTGCCAAATACATGGCACCCCCGAAAAACCAGTCAACCACACCAACAGGGATTATTGGGTCTTCAAACAGGCAGGCAAGTTAAATGCTGAACTCAATGACAAGGGGTTGCATAGCGATGACGAGGAGGAGCCCCGGCCGCCGAACAATAGAGGATGTAAGGGTTTCCCCACAAGTGTGGGACGGTGAACATGATATACGCAACCCATATACCCAAAAGGGAGCGGAAGCGTGCGCTTAAGGGACATATATGCGATGGAGCCACGCCCCAAAGTTCAACCCATGGTCCTCCTGCCCGATCACCTTTGATCGAAGGGACCACCCCACTAGCATCCGCCACGGCGGATTCGCCGCATTGGTTCTTGACCCAATCATTGACGGATTTCACCTCACTAGAGTCCTGATGGACGGCGGTAACAGCCTGAACCTGCTCTATGAGGATACAGTGCGCAAAATGGGCATAGACCCCTCAAGGATTAAACCCACAAATACGACCTTCAAAGGTGTCATACCGGGTGTAGAGGCCAATTGTACAGGCTCAGTTACACTCTAAGTGGTCTTCGGATCCCCGGATAACTTCCGAAGTGAAGAGTTAATCTTTGACATAGTCCCGTTCCGCAGCGGCTATCACACACTGCTTGGACGAACCGCATTAGCAAAGTTCAATGTGGTGCTGCACTACGCATACCTCAAGCTCAAGATGCCAGGCCCTCAAGGAGTAATCACGGTCAATGGAAACACCGAACGCTCTCTTCCGAACGGAGGAGCATACGGCGGCCCTCGCGGCGGAGGTGCAATGCAGCCTCTCACAGCAATTCTCGAGTCCGGCCACTTAACGTCCGGACACTGTCAAGCGCGCCCGGAGTAACCTACAACAAAACCGCCTGGCACGATCCAAGCACGCGTAGCAATCCGACCCCAACCCCAGCCCTCGCGAAATTGCGAAGCCAGTACTACGAGTACATAACTACGCTCTGGAGATACCATGGGCATAAGGGGAGGGGCACGACCACGGCACGCCCAGAATGCACCTCAACCGCACCAGGGGCTCCCGGTTGTGTCATTCTTTTTCTTTCTTCTTTTCTCTTACTTTCAGGACTCCGTTTTCCAGAAGCCCTCTTCGGCACTTGAATTGCTGAACTCACGATGCAACAACCAGGGAAGCGGAAAGCTACGTCGAGTGTCCAGGTGGTCTCTACTATGAGCATTATACCTGTTTTACATACCATCCCGCAGCTTACCCCTGGAGGGGGACATGTTAAATAGTCCCATCCCTTGCTTATCACACTATTTGTATCGCTCGCTTTCATTGCAGTACCTTTGAATAAACAATACATAGCTTTTGCCTATTATTGCACTCCTTTCTTTATCTATATATATGTTCATTCATGACATGTTGCACCCGTACACTTTGGTACGGCCAATACACCAGGGGCTTAAGTACCCCAAAAATATGGTGTGATAAGTCCGAACACTTATACAAGTGCGGCACCCCGAACTTATAGCATTATATGCATCGGCTCCGAATCATGTCTTGGATCAATAGTTGGGTTTGCCCGGCTCCCATGTTTTGGTACCTTACGTTCCGTTATATCGGCTAATGTAGCGCTGGGAGAACCACTTCGATTGTGCCCCGGTTGAGCTGGGTTGAGCACCTCGATGGGAAAGCTAAAACTGACCGTCATGATAGGGCGAGAGCCGGTCGCTGTTCGAGAGGTTTTTTCGGGTCCCTAAAGACTTATGCCACTTAGAGCGAGGAGCCGACATTGTCCAGCCAAAGGCGTGGATAGCGCCCCGAACTCGGTCTTCTGAATACTAGGGGCTTCGCCGAAATTTAAAATTATAGAATTCTACGGCTAAGTGAGAGTGTTCAAGCACTATAAGTCCGGTTGCCTTGTTCGTCGCGTTGAGCGCCTCCCTCGAAGGACCCAAGAATGGGAACAAGAGTGCTCAAGTTTATCCGGAACACCCCAGCACTCGTGGCATGGGGGCTGAAGCCAACGACTTGCCATCTCTCAAATTTGATAAACGGCTGCACAGAAGGTAATGTTTTAAATTCACAAGCGTTGCTTAGCGCATATGAACAAGTTTTCAGCGTACAGGATAACAAATGCGAGTCTATTCAAAATTACATCTTTGGAGCATTCACCCGCTATAAGGCGGGCACCCTTCATGACGCCCTCATAGTACATTTCGGGCTTGCGATGCTACTTGCCCTTCGGTGGCCCGTCCGTCACAAGCTTCTCAGCATCCAGCTTGCCCTAGTGCACTTTAGCACGGGCAAGGGCCCGACGGGCACCTTTAATACAGATGGAGTGCTTGATGACTTCAATCCATGGACAGGCGTCCACCAGCCGCCGCACTAGCCCGAAGTAGCTCCCAGGCATGGCTTCCAATGGCCACAGCCGAATTATGAGGCCCTTCATGGCTTGTTCGGCGACCTTGTGGAGCTCGACTAGCTACTTCAGCTGGTCGCTCAGGGGCACCGGATGTTCGGCCTCAGCATACTAAGACCAGAACACCTTTTTCGTCGAGCTCCCCTCCTTGGCGCGGTAGAACGCGGCAGCATCAGATACACTACGGGGCAGATCTGCAAATGCTCCTGGAGAGCTCCGGATTCGGGTAAGTAATAGGTAATTCACTTTCAGATGCCTGCTTTGCATAAAGAATGCCTTACCCGCCGCTATCTTCTTTAATGCTTCAATTTCTTGGAGGGCTTTTTGGGCTTCGGCCTTAGCGGCTTTGGCACTTTCAAGAGCTGAGGCGAGCTCGGACTCTCGAGTCTTGAGTCACGCCCAAACTCTCGTGTTTTTCCACGAGAGCACAGGAGCTCTTGCCGCACCTCCGCCACCCGCGCCTCCTGCTTCTCTCGCTCGGTGCGCTCCGCGGCCGCTTTGCTTTCGGCCGTGGACACCGCTTCCTTCAGGGTCGCCACCTCATTCGTGGACCCTACAATACCCACGTTAGTCCTTTCATTTTTGCAACCAAATCCTTTCTATAAGGTATTTCTTTAATAAGGTATTACTTACCTTCCTTGTCCTCGAGCTGCTTCTTGGCAAGGCCGAGCTCGTTCTCGGACCGCTCGAGGCTCTGCTTCAATGCATTGACCTCCGCAGTCAGTGTGGCAGAGGTCAAGAAATAGCCTGCATTCCCATATTGACATACTTATGTTAGACTCCTCACAGATATATATTTTAGATCCTCGGTCCGGCTTTTCTTTCCGAACACCGAACTAAGCATCGAGGCTACTGTCTATGCGGTAATATTTTTACATATTCTAAACTTACCTCAAAGCCTGTTAGAAGGCTGGTACAGGCTTCACCAGCCCGCTCTTGGCGGATCGAACTTTCTGGATCACCACACTCATAACGAGGCGGTGCTCCTCGTCGATGGAGGCGCCGTTAAGCGCCTCCCAGAAGCTATCCGGTGCCTCCGGATGGGACGGAGGTTACCGGCGTCGTGGTCTTACCCTTCTTACGAAGGGGCCGCTTGCCGGACTTCGAACCACCGAAGGTTCGATGGAGTCCCAAGACAGGCCAGACTTAGAGCCCTCACGGGATTTCGCCCCCTTTGCGCCCGGAGTCCGGGAGGTCGCCTTGCGGCGCCTCCAGGACCACCTCCTCCTGGCTGGGCCCCTTTTGGGACTCCACCGCGGTGTCGTCTGCGTCACGAGGGGAGGAGGTGGTCGGAAGTGAAGTGCTATTCACATCCGACGAATTCAGGGAGCCGCTCGACGAAGCGGCGAGCTCGTCCTTGGGCGGGCTACATGGTTATATTCGGCGTTAGAAGACACTGTGCGACAAATAAAAAGTTACGAGCTATTCTGGAGTCCGGACAGTTACGATCTCGCCAGGGGCTTGGCCCTTGTTGGCCACTCCTCCTCGTCGTTGTCGGCGTTGGTGGAGAAGTCCGGAGGAAGGGTCCTTCCTTTCTTGGACCCTCCGGCCTCCCCAGTCGGGGCGTCCTTCCTTTTCTTCTCTCCCCCCGCTGGGGGAGAGGCTTCTCTTTCCTCCTCCTCTTCCTCAAAGGAGGATTCCACCTCAGAGTCGTCGGACGATGAGTCCGACAAGATTTTGGCGCCGGAGCTCCTTCGAGTTCCCGTGGCCTTCTTCTTGGCCTTATTCTCCGGCACCACGTGAGGTGCCGGAGCCAGCAGCCCCATCAATCGGGCGAACGCTGGATCTTCTGGCAAGGGGGCCAGACAGTTAATCTGTCTGGACGTTTTCAGCCAGTCCTGTCAAAGGTTAGGGAGTTTTAGATCCCGCATAGAGTCAAACTATGAAAAAAGAGTCCCATAAAGGGTAAAATAACTTACCTCGCTGGCTTGACGCTGCGAGCTGAATCCGCGATCCTCGGTAGCGGATGTGGGAGCCTCGGCGCCCTTGAATAGCACCTTCTAGGCATATTCGTACGTAGTGTCGAAGAGCCTTTTCAGAGTTTGGTGTTGTGCCGGATCGAATCCCACAATTTGAAGGCCCCTTGTTGGCATGGGAGAATCCGACGGATGAGCATCACCTGGATTATGTTGACAAGCTTGAGATTCTTGTCCACCAGGTTTCGGACGCAGGTTTGGAGTCCGGATAGATCTTCCGAATCACCCCACGCCAGGCCCGTCTCTTTCCATGATGTGAGCCGTGTGGGGAAGCCAGACCGAAATTCGGGGGCTGCCGCCCATTGAGAGTCGCGCGGCTCGGTGATGTAGAACCACCCCAATTGCCACCCCTTTATGGTCTCCACAAAGGAGCCCTCGAGCCATAGGACTTTGGCCATCTTGCCAACCATGGCACCTCCGCACTCCGCTTGGCGGCCGCCCACTACCTTCGGCTCGACATTGAAGATCTTCACGCATAAGCCGAAGTGGGGCTGGATGCAGAGGAAGGCCTCGCACACGATGATGAACTCTGAGATGTTTAGGATGAAATTCGGGGCCAGATCGTGGAAGTCCAGGCCGTAGTAGAACATGAGCCCCCGGACAAATGGGTGAAGTGGAAAACCTAGTCCGCGGAGGAAGTGGGTGAGGAACACCACCCTCTCATGGGGCCTGGGGGTTGGAATGAGCTGCCCTCGTCGGGAAGCCGGTGCGCGATGTCGCTGGACAAGTATCCGCCTTCCGTAGCTTTGATGTGCCCTCCGTGACGGAGGAGGCCATCCACTTGCCTCCCGCTCCGGACATAGTTGGAGAAGGTTGAGGTAGGGTGTGCGGACTTGGGCGCTGGAGCTCGAGTGCGTGGAAATGGATGAGCAAAGGAGGAAGAAGGCGTAGGTGAAAAGGTGGGTCCTTATCCCCTTATATGGATGGACGAAGCTATGCGTCCCCCGCCAGCCTGGTAAAACTCGCTTATCTCCCAAGCGCCGTAATCAATGGCACGGTTGGGTTACCCATGTCCGTATTGATGAGAATCCCGGAATAAGGGGCACGATCTCCGCTTTGATAAGACGTGCCAAGGAAACCGCCTCGCTAAACGCGCTGAGGTGGAACAGTAAAAAACGATTTGTATAAAGGCCTGGCCGTGGTGTGATGACACGCCACAGAATACGTCAGTAGATCTGTGCAAAGGTTATTCTCTCTACGGTAGTATGTGGAAGTTTTTTTGCAGAGCCAGACACTATCCTTGTGTTCAAAATCTTCTATGAAGTATTCGGAGGAGGAACCCGCCTTGCAATGCCGAAGACAATATGTGCGTCGGACTCGTCGTCATTGAAGCCTGGTTCGAGAGACTCTTGAGGGAGTCCTGGATTAGGGGTGTCCGGATAGCCGAACTATCACCGTTGGCGGACTCTGGACTATGAAGATACAAGATTGAAGACTTCGTCCCGTGTCCGGATGGGACTTTCCTTGGCGTGGAAGGCAAGCTTGGCGATACGGATATGTAGATCTCCTACCATTGTAACCGACTCTGTGTAACCCTAACCCTATCCGATGTCTATATAAACAGGAGGGTTTTAGTCCCAGAGGATCTAACAACAATCATACCATAGGCTAGCTTCTAGGGTTTAGCCTCTCTCGATCTCGTGGTAGATCCACTCTTGTACTACCCATATCATCAATATTAATCAAGCAGGAGTAGGGTATTACCTCCATCGAGAGGGCCCGAACCTGGGTAAAAACATCGTGTCCCTTGTCTCCTGTTACCATCCGCCTAGACGCACAGTTCGGGACCCCCTACTCGAGATCCGCCGGTTTTGACACCGACAATAATCTTTAATGAGTTCCAACCATCTCCTCTGCCTGAGATTTAACTCCTTCTCCGTGAAGATATACTTCAAACTCTTGTGATCCATGTATACCTCATAATGGTTTCCGATGAGAAAATGTCTCCATGTCTTCAACGCATGTACTACGGCTGCTAACTCCAAATCATGCGTAGCATAATTTAACTCATGGGGTTTAAGCTGTCGTGAGGCATATGAAACAACTCTTCCCTCCTGCATAAGTACGGCTCCATGTCCTCGACGAGAAGCGTCGCAATACACTTCATAATCCTTGCGTTAATCTGGCAGAATCAACACTGGCGATGTAACCAAGCGTCTCTCCAACTCCTGAAAACTGGCCTCACATTCCTCAGTCCATTTGAATTTGGTGTCCTTCTTTAAAAACTCCGTCATAGGCTTCGCAATCTTTGAGAAATTTTCAATGAACCTCCGGTAGTTTCCTGCGAGTGCAAGAAAACTCCGGATCTCTCCAACTGACGTGGGTGACTCCCAATTTGTCACAGTGACAACCTTGGTGGGGTCTATCGCTATTCCTTCTCCGGATATAACATGTCCAAGAAATCCAACTTCCTTCAACTAAAATTCACACTTGCTGAACTTGGCGTATAACTGATGTTCTCTGAGCTTCCCAAGTACCAAACGCAAATGCTCTTTATGTTCTTCTTCATTCTTCGAGTAGACCAGAATGTCATCAATGAACACCACAACGAACTTATCCAAAAAAATCCATAAACACCTTGTTCATCATGTTCATAAATAGGCAGGTGCATTAGTCAGGCCAAATGACATAATGGTATACTCATATAGCCCATACCTCGTGGTAAAAGCCGTGTTAGGTATATCCTGCTCTCGAATCTTCAGCTGGTGGTACCCTGATCGCAGATCGATCTTGGAAAACACCTTAGCTCCTTGCAGCTGGTCAAACAAATCATTGATCATCGGCAGTGGGTACTTGTTCTTGATCGTCACTTCATTCAATCCTCGATAATCAACAACCATCCTCAACGATCCATCCTTCTTTTCCACTAGAAGTACTGGGGATCCCCAAGGTGACGAACTTGGGCGGATATAACCTTTATCCAGTAACTCCTTAATCTGCTTCTTAATTTCCTCCAAATCCTTTGCGGGCATTCTGTACGGTCTCTTAGATATTGGCCCTGTGCCTGGCAAAAGTTCGATAAAAAACTCAATGTCTCTATCCGGTGGCATGCCTGGCAACTCTTCTGGAAATACATCTGGAAAATCCTTCACCACTGGTACTTCCTCCTGTACAACTCCTGATAAGGAATTTACTTGAGTCCTATTTGGCACATGCCGGGATACATACTTGATCCTTCTTCCTTCTAGGGTGGTGAGCAAAATCGTCTTACTGGTGCAATTGATGTTTCCTCCATACATCGATAACCAATCCATACCCAGAATCACATCCAAACCTTGTGACTCCAAAACTATCATATCTGAGGGGAAAACATGCCTACATATGGTCAATGGCATCTGAAAACATCCTTGGCTTGCCATATACTCTGCTCCTGGCGAGCTTACTAACAAGGTGTACTAAGAACTTTGGTGGGCAGTTTATACTTATCCACAAATCCCCTTGATATGTATGAATGCGATGCACCAAAGATAAAAAATAACGATCGCAGTAAATGACTTAACCAAAACTTACCTATTATGCATCTGGTTGAGCTTCAACCTCCTCCATGTTAACGTGGTTCACTTGTCCCCTGGTGAAAGGGTTGGGCTTCTTCCCAGAGCTTCCATTGCCGTTTCCATTCTTAGCTTCAAGACATTCATTGGCGTAATGTCCGGTCTTCTGACACTTGTAGCAAGTAACGTGGCTTAGATCTTTGTTGGCGGGTGTTGCCGGGTTGGAACGGTTCTATCCGCTACTTCCTCCATTACCATTCCCATTCTTGGGGCCACTATGGTTGTGTGAACTTCCCCCATTATGAGTGTGGCCTCCATGGTTATGAACAAGTCCTCCCGAGTTCGGGGTGAAACGGGGTCTCTGCTGAGCTCCAGAATTATACTTCCCTTGTCCATACTTCCTCTTGCGGTTGTCAATCTGCTGCTGCTTCCCTTCAAGCATGAGAGCTCTATCCACCAACTCCTGGTAGTTATTGAAATTTGCCACCATCAACTGCATGCTCAGCTCATCATTCAGTCCTTCCAGAAACTTCTCCTTCTTAGCTGCATCTGTAGCGACGTCATCTGGGGCATAACGTGCTAGCTTACTAAAGTCATCCACATACTGGCCAACAGTGCGCCCTCCTTGGCGTAAGTTGCGAAAATCACGCTTCTTCATGGCCATAGCTCCTGCTGATACATGGGCGGTCTTGAAAAGCTTCTTTGAACTGGTCCCATGTCACAGTGTCAATGGGGTAAGTGACTATGAAATTCTCCTACCATGATGCTGTGGGACCATCAAGCTGATGTGCGGCAAAACGCACTCTCTCCGCATCTGTGCATCCTACAGTAGTCAAATCCCTTTCAATCTTGTGGAGCCAATCATCTGCAACAATCGGCTCGGTGCTACTTGAGAGCACCGGTGGATTCAGCCTAAGAAAACGGGCTAAGTGATCAACTGGTGGTGGTGGTGGTGGGTTGTTGTTGTTGTTCCCCTGGTTCTGATTCTGGACTAGTATCTGCATCAATGCATTCTGTTGCTGGATCAACTGAGTGAGCTCCGGTGGGAAAGCAAATCCATTGTCGCGTCTCGGAGGCATCTATTGGGTTTAGAAAAGATGAGAAAACAGAGTAGAATGAGGTCTAGGGGAAAAACATTACCCATATGCACATGAGACAAACACAAACATATCACTCAATCAAATCAAACAAGGGCATACACTCGATCTAGAACAATCGTTACAAAAGTGCTTGGACTATATTATATATATGGTGGAATACTACTACTGATATGGTGGTTGACTAGAAAAATTGATCGGTCGAAGACTCCATGATATCAGCTCAAGCTTTATCATCATAGTCATCATCGCTATCGTCAGGGTCCGAGTCAGTGTCGTCGATGATGATGTAGTTCTCCGGGCAAGTGGAATCGTCGTCTTCTCCTCCTGGCGTGGGATCTCCCATGAAAACTCCTAGCTTCTTTGTCAGGTCGTCATTCTTCTCCACTAGTACGACGATTTCCTCCATATAATCTTCGCGTGTAGCCTGGAGTTGTTCCTCCAGTTCCGTGATCCTTGTCAGCGCCTTCTTCAAATCTGTCATGCCTGCGCACATCTGGTTCTCCTGGCGTCGAATGTGCTGGTTTAACTCCTGAATGAAAGCTGCAATCGATCTATCCTTCCTGGTGCTGATCATCTCCCATTACTCATCTCGGCGCCCACAAATCTGGTAGATAGTATCCTTGAGATCCTGGTGGTAAACTTCTCCAATGCGTCCCATGGTGATGTGAGCTGGCATACTCTTTCCTAGACTCCAGGTTGGTGCATCAAAGGAAAACTCTATGGGCTCAGTGACTGGCGTGAATGTCCTTCCTGGAACTAGAACTTGAATCATCCAGCACTCCTCTTCTGGTAAAGTGGTGTTGTAAGTCCCAGTGAAGCTTGGTATTCCGATGTTCAGGTACCTACTAACTTCCTTCAAGTGGCGTCCAAATGGGGTGTCTTCATCCCGTTGCATGAACTTGATCCTTGCATCCGCCATCCAAAAGAGTAGAAAATGGAGAGGAGTTAGAAATTGAGAAGAGAGTAGTGATCTAGGGCTTTATCTTAGTGGTCGTGTCCTATTGTCAGCGTGTGCTCTGATACCATCTTGTAGCGACCAGACCTCAAAGCGATCGATCTCTGTGCATAAGTGTCATCCACTGGACCGGTAATGCTTTGACATACAGTGCTTGAAGGATTTATAACACAGTAGAAATCACACTCTTATTACATCGAATGTCTCAGAAGAGAACTTATTACAATAGATATGGCTTAAGGCCATCTAATATGATAACAGTGGAAGGCTTGGAAGATAAAGTGAGTCCATCAACTCCAACGACATCACTGAGTGAAAGACCACGACCTAAGGCTCCTTACTGTCAGTAAATGCGAAAAGTCTGCAACATGATACATTGCAGCCCGAAAACGGGTCAGCACATGGAATATGCTGGCAATGTAACACAAGAGAGTAATGAAGAGAATAAAGCTATCACTATGTGCATATATGGCTGGTGGAGGCTGTATGGTTAATATGTTTTGCAAAAAGCCAATTTTTTCCTACAACAAAGGAAATAATTTTTATTTAACTATCATGGTGGTTGTTAAACATTGAGAAGGTTCACCCAACTCAATGCCAATTAAGCATCATCATTAAACCCAATCAAAATTATATTAAGAGTGATGAGATCCACATGATAATCCAAGAAACTAGATACTCAAGACGTCCATAACCGGGGACACGGCTAACCATGATTAGTTTGTACACACTGCAGAGGTTTGTGCACTTTTCCCCACAAGACTCGATCTCCTCCGTTTGATTTCTCACACTACATGATGTTTGAGAAGCGGATGACCGAGACACAGTCTTCCCGAAGAGGTCCCTTTAACCGATAGATAGGCCTATACACCTACAATCCCCTACATCTGCTAGCCCATCATGGAAAAGTTTCCCACAACTTACTCAACTATGCCAGAGCCCATATTGGCATGTGGCTGCACACGGAAGTTTCTAGCATGAATAATCTTATGATCCCTTTAAGCCTGGGTGGCAGTCCATAGGAGAATCACACGGTACCCCGGGATTTCCAAAAAAATACAGGCAATCACTGGAATTCCCCAGGTGCCTCAATCCACCCAGATGTGTATTAAAGTTGCCACCTTAAGTTAACCATTAATTAACAATACTCGCATCTGTCATCAATACACTCAAACCCAATCCACGTCTCTGAGCATAGCATAGCAAGATAAGCAACGTAGAAGTAACTCCCAAGGTTTGATAGTAAACAGTGAGTAGGTACTACCTCATCTACTTCCCACACCCACAATTTAAATCAGATCCTAACCATGCAATTGTTTGAGGATTGATCTAATGCAATAAAACTGGGTATGAAAGAGGTATGATCAAAGTGTTACTTGCCTTGCTGATGATCCGCGAAACCTAGAGACTCGTAGTAGCACGCTTCACACTCCGGGTACTCTATCGCAAACAAACAAGCATACAATAAGCAATCAAGCAAGGGCACGGGTAAAACTCAAATAAGAGATCTAACTAGAAAGTTCAACTTAAGAACTCCGGTTTGCAAAAAGAATCAAATCAAACGAAGCAACAAAACTCAAAACGACGAAGAAACAAGCTTCGTTTACTAATCTGGACTAAAGTCAAATTTTACAGTAGCAAAATCTTGTTTAAGTTCGTTAAACAGAAAGAGGGCTTCGAGACGAAACTCTACGCGCTTGAATCGCCTGATTTCGATAAACGACCAAAAAGTTAAACTAAAACGAAAATCAGATAAAAAATCACGATCGAAAATAATCGCGGAAAATCCGAGAAAAAGAAAAACTGACGAACAGGCTAACGAACGAACGTTCGCTGTCTGCGGCTAAAGGGTGAAAACCGTTTGGTAAAACGAACATATGAACATGCATTCGCTAAATAACTAAACCGAAAAAAATAAACCGAACCGGATATAAAAAAAAGAACGGATCTAGGGTTTAGAGAAAAAAACCGTTCGTTTTTCTTGCATAAATCAAGGCGGCGGCGGCGGCTACCTCCGACGACGACGGGGCGACGGCGCAGTAGTGGGTCGGCGGCAAGGTGCGGCGGCGGCGGCAAGGTGCGGTGGTCGCGACAATGACGGCGGCGCGGGCTAGGGTTAGGGTTTGGGGTGGCGGGTGCGGGTGGGCTGGCGGTGGTGGCTGGGCCTTGGGGCGGCTCGGGCGGCGGCTTATAAAGCCCCATGAGTCCCGCTCGAATGCACGGCCAGAGTCGATTTCTCTTTTTTAAATAATTCCGACGTGCGAGAAAAGAAAGAATGTAAATACTAAACGGACTCCAAAAATTCCGAAATAAATTTTCCCCGTCCTCTAAAAATAGTCCGGACAGGGTGAACATTTATTTGGGCCTAAAATGCAATTTTGGAAAACGCATATTTTACCAAATTAAAATAAAATAGCGATAAAACTCCAAATAAAAATCCTATTTGATTTTAATATTAAATCTTCGATATTTATTTATTTTTGAGGAAGTCATTTTATCCTCTCTATTTTTATTTTTATAAAATAAATATTCAAGAGAAAAATAATTAAAATCAAACGATCCTCTTTTCAAAATTCGAGAAAACTCGAATATGAAAATAATGAAATCCCCAACTCTCTCCGCGGGTCCTTGAGTTGCGTAGAATTTCTAGGAACAAACAAAAATGCAAATAAAATATGATATGCAATGATGACCTAATGTATAACATTCCAAATTGAAAATTTGGGATGTTACAGATTGCAATACGGTTATTCATTTAAGTCAGAGAATAATTGTTGTTCTGTTTACATGAATAAAACCTTCTATGGTCATACACTCAATGTAAACGGTTTATTGAATCTCGATCGCAAGTGATACACATATTCATAATATTGATGCCAAAAGATGCAAAGTTGATAATGATAGTACAACATACTTGTGGCACTGCCGTTTAGGTCATATTGGTGTAAAGCGCATGAAGAAACTCCATGCAGATGGACTATTGTAATCACTTGATTATGAATCATTTGATATTTGCGACCATCCCTCATAGGCAAGATGACTAAAACTCTGTTTTCCGGAATAATGGAGCGAGCTAATGACTTATTGGAAATAATACATACCGATGTATACGGTCTGATGAGTGTTGAGGCATGCGGTGGGTATCGTTATTTTATAACCTTCACATATGATTTGAGCAGATATGGGTATATCTACTTAATGAAACACAAGTTTGAAACATTTGAAAAGTTCAAAGAATTTCAGAGTGAAGTGGAGAATCCTCATAACAAGAAAATAAAGTTTCTACGATATGATCGCGGAGGCGAATATTTGAGTTACGAGTTTGGCCTTCATTTAAAACAATGTGGAATTGTTTCACAACTCACGCCACCTAGAACACCACAACGTAATGGTGTGTCCGAACATCGTAATCGCACTTTATTAGATATGGTGCAATCTATAATGTCCTTTACAGATTTACCACTATCGTTTTGGGGATATGCATTAGAGACAACTGCATTCCCGTTAAATAGGGCACAGTCTAAATCCGTTGAGACGATGATGTCTACTACACAACCTTATTCTTGTAGACATTGTTGGGCCTCCAAGTGCAGAGGTTTGTTGGACAGTAGCAAATTTCCTTCAAGTCGATGACCTAAGGTTTATCAATCTATGGGAGGCGTAGGATGAAGGTGGTCTCTCTCAAGCAACCCTGCAACCAAATAACAAAGAGTCTCTTGTGTCCCCAACACACCCAATACAATGGTAAATTGTATAGGTGCACTAGTTCGGCGAAGAGATGGTGATACAGGTGCAATACGGATGGTAGATATAGGTTTTTGTAATCTGAAAATACAAAAACAGCAAGGAAAGAAGTAATAAAAGTGAGCGAAAACTGTATTGCAATGCTTCAAAACAAGGCCAAGGGTTCATACATTCACTAGTGCAAGTTCTCTCAACAATAATAACATAATTAGATCATATAACAATCCCTACATGCAACAAAGGGTCACTCCAAAGTCACTAATAGCGAAGAACAAACGAAGAGATTATTGTAGGGTACGAAACCACCTCAAAGTTATCCTTTCTGATCGATCTATTCAAGAGTCTGTAGTAAAATAACATGAAGCTATTCTTTCCGTTCGATCTATCCTAGAGTTCGTACTAGAATAACACCTTAAGACACAAATCAACCAAAACCCTAATGTCACCTAGATACTCCAATGTCACCTCAAGTATCCGTGGGTATGATTATATGATATGCATCACACAATCTCAGATTCATCTATTCAACCAACACAAAGAACTTCAAAGAGTGCCCCAAAGTTTCAACCGGAGAGTCAAGACGAAAACAAGTGCCAACCCCTATGCACAAGTTCACAAGGTCACTGAACCCGCAAGTTGATCACCAAAACATACATCAAGTAGATCATGTGAATATCCCATTCTCACCACAGATAAGCACATGCAAGACATACATCAAGTGTTCTCACATCCTTAAAGGCTCAATCCGATAAGATAACTTTGAAGGGAAAACTCAATCTATTACAATAGAGGGGGAGAAACATCATAAGATCCAACTATGGTAGCAAAGCTCGCGATACAACAAGATCGTGCCAAATCAAGAACACGAGAGAGAGAGATCAAACACATAGCTACTGGTACATACCCTCAGCCACGAGGGTGAACTACTCCCTCCTCGTCATGGAGAGCGCCGGGATGATGAAGATGGCCACCGGTGATGGATCCCCCCTCCGGCAGGGTGCCGGAACAGGGTCCCAATTGGTTTTTGGTGGCTACAGAGGCTTGCGGCGGCGGAACTCCCGATCTAGGTTTCTTTCTGGGGGTTTCTGTATTTATAGGAATTTTTGGCGTCGGTCTCACGTCAGGGGGATCTCCGAGTCATCCACGAGATAGGGGGCGAGCCCAGGGGGTAGGGCGCGCCCTCCACCCCCGTGGATGGCTCGGGACTCTTCTGGCCCAACTCTTTTACCTCGGGGGCTTCTTTTGGTCCATAAAAAATCATCAAAAATTGGCAGGTCAATTGGACTCCATTTTTGTATTCCTTTTGCGTAAAACTCAAAAACAAGGAAAAAATAGAAACTGACACTGGGCTCTAGGTTAATAGGTTAGTCCTAAAACTCATATAAAATAGCATATAAATGCATATAAAACATCCTAGATGGATAATATAATAGCATGGAACAATAAAAAAAATTAAAGATACGTTGGAGACGTATCAAGCATCCCCAAGCTTAATTCCTGCTCGTCCTCGAGTAGGTAAATGATAAAAATAGAACTTTTGATGTGGAATGCTACCTAACATATTTATCAACGTAATCTTGTTTATTGTGGCAAAAGTATTCAGATCCGAAAGATTCAAGACAAAAGTTTAATATTGACATAAAAATAATAATACTTCAAGCATACTAACAATGTAATCATGTCTTCTCAAAATAACATGGGCAAAGAAAGTTCACCCCTACAAAATCATATAGTTTGGCTATGCTCCATCTTCGTCACACAAAATGTTCAAATCATGCACAACCCCGATGACAAGCCAAGCAATTGTTTCATACTTTAGTATTCTCAAACTTTTTCAACCTTCACGCAATACATGTGCGTGAGACATGGACATAGCACTATAGGTGGAATAGAATGGTGGTTGTGGAGAAGACAAAAAGGAGGAAGATGGTCTCACATCAACTAGGCATATTAATGAGCTATGGAGATGCCGATCAATAGATATCAATGTGAGTGAGTAGGGATTGCCATGCAACGGATGCACTAGAGCTATAAATGTATGAAAGCTCAACAAAAGAAACTAAGTGGGTGTGCATCCAACTTGCTTGCTCACGAAGACCTAGGGCATTTTAAGGAAGCCCATTGTTGGAATATACAAGCCAAGTTCTATAACGAAAATTCCCACTAGTATATGAAAGTGACAAAATAAGAGACTCACTATCATGAAGATTAAGGTGCTACTTTGAAGCACAAGTGTGGTAGAAGGATAGTAGCATTGCCCCTTCTCTCTTTTTCTCTCATTTTTTTTTGTTTTTTTTGTTTTTTTGCCTTCTTTTTTTATTTGGCCTTTCTCTTTTTTTTTTTAATTTCGCTCTAATAATGAAGATCATCACACTTCTATTTACTTACAACTCAAAAATTACAACTCGATACTAGAACAAAAATATGACTATATGAATGCCTTCGGCGATGTACCGGGATGTGCAATGAATCAAGAGTGAAATGTATGAAAACATTATGAATGGTGGCTTTGCCACAAATAAGATGTCAACTACATGATCATGCAAGGCAGTATGACAATGATGGAGCGTGTCATAATAGACAGAACGATGGAAAGTTGCATGGCAATATATCTCGGAACGGCTATGGAAATGCCATAATAGGTAGGTATGGTGGCTGTTTTGAGGAAGGTAAATGGTGGGTTTATGGTACCGTCAAAAGTTGCGCGGTACTAGAGAGGCTAGCAACAGTGGAAGGGTGAGAGTGCGTATAATTCATGGGCTCAACATTAGTCATAAAGAACTCACATACTTATTGCAAAAATCTACAAGTCATCAAAACCAAGCACTACGCGCATGCTCCTAGGGGGATAGATTGGTAGGAAAAGACCATCGCTCATCCCCGACCGCCACTCATAAGGAAGACAAACAAAGAAACACCTCATGCTTCAAATTTGTTACAGAACGATTAGCATACGTGCATGCTACGGGACTTGCAAACCTCAACACAAGTATTTCTCAAATTCACAACTACTCCACTATCATTACTCTAATGTCACCATCTTCATGTCTCAAAACAATCATCAAGCATCAAACTTCTCATAGTATTCAATGCACTTTATAAGAAAGTTTTTATTATGTCCCTCTTGGATGCCCATCATATTAGGACTAAATTCATAACCAAAGAAAATTACCATGCTGTTTAGAGACTCTCAAAATGATATAAGTGAAGCATGAGATTTCAACAATTTCTTCAAAATAATACTACCGACATGCTCTAAAAAGATATAAGTGAAGCACTAGAGCAAACGACAAACTACTCCAAAAGATATAAGTGAAGATCAATGAGTAGTTGAACAATTATGTAACTATGTGAAGACTCTCTAACATTTAAGAATTCCAGATCTTGGGATATTATTCAAACAACAAGAAAAAAATGACGCTCCAAGCAAAACACATATCATGTGGTGAATAAAAATATAGCCTCAAGTAAAGTTACCGATGAACAAAGACAAAAGAGGGGACGTCATCCGGGGCATCCCCAAGCTTAGGCTCTTGGTTGTCCTTGAATATTACCTTGGGGTGCCTTGGGCATCCCCAAGCTTAGGATCTTGCCACTCCTTATTCCATAGTCCATCGAATCTTTACCCAAAACATGAAAAGTTCACAACACAAAAATTGACAGAAAACTCGTAAGCTCCGTTAGTATAAGAAAATAAATCACCACTTAGGTACTGTTGTGAACTCATTATAAATTCAGATTGGTGTAATATATACTATATTACAACTTCTCTATGGTCCATACCCTCCGATACTACTCATAGATTCATCAAAATAAGCAAACAACACATAGAAAACAGAATCTGTCAAAAACAGAACAGTCTATAGCAATCTGATTTCTTCGAATACTTATGGAACTCCAAAAATTCTGAAAAACTAGGACAACCTGGATAAATTGTATATTGATCTTCTGCAAAAAAAATGAGCATTTTATCACGTTATGGTGAATTTTAGCAATTATTTCCGTGAGCACAAAGTTATGTCTTTTTCAGCAAGATCAAAACAACTATCACCCAAGAAGATCCTATTGGTTCTACTTGGCACAAACACTAATTAAAACATAAAACCACATCTAACCAGAGGCTAGATAGATGATTTATTACTAAACATGAGCAAAAAGCAAAGAACAAAAATAAAATTGGGTTGCCTCCCAACAAGCGCTAACGTTTAACGCCCCTATCTAGGCATGATGATTTCAATGATGCTCACATAAAAGATAAGAATTGAAACATAAAGAGAGCATCATGAAGAATATGACTAGCACATTTAAGTCTAACCCACTTCCTATGCATAGGGATTTTGTGAGCAAACAGTTTATGGGAACAAGAATCAACTAGCATAGGAAAGCAAAACAAGCATAACTTCAAGATTTTCAACACATAGAGAGGAAACTTGATATTATTGCAATTCCTACACGCATATATTCCTCCCTCATAATAATTTTCAGTAGCATCATGAATGAACTAAACAATATAACCATCACATAAAGCATTATTCTCATGATGCATAAGCATAGAAATTTTATTACTCTCCACATAAGCAAATTTATTCTCATGAATAGTGGTGGGAGCAAACTAAACAAAATAACTATCATGTGATTGAAAATTAAGATCAAGATGACAAGTTGCATGGTTATCATTATTCTTTATAGCATACGTGTCATCACAATAATCATCATAGATAGGAGGCATGCTTTCATCACAGTAAATTTGCTCATCAAAACTTGGGGGACAAGAAATATCATCTTCATCAAACATAGCATCCCCAAGCTTGTGGCTTTGCATATCATTAGCATCATGGATATTCGTAGAATTCATACTAACAAAATTGCAATCATGCTCATCATTCAAAAATCTAGTGCCAAACATTTTAATGCATTTTTCTTCTAACACTTGAGTCCTTTCCATCATTTTCACGAAAGATATTAAAAAGATGAAGCATATGAGGCACCCTCAATTCCATTCTTTTTTTGTAGTTTTCTTTTATAAACTAAACTAGTGATAAAACAAGAAAAAAAGATCCGATTGCAAGATCTAAAGATATACCTTGAAGTGCTAAACTCCCCGGCAACGGCGCGAAAAAATAGATTAGTTGACGGGGTGTTAGTGCCGCTTACCTAGCCTCCCTGGCAACGGCGCTAGAAAAGAACTTGATGTCTACTACACAACCTTCTTATTGTAGACGTTGTTGGGCCTCCAAGTGCAGAGGTTTGTAGGACAGTAGCAAATTTCCCTCAAGTGCATAACCTAAGGTTTATCAACCTTCTTTTTTGTTTTTTTGCCTTCTTTTTTTATTTGGCCTTTCTCTTTTTTTTTTAATTTCCTCACATGGGACAAAAATTATAGATACATTGGAGACGTATCAGACGACACCGTATGAACTGTGGTTTGGCAAGAAACCTAAGTTGTCGTTTCTTGAAGTTTGGGATTGCGACACTTTTGTCAAAAGGCTTCAGCCTGACAAGCTCAAAGCCAAATCAGAGAAGTGTGTCTTCATAGGATACCCTAAGGAGACAATTGGGTACACCTTCTACCACAGATCCGAAGGCAAGATCTTTGTTGCCAAGAATGGAACATTTTTAGAGAAGGAGTTTCTCTCGAAAGAAGTGAGTGAGAGGAAAGTAGAACTTGATGAGGGAATTGTACCTTCTCTAGAATTGGATAGTAGCACATGACATAAACCGTTCTAGTGATGCCTACACCAACTAGAGAGGAAGCAAATGATAATGATCATGAAACTTCAGATCAGGTTGCCATTGAACCTCGTAGGTCAACCAGAGCACGATCTACACCAGAGTGGTACGGTAATCCTGTTCTGGAAGTCATGTTACTAGACCAAGGCGAACCTACGAACTATGAAGAACCTATGATGAGCCCAGATTCCGACAGATGGCTTGAGGCCATGAAATTTGAGATATGTTCCATGTATGAGAACAAAGTATGGACTTTGGTGGACTTGCCTGATGATCGGCAGGACATAGAGAATAAATGGATCTTCGAGAAGAAGACATACACTGATGGTAATGTCACCATCTACAAAGATCGACTTGTTGTGAAAGGTTTTCGACAAGTTCAAGGGGTTGACTATGATGAGACCATCTCACCCGTAGCGATGCTTAAGTCAATCCGAATTATGTTAGCAATTGCCGCATTTTATAATTGTGAAATCTGGCAAATGGATGTCAAAACTGCATTCCTTAATGGATTTCTTAAAGAAGAGTTGTATATTATGCAACCAGAAAGTTTTGTCGATCCTAAAGGTGCTAAAAAAGTGTGCAAGCTCCAACGATCCATCTATGAACTGGTGCAAGCATCTCGGAGTTGGAATATATGCTTTGATGAGGTGATCAAAGCATATGGTTTTATACAGACTTACGGTGAAGCCTGTATTTACAAGAAAGTGAGTGGGAGCTCTGTAGCATTTATGATATTATATGTGGATGACATACTGCTGATCGGAAATGATATAGAATTTCTGGATAGCATAAAAGCATACTTGAATAAGAATTTTTCAATGAAAGACCTCGGTGAAGCTGCTTATATATTGGGCATCAAGATCTATAGGGATAGATCGAGATGCTTAATAGACTTTCACAAAATCACATACCTTGATAATTTTTTGAAGAAGTTCAAAAATGGATCAGTTAAAGAAAGGGTTCTTGCCTATGTTACAAGGTGTGAAGTTGAGTAAGACTCAAAGCCTGAGCATGGAAGAATATATAGAGAGAATGAAAGTCATTCCCTATGCCTCAGCCATAGGTTCTATAAAGTATGCCAAGCTGTGTACCAGACATGTTGTGTGCTTTGCCATGAGTGTGGCAAGGGGGTACAATAATGATCCAGGAGTGGACCACTGGACATCGATCAAAATTATCCTTAGGTACCTGAAAAGGACAAAGGAAATGTTTCTCAATTATGGAGGTGATAAAGAGTTCGTCGTAAAGGGTTACATCGATGCAAGCTTTAACACCAACCAGATGACTTTGTGTCTCAATCTGGATATGTATTGAACATGAGAGCAATTAGCTAGAGTAGCTTCATGCAGAGCATTGTAGACATAGAAATTTCCAAAATACATACGGATCTGAATATGGCAGGCCCGTTGCCTAAACCTCTCTCACAAGCAAAGCATGATCGCACCTTAGTACTCTTTGAGTGTTAATCACATGGCGATGTGAACTAGATTATTGACTCTAGTAAACTCTTTGGGTGTTAATCACTGATGACCCACAAGTATATGGGATCAATTTTAGTCTTTTCAATAAGTAAGAGTGTCGAACCAAACGAGGAGCAGAAGGAAATGACAAGTGGTTTTCAGCAAGGTAATGTCTGCAAGCGCTGAAATTGTAAGTAGAGTAGTTTGATAGCAAGATAATTTGAA
The DNA here is from genome assembly GCA_021605145.1 of Aegilops bicornis. Classification (NCBI taxonomy): domain Eukaryota; kingdom Viridiplantae; phylum Streptophyta; class Magnoliopsida; order Poales; family Poaceae; genus Aegilops; species Aegilops bicornis. The sequence continues at coordinate 149,396,669 of CM038674.1, read as the reverse complement.
ATGAGCAAGTAACAATAATAGTAACAAAAGTGCATCCCAATCCTTTTGAGACAAAGGACATGCCAAACGGTCTCTCATAATAAGCAAAATGTTCTTGAGGGTACACGGGAATTTCAACTAGTTACTTTCATCATGTTGGTTTGATTCATGTTCGCTACTTTGATAATTTGATATGTGGGTGGACCGGCTCTTAGGTGTTGTTCTTACTTGAACAAACCTCCTACTTATGATTAACCCTCTCGCAAGCATCCGCAACTATGAGAAAAGTATTAAGAATAAATTCTAACCATAGCAATAAACTTTTGGATCTAGTCGGTCCCTTATGGAATAGCGCATAAACTATGGTTTAAGCTTTTATCACTCTTGCCACCCATCATCTAATAACTACTCCTCAATGCATTCCGTTAGGACCAAATATGGTGAGGTGTCATGTAGTCGATGTTCACATGACACCACTAAGGGAATCACAACATACATACTATCAAAATATCGAACACATATCAAGTTCACATGATTAATTGCAACATGATTTCTCCCGTGACCTCAAGAACAAAAGTAACTACTCACAAGTGATAAACATGCTCAAGATCAGAGGGGTATTAAATATCATAATGGATCTGAACATATAATATTCCACCAAATAAACCATATAGTAATCAACTACAAGATGTAATCAACACTACTAGTCACCCACAAGTACCAATACGAGGTTCTGGTACAAAGAGTGAACACAAGAGATGAAGTAGGATTTAAGATGAGATGATGTTGTTGAAGATGTTGATGAAGATTGCCCTCCCCAAGATGGGAGAGTTGTTAGTGATGATGATGATGGTGATTTCCCCCTTCGGGAGGGAAGTTCCCCTGGCGGAATCACTCCGCCCGAGGGCAAAAGTGCTCCTGCCCAAGTTCCGCCTCGAGACGGCGGCGCTCCGTCTCGAAAGTCCCCTCCTTCTTTTTTCTATGTCAACCCACCAGGGCGCGCCTGGGGGGCCAGGCGCGCCCTTGTGTCTTGTTCTCATCAGGTGCCCCCCCTCCGGTACTTATTTGCTCTAGTATTTTTTATATATTCCATAAAAGTTCCTCGTTAAGTTTCAACTCATTTGGAGTTGTGCAGAATAGGTGGCCTGACGTAGCTTTTTCAGGTCCAGATTTCCAGCTGCCGGAATTCTCCCTCTTTGTGTGTTCCTTGCAAATTATGAGAGAAAAGGCATTAGAGTGAAGAACTTTGACTCATGCATAAAAGTAAATACATAAATGTAAAATATAGACCCTTCGCAGAGGGAAGCAGAGGTTGCCATGCGCTTATTTGTTTGTATGCTAATCCCTTAGTGCAAAAGAATGTCACGTTATATTGCCCCTTATGATGGCAACCTTTATTATGCAGTCTTTCGCTTTTATTCTGTGCCATCACAAGTTCGTACAACGCTCAATTTTCTCTTACACTAAATGATCTCACACTTTTTGAACCAATTTTTATTGCCTTATTGCACAGATGACAACTTACTTGAAGGATCTTACTCAATCCATAGGTAGGTATGGCGGATTCTTGAAAATAAGATTTGGGTTTAAGGGTTTTGGATGCACAAGTAGTATCTCTACTTAGTGTGGAATTTTTGGCTAGCAAAGATGGGGGGCAAGCATCACATGTTGAAGGATCTATGACAATATAACTTCTATGTGAATATGAACAAACATAAATCATTACATTGTCTTCCTTGTCCAACGTCAACAATTTTGGCATATAATATTTTGATGGGGGCTCACACTCAGAAAAGATTTCCAAGATAGTGTATTTGCATGTGAATATTCTCTTCCCTTATTAATTCTTTCATGAATTGCATCGTTGACCAATGCTATGGTTGTCAATCTACAATAAAATTTTCTACTTATACTTTTCCTTTTGTGCTCTCATTACTCACAATATGATTAGCATATGATCCTTTTCATATATTTCCTTTCTTTTTATTGAACAAGAAAGTAAAGAAAACAAACTCAAACTAGACTTTATTATATATCTCGCACACGATTACAAAGATAGATCACTAAGCAAACTCTTAAATAAAAAATCAAACTAAACTTTTATTCATGTAAAGAAAAAGATGATTATGGATCGAACTAAGATAATTAAAATCAAAAGATAGTGGAGATGATACGATACTGGGGCACCTCCCCCAAGCTTGGCATAAGCCAAGGGGAGTGCCCATACCCGATACTCAAATTTCTTTTTGTGATGAAGAAGGAGGTGGTGGTGATGAAGTGGTAGCGATCTTGTCCTCGGGTTTCCATGAAAAAGGCTCACCATTATAAGAGGAGGAGTGAGTCTCACGGGTCCTGCAACTGGCAGCCAAACTCATACCTTTGAACCTTGCCTCATATTAACAGACTTGGTTTTGGAGATCGTATATCTGGCTTTGGAGGAAGTTATTTTGCTTGTTGAAGGTGAAGATGATGTCCTTCATGGACTTGCCATCCACCTTGAGATCACAGGTATAGTCGGCGATCATGAGGTGATTGGCATTGAGTCCATGCTCCACCATCCCTTGCCCCGGAAGACTTCCTGCTCCATAGCTTCAAGCCTAGCCTCCATGGTTCCCGTCCCCTTGGGGCCTTGCACATCGCGGATGTGGAGCACCCCCTCACACATCTGGATGGCTTGAGGGTGCTGCATTAGCTCCCGCAAATATGGGTTGATGACGTTCTCAAAGAACTTGTCCTTGGAGTAGCTTCAAGCGGCCATGGTGGATTAGATCTATCATAAAATAGCAAGGAAAAGAGAACAGAAGATTTCTCCGCGAGGTCAATAGGTTTGGGGGGTATATAAAGATTTTTTTATCTTGGGAAACAAGCAAACGGAAGAAAACGGAGTCCAGAAGGTACCCGAGGTGGGCACAACCCACCTGGGCAAGCCTTGCCAGGCGCGCCCTGGTGTCTTGTGCCCACCATGTCCCCTTCTTGGTAATTTCTTATTTTCCTAATTTTTAAAAATTCCAAAACTGAGAAAAATATTTTTGTGGATTTTTTTCGGAGTTCGTTTACACACCGTATCACGTACCTCCTCTTTTTAACGATTCTGGAGTGTTCCGGAAGGTTTCCTTTATGTGTTCTTCCGGTGTCATAGTTTGGATATTGCTTTCAACATTAATGGGTGTACCTGATATATAATGTTTTATTCGTTGCCCATTAACAACCTTTGGGTAGTAACTTCGACATTATTTATTTTTATAGCTCCAGACCGATAAAACTCCATGATGACATAGGGTCCTTCCCATTTGGAGAGGAGTTTTCCTGCAAAGAATCTGAAACGAGAGTTGTACAAAAGAACATATTCTCCAACTTTGAACTCACGCTTTTGGATTCTTTTATCATGCCATCTTTTAGCTTTTTCTTTAAATAACTTGGCATTTTCATAAGCTTGGGTTCTCCATTCATCTAGTGAGCTAATATCAAATAACCTCTTTTCACCGGCAAGATTGAAATCATAGTTGAGTTCTTTAATTGCCCAATATGATTTATGTTCTAACTCAAGAGGCAAATGACAAACTTTTCCATAAACCATTTTATAAGGAGACATACCCATAGGATTTTTATAAGCTCTCCTATAATCCCAAAGTGCATCATCTAATTTCTTAGACCAATTCTTCCGGGACCTATTGACAGTCTTTTGTAAAATTAATTTTATTTCTCTATTGCTAAGTTCAAGACCACTAGACTGAGGATGATAGGGTGATGCAATTCTATGGTTAATATCATACTCCCTCCGTCCGGAATTACTTGTCGCATAAATGGTTGTATCTAGAATTAAAATACATCTAGATACATTCATTTGAATGATGAGTATTTTGATAACCCACAAGTATAAGGGATCAATTGTAGCCTCTTTCGATAAGTAAGAGTGTCGAACCCAACGAGGAGCTAAAGTCAGAACAAATATTCCCTCAAGTTCTATCGACCACCGATACAACTCTACACACGCTTTACGTTCGCTTTACCTAGAACAAGTATGAAACTAGAAGTACTTTGTAGGTGTTGTTGGATAGGTTTGCAAGATAATAAAAAGCGCGTAAATAAAAAGTAGGGGCTGTTTAGATAAAGGAGCAATAAAGTTAGTATAGCGAGTGTGGAGAAGTGGTGGTAGGAGTTGCGAAATTGTCCCTAAGCAATTGACTACTTTACTAGACCGATAGCAAGTTTTATGTGGGAGAGGCCACTGCTAGCATGTCATCCCTGACTTGGAATTCTATGCACTTATGATTGGAACTATTAGCAAGCATCCGCAACTAATAACGTTCATTAAGGTAAGACCCAACCATAGCATTAAGATATATTGGTCCCCCTTCAATCCTGTATGCATCAATTTCTATGCTAGGTTGAAGCTTCTGTCACTCTTGCCCTCCAATACATAGTCCTATCAACATACAACTAACCCTGTGGTGTGATCCACGCGCACGCTCATATGATGGGAACCAAAGGACAATAACATAACCACGAGAAAATTAAACCAATCATAGCAATTCACCAATTACCGATAGGACAACGAAAATCTACTCAGACATCATAGGATGGCAACAGATCATTGGATAATAATATGAAGCATAAAGCCCCATGTTCAAGTAGAGGGTACAGCGGATTGAGGGAGAGTGGACCGCTGCAGATAGATGGGGGAAGGTGATGAAGATATTGGTGAAGATGATGGAGGTGTTGGTGTAGATTGCGGTGACGATGATGGCCCCAGCGGCGTTCTGGCGCCACCGGGAGAGAGGGGGAAAGAGCCCCCCTTCTTATTCTTCTTCTTCTTCTTCTTCTTCTTCCTTGACCTTCTCCCTAGGTGGGAGAAGGGTTCTCCCTCTGGTCCTTGGTCTCCATGGCATGGAAGGGGCGAGAGCCCCTCGGAGATTGGATCTGTCTCTCTGTCCCTCTCTGTTTCTGCATTCCCTGATCTGTTCTTTCACCGCTTCTTATATTCCTGGAGATCCGTAACTCCAATTGGATTGAAATTTGAACACGATTTTTATCTGTATATTAGATTTCTTGCGGTGAAAGAAGGGCACCAACCGCCTTAGGGGTGTCCACGAGGGTCAGGGGCGCGCCCCCTGCCTCGTGGCCCCCTCGGGCATTGTCTCGCGTTGATTCCACTTCCCAAAATTCACATATATTCCAAAAAAATCTTCGTCAGTTTTTATCCCGTTTGGACTCCGTTTGATATGGATTTTCTGCGAAACAAAAAACATGCAACAAACATGAACTGGCACTGGGCACTGGATCAATATGTTAGTCCCAAAAATAGTATAAAAAGTTGCCAAAGTATGTAAAAGTTGTAGAATATTGGTATGGAACAATCAAAAATTATAGATATGACAGAGACGTATCAGCATCCCCAAGCTTAATTCCTGCTCGTCCTCGAGTAGGTAAATGATAAAAAAGATAATTTTTGATGTGGAATGCTACCTAGCATAATCTTGATCATGTAATCTAATCATGGCATGAATATTAAGACACGAGTGATTCAAAGCAATAGTCTATAATTTGACATAAAAGAATTTAATACTCGGGCATCACAACAAACAATCATGTCTTTCAAAATATCAATGCTAAATAACGCTATCCCTACAAAATCATATAGTCTTGTATGCTCCCTTTTCTTAACACAAAGTACCCCTCATGCCCATCCCGGTGTCAGCCAAGCAATTGTTTTCATACTTTACTTTTTCGAACCTTTTCAACTCTTCACGCAATACATGAGCGTGAGCCATGGACATAGCACTATGGGTGGAATAGAATATGATGATGGAGGTTGTGTGGAGAAGACAAAAAAGGGAGAAAGTCTCACATCGACGCGGCTAATCAACGGGCTATGGAGATGCCCATCAATTGATGTCAATGTGAGGAGTAGGGATTGCCATGCAACAGATGCACTAAGAGATATAAGTGTATGAAAGCTCAAACTGGGAACTAAGTGGGTGTGCATCCAACTTGCTTGCTCATGAAGACCTCGGGCATTTGAGGAAGCCCATCATTGGAATATACAAGCCAAGTTCTATAATGAAAATTCCCACTAGTATATGAAAGTGATAACTCAAGAGACTCTCTATATGAAGAATGTGGTGCTACTTTGAAGCACAAGTGTGGTAAAAGGATAGTAGCATTGACCCTTCTCTCTTTTTCTCTCTTTTTTTGGTGGGCTTCTTTGGCCTCTTTTATTTTATTTTTTAAAGTCCGGAGTCTCATCCCGACTTGTGGGGGAATCATAGTCTCCATCATCCTTTCCTCACTGGGACAATGCTCTAATAATGATGATCATCACACTTTTATTTACTTACAACTCAATATTACAACTCGATACTAGAACAAAAATATGACTCTGTATGAATGCCTCCGGCAGTGTACTGGGATGTGCAATGATCTAGCGTAGCAATGAAATCAAAAAAACAAACAAGCCATGAAAACATCATGCTAGCTATCTTACCATCATGCAAAGAAATATGACCATAAATGCTCAAGTCATGTATATGATGATGATGGAAGTTGCATGGCAATATATCCCGGAATGGCTATGGAAATGCCATGATAGGTAGGTATGGTGGCTGTTTTGTGGAAGATATAAGGAGGCTTATGTGTGATAGAGCGTATCGTATCACGGGGTTTGGATGCACCGGCAAACTTTGCACCAACTCTCGAGGTGAGAAAGGGCAATGCACTGTACCAAAGAGGCTAGCAATGATGGAAGGGTGGGAGTGCGTGTAATCCGTGGACTCAACATTAGTCATAAAGAACTCAGATACTTATTGCGAAAAATCTATTAGCCCTCGAAGAAAAATACTACGACGCATGCTCCTAGGGGGGAGGTTGGTAGGAGTTAACCATCGCGCGCCCCCGACCTTCACGCAAAGATAAACAATCAAAATACAATGGCGCCAATTTGGTTACATAGTTAGGAGACCATCCGTGCATGCTTCGGGAATCACAAACCTTAACACCAATATTTTTACTAAACCACAATCATTCACTAGTACCTCCCACATATTAGCATCTCTATATCGCAAAACTATTGCAAGGAATCAAACATATCATATTCAGCGATCTACATGTTTATGTAGGATTTTATGACTAACCATGTGAATGACCAATTCCTGTAAACTCTCTAAATAGATATAAGTGAAGCAAGAGAGTTTAATTCTTTCTACAAAAGATATGCCCACGCTCTAACAAATATAAGTGAAGCAAAATAACATTCTACAAATGGCGGTTTTCTATGTGTAGGGAAACAGACAATCCAAACTTCAAATGATATAAGTGAAGCACATGAAGCATTCTATAAAGCCATACTCAAAAGATATAAGTGAAGTGCAAAGAGCATTCTATAAATCAACCATGGACTATCTCATACCAGCATGGTGCATCAAAGAAAAGTGAAAACTAAATGCAAAAGACGCTCCAAGATTTGCACATATCACATGAACGAAACGAAACCGAAAACATACCGATACTTGTTGAAGAAAGATGGGATGTGTCGTGGAAGTGTCACGACAGATGTCATCATGGAAGGACTTAGTTGTTGAGCCATTGTGGTGGAGTTAGCTTAAAGGGGTTAAACGAGACAAAGGACGCGAGGAGTTTATACTGGTTCGGCCCCTTGTGGTGAAGGTAAAGGCCTAATCCAGTTTGAGGTGGTATTGCTAGGGTTTCGATGACCAGGGAGCGAATACGCTTTGCCCGGCTCTCAATTTGTTGTTTCTTGCCCTAAGCCACTGCCGGGTCGTCCCCTTATATACATGGGTTGACACCCTGCGGCCTACAGAGTCCCGGCCGGCTCATACAACATGTCCGGCTCGGTGACTTATCTTACATGCCTTATAATACAAGTTTACATATACATGGCGGTTTATACTCATGGGCCTTAAGCCGCCTTCGGGTTTGGGCCCTCTAACAAGCCTGCCTATGAACCACCATCTTTAATATACTCTTGGGCTTCATGGAGATGAACCGCCATAGGGATGACCCAGCCCCTCCTGGGCGGGTCATATCTGATAGTCATATCCCCAACATTAGGCCCCAGGTTGATTTGAACTGGTTCATGTCAATCTTCAACACTTAGAAAAATCGTTCCTCATCTTACTGTGAAACATTGTAACCCGCCATGACGTTGATACGTCTCCAACCTATCTATAATTTTTGATTGCTCCATCCTACTTTATCTACTGTTTTGGACTATATTGGGCTTTCTTTTCCACTTTTATATTATTTTTGGGACTAACCTATTAACCGGAGGCCCAGCACATAATTGTTGTTTTTGCCTATTTCAGTGTTTTGAAGAAACAGAATATCAAATGGAGTCCAAACGGAATGAAACCTTCAGAAACGTGATTTTCTCACCGAACGTGATCTAGGAGACTTGGACCCTACTCCAAGAAGTAACAGAGGCGGTCACGAGGGTGGGGGGCGCCCCCCTAGGGCGCGCCCCCTGCCTCGTGGGCCCCCTGTTGCTCCACCGACGTACTCCTTCCTCCTATATATACTTACGTACCCACAAACGATCGTAACAGGAGCCAAAACCTAATTCCACCGCCGCAACTTCCTCAGTATCCACGAGATCCCATCTTGGGGCCTGTTAGGAGCTCTGGGAGGGGAATCCACCATGGAGGGCTTCTACATCAACACCATAGCCTCTCCGATGAAGTGTGAGTAGTTTACTTTAGACCTTCGGGTCCATAGCTAGTAGCTAGATGGCTTCTTCTCTCTTTTTGGATCTCAATACAATGTTCTCCCCCTCTCTCGTGGAGATCTATTCGACGTAATCTTCTTTTCGCGGTGTGTTTGTTGAGACCGATGAATTGTGGGTTTATGATCCAGCTTATCTATGAATAATATTTGAATATTCTCTGAATTCTTTTATGTATGATTGAGTTATCTTTGCAAGTCTCTTCGAATTATCCGTTTGGTTTGGCCAACTAGATTGGTAGTTCTTGCAATGGGAGAAGTGTTTAGCTTTGGGTTCAATCTTGCGGTGTCCTTACCCAAAGGATGTAAAGGGTTGCAAGGCACGTATTGTATTGTTGCCATCAAGGATAACAAGATGGGGTATTTATCATATTGCATGAATTTATTCCTCTACATCATGTCATCTTGCTTAAGGTGTTACTCTGTTTTTAACTTAATACTCTAGATGCATGCTGGATAGCGGTCGATGAGTGGAGTAATATAGTAGATGCAGAATCGTTTCGGTCTACTTGTCTCGGACGTGATGCCTATATACATGATCATACCTAGATATACTCATAACTATGCTCAATTCTTTCAATTGCTCAACAATAATTTGTTCACCACCGTAGAATACTTATGCTCTTGAGAGAAGCCACTAGTGAAACCTATGGCCCCCGGGTCTATTCTCATCATATCAATCTCCATCACTGTAAGTGCATCTAGTGTCCCTTAGTGATTTTGGTGTATTGAAGACTTATAGATTAAGGGACTAATGTGTTTATGAGTGTACACAGGTCTATAAGTCTATGAGGAGTTTGATATTTACAGAGAAAGTCGACCCTAAAAATGAAGTTCTTCGATCAAGACTTTGATATTCAAGACTTTCTGAAGACTTTGAAAGTGAAGAAATTGGTGTGACCTTGAAGACTTGATATTCATTTGAGGAACATGAAGCGAGAAGACTTTTGTTTTCGTAGTTTCATTTTCTCTTTCTTGAGTCATTGGATACACCGTACTATTAAAGGGGGTCGAGGAAATACTAAGGAAAAATTTCCATGTGATGCTCAACTCAAAATCCTACACCTACCAATCCCTTCGAGTGAAGCCTTTGGAAATCTCATACGCTTCGGTCAAATTTCTTCAGCGACAGAGACGAAGCTCTTCCGGTCACGAGGAATTTGTTCGACCGAGGAGTTAGGAATTCGCCATGGCGGATTGCCTACACAAGGAGGAACATGATAGCCCCGAGGAATTTGAAAGTCAAATTTCCGATCATTCTTTGTCTTGCTTGACTGTCCCAAAATATCTTATCCACCTAACGGTCATATCATTGAAGGGCATTTATGTCTTATCATGTCGGGCTTCTCCCTAGACTATAAATAGCCGCCCCTACAACCACTAGCTGGTTGGCTGCTCCGAGAGAAACTTGACACTTGTCATTTGAGAGCAACCCATCCTCCGAGGACTTTGAGCGAAAATCATCGAGTGAGGAAAAACCCAAAACCAAACCCCTACAAACCCAAAGTGATTGAGCATCATCAAGAGATTGATCATGCGTGGCTCCGACGCTTGTTACCTTTGAAGACTGTGCTTCTTCCAGACGGTTAGGCGTCATGGTCTAGAGCATCCTAGAGGAATTGTGGATCGCCGAGTGACCGAGTCTGTGAAGGTTTGGTAGTCGCCTGAAGACTTACCACGAGTGATTGTACGAGGTATGTGTGACCTTAGTTCAAGGAGAATACGGTGAGGACTTGGTGTCCTGAGCTGCGAGCTCAGCGACCGGGTGTCCGGGACTGTGTCCTCGAGTTTAAATACTCAGCCGCTCCAACCAGACGTACAAGTGAGACAGCAGTTGGAACTGGTCTACCAAATCATTGTCTTCACCAACCTAACTGGTTCTATTTCCTCAACTCTTTCATTTCCTCATTACTGTGTGGAGTGTTCGTTCATATCTGTATTTGAAGACTTTGACTTAAGACTTTCTCAATTTCCTCAGTTCAATTTCTTCAGTCTGTTTGTCTTCATCTTGTGATATCCTGTGTTTACGCTTTATGTACTCTTTGATTGTCTTCATTTCATCATGATGACCATGCCCGCATTCTCTTATGCATATTTCTGAGTACTTATTCCGCTGCAAGTAGTTCTTCACTTAGGAATTTCCTCACCGGCAAACTACTCATTGAAGAATTCATAAAAATCTCCTATTCACCCCCCCCTCTAGTCGATATAACGCACTTTCAATTGGTATCAGAGCAAGGTACTCCCTTGTTCTGTGTGATTTTGGTTTAACCACCTGGAGTTTTAGTTATGTCGACCGCGGGTATGAAGAAAGTGACATGCCCTATACTTTGACGGTCATGATTATCCCAAGTGGAAGGCCATGATGAGGAAGCGCCTCATGGCAATGTACAACGAGCTGTGGACCGTCACTGAAATTGGTCTTACTGATCTATGCAAGACGGCGAACGCAGATGATATTCGCAAGTACACTCGACTTGACATCATGGCGAAGGATATCATCTGTTCACCGCCTATCTAGAGATGAATTCAAGCGCATTATGCATCTTTATGGCGCGAAGATTATCTGGGACCGAATCTCCGACGTCTATGAAGGTCATCGAACCCGTCATGATCCTTGGTTTGAGGACTTCAAGGAATCTCTCAAAACGATGACTTTCGAACCAGAATCATCATCTTCTGCATCATGTCTCATGGCAAAGGGTGACAAGGTAACTGGATGTTCCTCATCCGAGTATAGTGACGATGAATCTGATGAAGATGGATCTGATGATGATATTGAACCTAGCTATACCAAGCTTGTTTGTATTGCCACCAAACAACAGCATGCCTTGGAAAAGGTTCAAAACATGCTAGACAAAAGTGATGGTATGTTGGGTGAAGAAATGGATCGCACTAAGGCCCTGACTGAAAATCTTCAGAGACTTCAGTCTAGGTTTGACAGCATTCAAGGTCATCATAACTCTCTCTTATCTGATCATGAGAAACTTTCTTATGAATTTCTTCAAAGAAAGCAAGACCTTGAGAAGCTAAGAGTGAGTTATGAAGATCTTCAGAAGGAGCGCGATTCATTACTTGCTCAACAAATCAGCGCTTCTCAAGAAGAATTTGTTCCTCCATGCTTAAAGTGCATTGAACGTGAATCTTCTAATTCTTCACCTGAAAGTTCAAATGCTTCAACTGTTACAAATTCTTCACCTGCCTCTGCTATCACTAATTCCTCATCTGAGGACATTGCTAGTATCACTAACGATGCAGGGCTGAAGGAATTGTACATGACAGGCATGTACAAAAGCCTCAAAAGGCATCAGACTCTTCGTGATGTGCTTAAAAAGCAGATCCTCAACAGGAACCCTAGGAAGAGGGTATTGACTTTGAGAGGAAACTCAATGCTGATGGAACATATTGGAAGCCTGAGCAGTACCCCAAAACCTCATGGGTTGCTGCAAAGGGACCTCCAGTTGATCCATCTAACTTATCTGGCTTTACATGTGAATCTCCTCATTCTTCTGATGAGTCATTTGACTCCAACTATAAACTGTTCAAAAATCAGAATGGTGAAGTATTTGAGAATGGTGAAGTATTTGCTAGATATGTTGGCACTAACTGCAGGAACGGGTCCCCTATGAAGAAAATCTGGGTTCCCAAGAAGTGCCTTGAAAATCTTCAGGTGAATGTCCTCATGACACCACCTGTGAAGAATAGGAACCCCAGATCAAACTCTTCATATGGACCAAATTCTTCATATGGATCCAAGTCCTCACACGGACCAAATTCCTCAAAAGGATCAAGGTCCTCATATGATTATCATCGTGCTAACAACTCTGTTTCGCAGGGTAGAGCTAAGGGCTATGAATATGTGCATTATTCTTCAAACCAATATGTTCATAAGTCCTCGAAGAATTTCTCTGCTTATTCATATGCTTACCCTAACTCCTCTTATGTGAAACGAAATGGATTGGCCTCTATGCCACCATTCTCATATGGAGCTCGTAGAGTGATGAACTCTTTGCCACCCCTTCAGATGTGGGTGGTGAAGAAAAGGAACTAATCTCTTCTGCAGGGTCAGGTCTCCGGGCGTGCTTTAACGTCCCAAGAATTTCTTGGGGCCCGACAAAAATGCTCGAAAGGGCCTTGAGGCTAATCATGATGAAATGAACTTTCATTTCACACGTCCTCATATTGCTTATCTGTTATCTTGCTCGATGAAATTCATCTGATGAAATTGATATCATATTCTTCATCGATGAAGTATATGAGATCGTAAGTTGCACTAATTCATCTGCAGGATGATCAACCCAAAGCCACTGAGTGGGTCCTCGATAGTGGATGTACAAATCACATGACTGGTGACAAGAATCTATTGATGGATGCTCCCTTATCACCGTCACATCTGAAGCATATCATATTTGCTGACAAAGGCAAAAGTCAGGTATTGGGTCTTGGTAAGGTTGCAAAGTCATGCTTGTTGAGTCCTTAGGATACAACCTCATGTCAGTCTCAATGCTTTGTGATCTTGATATGGTTGTTGTCTTTGGCAAGTATCGTTGTGTTTTGATCATGGAAGCTGACAATTCCAAAGTCTTCAAGGCTTTAGGAGAGGAGACTTGTATATTGTTGATTTCTCTCTGAGGACCACAACCAGCCGTGTGTCTACTTGCAAAAGCTTCAGAAGGCTGGCTATGGCATCGGCGACTTGGTCACGCAGGCATGAGGAATTTGCACACGCTTGCGAAGAAGAAGCATGTCATTGGCATTGAGAATGTCAAATTCCTCAAGGATCACTTCTGTGGAGCCTGTGAAGCTGGAAAATGACCAAGGCCAAGCATCCAATGAAGACTATCATGACCACTACTCGTCCATTCGAATTGCTTCACATGGACCTCTTTGGTCCTAATCATTACTCAGCAGTCACTAATGATGCATCTCTATATGGCTTTGTTATTGTTGATGATTACTCTCGTTACACATGGGTACACATTGTTACTTACAAAAATGAAGTGCAGGAAGTCTTCAAACGATTTTCCTCGAGGGCTTCAACCAACTTTGGTGTGAAGATCGTGCACATCAGAGTGACAATGGAACCGAGTTCAAGAATTCGGTCTTGATGCCTATCTTGATGAACTTGGTATTACTCATGAGTTATCTGCTCCCTATACTCCTCGGCAAAATGGCGTCGTGGAGCGCAAGAATGTAACTCTTGTTGAGATGGCTCGCACTATGCTTGATGAATACAAAACGCCTCCTCGTTTTGGATTGATGCAATTGATACCGCGTGCCACATCATCAACAGAGTATATCTTCACAAATTCTTCAAGAAGACTGCCTATGAACTCCTCACTGACAAGAAACCCAATGTGAGTTATTTCAAAGTCTTCGGTGCTAAATGCTGGATTAGAGATTGTAACGCCCGGATAATCGTGCTACAGTAATCTCACGTTGATGGTGCCACGTCACCTCTGTCACTGTAGTTAATCACGGGTTAATTCAAAACTGTTTCGAAATTCAAATTCAAATTTATGATAGCAATAAAAGTTTTCAAAATTAAAACTAAAATGTTCGGGGGTTGCAAAATATTGCATCGGTAATTATGGTGAAGTAAACACATTTTTATAAAATGTCTAAGTAATTTAAAATGAGTTAAAACAGAAAAGAAAATAAATAAAAGAAAGAAAATACAAAAAAGAAACAAAAAAAACAAAAGGAGGAGAAGCCCCCCCTGCTGGATCATGCCCACCGGGCCATCGGGCCAACCAGCCGCCCAGTCGGCCCCCACTCCTCTCCCTTATCCACTCCTCCTCCCCACTCGTCCCCACCGACACCCCCACTCCACCCACTCGCCCCCTCCTCTTACGATCTGGATCGGGATCCAGAGGGGGCCGACGCCGCTCGACGACGCCCCGCCGCCACACGACGCCGCCCGGAACCCCCCTAGCCGGACCACCTCGCCGGCCTGCTCCTCGTCGACGCCGCCGCCTCGTCCTCTCCCTCATCGGACCCCCCCGACCGTCCCTGAGCCCACTGCCGTTGCCCTACTCCCCCTTTGTGAGCCCCGACCTCTCCTCTCTCCCCCTCGCTCACTCACCGCGCCGTCCGGGCTCCGGCACGCCCGCGCCTCGCCGGCGCCATCGCGCAGCCCAGCCTGGCAGCGGCCCCTGTACGCCGCGCGCCCCCCTCACGCCAGGGCCTCGTCCGGTTCTCCCCGCCCGCAGCTCGCCCGTCCGCGCCCGGTGTGTGACCGCACCCGGCCTCCTCTCCCCTCCCGGCCGCCCTCCCTCCCCTCCCCGTCTGCTCCCCTGCCTGCCTCGCAGCGCCCCCCCGGAACCCCGTCCGCGCCGTTCGCCCGCCTCGGGGTGCCCGCTCCTGCGGTGGCCCGTACTCCCCGCCTCTCCGTCGGCCGCCCGGCCTGCCCGTCTGGCCTCGCCCCGCTTCCTTGCGGCGCCCGCGCCCTTGATCCACCCTTGCCCGCCCGTCCGGCCGCCACAGCAGCCCGTTTAGCCTCACAGGCCCCGCTGAATGGGGCCCAGCCCACAGAACAAAAAGAAAAGGAAAATAAAATAAAATAATAATAATAAAAAATAAATAAATAAATAATAACTAAAATAATTAAAATATTAATTAATTAATTAATTAAGTTAATTAATCCTGATTAGATTAACCTAATCACTAATTAAGCTAATTAATCTGTTTTAGTTAATCATAGAGAATGACAGTGGGTCTCCTCGACCCACACGCCAGTTGACCAGGTCAATGGTCAACGCTGATCGCTGACATCACTCGATGTCATGCGTCGACAAGATTTACTATTCTGGATAATGTTGGATTAAATAATTAATTAAATTCCAGAAATTAATAAAATCTTTAGAAAATCATATCTTTTAATCCGTAACTCGGATTAAAATATTTTCAACATGAAAGTTGCTCAGAACGACGAGAGGAATCCGGATGCGCAGTCCGTTCGTCCTCCATACACCCCTAACCTATCGAACTCGCAACTTTCCCCCTTCGGCTCCTCTTCCCGAAAACGCGAAACACCGGGAATACTTTCCCGGATGTTTTCCCCTTCGTCGGTATCACCTCCTACCGCGTTAGGGGCACACCTAGCACCGCTGCATTTTCTTGTCATGCACCGTCATGCTTATGTTTGCATTATATTTATTGTTTCTTCCCCTCTCCTCTCCGATAGACTACGAGACCGACACGCTGCTGCCCAGTTCGACTACGGAGTTGACGACCTCTCTCTTGCCGTGAGCAACCAGGCAAGCCCCCTTGATCACCAGATATCGCCTATTCTACTCTATACCGCTTGCATTAGAGTAGTGTAGCATGTTATCGCTTTCCATTATACCTATCCCGATGCATAGCCCGTCCTTGTTACTATCAAGTTGTTACCTTTACCTGCAATCCTATATGCTTAGTATAGGATGCTAGTATTTTCATCTGTAGCCCTACATTCTTGTCCGTCTGCTGTGCTATACTATCGGGCCGTGATCACTCGGGAGGTGATCACGGGTATATACTATATACTTATACATGATACATGTGGAGACTAAAGTCGGGTCGGCTGGTGGAGCACCCGCGAGTGGATCTTTGTGGCGGAGCGACAGGGCAGGTTGAGACCGCCTAGGAGAGAGGTGGGCCTAGCCCTGTTCGGCGTTCGCGGATACTTAACACGCTTAACGAGATCTTGGTATTTGATCTGAGTTGGCTACGAGCCTATACGCACTAACCAACTACGTGGGAGAGATATGGGCACTCGGCGTCGTGGTATCAGCCGAAGCACTTCGTGACGTCAGCGACTGAGCGGCGCGCGCCGAATTGGACTGGAACGCCACTAGGCTAGGTCTGCTTTCGGCCGCCCTCGCAACGTGCAGGTGTGCTCAGGGTGATGGGCCCAGACCCCTGGGCGCCTAGGTTTAGACCAGCGTGCTGACCTCTCTGTTGAGCCTAGGTGGGGCTGCGACGTGTTGATCTTCCATGCCGGGCATGACCCAGAAAGTGTGTCCGCCAAATGGGATCAAGCGTGTTGGGTTATGTGGTGCACCCTGCAGGGAAGTTAATCTATTCGAATAGCCGTGATCTTGATGAACAGGACAACTTGGAGTTGTACCTTGACCTTATGACAACTAGAACCGGATACTTAATAAAACACACCCTTCCAAGTGCCAGATACAACCGGTGGTCGCTCTCTCTCAGGTATACGAGGAGGGGATCGCCGGGTAGGAATATTGCTATGATGTTACTTGGAGGACTTCAACCTACCCTCTTCTACTTGTTGCAAGACGAAGTGACCAGAAGCGTAGTCTTCGATAAGACTAGCTATCCCCCTCTTATTCTGGCATTCTGCAGTTCAGTCCACTGATATGGCCCTTTACACATATATCCATGCATATGTAGTGTAGCTCCTTGCTTGCAAGTACTTTGGATGAGTACTCACGGTTGCCTTGTTCCCCCTTTCCCCCCTTTCTCTACCCGATTGCTGCAGCAGACGATGGAGCCCAGGAGCTGCACACCACCGTCGATGGCGACTACACCGGAGGTGCCTACTACTACGCAGCCCGCCGACGACGCACTGTGAGTAGTTAGGAGGATCCTGTGCAGGAGGCCTGCGCCTCTTTGATCTCAGATCTCGGTTTGTGCTAGCCATCTTATGGCACCTTGTTTAATTTATGTCTCAGATGATATTGTTGCTTCCGCTGACTCGCCTATGATCGAGCACTTGTATTCGAGCCCTCGAGGCCCCGGCTTGTATTATGATGCTTGTATGACTTATTTATGTTTTAGAGTTGTGTTGTGATATCTTCCCGTGAGTCCTCGATCTTGATCGTACACATTTGCGTGCATGATTAGTGTACGATTGAATCGGGGCGTCCACAAGTTGGTATCGAGCCGACCGCCTGTAGGAATCCCCTTCCACACTCCTTGGTCAAGTCGAGTCTAGACAAAGGCAAAACTTTTACTAACGTGGCTGTGCGCCTTACGGGCCCACGCCGCCATCGGGTGGTACTAGGATCTTTTACTCCTCGACCTTTACTCCGGGACTCGAACTCTCTTCTACTCGGGTTAATCGAATTTACTAACTAACACTAGGATCCCGTGACCACATTCACCCCAAAGTTGGATAAAGCCATAGTTATTCCTTGGAATTGTATTTTGATTAATTTCCACACTGTCATTTGACTCCTTTGAAACATCTTTGATTTCAGATGGAACCCACAAGGCAGGTCGTGCGCCACACGACGGCCATTGGTGCCTCGGGATCACCTGCGGTGCTAGCAGAGATGATGACCTATCTGGGTTATCGCTGGCACCCTGAGTACACCGTTTTTGAGGAGTACCAGGACTTTAACCAGGAGTAGTACCGAGCCATCGTCCACCTCTACTCTCGGGAGTATGACTCCACTACTGTGCTGCACACCGCACATGGTGTTGGGGTGACTATCGATATGGCAGTCCACGATGCTGCTTATGCTGCTCTTACCCGTCTTCGTGGAGAGTATCGGAGTTGGACACCTCCCCTTCAGCACATTGCTATCGCATCCGATGTTGGTGAGGAGGGTTACTACACCGCTGCCTACTCCATCACACCCGAGAGCCCTTCTACCATCGTAACTTTGTTCTGCATGCCGATGGGCTGGATCGAGCTAACCGAGCTCTTCGCCACGAGTTGTACACCACCCGTCGGCACCTTTACTGCGGTTCGACGCTGTTGCACCCTTTGTCCGATCTAGAGCTGTCGCGTTCTGCGATCTACCCAGCCAGACCGTGATGCCCTGTGGTATCGATGGCCGATGTGGGAGGCTACTCTCCGCACTTGGCCCTCTTCTACCACCTGAAAGGCCGGGTTCTGCACCGAGTATCCAGCGGCCCCTAGGTCACCGGCGTGGAGGACTATCCGCTGCCACACTACCGACTTTCAGCTACAGCTACCTCCGCAATCGCGTGGGGACTGATGTAGGCTTGCTTGTTAGTGTTAGGTGCATTCGTTATGAAAAGCGTGCCGCCTATGATGTCTTAGTCGTGTCTTGAACTACGTGTACCGAACTCTATGCATGATCCCTTTTGTAAGATATGCCGACTACTATGTAGTTTCTATCGTGCTGCTTTCATTATGCATGTTTCATCATGAATGATTATTGTCCTTTGCATAATTTCTCAAATGCTGAATTACCCCTGTTATATATTAGCAGGATGGTTAGACCAGCTGGTCGTGGTCGTGGTGGCAACTTACCCCCACCTCCTGAGTACATGGCTGGTATGATCAAACAGCTTGAGATGAATCGCCTGTTCATGGAGAACATGATGGCTCAGTTTCCTCGCCCCAATATGGACCAGCAGCCAAACACAGTAACTCTGCAGGATTTCATGCGCCTCAACCCAAGTGTGTACTGCAGCTCAACCCAGCCCCTGGATGCTGATGGATCGCTCCGTGACATCACCTATGAGATGGAGTCTGGATGTAGCCCTGCCAGCTATGTCACCTTTGCTTCCTTCTTCCTGAAGGGACCCGCAGCTCAATGGTGGGACGGCCACAGCGCATTTCAGCCAGCTGGAACAATCATCACCGCCAGACTTCCAAGCTGCTTTTCGCCGCTTCATCCTCAAGGAGTCATGGACGGAAGAAGCGTGAGTTCCGCAACCTCACCCAAGGCAACAAGATCATGAAGCTTATTAGCGAGAGTTCTGGACTTGTCTCGCTATCTTTGAAGAGGACATTGCAACCGATGCACGCAGAGACAGAGAAGTTCCGTGACGGCCTTCGAGTGACATCAAGCTCGCACTTCTAGTGCACGACTTTGCTGATTTCGCCACCTTGGTGAACAAAGCTATCAATGTCGGCAGTCTGCAGGAATACCAGAGCTCTAACAAAGCAACCGTGACACGGGCTCATCTTCGCCCGTCCTCGCAGAGCAAGATATGGATTCCCAACAGCATGTACCAGCCGAATGCACCTGCCCCAAGGCAGAGCTATGCTGCACCTCGTCTGCCTACTCCAACTAGGCAGCCAAAGCTTCCAGCTCCACCACCCCAAGCTCCTGTTCCCACTCCCAATAATGGTTTGTGCTTCAGGTGTGGACAACCAGGGCACCGTGCTAGAGAAAGCAACCAGAACCGTAATCACCGCCCTCCCAAATCGACCGTGGAAGCAACCAGCCCCGCAACAACAATGCCAAGCCTTATGGTCGAAGTTCATGCCAACCACGTTGATCCGAACGAAGCTCAAGACCAACCTGCCATCGTGATGGGTACACTCCTCGTAAATTCAGTACCGACATGCGTTTATTTGATACAGGCATCGCATTCATTCATGTCTGAAGATTTTGCATTCATGCATGGCATTAAAAGTGAAGACATGAATGCTTCACTATTAGTACACACCCCTGCAGGCCAATGTCGAACCTCCATGATTTGCAACGACGTCCCCATTGAAATCGAAGGACTGGAATTCCTTGTCTCACCCATCGTACTGAAGTCTTGTAGCATTGACCTCATTCTGGGAATGGATTGGTTAAAGGCGACATCGCTTCCATAGTTTGCGCCACTAAGACCGTCCATCTGCTACACCCTTCAGATGAAATAGTCACTTACCAAGCTCATCTGGTGCAAAATGCCGAGGCAAGGCTCTATGCATTGAATGCATTGAACGCCGCACCCCTCGAGGGCATTCAACATTCCTGTCGTTCGCGACTTCCAGGACGTCTTTCCTGAAGAACTTCCAGGGATTCCCACTGCTAGAGCTGTCGAATTCGTTATCGACTTGAAACCAGGCACCACTCCTATAGCCAAGCGACCCTACAAGATGTCACGCATGAACTCCTTGAGCTCAAGGAGGAAATCGACAAGTCTCTTCGCAGTGGTTTCATTCGCCCAAGTTGCTCTCCTTGGGGAGCACCTTCTCTCTTTGTCAAGAAGAAGGATGGGACAAACCGATTGGTCCAAGACTACCGTCCTATAAACCAAACTACCATTCGTAATAAGTATCCTCTTCCTCGGATCAATGATCTCGTATGATCAATCGCTGGTTCATCGTTGTTACGTAAACTCGACTTGAGGTTGGGTTACCACCAGATCCGTGTTCGTGAAGAGGATATCCCCAAGACCGCCTTTGTGACTCGTTATGGTTCATACGAGTACACCGTCATGTCTTTCGGCTTAACCAATGCTCCAGCCACCTTCTCTCGCCTGATGAACTATATACTCATGGATTACCTCGACAAGTTCGTCGTGGTTTATCTGGATGATATCCTGATATTTTCCAAGAATGAAAAAGAACATGCTGAACATCTTCGTCTTGTGCTGGAAAAGCTACGAGAGCATCAGCTATATGCCAAGTTCTCCAAGTGTGAATTACGGCTTCCCGAAGTGACCTATCTCGGCATGTCATCTCTAAGGATGGTATTGCCGTCAACCCCTGAACGAAGTTCAGGCTATTCTTGATTGGACTCCTCCGAAGAACGTTAAGCAAGTCGAAGTTTTCTCGATCTCGCCAGCTATTGCCGTCGATTAAATCGAGAACTTCTCCAAGATTGCCAGACCTCCTGACCGACTGTTGCATAAGGGCGCCAAGTTCCAATGGATGTATAAATGTCAGAAAGTTTCCAGGCACTCAAAGACAAGTTGACTTCTGCCCCAGTACTAGCTCCTCCTGATACTAAGAAGGACTTCGTCATTTACTGCGACGCTTCCCATCAAGGATTAGGCTGTGTCCTAATGCAAGAGCACAAAGTGGTTTCTTATGCCTCTCGGCAATTGCACCCTCACGAAGAGAACTACCCAGTTCACGACCTCGAGCTTGTCTTTGTCATTCATGCATCAAGCGATGGCGACATTACCTTCTCGGTAATCGCTATGCAGATCTTCACCGACCACCAAAGTCTGAAGTATCTGCTTACTCAGCCAGACCTGAACCTCCGTCGGCAGAGATGGATGGAGACTGCTGCATTTTGACTTGGGTATTTCCTATACACCGTGCAAGGCTAATGTAATGGCTGATGCCTTGAGCCATAAGTCTTCTTGCAACCACCTCCAGGTTCACAAAGTTCAGCCCTCACTCGTTGAAGAATTCAGAAAGCTGAACCTCCATATTGTTCCTCCGGGTGCACTCGCTCCCCCTCCTAAGGAGTTATGCAACATGAACCTCCATGTTGTTTCCAGGGGTTCCCTCAATACCCTGGTTGCGAAACCAGATCTTGTGGACACCATCAAATGGATACAGAAATGTGACGATGAAGTCGAGAGGATTAAACGTTATCTCGCAGAAGGAAAGCCCTCATTCTTCATCAGGATGACGCAGCACCTTATTCTTCAAAGGTCGCCTAGTGGTACCGAGTAAGAGAGAAAACCTGAATCTGACTCCAAAGGTTATGAAAGAAGCTCATGATACGCCTTTGTCTATTCATCCCGGTAGCACCAAGATGTACCAAGACATTCGTCAGAGATTCTGGTGGTCTAATATGAAGCGAGACATTGCTCGTTATGTTGCTGAATGTGACGTTTGCTGTCGTATCAAAGCAGAACATCAAAGGCCTGCTGGAACTCTGCAGCCTATCTCTATTCCTGAATGGAAATGGGACCATGTTGAAATGGACTTCGTCACCGGATTCCCCAAATCGCAGAAAGGTAATGATGTTATTCTTGTCGTCATTGACCGTCTTTCTAAAGTTACACATTTCTGGCGGTCAAAGAAACGATCACTGCTAGTCAGCTTGCAACTCTCTATATGTCCAGAATTGTTTCACTTCACGGTATTCCACTGGTTATCAGTTCGGACCATGGCAGCTTATTCACTTCAAGGTTCTAGGCAAGTTTCCAAGAAGCTATGGGGACTCACTTATCTTTCAGTACTGCATTTCATCCGCAGTCACAAGGCCAAGTTGAACGTGTCAACCAAGTTCTCGAAGACATGCTTCGAGCTTGTGTTATTTCCTTCGGCAAGAAATGGGAGGAATCTCTCCCGTATGCTGAGTTCTCTTATAATAATAGCTATCAAGCTAGTCTGAAGATGTCCCCCTTCGAATTATTATATGGACGAAAGTGCCGAACCCCTCTGAACTGGTCAGAAACTGGGGAACGTCCACTCTTCGGTCCGGATATTATCCAACATGCCGAAGAACAAGTCCGCATTATTCGCGAGAATCTCAAGACTGCTCGATCACGCTAAAAGAGTAATTATGACCGTCATCATAAAGACATGGTCTATCAACCTGGCGAAAAGGCCTATCTTCGCGTTACACCAATGAAGGGTGCTCACCGCTTCGGGATCAAGGGCAAACCGGCTCCTCGCTATATTGGCCCATTCACTATTCTGGATAGGCGTGGAAAAGTGGCATATCAACTGGAGCTTCCGTCGAACCTTTCTCAGGTTCACGATGTGTTCCACGTGTCACAGCTCCGTCGCTGCTTCAAGGACCCAATCCGAAAGCAAAGTGGATCATGAAGTGCTCGAATTGCAGCAGGACCTCTCCTATAAAGAGCATCCGGTCCGCATTCTCGACCAAGCTGAACGCCGCACACGCCGAAGGCGATCAAGTTCCTCAAGGTCCAAAGTGGTCGAATCACTCAAGACGAAGCCACACAGGAACGCGAGGATCGCCTTCGTGATGAATACCCCGCACTGTTTCCTTCTACCTCCTAAATCTCGGGACGAGATTTCTTGTATTGGAGGAGATTTGTAACGCCCGGATAATCGTGCTACAGTAATCTCACGTTGATGGTGCCACGTCACCTCTGTCACTGTAGTTAATCACGGGTTAATTCAAAACTGTTCCGAAGTTCAAATTCAAATTTATGATAGCAATAAAAGTTCGGGGGTTGCCAAATATTGCATCGGTAATTATGGTGAAGTAAACACATTTTTATAAAATGTCTAAGTAATTTAAAATGAGTTAAAACAGAAAAGAATATAAATAAAAGAAAGAAAATACAAAAAAGAAACAAAAAAAGGAGGAGAAGCCCCCCCTGCTGGACCGCGGCCCAGCCATCGGCATCGAACCAACCAGGCCGCCCAGTCGGCCCCCTCCTCTCCCTTATCCACTCCTCCTCCCCACTCGTCCACCGACACCCCCACTCCACCCACTCGCCTCCTCTCTCCCGATCTGAATCGGGATCCAGAGGGGGCCGACGCCGCTCGACACCGCCCCGCCGCCACACGACGCCGCCCGGAACCCCCCTAGCCGGACCACCTCGCCGGCCTGCTCCTCATCGACGCCGCCGCCTCGTCCGCTCGCTCAGCGGACCCCCGACCGTCCACAGGCCCATCGCTGCTGCCCTACTCCCCTTTGTGAGCCCCGACCTCTCCTCTCTCCCCTCGCTCACTCACCGCGCCCGTCCGGGCTCCGGCGCCCGCGCCTCGCCCGGCGCCCGCATGTCGCAGCCTGACCAGCGGCCTGCAACCCACGCAGCCGCGCCCCCCCTCACGCAGGCCTCGTCCGGTTCTCCCCGCATGCAGCGGCTCGCCGTCCGCGCCCGCTGCGTGACCGCACCCCAGCCTCCTCTCCCTCCGGCGGCCTGCCCTCCCAACTCCCCGTGCTGCTCCCTGCCTCTGCCTCGCTGCTCCCCCCCGGAACCCGTCCGCCCGTTCGCCCGCCTCGGTAGGTGCCCCATTCTGCAGTGGCCCGTGCTCCCCGCCTCTCCGTCGGCCGCCCGGCCTGCCCAGTCTGGCCTCGCCCGCTTCCCCTTGCCCGCGCCCATCGCGACACGGACTTGCCCCGCCCGTCCGGGCGGCGCCACGCACAGCCCATTTAGCCTCTGAGCCCTTTGAATGGGGCCCGGCCCATAACAAAAAGAAAAGGAAAATAAAATAAAATAATAATAATAATAAATGATTAAAAAATAAATAAATAAATACTAACTAAAATAATCAAAATATTAATTAATTAATTAAGTAATTAATTAAGTTAATTAATCCTGATTAGATTAACCTAATCACTAATTAAGCTAATTAATCTGTTTTAGTTAATCATATAGAATGACAGTGGGTCCCCACGGACCAACACGTCGAGTTGACCAGGTCAATGGTCAATGTTGACTGCTGACATCACTCTGATGTCATGCCGACGTCGATATTCATCGCTCGATAATGTTGGATTAAATAATTAATTAAATTCCGAAATTAATAAAATCTTTAGAAAATCATATCTTTTAATCCGTAACTCGGATTAAAATATTTTCAACATGAAAGTTGCTCGTAACAACGAGGCGAATCCGGATATGCGATGCTGTTCGTCCGCCATACACCCCTAACCTATCGAACTCGCAACTTTCCCCCTCCGGCTCCTCTTCCCGAAAACGCGAAACACCGGGAATACTTTCCCGGATGTTTTCCCCCTTCGTCGGTATCACCTCCTACCGCGTTAGGCCACACCTAGCACCGCGCATTTTCTTGTCATGCACCGTCATGCTTATGTTTGCATTATATTGATTATATCTTCCCCCTCTCCTCTCCGATAGACTACGAGACCGACGCTGCTGCTGCCCAATTCGACTACAGAGTTTACGACCCCTCTCTCTTGCCAGAGCAACCAGGCAAGCCCCCCCCCCCTTGATCACCAGATATCGCCTATTCTACTCTATACTGCTTGCATTAGAGTAGTGTAGCATGTTCTTGCTTTCCGTTATACCTATCCCGATGCATAGCCTGTCCTTGTTACTCTTTGTTGTTACCTTTACCGCAATCATATATGCTTAGTATAGGATGCTAGTATTTTCATCTGTGGCCCTACATTCTTGTCCGTCTGCTGTGCTATACTATCGGGCCGTGATCACTCGGGAGGTGATCACGGGTATACTATATACTTATACATGATACATGTGGAGACTAAAGTCGGGTCGGTGGTGGAGAACCCATGAGTGGATCTTTGTGGCGAGCAACAGGCAGGTTGAGACCGCCTAGGAGAGAGGTGGGCCTGGCCCTGCTCGGCGTTCATGGATACTTAACACGCTTAACGAGATCTTGGTATTTGATCTGAGTTGGCTCTGAGCCTATACACACTAACCAACTACGTGGGAGAGATATGGGCACTCGGCGTCGTGGTATCGCCCGGCACTTCGTGGCGTCAACGATCGAGCGGCGCGGCCGAATTGGACTGAACGCCACTAGGCTAGGTCTGCTTTTGGCCGCCCTGCATAGCGTCTTGGTGTGCTCAGGGTGATGGGCCCAGACCCCTGGGCGCCTAGGTTTAGACCGGCGTGCTGACCTCTCTGTTGAGCCTAGGTGGGGCTGCGACGTGTTGATCTTCCATGGCCGGGCATGACCCAGGAAAGTGTGTCCAGCTAAATGGGATCAAGCGTGTTGGGTTATGTGGTGCACCCCTGCAGGGAAGTTAATCTATTCGAATAGCCGTGATCTTCGGTAACAGGGGCGACTTGGAGTTGTACCTTGACCTTATGACAACTAGAACCGGATACTTAATAAAACACACCCTTCCAAGTGCCGGATACAACCGGTGGTCGCTCTCTCGTGGATACGAGGAGGGATCGCCGGTAGGAATATTGCTACGTGATGTTACTTGGAGGACTTCAACCTACCCTCTTCTACTTGTTGCAAGGCGAAGTGACCGAAGCGTAGTCTTCGATAAGACTAGCTATCCCCTCTTATTACGGCATTCTGCGATTCAGTCCACTGATATGGCCCTTTACACATATATCCATGCATATGTAGTGTATCTCCTTGCTTGCGAGTACTTTGGATGAGTACTCACGGTTGCCTTGTTCCCCCTTTTCCCCTTTCTCTACCCGATTGCTGCAACCAGACGATGGAGCCCAGGAGCCAGACGCCACCATGGATGACGACTACACCGGAGGTGCCTACTACTACGTGCAGCCCGCTGACGACGACCAGGAGTTGTTAGGAGGATCCCAGGCAGGAGGCCTGCGCCTCTTTCGATCTGTATCTCAGTTTGTGCTAGCCATCTTATGGCACCTTGTTTAATTTATGTCTATACTCAGATATTGTTGCTTCCTCGACTGCCTATGATCGAGCACTTGTATTCGAGCCCTCGAGGCCCCGGCTTGTATTATGATGCTTGTATGACTTATTTATGTTTTAGAGTTGTGTTGTGATATCTTCCCGTGAGTCCCTGATCTTGATCGTACACATTTGCGTGCATGATTAGTGTACGATTGAATCGGGGGCGTCACAGAGATCCTCATCACAATTCTAAATTTGCACCGAAAGCACATGAAGGTTTTATGCTTGGTTACGAAAAGGACTCGCACACCTACAGAGTCTTCAACATCGCTCTTCACAAGATTGTTGACATTGTAGATGTGAGATTCGATGAAACTAATGGCTCGCAAAGAGAGCACCTACCTTCTGTGTTAGATGAACCAGCACCTGAGGAATCTATCAAGTTCAAGGCAACTGAGGATGTCATCCCTACTGAAGAATCTGCTGAAGAATTCATTCCTGTACGCGAAGAACGACGAGCTGATGCACCTGAGGATAATGCTGAAGAAAATGGTACTGAAGAAAATGCTGATCAAATTCCTCGACGACAACCAGCTCATCCTCGCGTTGCAAAAGAAGTGCAAGTTGACAAGATCATCGATGATATTGAAGCGCCAGGTCCTCTCACACGCTCAAAAGCTTCACATTTATCTAACTTTTGTGGGCACTATGCTCACAGAGCCCACTAAGGTAGATGAAGCATTTCTGGAGCCTGAGTGGATTCAGGCAATGCAAGAAGAATTACATCAGTTCGAGCTCAACAATGTCTGGGAACTGGTCAAACGCCCAGATCCTCGCAAGCATAATATCATTGGCACAAAGTGGATCTACCGCAACAAGCAAGATGAAAATGGCCTTGTGGTGAGGAATAAGGCACGACTGGTAGCTCAAGGCTACACACAGGTTGAAGGAATTGATTTCGATGAAACTTTTGCACCTGTTGCTAGACTTGAGGCTATTCGCATATTACTTGCTTATGCTAACCATCATACTATCACTTTATATCAAATGGATGTGAAAAGTGCATTCCTCAATGGTAAGCTTGAGGAAGAAGTATATGTTGCTCAACCCCTGTGTTTTGAAGATCCAAAGAATCCGCATAAAGTCTTCAAACTCAACAAGGCCCTCTATGGTCTCAAACAGGCCCCCACAGGCGTGGTATGATACATTGAAGGAATTCTTCGTGAAGAATGGATTCACACCGATTCACTCGACCCTACTCTCTTTACTAAATCATATGATGGTGAACTGTTTGTGTGCCAAATATACGTTGATGATATTATCTTTGGTCTGTCTTGACCAACGTTATAGTGATGAATTTGCCTATATGATGAGTGAAGAATATCAAATGTCTATGGTGGGAGAATTGAAATTCTTCTTAGGTCTTCAACTTCGTCAACAACACAATGGCATATTCATATCTCGTGAGAAATACCTCAAAGATGTTACGAAGAAATTCGCATGCAAGATTGCAAAGGTGTCAAAATTCCTATGCCCACAAATGGCCATCTATGCACCGATGAAAATGGTATTGACTTGATCACAAGGTATACCGCTCCATGATTGGTTCTCTATTGTACTTATGTGCATCTAGGCCAGATATAATGCTTAGTGTTTGCATGTGTGCCCGATTTCAAGCTACACCGAAGGAATCACACCATAAGGCTGTGAAGCATATCCTTTGATATCTAGCTCACACACCAACACTAGGATTATGGTACCCCAAGGGCTCTACTTTTGATCTCATTGGATATTCTGACTCTGACTATGCTGGTGATCGTGTGGATCGCAAGTCAACATCCGGTACTTGTCATTTCCTCGGACGATCTTTGGTCTGTTGGTCCTCGAAGAAACAGAATCATGTATCACCGCTTCATCATGAAGCTGAATACATTGTCTTTGGCTCTTGTTGTGCTCAATTGCTTGTGGATGAAGCAAACTCTCAAGGACTACGGCATCAACGTGAAGAATGTGCCTCTCTCTTTGTGACAATGAGAGTGCCATCAAGATTGCTCACAACCCAATTCAGCACTCCAAGACAAAGCACATTCAAATTCGTCATCATTTTCTTCGTGATCATGTGTTGAAGGGCGACATCTCCATAGAGCATGTGAAGACTGAAGAACAGCTAGCTAATATCTTCACTAAGCCCTTGGATGAGAAGAGATTTAGCAAGTTGCGGTGTGAGCTAAATATCTTAGAATCTTCGAATGTTCTTTGAAAATGACACACATCCTGACACTTATGCAAAACTGATGACTTAGATGTGCAACACATGAAGAAACGTTTTTCTTCAATCAATGAAGAATAACACTCTAAGTGTGAAGAAATTAATGAAGAATTTGATTCTCAGAACCCTACGACAATTGTATGCTGTGTCTGAAATCATCATTCTTATACGGTGGGTCACTACACCACCAAAGTTGAAAATCTTAAATTTGAGTTTTTCCTCGCTTTTGAAATTCTTCAGCTTTTTCAAATTCTTCAACTTTGCAAAATCTTCACTGCTTTCGTCGTTTTCCTCATTGGCTATATATATATATATATATATATATATATATATATATATATATATATATATATATATATATATATATATATATATATATATATATGGGTTTATGTCCTCTACAAAGATTCACTTATGACTATTTCTTCAAGTTGCTTTTTCTGCTAAGTGAATGTGACCGGACCCTTCCCCCTCTATGCTATACTCAACCCAATCTATTCACAAATTCTTCATGTGCGTTCTATTTGATACTCATTCAAAATCTTCACTGTGTCCTTGTCAGCTGAAGAAATTGTGAACGGAACTTTTAACTTATCTTATCCAAATTTTCGGTTTTGCCGCTCAAACCGTTCCGCATCCCACGATAGACTTATCTATTCACCCACGATCTAACACAATCTCCACTTTTCAGTACGTGGGTGACACATGTCAAGCGAATGAGAAGGGTCAGGGGCACGTTCGTCCAAAATCTTTGGGCGAACAGTTTTTCACCGTGGCTATATATACCCCCTCTCCCCTTCCTCACTTCCTTTACTCCGCTCGACCGCTCTCTCTCTCGCTCGAGCTTCTCAAACCCTAGCGCCGCCGCTACTCCATCGTTGCCGATGAGGAAGAGCTTCACTGCCTCAACCTCGTCGTCGTCGTACTCACGCCGACCGCGGAAATCTTCACTCCGCCGCCACCGTAGCTGTCTTCCTCCGCCGAGTTATGGCGTGGAAGATCTAACCTGATGAACTTCCCAACTGTTCTTCTCAGTTCGTCGTGTTCTTCAGTTCGGGTAATTAAAAGTTACTTTTATTACTCACTTTGGTTCTCAAACCTTCCTGAAAATCTTCAAAGGTGTTTATTCTTCAAATCTTCACACATATGAACACCTCAAACGAAATATGCTCTTGATTCTTTTCTCTAAGCAATGATTTTTCTTCAAGATTCCTCAATTGTGTGGATCCTCGATCTATACAACTCTGGAACCTAAGACAAAGATCACTTAGTGAAATTCTTCAAGGCTCATCTGGCCAAATTCCTCAAACTAGTTCTTTTTGAAAAAACTTCTGAGAACGCATATGACCTCTCCAAATTCCTCGCAACTATACTCTGTTCACAGGTACTCATGTCCGTTGCTGAATCACTAGGTTCTCATCAACTTAACTCATTTGCAGCGTTCCTTGAAGAAAAGTTGCATACTTCTTCAGAGAATTTGATTGTTCAAATTCCTCAGCTGAAGAATATGGCAGAAGGAAAGAAGCCACAGAAAGGAGGGAAGAGGCCTGAGGTCATGACTGCGTTTGAGATCCCTGAGGACATCTATGCTGATTATTCACACCTGATGAAGCCGAGTTCGGAAAAGAAAACAAAAATCAGCGCAAGGTGCGCATTCAAAGGATTGAAAGGAGATGGGCAAGGGAATGGAGGGAGTACAGATATGTGACTCCAAAGTACATGAAGAAATTCGCACTGAATCCTCCATGCCCAAGAGCTCCTCTGGCACCTGGTCAAGAAGCTGACCCCACCAGCATCAAGCGTGGTGAGGACTTTCCTGAAGAATGGGCCAAGCGCCAAGCCAAATTGGCAAGACAGGCCAACGAGGCAGTGAGGAAAGTCAATGAGGACTCTGCTACTGCTGCTGCCACTGAGGCCTCTGTCAAGCCAAGAAAGTATATGGCAAAGAAGCCCGCACACAAGCCTAGTGCTTCACCAACAGTGCCCTCACGACCAATTCCTCATGCTGCTCCTGCTCCTCCCAAATCCTCAGCTCCTCCCAAGTCCTCAGCAGCTCCTAGAAAGTCCTCAGCAATTCCGACAAAGTCCTCAGCACCTGTGCATCTGGCCACGTGCCAAAGGACTGTGGGCATCTCAATTGCCTCTGGTGTTTCAGCAAGTTCCTCAGCTGCACCAAATTCTTCATCTGGGCCAACTCTGCTGAAGACTAAAGCCACAACTGGACGAGGTCCTCAGCCAAGTCCCAAGAAGAAACATGTCGCCTTCCAAGAGCCACCTGAAGATGATGAGGCTGATGATGATGAACTTGCGGAAATCATCAGAGACCGTCAAGAAAGGGCCGCTAGAGCCAAAGGCACACACAATGCCCTTTGTTGGATCCAAGAGCGATCCTAGACTACATTGTTCTCTGGCACAAGGACCCAAACACTCCTATGCCTGACTTCAAGTTGACACCTGGCCAAAATCACATGCTGACTCATTTCATCCAAGAGGAGAAATGGAAATTTGATACGGCCAGAGAGATCAAGAAATCGCAGTACAGAAAAGAGAAACTGCTGAAGAAAAATGTTGTCAAGATGACAACTGAAGAACTTATCAAGATGCAAGATGACATCAAAGCCCTCAGCGACAAATTTGACTCATATTATGCTGATTGGCAAAGAGCCAAAGTCAGATTTGTCTATCTGACGAAGAAATTCTCAAATGTTGCAGCCCCAACGCAACAAGAAATTCCTCAGGCTGGAGCCTCAGCTCAGTCGACTGAAGAACATGCCAGCACCGCTGATGAAGTTCAGGCTGCTGAAGACAATGCTAGTTCCAGGGCTGATGATTCCATTACAGCCGCTGAAGAAATTGCCAGGGCATCCACTAGTGGTGCGCCTGAAGAAACTGAAGATGTCAAGGCAACTGCATCAATTGCGCCTGAGGAAATTCAACCAAGTTCCTCAGCTCCTCCTGCGCCAACACCAACTCCAATTCTTCCATCTGCATCTGATGTTAAGAAGACCAAGGCTGCAGAACGAGCTGTAGTGAAGAAAAGGAAAGCATCAGCTGCGTCAAATTCTTCGGCTGCGAAGAAAATGTAGCCAATGACCAGCTCTTTTGAAAATCCTATTGATGATGTTCCAATTTCCTCTATTCCATCAAAGGACCTTGTTCCTTTTGGTGAAGATTATAAGATCCCAAGCGGATCTGATGAAGAAAATCAGTCTGCTGCTTCGTCAGAGTAGATTGATGAAGAAATTGAAGTGGAAGCTATCCCTTCAACCCCAATCATTTCCTCTCCTATGCCTCAGTTCACAGCTGAAGAGGCCGGTGTTGAGGAAATTGAAGAAGATGTGGACATAGGAAGCACAACGCCAGTGATGAACGATGACTTTTGGGAAAGTCAGCATCCAAATTCTCCACTCTTCACCCCAATCAAACAGATTCCTCAGTCCCCTGCTCCAACAGTTCAAATGGGCTCAAGAAACTCATCCCACTTCATCTCAGACATGAAGAAATTCCAGCCACTAGCGCCGATGAACCTGCTTCTTCTGCTGATCCTTAGACTGCACATGCAGAGGAACCAGAAATTCCTCGGCTGAAGAACACGAGATTGCGATTCCAGAGGTCGTGATGCAACTCACTGACACTCCACTGCCAAAGCCAAAGAATCCATTCTCAACGAAGCAAAAGTTCAAGGCTGAAGACTTCTTTGGCGAGCACGTTTTCTTCACGGATTACAACCCATACGACTCTGCTCGCATAAGGAAGAGGCGTTTCTGGACTGCTAGTCAAGCAAAATTCTATTCCTCAGTGCTCTTCAACAAAGACAAAGTCTTCGATCATGCACATATTCCTCATGTGGACATGGAATCTCTGCCAAAGCTTGAGCCGGTCCTCGGTGTTCTTCACGATGCGGGACTTCTGAATTTCTGCACCGACATCTGTGATTGGAATGAAGAACTCATTCAAATTCTATGCAACGCTGCACATCCCGAGACGCCAAGATGTGAACTCATGGGTGTTGGACTGTATGTCCGAAAACACTCACTACAAGGCACCGACAAGCTGAATTGCTTCGTGCCCTACCACTCAGTCCTCCCCTTGATGGTGCTCATTGTATCTACAACGAACCTGAGCTTTCAAATCACTACATGCAAGTGCTGATGAAGCCTTTGAAGCCAGGACAGGCACCTTGAACCAAATTCCTCGTCAAGGAATTACTATATGTGCCTTGGACTGTCTATCACATTCTGACGAAGACAATGAGTCCTATCAAAGGCCACGACTCAAATGATGAAGAAGTCGTTGGCATCATGAAGAATATGCTTTTCAATATCATTCATGGCGTTCCGTCAACTTCCATGATTTCTTCATGAGGACTGGCGAACATTGGTATGTCACCTTTTGAGCTGAAGCCTTATGCACCATGGATTATGAGGTTCATCAGGACAAGGTCTTCACTCAATTACAAGGCTGATACTCTGAACCACTGCAGCTACTTGCCTCCAATTGAAGTCCTCAAACGAACATTTTCCTCAGCTGATGACAAGGGCAAGGCAACTGCTGTGATAGATGAAGGCATTCGTCCATTGGATGGTCAGTTTCGCAAAGCTGCATCCTACTCCACCAATGATGACTCTGTCACACATGACTCTGCCGCCAATACCTCAGCCAAGCAAAATCCTCAAGCCATGGCACCCAGGGTGATGACTGATCGTGAGTTACTCCTTAGTCTTCATCAGAAGGTTGATCGCAATCATAAATGGGTCAAGCGTCAGTTTGGTTCAATTCTTCACAACATGACCTCTACACACAATGCAGTGAAGAAAAACCACTACTACCTCCATGAAACCTTCAAACGCACCTGGGCTGTTCTTTCTAATGTCTACAACGCGGAAGAAATGAATAAAATGTGTCTCAAGGAAGACTTTGCCTGGTCTGCACCTCCACAGAAGAAATACAAGAAGGTCAAAGTTCCTTCCTTGGTGGCCAGCTCCTATTCTTCATCGCGAGACACTGATGAAAATGAAGACTTGGACGACACTGCGGCAAGCCCTACTACGACAACCGACCCCAACAACGCTGGCGTTCCTTCATCAACTTGAAATTCTTCAGGGGCGTTAGTCCTCAGTTTCGATCCTTTTGGTCATTCGATGACAAAGGGGGGGAAATGTGAGTTAGTCTTCAAGCGGGTCTATTATATGGGCAATTTTTGATAAGTTACAACTCTCGTTCTTCTAAAACTTTTATTGGATCGAGTTGTAATCTTAAAACCGATGGTGCTCTGATACTTTTGATGCACTGTGCTCTGATACTTTTGATGCACTGTGCTCTGATACTCTTGATGCGTTATTTTGCATGCTTGTTCCTCATTAATGTAACTGCACGCATGCTGAATTTCATCAAGCACCATATTTCATCATGCATTTCAAATTCTTCATACTATATGACAAATGCGTGTATGAATTACAAGATATAGGGGGAGATCTCCATGATTCAACTCTTCAAATGTGCAATGCCTCAAAAGCAAAATTCCTCACTATGCACATCTTCAGGGGGAGTTCTTGTATATCTTGCAATCAAATTCCTCAATATCAGTATTTACACTTCATATGTTTATCTCCGTTGAAAACTTAACCTATATTGTCATCAATCACCAAAAAGGGGGAGATTGTAAGTGCATCTAGTGCCCTTAGTGATTTTGGTGTATTGAAGACTTATAGGTTAAGGGACTAATGTGTTTATGAGTGTACACAGGTCTATAAGTCTATGAGGAGTTTGATATTTACAGAGAAAGTCAACCCCTAAAAATGAAGTTCTTCAACTGAAGACTTTCTGAAGACTTTGAAAGTGAAGAAATTGGTGTGACCTTGAAGACTTGATATTCATTTGAGGAACATGAAGCGAGAAGACTTTTGTTTTCGTAGTTCGTTTTCTCTTTCTTGAGTCATAGGAAACATCGTCTTTGTTAAGGGGGTCGAGGAAATACTAAGGAAAACTTTCCATGTGATGCTCAACTCAAAATCCTACACCTACCAATCCCTTCGAGTGAAGCCTTTGGAAATCTCATACAGTTCAGTCAAATTTCTTGAGTGACAGAGCAAGCTCTTTCCGGTCACTGAGGAATTTGTTCTGACCGAGGAGTTAGGAATACGCCAAAGTGTGGATTGCCTACACAAGGAGGAACATGATAGCCCCGAGGAATTTGAAAGTCAAATTTCCGACCCGTTCTTTGTCTTCTTGGCCACCGTCCCAAAATATCTTATCCACCTAATGGTCATATCATTGAAGGGCATTTATGTCTTATCATGTCGGGCTGCTCCCTAGGCTATAAATAGCCGCCCTACAACCACTAGCTGGTTGGCTGCTCCGAGAGAAACTTGACACTTGTCATTTGAGAGCAACCCATCCTCCGAGGACTTTGAGCGAAAATCATCGAGTGAGGAAAAACCCAAAAACCAAACCCCTACAAACCCAAAGTGATTGAGCATCACCGAAGAGATTGATCCTGCGTGGATCCGACGCTTGTTACCTATGAAGATTGTGCTTCTTCCAGACGGTTAGGCGTCATGGTCTAGAGCATCCAAGAGGAATTGTGGATCGCCGAGTGACCAAGTCTGTGAAGGTTTGGAAGTCGCCTGAAGACTTACCACGAGTGATTGGACGAGGTATGTGTGACCTTAGTTCAAGGAGAATACGGTGAGGACTTGGTGTCCTGAGCTGCGTGTTCAGCGAATGGGTGTCCGGGACTGTGTGTCCTTGAGTTTAAATACTCAGCCGCTCCAACGAGACGTACAACTGAGACAGCAGTTGGAACTGGTCTACCAAATCATTGTCTTCACCAACCTAACTGGTTCTATTTCCTCAACTCTTTCATTTCCTCATTACCGTGTTGAGTGTTCGTTCATATCTGTGTTTGAAGACTTTGACTGAAGACTTTCTCAATTTCCTCAGTTCAATTTCTTCAGTCTGTTTGTCTTCATCTTGTGCTATCCTGTGTTTACGCTTTATGTACTCTTTGATTGTCTTCATTTCATCATGATGACCATGCCCGCATTCTGTTATGCATATTTCTGAGTACTTATTCGCTGCAAGTAGTTCTTCACTTAGGAATCTCCTCACCGGCAAATTCCTCATTGAAGAATTCATAAAAATCGCCTATTCACCCCCCTCTAGTCGATATAACGCACTTTCAATCACTTTAATACTTGCTTTGTTTTTACTTTGCCTTTTACTTTTCACTTTGCATCTCTATATCAAAAATACCAAAAATATTATTTATCTTCTCTATCAGATCTCACTCTCGTAATGACCGTGAAGGGATTGACAACCCCTAATCGCGTTGGTTGCGAGGAGCTATCGTTTTGTGTAGGTACGAGGGACTTGTGCGTGGCCTCCTACTGGATTGATACCTTGGTTCTCAAAAACTGAGGGAAATACTTACGCTACTTTGCTGCATCATCCTCTCCTCTTCGGGGAAATCCAACGCAGTGCTCAAGAGGTAACAAGAAGAATTTCTGGCGCCGTTGCCGGGGAGGCTCACACAAGAGCAAGTCAAGACATACCAAGTACCCATCACAATCCCTATCTCCCGCATTACATTATTTGCCATTTGCCTCTCGTTTTCCTCTCCCCACTTCACCCTTGCCGTTTTATTCGCCCTCTCTTTTCGTTTGCCTTGATGTCTTACTTGGCTCGTTTGCTCGTTTGGTTGAAATAGTTGAGTATTTATTCCTAAACAAAGAAGCCAATATCTATGGATCCTCATCCGCTTGCCAATATTTTTAAGAGATCCAATTATGATGAACCAATTCCTAGTGATTTGGATGCACTAGATTATCTTTATATGGTTTTGCCTGAAATCCGTGAAGTGACTCATGATAGATCTTGGAATAAAAAGCATGATTGCAATGATTTTATTATAAATTCTTTTGATGTCAATTATGCTAATAAGATGCAAAACCCTAAGCTTGGGGATGCTAGTTTTGCTATGTCTACTACTTGTTGCAATGATCATGATTGGGGTGATTCTTCTTATGATCTTGAAAATTTATTTAAGCCCCATGATGAATATGAGATTGATAATATTGTTTGCAATAATATTGAAAGTGGGTTCGGAAGAGTGTCAATTTTAGATCCCACATATTTGGAGAATGTTCAATCTTATGAAGTTTTTGATAAACGTGGGTTTGGAAAGGTCATGACTTTAGTTAATGATAATCCCACTATTTTGGAAGAGTATCAAATTTGCATGCATGTGGATCGTGTTGAGAATATACTTTGTGATAGCTATTTTTTTGAATTTGCCTATGATCCTACATGTAATTATTATGAGAGAGGAAAATATGGTTGTAGAAACTTTCATGCTACTAAATTACCTCTCGCTATGTTGAGATTGCTATTGTCTCTTTCCGCTTCCTTGCATATGCTCGTTTTTTCTTGCCTTGATTCCTTTGCCTATAATATGCCTATGCATAGGAAGTATGTTAGACTTAGATGTGGTTGTCACATGTTTTATGATGCTCTCTTTCTGCTTCAATTCTTGTCTTTTATGTGAGCATCATTGAAATCTCATTGCCTATCTAAAAAGGCTTCAAAGAAAAGCGCTTGTTGGGAGACAACCCAATATTTATCCTTTCTATTTAGGAATAAATAATCCATCTAGCCTCTGTTTAGATATTGTTTTATGCTTTAATTAGTGTTTGTGCCAAGCTAGACCTATTGGATCTTCTTGGATGATAGTTATTTGATCTTGCTGTAATTTCCAGAAACTTTGCGCTCAGTGCCCGAATTATTAAAAATCACCAGAACGTGATAAAATACTGATTCCAATTTTTTCTGATCAATAAAAAAATTGTCCAGGTCTTCTAATTTTGGTAGATTTTTTGGAGTTCCAGAAGTTTGCGTTAGTTACAAATTACTACAGACTGTTCTGTTTTTGACAGATTCTGTTTTTCGTGTGTTGTTTGCTTATTTTGATGAATCTATGGCTAGTAAAATAGTTTATAATCCATAGAGAAGTTGGAATACAGTAGGTTTAACACCAATATAAATAAAGAATGAGTTCATTACAGTACCTTAAAGTATTCTTTTGGTTTCTTGCTCTAACGGAGCTCACGAGATTTCTATTGAGTTTTGTGTTGTGAAGTTTTCAAGTTTTGGGTGAATTCTTTTGATGGATTATGGAACAAGGAGTGGCAATAGCCTAAGCTTGGGGATGCCCATGGCACCCCCAAGATAATCTAAGGACACCAAAAAGTAAAATCTTGGGGATGCCCCGGAAGGCATCCCCTCTTTCGTCTACTTCCATCGGTAATTTACTTGGAGCTATATTTTTATGCACCAACATGATATGTGTTTTGCTTGGAGCGTCTTGTATTATTTGTGTCTTTGCTTGTTAGTTTACCAAAATCATCCTTGCTGTACACACCTTTTGAAAGAGCCATACATAAATTGGAATTCGATAGAATACTCTATGTGCTTCACTTATATCTTTTGAGCTTGATAGGTTTGCTCATAGTGCTTCACTTATATCTTTTGAGCTTGATAATTTTTGCTCTAGTGCTTCACTTAGATCTTTTTGAGCACGGTGGTGGATTTGTTTTAAAGAAACTATTGATCTCCCATGCTTCACTTAGATTATTTTGAGAGTCGTTAATAGCATGGTAATTTGCTTAATGTTAATATACTTGGTATTCAAGATATGTGAAACTTTCTTTTGAGTGCGTTGAATACTAAGAAAAGTTTGATGCTTGATAATCGTTTTGAGATATGAAGATGGTAATATTAGAGTCATGCTAGTTGAGTAGTTGTGAATTTGAAGAATACTTGTGTAGAAGTTTGTGATTCCCGTAGCATGCACGTATGGTGAACCGTTATGTGATGAACTCAGAGCATGATTTATTTATTGATTGTCTTCCTTATGAGTGGCGGCCGGGGAATGACGATGGTCTTTTCCTACCAATCTATCCCCCTAGGAGCATTCGCATAATACTTTGCTTTGATAACTTCTAGATTTTTGCAATAAGTATATGAGTTCTTTATGACTAATGTTGAGTCCATGGATTATATGCACTTTTTCCCATCCTTCCACCATTGCTAGCCTCTCTAATACCGCGCACCTTTCGCCGGTATCATACACCCACCATATATCTTCCTCAAAACAGCCACCATACCTACCTATTATGGCATTTCCATAACCATTCCGAGATATATTGCCATGCAACTTTTCACCGTTCCGTTTATTATGACACGCTCCATCATTGTCATATTGCTAGCATGATCATGTAGTTGACATCGTATTTGTGGCAAAGCCACCATTCATAATTATTTCATACATGTCACTCTTGATTCATTGCATATCTCGCACATCACGGAGGCATTCATATAGAGTCATATTTTGTTCTAAGAATCGAGTTGTAATTGTTGAGTTGTAAGAAAAATAAAAGTGTGATGATCATCATTATTAGAGCATTGTCCCAAGTGAGGAAAGGATGATGGAGACTATGATTCCCCCACAAGTCGGGATGAGACTCCGGACGGAAAAAAAAGAAAGAAAGAAAAAAAAGAGGCCAAAAAAAGAGAGAAGGCCCAAATAAAAAAAAGAGAGAAAAAGAGAGAAGGGAAAATGTTACTATCCTTTTACCACACTTGTGCTTCAAAGTAGCACCAAGATCTTCATGATAGAGAGTCTCTTATTTTGTCACTTTCATATACTAGTGGGAATTTTTCATTATAGAACTTGGCTTGTATATTCCAATGATGGGCTTCCTCAAATGCCCTAGGTCTTCGTGGAGCAAGCGAGTTGGATGCACACCCATTTAGTTTCTTTTGTTGAGCTTTCATATACTTATAGCTCTAGTGCATCCGTTGCATGGCAATCCCTACTCACTCACATTGATATCTATTGATGGGAATCTCCATAGCCCGTTGATACTCCTAGTTGATGTGAGACTATCTTCCCTCCTTTTGTCTTCTCCACAACCACCATTCTATTCCACATATAGTGCTATATCCATGGCTCACGCTCATGTATTGCGTGAAGATTGAAAAAGTTCTGAAAATGTTAAAGTATGAAACAATTGCTTGGTTTGTCATCGGGGTTGTGCATGATTTAAATATTTTGTGTGGGGAAGATGGATCATAGCCAGACTATATGATTTTGTAGGGATAACTTTCTTTGGCCATGTTATTTTGAGAAGACAAAATTGCTTAGTTAGTATGCTTGAAGTATTATTATTCTTATATCAATATGAACTTTTGTCTTGAATCTTCCGGATCTGAATATTCATACCACAATTAAGAAGATTTACATTGAAATTATGCCAAAGTATCACTCCGCATAAAAAATTCTGTTTTTATCATTTACCTACTCGAGGACGAGCAGGAATTAAGCTTGGGGATGCCTGATACGTCCCCAACGTATTTATAATTTTTGATTGCTCCATGCTACTTTATCTACTGTTTTGGACTATATCGGGTTTTATTTTCCACTTTTATATTATTTTTGGGACTAACCTATTAATCGGAGGCCCAACCCAGAATTGTTGTTTTTTTGCCTATTTCAGTGTTTCGAAAGAAACAAAATATCAAACAGAGTCCAAACGGAATGAAACCTTCGGAAACGTGATTTTCTCACCGAACGTGATCCACGAGACTTGGACCCTACTCCAAGAAGTAACAAAGGCGGTCACGAGGGTGGGGGCGTGCCCCCCCTAGGGCGCGCCCCCTGCCTCGTAGGCCCCCTGTTGCTCCACCGACGTACTCCTTCCTCCTATATATACCTACGTACCCCCAAACGATCTAAACAGGAGCCAAAAACCTAATTCGACCGCCGCAACTTCCTGTATCCACGAGATCCCATCTTGGGGCCTATTCCGGAGCTCCGCCAGAGGGGGCATCCACCATGGAGGGCTTCTACATCAACACCATAGGCTCTTCGATGAAGTGTGAGTAGTTTACTTCAGACCTTCGGGTCCATAGCTAGTAGCTAGATGGCTTCTTCTCTCTTTTTGGATCTCAATACAATGTTCTCCCCCTCTCGTGGAGATCTATTCGATGTAATCTTCTTTTTGCGGTGTGTTTGTTGAGACCGATGAATTGTGGGTTTATGATCCAGCTTATCTATGAATAATATTTGAATCTTCTCTGAATTCTTTTTATGTATGATTGAGTTATCTTTGCAAGTCTCTTGAATTATCCGTTTGGTTTGGCCAACTAGATTGGTACTTCTTGCAATGGGAGAAGTGTTTAGCTTTGGGTTCAATCTTGCGGTGTCCTTACCAAAGGATGTAAAGGGTTGCAAGGTACGCGTATTGTATAGTTGCGATCAAGGATAACAAGATGGGGTATTTATCATATTGCATGAATTTATTCCTCTACATCATGTCATCTTGCTTACAGGCGTTACTGCTTTTTAACTTAATACTCTAGATGCATGCTTTGGATAGCGGTCGATGAGTGGAGTAATAGTAGTAGATGCAGAATTGTTTCGGTGTACTTGTCTCGGACGTGATGCCTATATACATGATCATACCTAGATATACTCATAACTATGCTCAATTCTGTCAATTGCTCAACAGTAATTTATTCACCCACCGTCGAATACTTATGCTCTTGAGAGAAGCCACTAGTGAAACCTATGGCCCCCGGGTCTATTCTCATCATATCAATCTCCATCACTTTAATACTTGCTTTGTTTTTACTTTGCCTTTTACTTTCCACTTTGCATCTCTATATCAAAAATACCAAAAATATTATTTATCTTCTCTATCAGATCTCACTTACGTAAGTGACCGTGAAGGGATTGACAACCCCTAATCGCGTTGGTTGCGAGGAGCTATCGTTTTGTGTAGGTATGAGGGACTTGTGCATGGCCTCCTACTGGATTGATACCTTGGTTCTCAAAAACCGAGGGAAATACTTTGCTGCATCATCCTCTCCTCTTCGGGGAAATCCAACACAGTGCTCAAGAGGTAGCATACGTCATCTCCGGAAATTGTGGTAACCCGCCGTGACGTCACCTGTGAATAATACTACACATAATCCAAATCTTAATAAATCTCTTTCTTTACTGACCCTTCAAAAATCGAGGCGCCCGCGCCGTCACATATCCATTTCTTTGTTTCCTCGATTCCCGCGCCTGCCGTTTGTCCTTCCAGCCCTATAAATAAGGCCACGGGTTCTCTTTTCCATTCTCCCCCTTTTCATCTTCGTCTTCTTCCTCACGATGCACCAACACGCCCGAGCTCCACCGTTGTCTACCTTCATCCATTGCTTTGACTCCAAACACTGCATCACCCTGAATGGACCAGAGAAACGCGACATCACTCCGCTGTTCATCAGGATCAGTAAGCCTTCATCTTTCCTCATCACTGATCTGTTTTTAGGGTTTCCTTGTTCATCAGTGTTCATCACTGTTCCCCTTTCTCCTTTCTAGATCGCCTAGTTTTGATCTAAAAATAACACAGGTCCTGTGCGGTAGCAGTTTTAGCACATGTTTTGATACTAGAACATATCCCCATCGCAGCAGATCTCATCTGGGCACCCCCAACTTTCTGCTGCCGCCACCTCAGGTTTAGAATTTATTTCCTTTTTCTGAACAGCTGCAGATCCAATCTTATAGCTTCAATCTGTGCAACCTGTTTGTCCCAACACTTAGTAGAATTTACTCTTGTCAGGTCTTGAACACCAGTATGTGTCATGGCGGCTTACATCCCCGGCTTACCATTACTCATATATCATTAGCCCTTACTTAAGTCGCCATTATTAATACATACTAGAACTGTTAACTTGCGATTTCACCAACTAATTTGAACCGGCAAAAATTTCCTTTCCTTTAGGCCTTTTCTACTCACCATGCCACCAAAGACAGTCTATACATGCAACTGGGTTCCTTCCATTGTCATTGAGAACACCTTCAACGATTTTTTCAAAGTTGGGTATTTGCCAGCAAAGAGCGTTATGCAGTACCATGCTCTTGAACCGGGAGAAGAAAAACCTCAGCCGAAGGATGGCGAAGTCATCGTTTTTACTGACCACATGAACCGGGGCTTCTCACTGCCCGGCCCTAAATTCTTCCAGGACGTTCTGCACTTTTTTCAACTCCATCCTCAAGACATCAGACCCAAATCCATGTCAAATATCTGCAACTTTCAAGTCTTCTGTGAAGCATACCTTCAAGAGGAGCCCAACGCCGATCTCTTAAGAGAGTATTTTTATTTGAACCGCCAGACTGAGTTCACGAACGACCCTAGCTTGGAGCTCGGCGGAACCTCAATTCCACGCAGAAGAGATGCCATCTTCCCTTATGCCTGCCTGCCGAGTCACCCAAAGGATTGGAACCAAACGTGGTTTTATTGTA
The DNA here is from genome assembly GCA_021605145.1 of Aegilops bicornis. Taxonomy (NCBI): domain Eukaryota; kingdom Viridiplantae; phylum Streptophyta; class Magnoliopsida; order Poales; family Poaceae; genus Aegilops; species Aegilops bicornis. The sequence goes on along the minus strand of CM038674.1, from coordinate 149,353,427 downwards.
AAGATATCTCTCCGGCTGACGAAAATCCACTGCCAGGTTACTGTGCCGAGCGCTTGAACCCGAAGCACAACCTTCCTGAGAAAGTTACCATTGCCGAACGGGCAAAAATTGCTCCTACCATTGTGAAGGTTAAAGCTCTGCTAGGAAACGGGTTAACTGGCGTTGATTTAGTCAGGTGTTGGGTTTGTTGGCGGATCATACCCTTGAGTCACCGCACCGGCTTAATGTGCACTTATACTGGTGGTGTAAAGGACCCACTGCACCACAACTCTGCACCATTAACCGACGCAGCAGTAGATGAAATGGTTAAGTACCTTCTGAATGAAGACCTATAAGATTGCACTAAAGTGGGCCTAGCTCCTTTCTGCAAACTTAACCCGCCACCGGATGTGAGTCTCTAAACTTTTTTACCTTTACCTCATTATCCCAATACCTTATTAACTCAACTTTTGATGACTGACGGTGTCCTGGACTAGGGGGTACTCACCACGTCGTCCCCCAATCGGTTAGATTGGGCCGAGGACCCCCAGGGCCGCATACTCATGGGCCAGTCCGGACAGGTGCCGCATACAAGGAAGATTCCACAAGACTTGGTGATCAAGACAAGGACTCCTCCCCACCGGGCGATTCGGCTAGGACTCTTGTTATCCTAGGCCTCTGCATTATATAAACCATGGCCGGGCTAGTCGACACATATACGATATACAACAATCATACCATAGGCTAGCTTCTAGGGTTTAGCCTCCGATCTCGTGGTAGATCTACTCTTGTACTACCCATATCATCAATATTAATCAAGCGGAGTAGGGTATTACCTCCATCGAGAGGGCCCGAACACAGGTAAAAACATCGTGTCCCTTGTCTCCTGTTACCATCCGCCTAGACGCACAGTTCGGGACCCCCTACCCGAGATCCGCCGGTTTTGACACCGACATTGGTGCTTTCATTGAGAGTTCTGCTGTGTGTTCGACAAAAGGTCGATGGCTCGCCTGCAGATCAACTGCGACTTCGGCATCTTCGTCACCAGATCGACTGGTCACCTTGGTTCGACCAAGGACTGCACCCTACCTCCGATCGTCATGTTCGGACGGGGGCCTTCATCAACATCAGCTCCGATCTCTATCAAGATCAGGGAGGAATCATCCAGGGAGCCCGGGGCTCAACGTCAACATTGCCCTCGGGCGACCGTGCTGTTTTTTGACAGCGAACTTGTATCCACCGTCACCGCCTCCTCGAGCGTCGGTTTGACGATTGCTTCAGTGGAATTGTGCGGAATTGAGTCTACAACAACCCTGGAAAATTTCGTCGAGTTCCGATGGAGGAATCTCTGGCAATCTCCGTTATACCGGAGCCGCATTGAATCTGGACGAGAATCCGGACGAGTTTAGGTTGTGGTGTCCAGATTCTAGCTCGGAATTCCTTTGGAAGATCCAACCGTTGATCGGCTGCGGAATTCCTATGTCTACCACCCCTCAAAATTTCAGCTCGATCCGACCGTCCAAACTCCGGGAACCTTCCGATTAGTGCATCACTTTTCAGATCTGTTTTCTGCGTGAAAACAAATCCGACCCGAGTTCGTCTTTTTTATGAACGGGATTTCGGACATCCTTTTTGAAGGAAGTTTTGTATGGGATGCTGTGTTTTGTTTCCGAACACATCCCACTAACTTTAAAATCTTTTGAACCTGATCTTAAATATCATGCTCGTGTCAAACCAGTCCGGCAATATTGCTCCACGGCTGCCGACCTACGCTAGGCACGTCGTCACCTTGTTGAGCCGAGCTCAACTTCTTCGGATCATCATCTCGGCAAGCCGAACAAGAGTCCGGCATCGCAAAGGATAAATCATCACCAACATCGCCGCCCCACGGATTACACGGAGCGGGCATACTGGCACCGCCGCACGGTCGCTTCACCAAGCCGGCATCGACCACGTCACGACCTGCATCGGCAGGGCCGCACTGTTGCTTTTTCAAGCTGGTGTCCATCACGCCGACCTACTTCGACTCATCGGCTGACACCGAGGCTTCATCACGTTAGCTGGACCGGGGGCTTCATCATCTCTTCATCAACCTACTCCGGACACTTCGGCGTCACTAGCCGACCAGCTCCGTCTCGTTAGCTGGGCCGAGGGCTTTGCCTCGGCGAGCCAACCTTTACCAGCATTACCATGCCGTCGTTTTATCGCCCATCAGGCAATGGGTGCGCGGATCGAGTCCCAATTCTGGGAATCACCTTTCTTCAGATTGCTACAACAAATAAACCAGGTGCTATTAATCCTAGTATTTTTTGCTTGTTTGGGTTCATTTTTTCCAACGAATTATTACTCTGGTTTGTCCATCATATGTACGCAGGTCTATCAAATGGTGGCCGCATTAACGACAGTTGCATGGTGGTTCGGTCAGTTTCCGTACATAGTCCGGCGAACACCGCATCCGGAATTCGAACCGACCTGTGAATTCAGGCCTTGCCATGCCTTTACCGCATCACGCCGCCGCCCTGCATCGACATTGACTTCGGCGCCAGGCCATATTTCTTTTATTACTCACTTTGCATAAATTATTTATTATGCAACGATTTTTTATTACTATTATCTCTGGTTTGCACTATTTTTTGTGCACAGGAAAATGATCCAGCCGGACTATATCCTTTGACGTCACCTCGGCTGGACGGGGGGCTTCGTCAACACTTCATTACCCCATGCCGGGGACTTCGGCATCACTCTGCCATCCTGCATTGACCGTGCTATGTCACCACTTCGGAGTGCCGAGCTCTTTGCTCCGCCACCTCGGGACCGGCTTGGGGGATGAAACCTTGTCCCGCATCAAGCTCGGACCGCGTCGTCAATACCGAACACATTAACCAGCTAAGTTGCCTTCATGCTCAAAGTTTTAAATTTCTAACTTGTGTTCGGTTCGACCAAGCATTATACTTTTTTGGAAAAAGTTGCTTGTAAATTTTTCCTTGTCCAAACTTTGTTCGACACTTGACGCGCTACCAGCGCTCATTATACCTGGGGCTTCTTTAATGTAAGCTTATTAATACGGGCTTTATGCCCAACACATGTGTTAAACTTCCGCATGTACCTTTTATTCGCCATTATATGCATCGATATGACTTAAGTTTGGCCAAGCTGGGTTGCCTGGCTCCTGTGCTTACCCCTACGTTCCCGATTGTTCGGCTAGATGGTAAAGGGAGCACCTCTGCGATTGTTACTGCCGGGTCAGCCGGATGTGTACCTCAGACTGGGTGAAGCCGAAAGCTAGCGTTCTTAAGGGAATACTCGGTCGGTGAACTAAAGAAGATTTCTTACCTATTTATTTATCTGACCCCAGATGCTTTTTCTGCTTTTTTCACAGTCCGGACATGCACTTTAGGGCATGCCTCCCAGGGAAAGGAACCCCTAACGGAACTATTCTCCCTGGAAGATGTTTCTTACTAACCATTTAATATAACATAACTAGTTGGGCACTTGTTTGATAAAGCACTAATGACCCCTACGCCTGGTCTCCACGCATGCCCCGGTTTTTATAACCGCGAGGGTATTCGGACACTCTCCGGACTATTGGGTCCAGAGGTTGAAGCGAAAAGGTCCGCTACGAGAAACGATATACAATCCGGCTAGAAGGAATTTTACATGTCACCTTACATTATATAGTCAACTTTTACCCAAGTCACTTGGGGGCTCTTATGTTTATTTGAGCCGTTTCATACTAAGTGTTTTTCTTCTTAGTCGCTGCAAAGTTTTTATTATTTATCACTCCTTTTTTTTCTCGACACGACTGTGCGGTCACTAGCCGGGGAGCCTAATTTCTCTCTCAAAACCGCTAGGGTTTAGTTTTCTAAACTGGCCTAATGAGACATAGGCTGACCCGCTTGAAGTCTTGAGATAGGATGTGTCATGTTAAAGCACGGCAGAAGCACTTTTTTTTTCCTAAGGTCCATGAGGGAGTCCCGGACTAGGGGGTGTCCGGATAGCCGGACTATCGTCACGGCCGGACTCCAAGACTATGAAGATACAAGATTGAAGACTTCGTCCCGTGTCCGGATGGGACTTTCCTTGGCGTGGAAGGCAAGCTTGGCGATACAGATATGTAGATATCCTACCATTGTAACCGACTCTGTGTAACCCTAACGTATTCGGTGTCTATATAAACCGGAGGGTTTTAGTCCGTAGGATGAACAACAATCATACCATAGGCTAGCTTCTAGGGTTTAGCCTCCTTGATCACGTGGTAGATCTACTCTTGTACTACCCATATCATCAATATTAATCAAGCAGGAGTAGGGTATTACCTCCATCGAGAGGGCCCGAACCTGGGTAAAAACATCGTGTACCTTGTCTCCTGTTACCATCCGCTTAGACGCACAGTTCGGGACCCCCTACCCGAGATCCGCCGGTTTTGACACCGACATTGGTGCTTTCATTGAGAGTTCCTCTGTGTCGTCACCGATAGGCCCGATGGCTCCTACGATCATCAACAACGACGCGGTCCAGGGTGAGACTTTTCTCCCCGGACAGATCTTCGTGTTCGGCGGCTTTGCACTGTGGGCCAATTCGCTTGGCCATCTGGAGCAGATCGAAAGCTACGCCCCTGGCCATCAGGTCAGATTTGGAAGTTTGAACTATACGGCCGATATCCGCGGAGACTTGATCTTCGACGGATTCGAGCCGCAGCCCAGCGCGCCGCACTGTCTCGATGGGCATGATCTAGCTCTGTAGCCGAACAGTGCCCTGGAGGCCGCACCAGTATCCGCTCCGACCCTTAATCCGGGGCCGGATTCCCCGATCGAGGATGAGTGGTTGGACACCGCCTCGGGGGCTACAATCTCTACGGCGATCGAAATAACTCCATCCTCGCCCTTATGAAGACCTCGACCTGTGGTGCCGGACTCCTCTCCGGACTCCGAACCCCCAGCGCCCCTGCCAATCGAATCCGATTGGGCGCCGGTCATGGAGTTCACTGCCGCAGACATCTTTCAGCACTCGCCCTTTGGCGACATCCTGAATTCACTAAAGTCTCTCTCTTTATCCGGAGAGCCCTGGCCGGACTACAGACAGGAAGGTTGGGATGCGGACGACGAAGAAATTCAACGCCCACCCACCACCCACTTTGTAGCCACTGTCGATGATTTAACCGACATGCTAGACTACGACTCCGAAGACATCGACGGTATGGGCGATTTATGCCGAGATTTACCAAGACCCAGCGCCTACAGGGCACTGGAAGGCCACCTCGTCATATGATATATACATGGTGGACATCCCGAAAGATGGGAACGTCGATGGAACAACGGAGGATGACCCCTCCAAGAAACAGCCGAAGCGCCGACGCCAGCGGCGCCGCTCTAAATCCCACCACTATAAAAACGGTGATTCCAGCACGGGAGATAATAACACTCCGGACAGTGCCGAAGAGAACCCCCTCCAGCAGGACTCAGCGCAGGAGGAGGGAGAAGCAAGTGCGCATTTACAAGTCGGGCGAAAGAGAGGTTGAGGACGATAATTATGCGCCTCCCTCCGAAGATGAGGCAAGCCTCGACGACGACGAGTTTGTCGTGCCCGAGGATCCCGCCAACAGAGCGTTTCAAACGCAGGCTCATAGCCACGGCAAGCAGCCTCAAGAAAAAGCAACAACAGCTTAGAGCTGACTAAGACCTGCTAATGACAGATGGACCGAAGTCCTTGCAGCCGAAGAGTATGAACTCGAACGCCCCTCCAAAAGCTACCCCAAACGCAGGCCGTTGCCTCGACTGGAGGAGGAAGCACCCAAGTCACCAGCGCATGACATGGCAGACAGGCCACCCCGTGGCCGCGACAGAGAAGCCTCTCGGCCCTCCGCTCAAGCCACACCCCGACGCCGCTCAAAAAGTACCAAGGCACAGGAATACACGCCGGACTTGCGAGATATATTGGAGGATAAGGCAAAACATACAAGATCGATCTACGGATCGTGTGGGCGCCTAGCAATGCGGGATGATTACCGTCGCGCCGAACACAGCAAAACCGGCCGGGCCGAACACAGTAGACAAAGCTCATATGAGCTACGTCGTGATATAGCCCAATACAGAGGCGCCGCACACCCACTATGCTTCACAGATGAAGTAATGGATCATCAAATCCCCGAGGGCTTCAAGCCCGTAAACATCGAATCATACGATGGTACCACAGATCCGGCGGTCTGGATCGAGGATTATCTCCTCCATATCCAGATGGCCCGCGGTGATGATCTACATGCCATCAAATACCTCCCACTCAAGCTTAAAGGACCAGCTCGACATTGGCTCAATAGCTTGCCAGCAGAATCAATTGGTTGTTGGGAGGACCTGGAAGCCACATTGCTCGATAACTTCCAGGGCACATATGTGCGACCACCAGACGCCGATGACCTTAGCCACATAATTCAGCAGCCAGAAGAATCGGCCAGACAATTCTGGGCTCGGTTCCTAACAAAGAAAAATCAAATCGTTGTCTGTCCGGATGCAGAGGCCCTTGCAGCCTTCAAACATAACATCCGCGACGAGTGGTTTGCCCGGCACCTAGGACAGGAAAAACCGAAATCTATGGCAGCCCTCACAACCCTCATGACTCGCTTTTGTGCGAGAGAGGACAGCTGGCTAGCTCGAAGCAACAACTTGGCCAAACATCCTGATAGTTCGGATACCAAGGAAGCAATGGCAGGTCGCGTCGCAACAAGAACAAGCGCCGCATTAACGGCGATAATCATCAAGATACGGCCGTCAATGCCGGATTCAGAGGCTCTAAACCCGGTCAGCGGAAGAAGATATTCAAAAGAAATACCAGTGGCCCATCCAACTTGGACCGAATACTCGATCGCTTGTGCCAAATACATGGCACCCCCGAAAAACCAGCCAATCACACCAACAGGGATTGTTGGGTGTTCAAGCAAGCAGGCAAGTTAAGTGTCGAACTCAATGACAAGGGGCTGCATAGCGACGACGAGGTAGAGCCCCGGCCGCTGAACAATAGAGGACAGAAAGGTTTTCCCACACAAGTACGGACGGTGAACATGATATACGCAACCCACATACCCAAAAGGGAGCGGAAGCGTGCACTACGGGACGTATATGCGATGGAGCCAACCCGAAGTTCAACCCATGGTCTTCCTGCCCGATCACCTTCGAACGAAGGGACCACCCCACTAGCATCCGTCACGGCGGCTTCGCCGCATTGGTTCTTGACCCAATTATTGACGGATTTCACCTCACCAGAGTCCTGATGGACGGCGGTAGCAGCCTGAACCTGCTTTATCAGGATACAGTGCGCAAAATGGGCATAGACCCCTCAAGGATTAAACCTACAAAGACGACCTTTAAAGGCGCCATACCGGTGTAGATGCCAATTGTAAAGGCTCAGTCACACTCGAAGTGGTCTTCGGATCTCCGGATAACTTCCGAAGCGAAGAGTTAATCTTCGACATCGTCCCATTCCGCAGCGGCTATCATGCACTGCTCGGACGAACCGCATTTGCAAAGTTCAATGCGGTGCCGCACTACGCATACCTCAAGCTCAAGATGCCAGGCCCTCGAGGAGTACTCATGGTCAATGGAAACACCGAACGCTCTCTCCGAATGGAGGAGCATATGGCGGCCCTCGCGGCGGAGGTGCAAAGCAGCCTCTCACGGCAACTCTCGAGTCCGGCCACTAAGCGTCCGGACACCGCCAAGCGCGCCCGGAGTAACCTGCAACAAGACCACCTGGCACGATTCAAGCATGAGTAGCAATCCGGCCCCAACCCCCGCCCTCGCAAAATTGCGAAGGTAGTATTACGCGTACATAATTACGCTCTGGAGATACCATGGGCATATGGCGAGGGGCAAGACAATGGCATGCCAAGAATGCGGCTCGACCGCACCAGGGGCTCCCGTTTGTGTCACTTCTTTTGTTTCTTTTTTTCTTTTTCTTCCTTTTTTTTACTTTTAGGACTCCGTCGTTGAGAAGTCCTGTCCGGCACTCGAATCGCCGAACTCACGATGCAACAGCCAGGGAAGCGGAAAGCCGTGTCGAGTGTTCAGGTGGTCTCTATTACGAGCATTATACCTGTTTTACATATCATCAAGCAGCTTACCCCTGGAGGGGGACATGTTAGATAGTCCCATCCCTTGCTTATCGCACTATTTGTATCGTTCTGCTTCCATTGCAGTACATTTTTGAATAAACAATACATAGCTTTTGCTTATTATTGCTCTACTTCCTTTTGTTCATTAAACGACATGTTGCAACTGCAGACACTTTGGTACGGCCAATACACCAGGGGCTCAAGTATCCCAAAATTATGGTGTGATAAGTCCGAACACTTTCACAAGTGCGGCACCGAACTTATAGCATTATATGAATTGGCTCGAATCATGTCTTGGGTCAATAGTTGGGTTTGCCCGGCTCCCGTGTTTTGGTACCTTACGCCCGCTTATATCGGCTAAGGTTGCACCGAGAGAACCATCGCGATTGTGCCCCAGCTTATGCTGGGTCGAGCACCTCGATGGAGAAAGCTAAACTGACCGTCATGATAGGGCGAGAGCCGATCGCTGTTCGAGAGGTTTTTCGGGTCCCTAAAGACTTATGCCGCTTAGAGCGAGGAACCAGAATTGTCCGCCATAGGCGTGGATAGCGCCGAACTCGGGTCTTCCGAATACCAGGGGCTTCACGAAATTTAAAATTATATAATTCTATGGCTAAGTGAGAGTGTTCAAGCATTATAAGTCCGGTTGCCTTGTTCGTTGTGTTGAGCGCCTCCTAGATGGACCCAAAAATGGGAACAAGAGTGCTCAAGTTTATCCCGAACACCCCAAAGACTTTCGTGGCATGGGGGCTGAAGCCAACGACTTGCCATCTCTCAAATTTGATAAACGGCCGCACAAAAGGTAATATTTTCAATTAATAAGCGTTTCTTAGCGCATATGAACAAGTTTTCAAAGTGTATGTGATAACAAATGCGAGTTTATTCAAAAATTACATCTCCGAGCACTCATCCGCTATTCTCATGGGGCGCTTCAGAGGCCCTCATAGTACATTTCGGGCGTATGATGCTCGTGGGTTCTTCGTCTGGTCCGTCACAAGCCTCTCCGCATCCAGCTTGCCCTAGTGCACTTTAGCACGGGCAAGGGCCCGACGGACACCTTCAATGCAGACGGAGCGCTTGATGACCTCAAGCCGCGGACAGGCATCCACCAGCCGCTGCACCAAGTCAAGTAGCTCCGGGCATGGCCTCCAATGGCCACAAACGCTTATAAGGCCCTTCATGGCCTGTTCGGCGACCTTATGGAGCTCGACCAGCTGCTTCAGCTGGTCGCCAGGCACGGATGGTCGGCCTCAAAGATACCGAGACCAGAACACCTTCTCCGTGGAGCTCCCCTCCTGGGTGTAGTAGAACGTGGCAGCGTCAGACGCACTACGGGGCAAATCTGCGAATGCTCCTGGAGAGCTCCGAATCCGGGTAAGTAATAGGTAATTCACCCTCACATGCTTGCTTTGCATAAAGAATGCCTTACCCACTGCTATCTTCTTTAAAGACTCAATTTCTTGGAGGGCTTTTTGGGCCTCGGCCTTAGCAGCTTTGGCGCCCTCAAGAGCCGAGGCGAGCTTGGACTCTCGAGTCTTCGAGTCACGCTCCAAACTCTCGTGTTTTTCCACGAGAGCTTGGAGCTCTTGCCGTACCTTGGCCAGCTGCGCCTCCCCCTTCTCTCACTCGGTGCGTTCCGCAGCCGCTTTGTTTTCGGCCACGGACACCGCTTCCTTCAGGGTCGCCACCTCGTTCGTGGCCCCTGCAGTACCCAAGTTATCCCTGTTATTTTTTGCAACCAAAGCCTTTTCTATAAGGTATTTCTTTAATAAGGTATTACTTACCTTCCTTGTCCTCGAGCTCCTTCTTGGCTTGTCTGAGCTCGTTCTCGGACCGCTCGAGGTTCTGCTTCAATGCATTGACCTCCGCAGTCAGTGCGGTAGAGGTCAGCAGCGCAACCTGCATTCCCATATTGACATACTTATGTTAGACTCTCACAGATATCTTTTTAGATCCTTAGTCCGGCTTTTCTTTCCTAACACCGAACTAAGCATCGTGGGCTACTGTCTATGCGGTTATATTTTTACATATTCTAAAACTTACCTCAAAGCCTGTTAGAAGGCTGGTACAGGCTTCGGTCAGTCCGCTCTTGGCGGATTGAACTATCCGGATCACCGCACTCATAACAGTGCGGTGCTCCTCCTCGATGGAAGCGCCGTTAAGCGCCTCCTGTAAGCTATCCGGTGCCTCCGGTTGGACGGAGGACACCGGCGTCTTACCCTTCTTGCGAAGGATCCGCTGTCCGGACTCCGGAACCGCTGATGGTTCCGGCATGGAGTCCGGACGAGGGTCGGGCTTAGAGCCCCTGGGGATCTTGCCCCAGCGCTGAGTCCGGGAGGTCGCCTTGTGGCACCTCCTGCGCTACCTCCTCTTGACCAATCCCCCCTTGGGGCCCCGCCGCGCCGGCGCCCGCAGCGTGAGGCGAGGAGGCGGTCGTAAGCGAGGTACTCTCCATTTCCGACGAGCCCAGGGACCCGCTCGATGAGTCGGCGAACTCGCCCTTGGGCGGGCTGCACGGTTGTTCAACATTAGAGAACACTCTGCAATAATAAAAAAACCATGGGTATCCGGACACTTACGATCTCGCCAGGGGCCTGGCCCTTGTAGTCCAGTCCTCCTCGTCGTCGTTGACATTGGTGGAGAAGTTCGGAGGAAGGGTTCTTCCCTTCTTGGACCCTCCGGCCTCCCCAGCTGGGGCGGCCTTCCTTTTCTTCTCCTCCCCCGCCGGGGGAGGAGCTTCTTCTTCTTCCTCCTCATCTTCAGGAGAAGATTCCGCTTCGGAATCTGACAGCACCTGGCGTCGGGAGCTCCTTCGAGTTCCCGTGACCTCCTTCTTGGCCTTCTTCTCCGGCACCACGTACGGCGCCGGAGCCAGCAGCCCCGTCAATCGGGCGTCCGCTGGGTCTTCTGGCAAAGGGGTCGAACAGTTAATCTGTCCGGACGTCTTCAGCCAGTCCTGTCAAAGATTAGGGAGTTTTAGATCCCACGTGGAGTCAATCTATGAAAAAGAGTCCCGTAAAGGGTAAAATAGCTTACCTCGCCGGCTGGACGCTGCGAGCTATATCCGTGATCTTTGGTAGCGGATGTTGGGTCTTCGGCGCCCTTGAACAGCACCTTCCAGGCGTCTTCATACGTAGTGTCGAAGAGCCGGTTCAAGGTTTGGTGCTGTGCCGGATCGAACTCCCACAAGTTAAAGGCCCTTTGTTGGCATGGGAGAATCCGCGGATGAGCATCACCGGATTACGCCGACAAGCCTAAGATTCTTGGCCACCAGGTTTGGACGCATGTTTGAAGTCCGGATGTCTCGTCCGAATTCCCCACGCCGTGCCCGTCTCTTTCCATGACGAGAGCCGTGTGGGGAAGCCAGATCTGAATTCGGGGGCCGCCATCAATTTGGTGTTGCGGGGCTCGGTGATGTAGAATCACCCCGATTGCCACCCCTTTATTGTCTCCACGAAGGCGCCTTCGAGCCATGGGACTTTGGCCATCTTGCCAACCATGGCGCCTCAAGACTCGGTTGACGGCCGCCCACAACCTTCAGCCGAGCGTTGAAGATCTTCAGCCATAAGCCGGGCGGGGCGGGATGCAGAGGAAAGTTTCGCACCTGACGATAAACGCCGAGATGTTGAGGATGAAATTCGGGGCCAGGTCGTGGAAGTCCAGGCCGTAGTAGAACATGAGCCCCGGAAAAATGGGTGAAGAGGAAAACCTAGTCCATGGAGGAAGTGGGGAGAAACACCACCCTCTCACGGGGCCGTGGGTTGGAATGAGCTGCCCCTCGTCGGGAAGCCTATGCGCGATGTTGCCGGACAAGTATCCGGCCTCCCGCAGTCTTGCGATGTGCCCCTCCGTGACGGAGGAGGCCATCCACCTGCCTCCCGCTCCTGACATGATTGGAGAAAGGTTGAGGTGGGATGTGCGGACTTGGGCGCTGGAGCTCAAGTGCGCGGAAATGGATAAGCAAAGGAGGAAGAAGGCGTAGGTGAAAAGGTGGATCCTTATCCCCTTATATAGACGGACGGAGCTATGCGTCCCCCACCAGCCTGGTAAAACTCGCTTATTTCCCAAGCGCCGTAATCAATGGCGCGGATGGGTTACCCACGTCCGTATTGATGAGAATCCCGAATAAGGGGGCACGATCTATGCTTTGATAAGACGTGCCAAGGAAACCGCCTCGCTAAACACGCTGAGGTGGAAACAGTAAAAAACGATTCATATAAAGGCCTTGCCGTGGTGTGATGTCACGCCGCGGAATACGTCAGCGGATCTGTGCAAAATTTATTCTCTCTACGGGGTTATGTGGAACTTGTTTTGCAGAGCCGGACAATATCCTTGTGTTCAAAACCTTCTATGAAGTATTCGGAGGAGGAACCCGCCGCAATGCGTAAGACAATCAACGCCCGGACTCATCGTCATTGAAGCCTGGTTCAGGGCTCTTGAGGAGTCCCGGACTAGGGGTGTCCGGATAGCCGGACTATCGCCACGGCCGGACTCCAAGACTATGAAGATACAAGATTGAAGACTTCGTCCGTGTCCGGATGGGACTTTCCTTGGCGTGGAAGGCAAGCTTGGCGATACGGATATGTAGATCTCCTACCATTGTAACCGACTGTGTAACCCTAACTTATCCGTGTCTCAGATAAACCGGAGGGTTTTAGTCCAGAGGACAAACAACAATCATACCATAGGCTAGCTTCTAGGGTTTAGCCTCCTTGATCTCGTGGTAGATCTACTCTTGTACTACCCATATCATCAATATTAATCAAGCAGGAGTAGGGTATTACCTCCATCGAGAGGGCCCGAACCTGAGTAAAAACATCGTGTCCCTTGTCTCCTGTTACCATCCGCCTAGACGCACAGTCCGGGACCCCCTACCCGAGATCCGCCGGTTTTGACACCGACAGTCCAATTTTCGGATTGGCACCGAACACTTGATCTTGTTCGGACGTCATGTTTTTACTGACGTTTTTTGGTTTTCCAAACTTTTGGCACTTTTAAACTATTTGTGTGTTTTCAGCACAAGTCTCGCAGTGCAACGCCGGACACCTTTAGAGATTCGGCAAAAAACTTTCTCGGATATTGCTATATATGCATCAATTTCGAATTGTGTCTTCGGTCAATAGTTGGGTTGCCCGGCTCCCGCGCTTGCCTCCTACGTTCCGCTTTGTTCGGCTAGGTGTGCAAAGGGAGAACCATCGCGATTGTGCTTCCAAACGCATGGTCAAGCACCTCGGAGAAAGCCGAAAACCGACTATCACAATAGGTGTAAACTAGTCAGCGATCCGATGACTATATTAAATGACGGGCCATTCATAACATTGGTCAAGTGTTTCGGCTTGACCTCGATCGTCAGCCGAACACTACCGGGGCTAGTAATCGCCTCCCAAACTAAATCCTCAATATTTTGCTCTTACATTGGAGCTGAGGTTTCATGATCATGCTTAGCATGACAACCCAAAGAAAGGAACCGATAGCGAGACTATTATCTTTGGAAGACATTTCTTCTGTTAAACAGTAATATAACATATCTCTCTGCGTACCTTTATTTATAAAACCGTATGGCCAGATTGCCTTGTTTGTCGTAAATCTTTGCCCTCATAAAGGCTTTATAAAGTAGGACAAACACTCCTCGGCTACTGGCCGAGGAGGTTGAAGCCGATCATCGGTCAACAAAGTCTTGTACAATGCGGATCCGAGCATTAATGACATAAAGTACTTAGATACATTGAGTCATTACACGTAATTTGTGATTTAACTATGGATATTGATCCTTATTTCGCCACCCGTGCCCACATTAAGGCTCGGGGGCTACTGGGCTTCAGGCTTATTATTTACAAATATTAAAGGGGCACATTGATCCCCTGATCTGGTGTTGCCACCCGACCAGTTTCTCAGGGGCTACTGCATTGCTTGTTCTATGCAGAAAATTTTAAGTGCAATACAATTTCTGAGGAGATTTTGATCCTCAGGTTGGTCGGCCGCACCCAACCTGAGTCTCGAGGTCTGAGCATGCCGCTTTTTGCGTCCCGAAGTATTCTGCCGAGCTAGGACTCGATCCTACGACCGATTTTGCAAATCAACCTGAGTCTCAGCGGTTACTGGGATCAGCGGTCTTATGTCATCCTTCAGGTGCATCTCGGGTTTTAGACCGATACACACCTTGAGGGCTACTGGCTATATATCTCGTCAGAGAATAAATTGCATCAATAAAAAATATTGACCAAAAATCAGCCCACGTTCGGGGTGGTGCACCACCTCGGAAGCAATTTGGCATATAGTTCGGATGCAAGTGGCTGGCTCCTTAGAGGGCATTTCCGGCATTAAGCTTGGCTGAACCAAGGTGATTTACGACACCTTGGATACAGTCCGGCGTTGGAGCTCGGATGCATAGTCCGGCGTTGGAGCTCGGATACCGTCCGGCATTGGAGCTCGGATACATAGTCCGGCGATAGAACTGGGAAGCAGTCTGGCGTTGGTGCTCGGCTGCAAAAGATACCTCAAATGTAGTCCGGCATTAGAGCTCGGACGCAAGAGGACGTTGCCACACGGGAAAAACTTCAAACCCGAGGTGTGGCATAAAAATAACAAGGCATTGATAAAGGCTGGAAACTTAAAGGGGCTCCTCGGATACCCAACGTATAAACTCGCCGAATGCATTTCGGCGATCCTCAAGATCGAAGATGAGAAGATTTGTTGAACCAGTTTTCAAGACCAGCAACCGAAGATGAAGAACAGTTCGGAAGAATCGAGGAGCGCCCCTAACTTGAAGACCGGTTCAGGGGGCTACTGACGGTGTCCTGGACTAGGGGGTACTCACCACGTCGTCCCCCAATCGGTTAGATTGGGCCGAGGACCCCCCGGGCCGCATACTGATGGGCCAGTCCCGACAGTTGCCGCATACAAGGAAGATTCCACAAGACTTGGTGATCAAGACAAGGACTCCTCCCCCACCGGCGTATTCAGCTAGGACTCTTGTTATCCTAGGCCTCTGGTGCATTATATAAACCAGGGCCAGGCTAGTCGACACATATACGATATACAACAATCATACCATAGGCTAGCTTCTAGGGTTTAGCCTCTCTGATCTCGTGGTAGATCTACTCTTGTACTACCCATATCATCAATATTAATCAAGCAGAGTAGGGTATTACCTCCATCGAGAGGGCCCGAACCTGGGTAAAAACATCGTGTCCCTTGTCTCCTGTCACCATCCGCCTAGACGCACAGTTCGGGACCCCCTACCCGAGATCCGCCGGGTTTGACACCGACAATGCCCTTTACATGCTAAATCTGACTTTTGGAAGACGGAATATGATCATGAAGCTGCCAAATAGGCTAGGGCTGCCAAAAAAGCCTCTAAGAAAACCGCCAAGAAGACCACCAAGAAGAAGAAACCAAGCGCCTCTGACCTGCTGAAACTGGATGATACCTCTGAGTCGGAGGTAACCCTTGACTCTCTTGGCTCTTTTTTCAATCATCTTATTGACAGTGACTATTATCAGGCTGACACTGGAGCCAGCCAAGCAGCTGAAGAAGAGGTAACTATTATTTCCTCCGGCTCGGAACATTTGCCAAGACAGAAACTTCGACAAGTAACCCGGAAAGTAAGGTTATCACACCCCTTGGCTTATTTAGATCCTCACTTTCTTTTGAAGCAACAGCAACATGAGAATCGATGTCAGACCCGGACAAGCGGCGGTGAAGAGTTGTCCTCCGGCTTGCCAAACACTGCCGCTCCTCAAAAACAATGAAACAAGGTTCTTTTTAACTTACTCCTTTGACCCGCTGGCGGGTCTTATTTGTCTATCACTTAACTCTGTTGATGACCGTTGACCAGGAGCTTGCCCGTTCTTCCTCTAGCGACTCATCGCAAACCGGGTTGTCGGCTTTTAAAACTGCCCCTAGGTAATGGCAATTGAATTTACTCTGTAACTCTTTATACTCTTACATTTATACTGACTTGTCATAACCCGTGTAGTGGTCAAGCAAAGCCTAACAAGAAGGCGAAGGTGACCAAGCCAACTGAGGCACCTGAAGTTGCTGAGCCGGAACAGCAAGTCCCTGTACCTGAAGCTTCTGACAAAACACCGGAAGAGCCTGCCCATGAGGCCCCTCCAAAGAACCCGGAAATTCCTACTGATCAGACCAATGTTGATTCTTTGAATATTGAACCATCATGCTCGCTTAAGCCATCAGAGACTCGCACTGATGAGTTCTGATTACTGGCACCGGCTTTACAAATCCGGGTAATCCAACTGTTCTGGCCAAACACTCCGCCAAGCAAGAAGTTATTGAAAGGCAGAAAATGAAGTTGGATGTATCCCACTACGCACAGCTAAGCAGTAGTGAAATTCTGTCTGGCTACCTCAATCAAGTGCACTCCAGCCGTGACCTTGAAATGGATATGGTAAAACAGATACACCAGAAATATGAGGTATGATTTCCGGCTTTGAATAAGTTATGTACATCCTGCCAGCCCCCAAGTCTACTGGTTATGATAAGATTGAATAGGTTGTAGACTTAGAATAATCCATAAGCTTCTGTAGTAGAATCCCTCCAAGGCCGGTTTAAATTAAACCAGATGTTGAAGCATTTTAGCTTTGCATCCGTAGTCTCCAAGGGCCGGTTTAATCAGCATGAATGAACCGATCCTATTTAGTATTGTGTAAGAAAGGAGAGCTTAACTGCATAGCCTCCATGAGTCGGCTGGGACTGTTTATAGCACATCCGGCTCATCATTAAGAAGATAAAATCAATATGCATTAGCCCCCAAGTGCCAAGTAGTCTTGCTTGCAAAGTGCTTGGGACTTTATTCATAAGAGTTGTTTCCTTAAAGAAAATATTTGACAGACATTAGCTCCCAAGTGCCGAGTGTTGTTGCTTGCAAAAGACTTGGGACTTATATTCTTGTAACCCTGATATAAATGTGTTGATAACTGTGTACTTCATACATGCTGCTACTGCTGAACAGGAGCCTCAATTGAATGACGCAAAGACCCGGCTGGCGACTCAGAAAACTGAGACCCGGAAAGCTGAGTCAAAGTTCCAGTTTAGCGTGGCTGAGTCGGAAAAGCTGAAGACCAGTTTTGAGGCGGAGAAAAAGACTTGGGCTGAAGAAAAGACTGCTTTAACACAGCGGGCTGAGAAGGCAGAGGCAGCTCTTCAAGAGGTGACTACTAAGCTCACCGGCTTAAAACACCGTGTATCTCAGATGGTTTCTGCTACCTTTGGTGACTCGCCTTGCTAGTCATCAAAAGTGAATTTTTGTTGTGATCATATAACCCGCCATTTAACTAATCTATTATATATCCAGGTCCCAGGAGCAGCAAGCTCAATCAAGACATACTTGTGAAGCTCAAAGCTGTTTACACGCTTGTCGAGCAGCTGTACACCGGAGCTCAACGTGCGCTGGCTGTAATCTCTCCAACAAGTCAAGCGCCTACTATGTTGATAGATGTGTTGAAGAAGCTGTCTGTACTGCCTGCAAGATTTGATGAGATGAAACAATCATCTGCAAGAGCCGGTGCCGTGATGGATTTGAGCCGGGCCAAGGCATGGGTACTAGAGCTTGACCCGTCTGAGGTAGCCACTGGTTACCCAAGATTGAAAGAAGATGGTACAACTTTTGATCAGAAGGACTTCTAGGCTTGCATAAAGCAAATACGTCCAACAGCTACTCCGATTGCCAATGACTCGGATCTTTCCAAGTATCATCCGGCTTATGACAAGGAGAATCAGAAGATGCCGACTCCGGCTTACAAAGTGATGGACTTAATCCCACCAATTCCTAAGCACACTTTTGCCCCTGAAGTTGAGCCGTCCGATATTATAGATGATGAAGCTGAATTTCAAGCTTTATCTGGCATTGATTGGTCGTCACCAAATTTTCAGACGGCGGAGGAGGACGAAGAACCGGTAAGGGATGATGCAGAAGCCTCAAGCCAGCAAGGCCAAGAAGATTGAACCGCCGGGCGGTTTAGATACTTGATGTTTGAAAAAACACTTGATCTCATTTGGCTCATGGAGCCATGTAATAGGGTAGTAAAAACCTGAATCTGTCGTGCCATCGTACACGTTTCTGCTTTTTTCTTAATACTGCTGATCCACCAATTTTAGAAAGCCATTATGGGTGTGATAGCCTTTGATTTATGCAGATCTGAATGATAATTATCCTACACACAAAGAAAGTACAATGCCCTGGCGGCTTACCGTCAGGCGGGTCATGATACCCAATTGAAGCCGCTGGGGACAAACAATCCATAACCAGGGCCGGCCTGGCAATTGTTTAAATAAGATGCCATACCTGTGGTATATGCTTAAACCGCTGGCTTATCATCTTTGTACAGTTAAAAGTGTCAGGACTGTAAACACAGAAGTATGATACTCTGGCGACTTAGAGTCTGCCATCCTGGCGGGTTATAGAGACCCAATATATGCTTCAAATATGAGCCATAAGTAGGGCAGCTGGGCTCGACTTGTAAAAAACCATAAGTCAAAGAAGAAACCATCGAATAAGAAATCAAAAGAAAATTCGAGGCTTTTGTAGGCTGTCAAGCCAAAGTGTCTTCTTCAATGAAACTAGCCTGAGCCACTGTATTGTTCAAAGAATGACTCACAGTACCCAATCGACATTTGAACCCTAGATAAAGTCTTGTCTTGCTCAAACACTTATCAGGAGTACGCGAGGTCTGAGTAACAGCATACATCACGAGCCGATTTATCCAAGTTTCAAGGAAGGCGGCTTATGAAGCCTGGATCTATCCTGACTATCTGTAAGCCGTGCTCTCGCATGACAAGCTGCCGTTTGAACCTTAACAATCTCAGATCTTGGTCGAATACGCTGTAATGATTGTTAAGAGTTCGATGGGTAAATCGAGATTACCCGATGGAGTTGAAGCAGCTAGCTACAGGTAGGATGACCCGGAAAGGTTATGTCCTCTTTGGTCGAATACGCCTATGTTTGGACAGATAACCTGGTCAAGAGGGTAGTAACGCTATGTTCTCTTTGGTCGAATACGCCTATGTTTGAACTGGAAGCCCCCAAGTGACATACTGACAAGTCGTGCTCGTCAGGGACCTATGTTTGAGTTGTGCCATGCATCTAGCTCTCTTTGGTCCCTGAAGTTGGGCGTCAATCCTCTTAAATGAATATATAAGATGATGATAAAGACTCAGCTTCGAGGAAGTGAAACGACAGAGGCCCTGAATTATCAGGGATGTCGGCTTTATTATACTGCTTATAGTATATACATCATCGAACTATGTACATCATGAGAGCCGGTGGCTCAAGTATAGTAGGGCCGAAGATGAGCTATATCCCACGGCCGACGGGTCTCCTCCTCTGACTTGCGTAAGTCCTTGTGGTCTCGAACATCGATAAGATAGTATGACCCATTATGGAGATTCTTGCTGGCCACAAAAGGCCCTTCCCAAGGCGGCGATAGCTTATGCATGTCCTTCTGGTCTTGGATGAGCTGGAGCACTAAGTCGCCTCCTTGAAAGGTTCTGGTTTTGACCCGGCGGCTGTGATAACGACGCAGGTCTTGCTGATAAATCGCCCATTGAGCCGCCGCGAGATCACGATCCTCATCCAGTAGGTCAAGTGCATCTTGAAGTGCCTTTTCGTTATCAGTTTCAACGTAAGCCGCCACTCGGGGTGAGTCGTGATGGATGTCACTAGGGAGAACCGCCTCTGCTCCATAAACCATGAAAAAGGGTGTGTAACCCGTAGACCTAATGGGGGTCGTATTGATGCCCCATAACACTGAGGGTAACTCCTCTACCCAACAACCCGACGTTCTCTACAAAGGAACCATAAGCCGGGGCTTGATACCTCGCAAAATCTCTTGATTTGCTCGTTCTGCCTAACCATTGGACCGAGGGTGAGCCACAGAGGAAACGTGAAGCCGGATATGCTCCCGTTGACAAAATTCTTTCATAGCGCATTTAGAGAGATTAGTGCCATTGTCTGTTATAATGCTGTGTGGAAAACCAAAACGGAAGATCACCTTTTTCATGAATTGGACCGCCGTGGCTGCATCACACTTACTGACCGGCTCTGCATCCACCCACTTAGTGAACTTATCAACCGCCACCAAAAGGTGGGTCTTCTTATCCTTGGACATCTTAAAAGGCCCAACCATATCAAGCCCCCAAGTCGCAAATGGCCAAGTAATTGGAATCATCCTCAATTCTTGAGCCGGTACATGAGCTCGTCGTGAAAATTTCTGACAGCCGTCACATCTGCTTACCAGATCCTCAGCATCAGCATGATCTGTCAACCAATAGAACCCATGATGAAAAGCCTTAGCTACAAGAGATTTAGAGCCGGCATGATGAGCACAATCTCCTTCGTGGATCTCTCGTTGAATCTCACAGCCCTCTTCAGGAGAGACGCAACGCTGAAACGCCCCAATGACGCTACGATGGTGCAACTCCCCATTGACAATTGACATTGACTTAGATCACCGGGTTATCTGCCTGGCCAAGATTTCATCTTCTGGCAACTCACCCCGGGTCATGTAAACCAAATAAGGAACTGTCCAATCAGTAATAGCATGAAGAGCTCCCACCAATTGTTCTTCCGTGTCAGGAACAACAAGGTCCTCTTCCGTAGGTAATTTGACCGAAGGGTTTAGTAGAACATCCAGGAACGTGTTAGGTGGCACTGGCTTATGCTGAGACCCTAGCCGGCTTAAGTTGTCAGCCACCTCATTCTTCCTTCGATCAATATGCTCAACTTGGTAACCCTTGAAGTGACCCTCAATGGCATCAACCTCACGTCGGTAAGCCACCATGAGCGGATCCTTAGAGTCTCAAGTACCAGAAACTTGCTGGGCCACTAGATCTGAATCGCCGAAACACCTCACCGGCTTAAGTTCATCTCTTTAGCCATCTGAAGACCATGGAGCAAGGCCTCATACTCAGCTGCATTGTTTACAAGGGAACATTAGCCGGGGAACATAAGAAAATTTGTCGCCTCATGGGGAAGTCAAGACAACTCTAGCCCCCGAGCCCTCCAACTGTTTGAATCCATCAAAGTGAATAGTCCAATAAGTGTTACCGGGCTTTTCCTCAGGTGCCTGTAACTCAGTCCAATCATTGATGAAATCCACAAGTACTTGGGACTTGATGGCCGTACGAGGCACATAGTTTAAACCATGAGCTCCCAGCTCAATGGCCCATTTAGCAACCCGGCCCGTGGCTTCCCTATTTTGGATGATGTCTCCTAAAGGAGCAGAGCTAACCACAGTGATGGGATGACCCTGAAAATATTTCTTAAGCTTCCGGCTTGCCATGAAAACCCCATACACAAGCTTCTGCAAATGTGGATATCTCTGTTTGGACTCGATAAGCACCTCACTGATGTAGTAAACCGGTCGTTGAACCAGATATTCCTTGCCTGCCTCCTTTCTTTCCACCACAATAGCCACACTGACAGCCCGCCTATTAGCAGCCACGTATAACAACAGAGGCTCCTTATCAATAGGGGCAGCAAGGACGGGCGGCTCAGCCAACTGTTTCTTCAGATCCTCAAACGCTTGATTAGCAGCATTGCTCCAAAAAAATGATATGTCTTCTTCATCATCTGATAAAGAGGAATAACCTTCTCACCTAACCGGCTTATGAACCGGCTTCGAGCCGCAATACGACCCGCCAGACGCTGAACATCATTAACACACGCCGGTTTAGCCAATGACATAATAGCTTTGATCTTCTCCGGGTTAGCTTCAATGCTTCTGTTAGAAACTAGATAGCCCAATAGCTTGCCTGCTGGTACACCAAAAACACACTTGGTTGGGTTAAGCATCATCTTGTAGACCCGGAGATTGTCAAATGTCTCCTTCAAATTGTCAATCAGGGTCTCCTTCTTTCTTGACTTCGCCACAATGTCATCTACATAAGCATGAACGTTACGCCCAATCTGATTGTGAAGGCAATTTTGCACACACCGCTGATAAGTCGCCTGGGCACTCTTGAGCCCAAAAGGCATAGACACATAGCAAAAGGCTCCAAACGGAGTAATGAAAGCTTTCTTCTCCTGGTCCTTAACTGCCATCTTGACCTGATGATAACCAGAATAAGCATCCAAAAAACTCAGACGCTCACAACTCACCGTAGCATCATTGATTTGATCAATTCGAGAGAGAGCAAACGGATCAGCCGGACCAGCCTTGTTTAAGTTCGTATAATCCACACACATTCGCCAAATGTCGTTCTTCTTAAGCACCAGCACTAGGTTAGCCAACCACTCAGGATGGAAAACTTCAACGATAAACCCGGCCGCTAAGAGCCGGGCCACCTCCTCACCAATGGCCTTCCGCCTCTCCTCGTTAAATCGGCGAAGAAATTGCTTGACTGGCTTAAACTTAGGATCAATATTAAGAGTGTGCTCAGCGAGTTCCCTCGGTACACCCGGCATGTCTGAAAGCTTCCATGCAAAGATGTCCCGGTTCTCATGGATGAACTCGATGAGCGCGCTTTCCTATTTCGGATCCAGATTAGCACTGATACTGAACTGCTTTGATGAATCGCCAGGAACGAAGTCAACCAGCTTAGTGTCATCTGCCGACTTAAATTTTAATGAAGGATCATGCTCTGTGGTTGGCTTTTTCAAGGATGTCATATCTGTCGGGTCAACATTATCCTTGTCAAATTTCAGCTCCTCTATTGCACAGACCGATTCAGCATAAGCCGCATCACCTTCTTCACACTCCAGGGCCACCTTGCGACTCCCATGCACTGTGATGGTGCCCTTGTAACCCGGCATCTTAAGCTGCAAGTAAACATAACAAGGCCTCGCCATGAACTTAGCATAAGCCGGCCACCCAAACAGGGCATGACAAGGGCTCTTGATCTTGACCACTTCGAAAGTTAAAGTCTCGGACCTGGAATCATGCTCACCTCCAAAGGCAACTTCTAAAGATATCTTACCCACCGGGTCGGCTGACTTACCCGACACCATACCATGGAAAACAGTGTTTGACGGCTTAAGATTCTTATCAGTTAGTCCCATGCGACGAAAGGTCTCGTAATAGAGTATGTTAATGTTGCTACCTCCATCCATGAGTACCTTAGTGAATTTATAGCCCCCAACCTGAGATGCCACCACTAAAGCCAGGTGACCCGGATTATCAACCCGGGGCGGATGATCCTCGCGACTCCACACAATAGGCTGCTCCGACCATCATAAATAACATGGCACCGCCGGCTCAACAGTGTTCACAGCTCTCTTGTGAAGCTTCAGATCCCGCTTACACAAGCTGGTGGTGAAATTGTGGTACTGCTGCCGGTGGGAACGACACCTATGGGATCACAAGGATCCCTACTGCGGTTGCGGGGCGCGGGGTTGAGAGAAGAGCGGATCTGACAGCGAGTACACGGTTCGTTTATCTAGGTTCGGGCCGCGAGGATGCGTAAAACCCTAGTCCTGCTTTGGTGGATGTATTCTAAGTTCTTGAGCTAGCTACGGGGTGTAACGAGCTCCAAAAGGCCGAATCCTTCTCCTGGTAGCCTCGGGCCTCCTTTTATATGAAAAGGGGTCACCACAGTGGCAAGCAGGAGGTGGAAAGGGTACAGTGCCGCGAGGTTATCCCTCGTATTAGAGGACAAGATGCATTTAATGCATCGCTTAGGTGTCCTCTTGCTTTATTGCGGACGGGAGCGAGGCCCGTCCCATCCGTCGCCGCTCCTCCTTGCTTTGACACGCGCCCTAGCCAGCGATGCATGCGGTGCCATGTAGGCAGGCAGGCAGCTGAGGTGGCGCGGTGGTGGAGTCTTCAGGAAGGGTTGTATGTTGCCACGCAGGTGCCTGCCTAGCTGGTTGGGTCGGCAGCTGCATGCGAACGGCGGTGGAGACTTGGTTGGTGTGGGCCTGGCAGCGGCCCTGCTGGTGCGCCTGGCGGGGGCCTTGCCGCGACGCGTAGACGTCCCCGGCAAGGATCTTGCCGGGGGTCTTGTGGGTTTCTTCGGTGAGGATGATTGCCTTCCTATCCTCACTTGATCTTGATTATTCTTTGTCTTCACAAAGATCTGCATGCCACCACGGAGGTGCCTCCCGAGCCCTATCCCAATGCGTCTGTTTGAGCAGTGGTGGGCTCAAGGGTGGCTCGCTCGGCTGGCATGGGCGGGCTGCCCCGGCAAGGGTCCTTGCCGGGAAAACCTGCTTCGCCCATCCGATCCTTGTGGCCTTGGTCCTTGTCGTTGCTTTATTTGTCTTGACGAAGATCTGCATGCCACCAAGGAGGTTTCTCCCGAGCCCTTGCCTCAACGTAGTAGATTACGCTAGAAGTTGTGGGCTCAAGGGTGACCCGCTCTGTTGGTGTGGGGCGAGCTGCCCCGGCAAGGGTCTTGCCGGGGCAGCCAAAGCTGTCCCCGGCAAGGGTCTTGCCGGGGGGAGCCTATTCTGTCCCTCCGCCTGTTGTGGTTTTTGGTCTTACCTTGGCTGACCTCCCTTGCTCTGCTTGGTGCGACCGTGGGCGCGGCTCTAACTGCCCGTGGACAGGTGTAGGGGTACGAAAAGCGCACCCCTCTTTTGGTACACCGACAGGAGCCCCTGGGCCTGGGCCACACATAAGAGCGACGCGTTGTTGGGCTAGGCCTATAACGGTCTTGTTGGCAGCGGTGGCGGTTTTACTGTGGTAAAACTTTTTTCGCTCTTCCACGCTCTCCGCGCGCGTGGCGCGGCGTGGAGGGGTGTGCGTGACGTGGGAATCATGCGTGGGGCGGTTTCCATATGCATGCGTCACGTCGCAGTTAATGGGAAGAGAAAGGAGGCGGCCCGCGGCTTCCCCATAAAAAGGAATAACCGCGGGCGCGCTGCTCACTTTAGCTTCCTCCCCTGCGCCTTTTCCAATCTCGGAACCGCCGCTCCCCTTTCCTTCTTCTCTAAGCTTCCTCCATCACCTGTGGTTGCCGCGTCCCTCCTTCCCCTTGTTCTTCGCTCCTCTTAGCCGCCATGACGCCCAAATCCACCAGGGGTAAAGGAGGGGCCAGGGACGTCGGAGTGACGGAGGCACCGGAGAGTGCGCTGGCGGTGCAGCGGATGCAATCTGCCTTCTTTTCCCCCTCGACGGTCGACGTGCACGAGCTCCGGGACTCCTTTAGGCCCCTGTGGGGGGTGAAGACGGGGGGAACGAAATTGGGGCATCCAGCCACGCACGTCATCCCTGCTGACTGTGCCAAGGCCGCTCTGAAACGGTACCCCTTCTTCGTTAATTATTTCTCCTACGGGCTCTGTCCTCCCTTTTCTGATTTCTTCAGCGACATCATGCATACTTTCGGTTTCCGTCTTCTGGATTTTACTCCGAACGCCTTGGCGTGCATGGATCTTTTTGCACACCTCTGTGAAGGTTTCTCTGGGGTGCACCCCAACACGGCGCTCTTCCGCTATTACTTCTTCCCTCGGGTCCAGACAGGGGGCGCCATCTCTGGCTGCGTCACCTGGATCCCTAGATCCAAGGGGACGTATCCGGACGGCGCCATGAAGGAGAGGTGGGAGGAGTGGCGGGGCCGGTGGTGCTGGATTGAAGAGGATGATCCGCCGGCGTTCTGCGAGGTGCGCCAGGCGCTGCAGGTCCGTAGGAGTGATTGGAGCAACGTCGATGAAGATGACAAGAAGCTCACTCCTGTCATCACTAGGATCCTTCGGCTTACCGAGGCCGGGCTCACCCTTGAGATGATTAGGGCAAATTTCGTCCGCCGCCGGATCGCTCCACTGCATAACAAGGGGAGGCCGGCCTGGCTCTTCGCGAATCCCGCGGACATCATGCGACTCCGCCCCGGCCTTGACCACAACTTCACCGTGATGCAGCATGCTCACCCCTGCCAGTGACTCTTTCAACTTGACGTTGGTCGTGATGGCGAGGTCAAGCAGACCGGCAAGGTTGCGAGGGCCGCCGCGAAGGCCGGCAAGGTTGTCAAGAAGCCTCTGTTCAAGTTCCCGGCGGGAGTAGTCCCGTTGTGCAATAACTCCCGTCGGTCCGACATCATTGCCATGATGCCGGACTGCAATGCGCATGGCCATGTTCGAAGCTGGGTCCTGTCCGATGATGCCCACGTGCAGGAGTTCTTCGACACTTTGCATGAGGGATATGTCAACGCTTACGTCGAGCAACTGCTCGTCCAGGACACATCCCAGGTGGAACTGGACTACATTGCTGCCAGGGAAACGGAGGCGCAGCTTATCGCGGAGGCCGGCAGTGCTGGTGGTATGGAGGATAGGGCCGCGACGGCTGCAGAGGAGGAGGAGCTCGCCTGATGGGCGGCGGCCGCCAGGGAAGTCAGCAGTGCCACTGGAAGACGCGGCCCCGCTTGTCGAAGACGCGGCCGACGAGTCATCGTCCTCGGAGGAGGCCGGGGCCGCGGGCCCGACGCCCGCCACTGGAAGAGGGCGAGTCCTGCGGTGGGCTGGCTCTGGCGAGCCGGTCCAGCTCGGCAGGGCCGCGCGGCCTCAGCTGACCTTGGAGGGGTCTGGGCGCCACACGAGGGCCACGGCGGTAAAGAAGCTGACGAAGGCCGCGGAGAAGAAGAAGGCAGCTGCCCCTTCCTCATCCAGGCGTGTCCAGACTCCGCCTTCCTCACCCCCTCCGGCAAATGCCGACTCGGATGCCGACGCGGGGGTCACCTTTGATTACGGGTCTCTCAGCCCAAGGAGGAAGAGGAAAGTCGTGGAAGAGGAGGAGGTGGAAGATGAGTAAGTGCCTTGTTCCTTACTGTCATCTATGTTCCTCCGAATTGTGCCACTTATCTTGATCTTCTTTCGTCTTTGCAGGGACGCGGAGACGCTGGCCCGGAGGGTGAAGAGGGCCAAGGCCTCGGCGGGTGGCCAGCCCCCGGCTGGTGCCTCACAGGCGCCACTGGTGGTGTTCAGTATCCCGGGCAGGAGCCCCCGGCATAGCCCCCAGCGTAAGTTCATCACTCTCCTCGTGTCGACATGCGTTGGGGGTTTGATGCTCTGGTGCTGACCTTGTCGGGTCTGTAGGAGGGGAGCGGCAGCAGGAGGAGCCGCAGAGGGCTACTCCCAACATGCCGCCTCCATCGACTACGCCGCCGCCAGGGGCGTCCCCGGCAAGGGCGCCAAGTACCAAGCCAACGCTCATGGAGGAGGAATACGGGAACTTGGGTGATGGTGGCTTTGCTTTGGCGCCAGGCACTGGTGAGTTGCCCGTTCTTCGTCCCTGTTTTTCTCTTGCTTCTTTTCTTGGCCTCATCGCCTTTCTTGTTGCCCAGATCCTTCTTCGGTGGTCATGGAGGATGTGGACACCATCGTCAGGGACATTGCCAAGGAGGCTGCGGCGGAGGCCGACAAGATTGCTGCCGAGGAGGCCGCCAAGGATGCCGCCGAGCAGGCCGCCAAGGATGCTGCCGAGGATGCCGCCACGGGGGCCGCAGGGGCAACTGGCGGGGCTTCTGCTGGCAAGGCCAATGAGGGGCCCGCCGGGGAGGCCGGCAAGGCCGCAGCCGAGGAGGAGGTGGTCGATGATCAACCTTCTTCCTCGGCAACCTCTGGCTCCGGCAGGTATTTGAGAGTGGGCGACGATCTCTTTTTCCATCTCCCAGGAGTGTCAAGCCCCCGGGCGCCTGCTGAAGGGGAGGTTTTTGATCGCGAGGTGCTCGCCGCCACCGGGCTCGAGGTGGTTGATGAACTGACCGTCGGTGGCGAGGGCTCCCAGGAAGAGCGGCTTCTCCGTGCCATGGAGGCCAACTTCCGGAAACTCCAGACGCTCCATCGCGCCCGCCTGGACAAGGCCAAGTCCAGGATGGCGACAGTGGACAAGGCGGAGGCGGATTTCAATGCGGGCGTCACTGAGACGCAGACCTGGTTCTGCCAGACTCGCGAGGAGCAGAAGGCCCTTCAGGAGGAGCTATCCCAACGCAACGTGGAGCTCACCATGAAACTGGCTGACATCGAGAAGGCCCAGGAGGCGGCAGCGAAATCGGCTGCGGCAGCCGAGGCCGTCCGGATCCAGCACCAGGCCATGTTGTATTCTCAGGAGGAGGACCTTGCCGCGCGTGAGGAGAAGCTTGCCACAATGCTTCGCGGCAAGGATGAGGAGCTCGAGACCCTTGTTGCACGGTGAACCCAAGAGCTGGAGCAGAGGCACAAAGGGGCTCTCGATGCCCATTCTCTAGCTCATGCCGGCAAGGTGAGGGAGCTGGAAGTGGAGCGGGATGAGCTGAAGGAGCAGGTACTGAAGCTGTCCCGGGAGAAGAACACGCTTAACAGCGCCTTGATGGAGGCGCGGGAAGTGGTCGTCAACAAGATTGGGGAGCTCTCCGAGGCCAACGACTCCGTCAAGGATCTCAAGCTGAAGCTGGAGTATCTCGAGAAGATGCTGTCGGAGAGCCAAGCCCGGGAGGAGATCCTGACCAAGGAGCTGGAGAAGGAGAAGCAGCTGCGGGCGGACGAGGCCGCCTCCCACCAGGATTATGTGGAGGGTGAGAACCGTTGGATCAGCCGTCTTGAGGACGTCGCCGGCAGGGTCACCACGCAGCTGGCCACCATGGGGATGCCAAACGTGAGGTATGCCCCTGAGCACAGCGGGACCATCAACGCCAAGCTGGCCCAGTTCTTTGAGGGCGTCCTCGGAGCTCTAGCTTATCTGCACTCCAACTGGGCGGCCACGCTGGCCATGGAGGCCCGACGACTTTGCCGGGGGGCCATGACCAAGGTCCTCACCAAGATGGCGTACTAGAACCCCAACCTCGACTTTGAAGCCGCGATGGATAGCTTGCCGGACAGTACTGACCTCATGATGCTCAAGGAGCGTATCAATCCCATCATCAGCGGCATCGACAAAATCCAGATGGGGGAGGCCAGCGCCGGGACTAGTTGCCCCGTTCTTCTTCGCCGCTGCAGGTTCATGACCAAGACAATTTTCATCTTTAGTTAGAACCGCAGCAATGACTTGATGTAATATAACTCTGCGGTACTTTTAATTTTTGTGCATGTCATTTTCCTTGTTCGATTCTCCTTTGTACGTACACCCTACGTTAACTGGGCAGGCTCGCCGGCGCGTAAGCCCAAGATGGCGCCTTGGGGACGGATCCCCATTGGCTTGCCGGGTATGCGTGCTGCCGGGCCAACCACATTACCGTCCTTAACGCAGCCGCTTGAACTGTCGAGCTTGACTCGAGTCAGAATCGAGAGTGTTGCCAATCGCGGAAGGCTACCCTGCCGCTCTTGATGCAGCCACTTGAGTTGTTGAGCGGACTCGAAACAAAGCAAGGGCGTTGCCGATCGCGGGAGAGCCCCTTTTGCATACAGGTTTTCCATACAAAGGAACGACATCTCCAAGGGAAACAACCTCATATGAAAGGAAAGAAGTAGTCAGGGTTCGGTGTGACTTAGCTTCTGTTTGTAGCCGCACATGCATCGATCTTCTGGCCCTCCTTCTTCTTCAAGAGGTATGATGATGAAGGGCCGCTATCCTAACCGTCGGAGCCGATTCTCACAACTGCGCCCCCCTACCTGGCGCGCCAAAGATGTCGGTGGGAACGACACCTATGGGTTCACAAGGATCCCTACCGCGGTTGCGGGGCGCGGGGTTGAGAGAAGAGCGGATCTGACAGCGAGGACGCGGTTCGTTTATCTAGGTTCGGGCCACGAGGATGCGTAAAACCCTAGACCTTCTTTGGTGGATGTATTCTGAGTTCTTGAGCTAGCTACGGCGTGTAACGAGCTCCAAAAGGCCAAATCCTTCTCCTAGTCGCCTCAGGCCTCCTTTTATAGGAAAAGGGGTCGCCACAAAGGGCAAGCGGAGGTGGAAAGGGTACAAGGTCATGAGGTTATTCCTCGTATTACAGGACAAGATGCATTTAATGCATCGCTTAGGTGTCCTCTTGCTTTATTGGGGACGGGAGCGAGGCCCGTCCCATCCGTCGCCGCTCCTCCTTGCTTCAACACGCGCCCTGGCCAGCGATGCATGCGGTGCCATGTAGGCAGGCAGGCAGCTGAGGTAGCGCGGTGGTGGAGCCTTCAGGAAGGGTTGTATGTTGCCATGCAGGTGCTTGCCTAGCTGGTTGGGTCGGCAGCTGCATGCGAACCGCGGTGGAGACTTGGTTGGTGCGGGCCTGGCAGCGGCCCTGCTGGTGCGCCTGGCGGGGGCCTTGCTGGGTGTCCTGGCAAGGGTCTTGCTGTGGCGCGTAGGCGCCCCCAGCAAGGATCTTGCCGGGGGTCTTGTGGGTTTCTTCGGTGAGGATGATTGCCTTCCTATCCTCACTTGATCTTGATTATTCTTTGTCTTCACAAAGATCTGCATGCCACCACGGAGGTGCCTCCCGAGCCCTGTCCCAATGCGTCTGTTTGAGCATTGGTGGGCTCAAGGGTGGCTCGCTCGGCTGGCGTGGGCGGGCTGCCCTAGCAAGGGTCTTGCCGGGGCCGCTGAGGCTGCCCCGGCAAGGGTCCTTGCCGGGATAACCTGCTTTGCCCATCCGATCCTTGTGGCCTTGGTCCTTGTCGTTGCTTTATTTGTCTTGACGAAGATCTGCATGCCACCAAGGAGGTGTCTCCCGAGCCCTTGCCTCAACGTAGTAGATTACGCTAGAAGATGTGGGCTCAAGGGTGACCCGCTCTGTTGGTGTGGGGCGAGCTGCCCCGTCAAGGGTCTTGCCGGGGCGGCCAAAGCTATCCCCGGCAAGGGTCTTGCCGGGGGGAGCCTGCTCCGTCCCGCCGCCTCTTGTGGTTTTTGGTCTTACCTTGGCTTACCTCCCTTGCTCTTCTTGGTGTGACCGTGGGCGCGGCTTTGACTACCGGTGCACAGGTGTAGGGGTACGAAAATCGCACCCCTCTTTTGGTACACCGACAACTGCCCACTATTCAATTGCTTCGGGTTGCTCTGATAACCAGACTGCTGCTGCTGTTGATTCCCCTGATTACTCTGCTGATTGTAACCACCCTGGCTACCGTGGCCTTGAAACCCGACACTTGAGCCGCCGCCTCCATGACCCGAACCATGAGAACCGGACCCTGATCCGGCGCTCGGGCCATGATGGTGCTGGATGCACTCCTTAAAGCTTCTCATTATGCTGCAATCTTTCCATAGATGGGTAGCCGACTTCTGATCCGTTCCCTGTTTTGGACATGGCTGATTAAACATTGCATCAAGGTCAAACCCTGTCCTTTGAACTGGCGGTCCCTTACGATGCTGGTTATAATTGCATGCACCGGTGTTAGCCACAAAATCATCAACCTTGCACTTACCGTTACCGCCCTGATTGGTAGGGTTGTACTGCTGTCCCTTCATGTGGTACTCTTCTTTCCCTTTCCCGATCTTTCATCCTCAGAGTCGGGGTCCTTGGTACCATCAGAGTCGGCATACTTAACAAGAGCCGCCATTAGAGTACCCATGCCAATGCAATGACACTTGAGCCGTCCAAGCTTCTGCTTGAGTGGAATAAAATGACAATTTTTCTCCAACATCAGAATCCCTGAACCAACATTTATGTTATTTGAAGAATGTATGATAGTCGAGACCCGGCGCACCCAACTGGTCGTTGACTCGCCCTTAGTTTGAACACAACAAACCAAATCCACGATCAACATTGGCTGCTTGCATGTATCTTTGAAATTCTGGATGAATCAGGCCTTCAGCTCTGCCCATGACCCGATAAAGTTAGCCGGCAGCCTCTTCAACCAGGTACGGGCCATCCCTTCCAGCTTCATGGTGAAATACTTAGCGTATGCAGCCTCACTAACATCCAGCATCTCCATGGCCATCTCATAACTCTCCACCCAAGCCTCAGGGGGCTGATCCGCTGTGTAATTGGGCACCTTGCGAGGGCCTTTGAAGTCCTTGGGCGGGGCCTGTTCAGAGAGCCGCCCGTTGACACCACGGCATACCGAAAGCTCTCGAAGTTCCACCCGCCTCAACCGAAGCCGTCAGGTAAACCGGCGCATGCTAGTGAGCCGCCAACTCAGCCTCCCGGTGCACTCTGCCCTGGTCCACCAAATCCTGTGCATTGGCACCATTGCACGCTGGGTCATGCCCATGAGGTTGGTTACGATGCCGCTCAGTACTTGAAACTGCTGGCGAGTCAATGTGCCTACTGTAGCTCCGGCTTGGACGAGGGGTCGCATGAATCCAGTCATGACTAAAGGAATAAGCTTGCTGCTGTACCAAAGCCATTTGGAGAAGCTCCCTGGCCCTTCGGGTTTCAATCGTCGTCGGAGTCTCACCCTCGACTGGTAGAGCCGCCAGTCGCGTTGCTGCAGCAATCATGTTGTCCAGAGTGGTGGAGTAATGACCCGGCAGCGTCACTACGTGCTGAGACGGGGTGTTGTTTATATGTGGAGAGCCCGTTATGCGTGGCTGACCAGACGCTCCACCCCCTGGCGCCTCAACCGCCTAATTTATTGTTGGCGGGTTACTAGCCCCTGCTCTGGGTATGTTGAAGAGATTCCTTGACTCATAGATCGAGGGCAGACGACTCTGGCATTTTCTCCTCAAGACTTCGTTTGAAGCGTTCTGATCCACCATAAGCCGGTATGAATCTTCTTGGATCCGCTGCGCCTGGGCGTTTAAGACGGCCCGTTCTATAGCCATCCTAGCGTTTTCTACTGCCAATTCCGCCTTAGCTTGTGTTATCCCATCACGCAACTTAGCCACATCCACCTTATGTTGTTCCTGGTTGTCTGCGGTTACCTCCACTCCCATCAGAGTCGCCAGATCGTCCAACAGATCTGTTAAAACTTGAGCCGGCAGGCGAGCTGACCCGCCAGCCCCAGCTGCTGTTACCGCCGCCGCACTGGAAGTCATGGCCGCTGCGGTTGTTGAACCGAGAATCGGCTGGGTGCCAGCCATGAAGATCGCCACCCTGTTTGGCGGCTCATGGGGGTCCGGAATACTGTTGCCATCATAATAGCCCCCAAGTTGTCCGTCTTGCAACTAATACATTGAGTCGGTTTCGCCTGTGGACGAATCACCATCAGAGTAGATGGCCGTCTCACCGCCAGACACAGAGCCTTCCAACTCAGCCCCATGGATACATCCAACAAAGGCATGCTTCTCGGCGGGTTTAACCTGGGCGGGTTGTGCGCGTGAGCCATCTCGATGATGTCGGTGCAGGTGTCTGGCTCAGGGCCTGATTCGCCGATCTTGCCGATGAAGACGTGAATTCTGCCGAAGGGGACCCAGTACCCGTACTCAATTGAGCCTCGAGGCCCCAGCCTGCAGCGTCGATGTAGAGCTTGCCACGACTACTCTTGGTCATCCGTCCCACGGCGTATCCCTTGATCTCTTCGAAGCTGCCCTTCAAGAACTCAAAACCACCGTGCACTGGCCCCATAGTGGGCGCCAACTGTCGTGCAAGTGTCATGGCAGATGTCCTCATGGAAGGACTTAGTTCTGGAGCCATTGCGATGGAGTTAGCTTAAAAGGGTTAAACGAGACAAAGGACGCGAGGAGTTTATACTGGTTCGGCCCCTTGCGGTGAAGGTAAAGGCCTAGTCAAGTTTGAGGTGGTATTGCTAGGGTTTCGATGACCAGGGAGTGAATACGCCTTGCCAGGCTCTCGGTTTGTTGTTTCTTGCCCTAAGCCGCTGCCGGGTCATCCCCTTATATACATGGGTTGACGCCCTATGGCCTACAGAGTCCCGGCCCGCTCATACAACGTGTCCGGCTCAGTGACTTATCTTACATGCCTTATAATACAAGTTTACATATACATGGCGGTTTATACTCATGGGCCTTAAGCTGCCTTCAGGTTTGGGCCCTCTAACAAGCCTGTCTATGAACCGCCATCTTTAATATACTCTTGGGCTTCATGGAGATGAACCGCCATAGGGATGACCTGGCCCCTCCTGGGTGGGTCATATCTGATAGGCATATCCCCAACAGGATGCCTTCCGGGGCATCCCCAAGCTTAGACGATTGAGTCTCCTTGAATATTTACTTGGGATGCCTTGGGCATCCCCAAGCTTGAGCTCTTGCCTCTCCTCCTTCTCCTCATATCAAGACCTCCTCAATCTTTGATCACTTCATCCACACAAAACTCAACAGAAAGCTCGGTAATATCCATTAGTATAATAAAGAAAATCACTACTCTAAGTATTGGTGCAACCCAATTATATTTTATTTTGCATTGTAGCTACTGTAATATAATTTTTCCATGGCTTAATCCACTGATAGAAATCGATAGTTTCATCAAAACAAGCAAAACAATGCATCAAAAACAGAATCTGTCTTAAACAAGACAGTCTGTAGTAATCTGAACATTCACCATACCTCTGGTACTCCATAAATTATGAAACAAACTAGGAAAAATAAAAAAATGTATAGAAAGACAGTGCAAAAAGTTTTAGAACCGTTTGACGTTCCAGTAAAAAAAATTAGAATCGCACACTACAACCAAAGTTTCTATTTTGCACCGCACAAACCAACAAGCAATGTAAACATCCTAAAGGAAAATCTTGGCACATTATTTTTATGATACAATGGAATTGTACAAGAGGATAATTATTTTTTTTGAAATTTTTCTGTAATCAAGATTCACAAAGTTTCTGTGAGCATGAACAAAGTCCAAGGAGCTCCCCCACTTCAATAATGCTTGTCTCTTTCACTTTCACTTTCCTTTTTGAAAAGTTTTGGATTCCCCTCTATATTTTTTGTTTTTAAAGTTTATAAAAGCACTCAACTGAAATAAATGACTCTCTAAAACTTCCAGGTTGTCTCCTTGGCAGCGCTTTCTTTAAAGCCATTAAGCTAGGCATATAGTGCTCAAGTAATGGATCCACCCGGATTCCAAGGTATATCAAAGCCAATTTTAATTAACAATGATTTGTAATTTAGTAGTGAGCACAAAGTAACATATATCATGTAATGACGAAGTCTAACTCTCTTCCTATGCATCAGCATGTCATAAAAGAATAATTCATGCACACAAAGTAAAGGTCAATACATAGCATAAGTAGTTTCTTGCAATTTTATCTTATTGGAAACATGGAGAGGCGGAGATGTAGTTCCTCTCTCATAAAAATTGCAAGTAGGAGAAGCAAGCACATGCAAATTACATCTACCAAAATCATCATGTGTAGTAGTAAAACGCAACCCATCAATATAATCCTTAATAAGGGCAAACTTCTCCATTATAGTGTAATCGGGAGAATTCAAAAAGATAATAGGACTATCATGCGTGGGTGAAATAGCAACAATTTCATGTTTAACATAAGGAACTATAGCAAGTTCATCTCCATAAGCATAATTCATATTGGCATCTTGGCCACAAGCATAGAAAGCATCATCAAAAATGGATATTTCAAAAGAATCAACATGATCATAACAATCATCATAGCATTCATCCTTCGGTAAATTAAAAGGGAAATTAAACAATGTATGGGATAAAGAGTTACTCTCATTAGATGGTGGGAACGGGTGATCAATCCGCTCTTCCTCCTTTTTTTCTTCACTCTCCTCCTCATCTTTTTCATCCAATGAGCTCACAATGTCATTAATTTCTTCTTCCATAGACTCATGCAAAATATTAGTCTCTTCTTGGATAGAGGAGACTCTCTCAATAAAATCATCAATATTGGAATTGAATTCATAATTCTCATAGCAATATTTAAGTATAGCAAAATTTTCAGGTCTGTACACAACATCATCAAGATATTCACACTCTTTAAACAAAGATTCAATTTCATAAGCACCTATAAAAGCAACGAATTCTTCTATTTGTTCCACATCATAGTAATCATATATACAATTAGCATAAGAAGCCAAGGTTTTATCATCATTAAATTTGCATGAAAAGGGAAGGTGTGGAGCCTTCGTCCTAGAGCAACAAGTATAATCATATCTCAAGCATAGTTCTCGAGCATACCAATGCAACATATGAATTTGATCCCATAATAGTTTCCCTTTTTGAGTCAAGCGATAATCCCTAAAGTATTCACGTTGATCCAACGTGTCTCCCATTACATAATTGAATGGGGTTTTCTCAGGATTATTAAAGTAGTGCATAATATTTTTTACATAACTAGCATCGAGGGTTTTAGGAGGTTCCCCATCTCCATGAGTAGCAAGTATACCTAATTTCTTTGGTATTTCATGTTCCATATCCATAACTAAAGACAGAGAACAACTTAGAACAAAAAATAAAAACTACTTAGTGATAAAGCAAACAAGCACACATGAGAATAGTCACCCCACACTATAACTCCCCTGCAACAGCACCAGAAAAAGGTCTTGATAACCCACAAGTATAGGGGATAAATTTTAGCCTCTTTCGATAAGTAAGAGTGTCGAACCCAACGAGGAGCTAAAGGTAGAACAAATATTCCCTCAAGTTCTATCGACCATTGTAGGACCTTGAAGTATGTCTAGAGGGGGGGGGGTGATTAGACTACTTAACCAATTAAAAGCTATGCCTTTTCCAATTTTAGACTTTGGCAAATTTTAGCTATCTTTGAACAATTCAAGCAATCATCACGCAATTCAAGCAAGCATGTAAAGAGTATATAGGCAGCGGAAAATAAAGCATGCAACTTGCAAGAATGTAAAGGGGAGGGTTTGGAGGATTCAAACGCAATTGGAGACACGGATGTTTTTGTCGTGGTTCCGATAGGTGGTGCTATCGTACATCCACGTTGATGGAGACTTCAACCCACGTAGGGTAACGGTTGCGTGAGTCCACGGAGGGCTCCACCCACGAAGGGTCCACGAAGAAGCAACCTTCTCTATCCCACCATTGCCGTCGCCCACGAAGGACTTGCCTCACTAGCGGTAGATCTTCACGAAGTAGGCGATCTCCTTGCCCTTACAAACTCCTTGGTTCAACTCGGAGGCTCCCAAGTGACACCTAGCCAATCTAGGAGACACCACTCTCCAAGAAGTAACAAATGGTGTGTTGATGATGAACTCCTTGCTCTTGTGCTTCAAATGATAGTCTCCCCAACACTCAACTCTCTCTCACAGGATTTGGAATTGGTGGAAAGAAGATTTGAGTGGAAAGCAACTTGGGAAAGGCTAGAGATCAAGATTCATATGGTTGGAATGGAATGTCTTGGCCTCAACACATGAGTAGGTGGTTCTCTCTCAGAACTGGTAAGTTGGAAGTGTAGGTTTGTTCTGATGGCTCTCTCCACGAATGAAGAGGAGGTGGAGGGGTATATATAGCCTCCACACAAAATCTAACTGCTACACACAATTTCCCAAACTCGGTGGGACCGAATCATAAAACTTCGGTCGTACCGATTTAGTAAACCTAGTGACCGTTAGGGTTTTCGGTGGGACTGACATGCAACTCGGTAGGACCGATATGGTTAGGGTTAGGGCATAACGTAATCTCGGTGAGACTGATTACACAAACTCGGTGAGACCGATTTTGGTAATTAGCTAACCAGAGAGTTGGTCAGCTAAACTCGGTGGGAGAGATTCGCTCTTTTCGGTGAGACCGAAATGTTACGAAAGGGAAACAGAGAGTTTACATTGCAATCTCGGTGGGACCGATCACTCACTTTGGTTAGACCGAAACGTTAAGAAGGGAAACAGAGAGATTACAATCCCATCTCGGTGAGACCGAGATCCCTATCGGTGAGACCGATTTTCCTAGGGTTTGTGGCAGTGGCTATGACATTTGAACTTGGTGGCGCCGGATAGAAAGAATCGGTAGGGCCGAGTTTGACTTTAGGTTTAGGTCATATGTGGATGTGAGAAAGTAGTTGAGGGTTTTGGAGCATATCACTAAGCACATGAAGCAAGAGGCTCATTAAGCAACACCTCATCCCTCCTTGATAGTATTGGCTTTTCCTATAGACTCAATGTGATCTTGGATCACTAAAATGTAAAATGTAGAGTCTTGAGCTTTTGAGCTTGAGCCAATCCTTTGTCCTTGATATTTTGAGGGATCCACTTTCATCATCCATGCCATGCCATTCATTGAGCTTTCCTGAAATATTTGTCTTGGAATAGCATTAGCTCAATGAGCTATATGTTGTTATGAATTACCAAAACCACCTAGGGATAGTTGCACTTTCAGTCTCCCCCTTTTTGGTAATTGATGACAACATATAGATCAAAGCTTCGACAAATGATAATAAGATTGAAAAACATCGTCGCTTTGAGAAGTATGTGATAAGCAAGAGCTCCCCCTAAATTTGTGCATATTTTAAGATTTTCTTTGGACTGCAAATGCACAAGGAATTAGGCTCATGGGTTACTCTTCCATGTCACATACATCTTGGTGGAGCGCTCAAAATAATAAAGATTGAATACATGCACTCATCACCAAGCACAGTGAATGATCATATAAGGATAAGTAAGATAATATCATAACAAGCATAAGTGTAGCTTATGATCAAACACATGATCATCAACGTCTCACAGGTAAAAGCATAGTATCTCAAACAATCAAAGCAAACGAAGTTCAACCAAGAAGACAAGAGAGAACAAAAGCAAATCTCTCTCTCTCTGTCGGAGCCTATGATATATACATTTTTCTCCCCCTTTGGCAACAAGTTACCAAAAAGTTCCTAGAAAATGCATAGGACTATATCGTCTCTCAGGCTTGGTCTTCTGGTGGTGGTGTAGATAGGACTCCAAGGACGAAGGCATCAGTAGATGTGGAAGGAGCTGAAGGAGTTGGTGCTGGAGCTGTAGCTGGAGCTGATGAAGTGACTCTGGTGACTGGCTCTGCAGCTGATCTCTGAGCTCGTGGCACTCTGGCAAATGCATCAGTCGTAGTTCTGCCCTTCCTCTCTTGCATGTCATCCTGTAGCTGCTCCACGGTGGCCAATCTCGCCATTACCTTGACATCAAGATCATAGAATTTTTGTTCCATGATTCTTTCCAGGATCTCCTGGTTTTGAGTTAGTGTGGCCAACCCCTTCTCAATCCGCAGAGTTGATGGTATCAAGTAACCAAGCTGCTCTTGCTTGTTCTTCAGAAAGTAATCAGATGCCTCTGCTTGAGTTGGCATCTTGGCAGCCTTCTCTTTCCTTGCCTTCTCCTTCTTGTCTTGCGCTTGCACTGATGATGGTTCATTCTCAGTCATGACAACTTGATTGTCCTCAAAGTCAGGATAGAGAACCATGTGTTCCTTATCCAACAGATACTTCCCTGTGCCCATCTTTGAGTTTATCAACTCCTGAATCTGTGGGGCATATCCACAGCTCCTCTTCTGGTCTGCTGTTGTCCTCTTGATAGTTTCAACTATGAGGCTCATGACTTTGAATTTCTGAGGCACATCAAATATGTGAAGCAAATTGATCGCATGCCCTCTGATCATGTTGTGATCACCTGATTTGGGCAACAGAGTGTGCCCTAGGATCCAGTTGATCGTAGGCAGCCCTGACAGAAGATAATGAACTGATCCAAACTTGAAAGTCTCAAGTGCATCATCTGGGATTTACTTGTACATGTGTGATATTGAGTTGTGACCCATCTTCTTCTTGGCATAAATGTCCAAGTCATATTCACTTTCCTTGGGGGCATTGATCAGACTTGCCCATTCCTCTATGATTGACTGATATCGCGTTCCTTCAGACATCCAAACTATCCTGCCATCTGGATAGAAATGTGCTGTGGAGTAGAATTGCATAATGAGCTCGTCATTCCAGTTTGTGAGCTTCTGCCCAATAAAATCTGCAACTCCACACGCACTGAAGCTGTCATATACTCTAGGATAGTGTTCTGCGTTCTCCTGAATGTAGGTCCAGTCGACCCACCTCATATCACAAACTATGGGCTTCTTATCCAGTAAGATGGTCTCGTAGAAGTCCTGCTGCTCCTTGGTGTGGAAACTGTAATCTACAACAGTCCTTCTCCTGGTGGCATATGGATCTGACTCTCTCCATAGCCTCAACCCTTGATCTCTCCTGATCTTCATGTTCTCAGCCACAGGATGAGCATCATTGTGGTCTGGAATCTTGGGCTTGAGCTTCCTTAGGACCTGCCCTTCTTCATCTTCCTCAGCATCAACTTCAGGCATTGGGGCCTTGTTCTTCTCATTTCTTTGGTATACTCCTGGTATTCCTCTTTGGTGCACTCTTGGGCTTAGGGGCAGCTTTGGGCTTTGAAGTTGCAGCCCCTGATTTTATGGCATCACCCATCAGCTTTTGTGCCTTGGGTGCTGGCT
This sequence comes from Aegilops bicornis, assembly GCA_021605145.1. Taxonomy (NCBI): domain Eukaryota; kingdom Viridiplantae; phylum Streptophyta; class Magnoliopsida; order Poales; family Poaceae; genus Aegilops; species Aegilops bicornis. The sequence goes on along the minus strand of CM038674.1, from coordinate 149,313,274 downwards.
CAGCAACCTCTTCTTCTTACTCTTCCTCCATCATAGAAGGTTTCCCAATCACTCTGGCCATGGTCTTCTTGACCCTTTCTTTCCTTTTCTTTCCTTCAGCAGTAGCAGGCTCTTTGGGTTGGGATTCCAAAGAAGCTTGAGTGGAGACTCTGGCTTTGGACATTGGTTGTCTTCCTGCTGGCCTTTTGATCTTCATTCCAGGCTTAATCTTTGTTGATCTGAACTCCTTCTTGAGCACTTTCTTCTTTGAACTGGCCTCATCCTCAACTGCGACATAATCTTCATCCTCAGACTCTGAGGTCTTCTTCTTCCTTGTCCTTGTGGCAGCCTTGGGCAAATTACTGGGAGTGCTTATGCTCCCCTCATCTGAGCTGCTAGAGGGACTAGTGCCCTCACTCATGTGAATCTGCTCTTCTGACCTATTCTGGCTGTCACTTTGGTCTGACATGCTGCACTCACCGATCGCTGACCACATGAATAGTTATAGATGAGGTAGAGTGGATGAGCATCACAAAATGCAGAGATTTTTGCAAAAGAATGATTCAAAAAACTTAGTTTTAGTTTTCCACAGAAAGCATTTCGGATCTACCGATTTTTAAACTCGGTGATACCAAAGCAGTTTTGGAACCTAAACTAGTGAACCCGGTCAGACCGAGTCACAGTTTGGTGGCACCGAGACTGCTAGGGTTTCACAAAGTTCTAAAATCGGTCACACTGATTTGTAATTCTCGGTCAAACCGAGACTTACTAGTGCAATGGCGTTAGCCAAATCGGTGGGACCGAGTTTGTCAACTCGGTGGGTCCGAGATGGTTTCGGCGGAAACCTAACCCTAAATTTTCGAATCACAACTATTCTAAGGATTGTTTTGACTGGATAGAAGTGTTTCAATCGTGGCAAGATGCATTATGAACACAATGTGCTGAGAATCAGACGAGGATAGCACTGTGATCGAGTTCATACCCTAGTTCGGTGGTGAACTCGCTACGGTGGCAACGGCGGAGGAGAATTCCGTTGACGGCGGTGGAGACCAGCGGCTGGAGGCGGTTGGCGACGAAGTCGACGATCCGTAGACCTAGTAGGCAGAGCGAGCTATGCGCGGGTGAGGAGTTTCGGAGAAAGTTTTCCAAAATTTGCCAGTGTGAATATATAGCCCGACACTATCGGTGTGACCGAGTTGAACAACTCGGTGGCACCGAGATGCATAACTGTTAACAGTTACAACAACTCGGTGTGACCGAAGTTAAAATCGGTTGCACCGAGATTGAAAACCTAGATCGACTTAGTGATCTCGGTATGACCGAAATGGAGGAATCGGTCGGACCGAAAATCACAAAGAAGTTTTGGAAGTTTAAGTCTATGACGAATCGAGGACTCGAGTGCTCCTCACACTGAGTGGTTCGAATCGACTTGATCAAATTTTGTGATGTAGCATGAATAGAGTTTGAGACGAGAAAAGCATAGATAGCTAGAGAAGGTTCTTAGGCATTCTTGTCCATCCACTTGGCCAAATAAAGAGAAGCCAAACAATCAAAACAACAAGTGGATGTCCTCGAATGAGTAAAATATGCAACCAACATGCTCACACAATAAAATGACAAATGAAGTATGTGTCAAAGCATGCACAACCAATTCTAGCATCTACCAAACAATTGGCGATGACTAGGTCATCCATATATGAGTATATTGACTTAGGAGTCAAATGAGAACATTTGATCATAGGTCATACTCATCGTTTAAGCTCAAGTGGGGTTACCACTTTTACATAAAGCATTTATGTGTTCACATCATTAGAGTTGCTTTGACTCAATTCTTAGAGTTAAGCTCCCCTAGATGTGAGATCCCCCCTTAGAGGGATAAACTAACCTTGGGTTTTGTCGATGATGACTTCATGTAGGTGTTGAAGATGTGGATGCTCAATGTTGATGTAGATCCTTTGGAGCAATCCTTTGGAGTGAGTTGCACTTTAAATACCTACATGGGTTAGTCCCACAAGGAACAAACAAGAATATCCATAGACATAGAGTGATGCACACACAAAATGATGTCCATGAAAACTTTAGGTTACCTTGTCCCTTGCCTTACCAACATGAGGGTTTTGTGACTCCTTGAACTAGTGCAAGATATGGAAGTTGATTGCACTTGTCTTTGCCATAATGATATGAGTGAAAATGTTGGCGGAGTCACCCTCAAGAACTCTCTAGTTCTTCTTCTTCGGGATCCACATCATCTTGATGGGAATCCTTTGTGTAGTAGTTGTGCTTGATGAAGTAGAACTTGACGTAGTCTTGGGAACCCACTTGACCAAGGCCTTAGGTGCTTCTTCAAATGCATCAATCTCCTCTTGAAGCTTGTCCTTGCCTTTGTTCTTGTGGTCTTGTGGTGATCCCACTTGAAGGAAGTAGGATCATACTTCTCTTGTTGAGGAACAAACTTCGTCTTGGGGTATTGATCTTCTTCCCACTCAACTCAATTGGCATTGAACTTTCGCTCATAACCAACACCTTGATTCTTCAGGTGCCTACCTTGCTTGCGTACAATTTCCTCAAATTGCTTACTCCCGGCAAGGCTCTTGTATACACCTTTGTCTATAATTCCCTTCAATAAGCTGTTTTCTTGATCAAGTGTAACTTGGCTAAGAGAATCATTAGTGGAATCAAGAGAGCTACTAGAGGCAACAATATTGGATTTAGCATTGTTGTTGTTACTACTAGAAGAAGAATCTTTCTTGTTCTTGTTGCTAGACTTGACTTTAGGCATGTAAGTAGATAAGAGTAAATGCTTGTCAATATAAGAAGAACTTTTCTTTCGGAGATCATCATCAATCGCTTTTAGGAACTCATGCTCTTGCTCAAGATTGAGCTTTTCAAAGCGTAACTTTTCATGAGCCCTTAAAAGTTCTCGATGATCTTCGAAGATAGTTTCATGAGCTAACTTAAGAGTGTTTAGTTCTTTTGTTAGACGCTCAATCTTCTCCTTATCATTGTAATTCGTTTCATCTTGATTAGCATGATTAATTGACGTTTCATCATAGTATTCATCACTAGAGTTGTCAATAAGTAAATCATCATCACCTAGCAAGTCATCTTCATCACTATTAAAATCAACATACTCGGGGTGTGTTACCTTAGGACCTTTGGCCATGAAGCATCTTCCAATTCCTTCATTTGGTGATTCAAATGTGTCGTAGGAGTTGGTTGACACAAGTGCTAAACCGGCAACACCTTCATCTTGAGTGTATTGAAGTCGGAGTGATAGCTTCTCTCGGTGTGATTGTCTGAGTCGAGCCGGATACCCATTCACCAACATGAGCTTGATGTCTTCGTTTTGTGTAGCTCTTTGATGACTTATCCTTCCTTTCCGAATCCTTGCTTCTCCATGAGGGTCTTCGTTCATAATGATCATCTCTACTCCTTCTCTCTCTTGGTGGTGATTCTTCTCTTCTACTTCTTCTCTTGGGAGAATCTTCTCTTCTTTTGTAGGGTGCCGTACACTCATTGGAATAGTGTCCGGTCTCCCACAATTGTAGCAATTGCGCTCTCGACTAGAAGATCTTTTGTCATTGTAGGACCTTGACTTGGAGCTTCTTTCTTTGCTTCTACTCTTGTAGAATTTGTTGAAGTTTTTCACCATTAAGCTCAATTCTTCATTGAAGGTTTGTTTCTCACTTGATGATGTGGGGGCTTCACATGAGGCTTTGTAAGCACCACTTGACTTGTTGTGAAGTTCCTCCTTATCCTTGAGTGACATCTCATGAGCAACAATTCTTCCAATGACTTCCGTTGGCTTGAGATCTTTGTAATTTGGCATCATTTGGATCAATGTGCACACGGTATCATATTTTCCATCCAATGCTCTTAGGATCTTCTTGATGATGAATCATCGGTCATTTCTTCACTTCCTAAGCTGGCAATCTCATTTGTGATAAGAGCAAGCCTAGAGTACATTTCAGCGACAACTTCACCATCCTTCATTTTGAACTTGTCAAGCTGACTTTGGAGCACATCCAACTTGGATTCCTTGACGGAGTCGGTACCTTCATGCATATCAATCAAAGTATCCCAAATTTCCTTTGCATTCTCAAGACAACTGATTTTCTTGAATTCTTCAGGGCAAAAGCCATTGAAGAGGATATCACAAGCTTGAGCGTTGTATTGCAACATATTCAACTCTTCCGCACTAGCTTCACGGTTCGGTTCTCTCCCATCAAAGAATTCACCTTGCAAACCAATACACACAATAGCCCAAACGGCAGGGTTATGTCCGAGAATATGCATTTTCATCTTATGCTTCCAACTAGCAAAATTAGTGCCATCAAAGTAAGGACCACTACGGTGATAATTTCCCTCGCTAGACGCCATACTCTCCTAGGTTGTGAAACCAAGGCTATGACCACCAAAAGCTATGGAATCAAAGCAAATGGAGACCAAGGCTCTGATACCTCTTGTAGGACCTTGAAGTATGTCTAGAGGGGGGTGATTAGACTACTTGACCAATTAAAAGCTATGCCTTTTCCCAATTTTAGACTTTGGCAGTTTTTAGCTATCTTTGAACAATTCAAGCAATCATCACGCAATTCAAGCAAGCATGCAAAGAGTATATAGGCGGCGGAAAATAAAGCATGCAACTTGCAAGAATGTAAAGGGAAGGGTTTGGAGGATTCAAACGCAATTGGAGACACGGATGTTTTTGTCGTGGTTCCGATAGGTGGTGCTATCGTACATCCACGTTGGTGTAGACTTCAACCCGCGTAGGGTAACGGTTGCGCGAGTTCACGGAGGGCTCCACCCACGAAGGGTCCATGAAGAAGCAACCTTGTCTATCCCACCATGGCCGTCGCCCACGAAGGACTTGCCTCACTAGCGGTAGATCTTCACGAAGTAGGCGATCTCCTTGCCCTTACAAACTCCTTGGTTCAACTCCACAATCTTGTCGGAGGCTCCCAAGTGACACCTAGCCAATCTACCCAAGTGACACCTAGCCAATCTAGGAGACACCACTCTGCAAGAAGTAACAAATGGTGTGTTGATGATGAACTCCTTGCTCTTGTGCTTCAAATGATAGTCTCCCCAACACTCAACTCTCTCTCACTGGATTTGGATGTGGTGGAAAGAAGATTTGAGTGGAAAGCAACTTGGGAAAGGTTAGAGATCAACATTCATATGGTTGGAATGGAATGTCTTGGCCTCAACACATGAGTAGGTGGTTCTCTCTCAAAACTGGTAAGTTGGAAGTGTAGGTTTGTTCTGATGGCTCTCTCCATGAATGAAGAGGAGGTGGAGGGGTATATATAGCCTCCACACAAAATCTAACCATTACACACAATTTACCAAACTCGGTGGGACCGAATCATAAAACTCGGTCAGACCAATTTAGTAAACCTAGTGACCGTTAGGGTTTTCGGTGGGACTGACATGCAACTCGGTAGGACCGATATGGTTAGGGTTAGGGCATAATGTAATCTCGGTGAGACCGATTACACAAACTCGGTGAGACCGATTTTGGTAATTAGCTAACCAGAGATTTGGTCAGGTAAACTTGGTGGGACCGATTCGCTCTTTTCGGTGAGACCGAAATGTTACGAAAGGGAAACAGAGAGTTTACATTGTAATCTCGGTAGGACCGATCGCTCACTTCGGTTAGACCGAAACGTTACGAAGGGAAACAGAGAGATTACAATCCCATCTCGGTGAGACCGAGATCCCTATCGGTGAGACCGATTTGCCTAGGGTTTGTTGCAGTGGCTATGACATTTGAACTCGGTGGCGCCGGATAGAAAGAATCGGTAGGGCCGAGTTTGACTTTAGGTTTAGGTCATATGTGGATGTGAGAAAGTAGTTGAGGCTTTTGGAGCATATCACTAAGCACATGAAGCAAGAGGCTCATTAAGCAACACCTCATCCCTCCTTGATAGTATTGGCTTTTCCTATAGACTCAATGTGATATTGGATCACTAAAATGTAAAATGTAGAGTCTTGAGCTTTTGAGCTTGAGCCAATCCTTTGTCCTTGATATTTTGAGTGATCCACTTTCATCATCCATGCCATGCCATTCATTGAGCTTTCCTGAAATATTTGTCTTGGAATAACATTAGCTCAATGAGCTATATGTTGTTATGAATTACCAAAACCACATAGGGATAGTTGCACTTTCAACCACCGATACAACTCTACGCACGCTTAATGTTCGCTTTACCTAGAACAAGTATGAAACTAGAAGTACTTTGTAGGTGTTGTTGGATAGGTGTGCAAGATAATAAAGAGCACGTAAATAAAAAGTAGTGGCTGTTTAGATAAAGAAGCAATAAAGTTAGTATAGCGAGTGTGGAAAAGTGGTGGTAGGAGTTGCGAAATTGTCCCTAAGCAATTGACTACTTTACTAGACCGATAGCAAGTTTTATGTGGGAGAGGCCACTGCTAGCATGTCATCCCTGACTTGGAATTCTATGCTCTTGTGATTGGAACTATTAGCAAGCATCCGCAACTACTAACGTTCATTAAGGTAAAACCCAACCATAGCATTAAGATATATTGGTCCCCCTTCAATCCCGTATGCATCAATTTCTATGCTAGGTTGAAGCTTCTATCACTCTTGCCCTCCAATACATAGTCCTAACAACATACAACTAACCCTATGGTGTGATCCACGTGCACGCTCATATGATGGGCACCAAAGGACAGCAACATAACCACAAGAAAATTAAACTAATCATAGCAATTCACCAATTACCGGTAGGACAACAAAGATCTACTCAGACATCATAGGATGGCAACAGATCATTGGATAATAATATGAAGCATAAAGCACCATGTTCAAGTCGAGGGTACATCGGATTGAGGGAGAGTGGACCGCTACAGATAGATGGGGGAAGGTGATGAAGATGTTGGTGAAGATGACGGAGGTGTTGGTGTAGATTGCGGTGACGATGATGGCCCCGGCGGCGTTCTGGCGCCACCGGGAGAGAGGGGGAGAGAGCCCCCCTTCTTCTTCCTTGACCTTCTCCCTAGGTGGGAGAAGGGTTCTCCCTCTGGTCCTTGGTCTCCATGGCATGGGAGGGGCGCGAGCCCCTCCGAGATTGGATTTGTCTCTCTGTCTCTCTCTGTTTCTGTGTTCCCGGATCTGGCCTTTCACCGTTTCTTATATTCCCGGAGATCCGTAACTCCGATTGGATTGAAATTTGAACACAATTTTATCCGGATATTAGCTTTCTTGCAGCGAAAGAAGGGCACCAACCGCCTTACGGGGTGTCCACGAGGGTCAGGGGCGCCCCCCTTCCTCATGGTCCCCTCGGGAATCGTCTCGTGTTGATTCCACTTTCCAAAATTCACATATATTCCAAAAACAATCTCAGCCAGTTTTACCCCATTTGGACTCCGTTTGATATGGATTTTCTGTGAAACAAAAAACATGCAACAAACAGGAACTGGCACTGGGCACTGATCAATATGTTAGTCCCAAAAATAGTATAAAACGTTGCCAAAATTATGTAAAAGTTGTAGAATATTGGCATGGAACAATCAAAAATTATTGATACAACGAAGACATATCATATTTCCGGACGGAAGGAGTACTTAGCAAGCATTTTACGGAAAGCACCATGAATAAAGTGTGAACCACCATCAGTCATTAAATATCTAGGGACTCCAAACCTTGGGAAAATAACTTCTTTAAGCATTTTAATAGTGGTGTTATGATCAACACTACTGGTTGGAATAGCTTCTACCCACTTAGTAACATAATCAACAGCAACCAAAATATGAGTATACCCATTAGAGGAAGGAAAAGGTCCCATGTAATCGAATCCCCAAACATCAAATGGTTCAACAACAAGTGAATAATTCATAGGCATTTCTTGACGCTTACCGATATTACCTATTCTTTGGCATTCATCACAAGATAAGATGAACTTACGGGCATCCTTGAAGAGAGTAGGCCAATAAAAATCAGATTGCAATACCTTGTGAGCAATTCTGTCTCCCGCATGATGTCCTCCATAAGCTTCGGAGTGACATTTCTGTAGGATTTATACCTGTTCATGCTCAGGTACACAACGTCTAATAATACCATCTACTCCTTCTTTATAAAGATGTGGGTCATCCCAAAAGTAATGTCTTAAATCATAGAAGAATTTTTTCTTTTATAGGTATGTGAAACTAGGTGGTAAATATTTAGCAACAATATAATTAGCATAGTCAGCATGCCAAGGAGTGCTATGAGAAACATTTATTGCAGCTAACTACTCATCAGGAAAGCTATCATTAATAGGTTGTGGGTCATCAAGAATATAGTCAAGCCTAGACAAGTTATCAGCCACGGATTCTCAGCTCCTTTTCTATTAGTGATATGGAAATCAAATTCTTGTAACAAGAGAACCCATCGAATAAGCCTAGGTTTGGCATCTTTCTTTTCCATAAGATACTTTATTGTAGCATGATCAGTGTGAACAATTACTTTTGAGTCTACAATATAGGATCTAAATTTATCACAAGCAAAAACACCACTAGAAATTCTTTTTCAGTAGTAGCATAATTTCGTTGAGCACTGTATAGAGTTTTACTTGCATAATGAATAACATTCAGTTTCTTATCAACTCTTTGTCCTAGAACAGCACCAACAACATAATCACTAGCATCACTCATAACTTTAAAAGGCAAGTTCTAATCAGGTGGTTGAACAATAGGTGCAGAAATTAAGGCTTTCTTGAGTGTTTCAAAGGCTTCTACACAATCATCATCAAAAATAAATGGAACATCCTTTTGTAAAAGATTTGTAAGAGGCCTAGAAATTTTTGAAAAGTCTTTTATAAATCTCCTATAGAAACTAGCATGACCAAGGAAACTATGAATACCTTTGATATCTTCGGGACATGGCATTTTCTCAATTGCATCAACCTTAGATTTGTCCACCTCAATACCTCTTTCAGAAATTTTATGGCCCAAAACTATACCTTTGTTAACCATGAAGTGGCACTTCTCCCAATTCAAGACAAGATTCATTTGCTCACATCTCTGCAAAAGTCGATAAAAATTGCTTAAACAATCATCAAAAGACTTCCCATAAACAGAAAAGTCATCCATGAAAACCGCAATAGTCTTTTCACAAAAGTCATAAAATATAGCAGTCATACATCTTTGAAAGGTAGCAGGTGCATTGCATAAACCAAAAGGCATACCTCTATAAGCATAAGTTCCAAAAGGACAAATAAAAGTGGTCTTTTCTTGATCAGTTTGAGAAACAGGTATTTGTGAAAAACCAGAATATCCATCAAGGAAGTAAAAATGTGTGTGCTTTGATAATCTTTCTAGCATTTGGTAAATGAAAGGCAAAGGGTAATGATCTTTTCTAGTTGCTTTGCTTAATACAATCAATTACCATTCTATAGCCTGTAAAAATTCTTTATGGAATAAGTTCATTATTATCATTAGGAACAATAGTAATACCTCCTTTCTTAGGGACACAATGAACAAGACTTGCCCATCTACTATCAGCTATAGGATAGATTATACCTGCTTCCAGATGTTTTAATATTTCCGTTATTAATTACCACTTCTTTCATCTTTGGATTTAACCGACGTTGGTGATCAACAATGGGTTTAGCATCAGGTTCCATATTAATCTTGTGCTGATATAGAGTGGGACTAATGCCCTTAAGATCATCAAGCATATATCCAATAGCAGCTCGGTGCTTCCTTAGAACTTTCAATAATCTTCCTTCTTCATGTTCTGAAAGGTTAGCACTAATAATAACATGATATATATTCTTATCATCAAGATAAGAATATTTCAAAGTATCTAGCAATTGTTTTAATTCAAACACAGGATAACCTTTAGGTGGAGGAGGAGCTCCTAGAGTTTCAATAGGCAAATTGTTTTTAAGTAGAGGACGTTGTTCCAAGAAAATCTTATCTATTTCATTTCTTTCATGCATATGTAAATCATTTTCATGGTCTAGTAGATATTGTTTAAAAGGATTAGTAGGAGAAATAGCAATAGAAGCAAGACCAATTATTTCATCCTTACTAGACAATTCTTTATTATGAGGTTTTCTGCTAAACTTTAAAAAATTAAACCCATGAGACTCATCACCAAAGCTAACACCGACAATTTGTTTCTCACAATCTATATTATATTAGCATTAACTGCGTTCAAGAAAGGTCTACCAAAGATAATGGGACAAAAGTCATCTTGTGGGGAACCAAAAACAAGAAAATCAGTAGGGTATTTTATTTTCCCACACAAGACTTCAACATCTCTAACAATCCCAAGTGGTGTGATGGTGTCTCTATTAGCAAGTTTGATAGTAACATCTATGTCTTCTATTTCAGCTGGTGCTAGTCATTTGTAATTTCTTGATATAAGGTAAAAGGAATATCACTCACGCTAGCACCTATGTCACATAAACCATGATAACAGTGATCTCCTATCTTAACCGAGACAACAAGCATGCCAACAAGAGGTCTATGTTTATCTTTTTCATCGGGTTTGTCAATTCTAGCAGCTTCATCACACAAGTAAATAACATGCCCATCAATATTATCAACCAAGAGATCCTTAACCATAAAACCACTAGGTTCTACCTTGATTTGTTTAGCTGGTTTAGGTGTTCTAATATAACTTTTATTGACCACAGTTGAAACTTTAGCATGCTCCTTCATCTTAATAGGGAAAGGTGGTTTTTCAACATAAGCAGTAGGAACAACTGGATCAGCATTATAAATAATAGTTTCATCTTTAGCTATTACCAGTTCTTTAATTTCTTCTTTAATAGGTGGGTGATATTTGAACCACTTCTCCATAGGGAGATCAACATGAGTAGCAAATGATTCAAAAAAGGAGGCTACTATCTCAGAGTCAAGTCCATATTTAGTGCTAAACTTTTGAAATGCATCGATATTCATAAAAGATTTAACACAACCATACTTAAGCTTAATACCCGATTCTTTACCTTCGTCGAGTTCCCAATCTTCAGAGTTGCATTTAATTCTTTCTAAGAGATCCCATCGGAATTCAATAGTATTCTTCATAAAAAAAGCCAGTACAAGAAGTATCAAGCATGGGTCGATCATTATGAGAAATCTGAGCATAAAAATTCTGAATAATAATTTCTCTTGAATATAACATTTACTTAAGCCTCCCCCAAGCTAGAGCGATACTTTCTCCTTCACGAGGCCAAAAATTATATATATAGTTCCAATCACGATGAAGTAGATGCATAGGATAATTTTTTTGGTGAAACTGCAATTTCAATCGGTAAACCTGCAAGGTTAAACAATCCACAAATTTCTTCCAAATATATCAAGTGCATATCAGGATGTTCGGTTCCATCTCCTGCATAAGGATTAGCTAGTAGTTGTTCTATCATACCCGAAGGAATTTCATATTCAATGTTTTCAGTAGGTGCAGTGGGTTGAGGGGTGACTAATTGTGGTTCCGGTCGAGGTGAAGATACCCTGAACAAACTCCTCAAAGGATTGTTCTCCATAGTAGCAAGTGACGATAAATTTCAGCACGTAGTAATAATTTTCCCTTACCAATTTCCACTTACCAATAGCGCTTCACTCCCCGGAAACGGTGCCATAAAAGAGACTTGATGACCCACAAGTATAGGGTATCAATTGTAGTCTTTTCAATAAGTAAGAGTGTCGAACCCAACGAGGAGCAGAAGGAAATGACAAGTGGTTTTCAACAAGGTAATGTCTGCAAGCGCTGAAATTGCAAGTAGCCAAGTAGTTTGATAGCAAGATAATTTGTAACGAGAAAGTAACGATAATAGTAAAAAAAAGTTGAGCAAGGTAGCCCAATCCTTTTGAGGCAAAGGACATGCCAAAATGGTCTCTTATAATAAGCAAAGCATTCTTGAGGGTGCACGGGAATTTCATCTAGTTACTTTCATCATGTTGGTATGATTCATGTTCGCTACTTTTATAATTTGATATGTGGTTGGACTGGTGCTGAGGTATTGTTCTTACTTGAACAAACCTCCTACTTATGATTAACCCTCTCGCAAGCATCCACAACCATGAGAAAAGTATTAAGAATAAATTCTAACCATAGCATTAAACTTTTGGATCCAATCGGTCCCTTACGGAATAGCGCATAAGCTAGGGTTTAAACTTCTATCACTCTCGCAACCCATCATCTAATAACTACTCCACAATGCATTCCCTTAGGCCCAAATATGGTGAAGTGTCATGTAGTCGACGTTCACATGACACCACTAAGGGAATCACAACATACATACTATCAAAATACCAAACACATATCAAGTTCACATGATTACTTGCAACATGATTTCTCCCATGACCTCAAGAACAAAAGTAACTACTCACAAGTGATAAACATGCTCGATATCAGAGGGGTATTAAATATCATAATGGACCTGAACATATAATCTTCCACCAAATAAACCATATAGTAATGAACTACAAGATGTAATCAACACTACTAGTCACCCACAAGTACCAATCTGAGGTTCCGGTAGAAAGATTGAACACAAGAGATGAACTTGGGTTTGAGAGGAGATGGTGCTGTTGAAGATGTTGATGAAGATTGCCCTCCCCAAGATGGGAGAGTTGTTGGTGATGATGATGATGATTTCCCCCTCCGGGAGGGAAGTCCCCCCCCCCCCCACGGTGGAATTGCTCCGCCGGAGGGCAAAAGTGCTCCTGCACAAGTGCTGCCATGAGACGGTGGCGCTCTGTCCCGAAAGTCCCCTCGTCTTTTTTCTAGGTCAAAATGACTTATATACCAGAAGATGGGAACCTGATGTGTGCTAGGCTGAGCACAACCAACCAGGGCGCGCCTGGGGGGCCAGGCGCGCCCTGGTGTCTTGTGCTCACCAGGTGGCCCTCTCCGGTACTTATTTGCTCCAGTATTTCTTATATATTCCACAAAAATTCCTCATGAAGTTTCAGCCCATTTGGAGTTCTGCAAAATAGGTGGCCTGACGTAACTTTTTCTGGTTCAGATTTCCAGCTGCCGGAATTCTCCCTCGTTGTGTGTACCTTGCATATTATGAGGGAAAAGGCATTCGAATTACTCCAAAAAGTATTATTATGGATAAAAACAATATAAATAACTATAGGAAAACATGATGCAAAATGGATGTATCAGTCACTTGGCGATGTGAACTATGAGTACTAATCACATGGCGATGTGAACTAGATTATTGACTCTAGAAAACTCTTTGGGTGTCAGTCACATGGTGATGTGAGCTATGAGTATTAATCACATGGCGATTTGAACTAGATTATTGACTCTAGTGCAAGTGGGAGACTGATGGAAATATGCCCTAGAGGCAATAATAAAATGGTTATTTTTATATTTCCTTAATCATGATAAAGGTTTATTATTCATGCTAGAATTGTATTGATTGGAAACTTAAGTACATGTGTGAATACATAAACAAATACCATGTCCCTAGTAAGCCTCTACTAGACTAGCTCGTTGATCAAAGATGGTTATGGTTTCCTGACCATAGACATGTGTTGTCCTTTGATAACGGGATCACATCATTAGGAGAATCATGTGATGGACAAGACCCATCTGTTAGCTTAGCATATTGATCGTTCAGTTTATTGCTATTGCTTTCTTCATGTCAAATACATATTCCTTCGACTATGAGATTATGCAACTCCCGGATACCGGAGGAATACCTTGTGTGCTATAAAATGTCACAACGTAACTGGGTGATCATAAAGATGCTCTACAGGTATCTCCGAAGATGTTTGTTGAGTTGGCATAGATCAAGATTAGGATTTGTCACTCCATATGACGGAGAGGTATCTCTGGGCCCTCTCGGTAATACAGCATCACAAGAAGCTTGCAAGCAAAGTGACTAAGGAATTAGTTACGGGATGATGTATTAGAGAACGATTAAAGAGACTTGCCGGTAACAAGATTGAACTTGGTATGAAGATACCGACGATCGAATCTCGGGTAAGTAACATACCGACTGTCAGGACACCGATCCTAAGTCACACCGATCTAGCATGTAACACATCATATCACTTTGCGGTCTCACGCACGGTATTCCCACGGGTGTCACCTTACCATGGCCCGGGCCCGTTTGCGCCTTTTGGCTCACGTATATGATAGTGTCGCTAGCATCCATATGACAAAGAACCCGGGCCGACATGGCTAGTCGTGAACCCAAAGCGGCGCTAACCCATGGGGACAGGCATACATGAATCACATCGAGCATGTCGGTCATCAACGTATAAATTCGGGCTGTAGCACTTTGGGCTATGAGGACTCCGGTATCCCGGGCTGTAGCAGGCTAGGTAGGACTCGAATAACACCGCGTGACATTTCCCGAAGGAACAGACATAAGGCAGTGAAACACATGCCGGCCGATCAAGTGTCCAAGCAGTAGTCTTTGGGCTAGCAGGACTCCGGTGAACCGGGCTATAGCGGACTACTATCGCTCAGAAGCACGAGACTACATTTCCCCATATGAGAGGCTGCCAAGGATAAACAACTAGTTTGTCGGATCCCACACATACCAAGCATTTCAAACATACACACAATATGCTTAATATGTGTAGATACAACATGGCATCACAACATAACTCTCTGACTCAAATATTTATTCATTAGGCCCCGAGGAGCGGATATTACAAACATGGGTCTCATGACCCAACACTCAAAACATACAAGTCAAAGCACAAGCGGAAGCTAAACATGTCTGAAAGTACGCATAACTATAAATGAAATAAGGCTGAGAAGCCTGACTATCTACCAGATCCTGCCGAGGGCACAAGATCGTAGCTGAGGTAACAAGCTAAACGTCGAAGTCCAAGCGGAACTACTAGCGAGACTGAAGTCTCTCTGCAAAACATAAAATAAGCAAACGTGAGTACAAACGTACTCAGCAAGACTTACATCAGAACTAGCTACATATGCATCATTATCAAAAGGGGTGGTGGAGTTTGACTGCAGCAAGCCAGCTTTGACTCGGTGGCTATCCTGAACTACATTGCAAGTAACTCTTTTGAGGTGGGCGCTACGAGTCCACATATTCACCATATCAATACACCACTATGGACCCGCTCCCGTCTCCCTACGAGAACGCCATCCATAGCACTCACGCTTATCTTGCGCATTTTAGAGTATCCACTTTCACTTGTCTATGAACTGGTATAGGCAACCCAGAAGTCCTTCTCCGTGGACACGGCTATTCGAATAGATCATATTAACCCTGCAGGGTGTACTTCTTCACACACGCTCTCACCACTTACCGCCGTTTACACGACATGTACTCGGCAACCTTCAGCGGAAGCCCAACGTGGGTGTCGGCCACGACCTACCTAAACACTCAAGTCCCTAGTCCAGGTTTATCGCCTATTCGGGTTCCATCCGCAGGAGTCCGCCGAGGTTTCCCATTCAGCCACTTACGATGTGTGCAGGGTTACCGAGACACCAACCGGGCGAATCGGTACACCGGGCCATGGTGCCTACCGCAACACAACCCACCCCTACGGTCAGCGTTGCGTGCGGCCCCGGATACTACAAACACCGAAACTACTTGCAACTCCTGGGTGAGGACAAGGGTGGTTAAGAAGCCGAGAGGGTCAATTAAGGATCCCAATGCGTGGTAGTAACTGTTTCATGGATCACAAACACGTAACTCAGTTCTGAGGACGGCTGCAATGAGACAACCCACCATGTACTCCTACATGGCCTCTCACCGCTACCTTTACCAAATCGTGTTCACACACTTAGCTCACACACGATGGGACATGTTCACACACCTCCGATTCATTCCCGACGAATCGGACCTGACTCAACTCTAAGCGATGGCAGGCATGACAACAAGCATGAATGAGTAGGCACAACATGGCTCAAGCAACTCCTACTCATGCTAGTGGGTTTCATCTAATTCTTGTGGAATGACAGTCATGCAGAGGATAAAGGGGTTCAACTACCGCAGCAAATAACACATGAGTCGTTGTTGTCCTAATGCAGTAAAATAGAGCAGGAGCAAGAGAGTGGGATTATATCGGAATGAACAAGGGGTTTTGCTTGCACAGCACTTCAAGATAATATAGTTCTTCATCGGTGTCATCGAACAATCGTCGGACGTCGTCTCTTGAGAGGGCAAACACCGCAATCGAGAAGGAACACAATCAATGCAATGCACAATCACATGAATGACATGTCATGTTAAGGTACTGAATTCACCTAATGCAAAATCTAGCCAAGTTAATTAAAGTGGAATTCAAACAAGGTTAAACTCCAACTCCAAATGCTAGTTCATAATTTACCCTAATCATGATTCATCCTATTCAGTGAGGTTAACTTGTTTAATCATGCATGAAAGTGCCATAAACAGATTCTTCATATTTTTCTCGATCATTTTCATATATAAATTATTTAATTTGGAGTTCTGATTAAAAGTTATGAATATTTGAAGTTTGGGGTATTTTCTGAAATTTCCTGAATTAAATTAAATCCAGAAAAGGGTATTACTGCGTCAGCCTGACGTCAGTGTGACGTCAGTGGTCAACGGGACATGGTCCGGGTCAAACCTGACGGTGGGTCCCGCGTGTCAGCATAATTAGCCTAACTAAAAATTAATTAAAACTAAACCTAAATAGTTAACAGGGCTGGGCCCCACCTGTCATTGACTCAGGAGAGTCAACCAGGGCCCACCCCTGGTCAAAGTCAAAGTCGGCTGCCGGCGTCTAGCCGCCGGCGAGCCAAGCCAGCGAGAGTGGTTTTGGCCACTCCGCGACCAAATAACCCGAGGGCATCTAGGAGGAGCCGAGGACGAGCCGAAGCTCTTGGTGGAGATGGCAGGTCGGGTGGCGGAATCGGCACCGGCGGCGTGTTTGGCGGCCGGAGCTCAGGCGAGCTCGAACGCGTCGCTAGGAAACCTGGCAGGAGGTGCGGAGAGGTGATGCGGGCTCCACAGGAACATGGTGGGTGCGGTGAAGCGCTTCGGTTGCGGCTATAGGTCACGGTGGACACGGCGGCGACATGGCGGCGCGAAGAGCTCTCGATTCTTGGTTGGCGCGGTTAGGGAAAGAAATCGGCATCGGGAGAGGAAGGTTGGTGCGAGGCTCACAGCGAAAAGACAGCGGGGCCTTCAGCGAGGTCGGGGGGCGGTCCGGAGCCGGCACGAATCGGCGACAGCGACAGCGGAGTCGAGGAGGAAAAGCGGCGAAGCGGCGCCTCGAGGCTTCTCGATCGCGTGTGACGGCGGGGAGGGCGAGGATGGAGTGGCGGAGCTTGTGGGCTAGTCGGGGAAGCGAGGGAGGGCTTGTGGCCGCGGTGGTGGCGAGCGGTGGCGACGAGCTCCGCTCGGTGGGAGAGGGAGGGAGCCAGAGAAGGGGACGAGGCTGCGGTGAGGGAGAGAGAGGTCAGGGGGGGTGCATGGCGACGCATGGAGGCATCCAGGGGGAGGAGGATGCAGCCAGGCAGGGAGGAGGTGGCCGGCGTGTGGCCACGCCAGCGGGCACGCGCCCCCCCTCTCTTGGCCTTGAGGAGGAAGGCGATAGGGAGCCAGGCGGTGGTGGGCTGGGCCGCTGGAGCTGGGCCGGTTGGTGGGCTCCAGGTAAGTCCAGGTAAGTTTCTCTCTCTTTCTCTTTATTTCTGTTTTCTATTATTCTGAAAACTCTGCGGCTTTATTAAAAATATCCAGGCACTTTTAAAAATCACCAAACTGTGCATGCCCAATGTATAGGATATATCTAACATGGAACATTTCAGTTTAGGAGTATTTGGACATTTAAAATATTTTATAGAATTTAAATGTCCAAATTCAAATACTTATGATTTAATTCAAAGATCCAAATGTCATGGAAAAATGTGCAACATCTCTAAGTTATCTTGTTTCCAGCATTTTTCCAAAAATGGTGAACATTTTTTAAGGCCATTTGGGTTACTGAAGATATTTTGAGTTGAACCTATTTGCATTATTTTGGTGCTAGGGGTTTAGGCAATCCCCATTTCCATTTTCTTAGAAATTTAAACATGATGCATGGATGCAATGCCACTAGCTACAAGCAAGCACTAGGGCTGTGACAACTCACCCCCACTAAACAAGAATCTCGCCCCGAGATTCAAGACGTGAGGTAAGAGGAAAAGGGAAGTCACAGAACTATCACAATCTTCATGATCCAGTTGCCCTCCTCGAAGATGTTGATTCATTCCATCATCTTGGTCTTGACGTATTTGCTTTCGAGATCTTCACTCGACACAACAACTGAAAGAGGGGGGGAAAACCCTACATGATTTAATCTTCTTGAAGATCGAGCAACTCAAGATCAGTTCATGGAGAGACGTAAGAACAACTTTTGAGTTGAGACACCAAACACACATTAGGAATGATGGAGAAGCAATGGATGACGAAGGTTCAAATTGGTAGGCAACCATTCCACGCTTAAGTAAAATGGTGCATGTTTCAAAGTAACAAGGAGATGATTGCCATGATTCCGTAGCAGGACACCTTAGGAAAGGTGGCGCAAAGAGCTATTCCCTTAAGTGGCAAAAAGAATTACTTTTGATCCATAGATCATTGGAACTCTTTATACCAGCCTAAGGCAATCACAAACGATGGTTTGGTGGAGTGCAAAGGAGTGACATACCCAGACTAGAATGGATGATGTGGACTACCTTGTTGAAGACAACGCAATGGATGAATTTTTGCTTATCGCCGGAAATGGGTGGGACCCATGGTAAGTCCACTTTTGAAGATAATATTGGACAGCAACTACCGAGAAAGGCAGCCCATGGGGAGTTGGCACAATAGAGTGCAAGCTGGGAACAAAATGCAAATGCTGGGAATGTTCCAACCATCATATATGCCTGAGATTCAGATCTGGTTGGTGTTAGGATATTCCAGACTCATCGAGTCTAGAAAGAAAAATGAAAGTTTGCAACACAAATCGACGAGAAGATGTTGCGAGATTCTCGGGAATGAACTACGATAGCAAGCTCCAAAACATGAGCTGGTTCTGCTACAAACCCGTGAGCACGATGTCCCGGACAATCAAGCCCACGTAGTAGTCTTATATTGAAACACTACCGAGTTCAGGTGGGGAGCCATCGTCGAGGATATCGAAGTCCTTGTATAGGTCATATGATTAGCTCTTATGAATAAACTTCTTGTCCCTGAACAAATCAGCCAGTGGCTTGGTGTGCTAGGAATACATATAGGATGAAGGTTGCAAGTCTCCAGACTACAGAATACTTCGCACGTGTGCATGACTGATTTGGGATGATCCCAAAGGAAACAAAACAATCTTCCTCGAATTCATGGCGGCAACTTACATCAGATGCACATGAATTAGAGGAAGTCATTACTTTCATCCAAACATAAGCTTCATGAACGGAACACGAAGGCATTGCTTATAAAGTTTCCAACACTAGGTTGATGTTCAACATGACTCATGGGGGAGACAAAATGCTGCTGATGGGCTCAACAACAACTCATCGGGATTCCCATATCCTTTGGACTTCCACCATCATGTGAACACGGTGATAGCAATCGTCGGACCAAAAGAGGTAATGGGGTATGCTCGAGGGATCAACCACGAGTAAGACAACATTACGAACATCGATGGTTCTGATTTGACTTAATAATATCCCATACTCAAGTCAAAGGATTGATAAGACAATAGGTCCAGCAACTGATCACAGAGACCAATCGATGAAGATATCATCTTTCTTCAACACACACTACACGAGAATATCCCTTTGGAACGAACTAAGTCAGACAAGCTTTTATCCTCCAACTCTCCAAGTTGTTGTTTGGCTTAACCAACTAGCTCGGGGTATCCAACACAGATTCTTGGAGAAAGGGTGGTTCACAAGAAACCAACTTGATCACGAGCTCAACATAACGGTCGAGGGAACAACACGGTAATACTTCCGAGAAGATATTAGGAAAATCACAAACCACCGATATGTTACTAAGCTCGAGAACAACCTTGCTTTTCAGGGCAAGATGATATGATCAAATAAGCAAGGGATTGAATAATCCTAACTCATTGATCGAAGGGTGCACCAGAAATAAGGACTAGGTAGCATGATCAATCTTAGGATGATGATTTAATAACCAACACGCTAAGAATGAAAATATTGTCCATTAACTACCAAGCAACGAGGTTGCTAGGAGTATCGATTTCACACATCACAATTCACTTGTCGGCATTCCGGTTGCATCAACATGGAACCGAGGAATGAACAATGATGGCGAGAAGTATCACTACGACAAGAATTCATAAGAGAAGGTGCAATTCTCATGATGTTCCTGACATAAGGATGGTAACACTCCAAGGTGGAGCAGAATTCAAGCTGGATTGACATTTTGATCGGCGGGATACAACTACCTTGACCCAATCCTAGATATGGATGAGGTACTGGAGTTTGTTTCTCTTAGTCATTCCAGAATAGAATGGCTTGACGGACCACAAGGATAATAGGCATCGATAAACGAATGCACACATACTCTTGGTTATCAATTGATGGAGGAGGGTCGGAATACAACTAAAGAGAGCAACTCAAGGAACATATAATTTTTCGGGTTGTGGAGGCATGGATTAGTATATCGAGCGAAGCTCAACATTTCTCCCGGATAACCCATGCAGAGAAGGTAAGACCGGCAGAGTCACAATTATGAATGGAGAACTCCTCAAGAGTACTCTGATTGTGATCTTTTAATTCAAAGAATTTCTGCCTTAAGCAGTTCATGATATTTGGAAGAAGGAAATACCACGGACCTCGAGGACTATCACAAAGTTACTAATATCCTAAAGGAACTAGCAAATACTAACAACGTGAAGTAGGATGAATCTCGGGTTCAAGAACCCAGGAATAGAATACCTACTAACTAATAACATCACGAGATGCTTTCAAGAACAATGGCCAGAATCATCACACTGGGGATACAAAAGCATTGCTAAATTGCTAGATGACTTCCTAAACACCTAGGGTCATAATAATAGTTCCAACATATATGTCAAGGCAATAAATTACCTCAACGCTTGCGGTTAGTGTGCTTATTCTCGACCAAAAGGACATCGGAAGCGGAAGGAAAGGATTTGCAAATGCATCGGACTATTTAGGGACACAGGATGACTCGAGACAAAGCATAACGGCTGTAAATGCTCAAAATGATTTGAGACATCCTGCAAAAATGGTGGTATAACCACTCAACATCACAATACCAAGGTTCCGAGATCAACAATTATCATACGTAAATAGTAGGAACTGAGCGAGGCTTAAAACCAACAATCTCAAAGGTCTATGGATTAGTAACACGTCATCACGATAGATAGATGAGAAGCCTAGTTCTTAAACCCGTAGAAGAGAAGAAGATGACTTTCGGATCGAGAAGGCCATGGGGTATAAGGAGTAAAAAGAGTCTTACGTTCCTTCCACAATCAATTCCCTTACATAACTAAAGCATTTCTAGACACAACCCGACCGGTTTGGCTTGGTAATCCCTCTGAGCGATCGAGCTCGATACCAATGCTTTGTCGGGACCCGATCCTAAGTCACACCGATCTAGCATGTAACACATCATATCACTTTGCGGTCTCACGACGGTATTCCCAGGTGTCACCTTACCATGGCCGGGACCGTTTTGCGCCTTTGGCTCACGTATATGATAGTGTCGCTAGCATCCATATGACAAAGAACCCGGGCCGACATGGCTAGTCGTGAACCCAAAGCGGCGCTAACCCATGGGGACAGGCATACATGAATCACATCGAGCATGTCGGTCATCAACGTATAAATTCGGGCTGTAACCTTTGGGCTATGAGGACTCCGGTATCCCGGGCATGTAGCGAGCTAAGCGGGACTCGAATAACACCGCGTGACATTTCCCGAAGGGATGTACATAAGGAACGAAGTGAAACACATGCCGGCCAGTCAAGTGTCCAAGCGGTAGTGCTTTGGGCTAGCAGGACTCGATGAACCGGTCAGAAGCGGACTACTATCGCTAAGAAGCACGAGACTACATTTCCCCATATGAGAGGCTGCCAAGGATAAACAACTAGTTTGTCGGATCCCACACATACCAAGCATTTCAAACATACACACAATATGCTTAATATGTGTAGATACAACATGGCATCACAACATAACTCTACGACTCAAATATTTATTCATTAGGCTCCGAGGAGCGGGATATTACAAACATGGGTCTCATGACCCAACACTCAGAGCATACAAGTCAAAGCACAAGCGGAAGCTAAACATGTCTGAGTACAGACAACTATAAATGAAATAAGGCTGAGAAGCCTGACTATCTACCAGATCCTGCCGAGGCACAAGATCGTAGCTGAGGTAACAAGCTAAACGTCGAAGTCCAAGCGGAACTACTAGCGAGACTGACGTCTCTCTGCAAAACATAAAATAAGCAAACGTGAGTACAAACGTACTCAAGAAGACTTACATCGAACTAGCTACATATGCATCATTATCAAAAGGGGTGGTGGAGTTTGACTGCAGCAAGCCAGCTTTGACTCGGTGGCTATCCTGAACTACATTTGCAAGTAACTCTTTTGAGGTGGCGCTACGAGTCCACATATTCACCATATCAATACACCACTATGGACCCGCTCCCGTCTCCCCTACGAGAACGCCATCCATAGCACTCACGCTTATCTTGCGCATTTTAGAGTATCCACTTTCACTTGTCTATGAACTGGTATAGGCAACCCAGAAGTCCTTCTCCGTGGACACGGCTATTGAATAGATCATATTAACCTGCGGTGTACTTCTTCACACACGCTCTCACCACTTACCGCCGTTTACACGACATGTACTCGGCAACCTTCAAGCGGAAGCCCAACGTGGGTGTCGGCCACGACCTACCTAAACACTCAAGTCCCTAGTCCGGGTTTATCGCCTATTCGGGTTCCATCCGCATGAGAGTCCGGCCGAGGTTTCCCATACAGCCCCGAACGATGTGTGCGGGGTTCCCGAGACACCAAACGGGCGAATCGGTACACCGGGCCACGGTGCCTACCGCAACACAACCCACCCCTACGGTCAGCGTTGCGTGCGGCCCCCAGCATACTACAAACACCAGAAACTACTTGCAACTCCTGGACTGAGGACAAGGGTGGTTAAGAAGCCGAGAGGGTCAATTAAGGATCCCAATGCGTGGTAGTAACTGTTTCATGGATCACAAACCACAGAACTCAGGTTCTGAGGGCGGCTGCAATGAGACAACCCACCATGTACTCCTACATGGCCTCTCACCGCTACCTTTACCAAATCGTGTTCACACACTTAGCTCACACACGATGGGACATGTTCACACACCTCCGATTCATTCCCGTGAATCAGACCTGACTCAACTCTAAGCGATGGCAGGCATGACAACAAGCATGAATGAGTAGGCACAACATGGCTCAAGCAACTCCTACTCATGCTAGTGGGTTTCATCTAATTCTTGTGGAATGACGAGGTCATCACGAGAGGATAAAGGGGTTCAACTACCGCAGCAAATAACACATGAGTCGTTGTTGTCCTAAAGCAGTAAAATAGAGCAGGAGCAATTGAGTGGGATTATATCGGAATGAACAAGGGGTTTTGCTTGCACAGCACTTCGAAGATAATATAGTTCTTCATCGGTGTCATCGAACAATCGTCGGAACGTCGTCTCTCTTGAGAGGGGCAAACACCGGCAACTGAGAAGGAACACAATCAATGCAATGCACAATCACATGAATGACATGTCATGTTAAGGTACTGAATTCACCTAATGCAAAATCTAGCCAAGTTAATTAAAGTGGAATTCAAACAAGGTTAAACTCCAACTCCAAATGCTAGTTCATAATTTACCCTAATCATGATTCATCCTATTCAGTGAGGTTAACTTGTTTAATCATGCATGAAAGTGCCATAAACAGATTCTTCATATTTTTCTGATCATTTTCATATATAAATTATTTAATTTGGAGATTCTGATTAAAAGTTATGAATATTTGAAGTTTGGGGTATTTTCGGAAATTTCCTGAATTAAATTAAATCCGAAAAAGGGTATTCTTTGCGTCGGCTGACGTCGGTGTGGCGTCGATGGTCAACGGGACATGGTCGGGTCAAACTGACGGTGGGTCCCGTGTCGACATAATTAGCCTAACTAAAATTAATTAAAACTAAACCTAAATAGCTATGAGGCTGGGCCCCACTGTCATTGACTCGGGAGAGTCAACCAGGCCCACCCGTCAAAGTCAAAGTCGGCTGCCGGCGTCTAGTCACGGGCGAGCCCGGACGTGGCGGCGAGAGTGGTTTTGGCCACTCCGGCGACCAAATGGCCCGCGGAGGGCATCTAGGAGGAGCTGGGGAGGAGCCGAAGCTCTTGGTGGAGTTAGCCGGGGTCGGGGTGGCCGGAATCGGCACCGGCGACGTGTTTGGCGGCGGCCGGATCTCGGGCGAGTTCGGGCACGTCGCTAGGAGGCACGGAAGGAGGTGCGGAGGTCTTGCGGGCTCCACAGGAACATGGTGGAGTGCGGTGAAGCGCTTCGGTTGCGGCTATAGGTCACGGTGGCCAGCGGCGACATGGCCGTGGCGAAGAGCTCTCGGTTCTTGGCGGTTGGCAGTTAGGGAAAAAAATCGGCATCGGGAGAGGAAGGTTGGTGCGGGGCTCACTGGCGAAAGACGATGGGGCGCTTGGCGAGGTCGGGGGCGGTCGAGCCGGCGAATCGGGCGGCGACAGCCGGGTCGAGGAGGAAAAGCGGCGGGCGCCGCCTCGGGGCTTCTCCGGTCGCGTGTGACGGTGGGGAGGGCGAGGATGGAGTGGCAGAGCTTGTGGGCTAGTCGGGGAAGCGAGGGAGGGCCTGTGGCCGCGGTGGTGGCGAACGGCGGCGACGAGCTCCGCTCGGTGGGAGAGGGAGGGAGCCAGAGGAGGGGACGAGGCCGTGGTGAGGGAGAGAGAGGTCAAGGGGGGGTGCGTGGCGACGCATGGAGGCGTCCAGGGGGAGGAGGAGGCAGCCAGGCAGGGAGGAGGTGGCGGCGTGTGGCCACGCAGCAGGCCGGGCACGCCCCGCCTCTTGGCCGCGAGGAGGAAGGCTGACAGGAGCCAGCGGTGGTGGGGCTGGGCAGCTGGAGGCTGGGCGGTTGGTGGGCGCCAGGTAAGTCCAAGTAAGTTTCTCTCTCTTTCTCTTTATTTCTGTTTTCTATTATTCTGAAAACTCTGCGGCTTTATTAAAAATATCCAGGCACTTTTAAAAATCACCAAACTGTGCATGCCCAATGTATAGGATATATCTAACATGGAACATTTCAGTTTAGGAGTATTTGGACATTTAAAATATTTTATAGAATTTAAATGTCCAAATTCAAATACTTATGATTTAATTCAAAGATCCAAATGTCATGGAAAAATGTGCAACATCTCTGGTTACTGTTTCCAGCATTTTTCCAAAAATGGTGAACATTTTTGAAGGCCATTTGGGTTACTGAAGATATTTTGAGTTGAACCTATTTGCATTATTTTGGTGCTAGGGGTTTAGGCAATCCCCATTTCCATTTTCTTAGAAATTTAAACATGATGCATGGATGCAATGCCACTAGCTACAAGCAAGCTCTAGGGCTGTGACACCGACGGACAAAGGGAATTACGTATGTTGTCATAACGGTTCGACTGATAAAGATCTTTGTAGAATATGTAGGAACCATTATGGGCATCCAGGTTCCGCTGTTGGTTATTGACCGGAGAAGTGTCTCGGTCATGTCTACATCATTCTCGAACCCGTAGGGTCCGCACGGTTAATGTTCATTAATGATATAATATTATATGAGTTATGTATGTTGGTGACCGAATGTTGTTCGGAGTCCTGGATGAGATCACGGACATGATGAGGAGCTCCGGAATGGTCCGGAGGTAAAGATTGATATATAGGATGATATGGTTAGGCGAAGGGGTAAGGCCCATAGGGCGTTAGGTTGGTGCAGAAGGATATTTTGCAGAGCTCAGGGTCCAAACGCTGGAGACCCTAGCGTCTGGCCCTGGGCCAGATGCTGAGGCCCATGGCGTCTGCGCCAGACGCCAAGGACTGTGGCATTTGGTCCTGAAAGTCCGAGAAGGACTCTTCCTTGGGGGAAAAACCGACTTTGAGGAGGCTCTTTCTCCAAGTTTTGACCCCAGGGCTCAACATATAAATAGAGGGGCAGGGCTAGCTCCCGGGACACATCAAGATACTCCAAGCTGTGTGCCGACAACCCGGACCCTCTAGTTTATCCTCCCTCATAGTTTCCATTGTGCTTGGCGAAGCCCTGTGGAGATTGTTCTTCACCAACACCATCACCACGCCGTCGTGCTACCGAAACTCATCTACTACTTTGCCCCTCTTACTAGATCATGAAGGCAAGGACGTCGTTGAGCTGAACGTGTGCTGAACACGGAGGTGCCGTACGTTTGGTACTTGATCGGGATGGATCATGAAGGTGTACGACTACATCAACCGCGTTGATAAATGCTTCTGCGTAGCGATCTTCAAGGGTATGAAGATGCTCTCCTCCTCTCGTAGTTATGCATCTCCATAGATAGATCTTGCATGTGCGTAGAATTTTTTTGTTTTCCATGCAACGTTTCCCAACAGTGGTACACGGATACACTCTCCCCCTCTCGTTGCTATGCATCTCCTAGATAGATCTTGTGTGAGCGTATGAATTTATTTGAAATTGCATGCTACATTTCCCAATGGTGGCATCCGAGCCAGGACTATGCGTAGATGATATGCACGATTGGAACACAAAGAGTTGTGGGCGGTGATAGTCAAATTGCCTACCACCAACGTCTTATTTTGATTCGGCGGTATTGTGGGATGAAGCGGCCCGGACCAAACTTACATGTCCATGCACATGAGACCGGTTCCACCGATAGACATGCAACTAGTTTTGCATAAAGGTGGCTGGCGGGTGTCTGTTTCTCCTACTTTAGTTGAATCGAATTTGACTATGGCCGGTCCTTCAAGAAGGTTAAAACAGAAACTTGATAAATCACCGTTGTGGTTTTTGCCATAGGTAAGAACAGTTCTTGCTAGAAGCCCGTAGCAGCCACGTAAAACTTGCAACGAAAAAGTAGAGGATGTCTAACTTGTTTTTGCAAGGTATGTTGTGATGTGATATGGTCAAGAAATGATGTGATATATGTTGATGTATGATATGATCATGTTTTGTAATATCGACAACCCTCTGTAGTATTCATCAGGTCCGGTAGGAAAGTGGTTGGGCTGCGGCACTCGAGCGTCCCAAGGCTGGGCCTCGTTCTTCGCCGCGGCCAACTTATTCTTGTAAGCAATTATATCCGGCATCATGATGGTGTATCCGTTCCTGGCATGAGAGTCAAACAATGTGGGTGCATGCAATGAACTAATATCACGAGTATCCTCACTAAACACAAAGTTATAACGAATGTGGTGAGGAGGCTCAGGGCTATCAATGAAGTGGTGATCTATCATAGACTGGTGGTCTAAGTAAACCCTCGGCAACAGAAAATCATTATGACGTGTATCAACATGGACGCGTCTCTCCAAGCGATTAGTATAAATACCGCCATGAATTTGGCACCTAGTTCTATTAGTATGCAAGCGGCATGCAATGGTAGCTCCCAAACTATAAGTGTTATCACTGTGAAGGGCACGACATAAAATGGCATGGTCGGGGGCACTGAGCGTACCACCTTCCTCCCTAGCAGTCAAACATTTCCCTATGAATAAACCAAAGTAATTCACAGTAGGAAAATGCAAGCCAGTAACTCCGGCTCTCGACACACCCCTATTTGCTCCCACCACTACAAAAAAATTACACTTCCGTGATGATACGTGTTTGTCACAGTACGTCGTGTTTTTTGTCATGCATGTACATCCATGACGATTTTATGATAGAATCAAGATAGTCATACATGTGCTGTCGTAGAAGTGTTCCATGACATTACCAAAATTATCATCACAGAAGTGTCCCCTTCCATGACGATAAATCGCGCGTCACAGAAGTGCTTTCGTCAAGGGTGACCGACACGTGGCATACACCGTAACGGAATGCCGTTAAGCTATCGATGTCGGATTTCTGGTTCCGGCAGACCCTCTAGGTTCGAACTCTAGGGTGCACGCGGGGATCTCACCCCCAACCTACCTACACCTCATCGCCTCGCAAGGATCTAAACTACACAAAGAACAACACAAGGTACACAAGGTTTATACTGGTTCGGGCCACCATTGTGGTGTAATACCCTACTCTAGTGTGTGGTGTGGTGGATTGCCTCCGGGGCTGATGATGAACAATACAAGGAAGAACAACCTCGCGAGGTGCATTTCTTGGCGGTGCGATGAACTGCTAGGGGAGTTCAACTTCTCTCTCTCTCTTTCTTACTCTCTTTACGATACGATCCGGCCCTCTCTACCCTTTGGGTGGCTAGTCCTATTTATAGGCGGAGGCCACAGGCCTCTTCCCAAATATTGAGCGGGAAGGCGCCAACAATTGGCCATTTTGAAGGGAACATCTAGTACACTTGTCCCGACTAAAGTTGGTCCGCTGCCAAAGGCTCGGCGATTCTGCCCGGCTTGGGCTCCACGATGACCTCCTTCCTGCCGTTCAGCTGGTCTTGGTCTTATTGCACCGAAATAATTGCCTTTGCTTGATGCTCTCGCCTGCGCTTGCCTCCTTTGCACCAAAGAGGAAATGAGGACACTGCGCGGGCTGGCGCCTGCCTGGCGCCCTTGGTCGTCATGGCTTGCGTCATGGGCACCTCGTGAGGTACCCTGCCTTGATCTCTCCGCCTCCTCGCGAGCCAGCCTGACGAGGCCGTGCCTGAGGAAGCTTCCCATCGTCCGCCCTGCGAGGCTTGGCCCCTCGCGAGGGTCTTGAGCTCGTGCTGATGAAGATGGGCCGTATTGGGCCACCCCTTGAGCCACGCCGCATGCCGTAGGCAGGCAAGTCTGGGTACCCCGTTCCCGAGCATGACAGTAGCCCCCGGCCCCAAGGCGCGCCTGGACTTGTCTTAGCAGAGAAGCGAAGGGGAAAGTGCGAAGCGCCGCGGGCCCTAACAGCCTGCGGCATTGGGTGCCGTGTGGCGGTTGATTGGACATGGGCGTCCCTGCTTCCCCGCGACGCCTTGGCAACTGCACGAATTGACAAGTCCGTGCATGCAAAGCGGGTCATGATTACCTGTGATCGTGGAGGTCGACGGTTGGCCTTCTCCGGCTATAAGTACAGAACGGCGCGTGCCCTTCGAGTCCATCTCTTCTTGCTTCTCCTTCTTCTCCACATTGCGGCAATGGCTCCGATCCGCCGGTTCTCCGCAAAAGAGAAAGGAAAGGCCCCCCGAGAGGGTCCCGATCCGCTTCCGCCGAAGAAACGGCTAGCCCTCTGCCGCCGAGATGAGGGCGCCCGGCGAAGGTGTCGAGGCCCTGCACGAGCGGCCACGGCCAGGTTCCTGCTGCCCTTGTACGCCCGCATTGAGGGCCACTGAAGGAGTTGACGCCGGCGCCATGGGCCACGCCGCCGCCGGGCGCCGGGTCATGGCGGTGCGCGTTGTTCCTCCTGGAGTCCATGCCGAGGAATCCTCCCGAGAGTTTGTGCTCCACGCTGCCATGCCTCCTCAGTCTTGGATTTGCCTTCCTCCCTCCTTCACCTTCGTGATTCCGCAGAGGGGATCTCTGGAGCTCTCGTTGCAGCACGCCGGCTGCAGCACCCTTGCGACCGGAGCGGAGGTTGCGTTCATCGCTCCGGGCAAGGTCTTCATGACTCGAGGCTGGGGCGAGATCGCCCGGGTCTGCAGGACGAGGGGCGCCCTCGTGATCCGCCTGGAGTACGACAACACTTCTGTGATGTTCTTCAAGGTCTTCGACGCGGAAGGACGCCGGCTGGAGTGCTGCCCTGAGGGAGGTGGTCGGGGCCCTGCCGCGGCGAGGACTAGGCTCGCCGACCGCTCCCCCAGCAGCTCCTCAGGAGGCGGAGGCGTCGGAGGATCCAGCGACTCCGCCGAGCTCTTCGCGACTCCGGAGGCAGCGGCGACAGCCTCTGAGCCCCGAGCTTGCGTCGCTCTCGGAGCAGGGCGGGCTCGTCAAGCCGCCGCCGCCACTGATTTGGATGGGGTTGGCGC
This sequence comes from Aegilops bicornis, assembly GCA_021605145.1. NCBI lineage: Eukaryota > Viridiplantae > Streptophyta > Magnoliopsida > Poales > Poaceae > Aegilops > Aegilops bicornis. Next base: position 149,283,209 of record CM038674.1, on the reverse strand, counting down.
CGGTGCCTGACGGCCCACTGATGATGATGGCGTCTTTTGCAGAGGCGCGTGTAGTTAGCGTTCTTTAGGATCTGCTCCCTTTGTTCCCTGCGAGGAATCGAAAAACGCGCCCCCTGGGGGCTTATAAGGTGCCTGTGGTTCTGTTTGTTAATATGATCCTTGTCGTGAAGTGGTGCGAGATGCTCATCCCATCTTAGCTTAGTTCCTCCTTTCGAAACTCGCGAGGGCTTGATGCTCTGCGCCGGCAGGTCCCGGTCCCAAGGCAGGCTTCAGCGGTCGCTGGTATGCCAGGTCGTGATGCCGTGGTCAAGGCCAGGAGGTGAGCGACCCGGGGTCCAGTAAGAGCCCCTGAGTTGCGATGCTCAGGAGGTCCCCTTTAGCGCTCAAGCAGCCATCGTTCGGTGAGAAAGGAGCCCGACGTTGCTAACACGGGATTGCTTTAGGTGCGAGGTCGGTGCTGCGATAGCTAGTATTTCTGGAGGATGACTTATCTAGGGAGTCAGGAACCGCTTCTTGGTGCGGTGTTAGGTCCGTGCATGGGCAGATGAGGAGTTGCCTGGCGAGGTCCCTGTGTGCCTCTTCCCTCTCGCCTTTACCCCCCTTTCCGCTCTACGTCCTCGGGTCCCGGCCCTCGGGCAAGCTCAGCCGTCGCTCGTATGCCAGGTCGCGATGCCGTGGACAAGGCCAGAGGGTGAGGGCTGGAGAGCCAGTAGGAGCCCATGAGTCGCGATGCTCAGGTACCCCCCCCCCCCCTTTATCGTGCAAGGTGACACTCCAAAAATTTTCCTTTGGTTTTCTTCAAAACTTTGTTGGATTTGAAGGAGGTCACCAAAATCCTTCCAAAAATATCTATCAAAAGTTTTTCCCTCTGGCAAATATTTCACTTTTGCATCTCCTTCAACTCTGGTGTTTGGTTTTTAATTTTTTTTCTCTGATTGCTCTCTTCTCAAGGATTCAAGAAAAATCTTTGAAGTTTATTTTTCTTTCAAAAAGAAACTCTAGGAGTTTTTCATTCTCTCCCATATTTGAAATCATTCATGATTTGGCCATACACCACATGGTAAAATCTTTCCAAATATATCTCCTTCCACCTTGGGCAATCCAAACATTCTGTCTCTACTAGTTCAACCCTCTTTTGAATTTTTATTTCAATTAATTCTCTCCCAAATCTTTTCTGTCTATTATTTTGAGCCTAGGTAATTTGCAAAGCAAGTACCTTAATGCATTTGAATTTTGACCTCAAACCAACTCCCTTGGATAGTCCTTGGTACCCACAACCTAGAACTATCAAGATCCACTCCTCTTCTGTTCAAAAATTTCAAATTATAGTCTCTGCAAGTTTGGACCAGATTTGCCAAATTTGGTGAAATTCATATCTACATTACTCCAAAAATTCCACAAATATTCAGGCAGCCTCTAGATGCAATGAGAGGCCCTCCACCAAAAACCAGCTCAAGGAAAAATCCCTACATGCCTAGATCATTACATCGAACACCTTGCATGCACTTTGTTTACATTCATTTTCGATTAAGTTCAGAGTTTGGCGTTGATCTTCGTCGATAAATTCAGTCACATGATCACGATTGCACTTGGCACGTTGCTCACGGCCTAGCCTGCTTGTCCAGAGCCTCACCGCAGCGTGCTTGGCGCGTTCTGGCGTCGGTGGCACCACAGCCGGCTGCGCGCGTGTCTCCGGCGGCGAACCACCGCGGCCGACCGGGAGCAGAACGGCGGCATAACGCCGTTCGGCGCCGCGCAAACCCCCTGGTGACTCCGCTTGGCCATTTCCTCGCCAGCGCACGCATGCAGCACCATCGCCGTGGCGCGGCACGCACAGAGCGCGCTCCCTGCCGCCGATGGGCCCGCGCCGCCCCGTTCCGTCGAGCTCCCCCTAAGCAACCAAATCCCGACGCAGTTAGCACCTAAACGGAACCAGGGAACACCCACGACGATGCTCAACCTTTGAACCCTCCCGTGCAACCACAGCGCCGCCGTAATCACCTCGCCGGAGAACCCCGTTCTCGGCAACCGCCTCGGGGCGGCTATATATAGCACCCCAAGCTTGCTCTCACCCCCGCACACCTCCTCTACCCCTTCAGACCCGCCAAGTCCTGGAAGGGCCACGGAGCTCTCCTTCCCGACTCCGGCCACTTCGTTCGCCTCGGCCTCCACCTTGATTCATCATGCGGTGAGGCCATCTCCGGCGCCCAAACCTCGTCCGTAGCCTTCTCTTACACCTAGTGCTCTAACCCCCACCTCAATTCGATCCATGCAGCCCTCCTCGGCGAGATCCATCAACGCTCGAACCACCGTCCGCCGGAGTTGAGGCCGCCGTCAACGTGGTGCTCATCAGCGACCAACTCCACCACCCACCGGTGCGGAAGGACACGGTGAGCACGTTGGTAACCTCCGATCCTCCTGCCTCGCCGTAGATCGCCGTCGGCGATCACCGCGGCCCTCGGGCGCCAAATCTACGCTTTCGTTTTCAAACCCGGCCAGTGGGTCCTCCCTGTCAGCTTTTTCCTCTTTTGAATCGTTTTCTGGAAGCGCCGGGCAAAATCGTCTTCCCACTGGGCGACGTATTCGGAATCAAGCATTTTCTATTTTTATAAAGAAAACCACAGGAAGTTTACATTTCATTACGTAAAGGTCCATTGACTAAAACAATAATAACTTTTAAACAGAAGAGTATATTTGATTGATTCTTTTTCTGTCCTCTTTGAAATTTTGTCTAGTTTTTTATCAGATTTATTTGAAAAATATTTGGAGTAATTTTTGTGCACCTCACTGTATTTACGTTAGAGGGTATGTTTTCTTTATACCGTGAATACCGAAGGAGGTGACGGGACCCATGAACTTCACCGAGCTAGGCTCCGACTACTCTGAACCGAGCAAGCATGTTTGAACTTTTGATATGATGAGTGTTCGCAGGTTTGCATTAAGTAGTTTCATGGCATGTTTGTGAGCATACCGATGAATGTTATTTTCATGCAAAGTTGAGGCAAGTGAGTTCGATAATCCATACGTGTTGGATGTGAATGTGCATGGCCATGTGTTGGCATGAGGATGGGTAAGATGGCAGTGTTGTAGCATGCCAGTCTTATGCCATACTATTTGACTTGATGTCAACCCGTGTCGATTCGGTTCCCATCCATTTCCCTTCCGTACTACCACATGTTTTCCGCATGAGGATATGGCTTAGTAAGTTGCAAACCGCTTTCTGGTACACACCAAATGGAGAGAGGCCGTGATGATGGTTCCATGGCCCTGGATTAAAGCCAGTCATCCGGTCGAGGGCATGGGTGTTTCGTTGGGACCGAGAGGGGCACCCCTTAGAGCGCGAATATAAATTTGATCCCATGCTATTCGAGATTGTGATCTCCCCGTCTCAAAAGTTTTTCTTGGACGATGTCTAGGGTGATTCCTGGCATCGCGAGGTAGGATGCGTGTGTACTGGTTAGCTGTGTTTCTTCTGAAATACCATAAACGGAACTAGTCCTTCGGGACTACGGAAATCCGTTGGCTGTGGGTAATTTTAGTACAAACTCTGCAGAGTCATAAATCCTCGAATCATCTTATCCATGTCTAAGTTATGTATTATCTTATTTTGACAAGTGTCAGTTTTGGTGACAGATACTCCGGTGAATCACATGAGTACTAAGTCCGGTTGAAAGTTTATTCCTGTGGATGGACTAACTCGTTTATATTCATGTGTTAAATATTTATTATGAGTGCTATATCTTGGTGATGAAAGCCCTTTCTGTGATGTCGCTCAGACGTCCATTGTGACACCTCTGTTACTTATTTTATTATAAGCCCTTTACGTGATGTCGCTCGACGTCCGATCATGACATTGTTGTTACTTATTTTTATTAGCCCTTTCTGTGTTGTCTCTCAGACGTCCGACTGCGGCATTGTTGTTACTTATTTTTATTATAAGCCTTTCTATGATGTCGCTCAGACGTCCGACTGCGGCATTGTTGTTACTTATTTTGATTATAAGCCCTTTCTGTGATGTCGCTCAGACGACCGACCCATTGCACGCATGCATTTTATTTCAATATAAGCCCTTTATGAGGTGTCTCTCGACGCCTTGCATCGTGGCAATATTTTGTTTATCTATTCATCCTTCGAGGCGCCGCTTGCATAATCGATCGGTTTTGAGTTTGTCTCTTTGGGTTTTTGAGCGGACTACCGCCGACTCCCATTTTAATTATTTTTTTATACTGCTTTAATTGAGCATTGTTAAGATTAACTATGTCGCATTCATGCATTCATTTGTTATATCTTTTGTCCGAACTGTCTTGCGACTACTTTCATAGTACTCACCTGGCTTGTTGATTTGGCCAGATGCTGACGAAGGCGATCTCATGGATGAATAATTCGATAGCGAGTCCACGCCTAGAGGAATCCCAGTCAGTCACGTGCGACCCCTGGATTAGTCCTTGTGAAATATCCGCTTCCGCCACCCAAATAAATTCATCGAGCCTCACCTCGACGCTCGATGAGCCGCCATCTTGATGAGACTTATTAACCACCCCCTTTGTGTTATTCCACCAACCACGCATACTCCAAGTCAGTAGTATTTCCACCCCACACCTTGTGCCATATCCGCCATCATGTATAATTATTGGTGTGTTGTGATATTTGGTTGGGCATCTTTAGTCCGACCCCCTGAAATATTCTAATACTACTGGCTTCTTGTATCAAAGTTTTGTCTACCGATATGGAGGATTTATCCTCGTATTATATTTCATAGGTCGGTTGTTCAATAAATATTTTTATTGAAAATCCGGTCGTGACACAAGCGGTTCGCGCAGACGAGAGTGAAGGAGACGCCGTGAAGGCCTCGCCTGACGGTGCTCCTTGAAGAGATCCTGCAGGCTCATCATAAGAAGACCAAGAGTTCGCCATGACAATCGACAGTCAGCCGTTGGTTGCTCTGGAGGGGTGACGAGGTACTGAAGGGTTGACGAGGTGGCGCCATGCGGGGCTGCCGCGGCCAGAGCTCAGCCATTTAGGTTTGTCAGCGTTGCAGGGACGGACCCATGCGCAAGCGTCGTGCCGTTAGGGAGTAGCTCCATCAGTTGGTGCCAATCGAACTGGCGACTAGGTCAAACACGTTAATCACGAAGGAGTAAGTCCATTTAGATAGGTGCAGAGAAGGCGGACATCACTGGGTCGGGCCCGAGCGACTTGGGGATGACGCAGCCCGAGGGGCGCCCAGAATAAAGTAAACTAGAAACATGAGTCAAAAGGGATACATGCCGCAGGGACGGACCCACGCGGCCTGGGAATGATGCAGCCCTGGGGGGCTCTCCCAGCTGAAAATGAAACTCGAAGGATGTCACCTGATAATGTTGAAGATGAAGGGATGCTGAAGTAGCGGACGTCGTGCGCTGCGGAAGCCGATCTTCAAGAGCCCCCAGGCACAGGAGCCTCGGGAGGCTCCGGAGGCGCTGGTGGCTCCTTGCGGACCATATCCATCTCCGCCAGGACTGCGGAACGCCTGGCCACTTGAGCCTCCAAGATGCTCCTCATGAGGCGCTGGCGCGTGGCAGCCGCGTTCGGCAAGCCGTAAGGCATGCGAACATAGCTGCGGATGGACCTTCACAGCGCCCCGCGCGTGAGGGCCAGAGGTGCTCCTGAGAGGCGGCTCAGTTGAGCCCCGGTATGTCGATGCAGACGCGCAGCCCACCATCCTCACCTGGATGGGGAGCTACGGCGGGAAAGCGGCGGCTGCCACTCATGACCATTGACTCCTGCAGCTCCTGAACGATCTTGCTGACGAACTCCTGAGGGTTTGGCCCTCCTTGCCTCGCTCCTTCCTGAGGGAAACATGCTTTGAAACACACCTCCAAGTGGTGCCCGAGAGCCTCCCTCGTGATCTTAGCAAAGTCGGTGGCCCTCCAGGAGAGAGCCCCCGAGATTTGCTCGAGGAGGGCGCTGGGCGCGCCTTCCTATGCGACAGAAGGAGGTGCCCCTGAAGCAGTCACGGACCACGAGGGGCCTGCCTCTCGAGGGGTCGGGCCAGGCGATGTCTTCTTCTTCTTAGGAGCAGCCCCGGGGAGCCTCCCGCTCCTGTGATCTGGGTCTCCAATTAACGCGGCTTGGAAAGCACGCTCCAGAGAACACACTGCGTCTCTCTCTTCACAAGGCACCGTGATGACTCCACCGCTTCCTGGCATCTTGAGGACATTGTAGCCATGATGAGTCACGGCCATGAATTTGGCCAGAGCTGGGTACCCGAGGATGACATTGTACGGTAGGCGAATGTGAGCGACGTCGAAGTCAATGAGCTCGGTGCGGTAGTTGTCGCGCGCCCCAAAGGTGACAGGAAGGCGGACCTGCCCAATCGGAACTGTGGAACCATCAGTGACTCTGGAGAAAGGCTTGGTTGGCTGAAGCTGATTGTATGGCACTTGGATATTGTTGAATGTCTCGACGGACAGGACATTGAGCCCTGCTCCACCGTCGATGAGGGTCCTGGTGACTTGCAGGTTGCTGATGATTGGGGAACAAAGCATCGGGAGGACTCCGGCTGTGGCTGCGCACTTGAGTTGATCCGTTGAGTTGAACATGATGGCGCATGCTGACCACCTGAGAGGGCGCGTGGCTTCGAGCTTGGGGAGGACTGCATTCACTTCGCGGGCGAACTGCTTGAAGATGCGTTGTGAGGCTGGGGCTTGAGCTCCGCCCAGGATGCAAGCGATTGCGCGCGGCTCCTGGAAGCCCCCAGATGCCTCGTCCTGATGATGGTCTTCATTTCTCCTTGGCTGCGGTGGCAGAGGAGGGAAGCCTGCGTTGCCTTGTGGGCGATCCTCGCGAGGCTGATCCCTCCAGCCTCCCTCGCGAGGCGGGTCCCTCCAACCTCCGTCGCGAGGCTGATCCTGCCAGCGGTCCTCGCAAGGTCGGTCGCGCCACCCTTGGCGAGGGCCACGGTCTTCCCAGCATCCTGTGCTTCTTCCTCCTCCTTGGCCATAGCCTCGATCATTGCGGTCGGGGCGTCGACCGATTCGCCCTTCTCGCATGGCTCTGAGCTCTTGGCATTCGTTGGTGTTGTGGGTGTGGAGGTCGTGGTACACGCAGTACCGGCTGCCCTTGGAAGACACGGGCTGATCCCTGCCTTGCTTGGTGTCTGGTTCTGCCGTGAGGACGGCAGCCCCATTGCGCTCCACGTCCTTGACCTTGGGCTTCTTCTCTTCGGGATCGGCAGCCGGCAGCTCGAGGAGGGAAAGGCCTCCTTCCTCAGCCCTGGCGCACTTGGTCGCCAAGTTGAACAGCTCTAGGGATGTGCATCGCCAGCTCCTCCTTCATCTTGACGTCACGCACACCGTCGGAGAAGGCTGAGATGATGGCCTCCTCAGTCACCTTGGGAATCTTGAGGCGTGCATTGTTGAAGCGCTGGATGTACTTCTACAGGGTCTCTCCTGGCTGCTGCTTGATGCGGCGCATGTCGCTCATGGCAGGAGGCTAGTCGCTGGTGCCTTGGAAGTTGGCGATGAAGCGGGTGCGCATCTCGTCCCAGGAGGAGACCGTGCCAGGAGCCAGGTTCGGGAGCCAGGTGCGGGCACCGTCCTTGAGCGCCATGGGAAACCAGTTCGCCATGACCTTCTCGTCCCCATTGGCGGTTTCGATGCCTAGCTCGTAGAGCTAGAGGAACTCCGCAGGGTCGGCCTTGCCATTGTAGAGAGGAGGCAGGTCTGGCTTGAACTTGCCGGGCCATGCGACGCTACGTAGCTCGGTGGTGAAGGCGCGACAGCCTGCAGTGGCCATGGGAGGCCTTTGGTGATGAAGGGCTTGATCTTGCGGATCCCCGTGCGCTGCTGCTGGGAGCAGCACGGGGTCTTCGCGTGTTGGAGCAGGAGCGTGGTCGTGACGTGCCGGTGCAGGGAGCACTCGGGCAACTTCTTGGGGACGAGGGACCTCTTGGCAGCTCTGCTCTTGCTGCGCTGGTGCCGGACGGAGTGGGTTCCGCCCAGGGGCCACACGCCTTGGGGCCAGGGCGCCTTCTTTCGGGGGAGGCGGTTGAGGCGCCCCCGGAGCTTCATCGCCTGCGCAAGGCGGAACGCGATGCAGCGAGAAGGACGGCACGGGGGAGCCCCCCGCGGCGCGGACGAGCTCGGCGACGCGGTCGAGCCACTCCTCATAGATGTCGTCGACGGGGCGGTAGCGCAGGAGCTCGTTTGCCGTGATGAGCGCGGCTCGAGCCTCCATGGTAGCCAGGCGCTTGTGAGACGCGAACCACCGGGCGAGCAAAGGAGTAACGGTGCGGCTGTCTCGCCTCACTGATGGATCTTTGGGGCGAGGCCGCTACTCGTTCCCGCCGGGCGATGGCGGCGTTAACGGCAGTGGACGAAACGGCGGGGGCAGCCGCCGACGGGGGCCGTCTTGGCGACGCGAGTAGCGAGAGCGGCCCGGCGCTCGGCGCGGGCTCGACGAGCGTCTCACATGGATGCGAGGGGCGGCGAAGAGCAAGGTGGCGACAGACGGATTCCGGTGCACCCCTACCTGGCGCACCAGATGTCGGATTTCGGGTTCCGGCAGACCCTCTAGGTTCGAACTCTGGGGTGCACGCGGGGATCTCACCCCCAACCTACCTACACCTCGTCGCCTCGCAAGGATCTAAACTACACAAAGAACAACACAAGGGACACAAAGTTTATATTGGTTCGGGCCAACATTGTGGTGTAATACCCTACTCCAGTGTGTGGTGTGGTGGATTGCCTCTGGGGCTGATGATGAACAATATAAGGAAGAACAGCCTCACGAGGGTCTGTTCTTGGCCGGTGTGATGAACTGCTAGGGGAGTTCGGCTTCTCTCTCTCTCTTTCTTACTCTCTTTACGATCCGATCCGGCCCTCTCTACCCTGTGGGTGGCTAGTCCTATTTATAGGCAGAGGCCCTGGGCCTCTTCCCAAATATTGAGCGGGAAGGGCGCCAACAATTGGCCTTTTTGAAGGGGAACATCTAGTACACTTGTCCTGACTAAAGTTGGTCCTCGCCTGCCAAAGGCTCTCACAATGACGCCGGCTTGGGCTCCACGATGACCTCCTTCCTGCCGTTCAGCTGGTCTTGGTCTTATTGCACCGAAATGGTTGCCTTTGCTTGATGCTCTCGCCTGCGCTTGCCTCCTTTGCACCAAAGAGGAAATGAGGATACTGCGCGGGCTGGCGCCCGCCTGGCGCCCTTGGTAAATCATGGCTTGCGTCATGGGCATCTCGTGAGGTACCCGCCTTGATCTCTCCGCCTCCTCGCGAGCCCGGCCACTGACGAGGCCGTGCACGAGGAAGCTTCTGTCGTCCGCCTCAGCAATCTTGGCCCCTCGCGAGGGTCTTGAGCTTGTGTTGATGAAGATGGGCCGTACTGGGCACCCTTTGAGCCACGCCGCAGGCCGCAGGCAGGCAAGTCTGGGTAACCCCGTTCCCACAACGCCAACAATCGGGTCGGGTTTTGGATCCGATAACCCGTTAACAGCCCCGACCAATGGGAATTTTCCATGTGTAAAATCATCATTGGCTGGAGGAAACACGTGTCGGCTCATCATTGGGACAGATGTCATCCACTCATTGGATAGAAGGCGCCTATGATACGTCGACACGTGGCACGGCCCAATAGTGGCCCATTCCTGTGAAAAGGCCGGCCCGTTTGACTTGGTCAAAAGCTGGCCGTCCGGCCCATGGAAAGCGTGTTAATGGCCTGTTAGCATATAGCCCATTTACAACGCGCTAACCCAAGGCCCGTTACGCCCTATGCGAATTAGGCCCAGTAGCGTCATCTGGGCCATCCAATATGATTCCAGCCCGTTTTCACTTCTGGCCATGTATGGCCCATGACGTCTTTCGGCCCATATGAGGCCCTTTGTAACTCTTGGCCCATTAGCGGCCCGTCTTGAAATCGCCCGTAATGAACGGTGTATTACTTTACACCCATTAACGGCCCAGCGGTGAAACCGCCCGTAATGAAACGGTGTAACACTTTATACCCATTAACGGGCCGTTATTCCGTTGGGCGTTTCCAGCCCAAGTTAACTTTCAGCCTTACGAGGGCCCATTTATTCTTGGGCTCATTTGCGCATACTGATTTACTTACGGCCCGTTCTTGTCATTTTACGCTTGTGGGCCAAATTCAGCCCGTCGTTCTGATCGGCCCGTTTGTGGTCCGTTAGTCTGTTGGGCCATTTTCATAGCATCACCAAATACGGCCTATTAACAGACCGTTATGGTCAGCCCATAAAACGTACGATCTCCATTATAGGCCCGTGTACGGCCCATTAAAGGCCCGTACAAGACCCATAAATGATTCGGCGGCCCATGGATCCTACGAGACGTAGAAGGCCCATGGATCCTACAAGACGTAGAAGGCCCATGGATCCGACGGCTCGTGAAGGGCCATGGTCGGGCGAGTTGGCCCCCGTTTGAACGATATAGCATATTCAAAGAATTATCCTACTCAATACTATCACCTCTAAAAAGCATACACTATACAACAAAGAGATCAAGGCATAGAAAGGTAGAATAATCCTAAACTATACAATAAAGAAATTATAGCCGATTATACCCACTGGGCATTATGGTTCTGCACAGGTGATAATAAAGCATACACAAACAGCTAATTACATACACTGGGCAAATACAGCTCATACATCATGGACGCGCATCAACTTAACTCCATTTGAACTATAATCTCTTCAGAAAATAGGATTGGCCGGATTCAGATAGCACAAATTTCAGTCTGCAAAATCTCCAATTCCTTCATGGTTACCTCGCTGTCTTGTTTCATTTTTTTGAATCCTGCATCTAGTACCTGCATGTCGAGTCTCAACTTGTTGATTATACGTTGACAATCATGTACAGGTTGTCTTGCCACCTCTAGTTGATGCTCGAGAACATCAGCACATTCCAATTCCAATCCATAATCATTCGGTAACGGCCATGCTGCACTACTCGCAGATTTTTGTGTTGATGTCACTTCATCCTGAAATGTTTCTGTAAGCACACATGACTAGGACAAAAATATAGTTACAACAATGAAGCGAACAAGACACTATTTTGTACTACATGGCAAAACAGGACCAACAATAATGTTACACGTCACTTTCACAAAAAAAAATTACACGTCATGAAGCATAAGTAGGTGATATTTTAAAAATTATAAAAAAGATAGTCTGTGCAGCCTGCATACGTAAATCCCTCTTAGCTCACCGGAGGAGCATGATGTTGGGGCCCAATCGAAAACACGGACAAGTTACAAATTTAGACAGCATGTTGTGTATAAGTAAGCAAGCAGTTGGCCATTACGTACCTCAATTAAAGTCTTAGGGAGCATAATGAACAGCGAGAGGGTTTCATACAAACATACTACAATAGGCAAAACTATGCAATCATTAGCGTAGTATAAACTAGATTGTGAGCCTCATGCAATAATAGTTGGTTAATAGACTTCAAAGCTTGAGCACACTTGGCAGAGTAATTAAATGGTAAGGCCTTTAATTATGTCAACTAATAGTGATACAAGTACCGAACATCGTGCATGATTATTTGGGCATCTCATTAGCGAGGACAAATAAAGCAATTGAAAAGAGAAAATTAACTATGCCCGAAACAAACAAGGAATTGAACCTTTGAGTTGCATCTGATGACTTACCTTAGCAGGTTGAAGAGGCTCATAGCAGCTCCTACTTCTTTGCAAGGCTCCTTCCTAACATCTTGTACTTGGAAATCCTCAATCTTATCTTCATTGCACCCCTCTACAAGGTGACACAAACTAGTTACTCGTCTCCTTGGAAGATAAATATGCATACTTTCGATCTGTGAACACAAAAGGATGAGATTATAACAAAACAACACCACATAATGAAACATGCCGCATCTCTTGCACTTGCACACAATGAAATGAGCATTTACTATGTCTGCACTATGTAAAAACTAGGCATACCTTCGAACTAGATCTCCAGGTACTCTTGGAGAGCCTACTGTAGGGTAAAGCCAAACCTTTATGTCACCTATGAGTTAGACAAGGCCCCACTACAGCAGTCCTTAGTGTTTAAATCGTTGACAAGCTCTGTTAGAGTGTTAGGTCAAGAACAACAAGTAATCAAAGCAAACAGTCCTAGTATGGCTGGCTGATGCAAACAAGCAATTGAACAGATGGGTGAGTAAATCTTACATATCAACAAAAGAAGCAAAGAAGGAGGCTTAAAGACCATCACCTGACTGACCAGATTTAAGGGGCATTTAAACATCATGTGCAACGTATGAACTAACATAAACATTGCATATTCCAGATTCTACAATGGAATGCACATGTATGAGGTTATGCCATGTATGATGATGCCTAAATGTACGAGATAGCAGGCAGGAGTGATTCATCATTGCACGCACAATTGAATTGCGAGGTTAAGGGCGATTCGATTCCGCCTTTTCGGGCATATTGTCAAAATAAGCCATAAAAGATGTAAAGAAGTCATTTTTGAGTTATGGGCTTGGCTTAACTAATTTTGCTTTGGAGGGGTGTTTGGGTAGAACCTCGGTAAAAATGAAGGGAAGGGAATAGTGAAATGACTCTGTTATGCGCCTATATTACACTCAAAATGCAATCAAGACGCCCGTGTCACACCTGACCCTCAAGTAAAAACAAACACGCAAGCATTCATTGCCCTGCCCGCTTGCATCTCCTCTCCCCTTTCCCTCTACCTCGATCGCCTGCCTGCAGCACTAGGGTTCCTCCAACAAGTCGTCGCCACTGGTCCCATCTGGCCTGGTCCTCGATGATGCTATGTCCAGCTAGGATACATGGCCGGCGGGTAGGGGCAAATCTCCCTGGCTGCTCCTCCCTCTGGCACCGCCCCTCATTCTCATGGTCTCCAGCAGCTGCTCCACTGTGGTTCGTCCAACGCACTACTCCGGGCGTATTTGCACAACTTCTGGTGATGCCACCTGCTGCGTGAAGGCACCTTATTCCCCCTCCCCTCCTCCCAGGCCATGGTCGTGAGGTGTTGTTGAAGGATGAGCTCATCCAACAAGGTGAGGATCTCCTCTGATATTTTTGCCAAATTTTCATTCTGATCCACTATACAATGAATTGCTATGAGCTGCTTCTACTGCTGCTATATGATGCATTGCTATGAGCTGCTCCTGCTGCTGCTATATGATGAATTGTTATGAGCTGCTGCTGCTGTATGATGAGTTGCTATGAGCTTCTGCTGCTGCTATATGATGAATTGCTATGAGCTGCTGCTATATGATGAGTTGCTACAAGCTGCTCCTGCTGCTGCTATATGATGAATTGCTATGAGCTGCTCCCGCTGCTCCTATATGATGAATTGCTATGAGCTGCTCCTGCTGCTGCTATATGATGAATTGCTATGAGCTGCTGCTGGTATATGATGAATTGCAGACTGCTGCTGCTGTATGATGAGTTGCTATGAGTTGCTACTGCTATATGATGCTTTCAGGTGGTGCTGTTATATGATAATAACCAGCCACTTGGACCATTGAATTTCAATAAATAATTGTTCTTCATTTAAATGTGGGTCATGCGTTCTTCGTTTAAATTAGGTAATGGGATCTCTATGGAAAACATTGATCAAAGTAGATTGTGCCAAGTAGATGGTATCTTTGTATTTGCATTTTGAGCAAATAGTGATGGTTTGTTTTCCTATCATATTAATTCTTGCCTTTGGGTTCAATTTGTGATGTTTGCAAGTCAAATTAATTTCCATATGGGCAGCAAAATGAAATATATATAATGCAATCTAGACTTTCCACTGATCATACCAAAGATAAGCTGAAAATGCAATGGAAAGAACTGGTTGGCTTATTACATGGAGCTTATATTCACAGGTGCTTATTTTCTTAGGATAACTCGTAATAACTGTCTCTAAGAAACTTGGCTAATAGAACTGGCATACAAATAACATGTCACGATGATTGCAATGGAGGAGTGACCTACCATAGCCACTGTATAGGCTCACCGCTGCCTCTCCTTTTTTTGTGATGTTCCATGAAATTGCCACATACATCTTGTACTTTTTCATTGTGTAACCCTATACGCAAGTTGACACGGCTAATTTCGAGACATCTCTACATGATACTACATTGCATATCCCTTGAGCATATTTAAACCACCAATTAACGATTACATGCGTACCATAAACTAGCCATGACTCAGTATCTTTGGACTAGCAGGAACTCTAAGGGAGCCTAATGTAGTGCCTTTGGAATTCCTACATGCCACCTACGGTTTTGTGTAATGTACTGCCCCTGTTCCTAAATATATGTCTATGTAGAGATTCCAGTATGGACCACATACATATGTATATAGATGCATTTTTTAGTGTAGATTCACTCATTTTGCTCCGTATGTAGCCTATAGTGGAATCTCTAGAAAGACTTATATTTAGGAACGGAGGTACGAGGTAGTATCATGTATGACATCTACATATCTAATTTAGTAATTTAGCAGCCAATAGTAGAAATCATTATGCGCATAAAGGGATTCTTGGTCGAAAATCCTAGCAAAGCACTTTGGCGAGCCTGAGAACAATACAAGAGAGAGAGAGACGCGCTTACGATATCATAGCAATGCCTTAGTCCAGGATCTTGGTTGGCCAAGCTATTAGATCCAGAAGAAACATCGTCCTTGTAGTTTTTGCCAGCTGCATAACAGGTAACAACGACTAGTTAGTATATTTGAAGTACATCGGGCGGTGATCTTTGGGCCGGGTTTAAAGGTGACAAGTACCTAGGCCGTGGCGGGTGCTTGGCATCTCTCGAACGATGGGAATCAGGTTAGAAACATCGAGGGTGATGACGCCGCTACCGGGCTGTCGGGTCGATAAGGAGATCTAGAACCGTCGAGTAGGGTGTTTGTGGAGCGGCTCAGGTAGGGTGGACTACGGTGTGGGCGAAGCGGATCTATGGCCGTGGACAAGGGCATAGGTGAAGCTGCTCCGGTGGTTGGGTTAAGGATGGTGTCGACGACGTGGATCTGCGGCCGTGGACGGGGCGTCAGAAGCTGCTCCGGTGGTTGGGTTAAGGATGGTGTCGACGATGCGGATCTGCGGCCATGGACGGGGCGTCAGAAGCTGCTCCGGTGGTTGGGTTAAGGGTGGTGTCGACGATGTGGATCTGCGGCCATGGACGGGGCGTCAGAAGCTGCTCCGGTAGGTTGGATGAGGGTGCGAGGAAGCGGATCTAAGGCCGTGGACTTGTGAGTTAACCAAGCGGCCCGGTAGGGTTGAGAATGGTATAAGCGAAGCTACTCCGGTAGGGTTGACGATGGTGTCGTGACGGCTCCGGTAGGGTTGAGGAAGGTGTCGTGAAGGCTCTGGTAGGGTTGAGGAAGGTGTCGGCGAAGAGGATCGAGGCCGTCGGCGAAGCGTCGGTGGGGCGGCTCGGGGTGTGGACGAGCGTCTCCGGTGGGGAATCTGAATGAGCAGCTGCAGATGTCTTGGCGGTTGACGAAATCTTGGTGAAGCAGATCCGGCGCCGTGGACAAGGCCGACACTGAATGGGCTGTGGTACAGTGGTGGATGAGCAGTCTACTTGTTTCTATGGGAGGTGGGAGGGGTAGATGCGGCCGCAGAAGTAGAGCCGGCAAGGTGGACGCCGCTGGCAATGAATGGGCTATGGTACGCTGGTGGATGAGCAGTCTAGGGTTTCGAGAGGGGAGGGGAGAAAGGGCGATGAAGTACGGACGAAGTGATGTAAGATGCTCTGGTCTTTGTGGAGTTAGTCGTTTTTTCTTGAGGAGGAGAGGAAATGGGGGTGCCTTGTAGTGGGGGGAACGGAAGTTACCAAGAAGCCCGACCTATCATGTAGATGAGGCGGTATTGTAACTGTTGGTCTCCGTGCATGCTAAAGACTAAGGTGGCGGAAATTTTAGAAGGAGGCGGGAGATTTTGCTGCCCGCGGGATCGTCCGTATCCAGTTTCAACTAATTTTGGACCGTGCTAGCGGGAAGGTCATGCTAGACTGTGTACACGGGGCACGCAGCGTCGTGATTAATAAGCGGTGTGAAGTCCACCCGGAAAAAAAGACAATAACTCGGGATGATGCGCCGATAACTTGGGCGTTCAAGCGGTAGCGGCCAATCGTCTGAGGTGTAGTGGCGCGTTCACAAAAAAGGGATCAAATGCTCAGCCTATGTATTTCTCGTGTAAATAGATAATTTAGTGCCATAGGTTATTTACTTTAAACATAATGAATTGACGTGTTAGTGTAGAGGCGCACAAAAAAATGGATATTGTAGTTAGCTACTTAAAAGTGTTACCTCATATGATTACATAGCCTCCATTTCATAAATTGCATACCCGTTGAATTCATATATGAATATTACATATATTACTTCAAAATAGAAACTTAAATCATCCAAGACTAATGAATTTGAATGCAAGAGTAACAATGGTGCATGTACATGATAGCTACATTGGTTGTTTGAAGAAACATCACTGTAACTTTGGCATGCACAATTGAAAAGGTTTATTTAAATAGAAAAAAATGTGATATGTGAGTGTCCAATCTTTATAGCGTTAAATCGATATTGTACCTTTGGCCCACGATCTGAAGTAGATATTGACTTATGTTCAAGCGATGCACGTCCACGATCGCTAGATAGTGATACATGAATGAATTGTGCAATCTCTCTCACACATACATATCTCATTTCCTGTGGGCATCGGAATCACACACGCGCACTTCGTGTATTTCTCTCCCTCCGTCGGAGTTAAATTTGTCTTTCTACCCCGTCCTACAAGTCTCTCACACGTACACACACGCTCTCTATGTCTAACATGCCCACCCCTTTAATTCCGCCCACCCACAGCCACTAATGTCTCAAAGTATAATAATGTCTCTCACACATATGCTATCTACCTATCCCTTAATATAGCTAGATATGTGTCACACAAACTCCTTCTCCCTACTAGCAAGATGCCCATGTGTTGCACGGAACATCAAGATGCATTTGTATGTGAAGTTTATCTTGTGGGAGAAAAGGATGAACGAGGGAATGCCTTATTTGCAAATGCGGAGAGGGGTGTGGGTATCTTTTTGCAAAATTGCCATATTGCCTTCCTGTCCGTCGGATATAAAACGGATGGCCTATATTGCAGGATGGCAGGAACACCATCATCACCAACTCTGTTTTTTATGAGTAGAGATATGTGAGTGTCACTGCCCCCCACACACACCCACACTTCCCAACACCGAAGGAGTAGGGTGACACCTCGATCTTGATACTAATCTATCAACTGGCTTCTCTCACAAACATACACACACACACTACCCGCCACCGAAGCAGTAGGGTGACACCTCGATCTTGATACTAATCTATCGACTGGATTCTCTCTCAAACATACACACACACACACTACCCGGCACTGAAGGAGTAGGGTGGCACATCGATCTTGATAATAATCTATCTACTCCTCTTTCAAACACACACACACACACGCTAGTTGTGCCTCTGTGCCTACCACGCACACTCTCGATACGTCTTTCTCTCCCTCCCCCCCAACAATGACAGCAGAAGGGTGACAACTTGATCTGATCACAACTCGATCCATCTTTCTTCTTTCCTTCTGTAACCACCACTACAATCGCATCATCGTGGCCTTAATTCTTATTGTGTTGTTGCATTCTCGTTCCAGTCAATACCGACATGTGCGATCCCTTTGCTTAAGACTACCCACAGTGGGAGTAACATAGGTAGTAACATCACACATATCTAGATAGAATAGATGATGTGGCAAGTAATAAATGAAGAAAGAGAGGTATGTGATAACATAGCTAGTTACTACTAATATGAGTGACATCACACATATCAAGGCAACATGAGTCTATAGACTAATAAATGAAGTGTTGCATGTTACCACACATATGTTACTCCCCACTATAGAGGTAGTAACATAGAGTAGTAACATGCCCATGTTACTACTCTATGTTACTACCCATTGTGGCTAGTCTAATTATATGCATCACTATAACTAGTACTCCATCCGTCAATTTATAAGTTGTGCTTACCTTTTCCATCAACTTAGGTACAGCAGCGGGCATCTTACTAGAAACACTAGAATATGTCTATAAAATCCGTATGTGATAGTCCATTTGAAATCTCAAAAAAGACAAATATTTAGGTACGGAGGGAGTAATATATTAGGAGTATATCAAAACAATAGTGATTTCTTTCAAGTTTGTGAACAAATACTACTATTCTACTACTTTGGATCCGTCGCAATGCACGGGAACATTGATAGTAAAAGGAAAAGGCCTGCCGCGTTCGCGTCGCACCCCCACACGCCCGGGAATCGGGAGTACAATACGACCCGTCCGGCACGACACATAGCTTAGGGAAGGCGTGTTGCCTAGCATTTTCACTTTCATGTGGGACCGCCGTTGAGCAAACCGACACCCGCTTTGCCGCCGGGTTGGAAAAGCGAAACAAGGGAAGATCTAGGCTGTATACGGAAGCCAAAAAATTTTGTGTCAGACGGGGCTCGTTGATAGAGTAGGAGCATTCCGTACTAGTACTACTCCTACTAGTACCAAGTTTGTACTCCTAATACTATATTACTAGTACTACCACTATACAAGTAGTAGTAGTAGATGCGTGCACGGCACAACATCGTAGGAACAAAAAATGAGAAGATCTTGTTTTGGGTGATTTATCTTTTTTTTCAATCAACGTAGTATGAATAATATGATGTGGGGGCACCCATGAAGCTTATGTGGCTTGGTTGCATGGCTACGGCAGGTTAGAGAAAAATAAATAGATAATGTGTTTAGATTGCACTCCACTAAATAGATATACTTTGGATCCATTGCAACGGACCGGCACATCTATATCTATACCCCCTATATAGTGTGTGAAAAACTTTGAAAGTTGGTCGTTGGATGAAGCCAATCCGACGGTACAAAGATGGCAAATCCGAGAACTACTAGCCGTTGGATATCATCCACCAGATTCTGCCACATGTATAATCTAGAATACTCCATGGTTGAACTTAACTCATGACTAACTTTGCCACAACTAAGCTTAGGCAAAGTTATTAGTTCTTCAAAATGAGAGCCACAAGTTGGCAAGCCTAAGGGAATCTTGCCACATTTTGTGTGTGTATGTCATGTGGGGCCTTAGTGTGGCTTGCCTAAGGTGTGGCTTGAACCAAACACTCACCTAAGTTAATCAAACTTGCCTAACCTTACATTCCACCAGATTTTGCCACATGTTAGAATCCAGAAAACTCTACATGTAGAAGCATAATGCCCAAACCACCAGAATCTCATGCGTGCAATGCACGTGTACCTTACTAGTACTAGTTGGTAGTAGTAAGAAACAAATTCCAGTTTTGGCACGAGCTCGTTCTGCGGGAGCACCACAAGGCCTGCCGCATGAGTTACATTTCCCTCTCGAGGCCCATGGGACCGAACTTCAGTGGCTTAGTGCCCGGCCTACGATTCAATGACATGCGGACCTTAAATGCGGCTGGCCCACATGTCATTCTCATGGTGGTGGCGTGGTCCGCGACTCACTCGTTCGAGATGAACCAGCCGGTGGTGGCGTGGTCGTGGCGAGGGTGCCACAACTGGGCGTCGGGGTGTTACGAGGCGTAGATGGCCACATCGACGGGTACTACCTGTAGTACATAAGTACTCCAGCTGAGGATTGATGCCCGGGACGAAATGTGTCACAGCCGCTGGATGAAAGTTCGATGGTGCGGGAGATGCGGATCGAACCTGAGCGGAGCGAGCAAACCGCGTCAATCGGGTGTGTCTGTGGTAGAAAGTTGATGGTCGCCGTGGTTCAGCTGGCCCGCATGTCATGCACACAAAGGTAGAGGCGGTGGGGCGAGAGGGATGAGGGCACGAACAATCCTACCATTACATCAGCGACATGTGGGACCCATAAGCATGGGTCCCACCTGTCAACGAAGGAAAGGCAGGTCAAGGCAGTGATAGCCACGTCAGAGGATCCATGTCGACGTTGGGGGACGTCGTGCCGTGGGTTGGAGCGGTGTCATGGGAATCACGTGTGGGTGTGGCAGTGGTAGAAACAAGAAACGTGATGGTCGCCGTGGTTCAACTTCCATGGACAAGTTGTCGTGTCTGCTAACACATGTATATCAAAACTAGAGTGTTTATATTTCAAGCACGTGAACAAGTATTATTCTACTAGTTTGGATCCATTTACGCATGCAGGCGAGCACATTGGTAGTAGTAGTGTCCATCTCTATCTCTAGAGGCCTTCCCTCGTTCATCCTTTTCTCTCACAAGATAAACTACTCATACAAATGCATCTTGATGTTCCGTGGAGCATACGAGGATGTTTCCTTGGGGGTCTCTCCAGCGCGGCGTGGCCGTAGTTGCAAGTTGACGCCCCTTGAGATGCCGACGTTGAGGGGCACTCGGATTTCCTCTGATGAGCATGTAAGATGAGTTTGATCACGTAGTAAATGCATTCTAAAGAATACTTACGTGTCCATTTCCTAATTCTCCCCCTGCCCACTGTTTCACAGGCTAGGCTCGGTGCGATTGGAGATTGGCTTGCATATGTACGGGAGGGTACCAACATCAATTTGCACAACATTTACAACGGTGACACCGTTTCCGTAGAACCTTTGTCCAACATTGGGATCAGCCATGCAACGGGCCACCGCATGAATTGGTACGATGGAAGCACGGTGAGATTGAATAAGATAGCACGAACCTTGCACATGGCGGTCAAAGCGGACCATCTTTGTCTGCGGCCGATTTGTTGCCGTACGAGTAGGAAGACGCTGTGCTCCTTTCTAACCACATCTTCGCAGTGACAAACCAGGGGACTTATTTTGTATGGGACACATCCTACGATATACTCCCTCTCTCGCAGTTTATTTGTTTTGAATCTTTTCATTTTATAAGTTTCAAATTCAAATTTAGAGCTCCCCATCACATGTTGAGATTACAATGTCCATTAAATCGTTGCGTGCATGTATAGTAAAGAAACAAATCTCGAGTTTGGCACAAGTTAGGTGCTGGGGAGCACCACAAGCCACTGGCGCCTGAGTTACATTTCCCTCTCAGGCCGTCGGGATCGAAGCTTGACTTTACTACACCTACCTTTGAGTGAATAACATGTGGACCCGATAGGTGACTGGTCCACATGTAATGCTCCCGAAGGCAGAGGGGTAGTGGGGCCAAGAGGGGTGAGCCACAGGTCGGGGGACGTGTGGTTTCATGGGTTTGAGCGATGTCGTGGGAATCACGGGTGGCTGTGGTAGAAACTTGATGCTCGCCGCATTTTAGGTGGCCCACATGTCATGCACACAAAGTCAGAGGTGCGGTGCGGCCGAGAGGGGTGAGGCGCACGTCGGGGGCGTGGTGCCGTGGGTTGGAGAAGTGTCGTCGGAATCGTGAAATGAAACGTGATGGTCGCCGTAGTTGAACTTCCATGGACAAGCTGTCATGTCTACGGACACATCCACTCCATACCGATCACTGGAAGGAGTAGCAGAGAAAGCTATACATGCGGATAAATAATTCCTTATAGTCAAGCGGACCCATGCTACTACTCTGTTCCAAAGACATGCACACCATCGAAATAGTCCATCTATATCAATATACATCGAGAGGGAATAAATTTTTTTACAACAGAGGAAATAGTTCATCCATCTATAATGCCCTCCTGTTGGTGCAGCGTTTTCTTCTTCTTCTTCTTCTTCTTCTTCTTCTTCTTCTTCTTCTTCTTCTTCTTCTTCTTCTTCTTCTTCTTCTTCTTCTTCTTCTTCTTCTCATTCTCTGTGGGAGACGACTTTGCAACAAGCTCTTTGGACCTTGCAGCTACTTCAAAACAAACACGGGCATCGAGGGCAGCATATTTTATCCGCTCGTACATCAAGGGATAATTCTCCCATCCAGACGACCTTAATGCCACCGTCTCGTCACCCTTCTGAAGATTTGTACCGAGCACAAAATTTGCTACGTCGAATAGGGATGGTGTCTGTTTAGCACAATCTTCTACAGGAATTTTGATTCTGGTTTGAAGGTCAGCGATGCTTTTCAAATCAAGGTTGTACGGCTACAGCTTCTGTTTGTCCCCTTCGATGGCTGCCCCACAGAAGTATACGTCCTCCCGAGACAACAAATCGTGAAGCACACCTGGTATGGAGGGCGAGTGTATGATGTGGTACACCAAAACATCATCTTCGAGGCACAGCTGAAGGACGGCGGCGCGCTGGATCTTCCCAGGGGCACGCTCCGTGTACTCTGCGTCGAGACCGATGAACCTCGTCTCTACCTTTTTGAGGGAGTTGGATACATTGTTGATCCTTTGCCGAACAACCCTTGGGTGGGCGGTGGACGGTGGCAACTATGCACATCGAGCCTTCGACGAGGACATGTTGGACGCTAAAAACCTGCATCTCGATCTCTTTCGCCATTTGGAACCACTGGAACGGAGGGCTATGGTTTGGATCATTAGGATTAGATGGCTAGTCTAACTGAAGTAGTAGATGATTATTTAAAGAGGTTAAAAAAATGTGAACGCAGTGGGGTTTGGATGAAAATGAAGACGCAGGGGAGGTGAAGAAGCCGAGGCGAATTGGTTCCCGATGGAGAAGTAAATGGGAGAAGTGGCGTGCAGGCAGTTGATTAGACGGCTAGGTAGACTAAACGAAAAGGCTATGCGGGTAGACTGAGGAGTCGTACCTGTTCGTGTATGTGCCCATCCTTCCTGATAGGTGGGACCTATGCAAACAGATATAAAAAATGTGTCATAGCTTTTTTTTGAGCGCGTGAGTGGGAGACACAACATTCTCTGGTTAAGGAATACTCCCTCCGTTTAGGTGAGTATAAGTCACCTTACGAAAATCAGGTTTTCTTAGAACCTTTAGGCGTGGAGCATTAACTTCCTGCTCAATCCCCTCCCAGCCTCGTTAGCCAGCGTTCTCTTCCTCTGCTGCCGCGTTCTACCTTTCCATTTTTCCTCTTCTCAAGTGTGGAACGATCTGCATGCCGTCCTTGATGCACCGAGCGACCACTACATGCATCGCGCGGGCGTTGATTGGGCATGCATGAGAATTTGGTTATGCTCATAATATGGATGATACGAGGATGAAGTGAACAGGCATGCTAGCACGGGAGACCTATTTCTGCTATACAATACTGGAGTACTCATGTTCCTACTAGTAGTAGTAGTAGTAGTAGTAGTAGTAGTAGTAGTAGTAGTAGTAGTAGTAGTAGTAGTAGTAGTAGTAGTAGTAGTAGTAGTAGTAGTAGTAGTAGTAGTAGTAGTAGTAGTAGTAGTAGTAGTACAACTGTGGCACACTTGATGGTCAAAATACTATTCATCCCATCCTCACAGTGAAGTGACAACACCCTGCGCCTGACACTAGTCCAGGCGAGGCGGCGTGTTCGAGTTACCAAAGTCAGCCTCACCACATGCCTTTATGCGATCTGTCACCGGCTTTATGTACAGCACATTGGCGCCCCGCCTCGTCTCCCTCTCCGCTCCTATAGCACCACTCCATATCCATCTCCTTCTCCGTCTCCGTCTCCATCTCACTGTTCCCCCGTGTACCATCGCCTCACTCGCCTCCCCCAGTATCACTATTGCCTCGCTAGCCGCTCCAGCACCAACATCCTTCTCCCCCATAAATCAAGCCCCCTTCCAAACTCCACCATGGCGGAACGCTAACCGCGCAGCATCCATATGAGCCGCGATTGGAGCAATCTCCCCAGTGACATCCTCGACCTCTGTTGTTCGTGTATGGATATGTTGACCGCCCTACGGCTGGCTCCATGCTCGATGGACATGCACACAGCCATCGTCGAAGCGAGGCCTAAGCTTTTCAAGACACCCTGCTTGCTGCTATCTGGTCTTGCGAGATTGGCTCACCATGATATGGAGGCGTGCATGATGCCCCTCAACTTCAATCCGGTCTCCATTAGCCGAAACTTCTTTGCAGGTATGTAGTGTGTCTCCGTACATCATTTCCCTCGACATCGATCCGATCACCATCGCCCGAAACTTCTTGGCAGGTATGTCTTTGGGTCGGCATGAACTCCCCTTTGGATGGCTGCCTTGAGAGAAGGCGGTAAAAAGTTGGTGCTTGTGAACTTCCAGACCTCCCATAAGATTATCCTTCCTCCGTTGGATTATATAGAGTATTACCATCGCGGTCCAAGTCATCTAGATTACTACGTCAGTTGGACGGACCTTGTTTTGCAGAAGATTGTAATCTGCCAAGTGCCCATACGACATGCGAATTACACAGACTTCAAGCTAATTGCCTTGTTCGACCGGGGACTCGCCTATCTTTATGCCTGTGCCTTCTTTAGCTGGAGACAACTCGGCTCGCAGTGGATCATCGTCAAAGCTGATACACACTTCTGTGATGCTATTGAACACAATGGCATCATCTACACGATTGACAAAGCAGATGGCACCATGTATTGCTGGCACGGCGCATGTAAGTTGTTTCCGTCTCATGTTAATGATGACGCCATGACACTGTTTGAACTTTTTGTGATGATTGTCATATCCCTGTTTGAGCAGAATTTGAGTAGAACTATGGCAATATATTAGAGACGCCGTAAATCAGCTATATTTGGAATGAGTTAATTCATGCGATTGTGACCATGTCATTACAGCCAATTTGTACCCTGAATAATCAAATGGTTAGGAATATATGGATATTATCCTTATTTTACAGTAATCTATATACTACTACTAAATATGAGTGTGTATCAATGGCCATGTTAGTTTCCTCATTTTCATGATGTAGAAACATGCACCACACGGTTGGTTTCATCTAACCATACATTAGGAAAGTAAGCATATGGAGAACTCTATATTTGGAAGTAGTGAAATCCTGCAATGCTTACCATGTGTACATACCTATATTCGCCCTTCAGCAATTAACGGCTAGAATAATATCCTCACAAAAATTTTGCCCACAGAACACGAGTATATAACAATGCATGGTGCATTAGTTACCTCGAAGAATTTGTTTGTGAGGACAGAACATGATTACATAACATGCATGACATGGTAGTTTCCTGTGAAGAATCGATTGCGAGATAACATGAGTATAACCATGCATGGCACTTCTATATTTTCGAACCCAGTATACATTTCCCTGTATTTTTCTCCCAGTTCCAACATGGACATATCAATGTTGTTTCCTGCATTATCCTACTCATACTATGAACAATGTTGATCTTACATTAACAATGCCTATCCTTTTTGATATGATGTAGTGTCCCTACAGTTACTGCCCTTTGTAATCACACCACCTTTGCCAAAAACAGGGAAGCACAACTGGTTCCTCGCTCGATCAGACGACGGCAAAAGACTGATGATCATTCGGACACATGAGCCGGAAAAGTTATATTGCAAAAACCCCACTGTATACAAGCACCGTGTAATACGTGAGTATCCGGACAGTGGCTGTTACGTCTATGAGCAGGATACCCGACTTGTTGGGGCCTTTAGGATTTTTAGTTGGAGGCGGGTAAACAGCCTTGGTTCACACTCTCTGTTTCTCGGACTCAATTATCCAATTAACAAGGAGATCACCGTTGGCAAGGACCTTGATGGCGGAGAGGCTCTGTTTGCTATGGAAAATTGTGTCTACGGCAAGCCCTAGGAGTTAGGAGCAAACTCCCCGATTGTCAACTTCTCTGACTGCAGCCAAAAGAAGGTGTGAATGACAAAGGCATCCAGATTAACTTTGATCCTTGGATGTCTCAATTCTGACGAGCGTTGATGTGGTTCAAGCCTTGAGTTGATAGGTAATTGGGCTGTTGCATCGAAGGGTGGAGTACTTGGTGTGTCCGGATCACTTTGGTCATTGAAGCGGGGCTGCAAATTATGATGGTGTTGGATCATCTCTTGAATGACTTTGTTGTCTTTGCTGCTGGTTACGGATGGGTAGTTCTTTCTTTTGTTATGCATATTCCTTGTCATTTGGTCATCCTCGTCTATGTCACTCTTTCTATGTAATAGTTGCTTCATTTAGAATGTCATTCTAAATGCGGATCACGAGAGTTTGAGCGCTGCAGATGGGTGCGTTTTGGTGGTGTAGCAAGACTTCTTATGAACTATCATGTCTTGCTTTGTTTATGTCGATAGTAGTCACTAGTCGGTGTTTGAATGTTGTATATATCGTTATTCTGAACTGTTTATTGTCTCGAACTACCGGTGGGCTAAATGAGGGCATCACCATTCTCAAGTGTTCGAGTATATCTCCTTTTTCAAGTTATATAATTTGAGCTCACCGTATTTTCGATGATGTACACTTGTTTGGGCCAGTGAGGTGTCGTTGAATATGGGCCGAGTAGTAACGCATAATGCCAAACAGGTCAACTATGACTCTCGGCCGGGCTCTCAAAAGATCCTGAAAAAAGGCCGGGCTCTCCAAAAAGAAAGAATACGGACTCTTAGGCCGACATGTAGGCGCCACGGTGTTTAAATGCGCTATGCGCCGAGAGCATATTGGCGCGTGCTCGAAATTCATGCTACCTTTTCATCCCCAGTCTCCCGCCCCTCCCCCACCTCTGGAATCTAGATTCCTACTCCAGTTCCCCCAAATCCCCCTCCTGTACTTCCTGTACTCAACCGCACTATCATGTCGCCGGTTAACGGGGATCTCCGAGCCAGAGATCCTGAGGTCCGTCCTGCCTTCGGTCGCTGCGTGCTGTCGCTCAACAGTGGCATGGCGGCGCTTCACGACCAGTTTGCCGGCAAAGTGCTAATGGTAACCATCAACGGCGACCGGCCTCCCGTCTCGCCGGACGACCTTGTCAAAGCTCTTGGCATTGCGCACAGCATCCAAATAAGTGCCTTGCTCATCGAAGTCTGTCTGCCATCGGCTGATTCTTCGTCAGGTTCCGGACAACTTTCGACTGCAGTCGTGTGTTCGAATCTTCCCGGCGTTTGTTTTGCGATGGCGCGCTGGTTAGCTTTGATCGATGGCACCCAGGATGGGGCTCGGTGCCCTCTGATCTTGAGTTTTTAACAAAGCTTACCTTCCACGGCATGCCTCGACGTGCTTGGAACAGCGAGTCCATGAACGAGCTTATAAACGACCTTGGAGGTGAGCTCATAAGTATGTTTGTTCCTCCAGACAGCTGGGCTCAGCGGTTATGGCATGGATGAAGAAGCCGTCCACCATACCGAAGGTGATTGGTGTTGAGATACGGTGCAGAACCGGGTTGTACTATTCGTCGCCACCAAGGCCGCCACGGACCACGTTAGGGATGTACCTGTATCGAGTGTTCATGCATGTCGAAGAAGTGGTCAATCCATCAATCGAAGTCCTGCCGCTGCCGCTGGTGCCAGGGTCCGACGACGACGTCCATTACAGGAGTCAACGTCAGACTTTCCCCGTGTTGCTCGGAACGATGGATGGCATAGGGCCTACTCCATCGCGCAGCGGAGGCCACTGCTTCTTTGGGAGAAGAGGCGGGGCTGGTTCCCTGGATGTGCTCTAATTTGAGGTAACAACTGAATCTTGTCAGATAGTACTAGTTAAATCCGAGCTATGGGTCTGAAGCACTGATATGCCAGTACATTTGATTGTGACCTGTTCTAATTTTGTGCCTAAACTTTTTTAGAAAGGGTTGTACGTCAACTTAATGTGCTAGCAGAACTTATTGTGTTGTCTGTCTGTTTTCTTTGCAGAACATTCAAGATATGTCCCCGTCATTTTTAAATACGATGAACCATTATGTACGACTTTGTTGGTTTCAACATAGCCCTTCCCGTAGCGATCCACTGCTTCCATCCTGATTGTGCCGCCTGCATGAAATTTTTGTATGCAAGTTCAGTGTGCTATGATGTTCTATATGATTGTGTCAACTATATAAGTTTTTACTGAGCATCGGCAATGCATATGGCTGAAAGATGTATTTACGAGCATCGACCGATGGGTCTCTCTCTCTCTCTATCTCTCTCTCTCTCACACACACACACACACGCACACACACACGCGCACATGCACAAGTGGGAACCGTTGAATTATTTATTTGCTCGTGACAGCTTTTAATTAGGTTCCACTGTAATCTAACTTTTTTCTTAAGTTATTAACTGAGCTCAGTGACTTCAAAAGGTTGTACAAAAGCCTTGTTTGGGCCTTTCCGGCGTCGGTGAATGTGGGCTAAGTAACCATGTTAGGTTGTACTGTACTACACAAGCCTTTTTTTAAACATCAGCAATGCAACTGGGCCGACATTTGTACACAATATCCGGGTCAACTTGTTATCCGCACCGCTGGGCTGCAAAGTTTCCTAGGAGGTATGCATTAGGCTTAACAAGAAAATGGACTTTAAGAAATAATAAATGGGATGTAATTATAATAACTGGGCAATAACTATGCTCCAAACACGTAATTAGTTTGAAAAATATATTATTTTTGGGATTTGGAAATTTTAATTTCATTACTTGTTGCGCGCGCAATATTTCGTTGGATTTTAACGTAATACAACTTTATTTTGAAATTATATTTAACCTGACTAGAAATTTCGGATAAAAATATTTCGGATCCCATCAAAATGTGGGAATTTTTTTTAATTCTATTTTGAGCGATTGTTTGAAATTATTTATCGTTGTCCTAGCTAGAAGTTGGGATGTACTTTTAACAAACTGTAAATGGGCTGTAGTAAATTCCATTGTAATTAAAAATTGGGTTGTACATTCTTACAAATCGCAAATGGGCTATATGTTCTCTGCCAAATCCGAGCTGTGGGCCTACTAAGTTGACGCGTACCAAGGGCTTTGTCAACTTAGTCAATATAAACAGTTCTAGCTGCAGTGATCATACGATGTCCATCCAATGGCCGTAGTGCTTCTTCAACCTTTGGTCTTCTTGCTCCAGCCGCCTAAAGCAGCGCCGGTCGTGTCACGTGCTCCTGCCTCCCATGGCCGGCTGTGATGCCGCGGAGGCCTCACCGCCCCGTACTACTCCCACCGCTGGCCAGGCCATCCCTCTACTCACCCACACCCCCTATTATTCTGCGGCGACGGCAGCCTCACACCGCAGCCGAACAAGTGAACCCTCGTACTCCTCTCCGCACGGGCTTCCACTTTGGCGTCTTCCCCGGCTCCGCGTCGTCCCCTTCCTAGGCCTCGCCGTCGTCCAGACCACCGCCCTGCTGCTCTCGGTGCAGCGTGGTCAACGTGGTCAACGACCGACTTCCATCGAAAGAGTACTGTATGTGGAGAGGCTGACAGCTCGGTCCAGGCGGCCGCAAGGACGGGCCACCTTATTTCGCGAAAAAAACGTTTCCCCCCTGACTGCTGGGACCCACCGGACGGGCCAGCGTATTTCACGAAAAAACGTTCCCCGCGCTGTCAGCTCGGACCCACCGGAAGTGCCTCCTTATTACGCACAAAAAAATGAATACTCCCCTGCTAGCTGGGACCCACCATGGTGGGAGGCTGACTTGTGGGCCTACTAAGTTGACTGGGACGGGGGCCTTTGTCAACTTTAGTCAATATGAACGATTCTATCTCCAGTGACCGTACGATGTCCATCCAATGGTCGTAGAACTTCTTCAACCTCTGGTCTTCTTGCTCTAGCCGCCCAAAGCAGCACCGGTCGTGCCGCATGCTCCTGCCTCCCGTGGCGGCTGTCTTTGCCGCGGAGGCCTCACCGCCCCTACTATTCCCACGCTGGCCGGGCCCTCTGGCGACGGTAGCCTCACACCGCAGCCGAACCAGTGAACCCTCGTACTCCGCTCCGCGCGGGCTTCCACTTCCGCATCTTCCCCGACTCCCCGTCGTCCCCTTCCTAGGCCTCGCTGTCGTCCACCGCCCTGGTGCTCTCGGTGCGGCGTGGTCAACGTGGTCAAGGAATGATTTCCATCGGACGTGGACTGTACGTGGAGAGGCTGACAACTGGGTCCACGGCCGCAGCAAGGAAGTGCCTCCTTATTATGCAAAAAATAATGATTCCTCCACCTGACAGCTGGGACCCACCGGACGGGCTACTGTATTTTGTGAAAAAAACGTTTCCCCCTGACTGCTGGGACCCACCAGCTACATCTTCGCACGCAAGGAAGTGCGTCCGGGCAAAAAAACAAAACGATTCGCCCCCCTGACCGCTGGGACCCACCAGCGACACCTTCGCACGCAAGGAAGTGCGTCCGGGCAAAAAAAACGATTCGCCCCCCTGACTGCTGTGTACCACCAGCTACATCTTCGCACGTAAGGAAGTGCGTCCGGGTAAAAAAACGATTCACCCCCCTGACTGCTGGGACCCACCAGCTACATCTTATACGCAAGGAAGTGCACGGCGGTTGGGACCCACCTGGTCGAAGCGTATGTAGCGTTGTCATTCTGGTCGCGAACATGTACGTACATATATCTTTGGTGGATGTAGAGGCGCCGCACGTCGTAGTAGAGGCGCGCCGCGTAGCATGTACTGCGTCTGTCTGGCGAGGTGCAAGAAAGAAAATACGGCCACACACGTACATACGAGCAGGGTCTCGAACGCCTACTCGCGCATACGTACCGCCAGGGCTCGTGTACATGGGTGGGTCGGAACGGAGAATCATCGTCGTCCTCATGTTCATGGGGAGGCAGCGGAATGCGTCGTGTTCATCGGGAGGCAACGGAATGCATCGTGTTCATCGGGAGGCAACGGAATGCGTCGTGTTCATCGGGAGGCAATGGAACGCGTGGGAGCCAACTGGCTTGGACAGAACAGGCGATGGAACCGAGGCCTGGCGTACCGCACTGGCGGAGAAAGCGGACCTCCTACGTTGAGCAGGGTCCTGTTGATCGGGAGGGTGTGGCGTCTGCCAAAATGGAGGAAGCGGACCTCCCTACGGTCGAAGCAGGGGTCCTGTTGATCGGGAGGTGTGGCGTGCCGCCAAAAGCGGAGAAGCAGACCTCCTACGGTGGTCAAACAGGGTCCTGTTGATCGGGAGGGTGTGGCGTGCCGCAAAGCAGACGAAACGGACCTCCCTACGGTGAAACGGGGTCCTGTTCATCGGGAGGGATGTGGCGTACCGCAAAACAGGACTCCACGAGATACTGTTCATCTCCACTGTCGACCTCCTCCAGCCTCCATGGGCTACCGTCGACCTCCTCCAGCCTCCACGGGCTCCTGTTCATCCAGCCTCCACCGCGCGCTACTCCACCGGCTACTGTTCAACCCACCCTCCACGGGCACCCCTCCACCGTCTACTGTTCATCCAGCCCTCCACACCACGGGGTCTTATTCAACCACCCCTCCACGGCCACCCCACCGTCTACAGTTCATCCAGCCCTCCACACCACGGGGTCCCGTTCAACCACCCCTCCACGGCCACCCCACCGTCTACTGTTCATCCAGCCCTCCACACCACGGGGTCCTGTTCATCCACCCCTCCACGGCCACCCCACCGTCTCCTGTTCATCCAGTCCTCCACACCACGGGGTCATGTTCATCCAGAGGCAACACCACCGCTCACTGTTCATCCAACCCCCGCGGCGCTCCTTTGTTCATCCAATCGATCGGCTTGATTAGCAGCGATGGCGAAGGAATTGCTCGATCGGGTTCGATTAACAGCCATCGATCGATAGCTCGGGTTCGATAACGTGTAGCCTGCGGTGCAATCTCTCGGGTTCGATTAGAGCCCAACGCCTCGCTTCGGGTTGATTAGAGCCAACGCCTACCATGCGTGTCTGGAGAAACACGCATTGCTCGGCCCCCGACCTCCCACCGTAACCGGGAACTCCCCGAAATTTTCCTCCCCCTCGCTTCTACCACGGTTTTTTCCGTCATGGACGGCCCAAAGAATGTCATGCAGCTGCTTCTCCGGCCCGCCCAAGACGAAAAGCCCATTTTTTGTCATAGAAGTAGGAGCCCACCACATCTATGATGATACCGGGTTTTGTCACAATTATCGTCATAGAAGTATCATATGTATGACAGAAAAAAATTTCGTTCGGCCCAAAATGTCACGGATGTGTCTTTTTTTGTAGTGCACAGTAAAAGTAGGGAGGAAGCCCTCGAAGTCCTCTATTTGAGGCTCCCTTAGTTCCCCATCAAAAGGAATCAAACATATCTCACAAAATTCCGCAAGTTGTATCTCATGATGTTCAGCATATAAATCAAAACGTACCATGGGAATACTGAGCCTATGCATGAAATAGAAATTTTGCACAAATGAATTTGTGAGGAGGTGGTATTGGTCACACTCATTTGCGAGGAAGTTCGTCAACCCGACATTTGTAATGAATTGTGTAAACTCTTGGTGAAACCCAACTTCGTTCATGAAGGCATTGTGTGGCCATTCGCACGGACGAACCTCCGTCCTATGCAGGATGTGAAGGTCAAGGTCCGAGGCACCTCCAGTGACTCCCTTGGGACTC
Source organism: Aegilops bicornis (assembly GCA_021605145.1). Lineage (NCBI taxonomy): Eukaryota > Viridiplantae > Streptophyta > Magnoliopsida > Poales > Poaceae > Aegilops > Aegilops bicornis. Next base: position 149,250,869 of record CM038674.1, on the reverse strand, counting down.
CGACTTGAAGAACCTCTCCGGAAGAAGTTCACTTTCCTAATAACAAATTTATGGAATTTTTGCACCACAAAATGATGTCAACAAAACTTCACAAGATTGATAGCAACTACTCATATGGATGTCTAGAGGCTATATCGAGCGTTCAAACTACCTAGAACTCAAAGAATTCAACATGCAAGGTCATTTTCAGTGGCATATGCTAAATATAATCCACTAAAGCAAAAACAAGTTATAGTCGCTCAAGGCGGTCACGCTCGCCCAATGTGGCCAGGAGCGCTGACTCCATGGCCAGGGCCTCAGGAGTCGTCCCCGTGATGGGGGTCTGAGCTTGTTGGAAATATGCCCTAGAGGCAATAATAAAATGTTTATTATTACGTTTCCTTGTTCATGATAATTTTCTATTGTTCATGCTATAATTGTATTAACCGGAAACCATAATACATGTGTGAATACATAGACCACAACATGTCCCTAGTGAGCCTCTAGTTGACTAGCTCATTGATCAATAGATGGTTGTGGTTTCCTGACCATGGACATTGGATGTCGTTGATAACGGGGTCAAATCATTAGGAGAATGATGTGATGGACAAGACCCAATCCTAAGCACAGCACAAGGTTGAGTAGTTCGTTGGCTAGAGCTTTTCTAATGTCAAGTATCTTTTCCTTAGACCATGAGATTGTGCAACTCCCGGATGCCGTAGGAATGCTTTGGGTGTATCAAACGTCACAACATAACTGGGTGACTATAAAGGTGCACTACAGGTATCTCCAAAAGTGTCTGTTGGGTTGGCACGAATCGAGACTAGGATTTGTCACTCCGTATGACGGAAAGGTATCTCTGGGCCCACTTGGTGATGCATCATCATAATGAGCTCAATGTGACTAAGGAGTTAGTAATGGGATGATGTGTTACAGAACGAGTAAAGAGACTTTCCGGTAACGAGATTGAACAAGGTATGGGGATACCGACGATCGGATCTCGGGTAAGTAACATACCGATGGACAAAGGGAATTGTATACGGGATTGATTGAATCCCCGACATCGTGGTTCATCCGATGAGATCATCGTGGAACATGTGGGAGCCAATATGGGTATCCAGATCCCGCTATTGGTTATTGGCCATAGAGGTGTCTCGGTCATGTCTGCATGGTTCCCGAACCCGTAGGGTCTACACACTTAAGGTTTAGTGACACTAGAGTTGTAATGAGAAATTGTATGTGGTTACCGAAGGTTGTTCAGAGTCCCGGATGAGATCCCAGACGTCACGAGGAGTTCCGGAATGCTACGGAGGTAAAGATTAATATGTTGGACAAAGGGTATTGGAGTCCGGAATTGTTCTGGGAGTACCAGGTGACGACCAGCGTGACCGAAAGGAGTTTCGGAGGCCCTGGCAAGCGTTGTGGGGCCTTATGGGCTAAGGGGAGGGGGAATACCAGCCCACTGAGGGGTTGTGCGCCCCTCCCACCCCATCTCACTTAACCTGGAGAGGTGGGGGCGCCTCCCCTAGGGCAGCCGCCCCTCCCGGCTTGCGGGCCAAGTTTCCTGGGGTAGGGGCGCCCAAACGCAACTAGGGTTTCCCCTGTGGCCGCCGCCCCTCCCCTAGGGAAACCCTAGGGCGCCTCCTCCCCCCCTTCCCCCTATATATACTGAGGTAGAGAGAGGGTTGCAATGACCCTTCCCCTGGCGCAGCCCTCCCCCTTTCCAACTCCTCCTCCTCCGTAGTGCTTGGCGAAGCCCTGCCGGAGAACCGCAAGCTCCGCCACCACGTCGTCGTGCTGCCGGAGCTCTCCCTCAACTTCTCCTCTCCACTTGATGGATCAAGAAGGACGAGACGTCCCTGGGCTGTACGTGTGATGAACGCGGAGGTGCCATCCATCAGCGCTTGGATCGGATCTTCCGCGATTTGAATCGCCGCGAGTACGACTCCATCAACCGCATTCTTGTAACACTTCCGCTTAGCAATCTTCAAGGGTGTGAAGATGCACTCCCTCTCTCTCGTTGCTAGCATCTCCTAGATTGATCTTGGTGACACGTAGGAAAATTTTGAATTATTACTGTGTTCCTCAACATTGGCATCATGAGCTAGGCCTAAAGGTAGATTCCATGCACGAGTAGAACACAAGTAGTTGTGGGTGATGATATGGTCAATTTGCTTACCGTTACTAGTCCTATCTTGATTCGGCGGCATTGTGGGATGAAGCGGCCCGGACCGACCTTACACGTACGCTTACGTGAGACAGGTTCCACTGACTGACATGGGCTTGATGCATAAGGTGGCTAGTGGGTGTTTGTCTCTCCCACTTTAGTTGGATCGGATTCGATGAACAGGGTCCTTATGAAGGGTAAATAGCAATTGGCATATCATTGTTGTGGCTTTTGCGTAGGTAAGAAACGTTCTTGCTAGAAACCCATAGCAGCAACGTAAAACATGCAACAACAATTAGAGGACGTCTAACTTGTTTTTGCAGGGTATGCTATGTGATGTGATATGGCCAAAAGGATGTGATGAATTATATATGTGATGTATGAGATTGATCATTTTCTTGTAATAGGAATCACGACTTGCATGTCGATGAGTATGACAACCGGCAGGAGCCATAGGAGTTGTCTTAATTTATTGTATGACATGCGAGTCAATATAAACACCATGTAATTACTTTACTTTATTGCTAACCGTTAGCCATAGTAGTACAAGTAATAGTTGGCGAGACAATTTCATGAAGACACGATGATGGAGATCATGGTGTCATGCCGGTGACGATGGTGATCATGCCGGTGACGATGGTGATCATGCCACGCCTCGAAGATGGAGATCAAAAGTGCAAGATGATATTGGCCATATCATGTCACTTTATGATTTGCATGTGATGTTTATCATGTTTACATCTTATTTGCTTAGAACGACGGTAGCATAAATAAGATGATCCCTCACTAAAATTTCAAGAAATGTGTTCCCCCTAACTGTGCACCGTTGCGAAGGTTTATTGTTTCGAAGCACCACGTGATGATCGGGTGTGATAGATTCTAACGTTTTCATACAACAGGTGTAAGCTAGATTTACAAATGCAAAACACTTAGGTTGACTTGACGAGCCTAACATGTACTCTAACATCCCAATTTTCAATTTGGATGTTAATCATTAGGTCATCATTTTGCATTCATGCTCTTTGCATTTCAATTGATTTTTATTTGAGCATTTTGCACCTAGAGGCCTTAAGCAACTCAAGGACCAAGTGAGAGAATTGGAGGTTTCATAAAATTCCTTTTTTGAATTTTAAAAAATTGGTAATTGGATCAAAGTGATTTTTTATTTGAAATTATTTTTCCAAATATTTCAAAATAAAATAATGAGAGAAGATAATATGACTTCTTCAAAACAGAGGAAATATTGGAAGTTTAGTTTTAAATAAAAATATATTTTATTTCAATTTCATTTGAGATTTTATTCAAGTAAATTAGGGAAAATTGCATTTTAGTCCAGAAAAATGTTCACCTTGCCCTAAATATTAGGTTCGAACGGTGAAAATTGTTTCTGGAATTTTTAGAATACTTTTTTTTTGATTTTTCTGTTCGGGCGAAATTATTTTTTAAAACAATCACCTGGGCCGGCCCAGCCACGCCACCGCCTCCTTCCCCTTACCGCCGCCCGTCTCCTGGAGGAGTCCGAGCCGGACTCCACCGCCGGCCGCGACCCCCTCCCAAAGACGGCCACACACCCCCTCCATAAATACTGCCGCCGGCCCCTCTCTCCCTGTGACACGCCAAAAAATTTTATTTGATTTTTAACAAAACCTTTTATTTGATTTGAAGGAGGCCATTTAAAACCTTTCCAAAAGCCCCTCCTTCTCAAAAAATTTCTCCTATGTCAAGTATTTTATTTTTGTGTCTTCCTCAACCTTGGTGTTTCGTTTTAAAAACTTTCCTTCTAATGTTATCTCATCACAATAAATTTTTGGAAATTTAATTTTTATTAAAAAGAAATCCTATGGGTTTTGGGGCAATTCTTTTGTTTTGCAACCACCCATTGTTTTACCATGCCTCATATCAAAATTTCTCCCAAAACCCCTCCCTCCACTTTGGGCCATTCCAAATATTCTATTCCAACAAGTTCAACCCATTTTTGAATTTTATTTTATTTATTTTACCCCCAAAAATAATTCTATCTTTTATTTTTGGGCCTAGGTGATTTACAAAGGAAGTATCTGATTTCCTTTGAGTTTTGATCTCAAACCAACTCCTCTGCCTAGTCCCTAGCACCCCCAACCTAGATCCATCAAGATCCACTCTTCCACAGTTCAAAATTTTCAAGTTTTACTCACTGCAAGTTTGGACCAGATTTGGCAAATTTGGTGAAATTCATATTTTCTCTTCTCCAAAAATTCTGGGATAAATCAAGCAGCCCCCAGGTGCATTGAGAGGCCACCTCACAAAAGATCAGCCGCAGATAATTTTCCCACATGCCAAAATCATTTCATCGAACACCTGGCATGCACTATTGCTGTTCATCTTCAGAGTTCACTGTTCAGTTCGACCGTCAGTGTCGTTTTCTTCAGAGACACGGCGTCGATCTCACCAGTGCCCACTCTGGAGCCATGCGCAGTGCACCTTCTTCTTATCCAGAGCGCCACACGGTCCTTTGGACGGGCACCATCGTCGGTGGTGACGTGCCCCGCCGACGCCGGCAACTTCTGCGGTGGCAGAGCCACCCGTGGCGGCCAGCAGGGATCAGCTCCAGCTTTCGGTGCCGTCCAGCACCGCCCAAGCCACCCGAGGCCTCCAGCGTGGCCGTGCTTGCTCACAAGACGCTCACGGCACTGTCGCCGTGGCTCGAAAGCAGCAGAAGCGTGCTCCCTACCGCCGACGAGCTCCGTCGCCTGCCTGCTCGTAACTTGGAGTATCAACCAAGGCAGGCCAAGCTTAGCACCTAAACCGAACCAGTAGGCCCCCACGGTGATGCCTAGCCCCCTAAACCACCTGACCAACCGCTGCACCGCTGTAATCGCTGCCGGAGTTACCCCGTTCACGGCCACCACCTCGTATAAGCTATAAAAGGAGCCCCCGATCTCGTTATCGACCCCGCACCACAACTCTACCTCACCAGAGCCCCGCCAAGCCACCAGGAGGACCACGAGGAGGTTTCCTTCCTCGACGCCGGCCGCCCTGATCCGCCTCGGGCTCCGGCTTGATTCACTCAGGTGAGGCCACCCCAGCCTCCCAAACCGCGTCAGCAGCCCTCTGGTGCACCCAGTATTCTAAGCCGAGCCTCAATTCAACCTTTGTAGCGCTCCCCGACGAGATCCACCAACGCCCGAACCACCGCCCGCAGGAGTTGAGGCCGCCGTCGACGTGGTGCTCGCCGTCGACCAACTCCACCACCCACAGGTGCGGAAGGACCCAAGGAACCCGTAGGTACCACCCACTCCTCCTAACTCGTCGTGGATCATCGCCGGCGTCCACCGCAAGCTTCGGGCGCCGGCGTGCTCTGTGTCACAGCCCTAGAATTGTTTGCAACTAGTGGCTTTGCATTCATGTCATCATGTTTAAATTCCTAAGAAACTTGAAATGGGGATTGCCTAAACCCTAGCATTAAAGTAATTCACTAGGTTCAACCAAAATATTCTCAGTGAATCCAAATGGCTTTAAAAAATGTTCATCTTTTCTGGAAAATGCTAGAAGCGTTAACCAGAGGTGTTGCACATTTTTCCATGACATATTTGGTCACTGAATTAAATCATTTAGTATTTGCAATTGGGAATTTAAATGCTATATATTATTTTAAGTGCTCAATTAATTCTGAACTTAAGTGTGGGCTATTAGGAATAATCCCAACAGAGCCCACAATTATTTGCAGGATTTTTGGAAACATTTTAGTATTTTTAATAAAGCCCAACATTTACAGAAAAATAGAAAAGCAAACTAAATGAAGAAAAGAGAGAGAGAGAGAGAAAGGCCAGAGGCCACTTACAGTTGGGCGGCCCACACGGCCCGTGCAGATCACCTTCCTCCTTGCGCCAGAAGGACGCCGGCGTGTCGACGCGCGCGCGCCTGAGGTTTCCACCTCCTGCTTCGTGCTGGCGGCCTCCCCTTCGAGCCTATCCGCGCCTGGAGACGCCCGCGACCCCCTGGACCCTCTCCCTCACTCGCTGCTCTCTCTCTCCTCCCCTGGCTCTCTTCCCTGAGCTCACCCGAGCGCAGCCGTCGCCGCCGACTAGAACCACCGCGGCCACAGGCCCTCCCTCGCCTCGCCGACGTGTCCATCGCCTCCGCTGCGACGCCCTCGTCCTCCCCGTCGACTCACTCGACGCCAGACGCCTCAAAACGCCGTCACCAACCTCTTCTTCATCGTCGACCGCCGCGGATCCCCATCGTCGACTCGTCGTCGTCTGGCCTTCCTCGAGCCCGCTTCGACGTCTGCTGCAACCGCCGTGAGCCACCGAACCTTTTCCCCCTCTCCGTTCTTGCTTTCGTGCGCCGTAGCCTCCGCACCTTGCTCGCCCGCACGCGCCGCCGCCTGTGACCGCCGCCGCCGAGCCTCCGGCCACCTAGCGGTCTGGCCGTCGTGCTCAACTCCCTTCCCGCGCCACATAGAGCACATAGGTGCCCCGCACGAGCCTCCCCGGCCACCGTAGCGTCGACCCCGAGCTCACCCGAGCTCCGGCGACCGCCAAGGTCAACGCCGGCGACAATTCCGGCCACCCCAGGCCCAACCGCCACCACCACCTGATACGCGAGTTCACTAGCAGTCCGTAGCGCGTCTCCACCGTCGATTTTGTCGACGGAGGACCAAATCCGAAGCCCGCCGCCGCATCTAGCCTCGCCGGCGGCTAAACGCCGGTGGGTTGACCTCTTTGACCACTGGTGGTTTAGCACTGGTTGACCAGGGGATTTGACCTCCCCTGGGTCATTGACATGTGGGCCCCGGCCCCACTGACACTTAGTTAGGTTACCGGCTAACCAAATAGTTAGATTAACTAATAAAATCTATGGACCCACGCGTCAGCATTGACCTGCTGACGTGGCCGTTGACCTGGTCCCACCCGTCAGCCACACAAACCAGCACTGTGTCACTGCCCAGTGGACCCCACTGGTCAGGTTTGACCTGGACCCGCCTGTTGACCTGCTGACGTCACACCGATGTCATGCTGACGCAGTTAATTATTTTCTGGATTTATTCTTTTACAAGAAATTCTAGAAAATAGCCAAAACTTCTAAAATTCATATAAATTCAACCGTAACTCCAAATGAAATAAATTATATATGAAAAATGATCAGAAAAATCCAATCTATTCATCTCTACCATCTTCATGCATGTTTGAACAATTTTTGTCCTCTTTTTTGGACAAAACAAATAAAGGGCATTTAAATAATCATATATGGAGTTGGAATTTGAATCATGTATTCAAACCAACTTCATTTAAATCATAGCTAGATGTATTAGCTCAAATCACAGCATATTGCCATGTCATGATCATGCATCATATTGTGGCATTGAATTGATTGTGTTCTTTCTCAGTTGCCGGTGTTTGCCCCATCTCGATAGACGTGGTTCCGACGATGAGTTCGTTTACACCAATGAAGAGCTATAATATCTTCAGGAGTGCCAGGCAAGCAAAACCCCCTTGTTCATTCCGATACAATCCTACTCTCTCGCTCTTGCTCTCTTTTACTGCATTAGGACAACAATGATTTATTTGTTACTTGCTGCGGTAGTTGAACCCCTTTATCCTCTGCATGACCTGTCATTCCACGGTAGAAATAGATGAAACCCACTAGCATGAGTAGGAGTTGTTTGAGCCTGATGTGCCTACTCATTCATGCTTGTTTGTCATGCCACTCTTTGTTTAGAGTTGAGTCAGGTCTGGTTCATCGGGGATGAATTGGAATGGTGTGTGAACATGTCCTACTGTTGAGAGCTAAGTGTGAAACACGATTTGGTAAAGGTAGCGGTGAGAGGCCATGTAGGAGTACATGGTGGGTTGTCTCACTGAAACGTTGGGCTTCTGCTTGAAGGTTGCCGAGTACATGTCGTGTAAACGGCGGTAAGTGGTGAGAGCGTGTGTGAAGAAGTACACCCCTGCAGGGTTAACATCATCTATTCGAATAGACGTGTCCGCGGTAAAGGACTTCTGGGTTGCCTATAACAGTTCATAGACAAGTGAAAGTGGACACTCTAAAATGCGCAAGATAAGCGTGAGTGCTATGGATGGCGTTCTCGTAGGAAGGCGGGATCGAATGCATAGTGGTGTATTGATATGGTGAATATGTGGACTCGTGTGCGCCACCTCAAAAGAGTTACTTCTAGTCGTAGTTAGGATAGCTACCGAGTCAAAGCTGGCTTGCTGCTGTTAAACTCCACCACCCCCTTTGTTCATAATGATGCATATGTAGCTAGTTCTAATGTAAGTCTTGCTGAGTACATTTGTACTCATGTTTGCTTATTTTATGTTTTGCAGAGAGACGTCAGTCTCGCTAGTAGTTCCGCTTGGACTTCGACGTTTAGCTTGTTACCTCAGCTACGATCTTGTGCCCTCGGCAGGATCCGGTAGATAGTCGGGCTTCTCAGCCTTTTTCATTTGTAGATGTCTGTACTCAGACATGTTAAGCTTCCGCTTGTGCTTTGACTTGTATGGTTGAGATGTTGGGTCATGAGACCCATGTTTGTAATATCTCGCTCCTCGGAGCCTAATGAATAAATATTTGAGTCGTAGAGTTATGGTGTGATGCCATGTTGTATTTACACATATTGAGCATATTGTGTGTATGTTTGAAATGCTTGGTATGTGTGGGATCCGACAATCTAGTTGTTTATCCTTTGCAGCCTCTCATATGGGGAAATGTAGTCTAGTGCTTCCTGAGCGATAGTAGTCCGCTACAGCCAGTTCATCGGAGTCCTGCTAGCCCAAAGCACTACTGCCTGGGCGCTTGACTGGTCGGCATGTGTTTCACTTCATTCGTAGGTATACGTCCTTCGGGAAATCTCACGCAGCGGTGACATCCGAGTCCTGCCGCTTAGCTCACATGTTCCCGGTTCACCGGAGTCCTGTTAGCCCAGTGCTACAGCCCGGATTCATACGTTGATGACCGACATGCTCGATGTGATTCATGTATGCCTATCCCCATGGGTTAGCGCCGCTTTGGGTTCACGACTAGCCATGTCGGCCGGGGTTCTCTGTCATGTGGATGCTAGCGACACTATCATATACGTGAGCCAAAGGCGCAAACGGTCCCGGGCCATGGCAAGGCGACACCCGTGGGAATATCATGCGTGAGGCCGCAAAGTGATATGAGGTGTTACCGGCTAGGTCGATGTGACTTGGAATCGGGGTCATGATAGCGTTGGTATCAAAGCCTGATTGCCTGTAGGATTACCAAGCCAAACTGGTCGAATTTGTGTTTAGAATTGCTTTAGTTATGTAAGGGAATTGATTGTGGAAGGGAACGTAAGGCTCTTTTTACTCCTTATACCTCATGGCCTTCTTATCCGAGTCAACCTCTTCTCTTCTACGGGGATTACGAACTAGGCCTTCTCATCTATCTATCAGGATGACGTGTTACTAATCCATAGACTTATAGTATTGATAGTTTCAAATTCCAGTTCAGTTTTACTACTTCCGTATGTTCATAGCTGGTCTCAGAATCTTCATTTTGTGATGATCGAGTGGTTATGCCATTATTTTGCAGGATGTCTCAAATCATTTTGAGCATTTACAGCCGTTATGCTGTCCGAGTCATCTCAGGTTTCTAATTAGTCTGATGCATTTGCAAATCCCTTCTTTCCACCCCGTTGTTCTTTTGGGTCAGGATAAGCACACTAATCAGTAAGTTGAGGTACTTTGTTGCCTCGGCATATATGTTGGAGCTATTATTATGACCCTAGGTGTTTTAGGAAGTCACCTAGTAATTTAGCAATGCTTTTGTATCCCCAGTGTGATGATTCTGGCCATTATTCTTTAAAGCATCCCGTGATGTTATTAGTTAGTAGGCATTCTATTCATGGGTTCTTGAACCCGAGATTCAACCTACTTCATGTTGTTAGTATTTGCTAGTTCCTTTAGGATATTAGTAACCTTTGCGATAGTCCTCGAGGTCCGTGGTATTTCCTTCTTCCAAATACTATGAACTGCTTATGGCAGAAGTTCCTCGCTGAACCGAAGGGTCACAATCAGAGTACTCTTGAGGAATTCTCCATTCATAATTGTGAATCTGCCAGTTCTACTTTTCCGCATGGGTTATCCAGAAGAAACATGTTGAACTTGGTTCGACATACTAATCTATGCATCCACAACTCAGAAAGTTATATGTTCCTTGAGTTGTTCCTCCTTAGTTGTATTCTGACCCCCGTCTGTCAATTGATAGTCAGGAGTAGCCGTGCATTCGTCATCGATTCCTATTATTTTTGTGGTCTGTCAAGCCATTCTATTCTGGAATGAATGGGAGAAACAAACTCTAGTACCTCATCCATATACAGGATTGGGTCAAAGCAGTTGTAATCCGCAGATCAAATGCAATCAAGCTCTTGATTCTGTTCTATCTTGAAGTATTACCCACTTTATGTGAGGAACGTCATGAGAATTGCACCTTCCCTTATGAATTCTTGACGTAGTGATACTTCTCGCTATCATTATTCATTCCTCGGTCCCGTGTTGTTGTAACCGGAATGCCGACAAGTGAACTGTGATGTGTGAAATCGATACTCCTAGCAACCTCGTTGCTTGGTAGTTAATGGACAATATTCTCATTCTTAGCGTATTGGTTATTAAATCATCATCCTAAGATTGATTGTGCTACCTAGTCCTTATTTCTGGTGCACTCTTCGATCAATGAGTTAGGCTTGTGTGAATCCCTTGCTCTTTGATCATATCGTCTTGCCCAGAAAAGCAAGATTGTTCTCGAGCTTAGTAACATATCGGTGGTTCGTGATTTTCTGAATATCCTCTCGGAAGTATCACCAGGTTGTCCCCTGACCGTTATGTTGAGCTCGTGATCAAGATGGTTTCTTGCAAACCACCCCTTCTCCAAGAATCTGTGTTGGATACCCCTGAGCTAGTTCGTTAAGCTAAACAACAATTTGGAGAGTTGGAAGATAAAAAGCTTTGCCGAATTTGGTTCTTTCTGAAGGGATATCTTTGTGTTGTGTGTGTGTTGAGGAAAGATGATATCTTCACCAATTGGTCCTCGTGATCAGTTGTTGGATCTATTGCCTTGTCAAAACTTGACTTGAGTATGGGCTATCGTCAAGTCAAATCAGAACCAACGATGTTCGTAATGTTGTCTTACTCGTGGGTGATCCCTCGAGCCTACACCATTATATCTTTTGGGTCTGACCAATGCTATCACCGTGTTCACATGATGGTGGAAGTCCAGTGATATGGAAATTTCGATGAGTTGCCGTTGAGCCCATCAGCAGCATTTTGTCTCCCCCATGATTCATGTTGAACATCAACTTAGTGTTGGAAACTTTGTAAGCAATGCCCTCGTGTTCTGTTCATGAAGTTTATGCTTGGATGGAAGAAGTGACTTCCTCTAATTCACGTGCATTAGGTGTAAGTTGCCTCCATGAATTTGAGAAAGGTTTGTTTTGCTTCCCCTGGAATGATCCCAAGTCAATCATGCATACGTGCGAAGTATTCTATGGTTTGGAGACTTGCAACCTTCATTCTATATGTATTCTTAGCACACCAAGCCACTGACTGATTTGCTCAAGAAGAAGGAGTCCCTTCATAAGAGCTAATCCGGACTTATGAAAAGATTTCGATATCCTCGTTGATGGTTCCCCACCTAATCTCGGTAGTGTTTTATTATAAGACTACTATGTGGTCATGCTTGTCTGGGACAGCGTGTTCACATGTTTGTAGCAGAACCCGCTCATGTTGTGGAGCTCACTACCGTAGTCCATCTCCCGAGAATCTCATAGCGTCATTTTAAATGGATTTGTGTTGCAAACTTTCTTTCCAGACATGCTGAGTCTGAAGTATCGTATCACCAATCGGATCTGAATCTCAGGCAGATATGATGGTTGGAACATTCCCAACAGTTGCATCTTGTTCCCAGCTTGCACTGCCATTGTGCCAATTCCCCATGGGCTGCCCTTCTCAGCAGTTGTTGTCCAAGATCATCTTTAATAGTGGACCTGTCATGAGTCCCATCCATTTCAGGTGATAAGCAAGAGTCATCCATTGCGTTGTCTTCAACAAGGTAGTCCACATCATCCATCCTAGTCCGAGTATGCCATTCCTTCGAGCTCTTTCAAACGATCAATTGTAAATTGCCTTAAGCTGGTATGAAGAGTCTCAATGATCTATGGATCAAAAGTAATTCTTTTTGCCACTTAAGGGAATAGTTCTTCGAGTCACCTTCCCTGAGGTGCCCCGTTTTGGAGTCATGGCAATTTCCCTCGCTACTTTGAAACCCTCGTCGAATTGCTTCTTCTGTCGCTCCTGATGCATGCTTTACTTCTCAGCTCCAGAGATGTTTCTATGTCTCATCCCGTGAGTTGATCTTGTGATCATTAAGATGATCCTAAATTGTTCATACCTCAAGAAGATCGATTCTTCTAAAATCCCCCCCTTTCTTCTTGTTGTCATGTTGGATGTAGTTCCCAAGGCAAGACGTCGAGACAAAGATGGTGATCATGTCAACGTTCTTATGAAGTGCAACCTGGATCGTGAAGACCGTGATAGTTTGTGCCCCCTCTGTCTTCTTACCTCACGTCTTGAATCTCGGGACGAGATTCTTGTTTAGTGGGGGTGAGTTGTCACAGCCCTAGAATTGTTTGCAACTAGTGGCTTTGCATTCATGTCATCATGTTTAAATTCCTAATAAACTTGAAATGGGGATTGCCTAAACCCTAGCATTAAAGGAAATCACTAGGTTCAACCAAAATATTCTCAGTGAATCCAAATGGCTTTAAAAATGTTCATCTTTTCTAGAAAATGCTAGAAGCGATAACCAGAGGTGTTGCACATTTTTCCATGACATATTTGGTCACTGAATTAAATCATTTAGTATTTGCAATTGAGCATTTAAATGCTATATATTATTTTAAGTGCTCAATTAATTCTGAACTTAAGTGTGGGCTATCAGGAATAATCCCAACAGAGCCCACAATTATTTGCAGGATTTTTGGAAACGTTTTAGTATTTTTAATAAAGCCCAACATTTACAGAAAATTAGAAAAGCAAACTAAATGAAGAAAAGAGAGAGAGAGAGAGAGAGAGAGAGAGAGAGAGAAAGGCCAGGAGGCCACTTACCTGGTTGGGCCGGCCCACCTGGCCCGTGCCAGTCACCCTCCTCCTTGCGCCCGAGAAGGGCGCGGTGTGTCGGCAGCAGCGCTGAGGTTTCCACCTCACCTTCGTCTTTGGCGGCCTCCCCTTCGAGCCTATCCGCGCCTGGAGACGCCCGCGACCCCCTGGACCCTCTCCCTCACTCGCTGCTCTCTTTCTCCTCCCCTGGCTCTCTTCCCTGAGCTCACCCGAGCGCAGCCGTCGCCGCCGACTAGAACCACCATGACCCACAGGCCCTCCCTCGCCTCGCCGACGTGTCCATGGCCTCCGCTTCGACGCCCTCGTCCTCCCTGTCGACTCACTCGACGCCGGACGCTTCAAAACGCCGTCACCGACCTCTTCTTCATCGTCGGCCGCCGCGGATCCCCATCATCGACTCGTCGCCGTCCGGCCTTCCCCGAGCCTGCTTCGACGTCTGCTGCAACCGCCGTGAGCCACCGAACCTTTTCCCCCTCTCCGTTCTCGCTTTCGTGCGCCGTAGCCGCCGCACCTTGCTCGCCCGCACGCGCCGCCGCCTGTGACCGCCGCCGACGAGCCTCCGGCCACCTAGCGGTCCGGCCGTCGTGCTCAACTCCCTTCCCGCGCCACGTAGAGCACATAGGTGCCCCGCACGAGCCTCCCCGGCCACCGTAGCGTCGACCCCGAGCTCACCCGAGCTCCGGCGACCGCCAAGGTCGACGCCGGCGACAACTCCGGCCACCCCAGGCCCAACCGCCACCACCACTCGATGCGCGAGTTCACCAGCAGTCCGTAGCGCGTCTCCACCGTCGATTTGGTCGACGGAGGACCAAATCCGAAGCCCGCCGCCGCATCAGCCTCGCCGGCGGCTAAACGCCCGATGGGTTGACCTCTTTGACCACCGGTGGTTTAGCCCCGGTTGACCAGGGGATTTGACCTCCCCTGGGTCATTGACATGTGGGCCCCGGCCCCACTGACACTTAGTTAGGTTACTGGCTAACCAAATAGTTAGATTAACTAATAAAATCTATGGACCCACGCGTCAGCATTGACCTGCTAACGTGGACGTTGACCTGGTCCCACCCGTCAGCCACACAAACCAGCACTGTGTCACTGCCCAGTGGACCCCACTGGTCAGGTTTGACCCGGACCAGCCCCTGTTGACCTGCTGACGTCACACCAACGTCATGCTGACGCAGTTAATTATTTTCTGGATTTATTCTTTTACAGGAAATTCCAGAAAATAGCCAAAACTTCTAAAATTCATATAAATTCAACCGTAACTCCAAATGAAATAAATTATATATGAAAAATGATCAGAAAATCTAATCTATCCATCTGTACCATTTTCATGCATGTTTGAACAATGTTTGTCCTCTGTTTTGGACAAAACAAATAAAGGGCATTTAAATAATCATATATGGAGTTGGAATTTGAATCATGTATTCAAACCAACTTGATTTAAATCATAGCTAGATGCATTAGCTCAAATCACAGCATATTGCCATGTCATGATCATGCATCATATTGTGGCATTGAATTAAATGTGTTCTTTCTCAGTTGCCGGTGTTTGCCCCCTCTCGATAGACGTGGTTCCGATGATGAGTTCGTTGACACCGATGAAAATCTATAATATCTTCAGGAGTGCCAGGCAAGCAAAAACCCCTTGTTCATTCCGATACAATCCTACTCTCTCGCTCATGCTCTCTTTTACTGCATTAGGACAACAAAGATTTATTTGTTACTTGATGCGGTAGTTGAACCCCTTTATCCTCTGCATGACCTGTCATTCCACAGTAAATAGATGAAACCCACTAGCATGAGTAGGATTTGTTTGAGCCCTGATGTGCCTACTCATTCATGCTTGTTTGTCATGCCTGCTACTGCTTAGAGTTGAGTCAGGTCTGGTTCATCGGGGATGAATTGGAATGGTGTGTGAACATGTCCTACTGTTGAAAGCTAAGTGTGAAACACGATTTGGTAAAGGTAGCGGTGAGAGGCCATGTAGGAGTACATGGTGGGTTGTCTCACTGAAACCGTCCTCAGGAACTGAGTTCTGCGTTTGTGATCCATGAAACAGTTACTACCACGCATTGGGCCCGAAACCAATGGACCCTCTCGGCTTCTTACCCACCCTTGTTCTCTGTCCAGGAGTTGCAACTAGTTTCTGTTGTTTGTAGGATATATGTTGGAGGCCGTGCGTAGCGCTGACCCTAGGGGTGGGCTATGATGCGGTAGATACACCGTGGCCCGGTGTGCGAATGCCCGTTTGGTATCTCGGGAACCCTGCACACATCGTTCGGGGCCGTATGTGGAAACCTCGGCCGGACTCCTTGCGGATGGAACCTGAATAGGCGATAAACCTGGACTAGACACTTGAGTGTTTAGGTAGGCTTTGGCCGACACCCATGTTGGGCTTCTGCTTCAAGGTTGCCGAGTACATGTCGTGTAAACGGCGGTAAGTGGTGAGAGCGTGTGTGAAGAAGTACACCCCTGCAGGGTTAACATCATCTATTCGAATAGCCGTGTTCGCAGTAAAGGACTTCTGGGTTGCCTATAACAGTTCATAGACAAGTGAAAGTGGACACTCTAAAATGCGCAAGATAAGCGTGAGTGCTATGGATGGCGTTCTCGTAGGAAGGCGGGATCGAATCCATAGTGGTGTATTGATATGGTGAATATGTGGACTCGTGTGCGCCACCTCAAAAGAGTTACTTGCAGTCGTAGTTAGGATAGCCACCGAGTCAAAGCTGGCTTGCTGATGTTAAACTCCACCACACCCTTTGTTGATAATGATGCATATGTAGCTAGTTCTGATGTAATTCTTGCTGAGTACATTTGTACTCACGTTTGCTTATTTTATGTTTTGCCGCGAGGCGTCGGTCTAAGCTAGTAGTTCCGCGTGGACTTCGACGTTTAGCTTGTTACCTCAGCTACGATCTTGTGCCCTCGGCAGGATCTGGTAGATAGTCAGGCTTCTTAGCCTTTTTCATTTGTAGATGTTTGTACTCAGACATGTTAAGCTTCTGCTTGTGCTTTGACTTGTATGCTCTGGATGTTGGTTCATGAGACCCATGTTTGTAATATCTCGCTCCTCGGAGCCTAATGAATAAATATTTGAGTCGTAGAGTTATGTTGTGATGCCATGTTGTATTTACACATATTGAGCATATTGTGTGTATGTTTGAAATGCTTGGTATGTGTGGGATCCGACAATCTAGTTGTTTATCCTTGGCAGCATCTCATATGGGGAAATGTAGTCTAGTGCTTCCTGAGCGATAGTAGTCTGCTACAGCCCGCTTCACCGGAGTCCTGCTAGCCCAAAGACTCTTTATTACGGGCGCTTATTTGGCGGCATGTGTTTCACGCCGTTCATGTGTTCCGTCCTTGAAATGTCACGCGGTGACATCCGGAGTCCTGCCTAGCCTGCTACAGCGCGTTTCACCGGAGTCCTGTTAGCTCAGTGCTACAGCCCGGATTCGTACGTTGATGACCGACATGCTCGATGTGATTCATGTACACCTGTCCCCATGGGTTAGCGCCGCTTTGGGTTCACGACTAACCAGGTCGGCCCGGGTTCTCTGTCATGTGGATGCTAGCGACACTATCATATACGTGAGCCAAAAGGCGCAAACGGTCCCGGGCCATGGCAAGGCGACACCCGTGGGAATACCGTGCGTGAGGCCGCAAAGTGATATGAGGTGTTACCGGCTAGGTCGATGTGACTTGGAATCGGGGTCCTGACACTCTGTTTTCTCTCAAATTTTCAAACCTGACGGGTGGTACCCCCCCGTCAGCCTCTCCTCTCTATTCGAACCATTTTTCTAGAAGGCGCATTCGGGAAAATACACTTTCAATCTGAAACGTTTTCTTGTCCTTTTCTGTTCAGCCCCCTGGAAAGTTTCTGTTTCATTACAGACAAGTCCCTGGACTAAAACTTTAATAACTTATAAAAAGAAAATGATTTTTGATTGATTCTTTTTCTGTCACCTTTATTTTTCTGTCTAGTTTTTTATCATATTTTTTTGAAAAATATTTGGAACACTTTTTGTGCACACACGGTATTTACGTTAGTACGTATTTTTCTTATACCATAGATACCGGAGGAGGTGACGGAACCGCGAACTTCACCGAGCTAGACTCCGACTACTCCGAACCAGGCAAGCATGTTTGAACCTTTGATATGATGAGTAGTCAGTTCATGGCGTGATTATATGCATAGCAGTAAGGGTTATATTACATACAAAGCTATTGCAAGTGAGCCTCGAAACTCGATGTGTTATTCGATGAGAGTTTACATGATCATGTGGTGACATGATAGGTGGTAAGATGGTATTGTTGTAGCATGCCAGTCTTATGCCAAATCATTCATCTCCAGTGTCAACGTGAGTCAAGTCACGTTACCATCCGTTCCTTTCCTCGTACTACCACATGTTTTCTGCAAAGAATATGGTTTAGTAAGTTGCAAACCTCTTTCCTGGTACACACCAAACAGAGGGGCGGGATGAGGGTTCCATGGCCCTAGATTAAAGCCTGTCATCCGGTCGGGGAGCATGGGTGTTTCCGGTTGGGACCGAGAGGGGCACCCTTAGAGCGTCTTGAGATAAATTTGATCCCATGCTATTCGAGGTTGTGACCTCCCGTCTTAGAGTTTTTCTTGAACGTTGCCTAGGGTGATTCCTAGCAGCGGAATGTGGAATTGGGTGTGTACTGGTTAGATGTGTTTCTTCTAAAATACCGTAAATGGAACTAGTCCCTTGCGACTACTGAAATCCATTGGCTGTGGTTTAATACTACAAACTCTGCAGAGTCAAACTCATTCAAGTAAACCGTATCTATGGTCAATGTCTGTGTTCAAGTTGTCATGTCAGTCTTAGTGTCAGTCTCCTTGACAAATCTCCGGTGAACAGACATGAGTGGTAAACTCGGCTACATGTTTAATCATGTGGATGGACTAACCCGTTTATTATTATGTGCCGAGTATCTTTCCTTGGAATGGTCTATACTGCTTGAATACGACAATGCAATATAAGCCCTTTATGTGATGTCGCTCAGACATCCGACTGTGGCACACTTGTTATTTATTTTCAATATAAGCCCTTTATGTGATGTCGCCCAGACGTCCGACTGTGGCACACTTGTTATTTATTTTCAATATAAGCCCTTTATGTGATGTCGCCCAGACGTCCATCGTAACACACTTGTTATTTATTTTCAATATAAGCCCTTTATGTGATGTCGCCCAGACGTCCGACTGTGGCACTCTTGTTATTTATTTTCAATATAAGCCCTTTATGTGATGTCGCTTAGACGTCCGACTGTGGCACTCTTGTTATTTACTTTCAATATAAGCCCTGTATGTGATGTCGCTCAGACGTCCGACTGTGGCACTCTTGTTATTTACTTTTGATATAAGCCCTTTATGTGATGTCGCTTTGACGTCCGACTGTGGCACGCACTGTCATTTATTTTTCCAATATAAGCCCTTTACGTGGTGTCGCTTAGACGCCCGACTGCGGCATGTTAATTTATTTGTTCACCATTCGAGGCGTCACTTCAGACACTCGATCGGTTTTCAGTTATTTTGTTGGGATTTCGGGAGGATTACCGCCTGACTTCCTTTTATTTAACATGTCGTGCAAGTTATTCACTTGAGTGTGCATTGCCAATTGCTGATGATGCATCATGCTTACATTTGTTATATCTTATGTCCGAACTGTCTTGCGAGTACATTCAAAGTACTCACCTGGCTTGTTGATTTGGCCAGATGTTGACGAAGGCGATTTATGGATGAAGAGTTCGATAGCGAGTCCGACGCCTAGAGGAGTCCCAGTCAGTCCCGTGCGATCCTGGAATTTATCACTTGTACCATAGCCGCTTACGCTACCCGAATAAATCATCGAGCCTCACTCCGACGCTCGATGAGCCGCAAGAGTTGGAGTCAATGTCACCCACTTCACTGTGACATATCCACCACCACTTTTATTACGAGTCAGTAGTATGCCACCACACCCTTGTGTCATATCCGCCTTTATGTATATTATTGTCGTGCTTGTAATAAATTGTTGAGCAACCTCAGCTCAACCCTGTAATATATTTAGTACTTCTGGATTTCTGTATCAAGAATTTGCCTACCAGTAAGGAGGACTCTCCTATACTGGAAATAAAAGGATCGGTTTCTCAATAAGTATTTTATTGAAAAACCGGTCATGACACTCCCCCTCATCAAGCTGCGCCGCCGCCGCTCGCCGTTGTCGTCACCGCAAGCCGCTACCATAGCTCGCCGCTCTTTGTCATGCCGCCGCATCGTCCGCGCAGCCGCTGCCTCGCACCGCCACCCCGTGCCGCGAGACGCCGCCGACGCCGTTGCCCCGCCTCGCCGGAGACCACCGCCGCCACCACCATTTTTCGGGAACCACTATAACCGTCGAAACCCAATCCGGTTTTTTTAGTTTTCTCGGTTTATTCCGTTTAGATCGGTTTTTAATTTAGTTTGTTAATTAACAAACGTTCATCGGTTAGTTTCTGTTAATGAATGAATTCTTTTGTTTAGTTCTCTTAGCGGACGTTCTTCCAATAGATTTTTCTTTTCCTGTTTATTTTCGGTTAGGGACCTATCCATAATTATTTTTATCATAGATTAGTCCCTGATCTTTAAACCCTCGTTACTTTTTGCTCGTTTATCCAAATCCAATGAAACCAACGCCAAAATCTTCGTCTTGTTCCCCTCTATTCAGATAAGCAACTTGAACATGATTTTGACATAATAAAATTTGATTTCAAGAAGATTTGATTTTAAACTTCTTTTGATCATAGTTTGAGTTTCGTAGCTCCGATTCGATTGATTATTTTTGCAAATCGAAGCTCTTCACTTGAACTTTCAGTTTGGATCTTTTATTTTGAGTTTTAATTTTGCATGTTATGCTTGAGTGCTTATGTATGCTATTGTTTGCTCACGATAGAGTATCCGGTGTGCGAGGCTTGCTACTATGAATCACTAGGGTTTTCAGATCGTCAGCAAGGCAAGTAACACTTTGATCATATCCCTTTATTACCCATTTTTATGCATTAGTTTCAATCCTCAAACATTGCATGAGTAGGATCTGATTAACATGTGGGTATCGGGAAGTAGTTGATGAGGTAGAACCTATTGTCCTTTTATTCAAACCTTGGGAGTTACTACGTTATGCTTACCTTGCTATGCTATGCTATGCTCATAGAAATGGTTTGGTTTGAGTGATTCATGACGGATGTGAGTGCTATTGTGAATTAAGGGACAATTTAAGGTGGCTACCTTAATACACATCTGGGTGGATTGTTTGTGGGCACCTGGGGAATCCAGTGATGTCCAAGGAGATCCCGGGGCATCCGTGTGATCATCCTATGGTTCGCCACCCAGGCTCAAAGGGATCATAAGATATTCATGCTAGAAACTTCCGTGTGCGGTCACAAGCCATTATGGGCTCTCGCATAGTTGAGTAAGTTGTGGGAATCCTTTCCATGATAGGCTAGAAGATGTAGGGGATTGTAGGTGTACCGGCCTATCTATCGGTTAAGGGGACCTCTTCGGAAAGACTGTATCTCGGTCATCCGTTTCTCAAACATCATGCAGTGCGAGAAATTCAACGGAGGAGATCGAGTCTTGTGGAGAAAAGTGCACAAACTTCTACAGAGTGTACAATCTAATCATGGTTAGCCATGTCCCTGGTTATGGACATCTTGAGTATCTGGTACTTGAATTATTTATTTGATCTCAGCACTTTACTTAATTAATTTGATTGGGTTAATGATTATTATTTTGGGATTGAGATGGGGTTACCATTCTCAATGTTGATCAACAAACTTTGTAGTTAAATAAAATATATTAATTTGTAGTAGGGAAAAACCAGCTTTACACAAATGATAACCATAGAGCCTCCACCAGCCATATATGCATGTAGTGATAGCTATTATCTGTTCATTGCTCTATAGTGTTATTTTGCTAGCATATTCTATGTGCTGACTTACACGGCTACAACGTATCATGTTGCAGAGTATTCAGACGAAGAGTAAGGTGCGCTAGGCCGTTGTCGTGCACTCAGCTATGCCGTTGGAGTTGTTGGACTCATTTATCTTCGATGCTTCTGTAGTTATCTTATTTAGATGGCTTTAGCCATATTATTGTAATAACTTCTCTCTTTGAGACACTTGATGTAATAAGTGTGTGATTCAACTCTGTTATAAATCCTCAAGTACGGTGTGTGTCAGCATTACCGATCCAGGGATGACACTTATGCACAGAGATTTGACCGTCTGAGGTCGGATTGCTACAAGATGGTATCAGAGCACACGCTGATCAGAGAACGTGACCACTAGGATGAGCCACAGGATACTCTTCTCTACTCATTTCGACTCTTCTCCATTTTCTACTCTATAGATGGCGGACCCGAGGAACAAGTTCACTCAACCAGATGACTGTAGGACACTTGAAGGAAGTCACTAGGTACCTGAGCATCGGAATACCAAGTTTCACCGGGACCTACACTGCCACTTTACCAAAAGAGGAGCACTGGACGATTCGAGTACATGTTCCAGGAAGGACGTTCACACCAGTTACTGAGCCCATAGAGTTTTCCTTTGATGCGCCAACCTGGAGTCTGGGAAAGAGCATGGCAGCCCACGTTGCCATGGGATGCATCAGCAAAGTCTATAACAGGTATCTTAAGGACACCATCTACCAGATATGTGGACACCGAGATGAGCAATGGGAGATGATTAGCACCAGGAGGGATAAATCCATCGCAGCATACATCCAGATATGTGTGCAGTCAGGAGAACCAGATGTGCGCCAGCATGTTAGACATGAAGAAGGTGACGGCTAGGAACATGGAGCTAGAAGAAGAACTCAAGTCTACGCGCGATGGATACGAAGAAGAAATTGCAATGCTACTCGAGAAGAATGAAGACTTGAAGAAGAAGCTAGGAATATTCATGGGAGATCCTGCACTCGAGGAGGATAACCATCCTGAAGACTACATCATAATCGACGACACCGACTCTGACCCCGACAGAAACGATGAAGATAGTGATGATGATTATGAAGATGAAGCTGGAGCAGATATCATGGAGTCTTCCACCGATCAAAATTTCTAGTCGACCACCATATTACCAGTAGTATTTCCCCATGTATATAGTAATAGTCCGAGTATTTTGTAATGGTAGTTTAGATCGATTGTAT
The DNA here is from genome assembly GCA_021605145.1 of Aegilops bicornis. Lineage (NCBI taxonomy): Eukaryota > Viridiplantae > Streptophyta > Magnoliopsida > Poales > Poaceae > Aegilops > Aegilops bicornis. Next base: position 149,228,410 of record CM038674.1, on the reverse strand, counting down.
GATCTTGTTTGAAATTGAGTGAAGTGAAATGTATGTGTTTGTCTCATGTGCATATGGGTAGTGATATATCTTTAGACCTCACTCTATTTTGATCTCGCCCCTCTAAACCTATCAGATGCCTCCGAGACATGACCCCGGATTTTTCTTCCCACAGGAGCTCACTCAGTTGATCCAATAGTAAAATGCCTTGATGCAGTTGCTAGTCCAGAACCAAGGCAACAACAATAACAATAATCCACCGCCACTACCCCCAATTGACAACTTAGCCCGTTTTCTGAGGTTGAATCCGCCGGTGTTTTCTAGTAGCACCGAGCCGATTGTTGCTGATGACTGGCTCCGCAGGATTGGAAGGGAGCTTACCACCACAGGTTGCACAGATGCTGAGAAGGTGCGCTTGCCGCACATCAATTGGATGGACCCGCAGCCTCATGGTGGGAGAATTACACTGCCACTTTCCCCGTGGCCAATGTCACTTGGGATTAGTTTCAGCAAGCTTTCCGCACAGCACATGTCTCAGCTGGTGCTATGAGTATGAGGAAGCATGCGTTTCGTAACTTACGCCAGGGGAATCGTACTGTGGGGTAGTACCTGGATGAGTTCAGCAAGTTAGCACGCTACACCCCAGATGATGTGGCCACAGATGCCACGAAGCAGGAGAAGTTTATGGAAGGGCTGAAAGATGAGCTGAGTATGCAGTTAATGGTGGCAACATTCACCAACTACCAAGAGTTGGTAGACAGGGCTCTTATGGTTGAAAGCAAGCAGTAGCAGATAGAGAGCCGCAAAAGGAAGTATGGACAAGGGAAGTACAACTCTGGAGCTCAGCAGAAGCCTCGCTTTACCCCGAACTCGGGAGGGCATACCCATCATAACCGTGGAGTCCACACTCATAATGGAGGAATTCCACACGACCACAATGGCCCAAAGAATGGAAATGGGAATGGAGGAAGTAGCAGGCAGAACCGTTCCAACCCAGCAACACTCGCTAAGAAGGACCTGAGTCACGTTACCTGTTACAAGTGCGGGAAGACTGGACACTATGCCACTGATTGCTCTGAGATGAAGAATGGTAATGGTAATGGAAGTTCTGGGAAGAAGCCCAACCCTTTCACCAGAGGTCACGTGAACCACGTCAACATGGAGGAAGTTGAAGAGCAGCCCGATGCAGTTATCGGTACGTTTTTTATTAAGTCATTTATTGCTATTCTTCTTTTTGACACTGGTGCATCGCATTCATACATATCGAGGGGATTTGTGGATAAGTTTAAGTTGCCCACCATAGCCCTTAAGACACCTATGTTAGTAAGCTCACCTGGAGCGGAGTATATGGCAAACAGTGGATGTTTTCAGATGCCATTGACCATTGGTATGCATGTTTTCCCCTCAGACCTAATAATTTTGGAGTCACAAGGATTGAATGTGATACTAGGCATGGATTGGCTATCGATGTATGGAGGAAACATCGATTGTGCTAGTAAGTCGATACTTCTCACCACCTCAGAGGGTAAAAGGATCAAGTACGTATCTAGGCATGCGCCAAGGAGGACCCAAGTGCCTGTTGTGAAGGATTACCATGATGTGTTCCCAGCGGAATTACCAGGCATGCCACCAGATCGAGATATAGAATTTTTAATAGAGTTGTTGCCAGGCACCGGACCAATATCGAAGAGACCGTATCGGATGCCTGCAAATGATCTGGAAGAAATTAAGAAGTAGATTAAGGAGTTATTGGAGAAAGGTTACATTCGACCAAGTTCATCACCGTGTGGAGCCCCAGTGCTCTTAGTTGAGAAGAAGGATGGATCTTTGAGAATGGTTGTTGATTATCGTGCATTGAATGAGGTGACGATCAAGAACAAGTACCCACTACCGATGATCAATGATTTGTTTGACTAGTTGCAAGGAGCTAAAGTATTCTCCAAGATCGATTTTCTATCAGGATACCACCAGTTGAAGATCCGAGAGCGGGATATACCTAAGACAGCTTTTACCACAAGGTATGGGCTATATGAGTACACGGTTATGTCTTTTGGATTGACTAACTCCCCTGCCTATTTTATGAGTATGATGAATAAGGTGTTCATGGAGTTCTTGGATAAGTTTGTTGTGGTGTTCATTGATGATATATTGGTGTACTCAGAGAATGAAGAGGAGCACAAGGAGCATTTGCGCTTAGTTCTCGAGAAGCTCAGTGAACATCAGCTATATGCCAAGTTCAGCAAATGTGAGTTTTGGTTGAAATAAGTTGGATTTCTTGGACATGTTATATCTGGAGAAGGTATAACAGTAGACCCAACCAAGGTTCAGTCTGTCACAGAGTGGTTGGCACCCACCTCAGTTGGAGAGATACGAGTTTTCTTCGACTCGCACGATATTACCGGAGATTCATTGAGAATTTTTCCAAGATTGCAAAGCCCATGATGGAGCTATTGAAGAAGGACACCAAGTTCAGGTGGACCGAAGAATGTGAGGCCAGTTTTCGGGAGTTGACGAAACGTTTAGTTACGGCCTCAGTGCTAACTCTTCTAGATATACGCAAGGATTTCCAAGTGTATTGTGACGCTTCTCACCAAGGACTTGGGGGTGTACTTATGCAAGACAAAAGAGTTGTTTCATATGCCTCACGTCAGCTTCGACCTCATGAGTTGAATTATGCCACGCATGATTTGGAGTTAGCAGCTGTAGTGCATGCGCTCAAGACCTGGAGACATTTTCTTATTGGAACCGTTGTGATGTTTACACGGATCATAAGAGTTTGAAGTGCATTTTCAGGCAGAAGGAGTTGAATCTCAGGTAGAGGAGGTGGTTGGAGCTCATAAAATATTATGACATGAAGCTACATTATCACCCAGGGAAGGCCAATGTTGTAGCAGATGCGTTGAGCCGCAAGAGTTATGTTAATACTCTCTTGACCAGAGGATTACCAAAGGAGTAAGCCGAGGATCTCAGGGAACTTCGTTTGGAGATAGTTCCTAGAGGTTTTGTTGCCGCATTGGAGGTTCAGTCCACATTGTTGGGAAAGATTCGAGAAGCCCAGAAAGCTGATAAGGAGATTGCAGAGATAAAAGAGAAGATGAGCAAAGGAAAAGCCAAAGGTTTTCGTGAGGATGAGCACGAAACTTTATGGTTTGAGGATCGTATATATGTGCCAAATGACTCAGAGACCAGGAAGTTAATACTTCAGGAGGCTCACGATTCGCCATACTCGATTCACCCCAGAAACACCAAGATGTATTTGGATTTGAAGGAGCGTTTCTGGTGGACGGGTATGAAGAAGGATATTGCCGAGTATGTAGCCGTATGCAATGTATGTCATAGAGTTAAGGCAGAACATCAGAAGCCAGCAGGGTTACTACAGCCTATGCCGATACCCGAATGGAAGTGGGATAAACTTGGCATGGATTTTATCACAGGATTACCCAAGACACGATCAGGATATGATTCTATTTGGGTAGTAGTTGATCGCTTGACCAAAGTGGCTCACTTTATGCAAGTGAAAATCACTTATACAAGCGCGAAGTTGGCCAAGATATATATGACCAGGATCGTATGTCTACATGGAGTTCCGAGGACCATCGTATCAGATAGAGGAACAAAATTTACTTCGAAGTTTTGGAATCAGTTGTACCAGACTTTGGGTACCATGCTAGAGTTCAATACAGCCTTTCATCCGCAGACAGATGGACAGACCGAGAGAGTCAATCAGATTCTGGAGGAAATGTTGAGAGCTTGTGCGCTAGATTATGGATCTAGTTGGGATGATAATTTACCCTATGCAGAGTTCTCATACAACAACAGCTACCAAGCTAGTTTGAAGATGGCCCCTTTCGAAGCTTTGTATGGAAGGAGGTGAAGGACACCATTGATGTGGGATGAAGTTGGAGACTGACAGTTGTTTGGACCCAATTTAATCAAGGAGTCTTAAGAGAAGGTTAAGTTGATTCGTGATAGACTGAAGGTAGCTCAGTCCAAGAAGAAGAGTTATAACGATACGAAACGCAAGGAGGTAACCTACAAAATCAAAGACAGAGCATATCTTCGTGTGTCGCCACTTCGAGGAGTTAAACGATTTGGAGTTAAAGGAAAGTTAGCCCCAAGATTCGTAGGACCGTATCGAGTTCTGGAGCATATGGGAGAAGTGGCCTACAAGTTGGAGTTACCCGAAGGATTGTCGAGTTCATGATGTGTTTCAAGTTTCCCAGTTGAAGAAGTGCCATGCAGAGATGGCCGATATTCCTCTGAGAGATACAACGCCCCTGGAAGCAATTCAGTTGGAAAGTGACCTGACTTACAAGGAGAAACCCGTCAAGATTCTCGAGTTTGCCAGCCAAGTTACACGCAACAAGGTTATCAAGTTTTGCAAAGTTCGATGGAGCTACCATACCGAGGAGAAAGCCACCTGGGAGCGAGAGGAATACCTACGAACAGACCACCCACACCTATTTTCTAGCCAACCCGAATCTCGAGGTCGAGATTCATCTTAAGGGGGGTAGGTTTGTAACATCCCAATTTTCAATTTGTATGTTAATCATTAGGTCATCATTTTGCATTCATGCTCTTTGCATTTTAATCAATTTTTATTTGAGCATTTTGAACCTAGAAGCCTTAAGCAACTCAAGGACCAATTGCGAGAGTTGGAGGTTTTATAAAATTCCATTTTTGAATTTTCAAAATTTGGTAATTGGATCAAAGTGATTTTTTATTTGAAATTATTTTTCCAAATATTTACAAATAAAATAATGAGAGAAGATAATATGACTTCTTCAAAACAGAGGAAATATTGGAAGTTTAGTTTTAAATAAAAATATATTTTATTAGAGATTTTATTCGAGTAAATTAGGGGAAAATTGCATTTTTAAAAATTACATTTTAGTCCAGAAAAATGTTCATCTTGTCCTAAATATTAGGTTCGGACGGTGAAAATTGTTTCTAGAATTTTTTATTTTCTTTTCTGTTTGCCAGCGCCTCCTTCTCCGTGCTGCCGCCGGACTTCAGGAGGAGTCTGAGCCGGACTCTGTCGCCGGCCGCGACCCCCTCCCAAGCCGGCCACAACCCCCTCCTTAAATACTGCCGCCCCGCCCCTCTCTCCCCCTCATCAAGCCGCGCCGCCGTCTCACCAAGCCCGCAGCACCGCCGCTCGTCGCTACCGTCACCGCAAGCCGCCGCCACCGCCGCTGCTGCCGCGCCGCGCCGCATCGCCCCGCGCCGCCACCCCGCATCGTGAGCCGCTGCCGACGCCGTTGCCCCGCCTCGTCGGAGACCACCGCCGCTGCCACCGTTTTTTTCGGGAACCGGTATAACCGCCGAAACCCAACCCGTTTTTTTAGTTTTCTCGGTTTATTCCGTTTAGATCGGCTTTTAATTTAGTGTGTTAATTAACGAACATTCATCGGTTAGTTTCTGTTAACGAACAAATTCGTTCTTTTAGTTCAGTTAGCGGACGTTCGTCCGATAGATTTTTCTTTTTCTGTTTATTTTCGGCCAGGGACCTATGCATAATTATTTTTGTCACAGATTAGTCCCTGATCTTTAAACCCTCGTTACTTTTTCCTCGTTTATCCAAATCAAGTGAAACCAACGCCAAAATCTTCGTCTTGTTCCCCTCTGTTCAGATAAACAACTTGATCATGATTTTGAAAAATTAAAAATTGGTTTCAAGCAGATTTGAATTCGAACTTCTTTTGATCGCAGTTTGAGTTTTGTAGCTCCGATTCGATTGATTCTTTTCGCAAATCGAAGCTCTTCACTTGAACTTTTAGTTTGGATCTTATGCTTGAGTTCTTATGTATGCTATTGTTTGTTCACGATAGAGTTTCCAGAGTGCGAGGCTTGCTACTACGAATCACTAGGGTTTTCATATCGTCAGCAAGGCAAGGAACACTTTGATCATACCCCTTTATTACCCATTTTTATGCATTAGTTTCAATCCTCAAACATTGCATGAGTAGGATCTGATTAACATGTGGGTATTGGGAAGTAGTTGATGAGGTAGAACCTATTGTCCTTTTATTCAAACCTTGGGAGTTACTATGTTATGCTTACCTTGCTATGCTATGCTATGCTCGTAGAAATGGTTTGGTTTGAGTGATTCATGACGGATGTGAGTGCTATTATGAGTTAAGGGACAATTTAAGGTGGCTACTTTAATACACATCTGGGTGGATTGTTTGTGGGCACCTGGGGAATCCAGTGATGTCCAAGGAGATCCGGGGCATCCGTGTGATCATCCTATGGTTCGCCACCCGTGCTCAAAGGGATCATAAGATATTCATGCTAGAAACTTCCGTGTGCAGCCACAAGCCATTATGGGCTCTCGCATAGTTGAGTAAGTTGTAGGAATCCTTTCCATGATAGGCTAGAAGATGTAGGGGGTTGTAGGTGTTCCGGCCTATCTATCGGTTAAGGGGACCTCTTCAGAAAGACTGTGTCTCGGTCATCCATTTCTCAAACATCATGCAATGCGATAAATTAAACGAAGGAGATCGAGTCTTGTGTGGAAAAGTGCACAAACCTCTGCAGAGTGTACAATCTAATCATGGTTAGCTGTGTCCCCGGTTATGGACATCTTGCGTATCTGGTACTTGAATTATTTATTTGATCTCAACACTTTACTTAATTAATTTGATTGGGTTAATTATTATTATTTTGGGATTGAGATGGGGTTACCATTCTCAATGTTTATCAACAAACTTTGTAGTTAAATAAAATATATTCCTTTGTAGTAGGGAAAAACCAGCTTTACACAAATGATAACTGTAGAGCCTCCACCAGCCATATATGCATGTAGTGATAGCTGTTATCTGTTCATTGCTCTATAGTGTTATTTTGCCAGCATATTCCATGTGCTGACCTACACGGCTGCAACGTATCATGTTGCAGAGTATTCAGGCGAAGAGTAAGGTGCGCTAGGCCATTGTCGTGCACTCAACTATGTCGTTGGAGTTGATGGACTCATTTATCTTTGACGCTTCCGCAGTTATCTTATTTAGATGGCCTTTAGCCATATTATTGTAATAACTTCTCTCTTTGAGACACTTGATGTAATAAGTGTGTGATTGAACTCTGTTATAAATCCTCCAAATCGTATGTGTCAGCATTACCGATCCAGGGATGACACTTATGCACAGAGATTTGACCGTCTGAGGTCGGATCGCTACATATACAGACATGGCCTCGGAACACGAGAGACCGAAACGTTGAACATGAGTCGTATGGTAGATGCGATCAACATGGAGATGTTCACCGTTGATGACTAGTTCGTCTCACGTGATGATCGGACACTTTGCATAGTCAATTCGGATCATGTATCACTTAGATGACTAGAGGATGTCTATCTCGAGTGGGAGTTCACTAAATAATTTGATTAGATGAACTTAATTATCATGAACTTAGTCTAAAATTATCTTTACAATCTATCTTGTAGACCCAATGGCCCATGCTAATGTTGCCCTCAACTTCAACGCGTTCCTAGAGAAAACCATGCTGAAAGACGATAGAAGCAACTATACGGACTGGGTTTGTAACTTGAGGATCATCCTCATAGCTGCGAAGAAAGCATATGTCCTTGAAGCACCGCTAGGTGACGCACCCATTTTCCCAGCAACTCAAGACGTTATGAACACACAGCGATCGGCGTGGCGATGATTACTCCACTGTTCGGCGCATGCTTTACAACTTAGGATCGGGGCTCCAACAGCGTTTTGAGCAACACAAGCATATGAGATGTTCCAAGAGCTGAAAATGGTTTTCCAAGCTCATGCCCGGGTCGAGAGATATGAAGTCTTTGACAAGTTCTACAGTTGTAAGATGGAGGAAAACAGTTCTGTCAGCGATCATATACTCAAAATGTCTGGGTTGCACAACCGCTTGTCTCAGCTGGGAGTTAATTTTCTAGATGACTCGATCGATGTAATCCTCCGATCGCTTCTACCTAGCTACAAAAGCTTTGTGATGAACTACAATATGCAAGGGATAGAGAAGTCCATTCCCGAGTTATATTCGATGCTGAAATTAGCGGAGGTGGAGATCAAAAAGGAACATCAAGTGTTGATGGTGAATGATACCACTAATTTCAAGAAAGGCAAGGGTAAGAAGAACTTCAAGAAGGACGGCAAGGGAGTTGCTGCGCCCGGTAATTCAGTTGCCCGGAATAAGCCAAAGAATGGACCCAAGCCTGAGACTGAGTGCTTTTATTACAAGGGAAATGGTCTGTGGAAGCGGAACTGCCCCACTTAGCGGATAAGAAGGCCGACAACGGCAAAGGTATATATGCTATACATGTTATTGATGTGTACCTTAGCAGCGCTCGTAGTAGCTCCTGGGTATTTGATACCGGTGTGGTTGCTCACATTCGTAACTCAAAACATGAGCTGCGGAATAAGCGGAGACTGGCGAAGGACGAGGTGGCGATGCGAGCCAGGAATGGTTCCAAGGTCGATGTGATCGCCGTCGGCACGCTACCTCCAAATCTACCTCCGGGATTACTTTAAACCTCAATAATTGTTATTTAGTACCGACTTTGAGCATGAACATTGTATCTGGATCTCGTTTGATGCGAGATGGCTACTCATTTAAATCCGAGAATAATGGTTGTTCTATTTCTATGAGAGATATATGTTATGGTCACGCCCCGCTGGTCAATGGTTTATTTTTATTGAATCTCGAACGTGATGTTACACATATTCATAGTGTGAATGCCAAAAGATGTGGCACTACTGCCTTGGTCATATTGGTGTCAAACGCATGAAGAAACTCCATGCAGATGGACTTTTGGAGTCTCTTGATTATGAATCATTTGACACGTGCGAACCATGCCTCATGGGCAAAATGACCAAGAATCCGTTCTCTGGAAAAATGGAGCGAGCAACCAACTTGTTGAAAAAAATACATACTGATGTGTGTGGTCCAATGAGTGTTGAGGCTCGCGGTGGCTATCGTTATGTTCTCACCCTCACTGATGACTTAAGTAGATATGGGTATGTCTACTTAATGAAACACAAGTCTGAGACCTTTGAAAAGTTCAAGGAATTTCAGAGCAGGGTAGAGAATCAACGTGACAGGAAAATAAAGTTCTTACAATCAAATCGTGGAGGAGAATATTTGAGTCACGAGTTTGGCACGCACTTAAGGAAATGTAAAATTGTTTCACAACTCACGCCGCTTGGAACACCTTATCGAAATGGTGTGTCCGAACGTCGTAATCGCACTCTATTGGATATGGTACGCTCTATGATGTCTCTTACCGATCTACCGCTATCATTTTGGGGTTATGCTTTAAAGACTGCCGCATTCACTTTAAATAGGGCACCGTCTAAATCCGTTGAGACAACGCCGTATGAATTATGGTTTCGGAAGAAACCTAAGCTGTCATTTCTGAAAGTTTGGGCATGCGATGCTTATGTCAAGAAACTTCAACCTGAAAAGCTCGAACCCAAATTGGAAAAATGTGTCTTCATAGGATACCCTAAGGAAACTATTGGGTATACCTTCTACCTCAGATGCGAGGGCAAGATCTTTGTTGCCAAGAATGGATCCTTTCTAGAGAAAGAGTTTATCTCGAAAGAAGTAAGTGGGAGGAAAGTAGAACTTGATGAGGTACCCCCTCTTGAACCGGAAAGTAGCACAGCTCAGGAAGATGTTTTTGTGGTGCCTGCACCGACTAGAGAGGAAGTTATTGATGATGATCATGAAACTTCGGATCAAGTTGCTACTGAACTTCATAGGTCCACGAGGACACGTTCCGCACCAGAGTGGTATCACAACCCTGTCTTGGAAATCATGTTGTCAGACAACAGTGAACCTTTGAACTATGAAGAAGCGATGGAGGGCTCGGATTCCAACAAATGGCTTGAAGCCATGAAATCCGAGATAGTATCCATGTATGAGAACATGATATGTCCATTTTGCATCATGTTTTCTTACTGTTATTTATAATGTTTTTATCCATAATAATGCTTTTTGGAGTAATTCTAATGCCTTTTCTCTCATAATTTACAAGGTACACACAAAGATGGAGAATTTCGGCACCTGGAAATCTGGACCTGGAAAAGCTACGCCAGGCCACCTATTATGCACAACTCCAAACAAGCTGAAACTTGATGGAGATTTTTTATGGAATATATAAGAATTATTGGAGCAAATAACTACCAGAGGGGGCCCACCAGGTGGGCACAACTCACCTGGGCGCGCTAGGGAGCCCATGAGCACCCTGGTGGGTTGTGCCCTCCTCGGCCCACCTTCGGTGCCCATCTTCTGGTATATAGGTCATTTTGACCTAAAAAAAATAAGGAGAGGACTTTCGGGACGGAGCGCCGCTGTCTCGAGGTGGAACTTGGGCAGGAGCACTTTTGCCCTCCGGCGGAGCGATTCCGCCGGGGGAACTTCCCTCTTGGAGGGGGAAATCATCATCCTCATCATCAGCAACAACTCACCCATCTTGGGGAGGCAATCTCCATCAACATCTTCAACAAACACCATCTCATCTCAAACCCTAGTTCATCTCTTGTGTTCAATCTTGTTATCGGAGCTATAGATTGGTGCTTGTGGGTGACTAGTAGTGTTGATTACATCTTGTAGTTGATTACTATATGGTTTATTTGGTGGAAGATTATATGTTCAGATCCATTATGCTATTTAATACTCCTCCGATCATGAGCATGTTTATCATTTGTGAGTAGTTACTTTTGTTCTTGAGCTCACGGGAGAAATCATGTTGCAAGTAATCATGTGAATTTTATATGTGTTCGATATTTTGATGGCATGTATGTTGTGATTCCCTTAGTGGTGTCATGTGAGCGTCGACTACATGACACTTCACCATATTTGGGCCTAAGGGAGTGCATTGTGGAGTATTAATTAGATGACGGGTTGATGGAGTGATGTAGCTTAAACCCAAGTTTATGCGCTATTCCGTAAGGGACCGATTGGATCCAAAAGTTTAATGCTATGGTTAGAATTTATTCTTAATACTTTTCTCGTAGTTGCGGATGCTTGCGGGAGGGTTAAACATAAGTAGGAGGTTGTTCAAGTAAGAACATCACCTAATCACCGGTCCACCCACATATCAAATTATCAAAGTAGCGAACACGAATTAAACCAACATGATGAAAGTGACTAGATGAAATTCCCGTGTGCCCTCAAGGACGCTTTGCTTATCATAAGAGACCGTTTTGGCCTGTCCTTTGCCTCAAAAGGATTGGGATACCTTGCTGCATATTTGTTACTACTATTTTTACTTGCTTGTTACAAATTATCTTGCTATCAAACTACTCCGCTACTTACAATTTCAGCACTTGCAGACATTACCTTACTGAAAACTACTTGTCATTTCCTTCTGCTCCTCATTGGGTTCGACACTCTTACTTATCGAAAAGAGCTACCATTGATCCCCTATACTTGTGGGTCATCAGAAAAAAGTATGGACTTTGGTGGACTTGCCCGTTGACCGGCAAGCCATAAAGAATAAGTGGATCTTTAAGAAGAAGACTGACGCGGATGGTAATGTGACCGTCTATAAGGCTCGACTTGTCGCTAAGGGTTATCGACATGTTCAAGGAGTTGACTACGATGGGACTTTCTCACTCGTAGCGAAGCTGAAGTCCGTCCGAATCACGTTAGAAATTGCCGCATTCTATGATTATGAGATCTGGCAAATGGACGTCAAAACGGCATTCCTTAACGGTTTCCTTAAGGAAGAATTGTATATGATGCAGCCGGAAGGTTTTGTCGATTCTAAGAATTCTGACAAGGTATGCAAGCTCCAGCGCTCCATCTATGGGCTGGTGCAAGCATCTCGGAGTTGGAACATTCGCTTTGATGAAATGATCAAAGCATTTGGGTTTATACAGACTTATCGAGAAGCCTCTATTTACAAGAAAGTGAGTGGGGGCTCTGTAGCATTTCTCATATTATATGTGGATGACATACTATTGATGGGAAATGATATAGAACTTTTGGAAAGCATAAAGGCCTACTTGAATAAGTGTTTTTCAATGAAGGACCTTGGAGAAGCTGCTTACATATTAGGCATCAAGATCTATAGAGATAGATCGAGGCGCCTCATAGGTCTTTCACAAAGCACATACCTTGACAATATTGAAGAAGTTCAATTTGGATCAGTCCAAGAAGGGGTTCTTGCCTGTATTGCAAGGTGTGAGATTGAGCGTAGCTCAACGCCCGACCTCGCCAGAAGAAAGAGAAAAGACGAGTGTCATCCCCTATGCCTCAGCCATAGGCTCTATTATGTATGGCATGCTGTGTACCAGACCTGATGTGAACTTTGCCATAAGCTTGGTAGGGAGGTACCAAAGTGATCCCGGTATGGAACACTGGACAATGGTCAACAATATCCTGAAGTAACTGAAAAGGACTAAGGATATGTTTCTCGTTTATGGAGGTGCCAAAGAGCTCGTCGTAAAGGGTTACGTCGATGCTATCTTTGACACGGATCTGGATGACTCCAAGTCAAAAACCGGATATGTGTATATTTTGAAGGGTGGGGCAGTCAGCTGGTGCAGTTGCAAGCAAAGCATCATGGCGGGATCTACATGTGAAGCGGAGTACATAGCTGCTTCGGAAGCAACGCAGGAAGGAGTCTAGATGAAGGAGTTTATCACCGACCTAGGAGTGATTCCCAATGCGTCGGGCCTGATGACTCTCTTCTCAGGACAACACCGAGCTATCGCCATTGCCAAGGAGCCGAGGTTTCACAAGAAGACCAAGCACATCAAGCGCCGCTTCAAATCCATTCATGAATATATTCAAGATGGAGACATAGATATTTGTAAAGTACATACGGATATGAATGTCGCGGATCCGTTGACTAAACCTCTTTCACGAGCAAAACATGATCAGCACCATAATGTTGGGGAACATAGTAATTTCAAATAAAATCCTACGCACACGCAAGATCATGGTGATGCATAGCAACGAGAGGGGAGAGTGTTGTCTACGTACCCTCGTAGACTGTAAGCAGGAGTGTTTATCAACGCGGTTGATGTAGTTGTACACCTTCACGATCCGTCCTGATCAAGTACCAAACATACGGCACCTCCACGTTCAGCGCACATTCAACTCGATGACGTCCTCGCCTTCTTGATCCAGCAAGAGGGGCGAAGTAGTAGATGATTTTCGGCAGCACGAAGGTGTGGTGACGATGTTGGTGAAGAACAATCTCCACAGGGCTTCGCCTAAGCACTACGAAAACTATGACGGAGGATAAACTAGAGGGAACGGGGTTGACGGCACATGGCTTGGTGTTTATTGATGTGTCTTGGGTGCTAGCCCTGCCCCTCTATTTATATGTTGAGCCTTGGGTTGAAACTTGGAGTAAAAGCCTCCATAAAGTCGATTTCACCCGAAAGGCAAGAGTCCTTCTCGGACTTCAGGGCCAGACGCCAGGGTTCCAGGTGTCTGGATGAAGGAAATATGCCCTAGAGGCAACAATAAAGTTATTATTTATTTCCTTATTTCATGATAAATGTTTATTATTCATGCTAGAATTGTATTAACCTAAACATAATACATGTGTGAATACATAGACAAACATAGTGTCACTAGTATGCCTCTACTTGACTAGCTCGTTGATCAAAGATGGTTGAGTTTCCTAGCCATAGACATGAGTTGTCATTTGATTAACGGGATCACATCATTAGGAGAATGATGTGATTGACTTGACCCATTCCATTAGCTTAGCACTTGATTGTTTAGTTTACTGCTATTGCTTTCTCCATGACTTATACATGTTCCTGTGACTATGAGATTATGCAACTCCCGAATACCGGAGGAACACTTTGTGTGCTACCAAATGTCACAACGTAACTGTGTGATTATAAAGGTGCTCTACAAGTGTCTCCGATGGTACTTATTGAGTTGGCATAGATCGAGATTAGGATTTGTCACTCCAATTGTCGGAGAGGTATCTCTGGGCCCTCTCGGTAATGCACATCACAATAAGCCTTGCAAGCAATGTGACTAATGAGTTAGTTGCGGGATGATGCATTACGGAACGAGTAAAGAGACTTGCTGGTAATGAGATTGAGCTAGGTATTGAAATGCCGACGATCAAATCTCGGGCAAGTAACATACCTATGACAACGGGAACAACGTATGTTGTTATGCGGTTTGACCAATAAAGATCTTTGTAGAATATGTAGGAGCCAATATGAGCATCTAGGTTCCGCTATTGGTTATTGACTGGAGACGTGTCTCGGTCATGTCTACATAGTTCTCGAACTCGTAGGGTCCGCACGCTTAAAGTTCGGTGACGATCGGTATTATGAGTTTATGTGATTTGATGTACCGAAGCTAGTTCGGAGTCCCGACTGAGATCGGGGACATGACGAGGAGTCTCAAAATGGTCGAGACGTAAAGATCGATATATTGGAAGGCTATATTCGGACACCGGAAAGGTTCGAGTGATTCGTATTTTTGAGTCTGGGGAGTTACAGCAATTCGTCCGGAGAGTCAATGGGCCTTAATGGGCCTTAGTGGGAAGGAGAGGCAGCAGCGAGGAGGTGGCGCGCGCCCCTCCCAAGCCCAGTCCGAATTTGACAAGGGGTTTGGGGTGCGGCCCCCCTCTCCCTTCCTTCTCCTCTCCCCTTTCCCCCTTCTCCTAGTTGGACTAGGAAAGGAGGAAACCTACTCCTACTAGGAGTAGGAATCCTACTCCCTTGGCGTGCCCCTCCTAGGGCCGGCCTCCTCCTCCCTCCCTCCTTTATATACGGGGGCAGGGGGGCACCCCAAGACACACAAGTTGATCATTGTTCTCTCGTAGCCGTGTGCGGTGCCACCCTCCACCATAATCCACCTCGGTCATATCGTAGCGGTGCTTAGGCAAAGCCCTGCGGCGGTAACTTCATCAACACTGCCACCACGCCGTCGTGCTGATGGAACTCTTCCCCGAAGCTCTACTGGATCGTGAGTTCGCGGGACGTCACCGAGCTGAACGTGCGCTGAACGCGGAGGTGCCGTACGTCTGGTACTGAGGATCGGTCAATCGTGAAGACATACGACTACATCAACCGCGTTGTCATAACGCTTCCGCTTACGGTCTACGAGGGTACGTAGACGACACTCTCCCCTCTCGTTGCTATGCATCACCATGATCTTGCGTGTGCGTAGGAAATTTTTGAAATTACTACGTTCCCCAACAGTGGCATCTGAGCCAGGTTTATGCGTAGATGTTATATGCACGAGTAGAACAAAAGTGAGTTGTGGGCGATACAAGTCAATACTGCTTACCAACATGTCATACTTTGGTTCGGTGGTATTGTTGGATGAAGCGGCCCGGACCGACATTACGCGTACGCTTACGCGAGGCCTGGTTCTCTTGGCGTGCTTAGCACACGTGTGGCTGGCGGGTGTCAGCTTCTCCAACTTTAGTTGAATCGAGTGTGGCTACGCCCGGTCCTAGTGAAGGTTAAAACAGCACATACTTGACGAAATATCGTTGTGGTTTTGATGCGTAGGTTAGAACAGTTCTTGCTCAGCCCATAGCAGCCACGTAAAACTTGCAACAACAAAGTAGTGGACGTTTAACTTGTTTTTTCAGGGCATGTTGTGACGTGACATGGTCAAGACATGATGCTATATTTTATTGTATGAGATGATCATGTTTTGTAACAGAGTTATCGGCAACTGGCAGGAGCCATATGGTTGTCGCTTTATTGTATGCAATGCAATCGCCCTGTAATTGCTTTACTTTATCACTAAGCGGTAGCGATAGTCATAGAAGCAATAGTTGGCGAGATGACAACGATGCTACGATAGAGATCAAGGTGTCGCGCCGGTGACGATGGTGATCATGACGGTGCTTTGGAGATGGAGATCAAAGGCACAAGATGATGATGGCCATATCATATCACTTATATTGATTGCATGTGATGTTTATCCTTTATGCAACTTATTCTTCTTTGATTAGCATTATAAGATGATCTCTCACTAAATTTCATGGTAAAAGTGTTCTCCCTGAGTGTGCACCGTTGCCAAAGTTCGTAGTGCCGAGACACCACGTGATGATTGGGTGTGATAAGCTCAACGTTCATCTACAACGGTTGTAAGACAGTTTTACACACGTAGAATACTCAGGTTAAACTTGACGAGCCTAGCATATGCAGATATGGCCTCGGAACACTGGAGACTGATACGTCTCCAACGTATCTATAATTTTTTATTGCTCCATGCTACTTTATCTACTGTTTTGGACTATATTGGGCTTTATTTTCAACTTTTATATTACTTTTGGGACTAACCTATTAACCGGAGGCCCAACCCAGAATTGTTGTTTTTTGCCTATTTCGTGTTTCAAGAAGCGGAATATCAAATGGAGTCCAAACGGAATGAAACCTTCGGGAACGTGATTTTCCAACTGAACGTGATCCGTGAGACTTGGACCCTACTCCAAGAAGTGCGCGGTCACGAGGGTGGAGGGCGCCCCAGGCGCGCCCCCTACCTCGTGGGCCCCCGATGCTCCACCGACGTACTCCTTCCTCCTATATATACCTCATTGCACCCCAAACGATCGTAACAGAGCCAAAAACCTAATTCCACCGCCGCAACCTTCTCAGATCCACGAGATCCCATCTTGGGGCCTGTTGCAGGCTCCGTCGGAGGAGGCATCCACCACGGAGGGCTTCTACATCAACACCATAGCCCCTCCGATGAAGTGTGAGTAGTTTACTTCAGACCTTGGGTCCATAGCTAGTAGCTAGATGGCTTCTTCTCTCCTTTTGGATCTCAATACAATGTTCTCCCCCTCTCTCGTGGAGATCTATTCGATGTAATCTTCTTTTTGCGGTGTATTTGTTGAGACCGATGAATTGTGGGTTTATGATCCAGCTTATCTATGAATAATATTTGAATCTTCTCTGAATTCTTTTATGTATGATTGAGTTATAGTTGCAAGTCTCTTCGAATTATCCGTTTGTTTTGGCCAACTAGATTGGTAGTTCTTGCAATGAGAGAAGTGCTTAGCTTTGGGTTCAATCTTGCGGTGTCCTTACCGGTGACAGAAAGGGTTTCAAGGCACGTATTGTATTGTTGCCATCGAGGATAACAAGATGGGGTATTTATCATATTACATGAATTTATTCCTCTGACATGTCATCTTGCTTAAGGCGTTACTCTGTTTTTAACTTAATACTTTATATGCATGCTGGATAGCGGTCGATGAGTGGAGTAATAGTAATAGATGCAGAATCGTTTCGATCTACTTGTCACGGACGTGATGCCTATATACATGATCATACCTCGATAACCTCATAACTATGCTCAATTCTGTCAATTGCTCAACAGTAATTTGTTCACCCACCGTAGAATACTTATGCTCTAGAGAGAAGTCACTAGTGAAACCTATGGCCCCCGAGTCTATTCTAATCATATTATTCTCTATCACTTTATTTACTTGTTTGTTTTTACTTTCCTTTTACTTTTTACTTTGCATCTTTATACCAAAAATACCAAAAATATTATCTCTATCAGATCTCACTCTCATAAGTGACCGTGAAGGGGTTGACAACCCCTAATCGCGTTGGTTGCAAGTAGCTATCGTTTTGTGCAGGTACGAGGGACTTGCGTGTGGCCTCCTACTGGATTGATACCTTGGTTCTCAAAAACTGAGGGAAATACTTACGCTACTGTGCTGCATCATCCTCTCCTTTTCGGGGAAAACCAACGCAAGCTCAAGACGTAGCAAGAAGGATTTCTGGCGCCGTTGCCGGGGATGCTTACGCTAAGTCAAGTCAAGATTTGGACTCCCGACAACGAGCCATTTCTGGCGCCGTTGCTGGGGAGTCTACGCAAAAGTCAACATACCAAGTACCCATCACAATCCCTATCTCTCGCATTACATTATTTGCCATTTGCCTCTCGTTTTCCTCTCCCCCACTTCACCCTTGTTGTTTTATTCGCCTCTCTTTCCCAATCTCCTCCTCTTTTTCCCTTTGCCGTTTGTTTGCTCGTGTGTTAGTTTGCTTGTTTGGCGCGATGGCTCAAGATGCTACCAAATTGTGTGACTTCACCAATACCAATAATAATGATTTCCTTAGCACTCCGATTGCTCCTCTTGCCAATACTGAATCTTGTGAAATCAATACTGCTTTGTTGAATCTTGTTATGAAAGATCAATTCGCCGGCCTTCCTAGTGAAGATGCCGCTACTCATCTGAATAGCTTCGTTGATTTATGTCATATGCAAAATAAAAAAGATGTCGATAATGATGTCGTTAAATTGAAGCTATTTCCTTTTTCGCTTAGAGATCGTGCTAAAGCATGGTTTTCATCTTTGCCTAAAAATAGTATTGATTCTTGGAACAAGTGGAAAGATGCTTTTATCTCTAAGTATTTCCCTCCCGCTAAGATTATCTCTCTTAGGAACAATATTATGAATTTTAAGCAACTTGACCGTGAACATGTTGCACAAGCTTGGGAGAGAATGAAATTAATGATACGTAATTGTCCTACTCATGGTTTGAACTTATGGATGATGATACAATTATATTATGCTGGATTGAATTTTGCTTCTAGAAATCTTTTAGATTCGGCCGCTGGAGGCACTTTTATGGAATTCACTTTTGGAGATGCTACTAAACTCCTAGATAATATTATGGTTAATTATTCTCAATGGCATCTTGAAAGATCTACTAATAAAAAAGTGCATGCTATAGAAGAAATCAATGTTTTGAGTGGAAAGATGGATGAACTTATGAAATTATTTGCTAAGAGTGTTTCTTCTGATCCTAATGACATGCCTTTGTCTACCTTGATTGAGAATAATAATGAATCTATGGATGTGAATTTTGTTGGTAGGAATAATTTTGGTAACAATGCTTATAGAGGGAATTTTAATCCTAGGCCTTATCCTAGTAATCCTTCTAATAATTATGGAAATTCCTACAACAACTCTTATGGAAATTTTAATAAGATGCCCTCTGAATTTGAGAGTAGTGTTAAAGAGTTTATGAATTCACAAAATAATTTTAATGATTTGCTTGAAGAGAAATTGCTTAAAGTTGATGATTTGGCTAGGAACGTTGATAGAATTTCTCTTGAAATTGATTCTTTAAAGCTTAGATCTATTCCTCCGAAGCATGATATCAATGAGTCTCTCAAAGCCATGAGAATTTCCATTGATGAGTGCAAGGAAAGAACCGCTAGGATCTTGGCGCTTCCAAAGATGCCTTTATTAAACCGTGTTCTTCCAATTCCTATGAAAATCAAGATGAAGATCTAAAAGTTATTGATGTGTCCCCTATTAAATCTTTGTTTTGCGACATGAATCTTGATGAAACTGAATATGATCTTCCTTTACCTAGAAGGCGTTCTAAGAATTCAGAGTTTTTAGATCTTGATGATGAAATTGATAAAAGTGGGATTGAAAGAAATAAAAATCGAGATATTGCTAAACCCACTATATTGGATCTCAAGAAATTTAATTATGAAAATTTCCCTTTAATTGATTGTATTTCCTTGTCGCAATCCGTGCTAAATTCTCCTCATGCTTCACTACTGGAATCTGGCACTTTGCCATCTGCCATGGCAGATGGCAAAGGCATGTTCAGCGGATGGCAAAGGCTTTGCCATCAGCCAGCAGATGGCAAACAGGTCGTCTGAAACCCTGGCGGTAAAGGCTTCTTTGTCATCTGCTGGCTGATGGCAAAGAGCCTGTGGCTTTGCCATCTGCTGGCTGATGGCAAAGCCTCTTAACAGGGTTAGCTCCGTCAGAGGTTAACGACATACTTTGCCATCAGCCAGCAGATGGCAAAGGCTGTAGTTTTGCCATCGACGGCCAGATGGCAAGGTTGCATCTTTGCCATCTGTTGGCGGATGGCAAAGAGCCCAAATAGGCCAGCCAGATTTTACGTGTAGATGACACGTGGCCTCTTTGCCATCTGCCAGCTGATGGCAAAGCTCTTTGCCATCTGCCAGCAGATGGCAAAGTGACTATATTGCCCCATTTAATTTTGATTTTTCTTATATCAGTTCCTCTCCACAGAAAATCAAACACAAATATATTTATATGACCAATATAGCATATTCAACACATATTACCAATAGTCATGAACACATATATATCCAACACATGTTACCAATAATAGCAAGTTTCATCCGTACATATACATAGTTTCATCAATATTACACAGTTTCATCCATAGGTAGCAAGTTTCACAAGGTCAAAAAAAAACTAAATACAAGCACTCCATCAACCCAAGCTTCCGTGATCTTAAGCAAATCTATAAAATGGGATAGAAGAAAGTTAGAAGAAGAAGACTAGAAGAAGAAGATTATTATGATGCTGCCCACTTAATTTAAGTGGGATTATGTGGGCTGCCACATGCCCACATACTCCATGACAACAAAAACAGCAAATGCAAGCTAGTTGCACTACATAACGTGTCCGAGCTATAAAGGATACATAAATTGAGCATGGCCGTTTGGAATTTTTATCGACCACCGTTGAACATGCCAAAATAATCCACAGATGACATACTAGCGATGCGAATTTGAGCACTACACAGACTAAGACTGAAATATATGTTTTATATGTTAATAGACTAAAAATTATTGGAACATTTTACAGGAATGAATATTTAAGATGATTTTTTTTCATTTCTTCAAGATATTCTAAACATCAACTTTGTCATCTTTGAACTTGAAGTAGCAGTGCATATTTCCTGCCAAGAATGAACAGTCAAAAGGTGTATCAGTCCATGTGCATCAACAATTCAACGTCGATGCTTAAATTAAGCAAGCATTGTGCTCCACTGAAATCCCTAAACACCAGTTCAGCGATTTCTATCTCACAACTCAAAGCAACAGTTCTGAGACAAATCAGCAGATCGCATGTATACTATATTAATGAGCTGGCCGCTACCAAGTTAGCAAATGGATCAAAAGTGAATTTATTCAAATATTCATACAGTAGGAAGTCAATTTTGATGGCATCTCTTCATACTAAGAAACAACAAGATTTTACCTTGCTATTTTAAGGACCTCCAATTGGTGATCGAGAGCGAGATCTCGGGACATATCAATGGTGAATTCACCTATATACCATTACCATGCCTCGCTCCTATGTCAAATTCTGTCTGGTAGCTAGTCATATAACCCTCCTAATTTTGGATGGAACATGAAGTCTTGCTACCGTTTTACTTTTTGTTCGCTACCACCAAGAGTCGGGCTGAATACTAGAGCCTTCTTTTTCAGTTCTTGAGTTTGCAAAGTCCTACTTATGCCGTAGCAATAACCTCGGCCATGATCTATTGGATAATGTTCAAGCTCTTAAGCAAGAAAGAAACAATGGTGAGATATATAGAAGCTAAAAATATCAGCATGAAATGTCATGCAGCAACCAGCGACAAATATAAGTGTGCAATCTAAATGAATCACTATCATTGGAATGACAAGATAGAAATGAAAACATCATCATCACTTGAACTGAAAAATTATAATAAGCATAACTTTATTGCAGTAGTAACATAGAGTAAAAAGAGAACCAAGTTTGCATTACGATACAATGGATGAGATGGTCTAGACCATGTTATCGATCCAAAGCAAACTGGAGTTTTTTGGCAAAAAAAATTTAATAGCTTTAATAGCTAACGCTGTGTTTGGATGTAGACATTGAGGCATAAGGGCGAGTGTGAACTATGTTTTCAAACCATTCAAATAAGAATATTCAGAGACCAATCATAGAATCCTTGAAGCATAAGGGAATATATATTTCGGTATGATGTTCATAGGAAGGAAATTGGGTATTTGGTAATCATATATTGGTCGGTGACTCATAAGAAGGGAATTGCTTGGTCAAGAAATATATATCTGCACCACATACATAGTATAATGCTGCAGATATGTGTTTGATGGAAGTTGGTTTCATGGTCTTATTCTCGACAGCAAGAAAACTAAATAAATTGATTTTTCAGATATTCAAAATATGGTCCAGCTTATGCATACAAGGTGCTATCTTGGCATGGATACAACCTGCAACCATATGCAGGAGGTGTGTCTATCTTAGGAGGAGCATAGTTTTAAGAGTATTTCTTTATTTGAACCGGTTTGATTTTTTCCGCATGATCCATCGCTCAACTCGGTGTTCGTAGTAAGAACAGAGCAAGCTGGAATGGCATGATGTGCAGCCACAACACACACACACACTCACATACACACAAACACAATAATCTGAACAGTTTTGCAAGTTAGATCTAAATTTTATATACGATTAATGTTGGCACTCCATTGGCAATGAATTGGCATAGAACACATCAACATAGATTAATGTTGGTCGGATGGAAAAATACCAAGAGAGATTAATGCATATATTTTATGGCTCTCAGTTTGAAATAAACACGGTTTATAGCGATGAAGAAACAAAAGGTATTAGCTCTATTACCTCACACAACCATTCGAAGTAATCACCAGGAGACGAAAGAACATATCAGGCTGTAGGAGTTAACATGACCTCCATTGCATTGTTCATACGCACTCAATTCTGAAAAACAAAAACATAAGCTTCAGTAGCAAACAAATAGAATCCTAAAACCATGTATATATATACAGAGAAAAGAAAGTTAGGAGCATAAACTGTCCTATTACTCCCATGTGTGAAGAGCCAAAGCTATTTTCAAGCAGTATTATAAGGTAGCTCTAGATTTTAATCCATAGCAATCAAATTAACTACTACAGAAAAACTAAGAACAATAAACCTGAACTATTGCATGAAAGAAAAAGCGATTATGATGATCTCCTTCAATACCTAAATTGCAAAAAGCTAGTCGGTCTACTCAACTTGTTATTTTTCTTTGGAACTAAATAATAGAAAAAGAAATCAGATGAATTACATACATTAATACTACCCTGCCAAGCCTTATTGGATTTTTACCAAACTCATTGCGAGCCTGAGAGAAACAAAAAGCAGGGATTGCAAGAAAGGGAGAGAAAACTTCGGGAAGAGGAGTATGATTGTGTACATGAAGCTGAATTGCGATAAAGTGGACGCTTGGAGAAGAGGCGGAGGAGGATGAGCAGCTGGACATCCTCCATGACGAAGCAGGGCCGCCTTGCTCCTTCTCTCGTTGCCGACCTCCTCCCTCTCCTCCAAACCACCATGACGGACCACTGGCCCAGCTTCTTGTCCCCGACGTTGGCCTCTCCTCGCTCTGGCTCGCTGCTCGTCCCCACGCTGCCAGTCTCCCCTGCACCTCCACCAACCTTGAAGACCCCGCTTCCCCTCCTCGCCCATGGGGACGACCAGCGCTGAATCTGGAACCACCGCGAGCAACGACCTGGAGGGGCTAGAGTGGGGAGGAAGAGGAGAGACCGCGACGGCGCAGGAAAGAGAGGATGAAGATGGGGAGAGGCGGCGGCGGCGGCTTGGAGGGAGATCGAGGAAGAGGAGGGAGGGTAGCGTGGGGGCGTGGGTGGGGAAGCGCTAGGTTTTTACCGGGCGTTCGCCCGTGACTCTCCTCTCTCATGTAGGCACGGGCAAAACGCAATACAATGCTGGGTCCAGCAAGCAAATCAGACCTACCTGTCATTGACATAGAGAAAAATGGTGATGTAAAGAAGGGCCAGACGGTGGGCCTTTGCCACCACCATAAAAAGTACATTTCGTGGTGAATCGAGCGAACCAGAACTACCACGAGATGCAGGCAGCTCAGGATGGCGGGTAGTGTAGCTGGATTTATATGTTCAATTGGGCTCTTGGAATTCATAGGAAGGAACAATGCCAAATCATGTTTCGATGCACATAGTTTGGAATTGGACATTTAAAAATGTGGGAACACAATTTGCTTTGTACAAATTTGAAAATGGAATTTGAGCAACACATGCATATATTTGAAAAATGATTTATTACAAAAAATGAAAAAAATAAAACATAAAAAGATGGTACAGGCCAGCAGACATTATGATGAACTTGACAACATCTACTGTGAAAAGATACAAAAAATAGGTTGTATGTAACAAGAGCAAACAATAGCATATTATGGTGAACTTGAGAGCAACATTAACTTCTTAAAAACACGAAAAATAGGAATAGATATATGTAACAGCAGCATATATGATTATCTTGACAATATATAATATAACATGATTAAGTGAGAAGTCTCAGAAGGATGGCAACAACAAATTATAGAAGTCTTACACAAAAGAGGCCACATTACAAGTAGCACAACAAGTTTAGAAGTCTGATACACACTAAATCAGATTATAAGTAGCAACATGCATACATAATATCCATCAAGAGCCATTTTTTAATCCAACATCAACAGACCAGCCCTCTCACATAGCGGGTGGGGAGAAGGCAGGGATCTCGATGAGAGATGCATCGGGTGAGAGGGGCCAGGTTCACAGAGGCATGGAGGAAGAGGTCTGGCCGGATGGGGCGGAGGCGGAGAGAAAGGAGACCGGCGGATGGCGGAGATGCAGCCGACCAGGAGATGGGGGCGGGTGTCGGGGTGCTGTAGGGAGATGTGGAGAGGGGAGGCCGTTCTTTGGCGGAGAAGGAAAGGAGGGAGGGGCGAGGCGGGGCTCACCTGCGCCGCCGTGTGCTGCCGCTTCTCCACCTCGTCCCGCGCGAGCCCTTTTCGCTTCTGGGGCGGTGGAGGAGTAGGCGCTGGCCGCCATCTCCGCCTGGCCCCTGCCTCGCCGGACAGGCGGTGGAGGAGTAGGCGCCCGGGCAGGTCTTGCGGCTCGGGGCGGGCGACGTCGGGGAGGTGCTGCGGCTCGGTGTGATGGGGACGACGGCGTGAAGGCGCCGCAAATGGAGGGGATCGAGGCGGAGTGAGGCGGCGTCGTCGCGGATGGTGCTGTGGCTCGGCGTGATGGGGGCGACAGCGTGAAGGCGTGGCGAACGGAGGGGATTGGGGCAGAGCGGGGCGAGCGGGGGATGGGCTCGATCTAGCCTCTAACGCTTGCGGTGTGTGAGGGCGGCGAGCAGGGAGGAGGCCGTTATACCGAAAGGGCCAAGCAAGGGCGGACGTGGCGGCGGAAGCGGGAGGGCGGCGAAGGGAGGGCGGCGAAATGGAGAGGGATGGGCTAGGGTTTGGGTGGTTGGGTTGCCGGGGGTGGGGTGGATGGATGGATGGATGGATGGATGACATGTCATCAATCCATGACACAAACATTTCAACCAATGAGAACAAAAATAACCCCATAGTTTTTTACGGAAAAAATTTACCCCATCTCTTTGCCATCTGCGGCCAGATGGCAAAGAATCTTTGCCGTCTGCTGGCAGATGGCAAAGAGGTGGGGCTGGTACGCCGTTACACTTTTGATGGGCACAGGATTTTCCAACCTCTTTTCCATCTGCTGGCAGATGGCAAAGATTATTTGCCATCCACTAGCAGATGGCAAAGAATTGGCTGATGGCAACCATGTTCTTTGCCGTCTGTCAGTTCTTTGCCATCTGTTTTTTATGAGCAGATGGCAAAGACGGTCTTTGCCATCAGCTGGCAGATGGCAAATAGCTGGCTGATGGCAAATTCCCTGTTTCCAGTAGTGCTTATAGTCAAAATAAGGCCTTTACCGAACACATTGTTGATGCTTTGATGCAATCTTATGAAGAAAAGCTTGAGTTGAAAGTTTCTATCCCTAGGAAACTCCATGATGAGTGGGAACCTACTATCAAAATTAAAATTGAAGATTATGAGTTTCATGCTTTGTGTGATTTGGGTGCTAGTGTCTCTACTATTCCCAAAACTTTGTGTGATTTGCTAGATTTCCGTGATTTTGATGATTGCTCTCTAAACTTGCATCTTGCGGATTACACTATTAAAAAACCTATGGGAAGAATTAATGATGTTCTTATTGTTGCAAATAGGAATTATGTGCTCGTAGATTTTATCGTTCTTGATATAGATTGCAATCCTTCATGTCCTATTATTCTTGGTAGACCTTTCCTTAGAACGATTGGTGCAATTATTGATATGAAGGAAGGGAATATTAGATTCCAATTTCCATTAAATAAAGGCATGGAACACTTTCCTAGAAAGAAAATAAAATTACCATATGAATCTATCATGAGAGCCACTTATGGATTGCATACCAAAGACGGCAATACCTAGATCTATCCTTGCTTTTATGCCTAGCTAGGGGCGTTAAACGATAGCGCTTGTTGGGAGGCAACCCAATTTTATTTTTTGTTTTTTGTTTTTGCTTTTTTTAGGAATAAATAATCCATCTAGCCTCTGTTTAGATGTGGTTTTATCTTTTAATTAGTGTTTGTGCCAAGTTAAACCTATTAGATCTTCTTGGGTGATAGTTATTTGATCTTGCTGTAATTTCCAGAAACTTTGCTCTCAGTGCCCGAATTGTTAAAAATCACCAGAACGTGATAAAATAATGATTCCAATTTCTGCTGATCAATAAACAAATTTTCCAGGTCTTCTAATTTTGGTAGAATTTTTTGCGTTCCAGAAGTTTGCGTTAATTACAGATTACTACAGACTGTTCTGTTTTTGACAGATTCTGTTTTGCGTGTGTAGTTTGCTTATTTTGATGAATCTATGGCTAGTAAAATAGTTTATAATCCATAGAGAAGTTGGAATACAGTAGGTTTAATACCCATATAAATAAATAATGAGTTATTTACAGTACCTTGAAGTAGTCTTTTGTCTTCTTTCTCCAACGGAGCTCACGAGATTTCTATTGAGTTTTGTGTTCTGAAGTTTTCAAGTTTTGGGTGAATTCTTTTGATGGGTTATGGAACAAGGAGCGGCAAGAGCCTAAGCTTGGGGATGCCCATGGCACCCCCAAGATAATCCAAGGACACCAAAAATTCAAAGCTTGGGGATGCCCCGGAAGGCATCCCCTCTTTCGTCTACTTCCATCGGTAATTTACTTGGAGCTATATTTTTATTCACCACATGATATGTGTTTTGTTGGAGCGTCTTGTATTATTTGCATCTTTGCTTGTTAGTTTACCACAATCATCCTTTCTGTACACACCTTTTGAGAGAGCCATACATGAATTGGAATTTGTTAGAATACTCTATGTGCTTCATTTATATCTTTTGAGCTTGATAGTTTTGCTCATAGTGCTTCACCTATATCTTTTGAGCATGATAATTTTTGCTCTAGTGCTTCACTTAGATCTTTTAGAGCACAGTGGTGGATTTTTTTTAAATAAACTTGATCTCTCATGCTTCACTTAGATTATTTTGAGAGTCGTTAATAGCATGGTAATTTGCTTAATGTTAATATACTTAGTGTTCAAGATATGTGAAACTTTCTTTTTGAATGAATTAAATACGAAGATAGTTTGATGCTTGATAATTGTTTTGAGATATGGAGGTAATAATATCAAAGTCGTGCTAGTTGATAATTGTGAATTTGAAAAATACTTGTGTTGAAGTTTGCAAGTCCCGTAGCATGCACGTATGGTTAAAGTTGTGTAACAAATTTGAAACATGAAGTGTACCTGGCTTGTGCATCCTTATGAGTGGCGGTCGGGGATGAGCGATGGTCTTTTCCTAATAGTCTATCCCCCTAGGAGCATGCGCGTAGTACTTGATTTTTGATGGCTTCTAAATTTTTGCAATAAGTATATGAGTTCTTTTGACTAATGTTGAGTCCATGGATTATACGCACTTTTACCTTTCCACCTTTGCTAGCCTCTTCGGTACCATGCATTGCCCTTTCTCACCTTGAGAGTTGGTGCAAACTTTGCCGGTGCATCCAAACCCCGTGATATGATACGCTCTTTCACACATAAACCTCCTTATATCTTCCTTAAAACAACCACCATACCTACCTATCATGGCATTTCCATAGCCATTCTGAGATATATTGCCATGCAACTTTCCACCGTTCCGTTCATCATTTTTATGACATACATTACTTTCGTCATATTTCCATTGCATGATCATGTAGTTGACATCGTATTTGTGGCAAAGCCACCATGCATTATTTTCCATACATGTCACTCTTGATTCATTGCACCATCCTTGTACACCGCCGGAGGCATTCATATAGTCATATTTTGTTCTAAGTTTCGAGTTGTAATTGTTGAGTTGTAAGAGAAATAAAAGTGTGATGATCATCATTATTAGAGAATTGTCCCAAGTGAGGAAAGGATGATGGAGACTATGATTCCCCCATAAGTCGGGATGAGACTCCGGACGAAAAAAAAGAGCAAGGCCAAAAAAAAAGAGAAAGGCCCAAAAAATGAGAGAAAAAGAGAGAAGGGACAATGCTACTATCCTTTTACCACACTTGTGCTTCAAAGTAGCACCTTGTTCTTCATGTGGTGAGTCTCATATATTGTGCTTCAAAGTAGCACTAAGATCTTCATGATAGAGAGTCTCTCATTTTGTCATTTTCATATACTAGTGGGAATTTTTCATTATAGAACTTGGCTTGTATATTCCAATGGTGGGCTTCCTCAAAGTGCCCTAGGTCTTCGTGAGCAAGCAAGTTGGATGCACACCCACTTACTTTCTTTTGTAGAGCTTTCATATACTTATAGTTCTAGTGCATCCGTTGCATGGCAATCCCTACTCCTCATGTTGACATCAATTGATGGGCATCTCCATAGCCCGTTGATTATCCTCGTCAATATGAGACTTTCTCCTTTTTGTCTTCTCCACACAATCCCCATCATCATATTCTATTCCACCCATAGTGCTATATCCATGGCTCGCGCTCATGTATTGCGTGAAGGTTGAAAAAGTTTGAGATTATTTAAGTATGAAACAATTGCTTGGCTTGTCATCGGGGGTATATAAGTTGGGAAAATCTTTGTGTGACGAAAATGAAGCATAGCCTAACTATATGATTTTGTAGGGATGAACTTCCTTTTGCCATGTTATTTTGAGAAGACATAATTGCTTTGATTAGTATGCTTGAAGTATTATTATTTCTGTGTCAATATGAACTTTTGTCTTAAATCTTTCGGATCTGAATATTCATATAACAAGTAAGAAGATTTACATTGAAATTATGCCAAAGTATCACTCCGCATCAAAAATCCTCTTTTTATCATTTACCTACTCGAGGACGAGCAGGAATAAAGCTTGGGGATGCCTGATACGTCTCCAACGTATCTATAATATGTTATTGCTCCATGCTACTTTATCTACTGTTTTGGACTATCTTTGGGCTTTATTTTCCACTTTTATATTACTTTTGGGACTAACCTATTAACCGGAGGCCCAGCCCGAATTGTTGTTTTTGCCTATTTCCGTGTTTCGAAGAAACGGAATATCAAACGGAGTCCAAACGGAATGAAACCTTCGGGAACGTGATTTTCCAACCGAACGTGATCCAGGAGACTTGGACCCT
Source organism: Aegilops bicornis (assembly GCA_021605145.1). Lineage (NCBI taxonomy): Eukaryota > Viridiplantae > Streptophyta > Magnoliopsida > Poales > Poaceae > Aegilops > Aegilops bicornis. The sequence goes on along the minus strand of CM038674.1, from coordinate 149,199,134 downwards.
ACTCCAAGAAGTGCCAGAGGCGGTCACGAGGGTGGAGGGCGCCCCCTGGGCACGCCTCCCTACCTCGTGGGCCCCTGACGCTCCACCGACGTACTCCTTCCTCCTATATATATCTACGTACCCCCAAACGATCAGAACAGGAGCCAAAAACCTAATTCCACTGCCGCAACCTTCTGTATCCACAGGATCCCATCTTGGGGCCTGTTCCGGAGCTCCACCGGAGGAGGCATCCACCATGGAGGGCTTCTACATCAACACCATAGCCCCTCCGATGAAGTGTGAGTAGTTTACTTCAGACCTTCGGGTCCATAGCTAGTAGCTAGATGGCTTCTTCTCTCTTTTTGGATCTCAATACAATGTTCTCCCCTCTCGTGGAGATCTATTCGATGTAATCTTCTTTTTGCGGTGTGTTTGTTGAGATCGATGAATTGTGGGTTTATGATCCAGCTTATCTATGAATAATATTTGAATCTTCTATGAGTTCTTTTATGTATGATTGAGTTATCTTTGCAAGTCTCTTCGAATTATCCGTTTGGTTTGGCCAACTAGATTGGTAGTTCTTGCCATGGGAGAAGTGCTTAGTGTCGGTGTCAAAACCGGCGGATCTCGGGTAGGGGGTCCCGAACTGTGCGTCTAGGCGGATGGTAATAGGAGACAAGGGACACGATGTTTTTACCCAGGTTCGTGCCCTCTCGATGGAGGTAAAACCCTACTCCTGCTTGATTAATATTGATGATATGGGTAGTACAAGAGTAGATCTACCACGAGATCAGAGAGGCTAAACCCTAGAAGCTAGCCTATGGCATGATTGTTGTTCGTCCTACGGACTAAAACCCTCCGGTTTATATAGACACCAGAGAGGGCTAGTGTTACACAGAGTTGGTTACAATGGGAGGAGATCTACATATCCGTATCGCCAAGCTTGCCTTCCATGCCAAGGAAAGTCCCATCCGGACACGGGACGAAGTCTTCAATCTTGTATCTTCATAGTCCAGAGTCCGCCAAAGGTTATAGTCCGCTATCCGGACACCCTCTAATCCAGACTCCCTCAAGAGCCCCTGAACCAGGCTTCAATGACGACGAGTCCGTGCGTGGGATTGTCTTCGGCATTGCAAGGCGGGTTCCTCCTCCGAATACTTCATAGAAGATTTTGAACACAAGGATAGTGTCCGCTCTGCAAAATAAGTTCCACATACCACCGTAGGGAGAATAATATTTACACAAATCCAACCTGGCGTATTCCATGGCGTGACATCATACCACGGCCAAGCCTTTATTCGAATCGTTTTCTTGTCCCACCTCAAGCGCACTTAGTGAGGCGGTTTCCTTGGCACGCGTCTTGTTGAAGTAGAGATCATGTCCCTTATTCCGGGATTCTCATAAATACACGTGGGTAACCCAATCGTGCCCGTTGGTATGTCTCCTCAATCGAAGGCGAGTCCCCAAGCGGTCACGGGAGGGCTCTTGGTATTCAACCTCTTTATAAAGAGACCAAGGCTCTACTCCTTTCTTTCAATCTCAATCGAATCCGCCTCTCGCCTTGAGTTCCAACACCCAAAGCTCCATATTCAGCGCCGGACCTTCGATGATGTCCGCCACGACCTTCAAGGCGGTGGATGCCTTCCTCCGTTCTGGAAGAAGACGTGCTAAAGCTAAGAGATGCCAGGTATCTAACCGCGAAATCTCGCATAGGCTACCTGCTCAAGGGCAGGTTATTCCCACTCCCAAGCTGGCGAGGCGTGGTGCTCGCGTCTCATTTCCTTCGGGGGCTAGGCTTCCCGACGGACCCCTTCGTGAGGGGGCTCCTGTTATATTATGGGCTGGAATTTCACGACTTGGCTCCGTAGTCCATGCTCCACATCTCATCGTTCATTGTCGTGTGCGAAGCCTTCCTCCATATTACTCCTCACTTTGGATTGTGGCTTAAGACCTTCAAGGTAGAGCCGAAGATGATCGAGGGGCAGCACGCAGAGTGCGGAGGTGCTGTTATAAGCAAGAATGCTGACGCTCCATGGCCTGAGGGCTCTTTTCAAGAGGAGTTCAGCTTATGGCAACGAGAGTGGTTTTATATCACAGCTCCCAGGGGCACCAAGTGGGTGGCGCCACCTGCCTTTCGCTCGGGTCCCCCACCACAACTAGTGTCGTGGGTCCACAAAGGGTTTAACTGGGGCCGTCCAAGGACGTGCCCTTGTTGTAGGGCCGCATTCGAGATCTCCTAGAAAGAGACATCAATCTGGTTGTAGTGACGCAGGTCATGTTGATTCGCCGCACCCAGCCCTGCAAACGTCGCCCCCTCACTTTGTGGGAGTTTAACCGGAGGGACCATGAGCCCTCCAACATTTTACTGGCGACGCCCATGGAGATGTACAAATTGTTCTTTGGATCACAAGCAATGTGTCCGGACTCGACCGAGGACGCAGGTCTGAGCTGCAATCGCCTTGGGATACTCAAGTAAGTAGCCACATGCAGGACACGCTATCCGTATACTTATCATAAAATTGCCCTTAAAAGAGTTGTCCCTTAAACAAGAGTGGATAGCGAAAGCAAAGCTAATCAGGTGTCCGGCCCCCCTCCCTGAGACCACGCCGGATCCCATGTTAACCATGATGCTGGAGGTTGCGCCTTTGGAAGAAGGCGAAGGGGGGGAACAAGGAAGCTACCGCCTCCCCGAAGGAGGCTGTCAGGAAGGGAGGAATCGAGAATTCCTCTATCCAGGGGAAGAAGAGGACCGCCTCTGAAGACCCGGAGACCATGGTCTCAAAGCGGGGGAAGAAATCTTCGTCAGAGGGTCCTGCGCCGGGGGATGCCTCGGCCGCACTATGCCCCCAAGGGGATCAGCCCTCCACCGAGCCGTAAGTAGAGAGGGGAGTTTTAAAATGAGGGACATCCCTGTTCTATTTCTGAGGAAGATAACCGAAATTTTACCTTGTAGTTCGGATCTCAGCCCTTCTCAACAGAGCTCATCTTTAGGGGATCTTTGTCCGGAGATGATGGAGAGCGGAACGCCTCCCCCTGCCGTACCGCCTTGCGAGGCGGGCGACCCTGAGGTGTCGTCGCAGAGGGTTTCTCCGAATCCGGCAGGGCCGGAAGGCAGCCGTATGGCCCCCCAAAGCCCTCCGTGTCCGGCCTTCGAAAAAGGCCATCGGACGAGTCCGGCACCGTCCGGTGCACGGTCGGAGGAGCTGAAGGATCTGCTTTCGGCGGCGTCTATCTCGTAAGAACACCATGCGTTGATGGGTACGGTGATTGAAAGGATTTCATCCGCGGAGAGCGGGTTATGTACGAGGCCGTCGAGTTTCTTCGACAGGTTTTGAGGTACGCGAAATGGTGTACTTTTTGACAGTTCCGCATATATAAGATGCGCCTTGTGTAGATAGTAGCCCCTGAGACTCTGTGCATTGTCAAAAATGACGGCGCGCCGAGGATCATAATCCCAGGTATAATATGTCTCCCTTCCTATATAGGTGGCAAAGTGTTCGGTGGCTAGCCGGACTGATGGATTTGCCGAGCTAAAGCGGCAACTTGACGTGGTAGATGCCGACATCGCGCTTGTCAACAAGCGGCTTGACGAGGCACAAGGTATTTAATTTCTCCAAAGACACCTGGTAAGAGGAGCTTGATGCCCGCATCTTACAACATGTATGCTTGATGCAGATGGTGCCGCTGCCATGGAGAACCTTCGGCGAACTTGCCCGAGCCAAGGAGCGGGCCAGGAAAAGCGATCTGGCTGCCTTAAAGGCGGTGAAGAGCTGAAAGTCGAACAGGCTGCTCACTGCCGAAGCAAAAAGGAAATGGCCGAGATGGCTGTGAAGTTGAAGAATGCTGCCGGCCGCTGCAAGCTTCTTGAAAAAGAAGATCGGGCGGAACAGAAGGACCTGGAGAAGGCCACTATCGAGGCCAAGGATACCCGCTCTGCGATAAGAGCTATGAGGGAGGAGCTACGTCAGGCCGGATATATCGCGGCTGGAAAGCCCTTTATGCTGTGGATGAAGTTTAGGGATCCTAAATATGCTCCGTTGGACCGGCTGTGGAGTGCGGCGAACACTTACCTGGACTTGGCGGCGAAAAGTGCAGCGTGCCGAACACTTCCAAGATCAAAAGGATCATGAAGTGGAAAAGGTTTTTTGGTCGCAGTTCCACAATCCAGAGCGCCCACTTCCATTAACCGATCGTTTGGCCGCATGGGCAGAGCTGAATAGGTTATCCGTACTCGCCATGAAGTATATCGTGAGTCATCTATGGCCGGAAAGGCCCGAGCCGAAGAGTTATTTTAGCTTGGTGCAACAGTTCCTTGGTGCGGTGCCGCATATCAATGCAATGAAGAGGTCAGCGTGCATGGAGGGTGCGCGGATGGCTCTTGCCCGTGTCAAAACAAACTGGGCGAAGATGAATGCCATTGGTGTTGCATCCCAAGATTCGGACGGGAGCCGAGTACCTTCCGAGCACTATTTTCAGGAAGTTCTGCAGGGCGCTCGTTTAATAGAGACGCAGTGCTCGAAGGATATTATGTTCGAATAACATGTATTATTGTAAAACAATGTTTTGAGGGAATATAATAGCTTTTTATACTTGTGCCTTCAGGAATTAAAATACCTCTTGTGCGGCCGTTAATGTATATGTATATATAACCTGAAAGATGGCAGTCTTGACATTACGCATATAATGCGGGGTGTTTCTGAAAAGGCTTATTTTCACACTTCATCCAACGTCTTGGTCCTATTAAGGAGGTGATAGCGCAGCGAACTAGGCAGCCGGACTATAATGCTTTATCACTTTCACTTAGCCATAGGAGTTTGACAGTGGGGCTAGTATATAGCCCCTAGGGGCACCGCGCTCACCCGAATTTGGGGCGCGTCTGTGCCTGGCCGGGAAACGACCCTTCGTTAATGCGGAGGAATCCTAAAGATTCCGGCGAGTCATCGAGTGGTTGACCAGTCTCACGCTATATCATGACAGTCAGTTTTCAGCTTTCTCTACTGAGGTGCTTTCGCTTTGGCGAACGGCACAATCGCGATAGTTCTCCCTGGTGCCGCCTTAGCCGATAGAGCGGAACGTAAAGGCAGCAAAACATAGGAGCCAGGAAAACCCAACATTTGACCAAAGACATGATTCGGAGCTGATGCATATAAGGCCAAACTTCATGACGCCGAACACTCCCTAAGGTATTCGGTCTTCATGAAAAGCGGGCTGAGCAGCGCCCTTGGTAATAAGCCCACAGTGTCCAGTGCAGCATAAAAATTCTGACGTGGCCACATGCCAAGACGCCAGCCTCCTCCTCGGTTATACCAAAAAACAGGGGGATGTGTATCAACAAGAGACAGTAAAAAAGGTTTACGCAGGGTCCTAATCTAAAAAGAATCCTTGGAACGGGTCCCTACTGCACGTCTGCGCCTGTGTCTCCGTTGTGCCGTATCCTGGACGGGTGTAGCACGGTGTTCATCTTTAAAAGAGAGGAACTTAGTTGAAAAAGATCATGCGAAAATGTATGTTATATTAAATAAACAAAGTATAATTCAAAAAATGGGTAAAATTGAGCTTTATTGTCTATTGTTGTACATGCGCGGAGCCCCTTGTACTGGGGTATGCGGCTATTAAGACCTTGTATGTTTACGCCGGACTCGTCTAGCCATGTCCGGGGTCTGAACGACCTGTTTAGGTGCTTTGATTAGTGAAGCCGGTTTAGTGTGTGGTTGTCAAGGTAGCCGCAGAGTCTTTCGCGCTCGAGGAACACCCGATATTTCCCTTTAATGAGATGATGCCTCGCGGACCGGGCATTTTAAGCGTAAGAGATGCATAATGCGGTATTGCATTAAAGCGGGCGAAGCTTGGCGTCGATGAGTGCTTGATAGCTACTTGTAAATGGGGCGATGTGGAAGGTTAGCTTTTCGCGGCAGAAGTTGTCGGGGGAGCCGAACATAACTTCTAGCAGGAGAGAACCCGTACAATGGGCATCTGGGCCTGGCGTTACCCCTTGAAAGGAAGTGTTGCTATGGCGAATTTTTGTTGGGTCTATCCCCGTTTTGCGGATTGTGTCCTAATATAGCAGGTTTAGATCACTGTCGCCGTCCATTAGGACTTGTGTAAAGTGGAGTCCGTCAATTATCGGATCTAATATCAAGGCAATCCAGCCTGCGTTCGGATACTTCTAGAGTAACCACGATGGCGAAGGTGATTGGTTTTGACAACCCGATGGCGGGACTCCCTGCAGGATAGGCCGTATGGCGCGTATCTCTATAAGGCGCCACTGTTTTTCCCTTTTGTCACGTGAAGTGAGTTTACTGTTTTGACTTCTTGTGGGAAATTCTTTTGTTTTCCGGTGCTCTGCTTGTGGGGTTCGTCATCGTCCTCGCTTGGTGTGTCGAGCCCCTTGTGTTCGGCATTGAGTTTGCCGGATTGCTTGAAGACCCAACAATCTCTGTGGGTATGGTTTTCAGGCTTCCCGGGAGTACTGTGGATTTGGCATATCTTGTCCAAGATTTTGTTTAGGTTAGATAGCTCTTCCCTGCTATCCTTGAGGGAAGCTTTTTCTGATTCTGCCGAGAACTTTTGAATCCGGCGTTGACTGTCGTGCTCTTCGGGTTGTTTCCCTTGGTCCGGCGCTGGTCCTTGCTGCATCGCGGTTTCCTGTTTCCATCCCTAAATTCGGATGTACTTGGGTCGCTGGTACTGCATCTTGCCAACCAGCTATCCTCTCCTGCGCAAAAGCGGGTCATGGGGCTTGTTAATGCGGCCATTGTTCTTGGCTTTTCTTGGCCGAGGTGCCTGGCGAGCCGTTCATCTCGAACGCTGTGTTTGAAAGCTGCTAAGGCCTCGGCGTCCGAATAGTCGACTATCTGGTTCTTTTTAGTAAGAAATCTGTTCCAGAATTTCCGGGCTGACTCTCCGGGTTGTTGAGTTATATGACTTAAATCGTCTGCATCTGGAGGTCGGACATATCAATGGTCTGCACCCGAGCCGAAGAGCTATTTTAGCTTGATGCAGCAGTTACTTGGTGCGGTGCCGCATATCAATGCAATGAAGAGGTCAGCGTGCATAGAGGGTGCGCGGATGGCTCTTGCCGTGTCAAAACATACTGGGCGGAGATGAATGCCATCGCTGTTGCATCCCAAGATTCAGACGGGAGACGAGTACCTGCCGAGCACTATTTTCAGGAAGTTCTACAGGGCGCTCGTTTAATAGAGACGCAGCTTTCGAAGGATATTATATTCGAATAACATGTATTATTGTAAAACAATGTTTCGAGGAATATAAAGCTTTTTATACTTGTGCCTTCAAGAATTAAAATACCTCCTGTGCGGCCGTTAATGTATATGTATATATAACACGAAAGATGGCAGTCTTGACATTCAGCCCCCACGCATATAATGCGGGGGTGTTTGCAGAAGGCGCATTTTCACACTTGATCCAACGTCTTGGTCCTATTAAGGAGGTGATAGCGCAGCGAACTAGGCAACCGGACTATAATGCTTTATCACTTTCACTTAGCCATAGGAGTTTGACAGTGGGGCTACTATATAGCCCCTAGGGGCACCGCACTCACCCGAATTGAGGCGTGTGTGCTGGCGAAACGGCCCTTCGTTATCTTGGAGGAATCCTAAAGATTCCGGCGGGTCATCGAGTGGTTGACCAGTCTCACGCTATATCATGACGGTCAGTTTTGGCTTTCTCTACTCGGTGCTCGCCCTAGCGAGGCAAGAGCTGTCACAATCGCGATAGTTCTCTGGTGCCGCCTTAGCGATAGAAGCGAGCGTAAAGGCAGCAAAACACAGGGCCGGAAAACCCAACATTTGACCAAAGACATGATTCGAGCTGATGCATATAAGGCCAAACTCACGACGCGAACACTCCCTAAGGTATTCGGTCTTCATGAAAACGGGCTGAACGACGCCCTTGGTAATAAGCCCCCTCGTGTCCAGTGCATCGCAAAATTCGACGTGGCCACATGCCAAGACGCCAGCCTCCTCCTCGGTTATACCAAAAACCGGGGATGCGTATCAACAAGAGACAGTAAAAAAAGGTTTACGCGGGGTCCTAATCTAAAAGAATCCTTGGAACGGGTCCCTCACGCGTCTGCTTTGTGTCTCCGTTGTGCCGTATCACGGGCCAGGTGTAGCACGGTGTTCATCTGTAAAAGAGAGGAACTTAGTTGAAAAAGATCGTGCGAAAATGTATGTTATATTAAATAAACAAAGTATAATTAAAAAATGGGTAAAATTGAGCTTTATTGTCTCTTGTTGTACATGCGGAGCCCTTGTACTGGGGTATGCGGCTAGTAAGCCCTTGTATGTTTACGCCGGACTCGTCTAGCCATGTCCGGGGTCTGAACGACTTGTTTAGGTGCTTTGGTTAGTGAAGCCGGTTTAGTGTGTGGCTGTCAAGGTAGCCGAAGAGTCTTCCGCGCTCGAGGAACACCCGATATTTCCCTTTAATGAGATGATGCCTCGCGGACCGGGCATTTTAAGCGTAAGAGATGCATAATGCGGTATTGCGTTAAAGCGGGCGAAAGCATCGCGTCCCAGTAGTGCTTGATAGCTGCTTGTAAATGGGGCGATGTGGAAGGTTAGCTTTTCGCGGCAGAAGTTGGGGGGGGGGGAGCCGAACATAACTTCTAGCAGGAGAGAACCCGTACAATGGGCATCTGGGCCTGGCGTTACCCCTTGAAAGGAAGTGTTGCTATGGCGAATTTTTGTTGGGTCTATCCCCATTTTGCGGATTGTGTCCTGATATAGCAGGTTTAGATCACTGTCGTCGTCCATTAGGACTTGTGTAAAGTGGAGTCCGTCAATTATCGGATCTAATATCAAGGCAATCCAGCCTGCATTCCGGATACTTCTAGAGTAATCCTGATGGTCGAAGGTGATTGGTTTTGACAACCAGTGGCGGGACTCCTCAGGATAGGCCGTATGGCGGCGTATCTCTATAGGCGCCACTCTATTTTCCCTTTTGTCACGTGAAGTGAGTTTACTGTTTTGACTTCTTGTGGGAAATTCTTTTGTTTTCGGTGCTTTCTGCTTGTGGGGTTCGTCATCGTCCTCGCTTGGTGTGTCGAGCCCCTTGTGTTCGACATTGAGTTTGCGGATTGCTTGAAGACCCAACAATCTCTGTGGGTATGGTTTGCGAGGCTTCCGGAGTATCTTGTGGATTTGGCATATCTTGTCCAAGATTTTGTTTAGGTTAGATAGCTCTTCCCTGCTATCCTTGAGGGGAAGCTTTTTCTGATTCTGCCGAGAGCTTTTGAAGCCGGCGTTGACTGCCGTGCTCTTCGGGTTGTTTCCCTTGGTCCGGCGCTGGTCCTTGCTGCATCGCGGTTTCCTGTTTCCATCCCTAAATTCGGATGTACTTGGGTCGCTGGTACTGCATCTTGCCAACCAGCTATCCTCTCCTGCGCAAAAGCGGGTCATGGGGCTTGTTAATGCGGCCATTGTTCTTGGCTTTTCTTGGCGAGGTGCTGGCGAGCCATTCGTCTAGAACGCTGTGTTTGAAAGCTGCTAAGGCCTCGGCGTCCAGGACGATCGACTATCTGGTTCTTTTTAGTAAGAAATTTGTTCTGAATTTCCGGGCTGACTCTCCGGGTTGATGAGTTATATGACATAACTCGCGTGCATCCGGAGGTCGGACATAGGTCCCATGAACATTTGCCCGAAAAGCATCCTCGAGCTCTTCCCCACTTCCAATAGTGTTTTCGGGAAGGCTTTTAAGCCAATGCCGGGCTGGCCCTTTGAGCTTGAGGGTAAGTATTTTATGGCGTGGAGGTCATCTCCTCTAGCCATGTGTATGTGGAGGATATAATCCTCAATACTGCATCGCATGGTCTGTTGTTCCGTCAGATGCCTCTATGTTTACGGGCTTGAATCCATTGAAATTCATGGTCCAAGACCTCATCGGTGAAACATAGGGGTGTCCGCACCCCTATATTTGGGTGTGTCGTGATGTTCGGATACTTGTTGCGTTGCATTGCTTACTAGAGCTTGCTTTCTTGGCCCATAGATAGATCTGGCTGGGCCATCTTTTTGATGTGAATCCTTGTGCGGATCGCGTGCCGGCTTGTGTGCGATGCCATTTGCCGCTCTATGTTGGCCATGGGGTTGTTTATCCAACCGGGTGGCTTCCTTATTTTTTGATTGCGGGGGCTCTAAGGCCTCCTCATCAAATTCTGGCAGTAATTTTCGCTTCAGATAGCTCTTTGTGTGGCGACTGTCGCCGTATTTGTCTGCGGTGTTGAGTACTTTGCTCCATCTAATTCTGAGTGCATCTTCCGCTGTTTTGAGCTTTCGCTTCTGCTTTTTCAGGCTACGCGCAGTGGCGACGAGCCTTTTGTGGAGGTTCTTCTGCTCCAGCAACTTGTCCGGCGTGAGGTCGTCCGGGCTGTTATCTTCGCCGGGGACGGGTTGTTCGGTTTGTTTATCCAAGTTGCCCTGCTCGGACGGTTGCTCGATGGCATGTTCGTCGTCCGCCGGTTCGCCCTGCTCTGTGGCTGGGTTTGTATGGCTGCTGTCTCTGTCGAGGTGGGGTTTAGAGCGCGCTTACGCGCCGCTTTGGCCTTTTAGAGGAACGATCCTCGTTCGTCCCTTTGTTCCTCGTCGTCGTTTCATTTAGGTGTGTCCACCATGTATACATCGTGAGATGAGGTGGTAGTCGATGCTATAGGCGCTGGTCCTGCTTCGTTTCCTACATCATCGTCCATACCGTCGATGTCTTTGGAGTCGAAGTCGAGCATGTCGGTTAAATCATCGACAGTGGCTACAAAGTGGGTGGTGGGTGGGCTTTGAATTTCTTCTTCATCCACATCCCAACCTTGTTGACCATAGTCCGGCCAGGGCTCTCCTGATAAAGAGAGAGACTTTAGTGAATTCAGAATGTCGCTGAAGGGCAAGTGCTGAAAGATGTCCGCAGCGGCAAACTCCATGATCGGCGCCCAATCGGATTCGATCGGCAGGGGCACGGAAGGTTCAGAGTCCGGAGAGGAGTCCGGCACCTTGGAGTCGCGAGCTTCACAGAGGACAAGGCTGGTGTTCAGCTTGATCGCCATAGAGATTGCAGCCCCCGAGGCGGTGTCCAGCCACCCGTCCTCGATTGGCACAGTCAGCTCCGAGCTAGGGGTCGGAGCGGACACGGGTACGGCCTCCAGGGCACTGTTCGGCGGCAGAGCTAGATCATGCCCATCGTGACAGTGCGGCGCGCTTGGCCGTGGCTCGAACCCGTCGAAGATCAAGTCTCCGCGGACGTCAGCCGTGTAGTTCAAACTTCCAAATCTGACCTGATGGCGGGGTGTAGCTTCGATCTGCTCCGGATGGCTGCTTAATTGCCCGCAGCGGCAAAGCCGCCGAATATGAAGATCTGTCCGGGAGAAAAGTCTCACCTGGACCGCATCGTTGTTGATGGTCGAAGGAGCCATCGGGCCTAAAGATGACGACACGGAGGAACTCTCAATGAAAGCACCAATGTCGGTGTCAAAACCGCGGATCTCGTAGGGGCTCCCGAACTGCGTCTAGGCGGATGGTAACAGGAGACAAGGGACACGATGTTTTTACCCAGGTTCGGGCCCTCTCGATGGAGGTAAAACCCTACTCCTGCTTGATTAATATTGATGATATTGGTAGTACAAGAGTAGATCTACCACGAGATCAAAGAGGCTAAACCCTAGAAGCTAGCCTATGTCATGATTGTTGTTCGTCCTACGGACTAAAACCCTCCGGTTTATATAGACATCGGAGAGGGCTAGGGTTACACAGAGTCGGTTACAATGGGAGGAGATCTACATATCCGTACTCGCCAAGCTTGCCTTCCACGCCAAGGAAAGTCCCATTCGGACACGGGATGAACGCTTCAATCTTGTATCTTCATAGTCCAGGAGTCCGGCCAAAGGTTATAGTCCGGCTATCCGGACACCCCCTAATCCAGGATTCCCTCACTTAGCTTTGGGTTCAATCTTGCAGTGTCCTTACCCAGTGACAGAAAGGGTTGCAAGGCACGTATTGTATTGTTGCCATCGAGGATAACAAGATGGGGTATTTATCATATTGCATGAATTTATTCCTCTACATCATGTCATCTTGCTTAAGGCGTTACTCTGTTTTTAACTTAATACTCTAGATGCATGCTGGATAGTGGTCGATGAGTGGAGTAATAGTAGTAGATGCGGAATCGTTTCGATCTACTTGTCATGGATGTGATGCCTATATACATGATCATACCTAGATAACCTCATAACTATGCTCAATTCTGTCAATTGCTCAACAGTAATTTATTCACACACCGTAGAATACTTATGCTCTTGAGAGAAGTCACTAGTGAAACCTATGGCCCCCGGGTCTATTCTCATCATATCAATCTCTATCACTTTATTTACATGTTTGTTTTTACTTTGCTTTTACTTTTTACTTTGCATCTTTATACCAAAAATATTATCTATATCAGATCTCACTCTCGTAAGTGACCATGAAGGAGTTGACAACCCCTAATCGCATTGGTTGCGAGTAGCTATCGTTTTGTTTTGTGCAGGTACGAGGGACTTGCGCGTGGCCTCCTACTGGATTGATACCTTGGTTCTCAAAAACTGAGGGAAATACTTATGCTACTGTGATGCATCATCCTCTCCTCTTTGGGGAAAACCAACGCAAGCTCAAGATGTAGCAGAGACCGAAAGGTCGAGCATGAATCATATAGTAGATATGATCAACATAGTGATGTTCACCATTGAAAACTACTCCATCTCACGTGATGATCGGACATGGTTTAGTTGATATGGATCACGTGATCACTTTGATGATTAGAGGGATGTCTATCTAAGTGGGAGTTCTTAAGTAATATGATTAACCGAACTTTAAATTTTTCATGAACTTAGACACGATAGTATTAGCATATCTATGTTGTAGATCAATAGCTCGCGTTTAGCTCCCTGTTTTTTATATGTTCCTAGAGAAAACTAAGTTGAAAGATGTTAGTAGCAATGATGCGGATTGGATCCGTGATCCGAGGATTATCCTCATTCTTTGAACGTAAGAATTATGTCCTTGATGCACCTCTAGGTGATGTACCAATTGCGAGGAAGCAGATTCGGACGTTATGAACATATGGCAAGCTCGATATGATGACTACTTGATAGTTTAGTGCACCATGCTTTTACGGCTTAGAACCGGGACTTCAAAAATGTTTTGAATGCCACGGAGCATATCAGATGTTCCAAGAGTTGAAACTGGTATTTCATACTCATGCCCGTGTCGAGAGGTATGAGACCTCTGACAGTACTTTTCCTACAAGATGAAGGAGAATAGCTCAACCAAAGGAGCATGTGCTCAGATTGTCCGGATACTACAATTGCTTGAATCAAGTGGGAGTTAATCTTCCAGATAAGATAGTAATTGACAAAGTTCTCTAGTCACTATCACCAAGTTACTAGAACTTCGTGATGAACTATAATATGCAAGGGATGACGAAAACAATTCCCAAGCTCTTTGCGATGCTAAAATCGGCAAAGGTAGAAATCAAGAAAAACATCAAGTGTTGATGGTTGATAAGACCACTAGTTTCAAGAAAAGGGGCAAAGGGAAGAAGGGGAACTTCAAGAAGAACGGCAAGCAAGTTGCTGCTCAAGTGAAGAAGCCCAAGTCTAGACCTAAGCCTGAGACTAAGTGCTTCTACTGCAAAGGGACTGGTCACTGGAAGCGGAACTGTCCCAAGTATTTGGCGGATAAGAAGGATGGCAAAGTGAACAAAGGTATATTTGATATACATGATATTGATGTGCACTTTACTAGTGTTTATAGCAACCCCTCGGCATTTCATACTGGTTCAGTTGCTAAGAGTAGTAACTCGAAACGGGGTTGCGAATGAACGAATGTAAACTAGCTAAGGGCGAGGTGATGATGTGTGTTGGAAATAGTTCTAAGATTGATATGATCATCATCGCACACTCCTATACTTTCGGGATTAGTGTTGAACCTAAGTAAGTGTTATTTGGTGTTTATGCGTTGAGCATGAATATGATCTGATCATGTTTATTGCAATACAGTTATTCATTTAAGTAAGAGAATAATTGTTGTTCTGTTTACATGAATAAAACCTTCTATGGTCATACACCCAATGAAAATGGTTTGTTGGATCTCAGTCGTAGTGATACACATATTCATAATATTGAAGCCAAAAGATGCAAAGTTAATAATGATAGTGCAACTTATTTGTGGCGCTGCCGTTTGGGTCATATTGGTGTAAAGCACATGAAGAAACTCCATGCTGATGGGATTTTGGAATCACTTGATTATGAATCACTTGATGCTTATAACCATGCCCTATGGGCAAGATGACTAAGATTCCGTTCTCCTAACAATGGAGCGAAACAACTGAATTATTGGAAATAATACATCTTGATGTATGCAGTCCAATGAGTGTTGAGGCTCACGGCGTGTATCGTTATTTTCGACCTTCACAGATGATTTGAGCAGATATGGGTATATTTACTTTATGAAACATAAGTCTGAAACATTTGAAAAGTTCAAAGAATTTCAGAGTGAAGTAGAAAATCATCGTAACAAGAAAATAAAGTTTCTACGATCTGATCATGGAGGAGAATATTTGAGTTACGAGTTTGGTCTTCATTTTAAATAATGCGGAATAGTTTCACAACTCACGCCACTTGGAACACAACAACATAATGGTGTGTCCGAACGTCATAACCGTACTTTATTGGATATAGTGCAATCTATGATGTTTCTTACCGATTTACCACTATCGTTTTGGGGTTATGCATTAGAGACAGTTGCATTCACGTTAAAAAGGGCACCATCTAAATCCGTTGACACGACACCGTATGAACTGTGGTTTGGCAAGAAACCAAAGTTGTCGTTTCTTAAAGTTTGGGGTTGCGATCTTCTAAGAAAAAGTTTCATCCTGATAAGCTCAAACCCAAATCGGAGAAATGTGTCTTCATAGGATACCCAAAGGAGATAGTTGGGTACACCTTCTATCATAGATCCGAAGGCAAGATATTCGTTTCTAAGAATGGATCCTTTCTAGAGAAGGAGTTTCTCTTGAAAGAAGTGAGTGGGAGGAAAGTAGAACTTGATGAGGTAATCATACTGCTCCCTTATTGGAAAGAAGTTCATCACAGAAACCGGTTTATGTGACTCCTACACCAATTAGTTAGGAAGCTAATGATGATGGTTATATAACTTCAGATCAAGTTACTACCGAACATCGTAGGTCAACAAGAGTAAGATCCGCACCAGAGTGGTACGGTAATCCTGTTCTGGAGGTCATGTTACTTGACCATGACAAACCTACGAACTATGAGGAAGCGATGATGAGCCCAGATTCCGCGAAATGGCTTGAGGCCATGAAATCTGAGATGGGGTCCATGTATGAGAACAAACTGTGGACTTTGGTTGACTTGCCCGATGATCGGCAAGCCATAGAAAATAAATGGATCTTCAAGAAGAAGACGGACGCTGATAGTAGTGTCACTATCTACAAAGCTAGACTTGTCGAAAAAGTTTTTTGACAAAGTTCAAGGTGTTGACTACGATGAGATTTTCTCACTCATAGAGATGCTTAAGTCTGTCCAAATCATGTTAGCAGTTGCCTCATTTTATGAAATCTGGCAAATGGATGTCAAAACTGCATTCCTTAATGTATTTTTAAAGAAGAGTTGTATATGATACAACCAGAAGGTTTTGTCGATCCTAAAGGTGCTAACAAAATGTGCAAGCTCCAGCGATCCATCTATGGACTGGTGCAAGCATCTCGGAGTTGGAATATGCGCTTTGATGAGTTGATCAAAGCATATAGTTTTATACGGACTTGCGGTGAAGCCTGTATTTACAAGAAAGTGAGTGGGAGTAGTACAACATTTCTGATAAGTATATGTGAATTTTTTATTGGAAATAATGTAGAATTTTCTGGAAAACATAAATAAGTATTTGAGAGGAGTTTTTCAAAGAAAGACCTCGGTGAAGCTGCTTACATATTCGGCATCAAGATCTATAGAGATAGATCAAGACGCTTGATAAATTTTTCAATGAATACATACCTTGACAAAAAAAAATTAAGTAGTTCAAAATGGAACAGTCAAAGGAGTTCTTGCTTGTATTGCAAGGTGTGAAATTGAGTAAGACTCAAAGCCCGACCACGGCAGAAGATAGAAAGAGAATGAAAGTCATTCCCTATGCCTCAGCCATAGGTTCTATAAAGTATGTCGTGCTGTGTACCAGATCTATTGTATACCCTACACTGAGTTTGGCAAGGGAGTACAATAGTGATATAGGAGTAGATCACTAGACATCGGTCAAAATTATCCTTAGTGGAATAAGGATATGTTTCTCGATTATGGAGGTGACAAAAGGTTCGTCGCAAAGGGTTATGTCGATGCACGTTTTGACACTAATCCAGATGACGCTAAGTCTCAATCTGGATACATATTCAAAGTGGGAGGAATTAGCTAGAGTAGCTCCGTGCAGCCATTGTTGACATAGAAATTTGCAAAATACATACGAATCTGAATATGGCTGGCCCGTTGACTAAACTTCTCTCACAAGCAAAACATGATCACACCTTAGTACTCTTTGGGTGTTAATCACATAACAATGTGAACTAGATTATTGACTCTAGTAAAACCCTTTGGGTGTTAGTCACATGGCGATGTGAACTATGGGTGTTAATCACATGATGATGTGAACTATTGATGTTAATCACATGGTGATGTGATCTAGATTATTGACTCTAGTGCAAGTCGGAGACTGAAGAAAATATGCCCTAAAGGAAATAATAAAGTTATTATTTATTTCCTTATTTCATGATAAATGTTTATTATTCATGCTAGAATTGTATTAACCGGAAACATAATACATGTGTGAATACATAGACAAACATAGTGTCACTAGTATGCCTCTACTTGACTAGCTCGTTGATCAAAGATGGTTGAGTTTCCCAGCCATAGACATGAGTTTTCATTTGATTAACGGGATCACATCATTAGGAGAATGATGTGATTGACTTGACCCATTCCGTCAGCTTAGTACTTGATCGTTTAGTTTACTGCTATTGCTTTCTCCATGACTTATACATGTTCCTGTGACTATGAGATTATGCAACTCCCGAATACCGGAGGAACACTTTGTGTGCTACCAAACATCACAACGTAACTGGGTGATTATAAAGGTGCTCTATAGGTGTCTCCGATGGTGTTTATTGAGTTGGCATAGATCGAGATTAAATTTTGTCACTCCAATTGTCAGAGAGGTATCTCTGGGCCCTCTCGGTAATGCACATCACAATAAGCCTTGCAAGCAATGTGACTATTGAGTTAGTTGTGGGATGATGAATTACAGAACGAGTAAAGAGACTTCCCGATAATGAGATTGAGCTAGGTATTGAAATACCGAGGATCGAATCTTGGGAAAGTAACATACCGATGACAAAAGGGAACAACGTATGTTGTTATGCGGTTTGACCGATAAAGATCTTCGTAGAATATGTAGGAGCCAATATGAGCATCCAGGTTCCGCTATTGGTTATTGACCGGAGACGTGTCTCGTTCATGTCTACATAGTTCTCGAACTCGTAGGGTCCACACGCTTAAAGTTCGGTGACGATCGGTATTATGAGTTTACGTGATTTGATGTACCAAAGGTAGTTCAGAGTCCCAGATGAGATCGGGGACATGACGAGGAGTCTCGAAATGATCGAGACGTAAAGATTGATATATTGGAAGGCTATATTCGGACACCAGAAAGGTTCCGAGTGATTTGGGTATTTTTCGGAGTACCAGGGAGTTACGGGAATTCGTCCGGGGAGTCAATGGGCCTTAATGGTCCTTAGTGGGAAGGAGAGGCAGCAGCCAGGCTTCCAAGCCCAGTCCGAATTGGACAAGGGGTTTGGGGCGCGGCCCCCCTCTCCCTTCCTTCTCCTCTCCGCATTCCCCCTTCTCCTTGTTGGACTAGGAAAGGAGGAAATCTACACCTACTAGGAGTAGGAATCCTACCCCCTTGGCGCGCCCCTCCTAGGGTCGACATCCTCCTCCCTCCCTCCTTTATATACGGGGGCAGGGGCACCCCAAGACACACAAGTTGATCATTGATCTCTCTTAGCCGTGTGCGGTGCCCCCCTCCACCATAATCCACCTCGGTCATATCGTAGCGGTGCTTAGGTGAAGCCCTGCATCGGTAACTTCATCAACACCGTCACCATGCCGTCGTGCTGACGGAACTCTTCCCCGAAGCTCTACTGGATCGTGAGTTCGCGGGACATCACCGAGCTGAACGTATGCTGAACACGGAGGTGCCGTACGTTCGGTACTGAGGATTGGTCGATCGTGAAGACGTACGACTACATCAACCGTGTTGTCGTAACGCTTCCGCTTACGGTCTACGAGGGTACGTAGACGACACGCTCCCCTCTCGTTGCTATGCATCACCATGATCTTGCGTGTGCAAACGAAATTTTTGAAAGTACTACATTCCCCAAAACTGGACCCAGACACCAGGGACCCTGGCGTCTGGCCCCTGGACTCCGCAAAACTTCCTTTTGCACTTTACAAAAACCTTGTGGGCTTTCCCCTTTGGCCCAAATAAAGTGTTCTCATACCCAAACATTTCGGGAAACATCCGGAACCCCTTCCGGTGAACTCTGGAACCCTTCCGGAGACTAAACACTATTATCTGATAACCCACAAGTACAGGGGATCAATTGTAGCCTCTTTCAATAAGTAAGAGTGTCGAACCCAACGAGGAGCTAAAGGTAGAACAAATATTCCCTCAAGTTCTATCGACCACCAATACAACTCTACGCACGCTTAACGTTCGCTTTACCAAGAACAAGTATGAAACTAGAAGTACTTTGTAGGTGTTGTTGGATAGGTTTGCAAGATAATAAAGAGCATGTAAATAAAAACTAGGGGCTGTTTAGATAATGAAGCAATCAATTAGTATAGCGAGTGTGGAAAAGTGGTGGTAGGAGTTGCAAAATTGTCCCTAAGCAATTGACTACTTTACTAGACCGATAGGAAGTTTTATGTGGGAGAGGCCACTGCTAGCATGTCATCCATGACTTGGAATTCTATGCACTTATGATTGGAACTATTAGCAAGCATCCGCAACTACTAACGTTCATTAAGGTAAAACCCAACCATAGCATTAAGATATATTGGTCCTCCTTCAATCCCGTATGCATCAATTTCTATGCTAGGTAGAAGCTTCTGTCACTCTTGCCCTCCAATACATAGTCCTATCAACATACAACTAACCATATGTTGTGATCCA
This sequence comes from Aegilops bicornis, assembly GCA_021605145.1. NCBI lineage: Eukaryota > Viridiplantae > Streptophyta > Magnoliopsida > Poales > Poaceae > Aegilops > Aegilops bicornis. Next base: position 149,179,884 of record CM038674.1, on the reverse strand, counting down.
CACGCGCGCTCATATGATGGGCACCAAAGTACAGCAACATAAACACAAGCAAATTAAACCAATCATAGAAATTCACCAATCACCGATAGGACAACGAAAATCTACTCAGACATCATACTATGGCAACACATCATTGGATAATAATATGAAGCGTAACGCACCATGATCAAGTAGAGGGTACAACGGGTTGCGGGAGAGTGGACCACTGTAGAAAGATGGAGGAAGGTAATGAAGATGTTGGTGAAGATGACGGAGGTGTTGGTGTAGATGGCGGTGATGATGATGGCCCCCGGTGGCACTCCGGCGCCACCGGAAGCGAGGGGGAGAGAGCCCCCCTTCTTCTTCTTCTTCCTTGACCTTCTCCATAGATGGGAGGAGGGTTTCCCCTCTGTTCCTTGGTCTCCATGGCGTGGGAGGGGCGAGAGCCCCTTCGAGATTGGATCTGTCTCTCTGTCTCTCTGTTTACGTGTTCTCAGATCTGGCCTTTCACCGTTTCTTTTATGACCGGAGATCCGTAACTCCGATTGGGCTGAATTTTGGACACGATCTCTATCCAGAAATTAGCTTTCTTGCGGCGGAAGAAGGGCTCCAACCGCCTTACGGGATGGCCACGAGGGTCAGGGGCGTGCCTGCCCTCCTGGGGCGCGCCTGCCTGCCTCGTGGCCCCCTCGGGCATCGTCTTGCGATGATTCCACTTCCCAAAATTCATAAATATTCAAAAAAAATATCCATCAGTTTTTATTCCGTTTGGACTCCGTTTCATATGGGTTTTCTGCAAAACAAAAAACATGCAACAAACAGGAACTGGCACTGGGCAATGGATCAATATGTTAGTCCCAAAAAATAGTATAAAGAGTTGCCAAAAGTATATGAAAGTTGTATAATATTGGCATGAAACAATAAAAAATTATAGATACGACGGAGACGTATCATTATCCCATATATCAATCTTTATCTCTGAACCATTCTGGAGTTCCTCGTCATGTACGTGATCTCATCCGGGACTCTGAACAACATTCGGTCACCAACATACATAACTCATATAATACTATATCATCAACGAACGTTTAAGCGTGCGGACCCTACGGGTTCGAGAACTATGTAGACATGGCCGAGACACCTCTCTGGTCAATAACCAATAGCGGAACCTGGATGCCCATATTGGCTCCTACATATTCTACGAAGATCTTTATCGATCGAACCGCATAACAACATAAGTTGTTCCCTTTGTCATCGGTATGTTACATGCCCTAGATTTGATCGTCGGTATCTCAATACCTAGTTCAATCTCGTTACCGTCAAGTCTCCTTACTCGTTCCATAATGCATCATCCCGCAACTAACTCATTAGTCACATTGCTTGCAAGGCTTATAGTGATGTGCATTACCGAGAGGGCTGAGAGATACCTCTCCGACAATCGGAGTGACAAATCCTAATCTCGATCCATGCCAACTCAACAAGTACCATCGGAGACACCTGTAGAGCACCTTTATAATCACCCAGTTACGTTGTGACGTTTGGTAGCACACAAAGTGTTCCTCTGCTATTTGGGATTTGCATAATCTCATAGTCATAGGAACATGTATAGGTTATGAAGAAAGCAATAGCAACATACTAAACGATCAAATGCTAAGCTAACGAATGGGTCTTGTCCATCACATCATTCTCCTAATGATGTGATCCCGTTCATCAAATGAAAACACATGTCTATGGTTAGGAAACATAACCATCTTTGATAAACGAGCTAGTCAAGTAGAGGCATAATAAGGGCACTTTGTTTTGTCTATGTATTCACACATGTACTAAGTTTCCGGTTAATACAATTCTAGCATGAATATAAAAATTTATCATGAAATATGGAAATAAATAATAACTTTATTATTTCCTCTAGGGCGTATTTCCTTGAGTCTCCCACTTGCACTAGAGTCAATAATCTAGTTCACATCGCCATGTGATTTAACACCAATAGTTCACATCACCATGTGATTAACACCCATAGTTCACATCGCCATGTGACCAACACCCAAAGATTTTACTAGAGTTAGTAATCTTAGTTCACATCGCCATGTGATAAACACCCAAAGAGTACTAAGGTGTGATCATGTTTTGCTTGTGAGAGAAGTTTAGTCAACGGGTCTGCCATATTCAGATCCGTATGTATTTTGCAAATTTCTATGTCAACAATGCTCTGCACGAAGCTACTCTAGCTAATTGCTCCCACTTTCAATATATATCCAGATTAAGACTTAGAGTCATCTGGATCAGTTTTAAAACTTGCATCGACGTAACCCTTTACAATGAACCTTTTGTCACCTCCATAATCGAGAAACATATCCTTATTCCACTAAGGATAATTTTGACCGTTGTCCAGTGATCTACTCCTAGATCACTATTGTACTTCCTTGCCAAACTCGGTGTAGGGTATACAATAGATCTGGTACACAGCATGGCATACTTTATAGAACCTATGGCTGAGGCATAGGGAAGTCAATGACTTTCATTCTCTTTCTATCTTCTATCGTAGTCGGTCTTTGAGTCTTACTCAATTTCACACCTTGCAATACAGGCAAGAACTCCTTCTTTGACTATTCCATTTTGAACTACTTCAAAATCTTGTCAAGGTATGTACTCATTGAAAAAAACTTATCAAGCGTCTTGATCTATCTCTATAGATTTTGATGCTCAATATGTAAGAAGCTTCATCGAGGTCTTTATTGAAAAACTCCTTTCAAACACTCCTTTTATGCTTTCCAGAAAATTCTACATCATTTCCAATCAACAATATGTCATTCATATATACTTATCAGAAAGGTTGTAGTGCTCCCACTCACTTTCTTGTAAATACAGGCTTCATCGCAAGTCTGTATAAAACTATATGCTTTGATCAACTCATCAGAGCGTATATTCCAACTCTGAGATGCTTTGCACCAGTCCATGGTTGGATCGCTGGAGCTTGCACATTTTGTTAGCACCTTTAGGATCGACAAAACCTTCTGGTTGCATCATATACAACTCTTCTTTAAGAAATCCATTAAGGAATATAGTTTTGACATCCATTTGCCAGATTTCATGAAATTTGGCAATTTGCTAACATGATTCGGACAGACTTAAGCATCACTACGAATGAGAAAAACTCATCGTTGTCAACACCTTGAACTTTGTCAAAAACCTTTTTCGACAAGTCTAGCTTGGTAGATAGTAACACTACTATCAGCGTCCGTCTTCCTCTTGAAGATCCATTTATATTCTATGGCTTGCCGATCATCGGGCAAGTCAACCAAAGTCCACACTTTGTTCTCATACATGGATCCCATCTCAGATTTCATGGTCTCAAGCCATTTCGCAGAATCTGGGCTCATCATCGCTTCCTCATTGTTTGTAGGTTCATCATGGTCAAGTAACATGAACTCTAGAATAGGTTTATCGTACCACTCTGGTGCGGATCTTACTCTGGTTGACCTACGAGGTTAGGTAGTAACTTGATCTGAAGTTACATGATCATCATCATTAGCTTCCTCACTAATTGGTGTAGGAGTCACAGGAACAGATTTCTGTGATGAACTACTTTCCAATAAGGGAGAAGGTACAATTACCTCATCAAGTTCTACTTTCCTCCCACTCACTTCTTTCGAGAGAAACTTCTTCTCTAGAAAGGATCCATTCTTAGCAACAAAGATCTTGCCTTTGGATCTTTGATAGAAGGTGTACCCAACATTTTATTTTGGGTATCCTATGAAGACACATTTCTCCGATTTGGGTTCGAGCTTATCAGGTTGAAACTTTTTCACATAAGCATCACAACCCCAAATTTAAGAAACGACAACTTGTGTTTCTTGCCAGACCACAGTTCATAAGGTGTCGTCTCAACGGATTTAGATGGTGCCCTATTTAACGTGAATGCAGTTGCCTCTAATGCATAACCCCAAAACGATAGTGGTAAATTGGTAAGAGACATCATAGATTGCACTATATCCAATAAAGTACGGTTATGACGTTCAGACACACCATTATGCTGTGGTGTTCCAGGTGGCATGAGTTTGTGAAACTATTCCACATTGTTTTAATTGAAGACCAAACTCGTTACTCAAATATTCGTTTCCGCGATCAGATCGTAGAAACTTTATTTTCTTGTTATGATGATTTTCCACTTCACTCTGAAATTCTTTGAACTTTTCAAATATTTCAGACTTATGTTTCATCAAGTATATATACCCATATCTGCTCAAACCATCTGTGAAGGTCAGAAAATAACGATACCGCCATGAAGCCTCAACACTCATCGGATCGCATACATCAGTATGTATTCTTTCCAATAAGTTAGTTGCTTGCTCCATTGTTCCGGAGAACGGAGTCATAGTCATCTTGCCCATGAGGCATGGTTCGCAAGCATCAAGTGATTCCAAAAGTTCATCAGCATGGAGTTTCTTCATGCGCTTTACACCAATATGACCCAAACGGCAGTGCCACAAATATGTTGTACTATCATTATCAACTTTGCATCTTTTGGCATCAATATTATGAATATGTGTATCACTATGATCGAGATTCAACAAACCATTCACCTTGGGTGTATGACCTCAGAAGGTTTTATTCATGTAAACAGAATAACAATTATTCGTTGATTTAAATGAATAACCGTATTGCATTAAACATGATCCAATCATATTATGCTCAACGCAAACACCAAATAACATTTATTTTAGGTTCAACACTAATCCCGAAGGTAAAGGGAGTGTGCGATGGTGATCTTATCAACCTTGGAATCACTTCCAACACACATCATCATCTCGCCCTTAACTAGACTCTGTTTATTTTGCAACTCCCATTTTGAGTTACTACTCTTAGAAACTGAACCAGTATCAAATACCGAGGGGTTGCTATAAACACTAGTAAAGTACACATCAGTAACATGTATATCCAATATACCTTTGTTCACTTTGCCATCCTTCTTATCCGCCAAGTATCTAGGGCAGTTCCACTTCCAAAGGACCATTTCCTTTGGCGGAGAAGCACTCAGTTCCAGGCTTGGGTCTAGCTTTGGGCTTCTTCATGGGAGCAGCAACTTGCTTGATATTCTTCTTTGAAGTTCCTCTTTCTTTCCCTTTGCCCTTTTCTTTGAAACTAGTGATCTTGTTAATCATCACTTGATGCTATTTCTTGATTTCTACCTTCACCAATTTCAGCATCGCGAAGAGCTTGGGAATTACTTTCATCATCCCTTGCATATTATAGTTCATCACTAAGTTCTAGTAACTTGGTGATAGTGACTAGAGAACTTTGTCAATTACTATTTTATCTGGAAGATTAACTCCCACTTGATTCAAGCAATTGTAGTACTCAGACAATCTGAGCACATGCTCACTGGTTGATCTATCCTCCTCCATCTTGTAGGCAAAGTACTGTCAGAGGTCTCATACCTTTTGACACGGGAATGAGTATGAAATAGCAATTTCAACTCTTGGAACATCTTATATGCTCCGTGGCGTTCAAAACATTTTTGAAGTCCCGGTTCCAAGCCATAAAGCATGGTGCACTAAACTATCAAGTAGTCATCATACCGAGCTTTGTCAAACGTTCATAACGTCTGCATCTGCTCCTGCAATAGGTCTGTCACCTAGCGGTGCATCAAGGATATAATTCTTCTGTGCAGCAATGAGGATAATCCTCAGATCACGGACCAAGTACGCATCATTTCTACTAACATCTTTCAACATAGTTTTTCTCTAGGAACATATCAAAATAAGCGGGAGCTACATCGCGAGCTATTGATCTACAACATAGTTATGCAAATACTATCAGGACTAAGTTCATGATAAATTAAAATTCAATTAATCATATTACTTAAGAACTCACACTTAGATAGACATCCCTCTAATCATCTAAGTGATCACGTGATCCATATCAACTAAACCATGTCCGGTCATCACGTGAGATGGAGTAGCTTTCAATGGTGAACATCACTATGTTGATCATATCTACTATATGATTCACGCTCGACCTTTCGGTCTTAGTGTTCCGAGGCCATATCTGCATATGCTAGGCTCGTCAAGTTTAACCCGAGTATTCTGCGTGTGCAAAACTGGCTTGCACCCGTTATATGTGAACGTAGAGCTTATCACACCCGATCATCACGTGGTGTCTCAAAGACGAAGAAGCTATGCAACGGTGCATACTCAGGGAGAACACTTATACCTTGAAATTTAGTGAGAGATCATCTTATAATGCTACCGCCGAACTAAGCAAAATAAGATGCATAAAGGATAAACATCACATGATATCAATATAAGTGATATGATATGGCCATCATCATCTTGTGCCTTTGATCTCCATCTCCAAAGCATCGTCATGATCACCATCGTCACCGGCGCGACACCTTGATCTCCATCGTGGCATCGTTGTCGTCTCGCCAACTATTGCTTCTATGACTATCACTACCGCTTAGTGATAAAGTAAAGCAATTACATGGCGATTGCATTTCATACAATAAAGCGACAACCATATGGCTCTTGCTAGTTGCTGATAACTCTTTTACAAAACATGATCATCTCATACAATAAAATTTAGCATCATGTCTTGACCATATCACATCACAACATGCCCTGCAAAAACAAGTTAGACGTCCTCTACTTTGTTGTTGCAAGTTTTACGTGGCTGCTACGGGCTGAGCAAAAACCGTTCTTACCTACGCATCAAAACCTGTAACATCCCAAATTTTCAATTTGGCATGTATACACAGGTCATCCATGCATATCATATTTTATTGCGTTCTCATTTGCTATCCTCGAAATCCTAAGCAACTCAAGGACCCTCAGAGAGAGTTGGGGATTTTCCGATTTTCATATTTGAATTTTATCAAATAATGAAAGACGAGGATTTTGGGTTTTAGTATTTTTCTCTCCGGAAAAATATTTCATGTTTAAAAATAAACGAGAGGAGATAATATGACTTCTCTAAAATAACTGAAATACCGGAGGAAAAATGTTAAAATCATTATTTTGATTTTTGTTTTATTTATTTGAAATTTTATTTGCTTAGAGAAAAATTTGCATATGTTTTAAAAAATTGCATTTTAGGGGCCAAGAAAAGTTCATCTTGTTCTAATTATTTTATTTAGGCAAAGAAAACTTGTTTTGGCATTTTTAGATTTTATTTATTTTTCTAGGATTTTTATAATTTTGGAATGTTTAAAAAAAGGAATCATACTGATCGGGCCAATGGCCCAGCCTGAGCAGGCGGCTCAGCCCACCACCGCCACAAGGCCGCCGCCACGCCCTTCGCCGGACACTGGAGTCCGAGCCGGACTCCGACCCGCCGCCTTGCCCCCTCCCCCAAGCCACCACTCCCCCCCCCTCCTTATATACCGCCCCCTCCCCTCTCTCCCCTTAGCCACCACCACCGCCGCCCTTGGGACCGGGCCGAGCCCGAGCCAGGCAGCCCGCCGCCGCCGCCCCAGCAGCCGTCGCCGCTGCCTCCCGCGCCGTCGCCCCCTCGCCGAGCCGCCGCCCCTAGCCGCCCTCGCCACCCCTCGTCGGACCCCGCCGGAGCAGCCGCCCGCCCCGCCGGAGGACCTCGCCGGAGGTAGCCCTCGTCGCCGTTTTTTTTAAATAACCCTTCGATTTTTTTTAAAAAACCCTAGCCCGTTTTTTTTATATTAGATCTGTTTTATTTCCCGGTTTATTTATTTTAAGAACGTTCACCCGTTCGTTCGTTTTTACGAACCGTTCGTCGTTTAGTTTCCGCTAACGAACGTTTCTTCGTTTAGCCGTTCGTCATTTTCTTTTATCGGATTTATTCCACGATTATTCCGATCACGATTTCTGATCCGATGTTCAAATTAGTATAACTTTTCGCTCGTTTATCGGAATCAGGCGATTCAAGCGCCTGGAGTTTCATCTCGAAACCCTCTTTCCGAATGGCCAACTTAAATCAGATTTTTCCTTTGTAAAATTAGACTCTAGTTCAGATTAGTAAATGGATCTTGTTTCTCTCGCCGTTTGAGTTTCGTTGTTTCGTTTGGTTTGATTCTTTTCGCAAACCGGAGTTCTTAAGTTGAACTCTCCGGTCAACCTCTTTTAGTTGAAGTTTTGTTGTGCATCTTTGCTTGTTGCTTATGTATGTATTGTTTGCTTGCGATAGAATTCCCGGAGTGCGAAGCGTGTTACTACGAGTCTCTAGGATTCACGGATCGTCAACAAGGCAAGTAACACTTGATCATACTATTTTCCTACCCAGTTTTTATGCATTAGTTCAACCCTCAAAAATTGCATGGTTAGGATGTCATTAAATTGTGGGTTGGGAAGTAGATGATGAGGTAGGAACCTATTGCCCTGATACTATCAAACCCTTGGGAGTTACCTCTACGTTATGCTTATATTGCTATGCTATGCTCGTAGACGTGGTTTGGGTTTGAGAGATATTCACGACAGATGTGAGATTGTTAATTAATGGTTTACTTTAAGGTGGCAACTTAAATACACATCTGGGTGGATTGAGGCACCTGGGGAACCCAGTGTTGTCTGTTTTATTTTTTGGAAATCCCGGGGTACCCGTGTGAAATTCCTAAGGACCGCCACCCAGGCTCAAAGGGAACTGAGACTATTCATGCTAGAAACTTCCATGTGCAGCCACAAGCTATTATGGGCTCTAGCATAGTTGAGTAAGTTACGTGAAGCTCTCGAAGAGGTAGATCAGCAGGTATTGGGTTTTATAGGTTTGGTATGATCTATCCGGAGTAGAGAGTTAATGTTTCTGAAAAACTGTGTCTCGGTCATCCGTTTCTCAAACACCATGTAGTGCGAGAAACCAACGGAGGCGATCGAGTCTTGTGGGGAAAAGTCGCAAACCTCTGCAGAGTGTACAATCTAATCATGGTTAGCCGTGTCCCGGTTATGGACAATTCTGAGTATCTAGTACTTGAGTATTCACATGTATCCCATCACTCTAAATTTAATATTGCTGGGTTGTTAATCACTTTAATTGGGATTGAGTTGGGGTTATACCTTCTAAATGATGTTTCAACCACCATGATAGTTAAAATAAAATTTATTCCTTTGATATAGGGAAAAATGGCTTTTTGCAAAACTGTAACCATAGAGATTTTCCACCAGCCATATATGCATGTAGTATAGCTTATTCTTTCATTACTCTCTATGTGTTACATTGCCAGCATATTCCATGTGCTGACCCGTTCTCGGGCTGCAACATATTATGTTGCAGACTTTTCAGACGAGGAGTAAGGATTTGTAGGTCGTTGCCGTGCAGCTCAGTTATGCCGTTGGAGTTGATGGACTCACTTTATCTTCCAAGCCTTCAGCTGTTATCGCATTAGATGGCCTTAAGCCATATTATTGTAATAAGTTCTCTTTTGAGACATTCGATGTAATAAGTGTGTGATTGCTACTCTGTTATAAATCCTTGAGTATCGTGTGTCGGCATTAGTGATCCGAGGATGACACGAAGCACGTAGACTTGACCATCTCGAGGTCGGGTCGCTACAAGATGGTATCGAGCACACGCTGAGTGTAGGACACGACCACTAAGATAAAACCATAGGTCACTCCTCTCTACTCATTTCTGACCCCTCTCCATTATACCACTCTTTAGGAAGACGGAGATTAAGTACAAGTTTTCCCAACCGGATGAAGACACACCTTACAGGCGCCACTAGAAGGAATTCACTAGGTACCTGAATATTGGAATACCAAGCTTCACACGGACGCATAACGCCACCTTACCGTAAGAAGAATGCTTTGGAAGATTCAAGCTCTAGTTCCCGGAAGGACGTTTGCGCCAAGCACGGAGCCCATAGTATGTGTTTTCAATGCACCAACATGGAGTTTGGGAAAGAGTATGGCAGCTCACATTACCATGGGACGCATTGGAGAAGTCTACAATGCTGGAAGATCCCGCTTGTCCAGACAACTACATCATCATCGACGACACCGACTCAGATCCAAGTGATGATGACTATGAAGACGAAGCTGGAGCAGACATCATGGAGTCCTCCACCGATCAAAATTTCTACATGACCACCATATAATAGTAGTATTTCCCCCATGTAACTATTAGTATGTCAGGACCCCGATCCCAAGTCACACCGATCTAACATGTAACACATCATATCACTTTGCGGCCTCACGCACGGTATTCCCACAGGTGTCGCCTTACCATGGCCCGGGACCGTTTGCGCCTTTTGGCTCACGTATATGATAGTGTCGCTAGCATCCATATGACAAAGAACCCGGGCCGACATGGCTAGTCGTGAACCCAAAGCGGCGCTAACCCATGGGGACAGGCATACATGAATCACATCAAGCATGTCGGTCATCAACGTATGAATTCGGGCTGTAGCACTGGGCTAACAGGACTCCGGTATCCCGGGCTGTAGCAGGCTAGGCAGGACTCCAAATATCACCGCGTGACATTTCCCCGAAGGGACAGACATAGGAACGAAGTGAAACACATGCCGGCCAGTCAAGTGTCCAAGCAGTAGTCTTTGGGCTAGCGGGACTCGGTGAACCGGCTGTAGCGGACTACTATCGCTCGAAGCACGAGACTACATTTCCCTATATGAGAGGCTGCCAAGGATAAACAACTAGTTTGTCGGATCCCACACATACCAAGCATTTCAAACATACACACAATATGCTCAATATGTGTAAATACAACATGGCATCACAACATAACTCTACAACTCAAATATTTATTCATTAGGCTTCGAGGAGCGAGATATTACAAACATGGGTCTCATGACCCAACACTCAGAGCATACAAGTCAAAGCACAAGCGGAAGCTAAACATGTCTGAGTACAGACAACTATAAATGAAAAAGGCCGAGAAGCCTGACTATGTAACAGATCCTGCCGAGGGCACAAGATCGTAGCTGAGGTAACAAGCTAAACGTCAAAGTCCAAGCGGAACTACTAGAACTACTATCGAGACTGACGTCTCTCTGCAAAACATAAAATAAGCAAACGTGAGTACAAACGTACTCAGCAAGACTTACATCAAAACTAACTACATATGCATCATTATCAACAAAGGGGGTGGTGGAGTTTGACTGCAGCAAGCCAGCTTTGACTCAGTGGCTATCCTAAACTACGACTGCAAGTAACTCTTTTGAGGTGGCGCACACGAGTCCACATATTCACCATATCAATACACCACTATGGACCCGCTCCCGTCTCCCTACGAGAACGCCATCCATAGCACTCACGCTTATCTTGCGCATTTTAGCGTATCCACTTTCACTTGTCTATGAACTGATATAGGCAACCCAGAAGTCCTTCTCCGTGGACACGGCTATTCGAATAGATCATATTAACCTGCGGGGTGTACTTCTTCACGCGCTCTCACCACTTACCGCCGTTTACCACGACATGTACTCGGCAACCTTCAAGCGGAAGCCCAACGTGGGTGTCGGCCACGACCTACCTAAACACTCAAGTCCCTAGTCCAGATTTATCGCCTATTCGGGTTCCATCCGCGGGAGTCCGGCGAGGTTTCCCATACAGCCCCGAGCGATGTGTGCGGGGTTCCGAGACACCAAATGGGCGAATCGGTACACTGGGCCACGGTGCCTACCGCAACACAACCCACCCCTAAGGTCAGCGTTGCGTCTGACATACTACAAACACCGAAACTACTTGCAACTCCCGGACCGAGGACAAGGGTGGTTAAGAAGCCGAGAGAGTCAATTAAGGATCCCAATGTGTGGTAGTAACTGTTTCATGGATCACAAACACAGAACTTCAGTTCACGAGGATGGCTGCAATGAGACAACCCACCATGTACTCCTACATGGCCTCTCACCGCTACCTTTACCAAATCGTGTTCACACACTTAGCTCACACCAGCATGATGGGACATGTTCACACACCTCCGATTCATCCCCGATGAATCAGACCTGACTCAACTCTAAGCAGTAGCAGGCATGACAAACAAGCATGAATGAGAAGGCACAACATGGCTCAAGCAACTCCTACTCATGCTAGTGGGTTTCATCTAATTACTGTGGAATGACAGGTCATGCAGAGGATAAAGGGGTTCAGCTACCGCAGCAAGTAACAGTTGAATCGTTGTTGTCCTAATGCAGTAGAATAGAGCAGGAGCGAGAGAGTGGGATTATATCGGAATGAACAAGGGGGTTTTGCTTGCCTGGCACTTCTGAAGAAAATATAGTTCTTCATCGGTGTCATCGAATTCATCGTCGGTACGTCGTCTACTGAGAGGGAACAATTACCGGCAAACAAGAGAGAACACAATCAATGCAATGCACATTCACATGAATGACATGTCATGTTAAGGTACTGAATTCACCTAATGCAATATCTAGCCAAGTTAATTGAAGTGGAATTCAAACAAGATTAAACTCTAACTCCAAATGCTAGTTCATAAGTTGCCCTAATCATGATTCATCCTATTCAGTGAGGTTAACTTGTTCAATCATGCATGAAAGTGCCATAAACATATTCTTCATATTTTTTTGATCATTTTTCATATATAAATTATTTAATTTGAAGTTACAGATTAAAAGTTATGAATATTTGAAGTTTGAACTATATTCTAGAATTTCCTATATTAGAATAAATCCAGTAATTAATTTATTGCGTCAGCCATGCGTCAGAAAGACGTCAGGGTCAACGAAGACGTCCAGGTCAAACCTGAATGTGGGTCCAGGTTGTCAAGGTAATTAGTTTAACTAAAATTTAATTAAAACTAAACCTATTTAGTTAACAGGGCTGGGCCCCACCTGTCATTGACTCATCAGAGTCAACCAGGGCCCACCGTGGTCAAAGTCAAAGTCGGTTGCCGGCGTTTAGCCACCGGCGAGCCCGACGCGGCGGCGGAAGTGGTTTTGGCCACTCCGGTGACCAAATGGGCCGCGGAGGGCATCTAGGAGGAGCTGGGGACATGCCGCAGCTTCTGGTGGAGTCGGTTGGGTTCGGGGCGGCCGAAATCGGCCGGCGACCTAAGCGGCCGCGGAGTTGACGGCGAACTTCGAGGCTAGAAGTCGGTGAGGTGCGTGGAGTAGGTGGTTAGGTGCTGCGTAGGGCGGTGAGTGCGTTAGACACCAACTGGTGGTCGGAGGGTGACCGGGAGCACGGCGGGTGATCTTCATGTGGTTGCTACACAGCTCGAGAGCGCGAGAGGAAGGGAAGGGGAGATGGTTAAGCTCACAGGGAACTCGGCGGAACACTTGGTGCGGCCGAGGGCCGGACGGGCGACAGCGGCGTTGAAAGGGATCTCCAGCGGCGAACTCGGGCGAGGTTGGTGCGGTGGCCTCGGTTCACTTGAGCATGCGGGGCTCGGCTAGCTCGGGGTAGAGGAGGGTGGTGGAGCTCCTAGACACGGCGAGGAGGGGTGCGGACGGCGGGGGCCTTGATTCTGGCGATGGTCTTGGCGGCGGTGGCGTCGGCCATGGTGGTGGAGCGCGAGAGAGGAGCCGGGAGGAGAGCAGGTGTCCGAGGGGTTCGGGAGAGAGGGAGGCGAACCACGTCGGCAGGTGGCGAGGGAGCGGCGAGGCGGCAACCATGTGCGTGGCACCCATGCGGTGCTACGCCACCGAGCACTGCTGCCTGCTGGCCAAGCCAAGCAGCCTGGCCTTGCTCTTTGGGCTGGGCAGCAGTGGGCAGTTGGGTGGCGCCAGTAAGATTTTCTTCCTGTTTTTCTTTTCTAATTTTCTGTAACTTTGTGGAGTTATTAAAAATACCAAACCAGTACCAAAAATCACCAAACTGCTCCTGGTCCATTGTTGGAATATTTCCAACATGAAACAATTTAGTTTGGCAATATTTGGGCATTTGAAATATTTTATATAATTTGAAATGCTCAAACTCAAATACCTATGATTTAATTCAAAGACCTTTGGGTGACCTAGAAAATGGTGCACCACTTTTGGCGAGGCTACGAACCAAAGCAAAGATGATGAGCATTTTTGAAGGGCATTTCAGGTTCATTGAAATAATTTTTAGTAAACCCTAGTTGAATTAAGAGGGGTTACGGGGTTTTCTGTCTTCCCCATTTCAAATTTCATGAAAATTAAACATGATGCATGGATGCAATGTCACTAGTTACAAGCAAGCTCTAGGGCTGTGACAACTCACCCCACTAAACAAGAATCTTGCCCGAGATTCAAGGCGTGAGGTAAGAGGAAAAGGGAAGTCGCAAAACTATCACAAACTTCATGATCCATTTGCCCTTCTCGAAGATGTTGATTCATTCCATCATTTTTGGTCTTGGCGTCTTTGCTTTCGAGATCTTCACTCGACACAACAACGAAGAAGGAAACCCTACGGATTTAATCTTCTTGAAGATCGAGCAATTCAAGATCAGTTCATGGAGTGACGTAAGAACAACTCTTGAGTTGAGACACCAAACACACATTAGGAATGATGGTAAAGAAATGGATGACGAAGGTTCAAATTGGTAGGCAACCATTCCACGCTTAAGTAAAATGGTGCATGGTTTCAAAGTAACAAGTAGATGATTGCCATGATTCCACAGCGGTAGACCTTAGGGAAGGTGACTCGTAGAATTATTCCCTTAAGTGGCAAAAAGAATTACTTTTGAATCAGAGATCATTGAAACTCTTCATACCAGCCTAAGGCAATTCACAAAGATCGTTTGGTGGAGTGCAAGGAATGGCATACCCAGACTAGAATGGACGATGTGGACTACCTTGTTGAAAACAACGCAATGGATGATTTTGCTTATCACCGGAAATGGATGGGACCCATAGTAAGTCCACTTTTGAGGATGATCCTAGACATACTGAGAGGGACATCCCTTGGAAAATTTGGCTCTATGGGATGCTAGCTGGGAACAACATGCAAATGCTGGGAATGTTCCAACCATCATATCTGCCTGAGATTCAGATCCGATTGGTACTAGGATATTCCAGACTCATCGAGTCTAGAAAGAAAAATGAAAGTTTGCAACACAAATCGACGAGAGGATGTTGCGAGATTCTCGGGAATGAACTACGATAGCAAGCTCCAAAACATGAGCTGGTTCTGCTACATACATGTGAGCATGATGTCCAAGACAAGAATGACCACATAGTAGTCTTATCATCAAACACTACCGAGTTCGGTGGGGAACCATCATCGAGGATATCGAAGTCTTTACGCAAGTCCATGGATTAGATCCCAAGCATAGACTTCTTTTCCTTGAACAAGTCAATCAGTGGCTTGGTATGCTAGGAATACATATAGAATGAAGGTTGCAAGTCTCCAGACTACAGAACACTTCGCACATATGCATGACTGACTTGGGATGATTCCAAGGAAACAAAACAAACCTTTCTCAAAATCATGGCGGCAACTTGCACCTAATGCACGTGAATTAGAGGAAGTCACTACTTTCATCCAAACATATGCTTCATGAACGAAACATGAAGAAATGCTTACACAAGTTTCCAATACTAGGTTGACGTTTAACATGACTCATGGGGGAGGCAAAATGCTGCTAATGGGCTCAACAACAACTCATCGGAATTTCCATATCACTGGACTTCCACCATCATGTGAACACTGTGATAGTATTGGTCAGACCAAAAGATGTAATGGTGTATGCCCGAGGGGTCAACCACGAGTAAGACAACATTACGAGCATCGTTGGTACTGATTTGATTTGACGATAGCCCACACTCAAATCAAAGGATTAATAAGACAATAGGTCCGGCAACTGATCACAGGGACCAATTGATGAAGATATCATCTTTCTTCAACACACACTACACAAGAATATCCCTTTGGAACAAACTAAGTCAGGCAAGCTTTTATCTTCCAACTCTCCAAGTTGTTGTCAAGCTTAACCAACTAGCTCAGGGATATCCAACACAGATTCTTAGAGAAAGGGTGGTTCACAAGAAACCAACTTGATCACGAGCTCAACATAACAATCAGGACACAACCGGTAACACTTCCAAGAAGATATTTGGAAAGTCACGAACCACCGGTATGTTACTAAGCTCGAGATCAATCTTGCTTTTGAGGGCAAGACGATATGATCAAATAAGGAAAGGATTGAATAATCCTAACTCATTGATCGAAGGGTGCACCAGAAATAAGGACTAGGTAGCACGATCAATCTTAGTATGATGATTTAATAACCAACACGCTAAGAATGAAAATATTGTCCATTAACTACCAATATACGAGGTTGCTAGGAGTATCGATTTCACACATCACAATTCACTTGTCGGCATTCCGGTTGCATCAACACGGGACCGAGGAATGAACAATGATGGCGAGAAGTATCACTACGACAAGAATTCATAAGAGAAGGTGCAATTCTCATGATGTTCCTGACATAAAGATGGTAACACTCCAAGATAGAGCAGAATCAAAGCTGGATTGGCATTTTGATCTGTGGGATATAACTACTTTGACCCAATCCTAGAAATGGATGAAATCTTTGGAGTTTGTTTCTCCTAGTCATTCCGAACAAAATGGCTTGACGGACCACAAGGATAATGAGACATCGACAAGCGAATGCACACATACTCTTGGTTATCAAGCGATAGAGGATGGCGGGATACAACTAAAGAGAGCAACTCAAAGGAACATATAATTTTCTGAGTTGTGGATGCATAGATTAGTATGTCGAGCAAAGCTCAACATTTCTTCGGATAACCCATGCGGAGAAGATAGAACTGGCGAGTCACAATTATGAATGGAGAACTCCTCAAGAGTACTACGATTGTGATCTTTTAATTCAAAGAATTTCTGCCTTAACTAGTTCATGGTATTTGGAAGAAGGAAATACCATGGACCTCGAGGACTATCATAAAGTTACTAATATCCTAAAGGGACTAGCAAATACTAACAACATGAAGTAAAGGTGAATCTCGGGTTCAAGAACCCGGGAATAGAATGCCTACTAACTAATAACATCACGGGATGCTTTCAAGAATAATGGCCAGAATCATCACCTTTGAGGGATTCAAAAGCATTGCTAAATTGCTAGGTGACTTCCTAAACACCTAGGGTCATAATAATAGTTCCAACATCTATGCCAAGGCAACAAAAGTACCTCAACGCATAGGTTAGTGTGCTTATTCTCACCAAAAGGACATCGGAAGCGGAAGGAAAGGATTTGCAAATACATCAGACTATTTAGAGACACAGGATGACTCGGACAGCATAACGGCTGTAAATGCTCAAAATGATTTGAGACATCCTGCAAAAATGGTGGCATAACCACTCAACATCCACAATACCAAGGTTCGAGATCAACAATTATCATACGAAATAGTAGGAACTGGGCGGAGTCTTAAAACCAACAATCTTAAAGGTCTATGGGTTAGTAACATGTCATCTGATAGATAGATGAGAAGCCTAGTTCTTAAACCCGTAGAAGAGAAGAGGATGACTCGGATCGAGAAGGCCATGATGTATAATGATTAAAAAGAGCCTTACGTTCCCTTCCACAATCAATTCCCTTACATAACTAAAGCATTTCTAGACACAACTTCGACCAGTTTGGCTTGGTAATCCTACATGCAGTCAGGCTCTGATACCAACGCTGTCAGGACCCCGATCCCAAGTCACACCGATCTAACATGTAACACATCATATCACTTTGCAGCCTCATGCATGGTATTCCCACGGGTGTCGCCTTACCATGGCCCGGGACCGTTTGCGCCTTTTGGCTCACGTATATGATAGTGTCGCTAGCATCCATATGACAAAGAACCCGGGCCGACATGGCTAGTCGTGAACCCAAAGCGGCGCTAACCCATGGGGACAGGCATACATGAATCACATCGAGCATGTCGGTCATCAACGTATGAATTCGGGCTGTAACCTTTGGGCTAACAGGACTCCGGTATCCCGGGCTGTAGCGAGCTAAGCGAGGACTCCAAATATCACCGCGTGACATTTCCCGAAGGAACAGACATAGAAGCGAAGTGAAACACATGCTGGCGATCAAGTGTCCAAGCGGTAGTCTTTGGGCTAGCAGGACTCCGGTGAACCAGGCATGTAGCGGACTACTATCGCTCAGAAGCACGAGACTACATTTCCCCATATGAGAGGCTGCCAAGGATAAACAACTAGTTTGTCGGATCCCACACATACCAAGCATTTCAAACATACACACAATATGCTCAATATGTGTAAATACAACATGGCATCACAACATAACTCTACAACTCAAATATTTATTCATTAGGCTCCGAGGCGAGATATTACAAACATGGGTCTCATGACCCAACACTCGAAACATACAAGTCAAAGCACAAGCGGAAGCTAAACATGTCTGAGTACAGACAGCTATAAATGAAAAAGGCCGAGAAGCCTGACTATGTAACAGATCCTGCCGAGGGCACAAGATCGTAGCTGAGGTAACAAGCTAAACGTCAAATTCCAAGCGGAACTACTAGAACTACTATCGAGGTAGCGTCTCTACGCAAAACATAAAATAAGAAAAGCGTGAGTACAAGCGTACTCAGCAAGACTTACATCAAAACTAACTACATATGCATCATTATCAACAAAGGGGTGGTGGAGTTTGACTACAGACAAGCCAGCTTTGACTCGATGGCTATCCTAAACTACATTTGCAAGTAACTCTTTTGAGGTGGCGCTACGAGTCCACATATTCAGCGTATCAATACACCACTATGGACCCGCTCCCGTCTCCTCTGAGAAGCGCCATCCATAGCACTCACGCTTATCTTGCGCATTTTAGGGTATCCACTTTCACTTGTCTATGAACTGATATAGGCAACCCAGAAGTCCTTCTCCGTGGACACGGCTATTCGAATAGATCATATTAACCCTGCGGTGTACTTCTTCACACACGCTCTCACCACTTACCGCCGTTTACCGACATGTACTCGGCAACCTTCAAGCGGAAGCCCAGCGTGGGTGTCGGCCACGACCTACCTAAACACTCAAGTCCCTAGTCCGGGTTTATCGCCTATTCGGGTTCCATCCATGAAGTCCGGCGAGGTTTCCCATACAGCCCCGAGCGATGTGTGCGAGGTTCCCGAGACACCAAGCAGGCGAATCGGTACACCAGACCCACGGTGCCTACCACAACACAACCCACCCCTAAGGTCAGCGTTGCGTGCCCCCGACATACTACAAACACGAAACTACTTGCAACTCCCGGTGAGGACAAGGGTGGTTAAGAAGCCGAGAGAGTCAATTAAGGATCCCAATGTGTGGTAGTAAGCTGTTTCATGGATCACAGAACCACAGAACTCGAGTTCTGAGGGCGGCTGCAATGAGACAACCCACCATGTACGCCTACATGGCCTCTCACCGCTACCTTTACCAAATCGTGTTCACACACTTAGCTCACACCCTTGATGGGACATGTTCACACACCTCCGATTCATTCCCGATGAATCGAGACCTGACTCAACTCTAAGCGATGGCAGGCATGACAAACAAGCATGAATGAGTAGGCACAACATGGCTCAAGCAACTCCTACTCATGCTAGTGGGTTTCATCTAATTCTTGTGGAATGACAGGTCATGCGAGAGGATAAAGGGGTTCAGCTACATGACAAATGTGATTGAATCGTTGTTGTCCTAATGCGATAGAATAGAGCAGGAGGCGAGAGAGTGGGATTATATCGGAATGAACAAGGGGTTTTGCTTGCACAGCACTTACGAAGAAAATATAGTTCTTCATCGGTGTCATCGAATTCATCGTCGATAAATGCGTCTCTTGAGAGGAACAATTACCGGCAAACAAGAGAGAACACAATCAATGCAATGCACATTCACATGAATGACATGTCATGTTAAGGTACTGAATTCACCTAATGCAATATCTAGCCAAGTTAATTGAAGTGGAATTCAAACAAGATTAAACTCAACTCCAAATGCTAGTTCATAAGTTGCCCTAATCATGATTCATCCTATTCAGTGAGGTTAACTTGTTCAATCATGCATGAAAGTGCCATAAACATATTCTTCATATTTTTTCGATCGTTTTCATATATAAATTATTTAATTTGAAATTCTGATTAAAAGTTATGAATATTTGAAGTTTGAACTATATTCTGGAATTTCCTATATTAGAATAAATCCAGTAATTAATTTATTAAATCGACCATGCGTCGAGAATAGCGTCGGGAGTCAACGAAGGCGTCCGAGTCAAACTGTTGTGGGTCTAGGTTGTCGGGAGTAATTAGTTTAACTAAAATTTAATTAAAACTAAACCTATTTAGTTAACGGGGCTGGGCCCCACATCATTGACTCATCGAGTCAACCAGGCCCACCGTGGTCAAAGTCAAAGTCGGCTCTACGGCGTTTAGCCGCCGGCGAACCCAACCAGCCGGCGGAAGTGGTTTTGGCAACTCCGTGACCAAATGGGCCATGGAGGGCATCTAGGAGGCTGAGGGACATGCAGCGACTTACGGTGGAGTCGGTTGGGGTTGGGCGGCGGAATCGGCGCCCGGTGACCTAAGCGGCCGCGGAGTTCGGACGGCGAACTTCGAGGCTAGGGGTCGGTGAGGTGCGTGGAGTAGGTGGTTAGGTGCTGCGCGATCACGGTGAGTGTGTTAGACACCAACTGGTGGCGGAGGGTGACCGGGAGCACGTCGTGACGAGCTCCAGCGGCCGTGAGTGCGGGTGATCTTCATGTGGTTGCTACACAGCTCGAGAGTGCGAGAGGAAGGGAAGGGAGATGGTTAAGCTCACGGGGAACTCGGCGGAACACTTGGTGCGGCGGGGATGGACCGGAGCGGCAGCCGGTGTTGAAAGGGATCTCCAATGACGGCGAACTTCGGGCAAGGTCGGTGCGGTGGCCTCGGTTCACTTGAGCATGCGAGGCTCGGCTAGCTTCGGGGTAGAGGAGGGTGGCGGAGCTCCTAGACATGGCGAGGAGGTGCGGACGGCGGGGGCCTTGATTCTGGCGATGGTCTTGGCGGCGGTGGCGTCGGCCATGGTGGGGGCCTTGAGAGAGAGGCCGGAGGAGAGGAGGTGTCCAGGGGTTCGGGGAGAGAGGAGGCGAACCACGTCGGCAGGCTGGGCGGGGAGGCGGCGGCGACCAGGTGCGTGGCACCCATGCGGTGCTCGGCGCCGAGCACACTGCCTGCTGGCCGAGCCAAGCAGCTCATTGGCGGCCTTCTTTGGGGGCTGGGCAGCAGTGGGCAGTTAGGTGGCGCCGGAGTAAGATTTTCTTCCTGTTTTTCTTTTCTAATTTTACGTAACTTTGTGGAGTTATTAAAAATACCAAAACAGTTTCAAAAATCACCAAACTGCTCCTGGTCCATTGTTGGAATATTTCCAACATCAAACATTTTGGTTTGGCAATATTTGGGCATTTGAAATATTTTATATAATTTGAAATGCTCAAACTCAAATACCTATGATTTAATTCAAAGACCTTTGGGTGACCTAGAAAATGGTGCACCACTTTTGGCGAGAGGCTCACGAACCAAAGCAAAGATGATGAGCATTTTTGAAGGGCATTTCAGGTTCATTGAAATAATTTTAGTAAACCCTAGTTGAATTAAGAGGGGTTACGGGGTTTCTGTCTTCCCAATTTCAAATTTCATGAAAATTAAACATGATGCATGGATGCAATGTCACTAGTTACAAGCAAGCTCTAGGGCTGTGACATAGTAGTTGAGCACTTATGCGATAGTCCTAGATCGTTTTGTATGCCCTTGCTTGCTTGATTGAATGAATGTGGGTTTGCCTCATGTGCATATGGGTAGTGTTTTCTCACTAGACCTCTTTCTATTCTAATCTCTCCCATCTAAACCTTGAGATGCCTCAGGGGCGTGACCCGGTTTTGTTTTCCCACGGAGCTCACTCGATTGATCCAACAATGAATGACTTGATGCAATTGCTAGTTCAGAACCAGGGCAACAACAACAACAACAACAACAACAACAACCCGCCGCCAGTGTACAATTTAGCCCGTTTTCTAAGGTTACAACCGCCGGTGTTTTCCAGTAGCACCGAGCCAATAGTTGCAGAATGACTGGTTACGCCCGTATTGGAAGGAGTTAACCACCACGGGATGCACGGATCTTTGAAAGAGTGCGCTTTGCCGCACATCAATTGGATGGACCAGCAGCCGCATGGTGGGAGAATTACACGGCTACTTTTCCTATAGCCAATGTCACTTGGGACCAGTTCAACAAGCTTTTTACGGCCCATGTTTCAAGCTGGAGCCATGCAGTTAAAGAAGCGTGAGTTCCGCAACTTCGCCCGAGAGAACCGTCTTGTGGCTCGATGCGTGGATGAGTTTAGCAAGTTATCACGCTATGCCCACGATGATGTGGCCACGGATGCCACGAAGCAAGAGAAGTTTATGGAAGGGCTGAATGATGAGATGAGTATGCAGCTGATGGTGGCAACTTTCAGCAACTACCGGGAGTTGGTAGATAAGGCCCTAATGATTGAAGGGAAGCAACAGCAAATTGAGAGTCGTAAGAGGAAGTATGGACAAGGGAAGTATAACTCGAGGAGCTCACGGAAGCCTCGCAACCCGAACTCGGGAGGACTAGTTCATAACCATGGAGGACATAACCATCTTTGGAGGAGGATCGCATAATGGTGCGAAGAATGGGAATGGAAATGCAGCCAACAATAATCAAAATCGCTCAAACCCAGCTACACCCGCCAAGAGAGACTTGAGCCAAGTTATTTGCTTTAAGTGCGGGAAGACAGGGCACTATGCCAACGACTGCCCTGAAGGAAAGAATGGAAAGCGGAAATGGGAGCAACCTTTGGAAGAAGCCCAATCCATTCAACAAAGGACAAGTGAACCACGTTAACGTGGAGGAAGTTGAAGAAACAACCGGACGCGGTAATAGGTAAGTTTTGGTTCGGTCATTTACCGCTATTGTTCTTTTAAATCTTTGGTGCATCGCATTCATACATATCAAGGGGATTTGTGGATAAGTTTAAGTTACCAACCCAGACCCTTAGGACCCCTCTTTTAGTGAGCTCGACTAGAGCAGAGTACATGGCTAGCAAGTGGTGCACCCAGATACCCCTAATCATTGGCACGCATGTCTTCCCTCTGACCTAATTATCTTGGAGTCGCAAGGATTGGATGTGATATTAGGTATGGATTGGATGTCAAAGTTTGGAGGAAGTATTGACTGTGCTAGCAAGTCAATTTATCTTACCACCGGAGAAAAAAGGATTAAGTATGTATCTAGGCATGTGCCTAGGAGGAGCCAAGTGAATACCCTCACGGGAGTTGTACAAGAGGAAGTACACATAGTGAAGGATTATCCAGATGTTTTTCCAAAAGAGTTACCGGGCATGCCACGGATCGAGACATCGAGTTTACGATAGAACTAATGCAGTGCAGGGCCAATATCAAAGAGACCCTATCAGATGCCCGCAAATGATCTGGAGGAAATTAAGAAGCATATCAAGGAGCTATTGGAGAAAGGTTACATTCGTAGAAGTTCATCACCTTGGGGAGCCCCAGTACTTTTGGTGGAGAAGAAAGATAAATACCTAAGGATGGTTGTTGATTACCGAGCTCTGAATGAAATAACGATAAAGAACAAATATCCCTTACCGATGATTAATGATCTGTTTGATCAGTTGCAAGGAGCTAAGGTGTTTTCTAAGATTGATCTACGATCAGGATACCATCAGTTGAAGATCCGAGAGAAGGATATACCAAAGACAGCATTCACCACACGATATGGATTATATGAGTATACGGTCATGTCATTTGGACTGACTAACGCCCCTGCCTATTTTATGAGTATGATGAACAAAGTGTTCATGGAGTATTTGGACAAGTTTGTTGTGGTGTTTATCGATGATATTATGGTTTACTCGAAGAACGAAGAGGAGCACGCAGAACACCTACTTTTGGTTCTTGAGAAACTTCGGGAACACCGATTATCGCCAAATTCAGCAAGTCTGAGTTTTGGTTGAAGGAAGCTGGATTTCTTGGGCATGTTATATCGGGAGAGGGTATAGCGGTAGATCCTAGTAAAATTCAACCCGATCCTTTGAATGGTTGGCACCCACTTGATCGTGAGATTAGCATTTCCTTGGTGGCGAGGATATTATCGGAGATTCATTGAGAATTTTTCCAAGATTGCTAAACCAATGACAGAATTGCTAAAGAAGGATACCAAGTTCAAATGGACGGAGGATTGTGAGACAAGCTTCCAAGAGTTGAAGAAAGCGGTTGACTACAGCCCAGTCTTGACATTGCAGGATATACATAAGGAGTTTCAAGTGTATTGTGATGCCTCTCGCTTGGGACTTGGATGTGTTCTTATGCAGACGGAAAAGTTGTTTACGTATGCCTCCACGACAAGCTGAAGCCTCATGAGTTGAACTATGCCACACATGATTTGGAGTTAGTAGCTGTAGTACATGCGTTGAAGACACAGAGACATTATCTCATGGGAAACCGTTGTGATGTGTACACGGATCATAAGAGTTTGAAGTACATTTTCACACGAAGGAGTTAAACCTCGAGACGGAGGAGATGGCTGGAACTTACAAAGGATTACGACATGAAGCTACACTATCATCCGGGAAAGGCCAGCGTCGTAGCAGGCGCTTTGAGTCGGAAGAGTTATGCCAATATCCTTGAAAGTAGAGGACTGCCAAAGGAGTTAGCGGAAGATATTCACGGAACTTGGTTGGAGATTGTTCCAAAAGGTTTTCTTGCAACAATGGAGGTTCGATCGACCTTGTTAGAAAAAGATTCGAGGCAGCTCGGAAGGAGGATAAAGAGATTGCTTTGGAGATAAAAGAAAAAGATGGGCAAAGGAAAAGCCAAAGGTTTTCGCGAGGATGAGCATGATACCTTGTGGTTTGAGGAGCGGATTTATGTGCCCAACAACTCGGAGACCGGAAGATAATACTTCAAGAGGCCCATGACTCACCATACTCGATTCACCCGGAAATACCAAGATGTATTTGGACCTGAAGGAGCGTTTACGGTGGACTGGTATGAAGAAGGATATTGCGAGTATGTAGCCGTTTGCGATGTATGTCGGAGAGTGAAGGCGGAGCATCAAAAGCCAGCGGGACTGTTGCAGCCTATGCCAATACCGAATGGAAGTGGGACAAACTTGGCATGGATTTTATCCTTTGGATTACCCGAGAACCAAAGCAGGATATGATTCAATATGGGTAGTTGTGGATCGTTTGACCAAAGTAGCTCACTTCATCCCGGTGAAAACAACTTATACAAGTGCCAAGTTGGCCAAGATATATATGACCAGGATGCGTATGTTTGCACGGAGTTCGAGGAGCATCGTGTCGGATAGAGGAACACAGTTTACTTCAAAGTTTTGGCATCAACTACACGGACTTTGGGTACCAGTTGGAATTGATGCAGCGTTCCACCCACAGACGGATGGGACGGACAAAGAGAGTTAACCGGATCACGGAGGATATGTTAAGAGCATGTCGCTAGATTATGGATCTAGTTGGGATGACAATTTGCGTCGTGCAAATTCTCATATAACGACATCTACCGAGCCAATTTGAAGATGGCACCGTTGAAGCTCTGTATGGGCGAAGATGTAGAACACCCTTGATGTGGGATGAGGTCGGAGACCGTCGGTTATTTGGACCAGATTTGATCAAAGACTTCGGAGGAGAAGGTTAAACTGATCGAGAGACGGACTAAAGACTGCTCGGTCTAGATAGAAGAGTTCTGTGATTCAAAATGCAAGGAAGTAACCTATGAAATTGGAGGCGAGCCTATCTGCAGTATCACCCCTGAGGGAGTGAAAGCGTTTTGGAGTAAAGGAATGTTAGCCCCAAGATTTGTAGGACCGTGTCGTGTTTTGGAGCGAATGGGAGAAGTGGCCTACAAGCGGAGTTACCGAAGGACTGTCATGAGTTCACGATGTGTTTCACGTATCTGGCGAAGAAGTGCCACGCTGAGATGGCCGACATACCGTTAAAGGATCTGATGCCCCTAAACGTCTGAGTTGGATAGTAATTTGACTTATGAGGAGAAGCCGGTAAAGATTTTGGATTTCGACGGCGAGTCACTCATGACAAAGTTATCAAGTTGTGTAAAGTTCGATTGGAGCCACCATACCGAGGAGGAAGCCACGTGGGGCGAGAATATGATATTAGCGAGGACCATCTGCACCTATTTTTAGCCAACCCGAATCTAGAAGTGAGATTCATCTTAAAGGGGGTAGGTTTGTAACATCCCAAATTTTCAATTTGGCATGTATACCAGTCATCCATGCATATCATATTTTATTGCGTTCTCATTTGCTATCCTCGAAATCCTAAGCAACTCAAGGACCCTCGGAGAGAGTTGGGGATTTTCGATTTTCATATTTGAATTTTATCAAATAATGAAAGGCGAGGATTTTTGGGTTTTAGTATTTTTCTCTCGGAAAAATATTTCATGTTTAAAAATAAGCGAGAGGAGATAATGACTTCTCTAAAATAACTGAAATACCGGAGGAAAAATGTTAAAATCATTATTTGGATTTTTGTTTTATTTATTTGAAATTTTATTTGCTTAGAGAAAATTTGCATATGTTTTAAAAAATTGCATTTTAGGGGCCAAGAAAAGTTCATCTTGTTCTAAATATTTTATTTAGGCAAAGAAAACTTGTTTTGACATTTTTAGATTTTTATTTATTTTTCTAGGATTTTTATAATTTTAGTGGAATGTTAAAAAAGGAACCCCGCGCCCGGCGGTGCAGCCCAGCCGAGCCCGACCGACCCGACCACCGCCGCCGCTGCCGCGTGCCGCCACGCCCGGACACAGGTCTGAGCGGACTTCCCTCCCGCCGCCTTGCCCCTCCTCCAAGCCACCTCTCTCCCCCTCTTTATATACGCCCCCTCCGCTCCTTAGCCACCACCACCACCGCCCGCCGCCAGGACCGGGCCGAGCCCGAGCCCGAGCAGCCGCCCGCCGCCATCGCCCTTGCCGTCGTCGCCGCCTCCCGTGCCGTCGCCCCCTCGCCGAGCCGCCACCCCTAGCCGCCCTCAACACCCCTCGTCGAACCCCGCCGGAGCAGCCGCCCGCCCCGCCGGACGACCTCGCCGGAGGTAGCCCTCGTCGCCGGTTTTGTTTTTTTAAATAACCCTTCGGTTTTTTTTTAAAACCCTAGCCCGTTTTTTTATATTAGATCGATTTTATTTCCCGGTTTATTTATTTTAAGAACGTTCACCCGTTCGTTTGTTTTCTGAACCGTTAAATGCGTTTAGTTTCCGCTAACGAGCGTTAGATTCGTTTAACCATTAAATCGTTTTCTTTTATCGGATTTATTCCACGATTATTCCGATCACGATTTCTGATCCGATGTTCAAATTAGTATAACTTTTCGCTCGTTTATCGGAATCAGGCGATTCAAGCACCTGGAGTTTCATCTCGAAACCCTCTTTCCGAATAGCCAACTTAACTCAGATTTTGCCTTTGTAAAATTTGACTCTAGTTCAGATTAGTAAACGGATCTTGTTTCTCTCGCCGTTTGAGTTTCGTTGTTTCGTTTGGTTTGATTCTTTTACATAAGCCGGAGTTCTTAAGTTGAAATCTCCGGTCAACCTCTTTTAGTTGAAGTTTTGTTGTGCATCTTTGCTTGTTGCTTATGTATGTATTGTTTGCTTGCGATAGAATTCCCGGTCTTGAAGCGTGTTACTCTGAGTCTCTAGGATTCACGGATCGTCAGCAAGGCAAGTAACACTTGATCATACTCTTTTCCTACCCAGTTTTTATGCATTAGTTCAACCCTCAAACATTGCATGGTTAGGATGTCATTAAATTGTGGGTTGGGAAGTAGATGATGAGGTAGGAACCTATTGCCATGTTACTATCAAACCCTTGGGAGTTACCTCTACGTTATGCTTATATTGCTATGATATGCTCGTGAAGCGTGGTTTGGGTTTGAGAGATATTCACGACAGATGTGAGATTGTTAATTAATGGTTTACTTTAAGGTGGCAACTTAAATACACATCTGGGTGGGTGAGGCACAGGGAACCCAGTGTTATGCATTTTATTTTTGGAAATCACAGGGTACCCGTGTGATCTTCCTAAGGACCGCCACCAGGCTCAAAGGGGAACTGAGACTATTCATGCTAGAAACTTCCGTGTGCAGCCACAAGCTATTATGGGCTCTAGCATAGTTGAGTAAATTCGTGAAGCTCTCGAAGAGGTAGATCAGCAGGTAGTGGGTTTTATAGGTTTGGTATGATCTATCCGGAGTAGAGAGTTAATGTTTACGAAAGGCGTGTCTCGGTCATCCGTTTCTCAAACACCATGTAGTCACGAGAAACCAGCGGAAGCGATCGAGTCTTGTGGGGAAAAGTCGCCAAACCTCTGCGAGTGTACAATCTAATCATGGTTAAGCCGTGTCCCCGGTTATGGACAATTACGAGTATCTAGTACTTGAGTATTCACATGTATCCCATCACTCTAAATTTAATATTGCTGGGTTGTTAATCACTTTAATTGGGATTGAGTTGGGGTTATACCTTCTCAATGATGTTTCAACCACCATGATAGTTAAAATAAAATTTATTCCTTTGATATAGGGAAAAATTGGCTTTTTGCAAAAGCGTAACCATAGAGCTTTTCCACCAGCCATATATGCATGTAGTATAGCTTATTCTTTCATTACTCTCTATGTGTTACATTGCCGGCATATTCCATGTCTTGACCCGTTCTCGGGCTGCAACATATTATGTTGCAGACTTTTCGAACGAGGAGTAAGGATTTGTAGGTCGTTGCCGTGCAGCTCGATTATGCCGTTGGAGTTGATGGACTCACTTTATCTTCCAAGCCTTAATTTGTTATCGCATTAGATGGCCTTAAGCCATATTATTGTAATAAGTTCTCTTTTGAGACATTCGATGTAATAAGCGTGTGATTGCTACTCTGTTATAAATCCTTGAGTACTTTGTGTGTCGGCATTACCGATCCGAGGATGACCACGAAGCACGAAGACTTGACCATCGAGGTCGGGTCGCTACAAAACCTAGCGATTTTTAAATCAAGTATGTGTTGTTTTAACCTTCAGCGAGGACGGGCGTAACCACACTCGATTCAACTAAAGTTGGAAGCGACACCCGCCGACCACACAATGCGAAACGCGTCGGTAGAACCAGTCTCGCGTATCGTCTGGCGTAATGTCGGTCGGGCTGCTTCATCCAACAATACCGCCGAATCAAAGTATGACATCTTTGGTAAGCAGTATGACTATTATCGCCCACAACTCACTTGTGCTCTACTCGTGCATATAACATCTACGCATAAACCTGGCTCGGATGCCACTGTTGGGGAACGTAGTAACTTCAAAAAAATTCCTACGCACATGCAAGATCATGGTGATGCATAGCAATGGGAGGGGAAAGTGTTGACTACGTACCCACGTAGAGCGTAAGCGGAAGCGTTTATCAACGCGGTTGATGTAGTCGTACACCTTCACGATCCGTCCCGATCAAGTACCGAACGTACGACACCTCCGCATTCAGCTGCGTTCAGCTCGATGGCGTCCTCGCCTTCTTGATCCGGCAAGAGGCGAAGTAGTAGATGAGTTCGGCGGCATGACGGTGTGGTGACCGTGTTGGTGAAGAACAATCTCCGCGAGGTTTCACCTAAGCACTCTGAAAACTATGACGGAGGATAAACTAGAATAGCAGGGTTGCGGCACTGCGGCTTGGTGTTTCTTGATGTGTCTTGGGTGCTAGTTCTGCCCCTCTATTTATATGTTGAGCCTTGGGGTCGAAACTTGGAGTAAAAGCCTCCACAAAGTCGGTTTCACACGAAAGGAAAGAGTCCCTCTCGGACTCCAGGGCCAGATGCCAGGGTTCCCGGCGTATAGACCTAGACGCCAGGGACCCTGGCGTCTGGCCCCTGGACTCTGCAAAACTTCCTTTTGCGCTTTACAAAAACCTTGTGGGCTTTCCCCTTTGGCCCAAATAAAGTGTTCTCGTACCCAAACATTTCTGGAAACATCCGGAACCCCTTCCGGTGAACTCTGGAACCCTTGCGGAGACTAAACACTATTATCCCATATATCAATCTTTATCTCTGAACCATTCCGGAGTTCCTCGTCATGTCCGTGATCTCATCCGGAACTCCGAACAACATTCGGTCACCAACATACATAACTCATATAATACTATATCGTCAACGAACGTTTAAGCGTGCCGACCCTACGGGTTCGAGAACTATCTAGACATGACCAAGACACCTCTCTGGTCAATAACCAATAGCGGAACCTGGACGCCCATATTGGCTCCTACATATTCTATGAAGATCTTTATTGGTCGAACTGCATAAAAACATACGTTGTTACCTTTGTCATCAGTATATTACTTGTCCGAGATTCGATCGTCGGTATCTCAATACCTAGTTCAATCTCGTTATCGGCAAGTCTCTTTACTCGTTCCGTAATGCATCGTCCCGCAACTAACTCATTAGTCACATTCTTTGGCAAGGCTTATAATGATGTGCATTACCGAGAGGGCCGAGAGATACCTCTCCGAGCAATTGGGTGACAAATCCTAATCTCAATCTATGCCAACTCAACAAGTACCATCGGAGACACCTGTAGAGCACCTTTATAATCACCCTGTTATGTTGTGATGTTTGGTAGCACACAAAGTGTTCCTCCAGTATTCGCGAGTTGTATAATCTCATAGTCATAGGAACATGTATACGTCATTAAGAAAGCAATAGCAACATACTAAACAATCAAATGCTAAGCTAACGAATGGGTCTTGTCCATCACATCATTCTCCTAATAATGTGATCCCATTCATCAAATGACAACACATGTCTATGGTTAGGAAACATAACCATCTTTGATAAGCAGGCTAGTCAAGTAGAGGCATACTAGGGACACTTTGTTTTGTCTATGTATTCACACATGTACTAAGTTTCCAGTTAATACAATTCTAGCATGAATAATAAACATTTATCAAGAAATAAGGAAATAAATAATAACTTTATTATTGCCTCTAGGGCATATTTCCTTCACATAACTCTATGGGTGTTCGATTCATCACAATGTAACTAGATTATTGACTCTAGTGCAAGTGGGAGACTGTTGGAAATATGCCCTAGAGGCAATAATAAAATAGTTATTATTATATTTCCTTGTTCAGGATAATTGTCTATTGTTCATGCAATAATTGTATTAACCAGAAACCGTAATACATGTGTGAATACATAGACCACAACATGTCCCTAGTGAGCCTCTAGTTGACTAGCTCGTTGATCAATAGATGGTTGTGGTTTCCTGACCATGGACATTGGATGTCATTGATAACGGGATCACATCATTAGGAGAATGATGTGATGGACAAACCCAATCCTTAGCACAACACAACATCGAGTAGTTCATTTGCTAGAGTTTTTTCTAATGTGTGACGCTCGGATAACTAAGCTACAGTAATCCCTTGCTAATGATGCCACGTCATCATGATTACTATTGTTAAACTCGCGTTGGTTCAAAACCGGTTCAAATTTCAATTTCAAATCAAATTTGAAATTCAAAATTGCCAAACATGAAAACTAAAATGTTCAAAGTGTGGCAAATAATCCCTAGATACATGTCATATTGGGACCAACCTCTTCTTGGATTCCCAAAGTGCCCCTCGAGATTTATTTAGTGGTCCAGCAACAATTGTTTTTGCCTTTTCAATTTTTCCCAAAAATAGTTAAACACTCCCAAATGCTTGAAACTTTTTGTTCCAACTTAAACTATTGCCTAGTATTTATGAACCAAGTGGCTCTTCTAACAAAAATCATTTGGAGGCTCTACTTAATGCAAAAAAGTGACTAAAATTGCATAACTGAAAATAATAATAATAGAAATAAAACAAAAGAAAAGAAAGGCCCCCTACCCCTCGGGCCTTAGCCACCCGAGCTGGCCCACGTCGTCGTGGGGAACAGACCGAGTTACTCCTCCCTCTCCTCGTCAGCACCCTGGGATATTTCCCCCTCCTCTCTCTCCCTCGTATCCTCCCTCCCCCCACCTCGACCGAACCCGCTAAGGTCTCTCTCCGGTGGGACTCGTGGCCGCCGGCCTCCCCATGGCCAGCCAAGGGGCCTAGAAGGCCCGCCTCAGTCATCCACCTCACCTACAAGAGCTGGAGCAAGCGGAGCCACCTCGCAGCCGGTGCCACAACCCCGTCCTCGCCGTCTCTGCTTGCAGCCGAGCTCACGCCCGCCACCGCGCCTCACCGTCGACACGGCCACCAGCCTCCCCTCTCCACGCTGACGGGCCTAGGAAGACCGCCGCCGTCCACTCCGTCGTCCACGCCCGCACGCAGGAGCCGAAAGCCCATCCTTTGTTGGCCCAGCCTTCTTCTTCCTCCTCGGACCACCGCCACCTCGCCAACAACTCCGGCAGCGGCGCGTCTTCCCGAACCTTCTCGAAGCGGTGGTGAACTTCCGCTTCTCCTCTCCTTGCTGTTCGCTGCTTCGCCCCACAGGCTAGTCCCGCCACCATGTCCGAGAGCTCGCCGCTGCAGTTCGCCTCGCCATCGCAGCCTCGGTCCCCTGAGCTCGAAAGCGAGCTCGACCCCGTGCTCCTGGGGCTCCAAGGGCCCCGTAGAGTAGATCCGCGCCGCTCGCCGTACCCCCCTAGCGCTGCTCCACCCGTGCACGATCTCCAACCTCCGCCGTTGAGGTCGCCGCCGTCGATGCGCCCCGCGCTCCGACCGAGCTCGCCTCGTCGCGCACACAGCTCCCCACCGTATGCTTCGGCCGCGCTCCCGGTCGCTCCAGCCTTCTGCGCGCGCGACCGCAAGCGCCTCCCCCCACTCACGTCTACCGTTGCTGGCGCCGCCCGCTGGGACCGCAAGCCGCGCCCGCGGCGTGACGCCCTCGCCGATACGGGCCCGCTCACTGCCGCAACTCCCGCGGCCGACCGCGCCCCCTGGCCGCGTGCCAGGCCCTAGGCCGCACCGCGCCGGTGCCTCTGCTTCCTCGTCGAGGCCATGGCCTCCCCCGTGCTCGGGTTCGCCCCTCTTCGGGTGCACGCACGCCCGCACCCGTGCGCCCGCTAAGCCACTGGGCCTATGACAGATGGGGCCCACGCCCCAGTAGTTAAAAAACAAGAAAACGAAATTAAAATTAGTTAAAATAATTAAATATTAACTAATTAGTTAATTAACGAGTTATTTAACTTAATTAATCATGACAATTAAACCTGCTTAATTAAACTAGACAATGACAATTGGGCCCCACTGCCCCTTTGACCCGATCAACCTGGTCGAGTTGTTATTGACCCTCTTGACATCATGACTACATCATGCTGATGCAGTAAACTTATTTTTGTTTTAAATTTAAATTGCAGAATGTCTTTAAAACTTCGGAAAATCATAGGAATTAAACCGTAGCTCGGACTGAAAAACTTTCTACAACAAAGTTCCTCAGATTGATGAGATGAATCCAAATACGCGATCCGTTCGTCCGCCACACATCCCTAGCATAACGAACATGCAACTTTTCCCCTCCGTTTCATCTGTCCGAATAATGCAAACTTCAGGAAAACTTACCCAGATGTTTCCCCCCTTCCACGGTACTGTGTAGCACCGCGGTAGAACACCTCTAGCACCGCTTATTGTCTTGTCATGCATCTGTTTGCTCTGTATTTACTGTTTCTTCCCCCTCTTCTCTCCGGTAGACCCCGAGACTGCCGCTGATGCCGCTGTGATCGACTACGTCGATGATGACCCCTTCTTCTTGTTTGAGCAACCAGGCAAGCCCCCCTTTGATCATCCCGATATCGCCCATTCCATTCTCTCATGCTTGCATTAGATTTTTCTACTGTTATTGATTGCTCCTATTCTGATGCATAGCCTGTTTTTGTACCTGCTGTTGTACCTTACACCTTATCCTAAAGCTGCTTAGTATAGGTTGGTTAGAGATCCATCGATGAGCCCCACCTTGTCCTTGTTGCCCTGCTTCATCATCGACGACTCGATCAACATGATCGATGACGAGCCGACACCTCACATCACATCCGCCCCTTTTGTTTGCTCGACTCTGCAGAGCTACTATCGAGTGCCGAGGTGATCCCTCATAATGCACTCGATGATAATTCTGTTGTGTAGCTATTCGGTGCGTGGTCATCAAGGGTGATTTCCTCTTTCACCATTCCTGATACGGCTCTGTCCTTAAACAATTCAAGTGTGAACCTCGAGGGTGATCCCTCTTATGTTCACCTTGATGATTACATTGAGTGGAATCCATCGGGGGTGATTCCTCAGGTTTTCCCCTTGATGTCTGGACACACGGTTACCTTGACTTTACTGGAGACCTTGGTGAAAGTCGGGCGGGCCCGGAGAGCACCCGCAAGATGGTTATGAGGCACGGCCGGGAAGTCAGGCAGCCCTCGAGTGAGCTGGGCTCGCCCTTGCCGTATTTCCTCGAGGCAGGGGTGTGAGGTCACATTATCGTGAGTCTCTGCTCGTCTCCGCAAGCTAATAATACACTATGGTTTAGGTATTTGTTCTGAGTTGGCCTATGGCCTTTACGCACTAACCACCACGCGAGAATAGTTATGGGCCTCAACATCGCGGTATCAGCCGAAGCTTTGTCAGACGTCCAGTTCAACATTGCGGCACGGCTGGGCCGGCACCATCCTGTAGTGGTGGAGCCTGGTCCGCCCTGCTCGCAATAACCCAGAGTGCAATGGGCAATGGGCCCGGACCGGAGGGCTTAGGATGTAGACGGCGGGGACCTCTCTGCTGAGCCTAGGTAGGGCTATGGCGTGTTGATCTTTGAGGCGGGCATTGACCCCGAGAAAGGTGTGTCCGGCGAGTGATCGGCGTGTTGGAAAAGCATGGTGCACCCTGCAAGGAAGATCTTTATTTGAATACCGTGTCCCACGGTAATGGGCCGTTCAGACTTATATCTTGATCTAATACAACTAGAAATGGATACTTAAGTTGTGTCGCTCAAGGATTGCTTTCTCACGGGAGTCGAGGAAGGATGTGCAGGCATTGCCGCTACAACATGTTTGATAATTATAAACTGCTATTCTTTACTCTTCCACATCTTGCCAAGATGCTTGGAGCTGCTTCAAGATGCTAGTCTTGATAGGCTAGGCCTTCCCTTTATTACGGCATTACTGCGATTCGGTCCACAGATACAACCCTTCCATTTGA
Organism: Aegilops bicornis; assembly: GCA_021605145.1. NCBI lineage: Eukaryota > Viridiplantae > Streptophyta > Magnoliopsida > Poales > Poaceae > Aegilops > Aegilops bicornis. The sequence continues at coordinate 149,144,812 of CM038674.1, read as the reverse complement.
TACCAATGCATACTTAGTATAGATCCGATGCTTGCGAGTACTTTGGATGAGTACTCACGGTTGGTTTGCTACCCCCTTCTTCCTTCTTTCTGGTTGTTGCAACCAGATGGTGAATCCACAGGCGGATGCCACCGATGGATGGATCTTGCTACTTGGAGACCGCCGATGGCCAGGAGTAGTTAGGAGGTCCCAGGCAGGAGGCCTTGCCTCTTCGATCGTTGATGTTTGTGTTTGCCTTCTTAAGGCATCCTTGTCTAATTTATGTCTGTACTCAGAAATTGTTGCTTCCGCTGACTCTTGTGTATCGAGCTTGTATTCGAGCCCTCGAGGCCCCTGGCTTGTAATATGAAGCTTGTATTATTTTAATTTGTGTATATAGTTGTGTTGTTATATCTTCCCATGAGTCCCTGATCTTGATCGTACACATTTGCGTGCATGATTAGTGTACGGTTGAATCGGGGGTGTCACAAGTTGGTATCAGAGTCGACTGCCTGTAGGATCCCCCTTTCCAACTCCTTGGCCGAAGTTGAGTCTAGTCAATGAAAAATTGTTTTACTAACATGGCTGTTTGCCTTATCGGCCCACGTCGCCATTGGGTGGTATTAGGATCTTTTATTCCTCGTCTATACTCTGGGAATCTGATATCTCTTCTATTTGGGTTAAATGATTTTGTTAACTCTAACTCTAGGTTCTCATAAATACGTTCTTCCGGAGAGCCCTCACTCCAGATGATTGCTTGGTGCACCAAAAGATTCTGAAGATACTCTTCGATGTTTTCGTGAGACCCTTATACGCTTCGCCTTTGCGATCCCTACCACCGATAAATCCTTATGAGTAACTGCCTACATTGTCGTTCATTCCTTCATCCCCAGTTGCTCTTGTGATTACAAGATGCTCCGAATTACTCTCTGTTGTCCAGAGAATCCGTTGAGCCTACTGCCTTGCAGTTCTTTGCCACATCAATACCCCTACGGATAATTACTCGCGCTTGCCGAGTATCCGTTCGTCCATAGTTGTTCGTGGTTTCACAAAATTCTTTGGAATATTATTCGATCTTCCAAAAATCCTTAGTAACCTATTGCTCTTGCTCCTCCTTATGCCTTGCATTGTGGATGCTTTCCATATGTCTGGCAATATTCAGTAGTATCCTTTGTCATCTTTAATTTTGAGCATTTGATTCAATGTGTTTGTGAATGCTCGCAATCCTCAATCAAAATTAGAATTCTTCCCATCGGCTCAGATGTCACCCCAGACATGAGCTGGTGTTCGACAAAACAAACCCTGATTGATTGTCGATCTATGTCTATTCTACTTAATTGTCTTTGATCAGAGCCTCCGCTTCTGATCCCCCTTTTGGAAATCATAATCCCCTTTGCATTCGAGCTTAGAATTAGTCGGTTGTTTCTATAATCTGATATCCTTGCATTCTTTCTTCTTCTGGGTGAGTATCGATGCTCACATCAGATCCCTTGTGGACCACCAGATCCTTTGTTGGGTTTTTCCGACAACTTTCTCCATATTCAGTGACCTTGTGAGCTTTTCCTCGGATACATAATGCCTTTGGTAAATTGTATCTTCTGCTTCCTCAATCATGCTCTACTCCGAGCTTGAGTTATTTACTCATGGATTTTGACACTACAACTTCGACGAAGGCGAGAAGTGAATGGAAAATTGTGCATTAAAGAAGTGGGAGTCGACCTTGAACCTTTGTGTTCATGCCCATGGACCCGATGTGGAACTTATCATGGAAGCTTCTTGCTATGATAATAATCCCCTTGTGATAAGTTCATCCTCTATCTATGCTTGGTCCTTTGCAGCCGTGGTTCCGACCATGATTGATCTCCCTTGATTCCATTTCTCGGACAAGTTAAAGTACTTGTCTTATTCAGATTGTTTAAACTGTCCAACCTCTACTTTGATCTACGTTTGAGTATTACCCTTTGGTATCTCGAGAATATCACGGAACTACATAACTTCTTATGAGTTCTTCATCAACTATTATTTCTCGTCAATTCAAATTTGCCACGGGTTTTGAGTTGTTAGACACTCGAGAATAACGGTAACTAATTCGAGTCTACACTTTCCTTTCGATTGTTTTGTTTAACCTTTCTTGTTACCTAACATATCGGAGCAGTGATAATTCCATGCTTATGTAGACACCTCGATGTACAAACTCTGTCAGTAAGACCATGTTACTATTGTTGATGACATTACGGTAGCCACCGATGGACATGAACTTTGCCTATTGGTCCGCCTCATCTTGACGAGCAGGAAAATGGTTCTCTTCGTCCCTTGCCCTTGGTACCAACGTTCTTGCCAACATAACTGACAAGCTATCCTCTGAGCAGACTTGCTATCATGACCGCGCACATGTTGGCACCCTTCCTGCTTTTAACCCACATGGTGGGCCCATAACCCACAGTTCCACAGGATCGAAACCTGACTCTCCTGTACAACCTTGCCTTCGAAATATCCCTCGCGCTTGGCTTCGTATGTAATTCGCGAGCCAGCTTCTTTGTGATCTGTTCTAGTATCTGATGCAATACTTATTCTCGATGCTCTGAGCCCCTTTCACACTCTGTTTCAGACATCGAACGATTGCCTACCCGCTTGAAGCTTCTTATGGCCCCTTCTTACCTTGCTCTCGATGACGTCTTGAATGTCAACTCGAGAGATGCCTCTATGCCACGTTCACTGAGATAGTCTCCAGGTCTTCCCGAGTCGTTCCTTTGTCGATTGTACAAAAGAGGTACACTTTTGTACCCCTATAAGCTGTCTGCAGGCGATCTGAGCCGTGGGCACCACCACCTTGAGCAAGGCAAGGGAGGTGAGCCAAGGTAAGAACGAAGCTTCGAAAGGAAGCGAGCAGCGCCAAGACCAAGACCACAAAGAGCAAAGGGGCCAAGCGGACTCGCCCGGCAAGATCCTTGCCGGGAGGCGGTTTAACAAACCCGGCAAGACCCTTGCAGGCGGCTCGCCCACACCTACGGGCCGAATCACCCTTGAGTCCATAGCCCCCATGGGGCAAGGATTGAGAGACATCCCCTTGGTGGCATGCAGATCTTTGTGAAGACATTCAAGATCGGATACACACTATAGAAGATGGCGACCCTTGGCGGGATCCCAGCCAAGGAGGACCACAAGGCCCCGGCAAGAGCCTTGCCAGGGGATGGCAACAGGCGCCACGGCAAGACCCTTGCCGGGGCTACTGGCGAGCCCTTGCCAAGGACACCCGTGGGGCCACCATCAGGCCACGCCAATGAAACCTCCGGCACCGTTCGCATGCATCTGCCGACCCAACCAGTTGGGCGAGGCACCTGCGTGGCGGCAAGCGGATCTTCGTGGAGACCCACCACTGCGCCACCTCGGCTGCTGCACGCCTACATGGCACCACAGGCACCGCTGGCGAAGCGCGTGTCGACCACGAAAGGGAGCGGCGGACGGAGACAGGCTCTCCCGTCCCGATAAAGCAAGCACACATAAGCAAGATGCATTAAAGGCGCCTTGTCATGTAATGCGAGGATAAACTTCGCATCACTGCCCTTTCCACGTCATGTGTGCCACTTTGGCAACCCTTTCCCTATAAAAGGAGGCCCAAAGGCGACTAGGAGGAGGATTACGCCTTTTGGAGCTCCTCACGCCCATTGCTAGTTCAAGAACATAGATAAACAAACCGCCAACGCAGGAGGTAGGGTTTCACGCATCCTCGCGGCCCGAACACAGATAAAAGAAACCGTGTGCTATATGTTTGAGCCGCTCTTCTCACGACCCAGCGCGACCGTAGTAAAGTTCTTGTGATCCCATAGGTGTCGTTCCACCGACATCTTTGGCGGCGCCCGGTAGAAGCGCGATTGTGAAATTGGCTTTAGCGATTAGCCCGGCACTCCTTAATCTTCGTGACCCTTGAAGAAGAAAGGAGGCGGAAGATCGACACTCGGCGATCGCCAGAAGCTAAGTTGCCTTTGAACCCTTATTTGTGCTACCCTTCTTATTTGAGGTTATTGCCCCCCGGAGATGTCACGCCTTTGTATGAGAATCCTGCACGCCCGGGGGCTCTCCCATGATCGGCAACGCCCTTGCCATGTTTCGAGTCCGCTCAACAGCTCAAGCGGCTGCGTCGAGAATGGTAGAGTAACCTTCCGCGATCGACAACGCCCTCGATTCTGACTCGAGTCAAGCTCGACGATTCGGCGGCAGCGTTGAGCGAAAGGTGGCTCGTCCGGCAGCATGCAGCGTACCCGGCAGGCCACAGGGATCCGTTCCCCAAAAAGCGCCGCTAAGGCTTCCGCGCCCGGCAAGCCTACCCGATCGGCGTGAAGCACGCATACAAGAGGAATTGAGCAGGAAATAACATGCATGAAAATTAAGAGTACTTCAAAGTTATATTACATCACGTCATAGCTGCGGTTCTAACTAAACATAAACTTTGTCTTGGTAGGAACCGCAGCGGTGAAGAAGAACGGGATGCCTAGTCCCGTCGCTGGCCTTCCACCCTCTTGATTTCGTCGATGCAGTTGGTGATGGGCTTGATGCGCTCCTTGAGCACCGTGAGGTCAACACCATCCGGCAAGCTCTTCATTGAGGCCGTGAAGTCAAGGTCGGGATTCCAGTGCGCCATCTTGGTGAGGACCTTGGTCACGACCCTCCGGCAAAGTCGCCGGGCCTCCTCGGCCAGCGTGGCCGTCCTGTTGGAGTGAAGATAGGCCAAGGCTCCGAGGTCGCCTTCGAAGAACTGGGTCAGCTTGGCATTGACGGTCCCACTGCGCTCGGGGGCATACCTCACGTTTGGCATCCCCATGGTGGCCAATTGCAAGGTGACCCTGCCGGCAACGACCTCCAGATGGCTGATCCACCTGTTCTCACCCACCACATATTCCTGGTGGGAGGCGGCCTCGTTGCCAGCTACTTCTCCTCCTCGAGGCTCCTGGTCAAGGTCTCCTCCCGAGCCCTGCTCTCCGACAACATCTTCTCGAGACCCTCCAGCTTCAGCTTGAGGTCTCTGATGGAGTTATGCCCGTCGGAGAGCTCCCCAGTCCTGCTGATGACTGCTCCTTGTGCCTCTACCAAGGCGCGGTTGAGCGTGCTCTTCTCGCCGGACAGCTTGAGGGCCTGCTCCTTCAGCTCGTCCCGCTCTGCTTCGATTCCTTCACCTTGCCGGCATGGGCCAGAGCTTGGGCATCGAGTGCCTCTTTGTGCCTCTGCTCCAGCTCATGAGTCCGTCAGCGCGACAAGGGCCTCGAGCTCCTCATCCTTGCAGCGGAGCATTCACGATAAGCTTCACTTCACGCAGCGGAGAGGTCCTCTTCACAGGAATCCAAAGGCGGCTTGATGCTGGTTACGGCGGCTTGACGGCAGCCAAGTTCGCCGCCTCTTCCTGGGCCTCCTCGATGTCGGCCATTTTCATGGTGAGCTACACATCGCTTGGCCAATTCCTCCTGAAAGGCCCTCTGCTCCTCATGATGCAGGTGGAACCAGGTTTGCGTCTCAGCGGCTGACAGCTTGAAGTCCACCTCCGCATTCTCCACGCTGTCATCCTGGACTTGACCTTGTCCGGCGGGCCACGATAGAGCACTGGAGCTTCCGGAAATTGGCCCCCATGGCGCGGAAAAGCTGCTCTTCTGGAGAACCGTCGCCGGCAACGCTCGGCTCATCAACCACCTCAAGTCCGGTGGCGGCAAGCACCTCGCCGTCAAAGGCTTCCCCTTCGGCGGGCGCTCGGCAGCGCCCTGGAAGATGGACGAAAAGATCGTCGCCCACCTTGAGATATCTGTCGGGGCCCGAGGTTGAGGAGGAAGGAGGCTGGTCACCCGCCACCTCTTCCTCGGCGGAGGCCTTGCCGGCCCCACCGGAAGGTCTACCACTAGCGCCCTCGGTAGAAGCCTCGCCGGTCGCCTTGGCGGCCCTCGTAGCGGCGTCCTCGGGAGCGCCCTTGGAGGCTTCGTCAGCGGCGGCCTCATCAGCATCTTTGGCGGCCTCCTCGGCGACAATCCTGCTGGCCTCCGCCGCGGCCTCCTCAGCAATGTCTCCCACAATAGTGTCCACGTCCTCCATATGCATTGAAGGAGGGCACAGGCAGCAATGGGAGAATGAAGCCAAGAAAAGAATAAGGAAAAAGCAGAAGCGAAGGGCAGGCGACACACGGTGCAGGTTGTGAAGCGAAGCCCCTCTCACTTGACATTTGGCGTCGTGGCAGAGTCACCAGCGCCCAAGTTCCCCTCTTCCTCCATGGGTGTAGGCTCCGTGCCTGATGCCCTTGCCGGGGACACCCCCCGCGGCGGCGTAGTCGATGGGGGTGGTGTGTTAGGAGTAGCCGTCTGTGGCTCCTCCTGCTGCTGCTCCCCTCCTGCAAACCCGGCAAGGTCAGCATCATAGCATCGAGCGCCTACCACATGTCGAGTAGGAAGAGGGTGACGAACTTACGCTGGGGGCTGCGCCAGGGGCTGCTGTCCGGGCTGCTCAGCACCACCAATGGTGTCTCTGAAGCCCCAGCCGGGGACTAACTGCTCGCCAAGGTCCCCACCCTCTTCTCCCTTTGGGCCAACGTCTCTGTCTACCTGCATAAGCAAAAATGGATCAAGACAAGCGACCCGATTCGGGGAAGTGGAAATGATGAGGAGCAGATGCCTCATCATATGTCTCCTCCTCTTCCACAGTTTCCTTTTCCTCTCCGGGTTGAGAGGCCCGAGATCAAAAGGAGCTCCACATCATCTTCGAGTCGGCGCTGCCGGAGGAGGTGAAGAAAGCGGCGGGGTTTGTGCGCGCCCGGATGAGGAAGGGGCTGTCGCCTTCTTGTTCTCAGCGGCCTTCATCAGCCCCTTCGCTGTTGTGGCCCTCGTGTGGCGCCCGGACCCCTCCAGGGTCAATTGAGGCCGCGTAGCCTTGCCGGGCCGGACCGGCTCGCCGGAGCCAGCCCGCCGCAGGACTTGCCCTCTTCCCCTGGTTGGCGTCGATCCTACCGCCACGTCCTCCTCCTCCGACGACTCGTCGGCCGCGTCCTCGACAAGCGGAGCTCCAGCGTCGACGCTGCTGACCTCCTCGGTGGCCGCCGCCCACAGGGTGAACTGCTCCTCCTCCGCAGCCGTCGCGGCCTTGTCCTCCACGCCCCCGGCGCTGCCCGTCTCGTGGCAAGCTGTGCCTCCCTACGCCACAGTGGCGATGTAGTCCAACTCCTCACAGGTGGTGTCCATGACAAGCCGCCGCTCGGCGTCGGCATTGACATATACCTCGGTCGAGTCGAAGAATTGCTGCACATCTGCGTCCGTCGGCTCCTTCCAGCTCGGGGCGGGGCCATGCAGCGTTGCGATCCGGCATCATATCAATGATCTCGGACCGGCGTGAGTTATTACTGTGGGACCACCCCGGCAGCAAGCTGGAAGAACGACCCTTGGCGGCCTTGCCGACCTTTGCGGCAGCCCTCGCGGCCTTGCCGGTCCGTTCAACCTCGCCGTCGCCAACCCACCAAGCTGGAAAAGCGGCGGCGAAGTGGGCATGCGCCATCACCGTGAAGTTGTGGTCGAGGCGAGGCGGAGCCGCATAAGTCAGCCGGAGTTCATAAAAAGCCGGGCTGGCCTCCTTGTTATGCAGCAGGCGATCCGGCGGCGAATGAAGTCCGCCCGATCATCTCCAGGGTGAGCCCAGCCCGGGTCAGCCAGAGGATCCTGGTGGTGTCAACAGTAAGCCTCCCATCGGCAGCATCGACATCACCCCAATCGCTGCCGCGGACCGGTGGCACTCGACGGACCTTGCAGAATTCCGGCGGGTCTTCGTCTTTAATCCAGCACCACCGGCCACGCCAGTCATCCCACCTCTCCTTCATGGCACCGTCCGGGTACGCCCCCTTGGATCTTGAGATCCAGGCGGCCTTATCCGGAGCGGCGCCTCGGAGCTGAATTCGAGGGAGAAATAATGGCGAAAAGAATGCCGTGTTGGGCTGCTCTCCGGCAAAGCCTTCGCAAAGATGTGCGAAGAGAGCCGAACCGCGCCACCTCATTCGGAGTAAAATCCAAGAGGCGGAAACCGAAGGTGTGCATAATGTCGCAGAAGAAATCGGAGAAAGGGGGCATAAACCGCAAGAAAAGTAATCGACAAAGAAGGGGTACCGATTTGGGGCAGGTTCGGCACAGGCGGCAGGAATGACGTTCGTCGCCGGGTGCCCCGAATTCTCTCCCCCCGTCTTCACTCCACATAAGGGCTTGAAGGAACATTAACCGGCGAGGGAAGAAGAAGGCGGACCGTCCGGTCCCGGACAATGGCAGCTCTCCGGTGGCTCCACGGTCCCGAGCCCTTAGCCACCCCTTGCCCTTGGCGGATTTAGGCGCCATGGCGGCCGAGAGGTCTAGAGGATTAAGGAAGAGGGTGGCGAAGCAGCGGCGGTGACGATAAGCAGCTTAGGAGGGAAGGAAGAGAGAGAAGCGGCGGCTCGAGATTGGAAAAGGTGCGAGAGGAGGAGAAAGTGAGCAGCGCCCACGGTTATTCCTTCTTATGGGGAAAAGCGGGCCGCCTCCTCTCACATTAAGCTATGACGTGGCGCATGTGTGCGAGCTCAGCCCCACGCATGCCGCCCATGTCACGCCGCCTCCCACGCCGAGCCACAGCAGGAGGCATGGGAAGCGCCTTGTGAAGAGAGACTTACCACGGTAAAAACCACCCCGCCTGCCCGTGCACCGTTTTTGGGCCTAGCCCAACGACGCGATTGCGCTTACGTGTTGTGACGCCCCGATTTAATCGTACACTAATCATGCACGCAAATGTGTACGATCAAGATCAGGGACTCACGGGAAGATATCACAACACAACTCTAAAACATAAATAAGTCATACAAGCATCATAATACAAGCCGAGGGCCTCGAGGGCTCGAATACAAGTGCTTTCGATCATAGGCGAATCAGCGGAAGCAACAATATCTGAGTACGGACATAAGTTAAACAAGTTGCCATAAGATGACAAGCACAAAATGGGATCTGAGATCGAAGAAGCGCGGGCCTCCTGCACAGGATCCTCCTAAACTACTCACAGTGGTCGTCGGCGGGCTGCTGCGTAGTAGTAGGCACCTCCGATTAATAATCGTCATCGGCGGTGGCGTCAGCTCACAGGCTCCATCGTGCAGTTGCAGCAATCGAGTAGAGATAGGGGGAAAAGGGAAACAATGCAACCGTGAGTACTCATCCAAAGTACTACTTAAGCAAGGGACTACACTACATATGCATGGATATATGTGTAAAGGGCCATATCGATTGGTGAAGCTGAGAATGCCGAATAAGAGGGGATAGCTAGTCTTATCGAAGACTACGCTTCTGGTCACCTTCGTCTTGCAACAAGTAGAACAGGGTAGGTTGAAGTCCTCCAAGTAACATCACATAGCAATAATCCTACCCGGCGATCCCCTCCTCATTGCCTTGAGAAAGGGCGACCACCGGTTGTATCTGGCACTTGGAAGGGTGTGTTTTATTAAGTATTCGATTCTAGTTGTCATAAGGTCAAGGTAAAACTCCAAGTCGTCCTGTTACCGAAGATCACGGCTATTCGAATAGATTAACTTCCCTGCAGGGGTGCACCAACTTACCCAACACGCTTGATCCCATTTGGCGGACACACTTTCTGGGTCATGCACGGCGCGGAAGATCAACACGTCGCAGCCCCACCTAGGCTCAGCAGAGAGGCCAAAGACGTCGGTCTAAACCTAAGCGCGAAGTGCAGGCCCATCGCCATACGAAAGCACACCTGCCGCGTTCGCGTCTGTGACGAAAGCGAACTAGCCCCTTAATACAAGAGCAGGCTTACGTTCCAATCCGGTAGCGCGCCACTTTCGATCGCTAAGCGTCACGAAGTGCCGGTGATACCAAGACGGCGAGTGCCCATATCTTTCCCACGTAGTTTGTTAGTTCGTATCGGCTAGTAGCCAACTCAGATCAAATACCAAGATCTCGTCATGCGTGTTAAGTATCCATGAGCGCCCGAACAGGCCAGCCCACCTCTCTCCTAAGCGGTCTCAACACCTGCCTTGTCGCTCCGCCACAAAGATCCACTCGCGGGTGCTCCACCAGCCGACCCGACTTTAGTCTCCACATGTATCATGTATAAGTATATAGTATATACCCGAGATCACCTCCCGAGTGATCACGGCCCGATAGTATAGCACAGCAGACGAACAAGGGCCACAGATGAAATACTAGCATCCTATACTAAGCATGTAGGATTGCAGGTAAAGGTAACAACAGTAGTAGCAAGGACAGGCTATGCAGCAGTATAGGATTAACTGAAAGCAGTAACATGCTACACTACTCTAATGCAAGCGGTATAGAGTCGAATAGGCGATATCTGGTGATCTAGGGGCTTGCCGGTTGCTCTGGCAAGAGAGAGAGGTCGTCAACTCCGTAGCGAGCAGGGCACCCGGCAATGGCGTCGATCTCGTAGTCTACGGAGAGAAGAGTGGGAAGAAATAGTAAATCTGAACAAACAAAGCATCTCAAAATATAACAAGGCAATACGTGGTGCGGGGGTGATCTAATAGCGGTAGTAAGTGACCTTTGGTGAAGGGGAAACATCCGGGAAAGTATTCCTGGTGTTTCGCGTTTTCGGGCAGATGAAACGGAGGGGGAAAGTTGCGAGTTCGATAGGTTAGGGATGTGCGGCGGACGAACGGGCTACGTATCCGGAATCGTCTCGTCGTTCTGAGCAACTTTCATGTACAAAAGTTTTTTCATCCGAGTTACGGTTTATTTTATATTAATTTACAAAGCTTTAAAAGATTTTCTAATTTTCTGGAATTAATTTAATTCGAAAATAAATTAATATTCAAAAGCTAAGTGTACACGAAGTGTACACAACAAAGGGTATTAAGGCTGATAGGTGGGGTCGATTGGGGTCTTTGAGTCGGCGAGGTCAATAGTCAACGTTATTTGGGTTGGTAGTCAAAACTAAGCGATGGGGCCTAGGTGTCATAGGGTCATTTGCTAAGCAGATTGTTTATTTAGTCTACTAGTGGTGGGGGTTAGTAGTAATGGATTAGGCGGGGGATAGTGCTAATTAGTAATGGGCCGGCTGTTTGGTAGTGGCTCAAGCCACGCCGGCCAACACACATGACACAAAGGCCATGGTGGCCATAGCTAGCCAAGAGTGGCTGCGTCTGAAGTGGCGCACCAGGCGGCGGCATCAGCGATAAGTAAGCGGTTGTGCAGCGGCAGGAGCAGCAGGAGTGGGGAAGGAGGGCTGGGCACGTGCGGCGAGGCCCGGCGAAGCAACGGCCAGGCGAAGCGGCAAAAGGCGGGCTGCAGGCGGCGGCAATGGCGCAATGAGACGGCAACGCCAGCTTGGCAACCACGGCGAGCAAGCGGGCCGTGGTTAAGCGCGGCGGCGCGAGGCAGCAGCGTGGGTGAGCGAAGCGCGGCCACCGGCGAGGAAGCGGTAGCGTGCGCATATTCGGAGGCTCGAGCGGCCATGGGCGAGGGCGACCAAGGTCGGGACGGCGGCAAGCGGCGACAAATCAAAGGGAAATGTGGGGAATCGGCGGAGGAGCTCACGTTGAGGCCGTGGCGAGCTCGAGGACGTCGGGGATGGCGGAGCAGCGGCATCTAGCGACGGGCGATGGTGTACACGAGGAAGAGCGGCGGCGATGGCGGGCGAGCGAGGCCTCGTGGCTCGACACCTTTTGTCGAGGTGAAGAAGACGGCGACGATGGAGCCCCTGGATGTATTCTCAAGCGCCCGGGGAGGTTGTCGGCCGCGGCAGCGGTGATGGTCATGGCGGCTACTGGCTGTGGGGAGTGGGGGGGCTGTGAGGAGAGGCGAGGGAGAGATGTGAGGCGCTAGGGTTCCCGAGGGGTCGAGGCGACCTTGTAGGGCCTTGGTAGCGTCGCTCGATGGCGACGCGTGGCCGATCCGGCCATGGGCGCCTTGGTAGCGTCGGTAGCGACTCCTGTGAGCAGGAGGTAGGAGGAAACCTCCTGGTGGGCTAGGCTAGCTCTTGGCCCTTTGGGCTTTAAGTGTCTGATAGCTAGGTTTCCCCCCATTTGTTTAATTTTCTGCTTCTATTTATTCTCTAATTTCTTTTATTCACCACAGTTTTGCACTTCCTTTAAATACCAATTGAATTTTATTCATCATGAAACTTTTCACTTAAATACTTCACAATATTTTGGAATGACATACAAAGTTTGAGTTCAAGTGGAATTGTATAAATATTTTCTTATTTTGAAAATGTTACTTTATTTGCCGTTCGACCACTTAATAAATTCCTAGGGGTTAATTGGTGGGTCAAATAAGGTTGGGTTCAACATGAAAAATGATCAATGGAATTATGGAACATTGCGGACATTTTAGTTTTAAATTTTGAAATATTTTTGATGTTTCTCAAAAATTCAAATTTGAATTTGAATCATTTTGAACTAATGCGAGACTATCAACAGTAACCGAGGTGACGTGGCACCATTAACGTGGGATTACTCTAGCCTAATTATCCGGGCGTCACACGTGTGGCCCAGGCCCGGGGGCTCCTGTCGGTGTACAAAAAGAGGGGTACACTTTTTGTACCCCTATAACTGTGCCTGCAGGCGATCTGAGCAGGCACCACCACACTAAGCAAGGCAAGGGAGGTGAGCCAAGGTAAGGACGAAGCTTGAAAGGAGCAGAACAACGCCAAGACCAAGACCACAAAGAGCAAAGGGGACAAAGCTGACTCCCCCGGCAAGATCCTTGCCAGGAGGCGGTTTTAGCAAACCCGGCAAGACCCTTGCCAGGGCGGCTCGCCCCACACCTACGGAGCGAATCACCCTTGACTCCACTACCCCCATGGGGCAAGGATTCGGGAGACATCCCCGTGGTGGCATGCAGATCTTTGTGAAGACATTCAAGATCAGATACACACTATAGAAGATGGCGACCCTTGGCGGGATCCCAGCCAAGGAGGACCACAAGGCCCCGGCAAGAGCCTTCTTTGGGGATGACAATGACGCCAAGGCAAGACCCTTGCCGGGGCCCGAAAAAGACCCTTGCAGGGGCCGGCAAGACCCTTCTTCAGAGGCTCTGACGAGGCCCTTGCCAAGGACACCCGTGGGGCCACCATCAGGCCCACGCCAATCAAACCTCCACCACCGTTCGCATCATTTGCCGACCCAACCCGGTTGGGCGAGGCACTGCGTGGCGACAAGCGGATCTTCGTGGAGACCCACCACTGCGCCACCTCAGTGCACTGCTGCCTACATGGCACCACAGGCACCTTGGCCGAGGCGGCGTGTAAACCTGAAAGGGAGCGGTGACAGACGAGACAGGCTCTCCCCGTCCCGATAAAGCAAGGACACCTAAGCAAGAGGCGCATTAAAAGGCGCCTTGTCATGTAATGTGAGGGATAAAGTCGCATCACTGTAGCCTTTCCACCTCCTGTGTGCCACTGTGGCAACCCCTTTCCTTATAAAAGGAGGCCCAAGGCGACCAAGAGGAGGATTCGGCTTTTTGGAGCTCCCCCCGCCCCATTGCTAGTTCAAGAACGCAGATAAATGAACCACCAAAGCAGGAGTAGGGTTTTACGCATCCTCGCGGCCCGAAACTGGATAAAGAAACCGTGTGCTATCTGTTTGATCCGCTCTTCTCACGACCCCGCACCCCGCGACCGTAGTAGGGATTCTTGTGATCCCATAGGTGTCGTTCCCACCGACATTCACTGAGATGCCTCTATCTTGTGTTGAGCTCCGTCCTTCCCGAGTCTTTCCCCCTTACTCCACGCCTAAAATCTCGGGACGAGATTTCTTGTAGTGGAGGAGAAATGTGACGCCCGGATAACTAAGCTACAGTAATCCCTTGCTAATGATGCCACATCATCATGATTACTATTGTTAAACTCGCGTTGGTTCGAAACCGGTTCAAATTTCAATTTCAAATCAAAGTCGAAATTCAAAATTGCCAAACATGAAAACTAAAATGTTCAAAGTGTGGCAAATAATCCCTGGATACATGTCATATTGGGACCAACCTGTTTTTGGATTCCCAAAGTGCCCCTCGAGATTTATTTAGTGGTCCAGCAACAATTGTTTTTGCCTTTTCAATTTTTCCCAAAAATAGTAAAACACTCCCAAATGCTTGAAACTTTTTGGTCCAACTTAAACTATTGCCTAGTATTTATGTACCAAGTGGCACTTCTAACAAAAATCATTTGGAGGCTCTACTTAATGCAAAACAGTGACCAAAATTTCATAACTAAAAATAATAATAATAGAAATAAAACAAAAGAAAAGAAAGGCCCCCTACCCCCCGAGCCTTAGCCACCCGAGCTGGCCCACATCGCCGTGGGGATAAGACCGAGTTACTCCTCCCTCTCCTCGTGAGCTCCTTGGGATATTTTCCCCCCTCCTCTCTCTCCCTCATATCCTCCCTCCCCCCACCTTGACCGAACCCGCTAAGGTCGCTCTCCAGTGGGACTCATGGCCGCCGGCCTCCCCATGGCCAGCCACGGGGCCTAGAAGGCCCGCCGTAGCCGTCCAGCTCACCTACAAGAGCTGGAGCAAGCGGAGCCACCTCGCAGTCGACGCCACAACTCCGTCCTCGCCATCTCTGCTCACAGCCGAGCTCACGCCCGCCACCGTGCCTCACCGTCAACGCAGCCACCAGCCTCCCCTCTCCACGCAGACGGGCCTAGGAGGACAGCCTCCGTCCACTCCGTCGTCCAAGCCCACACCCAGGAGCCGAAAGCCCCTCCTTCGTCGGCCCAGCTTTCTTCTTCCTCATCAGACCACCGCCGCCTCGCCAACAACTCCGGCAGTAGCGCGTCTTCCCCAGGCCTTCTCAGCAACGGTGGTGAGCTTCCACTTCTCCTCTCCCTCGCCGTTCGCTCGCCCGCGCCCCTGAGCTAGTCCCTCCACCGCGTTCGAGAGCTCGCGGCTGCAGTTCGCCTGGCCGTCGCGGCCTCGGTCCCCTGAGCTTGAAAGCAAGCTCGGCCCCGTGCTCCTAGGGCTCCAAGGGCCCCGTAGAGCAGATCTGCGCCGCTCGCCGTACCCCCCCTAGCGCCGCTCCACCCGTGCCCGACCGCCGACCTCCGCCGTTGAGGTCGCCGCCGTCGATGTGCCCCGCGCTCCGACCGAGCTTGCCTCGTCGCGCGCACAGCTCCCCACCGTCTGCTCCAGCCGCGCTCCCGGTTATTACGGCCTTCCCCACGCGCGCTCGCAAGCGCCTTCCCCACTCGCGTACATGCCGTTGCGGCGCCGCCCGCTGCGACCGCAAGCGCGCCCGCCGCCAGCGAACGCCCTCGCCGCCACGCGCCCGCTCACCTACCGCAGCTCCAGCGGCCACGCCCACAGCTGCCGCGTCGGGCCCTAGGCAGCGCCCGCTCGGTGCCTCTGCTGCCTCGTCGAGGCCATGGCCTCCCGTGCCGGGTTACGCCCCTCTTGGTGCCTGCGCCTTGACACCCGTCTTCGCTAAGCCCTTTGGGCCTATGACAGATGGGGCCCACGCCCCAGTAGTTAAAAAACAAGAAAACGAAATTAAAATTAGTTAAAATAATGAAATATTAACTAATTAATTAATTAACGAGTTATTTAACTTAATTAATCATGACAATTAAACCTGCTTAATTAAACTAGACAATGACAATTGGGCCCCACTGCCCCTTTGACGAGTCAACCCGGTCAGAGTTGAA
The DNA here is from genome assembly GCA_021605145.1 of Aegilops bicornis. Lineage (NCBI taxonomy): Eukaryota > Viridiplantae > Streptophyta > Magnoliopsida > Poales > Poaceae > Aegilops > Aegilops bicornis. The sequence continues at coordinate 149,129,191 of CM038674.1, read as the reverse complement.
TGTTGACCCTGCTGACGTCATTATGACGTCATGCTGATGCAGTAAACTTATTTTCGTTTTAAATTTAAATTGCATAATGTCTTTAAAACTTCAAAAAATCATTGGAATTAAACCGTAGCTCGGATCGAAAAACTTTATACATCAAAGTTGCTCAGATCGACGAGACCAATCCGAATAAGCGATCCGTTCGTCCGCCACACATACCTAGCATAGCGAACATGAAACTTTCCCCCTCCGTTTCATCTGTTCGAAAATGCAAACTTCGGGAAAACTTTCCCGGATGTTTCCCCCCTTCCGCGGTACCGCGTAGCACCGCGATAGAACACCTCTAGCACCGCTTATTGTCTTGTCATCCATCTGTTTGCTCTGTATTTACTGTTTTCGCCCTCTTCTCTCCGGTAGACCCCGAGACTGCCGCTGATGCCGCTGTGATCAACTACGTCGATGACGTCCCCTTCTTCTTGTCTGAGTAACCAGGCAAGCCACCCCTTTGATCATCCCGATATCGCCCATTCCATTCTCTCATGCTTGCATTAGATATTGCTACTATTATTAATTGCTCCTATTCTGATGCATAGCCTTTTTTGTATTTGCTGTTGTACCTTACCTGCTTATCCTAAACTGATTAGTATAGGTTGGTTAGAGATCCATCAGTGACCCCCACCTTGTCCTTGTTGCCCCTGCTTCATCATCGACGACTCGACCAACATGATTGACGACCAGAGCCCGACACCTCACATCACATCACGCCCCTTTTGTTGCTCGACTCTACAGATCTACTATCGAGTGCCGAGGGTGATCCCTCATAACGCACTCCTGATGATAATTCTGTAGTGTAGCTATTCGGTCGTGGTCATTGAGGGTGATTTCCTCTTTCACCATTCCCGATATGGCTCTGTCGTTCAACACCTCAACTGTGAACCTCGAGGGTGGTCCCTCTTATGTTCACCTTGATGATTACATTGAGTGGAATCCACCAGGGGTGATTCCTCGGGTTTTCCCCTTGATGTCTGGACACACGGTTACCTTGACTTTACTGGAGACCTTGGTGAAAGTCGGGCGGGCCCGGAGAGCACCCGCAAGATGGTTACGAGGCACGGCCGGGAGGTCAGGCAGCCCTCGAGTGAGTTGGGCTTGCCCTTGCCGTATTTCCTCGAGACGGGCGACGGGGTCACGTTATCGTGAGTCTCTGCTCGTCTCCGCAAGCTAATAATACACTATGGTTTGGGTATTTGTTCTAAGTTGGCCTTTGACCTTTGCGCACTAACCACCACGCGAGAATAGTTATGGGCCTCGACTTCGCGGTATCAGCCGAAGCTTTGTCAGACGTCTAGTTCAGCATTGCGGCACGATTGAGCTGGCACGATCCTGTAGTGGTGGAGCCTGGTCATACCGCCTGCATAGCGACCGGAGTGCAACAGACGATGGGCCCAGACCCCGGAGTGCTTAGGATGTAGACCGGCGGGGACCTCTCTGCTGAGCCTAGGTAGGGCTACGACGTGTTGATCTTTCGAGGCCGGGCATTGACCCCAGAAAGGTGTGTCCGGCCAGAGTGATCGATCGCGTTGGAAAACGTGGTGCACCCCAGCAGGGAAGATCTTTATTCGAATACCGTGTCCATGGTAATGGACGTTCAGACTTATATCTTGACCTAATACAACTAGAAATGGATACTTAAGTTGTGTGGCTCCGGGATTGCTTTCTCGCAGGGAGTCGAGGAAGGATCTCTGGGCATTGCTGCTACAACATGTTTGATAATTATAAACTGCTATTCTTTACTCTTCCACATGCTGCAAGATGCTTGGAGCTGCTTCAAGATGCTAGTCTTCGATAGGCTAGGCCTTCCCCTCTATTCTGGCATTCTGTAGTTTGGTCCACAGATACAACCCTTCCACTTGATACCAATGCATACTTAGTACAGATCTGATGCTTGCGAGTACTTTGGATGAGTACTCACGGTTGCTTTGCTACCCCCTTCTTCCTTCTTTAAGGTTGTTGCAACCAGATGGTGGATCCTTGGAGCCAGATGCCCCCGCCGATGGATACTGCTACTTGGAGACCACCGATGGCCAGGAGTAGTTAGGAGGTCCCAGGCAGGAGGCCTTGCCTCTTCGATCGTTGATGTTTGTGTTTGCCTTCTTAAGGCATCCTTGTCTAATTTATGTACGTACTCAGATATTGTTGCTTCCGCTGACTCTTGTGTATCGAGATTGTATTCGAGCCCTCGAGGCCCCTGGCTTGTAATATGAAGCTTGTATTATTTTAATTTGTGTCTAGAGTTGTGTTGTGATATCTTCTCGTGAGTCCTTGATCTTGATCGTACACTTTTGTGTGCATGATTAGTGTACGGTTGAATCGGGGGCGTCACATAATGTCAAGTATCTTTTCCTTAGACCATGAGATTGTGCAACTCCCAGATGCCGTAGGAATGATCTGGGTGTATCAAACGTCACAACGTAACTTGGTGACTATAAAGGTGCACTACAGGTATCTCTGAAAGTGTCTGTTGGGTTCGCATGAATCGAGACTGGGATTTCTCACTCCGTATATGACGGAGAGGTATCTCTGGGCCTGCTCGGTAATGCATCATCATAATGAGCTCAATGTGACTAAGGAGTTAGTCATGGTATCATGTGTTACGGAACGAGTAAAGATACTTGTCGGTAACAAGATTGAACAAGGTATGGGGATCTTGTGATCGAATCTTGGGTAAGTAACATACCGATGGACAAAGGGAATTGTATACGGGATTGATTGAATCCCTGACATCATGGTTCATCCGATGAGATCATCATGGAACATGTGGAAGCCAGTATGGGTATCCAGATCCCGCTATTGGTTATTGGCCGGAAACGTGTATTGGTCATGTCTGCATGGTTCCCGAACCCGTAGGGTCTACACATAAGGTTCGATGGCGCTAGAGTTGTAATGGGAAATTGTATGTAGTTACGAAGGTTGTTGTTCGGAGTCCCAGATGAGATCTGGACGTCACAAGGAGTTCCGGAATGGTATGGAGGTGAAGATCGATATATTGGATGAAGGGTATTGGAGTCAGGAATTGTTCTGGGAGTACCGGGTGACGACCAGGCTCAAAGGGATCATAAGATATTCATGCTAGAAACTTCCGTGTGCGGTCACAAGCCATTATGGGCTCTCGCATAGTTGAGTAAGTTGTGGGAATCCTTTCCATGATAGGCTAGAAGATGTAGGGGATTTTAGGTGTACCGGCCTATCTATCGGTTAAGGCGACCTCTTCGGAAAGACTGTATCTCGGTCATCCGTTTCTCAAACATCATGCATTGCGAGAAATTCAACGGAGGAGATCGAGTCTTGTGGAGAAAAGTGCACAAACCTCTGCAGAGTGTACAATCTAATCATGGTTAGCCATGTCCCTGGTTATGGACATCTTGAGTATCTGGTACTTGAATTATTTATTTGATCTCAGCACTTTACTTAATTAATTTGATTGGTTAATGATTATTATTTTGGGATTGAGATTGGGTTACCATTCTCAATGTTGATCAACAAACTTTGTAGTTAAATAAAATATATTAATTTGTAGTAGGGAAAAACCAGCTTTACGCAAATGATAACCATAGAGCCTCCACCAGCCATATATGCATGTAGTGATAGCTATTATCTGTTCATTGCTCTATAGTGTTATTTTGCTAGCATATTCTATGTGCTGACTTACACGGCTACAATGTATCATGTTGCAGAGTATTCAAACGAAGAGTAAGGTGCGCTAGGCCGTTGTCGTGCACTCAGCTATGCCGTTGGAGTTGTTGGACTCATTTATCTTCGATGCTTCTGTAGTTATCTTATTTAGATGGCTTTAGCCATATTATTGTAATAACTTCTCTCTTTGAGACACTTGATGTAATAAGTGTGTGATTCAACTCTGTTATAAATCCTCAAGTACGGCGTGTGTCAGCATTACCGATCCAGGGATGACACTTATGCACAGAGATTTGACCGTCTGAGGTCGGATTGCTACAAGATGGTATCAGAGCACACGCTGACTGTAGAACGTGACCACTAGGATGAGCCACAGGATACTCTTCTCTACTCATTTCTGACTCTTCTCCATTTTCTACTCTATAGATGGCGGACCCGAGGAACGAGTTCACTCAACCAGATGACTGTAGGACACTTGAAGGAAGTCACTAGGTACCTGAGCATCGGAATACCAAGTTTCACCGGGACCTACACTGCCACTTTACCAAAAGAGGAGCACCGGACGATTCGAGTACATGTTCCAGGAAGGACGTTCACACCAGTTACTGAGCCCATAGAGTTTTCCTTTGATGCGCCAACCTGGAGTCTGGGAAAGAGCATGGCAGCCCACATCGCCATGGGATGCATCGGCAAAGTCTATAACAGGTATCTTAAGGACACCATCTACCAGATATGTGGACACCGAGATGAGCAATGGGAGATGATTAGCACCAGGAGGGATAAATCCATTGCAGCATACATCCAGATATGTGTGCAGTCAGGAGAACCAGATGTGCGCCAGCATGTTAGACATGAAGAAGGTGACGGCTAGGAACATGGAGCTAGAAGAAGAACTCAAGTCTACGCGCGATGGATCTGAAGAAGAAATTGCAATGCTACTCGAGAAGAATGAAGACTTGAAGAAGAAGCTAGGAATATTCATGGGAGATCCTGCACTCGAGGAGGATAACCATCCACGAAGACTACATCATAATCGGCGACACCGACTCGACCCGGCGAAGCGATGAAGATAGTGATGATGATTATGAAGATGAAGCTGGAGCGAGATATCATGGAGTCTTCCACCGATCAAAATTTCTAGTCGACCACCATATTACGAGTATTTCCCCATGTATATAGTAATAGTCCGAGTATTTTGTAATGGTAGTTTAGATCGATTGTATGATCTTGTTTGAAATTGAGTGAAGTGAAATGTATGTGTTTGTCTCATGTGCATATGGGTAGTGATATATCTTTAGACCTCACTCTATTTTGATCTCGCCCCTCTAAACCTATCAGATGCCTCCGAGACGTGACCCCGGATTTTTCTTCCCACAGGAGCTCACTCAGTTGATCCAACAGTAGAATGCCTTGATGCAGTTGCTAGTCCAGAACCAAGGCAACAACAATAACAATAATCCACCGCCACTACCCCCAATTGACAACTTAGCCCGTTTTCTGAGGTTGAATCCGCCGGTGTTTTCTAGTAGCACCGAGCCGATTGTTCTTGATGGTAGCTCCTTGAGATTGGAAGGGAGCTTACCACCGCAGGTTGCACAGATTCTGAGAAGGTGCGCTTGCCGCACATCAATTGGATGGACCCGCAGCCTCATGGTGGGAGAATTACACTGCCACTTTCCCCGTGGCCAATGTCACTTGGGATTAGTTTCAGCAAGCTTTCCTCACAGCACATGTCTCAGCTGGTGCTATGAGTATGAGGAAGCATGCGTTTCGTAACTTTCACGCCAGAGAATCGTCTTGTGGGGTAGTACTGGATGAGTTCAGCAAGTTAGCACGCTACACCCGGATGATGTGGCCACAGATGCCACAAAGCAGGAGAAGTTTATGGAAGGGCTGAAAGATGAGCTGAGTATGCAGTTAATGGTGGCAACATTCACCAACTACCAAGAGTTGGTAGACAGGGCTCTTATGGTTGAAAGCAAGCAGTAGCAGATAGAGAGCCGCAAAACGAAGTATGGACAAGGGAAGTACAACTCTGGAGCTCAGCAGAAGCCTCGCTTTACCCCGAACTCGGGAGGGCATACCCATCATAACCGTGGAGTCCACACTCATAATGGAGGAATTCCACACGACCACAATGGCCCAAAGAATGGAAATGGGAATGGAGGAAGTAGCAGTCAGAACCGTTCCAACCCAGCAACACTCGCTAAGAAGGACCTGAGTCACGTTACCTGTTACAAGTGCGGGAAGACTGGACACTATGCCACTGATTGCTCTGAGATGAAGAATGGTAATGGTAATGGAAGTTCTGGGAAGAAGCCCAACCCTTTCACCAGAGGTCAGGTGAACCACGTCAACATGGAGGAAGTTGAAGAGCATCCCGATGCAGTTATCGGTACGTTTTTGATTAAGTCATTTATTGCTATTCTTCTTTTTGACACTGGTGCATCGCATTCATACATATCGAGGGGATTTGTGGATAAGTTTAAGTTGCCCACCATAGCCCTTAAGACACCTATGTTAGTAAGCTCACCTGGAGCGGAGTATATGGCAAACAGTGGATGTTTTCAGATGCCATTGACCATTGGTATGCATGTTTTCCCCTCAGACCTAATAATTTTGGAGTCACAAGGATTGGATGTGATACTAGGCATGGATTGGCTATCGATGTATGGAGGAAACATCGATTGTGCTAGTAAGTCGATACTTCTCACCACCTCAGAGGGTAAAAGGATCAAGTACGTATCTAGGCATGCGCCAAGGAGGACCCAAGTAAATTCCCTCTCGGGAGTTGTTCAGGAAAAAGTGCCTGTTGTGAAGGATTACCATGATGTGTTCCCAGCGGAATTACCAGGCATGCCACCAGATCGAGATATAGAATTTTTAATAGAGTTGTTGCCAGGCACCGGACCAATATCGAAGAGACCGTATCGGATGCCTGCAAATGATCTGGAAGAAATTAAGAAGTAGATTAAGGAGTTATTGGAGAAAGGTTACATTCGACCAAGTTCATCACCGTGGGGAGCCCCAGTGCTCTTAGTTGAGAAGAAGGATGGATCTTTGAGAATGGTTGTTGATTATCGTGCATTGAATGAGGTGACGATCAAGAACAAGTACCCACTACCGATGATCAATGATTTGTTTGACTAGTTGCAAGGAGCTAAAGTATTCTCCAAGATCGATCTTCTATCAGGATACCACTAGTTGAAGATCCGAGAGCAGGATATACCTAAGACAGCTTTTACCACAAGGTATGGGCTATATGAGTACACGGTTATGTCTTTTGGATTGACTAACTCCCCTGCCTATTTTATGAGTATGATGAATAAGGTGTTCATGGAGTTCTTGGATAAGTTTGTTGTGGTGTTCATTGATGATATATTGGTGTACTCAGAGAATGAAGAGGAGCACAAGGAGCATTTGCGCTTAGTTCTCGAGAAGCTCAGTGAACATCAGCTATATGCCAAGTTCAGCAAATGTGAGTTTTGGTTGAAATAAGTTGGATTTCTTGGACATGTTATATCTGGAGAAGGTATAACAGTAGACCCAACCAAGGTTCGATACATCGCAGTGGTTGGCACCCACCTCAGAAGGAGAGATACGAGTTTTCTTCGACTCTCACGATATTACAGGAGATACATTGAGATATTTTCCAAGATAGCAAAGCCCATGATGGAGCTATTGAAGAAGGACACCAAGTTCAGGTGGACGAAGAATGTGAGGCCAGTTTTAGGAGTTGACGAAGCGTTTGAATTCTGACCTCGGTGCTAACTCTTCTAGATATACATAAGGATTTCCAAGTGTATTGTGGCGCTTCTCACCAAGGACTTGGGGGTGTACTTATGCAAGACAAAAGAGTTGTTTCATATGCCTCACGTCGACTTCGACCTCATGAGTTGAATTATGCCACGCATGATTTGGAGTTAGCAGGTAGTGCATGCGCTCAAGACACAGAGACATTTTCTTATTGGAACCGTTGTGATGTTTACGGATCATAAGAGTTTGAAGTGCATTTTCAGGCAGAAGGAGTTGAATCTCAGGTAGAGGAGGTGGTTGGAGCTCATAAAATATTATGACATGAAGCTACATTATCACCCAGGGAAGGCCAATGTTGTAGCAGATGCGTTGAGCCGCAGGAGTTATGTTAATACTCTCTTGACCAGAGGATTACCAAAGGAGTTAGCCGAGGATCTCAGGGAACTTCGTTTGGAGATAGTTCCTAGAGGTTTTGTTGCCGCATTGGAGGTTCAGTCCACATTGTTGGGAAAGATTCGAGAAGCCCAGAAAGCTGATAAGGAGATTACAGAGATAAAAGATAAGATGAGCAAAGGAAAAGCCAAAGATTTTCGTGAGGATGAGCACGAAACTTTATGGTTTGAGGATCGTATATATGTGCCAAATGACTCGGAGACCGTGAAGTTAATACTTCAGAGGCTCACGATTAAGCCATACTCGATTCACCCGAAACACCAAGATGTATTTGGATTTGAAGGAGGCGTTTACGGTGGGCCGGGTATGAAGAAGGATATTGCGAGTATGTAGCCGTATGCAATGTATGTCATAGAGTTAAGGCGAGAACATCAGAAGCCAGCAGGGTTACTACAGCCTATGCCGATACCCGAATGGAAGTGGGATAAACTTGGCATGGATTTTATCACAGGATTACCCAAGACACGATCAGGATATGATTCTATTTGGGTAGTAGTTGATCGCTTGACCAAAGTGGCTCACTTTATGCAAGTGAAAATCACTTATACAAGCGCGAAGTTGGCCAAGATATATATGACCAGGATCGTATGTCTACATGGAGTTCCGAGGACCATCGTATCAGATAGAGGAACAAAATTTACTTCGAAGTTTTGGAATCAGTTGTACCAGACTTTGGGTACCATGCTAGAGTTCAATACAGCCTTTAATCCGCAGACAGATGGACAGACCGAGAGAGTCAATCAGATTCTGGAGGAAATGTTGAGAGCTTGTGCGCTAGATTATGGATCTAGTTGGGATGATAATTTACCCTATGAAGAGTTCTCATACAACAACAGCTACCAAGCTAGTTTGAAGATGGCCCCTTTCGAAGCTTTGTATGGAAGGAGGTGAAGGACACCATTGATGTGGGATGAAGTTGGAGACTGACAGTTGTTTGGACCCAATTTAATCAAGGAGTCTTAAGAGAAGGTTAAGTTGATTCGTGATAGACTGAAGGTAGCTCAGTCCAAGAAGAAGAGTTATAACGATACGAAACGCAAGGAGGTAACCTACGAAATCAAAGACAGAGCATATCTTTGTGTGTCGCCACTTCGAGGAGTAAAACGATTTGGAGTTAAAGGAAAGTTAGCCCCAAGATTCGTAGGACCGTATCGAGTTCTGGAGCATATGGGAGAAGTGGCCTACAAGTTGGAGTTACCCGAAGGATTGTCAGGAGTTCATGATGTGTTTCAAGTTTCCCAGTTGAAGAAGTGCCATGCAGAGATGGCCTATATTCCTCTGAGAGATACAACGCCCCTGGAAGCAATTCAGTTGGAAAGTGACCTGACTTACAAGGAGAAACCCGTCAAGATTCTCGAGTTTGCCAGCCAAGTTACACGCAACAAGGTTATCAAGTTTTGCAAAGTTGATTGGAGCCACCATACCGAGGAGAAAGCCACACAGGAGGCGAGAGGAATACCTACGAACAGACCACCCACACCTATTTTCTAGCCAACCCGAATCTCGAGGTCGAGATTCATCTTAAGGGGGGTTGGTTTGTAACATCCCATTTTTCAATTTGTATGTTAACCATTAGGTCATCATTTTGCATTCATGCTCTTTGCATTTTAATCAATTTTTATTTGAGCATTTTGAACCTAGAAGCCTTAAGCAAATCAAGGACCAATTGCGAGAGTTGGAGGTTTTATAAAATTCCATTTTTGAATTTTCAAAATTTGGTAATTGGATCAAAGTGATTTTTTATTTGAAATTATTTTTCCAAATATTTACAAATAAAATAATGAGAGAAGGTAATATGACTTCTTCAAAACAGAGGAAATATTGGAAGTTTAGTTTTAAATAAAAATATATTTTATTTGAGATTTTATTCGAGTAAATTAGGGGAAAATAGCATTTTTAAAAATTACATTTTAGTCCAGAAAAATGTTCATCTTGTCCTAAATATTAGGTTCGGACGGTGAAAATTGTTTCTAGAATTTTTAGAATTTTTTATTTTCTTTTTGGATTTTTCTGTTTGGGCGAAATTATTTAAAAAAAATCTCATGGGCCGTGACCACCGCCTCCTTCCCGTCTTTGTGGCCGGACTTGAGGAGTCAGGCGGACTCTGTCGCCACGCGACCCCCTCCCAAGCCGGCCACAACCCCTCCTTAAATACTGCCCGCCCCTCTCTCCCCTCATCAAGCCACGCCGTCTCCAAGCTTCAAGCACCGCCCGTCTCTAGTCACATAAGCCGCCGCCACCGCCCACTGCTGCCGCCATGCCGCATCGCCCAGCGCCGCCACCCCGCATCGTGAGCCGCCGCCGACGCCGTTGCCCCGCCTCGTCGGAGACCACCGCCGCTGCCACCGTTTTTTTCGGGAACCGGTATAACCGCCGAAACCCAACCCGTTTTTTTAGTTTTCTCGGTTTATTCCATTTAGATCGGTTTTTAATTTAGTTTGTTAATTAACGAACATTCATCGGTTAGTTTCTGTTAATGAACAAATTCGTTCTTTTAGTTCAGTTAGCGGACGTTCGTCCGATAGATTTTTCTTTTACATTTATTTTCGGCGAGGACCTATGCATAATTATTTTTGTCACGCATTAGTCCACGATCTTTAAACCCTCGTTACTTTTTCCTCGTTTATCCAAATCAAGTGAAACCAACGCCAAAATCTTCGTCTTGTTCCCCTCTGTTCAGATAAACAACTTGATCATGATTTTGGAAAATTAAAAATTGGTTTCAAGCAGATTTGAATTCGAACTTCTTTTGATCGCAGTTTGAGTTTTCTAGCTCCGATTCGATTGATTCTTTTCGCAAATCGAAGCTCTTCACTTGAACTTTAAGTTTGGATCTTTTCTTTTGAGTTTTAATTTTGCATCTTATGCTTGAGTTCTTATGTATGCTATTGTTTGTTCACGATAGAGTTTCCAGAGTGCGAGGCTTGCTACTACGAATCACTAGGGTTTTCATATAAATCGACAAGGCAAGGAACACTTTGATCATACCCCTTTATTACCCATTTTTATGCATTAGTTTCAATCCTCAAACATTGCATGAGTAGGATCTGATTAACATGTGGGTATTGGGAAGTAGTTGATGAGGTAGAACCTATTGTCCTTTTATTCAAACCTTGGGAGTTACTATGTTATGCTTACCTTGCTATGCTATGCTATGCTCGTAGAAATGGTTTGGTTTGAGTGATTCATGACGGATGTGAGTGCTATTATGAGTTAAGGGACAATTTAAGGTGGCTACTTTAATACACATCTGGGTGGATTGTTTGTGGGCACCTGGGGAATCCAGTGATGTCCAAGGAGATCCCGGGGCATCCGTGTGATCATCCTATGGTTCGCCACCCAGGCTCAAAGGGATCATAAGATATTCATGCTAGAAACTTCCGTGTGCAGCCACAAGCCATTATGGGCTCTCGCATAGTTGAGTAAGTTGTAGGAATCCTTTCCATGATAGGCTAGAAGATGTAGGGGGTTGTAGGTGTTCCGGCCTATCTATCGGTTAAGGGGACCTCTTCAGAAAGACTGTGTCTCGGTCATCCATTTCTCAAACATCATGCAATGCGAGAAATTCAACGAAGGAGATCGAGTCTTGTGTGGAAAAGTACACAAACCTCTGCAGAGTGTACAATCTAATCATGGTTAGCTGTGTCCCCGGTTATGGACATCTTGAGTATCTGGTACTTGAATTATTTATTTGATCTCAACACTTTACTTAATTAATTTGATTGGGTTAATTATTATTATTTTGGGATTGAGATGGGGTTACCATTCTCAATGTTTATCAACAAACTTTGTAGTTAAATAAAATATATTCCTTTGTAGTAGGGGAAAAACAGCTTTACACAAATGATAACCGTAGAGCCTCCACCAGCCATATATGCATGTAGTGATAGGCTGTTATACATTCATTGCTCTATAGTGTTATTTTGCGGCATATTCCATGTATTTGACCTACCTGCGGCTGCAACGTATCATGTTGCAGAGTATTCAGGCGAAGAGTAAGGTGCGCTAGGCCGTTGTCGTGCACTCAACTATGTCGTTGGAGTTGATGGACTCATTTATCTTCGATGCTTCCGCAGTTATCTTATTTAGATGGCCTTTAGCCATATTATTGTAATAACTTCTCTCTTTGAGACACTTGATGTAATAAGTGTGTGATTGAACTCTGTTATAAATCCTCAAGTACTGTATGTGTCAGCATTACCGATCCAGGGATGACACTTAGGCACAGAGATTTGACCGTCTGAGGTCGGATCGCTACATATACAGACATGGCCTCGGAACACGAGAGACCGAAACGTTGAACATGAGTCGTATGGTAGATGCGATCAACATGGAGATGTTCACCGTTGATGACTAGTTCGTCTCACGTGATGATCGGACACTGCATAGTCAATTCGGATCATGTATCACTTAGATGACTAGAGGGATGTCTATCTGAGTGGGAGTTCATTAAATAATTTGATTAGATGAACTTAATTATCATGAACTTAGTCTAAAATTATCTTTACAATCTATCTTGTAGACCCAATGGCCCATGCTAATGTTGCCCTCAACTTCAACGCGTTCCTAGAGAAAACCATGCTGAAAGACGATAGAAGCAACTATACGGACTGGGTTTGTAACTTGAGGATCATCCTCATAGCTGCGAAGAAAGCATATGTCCTTGAAGCACCGCTAGGTGACGCACCCATTTTCCCAGCAACTCAAGACGTTATGAACACCTGGCAGTCGCGTAGCGATGATTACTCCCTGGTTCAGTGCAGCATGCTTTACAACTTAGGATCGGGGCTCCAACAGCGTTTTGAGCAACACAAGCATATGAGATGTTCCAAGAGCTGAAAATGGTTTTCCAAGCTCATGCCCGGGTCGAGAGATATGAAGTCTTTGACAAGTTCTACAGTTGTAAGATGGAGGAAAACAGTTCTGTCAGCGATCATATACTCAAAATGTCTGGGTTGGACAACCGCTTGTCTCAGCTGGGAGTTAATTTTCTAGATGACTCGGTCAGTGACAGAATCCTCCAGTCGCTTCTACCTAGCTACAAAAGCTTTGTGATGAACTACAATATGCAAGGGATAGAGAAGTCCATTCCCGAGTTATATTCGATGCTGAAATTAGCGGAGGTGGAGATCAAAAAGGAACATCAAGTGTTGATGGTGAATGATACCACTAATTTCAAGAAAGGCAAGGGTAAGAAGAACTTCAAGAAGGACGGCAAGGGAGTTGCTGCGCCCGGTAATTCAGTTGCCCGGAATAAGCCAAAGAATGGACCCAAGCCTAAGACCGAGTGCTTTTATTACAAGGGAAATGGTCTGTGGAAGCGGAACTGCCCCAAGTACTTAGCGGATAAGAAGGCTGACAACGCCAAAGGTATATATGCTATACATGTTATTGATGTGTACCTTAGCAGCGCTCGTAGTAGCTCCTGGGTATTTGATACCGGTGTGGTTGCTCACATTCGTAACTCAAAACATGAGCTGCGGAATAAGCGGAGACTGGCGAAGGACGAGGTGGCGATGCGAGTCAGGAATGGTTCCAAGGTCGATGTGATCGCCGTCGGCACGCTACCTCTAAATCTACCTCCGGGATTAGTTTAAACCTCAATAATTGTTATTTAGTACCGACTTTGAGCATGAACATTGTATCTGGATCTCGTTTGATGCGAGATGGCTACTCATTTAAATCCGAGAATAATGGTTGTTCTATTTCTATGAGAGATATATTTTATGGTCACGCCCCGCTGGTCAATGGTTTATTTTTATTGAATCTCGAACGTGACGTTACACATATTCATAGTGTGAATGCCAAAAGATGTGGCACTACCGCCTTGGTCATATTGGTGTCAAACGCATGAAGAAACTCCATGCAGATGGACTTTTGGAGTCTCTTGATTATGAATCATTTGACACGTGCGAACCATGCCTCATGGGCAAAATGACCAAGAATCCGTTCTCTGGAAAAATGGAGCGAGCAACCAACTTGTTGAAAAAAATACATACTGATGTGTGTGGTCCAATGAGCGTTGAGGCTCGCGGTGGCTATCGTTATGTTCTCACCCTCACTGATGACTTAAGTAGATATGGGTATGTCTACTTAATGAAACACAAGTCTGAGACCTTTGAAAAGTTCAAGGAATTTCAGAGCAGGGTAGAGAATCAACGTGATAGGAAAATAAAGTTCTTACAATCAAATCGTGGAGGAGAATATTTGAGTCACGAGTTTGGCATGCACTTAAGGAAATGTAAAATTGTTTCACAACTCACGCCGCCTGGAACACCTTATCGAAATGGTGTGTCCGAGCGTCATGTCGCACTCTATTGGATATGCTACGCTCTATGATGTCTCTTACCGATCTACCGCTATCATTTTGGGGTTATGCTTTAAAGACTGCCGCATTCACTTTAAATAGGGCACCGTCTAAATCCGTTGAGACAACGCCGTATGAATTATGGTTTCGGAAGAAACCTAAGCTATCATTCTGAAAGTTTGGGCATGCGATGCTTATGTCAAGAAACTTCAACCTGAAAAGCTCGAACCCAAATTGGAAAAATGTGTCTTCATAGGATACCCTAAGGAAACTATTGGGTATACCTTCTACCTCAGATGCGAGGGCAAGATCTTTGTTGCCAAGAATGGATCCTTTCTAGAGAAAGAGTTTCTCTCGTAAGAAGTAAGTGGGAGGAAAGTAGAACTTGATGAGGTACCCCCTCTTGAACCGGAAAGTAGCACAGCTCAGGAAAATGTTTTTGTGGTGCCTGCACCGACTAGAGAGGAAGTTATTGATGATGATCATGAAACTTCGGATCAAGTTGCTACTGAACTTCATAGGTCCACGAGGACACGTTCCGCACCAGAGTGGTATCGCAACCCTGTCTTGGAAATCATGTTGTGAGACAACAGTGAACCTTTGAACTATGAAGAAGCGATGGAGGGCTCGGATTCCAACAAATGGCTTGAAGCCATGAAATCCGAGATAGTATCCATGTATGAGAACATGATATGTCCATTTTGCATCATGTTTTCTTACTGTTATTTATAATGTTTTTATCCATAATAATGCTTTTTGGAGTAATTCTAATGCCTTTTCTCTCATAATTTACAAGGTACACACAAAGATGGAGAATATCGGCAGCTGGAAATCTGGACCTGGAAAAGCTACGCCAGGCCACCTATTATGCACTACTCCAAACAAGCTGAAACTTGATGGAGATTTTTTATGGAATATATAAGAATTATTGGAGCAAATAACTACCAGAGGGGGCCCACCAGGTGGGCACAACCCACCTGGGCGCGCTTAGGAGCCCATGAGCACCACAGTGGGTTGTGCCCTCCTCGGCCCACCTTCGGTGCCCATCTTACAGTATATAGGTCATTTTGACCTAAAAAAATAAGGAGAGGACTTTCGGGACGGAGCGTCGCTGTCTCGAGGTGGAACTTGGGCAGGAGCACTTTTGCCCTCCGGCGGAGCGATTCCGCCGGGGGAACTTCCCTCCTGGAGGGGGAAATCATCATCCTCATCATCAGCAACAACTCACCCATCTTGGGGAGGCAATCTCCATCAACATCTTCAACAAACACCATCTCATCTCAAACCCTAGTTCATCTCTTGTGTTCAATCTTGTTATCGGAGCTATAGATTGGTGCTTGTGGGTGACTAGTAGTGTTGATTACATCTTGTAGTTGATTACTATATGGTTTATTTGGTGGAAGATTATATGTTCAGATCCATTATGCTATTTAATACTCCTCTGATCATGAGCATGTTTATCATTTGTGAGTAGTTACTTTTGTTCTTGAGCTCACGGGAGAAATCATGTTGCAAGTAATCATGTGAATTTGATATGTGTTCGATATTTTGATAGTATGTATGTTGTGATTCCCTTAGTGGTGTCATGTGAACGTCGACTACATGACACTTCACCATATTTGGGCCTAAGGGAATGCATTGTGGAGTATCAATTAGATGACGGGTTGCGGGAGTGACAGAAGCTTAAACCCAAGTTTATGCGCTATTCCGTAAGGGACCGATTGGATGCAAAAGTTTAATGCTATGGTTAGAATTTATTCTTAATACTTTTCTCGTAGTTGCGGATGCTTGCGGGAGGGTTAAACATAAGTAGGAGGTTGTTCAAGTAAGAACATCACCTAATCACCGGTCCACCCACATATCAAATTATCAAAGTAGCAAACACGAATTAAACCAACATGATGAAAGTGACTAGATGAAATTCCCATGTGCCCTCAAGGACGCTTTGCTTATCATAAGAGACCGTTTTGGCCTGTCCTTTGCCTCAAAAGGATCGGGATACCTTGCTGCATATTTGTTACTACTATTGTTACTTGCTTGTTACAAATTATCTTGCTATCAAACTACTCCGCTACTTACAATTTCAGCACTTGCAGACATTACCTTACTGAAAACTACTTGTCATTTCCTTCTGCTCCTCATTGGGTTCGACACTCTTACTTATCGAAAAGAGCTACCATTGATCCCCTATACTTGTGGGTCATCAGAAAAAAGTATGGACTTTGGTGGACTTGCCCGTTGACTGGCAAGCCATAAAGAATAAGTGGATCTTTAAGAAGAAGACCTGCGGATGGTAATGTGACCGTCTATAAGGCTCGACTTGTCGCTAAGGGTTATCGACATGTTCAAGGAGTTGACTACGATGGGACTTTCTCACCCGTAGCGAAGCTGAAGTCCGTCCGAATCATGTTAGAAATTGCCGCATTCTATGATTATGAGATCTGGCAAATGGACGTCAAAACGGCATTCCTTAACGGTTTCCTTAAGGAAGAATTGTATATGATGCAGCTGGAAGGTTTTGTCGATCCTAAGAATTCTGACAAGGTATGCAAGCTCCAGCGCTCCATCTATGGGCTAGTGCAAGCATCTCGGAGTTGGAACATTCGCTTTGATGAAATGATCAAAGCATTTGGGTTTATACAGACTTATCGAGAAGCCTCTATTTACAAGAAAGTGAGTGGGGGCTCTGTAGCATTTCTCATATTATATGTGGATGACATACTATTGATGGGAAATGATATAGAACTTTTGGAAAGCATAAAGGCCTACTTGAATAAGTGTTTTTCAATGAAGGACCTTGGAGAAGCTGCTTACATATTAGGCATCAAGATCTATAGAGATAGATCGAGACGCCTCATAGGTCTTTCACAAAGCACATACCTTGACAAGATATTGAAGAAGTTCAATTTGGATCAGTCCAAGAAGGGGTTCTTGCCTGTATTGCAAGGTGTGAGATTGAGCGTAGCTCAACGCCCGACCTCGGCAGAAGAAAGAGAAAAGACGAGTGCCATCCCCTATGCCTCAGCCATAGGCTCTATTATGTATGGCATGCTGTGTACCAGACCTGATGTGAACTTTGCCATAAGCTTGGTAGGGAGGTACCAAAGTGATCCCGGTATGGAACATCGACAATGGTCAACAATATCCTGAAATGGCGAAAAGGACTAAGGATATGTTTCTCGTTTATGGAGGTGCCAAAGAGCTCGTCGTAAAGGGTTACGTCGATGCTATCTTTGACACAGATCTGGATGACTCCAAGTCAAAAACCGGATATGTGTATATTTTGAAGGGTGGGGCAGTCAGCTAGTGCAGTTGCAAGCAAAGCATCATGGCGGGATCTACATGTGAAGCGGAGTACATAGCTGCTTCGGAAGCAACGCAGGAAGGAGTCTAGATGAAGGAGTTTATCACCGACCTAGGAGTGATTCCCAATGCGTCGGGCCCGATGACTCTCTTCTGTGACAACACTGGAGCTATCGCCATTGCCAAGGAGCCGAGGTTTCACAAGAAGACCAAGCACATCAAGCGCCGCTTCAAATCCATTCATGAATATATTCAAGATGGAGACATAGATATTTGTAAAGTACATACGGATATGAATGTCGCGGATCCGTTGACTAAACCTCTTTCACGAGCAAAACATGATTAGCACCATAATGTTGGGGAACATAGTAATTTCAAATAAAATCCTACGCTACGCAAGATCATGGTGATGCATAGCAACGAGAGGGGAGAGTGTTGTCTACGTACCCTCGTAGACTGTAAGCAGAAGTGTTTATCAACGTGGTTGATGTAGTTGTACACCTTCACGATCCGTCCTGATCAAGTACCAAACATACGGCACCTCCACGTTCAGCGCACATTCAACTCGATGACGTCCTCGCCTTCTTGATCCAGCAAGAGGGGCGAAGTAGTAGATGATTTTCGGCAGCACGAAGGTGTGGTGGCGATGTTGGTGAAGAACAATCTCCACAGGGCTTCGCCTAAGCACTACGAAAACTATGACGGAGGATAAACTAGAGGGAACGGGGTTGACGGCACATGGCTTGGTGTTTATTGATGTGTCTTGGGTGCTAGCCCTGCCCCTCTATTTATAGGTTGAGCCTTGGGTTGAAACTTGGAGTAAAAGCCTCCATAAAGTCGGTTTCACCCGAAAGGCAAGAGTCCTTCTCAGACTCCAGGGCCAGACGCCAGGGTTCCAGGTGTCTGGATGAAGGAAATATGCCCTAGAGGCAACAATAAAGTTATTATTTATTTCCTTATTTCATGATAAATGTTTATTATTCATGCTAGAATTGTATTAACCGGAAACATAATACATGTGTGAATACATAGACAAACATAGTGTCACTAGTATGCCTCTACTTGACTAGCTCGTTGATCAAAGATGGTTGAGTTTCCTAGCCGTAGACATGAGTTGTCATTTGATTAACGGGATCACATCATTAGGAGAATGATGTGATTGACTTGACCCATTCCATTAGCTTAGCACTTGATTGTTTAGTTTACTGCTATTGCTTTCTCCATGACTTATACATGTTCCTGTGACTATGAGATTATGCAACTCCCGAATACCGGAGGAACACTTTGTGTGCTACCAAATGTCACAACGTAACTGTGTGATTATAAAGGTGCTCTACAAGTGTCTCCGATGGTACTTATTGAGTTGGCATAGATCGAGATTAGGATTTGTCACTCCAATTGTCGGAGAGGTATCTCTGGGCCCTCTCGGTAATGCACATCACAATAAGCCTTGCAAGCAATGTGACTAATGAGTTAGTTGCGGGATGATGCATTACGGAACGAGTAAAGAGACTTGCCGGTAATGAGATTGAGCTAGGTATTGAAATGCCGACGATCAAATCTCGGGCAAGTAACATACCTATGACAACGGGAACAACGTATGTTGTTATGCGGTTTGACCAATAAAGATCTTCATAGAATATGTAGGAGCCAATATGAGCATCTAGGTTCCGCTATTGGTTATTGACTGGAGACGTGTCTCGGTCATGTCTACATAGTTCTCGAACTCGTAGGGTCCGCACGCTTAAAGTTCGGTGATGATCGGTATTATGAGTTTATGTGATTTGATGTACCGAAGCTAGTTCGGAGTCCCGACTGAGATCGGGGACATGATGAGGAGTCTCAAAATGGTCGAGACGTAAAGATCGATATATTGGAAGGCTATATTCGGACACCGGAAAGGTTCCGAGTGATTCAGGTATTTTTCGGAGTACCGGGGAGTTACAGCAATTCGTCCGGAGAGTCAATGGGCCTTAATGGGCCTTAGTGGGAAGGAGAGGCAGCAGCGAGGAGGTGGCGTGCGCCCCTCCCAAGCCCAGTCCGAATTTGACAAGGGGTTTGGGGTGCGGCCCCCCTCTCCCTTCCTTCTCCTCTCCCCTTTCCCCCTTCTCCTAGTTGGACTAGGAAAGGAGGAAACCTACTCCTACTAGGAGTAGGAATCCTACTCCCTTGGCGTGCCCCTCCTAGGGCCGGCCTCCTCCTCCCTCCCTCCTTTATATCACGGGGCAGGGGCACCCCAAGACACACAAGTTGATCATTGATCTCTCGTGGCCGTGTGCGGTGCCACCCTCCACCATAATCCACCTCGGTCATATCGTGGCGGTGCTTAGGCAAAGCCTGCTGGCGGTAACTTCATCAACACCGCCACCACGCCGTCGTCTGATGGAACTCTTCCCGAAGCTCTCTTTGGATCGTGAGTTCGCGGGACGTCACCGAAGCTGAGCGTCTTGAACAGCGGAGGTGCCGTGACGTCTGCATCGAGGATCGGTCAATCGTGAAGACATACGACTACATCAACCGCGTTGTCATAACGCTTCCGCTTACGGTCTCACGAGTGCGTGAGGCGACACTCTCCCCTCTCGTTGCTATGCATCACCATGATCGTGCGTGTGCGTAGGAAATTTTTGAAATTACTACGTTCCCCAACAGTGGCATCTGAGCCAGGTTTATGCGTAGATGTTATATGCACGAGTAGAACAAAAGTGAGTTGTGGGCGATACAAGTCAATACTGCTTACCAACATATCATACTTTGGTTCGGTGGTATTGTTGGATGAAGCGGCCCGGACCGACATTACGCGTACGCTTACGCGAGACTGGTTCTACTGACGTGCTTAGCACACAGGTGGCTGGCGGGTGTCAGCTTCTCCAACTTTAGTTGAATCGAGTGTGGCTACGCCCGGTCCTAGTGAAGGTTAAAACAGCACATACTTGACGAAATATCGTTGTGGTTTTGATGCGTAGGTTAGAACAGTTCTTGCTCAGCCCATAGCAGCCACGTAAAACTTGCAACAACAAAGTAGTGGATGTTTAACTTGTTTTTTCAGGGCATGTTGTGACGTGACATGGTCAAGACATGATGCTATATTTTATTGTATGAGATGATCATGTTTTGTAACAGAGTTATCGGCAACTGGCAGGAGCCATATGGTTGTCGCTTTATTGTATGCAATGCAATCGCCCTGTAATTGCTTTACTTTATCACTAAGCGGTAGCGATAGTCATAGAAGCAATAGTTGGCGAGATGACAACGATGCTACGATAGAGATCATGGTGTCGCGCCGGTGACGATGGTGATCATGACTGTGCTTTGGAGATGGAGATCAAAGGCACCAGATGATGATGGCCATATCATATCACTTATATTGATTGCATGTGATGTTTATCCTTTATGCAACTTATTCTTCTTTGATTAGCATTATAAGATGATCTCTCACTAAATTTCAAGGTAAAAGTGTTCTCCCTGAGTGTGCACCGTTGCCAAAGTTCGTAGTGCCGAGACACCACGTGATGATTGGGTGTGATAAGCTCAACGTTCATCTACAACGGTTGTAAGACAGTTTTACACACGCAGAATACTCAGGTTAAACTTGGCGAGCCTAGCATATGCGGATATGGCCTCGGAACCTTTGGAGACCGATACGTCTCCAACGTATCTATAATTTTTATTGCTCCATGCTACTTTATCTACTGTTTTGGACTATATTGGGCTTTATTTTCCACTTTTATATTACTTTTGGGACTAACCTATTAACCGGAGGCCCAACCCGAAATTCGTTTTTTGCCTATTTCGGTGTTTCAAGAAACGGAATATCAAACGGAGTCCAAACGGAATGAAACCTTCGGGACCGCGATTTTCCAACCGAACGTGATCCAGTAGACTTGGACCCTACTCCAAGAAGTGCAAGAGGCGGTCACGAGGATCTAGGGCGCCCCCCTGGGCGCGCCTCCCTGCCACGTGGGCCCCCTGATGCTCAACCGACGAACTCCTTCCTCCTATATATACCTCGTACCCCCAAACGATCGTAACAGGAGCCAAAAACCTAATTCCACCGCCGCAACCTTCAGATCCACGAGATCCCATCTTGGGGCTCGATGCAGAGCTCCGCCGGAGGAGGCATCCACCACGGAGGGCTTCTACATCAACACCATAGCCCCTCCGATGAAGTGTGAGTAGTTTACTTCAGACCTTCGGGTCCATAGCTAGTAGCTAGATGGCTTCTTCTCTCTTTTTGGATCTCAATACAATGTTCTCCCCCTCTCTCGTGGAGATCTATTCGATGTAATCTTCTTTTTGCGGTGTATTTGTTGAGACCGATGAATTGTGGGTTTATGATCCAGCTTATCTATGAATAATATTTGAATCTTCTCTGAATTCTTTTATGTATGATTGAGTTATAGTTGCAAGTCTCTTCGAATTATCCGTTTGTTTTGGCCAACTAGATTGGTAGTTCTTGCAATGAGAGAAGTGCTTAGCTTTGGGTTCAATCTTGCGGTGTCCTTACCCGGTGACAGAAAGGGTTTCAAGGCACGTATTGTATTGTTGCCATCGAGGATAACAAGATGGGGTATTTATCATATTACATGAATTTATTCCTCTACAGCATGTCATCTTGCTTAAGGCGTTACTCTGTTTTTAACTTAATACTTTATATGCATGCTGGATAGCGGTCGATGAGTGGAGTAATAGTAGTAGATGCAGAATCGTTTCGATCTACTTGTCACGGACGTGATGCCTATATACATGATCATACCTCGATAACCTCATAACTATGCTCAATTCTGTCAATTGCTCAACAGTAATTTGTTCACCCACCGTAGAATACTTATGCTCTGGAGAGAAGTCACTAGTGAAACCTATGGCCCCCGAGTCTATTCTAATCATATTATTCTCTATCACTTTATTTACTTGTTTGTTTTTACTTTCCTTTTACTTTTTACTTTGCATCTTTATACCAAAAATACCAAAAATATTATCTCTATCAGATCTCACTCTCATAAGTGACCGTGAAGGGGTTGACAACCCCTAATCGCGTTGGTTGCGAGTAGCTATCGTTTTGTGCAGGTACGAGGGACTTGTGTGGCCTCCTCTTTGGATTGATACCTTGGTTCTCAAAAACTGAGGGAAATACTTACGCTACTGTGCTGCATCATCCTCTCCTCTTCGGGGAAAACCAACGCAAGCTCAAGACGTAGCAAGAAGGATTTCTGGCGCCGTTGTCGGGGATGCTTACGCTAAGTCAAGTCAAGATTTGGACTCCCGACAACGAGCCATTTCTGGCACCGTTGCCGGGGAGTCTACGCAAAAGTCAACATACCAAGTACCCATCACAATCCCTATCTCTCGCATTACATTATTTGCCATTTGCCTCTCGTTTTCCTCTCCCCCACTTAACCCTTGTTGTTTTATTCGCCCTCTCTTTCCCAATCTCCTCCTCTTTTTCCCTTTGCCGTTTGTTTGCTCGTGTGTTAGTTTGCTTGTTTGGCGCGATGGCTCAAGATGCTACCAAATTGTGTGACTTCACCAATACCAATAATAATGATTTCCTTAGCACTCCGATTGCTCCTCTTGCCAATCTTGAATCTTGTGAAATCAATATCGCTTTGTTGAATCTTGCTATGAAAGATCAATTCGCCGCCTTCCTAGTGAAGATGCCGCTACTCATCTGAATAACCGTTGATTTATGTCATATGCAAAATAAAAAAGATGTCGATAATGATGTCGTTAAATTGAAGCTATTTCCTTTTTCGCTTAGAGATCGTGCTAAAGTATGGTTTTCATCTTTGCCTAAAAATAGTATTGATTCTTGGAACAAGTGCAAAGATGCTTTTATCTCTAAGTATTTCCCTCCCGCTAAGATTATCTCTCTTAGGAACAATATTATGAATTTTAAGCAACTTGACCGTGAACATGTTGCACAAGCTTGGGAGAGAATGAAATTAATGATACGTAATTGTCCTACTCATGGTTTGAACTTATGGATGATTATACAAAAAATTTATGCTGGATTGAATTTTGCTTCTAGAAATCTTTTAGATTCGGCCGCGGGAGGCACTTTTATGGAATTCACTTTAGGAGATGCTACTAAACTCCTAGATAATATTATGGTTAATTATTCTCAATGGCATACTGAAAGATCTACTAATAAAAAAGTGCATGCTATAGAAGAAATCAATGTTTTGAGTGGAAAGATGGATGAACTTATGAAATTATTTGCTAAGAGTGTTTCTTATGATCCTAATGACATGCCTTTGTCTACCTTGATTGAGAATAATAATGAATCTATGGATGTGAATTTTGTTGGTAGGAATAATTTTGGTAACAATGCTTATAGAGGAATATTAATCCTAGGCCTTATCCTAGTAATCCTTCTAATAATTATGGAAATTCCTACAACAACTCTTATGGAAATTTTAATAAGATGCCCTCTGAATTTGAGAGTAGTGTTAAAGAGTTTATGAATTCACAAAATAATTTTAATGATTTGCTTGAAGAGAAATTGCTTAAAGTTGATGATTTGGCTAGGAACGTTGATAGAATTTCTCTTGAAATTGATTCTTTAAAGCTTAGATCTATTCCTCCTAAGCATGATATCAATGAGTCTCTCAAAGCCATGAGAATTTCCATTGATGAGTGCAAGGAAAGAACCGCTAGGATGCGCGCTTCCAAAGATGCCTTTATTAAACCGTGTTCTTCCAATTCCTATGAAAATCAAGATGAAGATCTAAAAGTTATTGATGTGTCCCCTATTAAATCTTTGTTTTGCGACATGAATCTTGATGAAACTGAATATGATCTTCCTTTACCTAGAAGGCGTTCTAAGAATTCAGAGTTTTTAGATCTTGATGATGAAATTGATAAAAGTGGGATTGAAAGAAATAAAAATCGAGATATTGCTAAACCCACTATATTGGATCTCAAGAAATTTAATTACGAAAATTTCCCTTTAATTGATTGTATTTCCTTGTCGCAATCCGTGCTAAATTCTCCTCATGCTTCACTACTGGAATCTGGCACTTTGCCATCTGCCATGGCAGATGGCAAAGGCATGTTCAGCCGGATGGCAAAGGCTTTGCCATCGGCCAGATGGCAAACAGGTAAATGCGAAACCCTGCGGTAAAGGCTTCTTTGCCATCTATTTGGTGATGGCAAGAAACTATTAACTTTGCCATCTATTTGGCGGATGGCAAAACCTCTTAACGGGTTAGCTCAAATCGAGAGGTTAACGGCATACTTTGCCATCGGCCAATGAGATGGCAAGGTTGCGAGCTCTTTGCCATCGACCGGCCAGATGGCAAAGGCTGCATGCTTTGCCATCTGTTGGCGGATGGCAAAGAGCCCAAATAGGCCAGCCCAGATTTTACGTGTAGATGACACGTGGCCTCTTTGCCATCTGCCGGTGATGGCAAAGCTCTTTGCCATCTGCCAACAGATGGCAAAGTGACTATATTGCCCATTTAATTTTGATTTTTCTTATATCAGTTCCTCTCCACGGAAAATCAAACACAAATATATTTATATGACCAATATAGCATATTCAACACATATTACCAATAGTCATGAACACATATATATCCAACACATGTTACCAATAGTAGCAAGTTTCATCCGTACATATACATAGTTTCATCAATATTACACAGTTTCATCCATAGGTAGCAAGTTTCACAAGGTCAAAAAAAAACTAAATGCAAGCACTCCATCAACCCATGCTTAGTGATCTTAAGCAAATCTATAAAATGGGATAGAAGAAAGTTAGAAGAAGAAGACTAGAAGAAGAAGATTATTATGATGCTGCCCACTTAATTTAAGTGGGATTATGTGGACTGCCACATGCCCACATACTCCATGACAACAAAAACTGCAAATGCAAGCTAGTTGCACTACATAACGTGTCCAGCCTATAAAGGATACATAAATTGAGCACTGGCCGTTTGGAGTTTTTATCAGCCACCGTTGAACATGCCAAAATAATCCACAGATGACACACTAGCGATTGCGAATTTGAGCACTACACAGACTAAGACTGAAATATATGGTTTAAATGTTCATACACTAAAAAATAGGAACATAATACAGGAATGAATATTTAAGATGATTTTTTTTCATTTCTTCAAGATATTCTAAACATCAACCTGTCATGCTGAACTTGAAGTAGCAGTGCATATTTCCTGCCAAGATTGAACAGTCAAAAGGTGTATCAGTCCATGTGCATCAACAATTCAACGTCGATGCATAAATAAAGCAAGCATTGTGCTCCAAAGAAATCCCTAAACACCAGTTCAGCGATAACTATCTAACAACTCAAAGAAACAGTTAAAAGAAAAATCAGCAGACTGCATGTATACACTATTAATGAGCTGGCGATTACCAAGTTAGCAAATGGATCAAAACTGAATTTATTCAAATATTCATACAGTAGGAAGTCAATTTTGATGGCATCTCTTCATACTAAGAAACAACAAGATTTTACCTTGCTATTTTAAGGACCTCCAATTGGTGATCGAGAGCGAGATCTCGGGACATATCAATGGTGAATTCACCTATATACCATTACCTGCCTCGCTCCTATGTCAAATTCTGTCAGTAGCTAGTCATATAACCCTCCTAATTTTGGATGGAACATGAAGTCTTGCTACCGTTTTACTTTTTGTTCGCTACCACCAAGAGTCAGGCTGAATACTAGAGCCTTCTTTTTCAGTTGCGAGTTTGCAAAGTCCTACTTATGCCGTAGCAATAACCTCGGCCATGATCTATTGGATAATGTTCAAGCTCTTAAGCAAGAAAGAAACAATGGTGAGATATATAGAAGCTAAAAATATCAGCATGAAATGTCATGCAGCAACCAGCGACAAATATAAGCGTGCACCGAAATGAATCACTATCATTGGAATGACAAGATAGAAATGAAAACATCATCATCACTTGAACTGAAAAATTATAATAAGCATAACTTTATTGCAGTAGTAACATAGAGTAAAAGAGAACCAAGTTTGCATTACGATACAATGGATGAGATGGTCTAGACCATGTTATCAGTCCAAAAGCAAAGCTGGAGTTTTTGGCAAAAAAATTTAATAGCTTTAATAGCTAACGCTGTGTTTGGATGTAGACATTGAGGCATAAGGGCGAGTGTGAACTATGTTTTCAAACCATTCAAATAAGAATATTCAGAGACCAATCATAGAATCCTTGAAGCATAAGGGAATATATATTTCGGTATGATGTTCATAGGAAGGAAATTGGGTGACTGGTAATCATATATTGGTCGGTGACTCATAAGAAGGGAATTGCTTGGTCAAGAAATATATATATGCACCACATACATAGTATAATGCTGCAGATATGTGTTTGATGGAAGTTGGTTTCATGGTCTTATTCTCGACAAAGAAGAAAACTAAATAAATTGATTTTTCGTATATTCAAAATATGGTCCATCTTATGCATACAAGGTGCTATCTTGGCATGGATACAACCTGCAACCATATGCACAGGAGGTGTGTCTATCTTAGGAGGAGCATAGTTTCGTAAGAGTATTTCTTTATTTGAACCGGTTTGATTTTTTCCGCATGATCCCTTTGCTCAACTCGGTGTTCAGAGTAAGAACAGAGCATTTGGAATGGCAGATGTGCAGCCACACACACACACACACACACACATACACACACACACACACAATAATCGTAACAGTTTTGCAAGTTAGATCTAAATTTTATATACGATTAATGTTGGCACTCCATTGGCAATGAATTGGCATAGAACACATCAACATAGATTAATGTTGGTCGGATGGAAAAATACCAAGAGAGATTAATGCATATATTTTATGGCTCTCAGTTTGAAATAAACACGGTTTATAGCGATGAAGAAACAAAAGGTATTAGCTCTATTACCTCACACAACCATTCGAAGTAATCACCAGGAGAGGCGAAAGAACATATCAGCTGTAGGAGTTAACATGACCTCCATTGCATTGTTCATACGCACTCAATTCTGAAAAAGAAAAACATAAGCTTCAGTAGCAAACAAATAGAATCCTAAAACCATGTATATATATACGAGAGAAAAGAAAGTTAGGAGCATAAACTGTCCTATTACTCCCATGTGTGAAGAGCCAAAGCTATTTTCAAGCAGTATTATAAGGTAGCTCTAGATCTTAATCCATAGCAATCAAATTAACTACTACAGAAAAACTAAGAACAATAAACCTGAACTATTGCATGAAAGAAAAAGCAGTTATGATGATCTCCTTCAATACCTAAATTGCAAAAAGCTAGTCGGTCTATTCAACTTGTTATTTTTCTTTGGAACTAAATAATAGAAAAAAGAAATCAGATGAATTACATACATTAATACTACCCCCTTGACCTTATTGGATTTTTACCAAACTCATTGCGAGCACGAGAGAAACAAAAAGCGAGGGATTGCAAGAAAGGAGAGAGAAAACTTCGGGAAGAGGAGTATGATTGTGTACATGAAGCTGAATTGCGATAAAGTGGGCGCTTGGAGAAGAGGCAGAGGAGGATGAGCAGCTGGACATCCTCCATGACGAAGCAGGGCCGCCTTGCTCCTTCTCTCGTTGCCGACCTCCTCCCTCTCCTCCAAACCACCATGACGGACCACCGGCCCCGCTGCTTCTTGTCCCCGACGTTGGCCTCTCCCTGCTCCTGGCTCGCTGCTCGTCCCCACGCCGCCAGTCTCCCCTGCACCTCCACCAACCTTGAAGACCCCGCTTCCCCTCCTCGCCCATGGGGACGACCAGCGCTGAATCTGGAACCACCATGAGCAACGACTGGAGGGGCTAGAGTGGGGAGGAAGAGAAGAGACATGGCCAGCAGGAGAGAGAGGATGAAGATGGGGAGAGGCGGCGGCTTGGAGGGAGATCGAGGAAGAGGAGGGAGGGTAGCGTGGGGGCGTGGGTGGGGAAGCGCTAGGTTTTTACCGGGCGTTCGCCCGTGACTCTCCTCTCTCACGCAGGCACGAGCAAAACGCAATACAATGCTGGGTCCATCAAGCAAATCAGACCTACCTGTCATTGACATAGAGCAAAATGGTGATGTAAAGAAGGACGGACGGCTGGGCCTTCGCCACCACCATAAAAAGTACATTTCGTGGTGAATCGAGCGAACCAGAACTACCACGAGATGTAGGCAGCTCGAGGATGGCGGGTAGTGTAGCTGGATTTATATGTTCAATTGGGCTCTTGGAATTCATAGGAAGGAACAATGCCAAATCATGTTTCGATGCACATAGTTTGGAATTGGACATTTAAAAATGTGGGAACACAATTTGCTGTACAAATTTGAAAATGGAATTTGAGCAACACATGCATATATTTGAAAAATGATTTATTACAAAAAAATGAAAAAAATAAAACATAAAAGATGGTACATGCCAGCAGTACATTATGATGAACTTGACAACATCTACTGTGAAAAGATACAAAAAAATAGGTTGTATGTAACAGTAGCAAACAATAGCATATTATGGTGAACTTGAGAGCAACATTAACTTCTTAAAAACACGAAAAATAGGAATAGATATATGTAACAGCAGCATATATGATTATCTTGACAATATATAATATAACATGATTAAGTGAGAAGTCTCAGAAGGATGGCAACAACAAATTATAGAAGTCTTACACAAAAGAGGCCACATTACAAGTAGCACAACAAGTTTAGAAGTCTGATACACACTAAATCAGATTATAAGTAGCAACATGCATACATAATATCCATCAAGAGCCATTTTTTTAATCCAACATCAACAGACCAGCCCTCTCACGCAACGGGTGGGGAGAAGGCAGGGGATCTCAGTGAGAGATGCATCGGGTGAGAGGGACGGGTTCACAGAGGCATGGAGGAAGAGGTCTGGCCGGATGGGGCGGAGGCGGAGAGAAAGGAGACCGGCGGATGGCTGGAGATGCAGGCCGACCGGGGAGATGGGGGCGGGTGCTGGGGGTGCTGCAGGGGAGATGTGGAGAGGGGGGAGGCTATTGCTGGCCGGAGAAGGAAAGGAGGGCGAGGGGCGAGGTCGGGGCTCACCTGCGCCGCCGTGTGCCGCCGCTTCTCCACCTCGTCCCGCGCGAGCCCTTTTCGCTTCTGGGGCGGTGGAGGAGTAGGCGCTGGCCGCCATCTCCGCCTGGCCCCTACCTCGCCGGACAGGCGGTGGAGGAGTAGGCGCCCGGGCAGGTCTTGCGGCTCGGGGCGGGCGACGTCGGGGAGGTGCTGCGGCTCGGTGTGATGGGGACGACGGCGTGAAGGCGCCGCAAATGGAGGGATCGAGGCGGAGTGAGGCGGCGTCGCGGATGGTGCTGTGGCTCGGCGTGATGGGCGGCGGCGTGAAGGCGTGGCGAAGCGGAGGATTGGGGCGGAGGCGAAGGCGGCGGAGATGGGCTCGATCCAGCCTCTAACGTCGGTGTGCGGTGAGGCGGCGGCGAGGGAGGAGGCCGTATGCGCGCCTGAGTGCGGCCAAGCGGCGACGTGGCGGCGGGGCGAAGCGGGGCGGCGGAGGGAGGGCGAAATGGAGAAGGATGGGCTAGGGTTTGGGTGGTTGGGTTGCCCGGGGGTGGGGGTGGATGGATGGATGGATGGATGGATGGATGACATGTCATCAATCCATGACACAAACATTTCAACCAATGAGAACAAAAATAACCCCATAGTTTTTTTTACCTGGAAAAAATTTACCCCATCTCTTTGCCATCTGCCAGCAGATGGCAAAGAATCTTTGCCGTCTGCTGGCAGATGGCAAAGAGGTGGGGCTGGTACGCCGTTACACTTTTGATGGGCACAGGATTTTCCAACCTCTTTTCCATCTGCTGGCAGATGGCAAAGATTATTTGCCATCCACTAGCGGATGGCAAAGAATTGGCTGATGGCAACCATGTTCTTTCTTTGTCTGTCAGTTCTTTGCCATCTGTTTTTATGAGCAGATGGCAAAGGCGGTCTTTGCCATCACCGGCGGATGGCAAATAGTCATGGTGATGGCAAATTCCCCTGTTTCCAGTAGTGCTTATAGTCAAAATAAGGCCTTTACCGAACACATTGTTGATGCTTTGATGCAATCTTATGAAGAAAAGCTTGAGTTGAAAGTTTCTATCCCTAGGAAACTCCATGATGAGTGGGAACCTACTATCAAAATTAAAATTAAAGATTATGAGTTTCATGCTTTGTGTGATTTGGGTGCTAGTGTCTCTACTATTCCCAAAACTTTGTGTGATTTGCTAGATTTCCGTGATTTTGATGATTGCTCTCTAAACTTGCATCTTATGGATTCCACTATTAAAAACCTATGGGAAGAATTAATGATGTTCTTATTGTTGCAAATAGGAATTATGTGCTCGTAGATTTTATCGTTCTTGATATAGATTGCAATCCTTCATGTCCTATTATTCTTGGTAGACCTTTCCTTAGAACGATTGGTGCAATTATTGATATGAAGGAAGGGAATATTAGATTCCAATTTCCATTAAATAAAGGCATGGAACACTTTCCTAGAAAGAAAATAAAATTACCATATGAATCTATCATGAGAGCCACTTATGGATTGCATACCAAAGACGGCAATACCTAGATCTATCCTTGCTTTTATGCCTAGCTAGGGGCGTTAAACGATAGCGCTTGTTGGGAGGCAACCCAATTTTATTTTTTGTTTTTTGTTTTTGCTTTTTTTTAGGAATAAATAATCCATCTAGCCTCTGTTTAGATGTGGTTTTATCTTTTAATTAGTGTTTGTGCCAAGTTAAACCTATTAGATCTTCTTGGGTGATAGTTATTTGATCTTGCTGTAATTTCCAGAAACTTTGCTCTCAGTGCCCGAATTGTTAAAAATCACCAGAACGTGATAACATACTGATTCCAATTTCTGCTGATCAATAAACAAATTTTCCAGGTCTTCTAATTTTGGTAGAATTTGTTGCGTTCCAGAAGTTTGCGTTAATTACAGATTACTACAGACTGTTCTGTTTTTGACAGATTCTGTTTTGCGTGTAGTTTGCTTATTTTGATGAATCTATGGCTAGTAAAATAGTTTATAATCCATAGAGAAGTTGGAATACAGTAGGTTTAATACCCATATAAATAAAGAATGAGTTATTTACAGTACCTTGAAGTAGTCTTTTGTCTTCTTTCTCCAACGGAGCTCACGAGATTTCTATTGAGTTTTGTGTTGTGAAGTTTTCAAGTTTTGGGTGAATTCTTTTGATGGGTTATGGAACAAGGAGCGGCAAGAGCCTAAGCTTGGGGATGCCCATGGCACCCCCAATATAATCCAAGGACACCAAAAATTCAAAGCTTGGGGATGCCCCAGAAGGCATCCCCTCTTTCGTCTACTTCCATCGGTAATTTACTTGGAGCTATATTTTTATTCACCACATGATATGTGTTTTGTTGGAGCGTCTTGTATTATTTGCATCTTTGCTTGTTAGTTTACCGCAATCATCCTTTCTGTACACACCTTTTGAGAGAGCCATACATGAATTGGAATTTGTTAGAATACTCTATGTGCTTCATTTATATCTTTTGAGCTTGATAGTTTTGCTCATAGTGCTTCACTTATATCTTTTGAGCATGATAATTTTTGCTCTAGTGCTTCACTTAGATCTTTTAGAGCACAGTGGTGGATTTTTTTTAAATAAACTTGATCTCTCATGCTTCACTTAGATTATTTTGAGAGTCTTTAATAGCATGGTAATTTGCTTAATGTTAATATACTTAGTGTTCAAGATATGTGAAACTTTCTTTTTGAATGAATTAAATACGAAGATAAGTTTGATGCTTGATAATTGTTTTGAGATATGGAGGTAATAATATCAAAGTCGTGCTAGTTGATAATTGTGAATTTGAAAAATACTTGTGTTGAAGTTTGCAAGTCCCGTAGCATGCACGTATGGTTAAAGTTGTGTAACAAATTTGAAACATGAAGTGTACCAGCTTGTGCATCCTTATGAGTGGCGGTCGGGGATGAGCGATGGTCTTTTCCTAACAGTCTATCCCCCTAGGAGCATGCGCGTAGTACTTGATTTTTGATGGCTTCTAAATTTTTGCAATAAGTATATGAGTTCTTTTGACTAATGTTGAGTCCATGGATTATACGCACTTTTACCTTTCCGCCTTTGCTAGCCTCTTGATGCCGTGCATTGCCCTTTCTCACCTTGAGAGTTGGTGCAAACTTAGCGGTGCATCCAAACCCCGTGATATGATACGCTCTTTCACACATAAACCTCCTTATATCTTCCTTAAAACAACCACCATACCTACCTATCATGGCATTTCCATAGCCATTCTGAGATATATTGCCATGCAACTTTCCACCGTTCCGTTCATCATTTTTATGACATATATTACTTTCGTTATATTTCCATTGCATGATCATGTAGTTGACATCGTATTTGTGGCAAAGCCACCATGCATTATTTTCCATACATGTCACTCTTGATTCATTGCACCATCCTTGTACACCGCCGGAGGCATTCATATAGTCATATTTTGTTCTAAGTTTGAGTTGTAATTGTTGAGATGAAAGAGAAATAAAAGTGTGATGATCATAAATATAAGAGAATAGTCCCAAGTAATGAAAGGATGATGGAGACTATGATTCCCCATAAGTCGGGATGAGACTCGGACGAAAAAAAAAAGAGCAAGGCCAAAAAAAGAGAAAGGCCCAAAAATGAGAGAAAAGAGAGAAGGGACAATGCTACTATCCTTTTACCACACTTGTGCTTCAAAGTAGCACCTTGTTCTTCATGTGGTGAGTCTCATATATTGTGCTTCAAAGTAGCACTAAGATCTTCATGATAGAGAGTCTCTCATTTTGTCATTTTCATATACTAGTGGGAATTTTTCATTATAGAACTTGGCTTGTATATTCCAATGGTGGGCTTCCTCAAAGTGCCCTAGGTCTTCGTGAGCAAGCAAGTTGGATGCACACCCACTTACTTTCTTTTGTAGAGCTTTCATATACTTATAGTTCTAGTGCATCCGTTGCATGGCAATCCCTACTCCTCATGTTGACATCAATTGATGGGCATCTCCATAGCCCGTTGATTATCCTCGTCAATATGAGACTTTCTCCTTTTTGTCTTCTCCACACAATCCCCATCATCATATTCTATTCCACCCATAGTGCTATATCCATGGCTCGCGCTCATGTATTGCGTGAAGGTTGAAAAAGTTTGAGATTATTTAAGTATGAAACAATTGCTTGGCTTGTCATCGGGGGTATATAAGTTGGGAAAATCTTTGTGTGACGAAAATGAAGCATAGCCTAACTATATGATTTTGTAGGGATGAATTTCCTTTTTCCATGTTGTTTTGAGAAGACATGATTGCTTTGATTAGTATGCTTGAAGTATTATTATTTCTGTGTCAATATGAACTTTTGTCTTAAATCTTTCGGATCTGAATATTCATATAACAAGTAAGAAGATTTACATTGAAATTATGCCAAAGTATCACTCCGCATCAAAAATCCTCTTTTTATCATTTACCTACTCGAGGACGAGCAGGAATTAAGCTTGGGGATGCCTGATACGTCTCCAACGTATCTATAATTTTTGATTGCTCCATGCTACTTTATCTACTGTTTTGGACTATACTGGGCTTTATTTTCCACTTTTATATTACTTTTGGGACTAACCTATTAACCGGAGGCCCAGCCCGTAATTGTTGTTTTTGCCTATTTCAGTGTTTCAAGAAAGCGGAATATCAAACGGAGTCCAAGCGGAATGAAACCTTGAGGAACGTGATTTTCCAACCGAGCGTGATCCGGGAGACTTGGACCCTACTCCAAGAAGTGCGAGGCGGTCACGAGGTGGAGGCGCCCCAGGCACGCCTCCCTACCTCGTGGGCCCCGACGCTCCACCGACGTACTCCTTCCTCCTATATATACCTCATTGCCCCAAACGATCGTAACAGGAGCCAAAAACCTAATTCCTTGCCGCAACCTTACGTATCCACAGGATCCCATCTTGGGGCACTGTTCGAGCTCCACCGAGGAGGCATCCACCATGGAGGGCTTCTACATCAACACCATAGCCCCTCCGATGAAGTGTGAGTAGTTTACTTGAGACCTTGGGTCCATAGCTAGTAGCGAGATGGCTTCTTCTCTCTTTTTGGATCTCAATACAATGTTCTCCCCTCTCTCGTGGAGATCTATTCGATGTAATCTTCTTTTTGCGGTGTGTTTGTTGAGATCGATGAATTGTGGGTTTATGATCCAGCTTATCTATGAATAATATTTGAATCTTCTATGAGTTCTTTTATGTATGATTGAGTTCTTGCTTAGTGTCGGTGTCAAAACCGGCGGATCTCGGGTAGGGGGTCCCGAACTGTGCGTCTAGGCGGATGGTAATAGGAGACAAGGGACACGATGTTTTTACCCAGGTTCAGGCCCTCTCGATGGAGGTAAAACCCTACTCCTGCTTGATTAATATTGATGATATGGGTAGTACAAGAGTAGATCTACCACGAGATCAGAGAGGCTAAACCCTAGAAGCTAGCCTATGGCATGATTGTTGTTCGTCCTACGGACTAAAACCCTCCGGTTTATATAGACACCAGAGAGGGCTAGTGTTACACAGAGTTGGTTACAATGGGAGGAGATCTACATATCCGTATCGCCAAGCTTGCCTTCCATGCCAAGGAAAGTCCCATCCGGACACGGGGGAAGTCTTCAATCTTGTATCTTCATAGTCCAGAGTCCGCCAAAGGTTATAGTCCGGCTATCCGGACACCCCTAATCCAGGACTCCTCGGTAGCCCCTGAACCAGGCTTCAATGACGAGTCCGGTAGCGTGGGATTGTCTTCGGCATTGCAAGGCGGGTTCCCCTCCGAATACTTCATAGAAGATTTTGAACACAAGGATAGTGTCGGCTCTGCAAAATAAGTTCCACATACCACCGTAGGGAGAATAATATTTACACAAATCCAACTTTCTTGGCGTATTCATGGCGTGACATCATACCACGGCCAAGCCTTTATTCGAATCGTTTTTACTGTCCCACCTCAGCGCACTTAGCGAGGCGGTTTCCTTGGCACGTCTTGTTGAAGTAGAGATCATGTCCCCTTATTCCGGGATTCTCATCAATACGGGCGTGGGTAACCCAATCGTGCCCGTTGGTATGTCTCCTCAATCGAAGGCGAGTCCCAAACGGTCACGGGGAGGGCTCTTGGTATTCAACCTCTTTATAAAGAGACCAAGGCTCTACTCCTTTCTTTCAATCTCAATCGAATCCGCCTCTCACCTTGAGTTCCAACACCCAAAGCTCCATATTCAGGCGCCGGACCTTCGATGATGTCCGCTCACGACCTTCAAGGCCGGTGGATGCCTTCCTCCGTTACGGAAGAAGACGTGCTAAAGCTAAGAGATGCCAGGTATCTAACCGGCGAAATCTCGCATAGGCTACCTGCTCAAGGGCAGGTTATTCCCACTCCCAAGCCTGGCGAGAGCGTGGTGCTCGCGTCTCATTTCCTTCGGGGGCTAGGCTTCCCGACGGACCCCTTCGTGAGGGGGCTCCTGTTATATTATGGGCTGGAATTTCACGACATGGCTCCGTAGTCCATGCTCCACATCTCATCGTTCATTGTCGTGTGCGAAGCCTTCCTCCATATTACTCCTCACTTTGGATTGTGGATTAAGACCTTCAAGGTAGAGCCGAAGATGATCGAGGGGCAGCAGAAGTCTTGAGGTGCTGTTATAAGCAAGAATGTTCGATGCTCCATGGCACGAGGGCTCTTTTCAAGAGGAGTTCAGCTTATGGCAACGAGTGGTTTTATATCACAGCTCCCGGGGGCACCAAGTGGGTGGCGCCACCTGCCTTTCGCTGGGTCCCCACCACAACTAGTGTCGTGGGTCCACAAAGGGTTTAACTGGGCCGTCAAGGGCGTGCCCTTGTTGCGAGCCGCATTCGAGATCTCCTAGAAAGAGACATCAATCTGGTTGTAGTAGCGCAGGTCATGTTGATTCGCCGCACCCAGCCACCAAGCGTCGCCCCCTCACTTTGTGGGAGTTTAACCGGAGGGACCATGAGCCCTCCAACATTTCTGGTATGACGCCCATGGAGATGTACAAATTGTTCTTGGATCACAAGCAATGTGTCCGGACTCGACCGAGGGGCAGGTCTGAGCTGCAATCGCCCGGATACTCAAGTAAGTAGCCCTGTACCCGGACACGCTATCCGTATACTTATCATAAAATTGCCCTTAAAAGAGTTGTCCCTTAAACAAGAGTGGATAGCGAAAGCAAAGCTAATCAGGTGTCCGGCCCCCCTCCCTGAGACCACGCCGGATCCCATGTTAACCATGATCTTTGGAGGTTGCGCCTTTGGAAGAAAGCGAAGGGGGAACAAGGAAGCTACCGCCTCCCGAAGGAGGCTGTCGGAAAGGAGGAATCGAGAATTCCTCTATCCGGGGAAGAAGAGGACCGCCTCTGAAGACCCGGAGACCATGGTCTCAAAGCGGGGAAGAAATCTTCGTCGAGAGGGTCCTGCATCGGGGATGCCTCGGCCGCCTTTGTGCCCCCAAGGGGATCAGCCCTCCACCGAGCCGTAAGTAGAGAGGGAGTTTTAAAATGAGGGACATCCTGTTCTATTTACGAGGAAGATAACCGAAATTTTACCTTGTAGTTCGGATCTCAGCCCTTCTCGTGAGCTCATCTTTAGGGATCTTTGTCCGGAGATGATGGAGAGCGGAACGCCTCCCCTGCCGTACCGCCTTGCGGCGGGCGACCACTGAGGTGTCGTCGCAGAGGTTTCTCCGAATCCGGCAGGGCGGAAGGCAGCCCGTATGGCCCCCAAAGCCCTCCGTGTCCGGCCTTGAAAAAGGCCATCGGACGAGTCCGGCACCGTCCGGTGCTGCAGTCGGAGGAGCTGAAGGATCTGCTCGGGCGGCGTCTATCTCGAGAAGAACACCATGCGTTGATGGGTATGGTGATTGAAAGGATTTCATCCGGCGAGAGGCGGGTTGTACGAGGCCGTCGGGAGTTCTTGTGAGTTTTGAGGTCTGTGAAATGGTGTACCTTTTGACAGTTTCGCATATATAAGATGCGCCTTGTGTAGATAGTAGCCCCTGAGACTCTATGCATTGTCAAAAATGACGGCGCGCCGAGGATCATAATCCCAGGTATAATATGTCGCCCTTCCTATATAGGTGGCAAAGTGTTCGGTGGCTAGCCGGACTGATGGATTTGCCGAGCTAAAGCGGCAACTTGACGTGGTAGATGCCGACATCGCGCTTGTCAACAAGCGGCTTGACGAGGCACAAGGTATTTAATTTCTCCGAAGACACCTGGTAAGAGGAGTTTGATGCCCGCATCTTACAACATGTATGCTTGATGCAGATGGTGCCGCTGCCATGGAGAACCTTCGGGCAGAACTTGCCCGAGCCAAGGAGCGGGCCAGGAAAAGCGATGCGGCTGCCTTAAAGGTGGCTGAAGAGCTGAAAGCCGAACAGGCTGCTCACTGCCGAAGCAAAAAGGAAATGGCCGAGATGGCTGTGAAGTTGAAGAATGCTGCCGACCGCTGCAAGCTTCTTGAAAAAGAAGATCGGGCAGAACAGAAGGACCTGGAGAAGGCCACTATCGAGGCCAAGGATACTCGCTCTGCGATCAGAGCTATGAGGGAGGAGCTACGTCATGCCGGATATATCGCGGCTGGAAAGCCCTTTATGCTGTGGATGAAGTTTAGGGATCCTAAATATGCTCCGTTGGACGGTACGTGGAGTCTGGCGAACACTTACTGGACTTGGCGGCGAAAGTGCATGAATGGCCGAACACTTCCAAGATCAAAAGGATCATGAAGTGGAAAAGCTTTTTTGGTCGCAGTTCCACAATCCAGAGCGCCCACTTCCATTAACCGATCGTTTGGCCGCATGGGCAGAGCTGAATAGGTTATCCGTACTCGCCATGAAGTATATCGTGAGTCATCTATGGCCAGAAAGGCCCGAGCCGAAGAGTTATTTTAGCTTGGTGCAACAGTTCCTTGGTGCGGTGCCGCATATCAATGCAATGAAGAGGTCAGCGTGCATGGAGGGTGCGCGGAAGGCTCTTGCCCGTGTCAAAACATACTGGGCGGAGATGAATGCCATTGGTGTTGCATCCCAAGAGTCGGACGGGAGCCGAGTACCTTCCGAGCACTATTTTTAGGAAGTTCTGCAGGGCGCTCGTTTAATAGAGACGCAGTGCTCGAAGGATATTATGTTCGAATAACATGTATTATTGTAAAACAATGTTTCGAGGGAATATAAAAGCTTTTTATACTTGTGCCTTCAGGAATTAAAATACCTCCTGTGCGGCCGTTAATGTATATGTATATATAACCTGAAAGATGGCAGTCTTGACATTACGCATATAATGCGGGGGTGTTTGCAGAAGGCTTATTTTCACACTTGATCGAACGTCTTGGTCCTATTAAGGAGGTGATAGCGCAGCGAACTAGGCAACCGGACTATAATGCTTTATCACTTTCACTTAGCCATAGGAGTTTAACAGTGGGGCTAGTATATAGCCCCTAGGGGCACCGCGCTCACCCGAATTGGGCGGCGTCGTGCCTGGCGAAAGCGACCCTTCGTTAATGCGGAGGAA
Source organism: Aegilops bicornis (assembly GCA_021605145.1). Lineage (NCBI taxonomy): Eukaryota > Viridiplantae > Streptophyta > Magnoliopsida > Poales > Poaceae > Aegilops > Aegilops bicornis. The sequence goes on along the minus strand of CM038674.1, from coordinate 149,090,112 downwards.
TCCTAAAGATTCCGACGAGTCATTGAGTGGTTGACCAGTCTCACGCTATATCATGACCGGTCAGTTTTCAGCTTTCTCTCTTGAGGTGCTACTTTGGCGAGCAGGGCACAATCGCCAGAGTTCTCCTGGTGCCGCCTTAGCCGATAGAGCGGAACGTAAGGCAGCAAAACATAGGAGCCGGAAAACCCAACATTTGACCAAAGACATGATTGAAGCTGATGCATATAAGGCCAAACTCATGACGCCGAACACTCCCTAAGGTATTCGTTCTTCATGAAAAGCGGGCTGAGCAGCGCCCTTGGTAATAAGACCACAGTGTCCAGTGCACGCATAAAATTCTGACGTGGCCACATGCCAAGACGCCAGCCTCCTCCTCGGTTATACCAAAAAACCAGGGGATGTGTATCAACACGAGACAGTAAAAAGGTTTACGCAGGGTCCTAATCTAAAAGAATCCTTGGAACAGGTCCCTACTGCACGTCTGCGCCTGTGTCTCCGTTGTGCCGTATCCTGGACGGGTGTAGCACGGTGTTCATCTGTAAAAGAGAGGAACTTAGTTGAAAAAGATCATGCAAAAATGTATGTTATATTAAATAAACAAAGTATAATTCAAAAATGGGTAAAATTGAGCTTTATTGTCTCTTGTTGTACATGCGCGGAGCCCCTTGTACTGGGGTATGCGGCTATTAAGCCCTTGTATGTTTACGCCGGACTCGTCTAGCCATGTCCGGGGTCTGAACGACCTGTTTAGGTGCTTTGATTAGTGAAGCCGGTTTAGTGTGTGGCTGTCAAGGTAGCCGCAGAGTCTTCCGCGCTCGAGGAACACCCGATATTTCCCTTTAATGAGATGGTGCCTCGCGGACCGGGCATTTTAAGCGTAAGAGATGCATAATGCGGTATTGCGTTAAAGCGGGCGAAAGCTTCGCGTCCCAGTAGTGCTTGATAGCTACTTGTAAATGGGGCGATGTGGAAGGTTAGCTTTTGGCGCGAAGTTGGGGGGCGAACATAACTTCTAGCAGGGAAGAACGCATAATGGGCATCTGGGCTGGCGTTACCCCTTGAAAGGAAGTGTTGCTATGGCGAATTTTTGTTGGGTCTATCCCCATTTTGCGGATTGTGTCACGATATAGCAGGTTTAGATCATAAATGCCGTCCATTAGGACTTGTGTAAAGTGGAGTCCGTCAATTATCGGATCTAATATCAAGGCAATCCAGCCTGCATTCCGGATACTTCTAGAGTAATCCTGATGGTCGAAGGTGATTGGTTTTAACAACCAGTGGCGGGACTCCTCTGGGATAGGCCGTATGGCGCGTATCTCTATAGGCGCCACTCTGTTTTTCCCTTTTGTCACGTGAAGTGAGTTTACTGTTTTGACTTCTTGTGGGAAATTCTTTTGTTTTCCGGTGCTCTGCTTGTGGGGTTCGTCATCGTCCTCGCTTGGTGTGTCGAGCCCCTTGTGTTCGGCGTTGAGTTTGCGGATTGCTTGAAGACCCAACAATCTCTGTGGGTATGGTTTGCGAGCTTCCAGAGTCTTGTGGATTTGGCATATCTTGTCCAAGATTTTGTTTAGGTTAGATAGCTCGTCCCTGTTATCCTTGAGGGGAATTTTTTTTCTGATTCTGCCGAGAGCTTTTGAATCCGGCGTTGACTGCCATGCTCTTCGGGCTGTTTCCCTTGGTCCGGCGCTGGTCCTTGCTGCATCGCGGTTTCCTGTTTCCATCTCTAAATTCGGATGTACTTGGGTCGCTGGTACTGCATCTTGCCAACCAGCTATCCTCTCCTGCGCAAAAGCGGGTCATGGGGCTTGTTAATGCGGCCATTGTTCTTGGCTTTTCTTGGCCGAGGTGCCTGGCGAGCCATTCGTCTAGAACGCTGTGTTTGAAAGCTGCTAAGTCCTCGGCGTCCGGACAGTCAACTATCTTGTTCTTTTTAGTAAGAAATCTGTTCCAGAATTTCCGGGCTGACTCTCCGGGTTGTTGAGTTATATGACTTAAATCGTCTACATCCGGAGGTCGGACATAGGTCCCTTGAAAATTTGCCTGAAAAGCATCCTCGAGCTCTTCCCAACTTCCAATGGTGTTTTCGGGAAGGCTTTTAAGCCAATGCCGGGCTGGCCCTTTGAGCTTGAGGGGTAAGTATTTTATGGCGTGGAGGTCATCTCCTCTAGCCATGTGTATGTGGAGGATATAATCCTCAATCCAGACTGCATGGTCCTTTGTTCCGTCGTATGCCTCTATGTTTACGGGCTTGAATCCCGCTGGAAATTCATGGTCCAGTACCTCATCGGTGAAACATAGGGGGTGTGTGGCACCCCTATATTTGGGTGTGTCGTGATGTTCGGATACTTGTTGCATTGCATTGCTTACTAGAGCTTGCTTTCTTGGCCCATAGATAGATCTGGCTGGGCCATCTTTTTGATGCGAATCCTTGTGCGGATCGCATGCCGGCTTGTGTGCGACGCCATTTGCCGCTCTATGTTGGCCATGGGGTTGTTTATCCAACCGGGTGGCTTCCTTATTTTTTGATTGCGGGGGCTCTAAGGCCTCCTCATCAAATTCCGGCAGTAATTTTCGCTTCAGATAGCTCTTTGCGTGGCGACTGTCGCCGTATTTGTCTGCGGTGTTAAGTACTTTGCTCCATCTAATTCTGAGTGCATCTTCCGCTGTTTTGAGCTTTCGCTTCTGGCTTTTCATGCTACGCGCAGAGGCGACGAGCCTTTTGTGGAGGTTCTTCTGCTCCAGCAACTTGTCCGGCGTGAGGTCGTCCGGGCTGTTATCTTCGCCGGGGACGGGTTGTTCGGTTTGTTTATCCAAGTTGCCCTGCTCGGACGGTTGCTCGATGGCATGTTCGTCGTCCGCCGGTTCGCCCTGCTCTGTGGCTGGGTTTGTATGGCTGCTGTCTCTGTCGAGGTGGGGTTTAGAGCGGCGCTTACGCCGCCGCTTTGACTGCTTTTCGAGGGAACGATCCCTCGTTGCGTCCCTTTGTTCCTCGTCGTCGTTTCATTTAGGTGTGTCCACCATGTATACATCGTGAGATGAGGTGGTAGTCCAGTGCTATAGGCGCTGGTCCCTGTTCGTCTCCTACATCATCGTCCATACCGTCGATGTCTTTGGAGTCGAAGTCGAGCATGTCGGTTAAATCATCGACAGTGGCTACAAAGTGGGTGGTGGGTGGGCTTTGAATTTCTTCTTCATCCACATCCCAACCTTGTTGACCATAGTCCGGCCAGGGCTCTCCTGATAAGAGAGAGACTTTAGTGAATTCAGAATGTCATTTGAAGGGCAAGTCTTTGAAAGATGTCCGCAGCGGCGAACTCCATGATCGGCGCCCAATCGGATTCGATCGGCAGGGGCACGGAAGGTTCGGAGTCCGGAGAGGAGTCCGACACCTTGGAGTCGCGAGCTTCGCAGAGGACAAGGCTGGTGTTCAGCTCGATCGCCATAGAGATTGCAGCCCCCGAGGCGGTGTCCAGCCACCCGTCCTCGATTGGCGCGATCGACTCGAGCTAGAAGTCGGGCGAACGTCGCGGACCTCGAGGCCTTGACCGTGAGAGCTAGATCATGCCCATCGTGTGATCTGTGGCCTTTCGGCGTGGCTCGAACCCGTCGAAGATCAAGTCTCCGCGAACGTCGGCCGTGTAGTCCAAACTTCATCTGACTGATGGCCGGGTGTAGCTTCGATCTGCTCCGGATGGCTGCGAATTGGCCCGCAGCAAAGCCGCCGAATATGAAGATCTGTCCGGGGAGAAAAGTCTCACCCTGGACCGCATCGTTGTTGATGGTCGAAGGAGCCATCGGGCCTAAAGATGACGACACAGAGGAACTCTCAATGAAAGCACCAATGTCGGTGTCAAAACCGGCGGATCTCAGGTAGGGGCTCCCGAATTGTGCGTCTAGGCGGATGGTAACAGGAGACAAGGGACACGATGTTTTTACCCAGGTTCGGGCCCTCTCGATGGAGGTAAAACCCTACTCCTGCTTGATTAATATTGATGATATTGGTAGTACAAGAGTAGATCTACCACGAGATCAAAGAGGCTAAACCCTAGAAGCTAGCCTATGTCATGATTGTTGTTCGTCCTACGGACTAAAACCCTCCGGTTTATATAGACATCGGAGAGGGCTAGGGTTACACAGAGTCGGTTACAATGGGAGGAGATCTACATATCCGTATCGCCAAGCTTGCCTTCCACGCCAAGGAAAGTCCCATTCGGACACGGGATGAACTCTTCAATCTTGTATCTTCATAGTCCAGGAGTCCGGCCAAAGGTTATAGTCCGGCTATCCGGACACCCCCTAATCCAGGACTCCCTCACTTAACTTTGGGTTCAATCTCGCAGTGTCCTTACCCAGTGACAGAAAGGGTTGCAAGGCACGTATTGTATTGTTGCCATCGAGGATAACAAGATGGGGTATTTATCATATTGCATGAATTTATTCCTCTACATCATGTCATCTTGCTTAAAGGCGTTACTCTGTTTTTAACTTAATACTCTAGATGCATCTTTGGATAGTGGTCGATGAGTGGAGTAATAGTAGTAGATGCAGAATCGTTTCGATCTACTTGTCACGGATGTGATGCCTATATACATGATCATACCTAGATAACCTCATAATTATGCTCAATTCTGTCAATTGCTCAACAGTAATTTGTTCACACACCGTAGAATACTTATGCTCTTGAGAGAAGTCACTAGTGAAACCTATGGCCCCCGGGTCTATTCTCATCATATCAATCTCTATCACTTTATTTACATGTTTGTTTTTACTTTGCTTTTACTTTTTACTTCGCATCTTTATACCAAAAATACCAAAAATATTATCTATATCAGATCTCACTCTCGTAAGTGACCGTGAAGGAGTTGACAACCCCTAATCGCATTGGTTGCGAGTAGCTATCGTTTTAATGCGGTCTGAGGGACTTGCGCGTGGCCTCCTCTTTGGATTGATACCTTGGTTCTCAAAAACTGAGGGAAATACTTATGCTACTGTGATGCATCATCCTCTCCTCTTTGGTGAAAACCAACGCAAGCTCAAGATGTAGCAGAGACCGAAAGGTCGAGCATGAATCATATAGTCGATATGATCAACATAGTGATGTTCACCATTGAAAACTACTCCATCTCACGTGATGATCGGACATGGTTTAGTTGATATGGATCACGTGATCACTTTGATGATTAGAGGGATGTCTATCTAAGTGGGAGTTCTTAAGTAATATGATTAACCGAACTTTAAATTTTTCATGAACTTAGACCTGATAGTATTAGCATATCTATGTTGTAGATCAATAGCTCGCGTTTAGCTCCCCTGTTTTTTTATATGTTCCTAGAGAAAACTAAGTTGAAAGATGTTAGTAGCAATGATCTGGATTGGATCCGTGATCTGAGGATTATCCTCATTGCTGAACAGAAGAATTATGTCCTTGATGCACCTCTAGGTGACAGACCAATTGCAGGAGCAGATTCAGACGTTATGAACATATGGCAAGCTCGATATGATGACTACTTGATAGTTTAGTGCACCATGCTTTTACGGCTTAGAACCGGGACTTCAAAAATGTTTTGAATGCCACGGAGCATATCAGATGTTCCAAGAGTTGAAACTGGTATTTCATACTCATGCCCGTGTCGAGAGGTATGAGACCTCTGACAGTACTTTTCCTACAAGATGAAGGAGAATAGCTCAACCAGTGAGCATGTGCTCAGATTGTCTGGATACTACAATTGCTTGAATCAAGTGGGAGTTAATCTTCCAGATAAGATAGTAATTGACAAAGTTCTCTAGTCACTATCACCAAGTTACTAGAACTTCGTAATGAACTATAATATGCAAGGGATGACGAAAACAATTCCCAAGCTCTTTGCGATGCTAAAATCGGCAAAGGTAGAAATCAAGAAAAACATCAAGTGTTGATGGTTGATAAGACCACTAGTTTCAAGAAAAGGGGCAAAGGGAAGAAGGGGAACTTCAAGAAAAACGGCAAGCAAGTTGCTGCTCAAGTGAAGAAGCCCAAGTCTAGACCTAAGCCTGAGACTAAGTGCTTCTACTACAAAGGGACTGGTCACTGGAAGCGGAACTGTCCCAAGTATTTGGCGGATAAGAAGGATGGCAAAGTGAACAAAGGTATATTTGATATACATGATATTGATGTGCACTTTACTAGTGTTTATAGCAACCCCTCGGCATTTCATACTGGTTCAGTTGGTAAGAGTAGTAACTCGAAACGGGGGTTGCAGAATGAACAGAAACTAGCTAAGGGCGAGGTGATGATGTGTGTTGGAAATAGTTCTAAGATTGATATGATCATCATCGCACACTCCCTATACTTTCGGGATTAGTGTTGAACCTAAGTAAGTGTTATTTGGTGTTTGCGTTGAGCATGAATATGATCTGATCATGTTTATTGCAATACGGTTATTCATTTAAGTAAGAGAATAATTGTTGTTCTGTTTACATGAATAAAACCTTCTATGGTCATACACCCAATGAAAATGGTTTGTTGGATCTCGATCGTAGTGATACACATATTCATAATATTGAAGCCAAAAGATGCAAAGTTAATAATGATAGTGCAACTTATTTGTGGCGCTGCCGTTTGGGTCATATTGGTGTAAAGCACATGAAGAAACTCCATGCTGATGGGATTTTGGAATCACTTGATTATGAATCACTTGATGCTTGCGAACCATGCCCTATGGGCAAGATGACTAAGATTCTGTTCTCCGGAACAATGGAGCGAGCAACTGAATTATTGGAAATAATACATACTGATGTATGCAGTCCAATGAGTGTTGAGGCTCACGGCGTGTATCGTTATTTTCTGACCTTCACAGATGATTTGAGCAGATATGGGTATATTTACTTTATGAAACATAAGTCTGAAACATTTGAAAAGTTCAAAGAATTTCAGAGTGAAGTAGAAAATCATCGTAACAAGAAAATAAAGTTTCTACGATCTGATCGTGGAGGAGAATATTTGAGTTACGAGTTTGGTCTTCATTTGAAACAATGCGGAATAGTTTCGCAACTCACGCCACTTGGAACACAACAACATAATGGTGTGTCCGAACGTCATAACCGTACTTTATTGGATATAGTGCAATCTATGATGTTTCTTACCGATTTACCACTATCGTTTTGGGGTTATGCATTACGAAGTTGCATTCACGTTAAAAGGGCACCATCTAAATCCGTTGACACGACACCGTATGAACTGTGGTTTGGCAAGAAACCAAAGTTGTCGTTTCTTAAAGTTTGGGGTTGCGATCTTCTAAGAAAAAGTTTCATCTGATAAGCTCAAACCCAAATCGGAGAAATGTGTCTTCATAGGATACCCAAAGGAGATAGTTGGGTACACCTTCTATCATAGATCCGAAGGCAAGATATTCGTTTCTAAGAATGGATCCTTTCTAGAGAAGGAGTTTCTCTTGAAAGAAGTGAGTGGGAGGAAAGTAGAACTTGATGAGGTAACTGTACCTGCTCCCTTATTGGAAAGAAGTTCATCACAGAAACCGGTTTATGTGACTCCTACACCAATTAGTTAGGAAGCTAATGATGGTGGTTATATAACTTCAGATCAAGTTACTACCGAACATCGTAGGTCAACAAGAGTAAGATCCGCACCAGTGGTGATGCGGTAATCACTGTTCGGAGGTCATGTTACTTGACCATGACAAACCTACGAACTATGAGAGCGATGATGAGCCCAGATTCCATGAAATGGCTTGAGGCCATGAAATCTGAGATGGGGTCCATGTATGAGAACAAAGCTGTGGACTTTGGTTGACTTGCCCGATGATCGGCAAGCCATAGAAAATAAATGGATCTTCAAGAAGAAGAAGGCGGACGCTGATAGTAGTGTCACTATCTACAAAGCTAGACTTGTCGAAAAAGTTTTTTGACAAAGTTCAAGGTGTTGACTACGATGAGATTTTCTCACTCATAGAGATGCTTAAGTCTGTCCAAATCATGTTAGCAGTTGCCTCATTTTATGAAATCTGGCAAATGGATGTCAAACTGCATTCCTTAATGTATTTTTTAAAGAAGAGTTGTATATGATACAACCAGAAGGTTTTGTCGATCCTAAAGGTGCTAACAAAATGTGCAAGCTCCAGCGATCCATCTATGGACTGGTGCAAGCATCTCGGAGTTAGAATATGCGCTTTGATGAGGTGATCAAAGCATATAGTTTTATACGGACTTGCGGTGAAGCCTGTATTTACACGAAAGTGAGTGGGAGCACTACAACATTTCTGATAAGTATATGTGAATTTTTGATTGGAAATAATGTAGAATTTTCTGGAAAGCATAAATAAGTATTTGAGAGGAGTTTTTCAAAGAAATACCTCGGTGAAGCTGCTTACATATTCGGCATCAAGATCTATAGAGATAGATCAAGACGCTTGATAAATTTTTCAATGAATACATACCTTGACAAAAAAATTTAAGTAGTTCAAAATGGAACAGTCAAAGGAGTTCTTGCTTGTATTGCAAGGTGTGAAATTGAGTAAGACTCAAAGCCCGACCACGACAGAAGATAGAAAGAGAATGAATGTCATTCCCTATGCCTCAGCCATAGGTTCTATAAAGTATGTCGTGCTGTGTACCAGATCTATTGTATACCCTACACTAAGTTTGGCAAGGGAGTACAATAGTGATATAGGAGTAGATCACTAGACATCGGTCAAAATTATCCTTAGTGGAATAAGGATATGTTTCTTGATTATGGAGGTGACAAAAGGTTCGTCGCATAGGGTTACGTCGATGCACGTTTTGACACTAATCCAGATGACACTAAGTCTCAATCTGGATACATATTCAAAGTGGGAGGAATTAGCTAGAGTAGCTCCGTGCAGCCATTGTTGACATAGAAATTTGCAAAATACATACGAATCTGAATATGGCTGACCCGTTGACTAAACTTCTCTCACAAGAAAAACATGATCACACCTTAGTACTCTTTGGGTGTTAATCACATAACAATGTGAACTAGATTATTGACTCTAGTAAAACCCTTTGGGTGTTAGTCACATGGCGATGTGAACTATGGGTGTTAATCACATGATGATGTGAACTATTGATGTTAATCACATGGTGATGTGATCTAGATTATTGACTCTAGTGCAAGTCGGAGACTGAAGAAAATATGCCCTAGAGGAAATAATAAAGTTATTATTTATTTCCTTATTTCATGATAAATGTTTATTATTCATGCTAGAATTGTATTAACCGGAAACATAATACATGTGTGAATACATAGACAAACATAGTGTCACTAGTATGCCTCTACTTGACTAGCTCGTTGATCAAAGATGGTTGAGTTTCCCAGCCATAGACATGAGTTTTCATTTGATTAACGGGATCACATCATTAGGAGAATGATGTGATTGACTTGACCCATTCCGTCAGCTTAGTACTTGATCGTTTAGTTTACTGCTATTGCTTTCTCCATGACTTATACATGTTCCTGTGACTATGAGATTATGCAACTCCCGAATACCGGAGGAACACTTTGTGTGCTACCAAACATCACAACATAACTGGGTGATTATAAAGGTGCTCTATAGGTTTCTCCGATGGTGTTTGTTGAGTTGGCATAGATCGAGATTAAATTTTGTCACTCCAATTGTCAAAGAGGTATCTCTGGGCCCTCTCGGTAATGCACATCACAATAAGCCTTGCAAGCAATGTGACTATTGAGTTAGTTGTGGGATGATGAATTACAGAACGAGTAAAGAGACTTCCCGATAATGAGATTGAGCTAGGTATTGAAATACCGACGATCGAATCTTGGGAAAGTAACATACCGATGACAAAAGGGAACAACGTATGTTGTTATGCGGTTTGACCGATAAAGATCTTCGTAGAATATGTAGGAGCCAATATGAGCATCCAGGTTCCGCTATTGGTTATTGATTAGGAGGCGTGTCTCGTTCATGTCTACATAGTTCTCGAACTCGTAGGGTCCCTGCACGCTTAAAGTTCGGTGACGATCAGTATTATGAGTTTATGTGATTTGATGTACCAAAGGTAGTTCAGAGTCCCAGATGAGATCGGGGACATGACGAGGAGTCTCGAAATGATCGAGACGTAAAGATTGATATATTGGAAGGCTATATTCAGACACCAGAAAGGTTCCGAGTGATTTGGGTATTTTTGAATTACCCGGGGAGTTACGGGAATTCGTCCGGGGAGTCAATGGGCCTTAATGGTCCTTAGTGGGAAGGAGAGGCAGCAGCCAGGAGGTGGTGCGCACCCCTTCCAAGCCCAGTCCGAATTGGACAAGGGGTTTGGGGCGCGGCCCCCCTCTCCCTTCCTTCTCCTCTCCGCATTCCCCCTTCTCCTAGTTGGACTAGGAAAGGAGGAAATCTACACCTACTAGGAGTAGGAATCCTACCCCCTTGGCGCGCCCCTCCTAGGGTTGACATCCTCCTCCCTCCCTCCTTTATATACGGGGGCAGGGGCACCCCAAGACACACAAGTTGATCATTGATCTCTCTTAGCCGTGTGCGGTGCCCCCCTCAACCATAATCCACCTCGGTCATATCGTAGCGGTGCTTAGGTGAAGCCACTGCGCCAGTAACTTCATCAACACCGTCACCATGCCGTCGTCTTGTGGAACTCTTCCCCGCTCTCTTTGGATCGTGAGTTCGCGGGACATCACCGAGCTGAGCATTATGCTGAACACGGAGGTGCCGTGCGTTGATGCGAGGATTGGTCGATCGTGAAGGCGTGCGACTACATCAACCGTGTTGTCGTGGCAGCTTCCGCTTACGGTCTCACGAGTGCGTGGGCGACACGCTCCCCTCTCGTTGCTATGCATCACCATGATCTTGCGTGTGCAAAGGACATTTTTGAAAGTACTACATTCCCCAAAACTGGACCCAGACACCAGGGACCCTGGCGTCTGGCCCCTGGACTCCGCAAAACTTCCTTTTGCACTTTACAAAAACCTTGTGGGCTTTCCCCTTTGGCCCAAATAAAGTGTTCTCATACCCAAACATTTCGGGAAACATCCGGAACCCCTTTCGGTGAACTCTGGAACCCTTCCGGAGACTAAACACTATTATCTGATAACCCACAAGTACAGGGGATCAATTGTAGCCTCTTTCGATAAGTAAGAGTGTCGAACCCAACGAGGAGCTAAAGGTAGAACAAATATTCCCTCAAGTTCTATCGACCACCAATACAACTCTACGCACGCTTAACGTTCGCTTTACCAAGAACAAGTATGAAACTAGAAGTACTTTGTAGGTGTTGTTGGATAGGTTTGCAAGATAATAAAGAGCATGTAAATAAAAACTAGGGGCTGTTTAGATAACGAAGCAATCAAGCTAGTATAGCGAGTGTGGAAAAGTGGTGGTAGGAGTTGCAAAATTGTCCCTAAGCAATTGACTACTTTACTAGGCCGATAGGAAGTTTTATGTGGGAGAGGCCACTGCTAGCATGTCATCCATGACTTGGAATTCTATGCACTTATGATTGGAACTATTAGCAAGCATCCGCAACTACTAACGTTCATTAAGGTAAAACCCAACCATAGCATTAAGATATATTGGTCCTCCTTCAATCCCGTATGCATCAATTTCTATGCTAGGTAGAAGCTTACATCACTCTTGCCCTCCAATACATAGTCCTATCAACATACAACTAACCATATGTTGTGATCCACACAGCAGCTCATATGATGGGCACCAAAGTACAACAACATAAACACAAGCAAATTAAACCAATCATAGAAATTCACCAATCACCGATAGGACAACGAAAATCTACTCAGACATCATACTATGGCAACACATCATTGGATAATAATATGAAGCGTAACGCACCATGATCAAGTAGAGGGTACAACGGGTTGCGGGAGAGTGGACCACTGTAGAAAGATGGAGGAAGGTGATGAAGATGTTGGTGAAGATGACAGAGGTGTTGGTGTAGATGGCGGTGATGATGATGGCCCCCGGTGGCACTCCGGCGCCACCGGAAGCGAGGGGGAGAGAGCCCCCTTCTTCTTCTTCTTCCTTGACCTTCTCCATAGATGGGAGGAGGGTTTCCCCTCTGTTCCTTGGTCTCCATGGCGTGGGAGGGGCGAGAGCCCCTTCGAGATTGGATCTGTCTCTCTGTCTCTCTCTGTTTCTGTGTTCTCAGATCTGGCCTTTCACCGTTTCTTTTATGACCGGAGATCCGTAACTCCGATTGGGCTGAATTTTGGACACGATCTCTATCCAGAAATTAGCTTTCTTGCAGCGGAAGAAGGGATCCAACCGCCTTACGGGATGGCCACGAGGGTCAGGGGCGTGCCTGCCCTCCTGGGGCGCGCCTGCCTGCCTCGTGGCCCCCTCGGACATCGTCTTGCGATGATTCCACTTCCCAAAATTCATAAATATTCAAAAAAAATCTCCGTCAGTTTTTATTCCGTTTGGACTCCGTTTCATATGGGTTTTCTGCAAAACAAAAAACATGCAACAAACAGGAACTGGCACTGGGCAATGGATCAATATGTTAGTCCCAAATATAGTATACAGAGTTGCCAAAAGTATATGAAAGTTGTATAATATTGGCATGGAACAATAAAAAATTATAGATACGACGGAGACGTATCATTATCCCATATATCAATCTTTATCTCCGAACCATTCTGGAGTTCCTCGTCATGTACGTGATCTCATCCGGACTCGAACAACATTCGGTCACCAACATACATAACTCATATAATACTATATCATCAACGAGCGTTTAAGCGTGCGGACCCTACGGGTTCGAGAACTATGTGAACATGGCGAGACACCTCTCTGGTCAATAACCAATAGCGGAACCTGGATGCCCATATTGGCTCCTACATATTCTACGAAGATCTTTATCGATCGAACCGCATAACAACATAAGTTGTTCCCTTTGTCATCGGTATGTTACTGGCCCTAGATTTGATCGTCGGTATCTCAATACCTAGTTCAATCTCGTTACCGTCAAGTCTCCTTACTCGTTCCATAATGCATCATCCCGCAACTAACTCATTAGTCACATTGCTTGCAAGGCTTATAGTGATGTGCATTACCGAGAGGGCTGAGAGATACCTCTCCAGGCAATCGGAGTGACAAATCCTAATCTCGATCTATGCCAACTCAACAAGTACCATCGGAGACACCTGTAGAGCACCTTTATAATCACCCAGTTACGTTGTGACGTTTGGTAGCACACAAAGTGTTCCTCTGGTATTTGGGATTTGCATAATCTCATAGTCATAGGAACATGTATAGGTTATGAAGAAAGCAATAGCAACATACTAAACGATCAAATGCTAAGCTAACGAATGGGTCTTGTCCATCACATCATTCTCCTAATGATGTGATCCTGTTCATCAAATGACAACACATGTCTATGGTTAGGAAACATAACCATCTTTGATAAACGAGCTAGTCAAGTAGAGGCATAATAAGGGCACTTTGTTTTGTCTATGTATTCACACATGTACTAAGTTTCCGGTTAATACAATTCTAGCATGAATATAAACATTTATCATGAAATACGGAAATAAATAATAACTTTATTATTTCCTCTAGGGCGTATTTCCTTGAGTCTCCCACTTGCACTAGAGTCAATAATCTAGTTCACATCGCCATGTGATTTAACACCAATAGTTCACATCACCATGTGATTAACACCCATAGTTCACATCGCCATGTGACCAACACCCAAAGATTTTACTAGAGTTAGTAATCTTAGTTCACATCGCCATGTGATAAACACCCAAAGAGTACTAAGGTGTGATCATGTTTTGCTTGTGAGAGAAGTTTAGTCAACGGGTTTGCCATATTCAGATCCGTATGTATTTTGCAAATTTCTATGTCAACAATGCTCTGCACGAAGCTACTCTAGCTAATTGCTCCCACTTTCAATATATATCCATATTAAGACTTAGAGTCATCTGGATCAGTTTTAAAACTTGCATCGACGTAACCCTTTACAATGAACCTTTTGTCACCTCCATAATCGAGAAACATATCCTTATTCCACTAAGGATAATTTTGACCGCTGTCCAGTGATCTACTCCTAGATCACTATTGTACTTCCTTGCCAAACTCAGTGTAGGGTATACAATAGATCTGGTACACAGCATGGCATACTTTATAGAACCTATGGCTGAGGCATAGGGAAGTCAATGACTTTCATTCTCTTTCTATCTTCTATCGTAGTCGGTCTTTGAGTCTTACTCAATTTCACACCTTGCAATACAGGCAAGAACTCCTTCTTTGACTGTTCCATTTTGAACTACTTCAAAATCTTGTCAAGGTATGTACTCATTGAAAATAACTTATCAAGCGTCTTGATCTATCTCTATAGATTTTGATACTCAATATGTAAGAAGCTTCATCGAGGTCTTTATTGAAAAACTCCTTTCAAACACTCCTTTTATGCTTTCCAGAAAATTCTACATCATTTCCAATCAACAATATGTCATTCATATATACTTATCAGAAAGGTTGTAGTGCTCCCACTCACTTTCTTGTAAATACAGGCTTCATCGCAAGTCTGTATAAAACTATATGCTTTGATCAACTCATCAGAGCGTATATTCCAACTCTGAGATGCTTTGCACCAGTCCATGGTTGGATCATTTGGATCTTGCACATTTTGTTAGCACCTTTAGGATCGACAAAACCTTACGGTTGCATCATATACAACTCTTCTTTAAGAAATCCATTAAGGAATATAGTTTTGACATCCATTTGCCAGATTTCATGAAATTTGGCAATTTGCTAACATGATTCGGACAGACTTAAGCATCACTACGAGTGAGAAAAACTCATCGTTGTCAACACCTTGAACTTTGTCAAAAACCTTTTTTGACAAGTCTAGCTTGGTAGATAGTAACACTATTATCAGCGTCCGTCTTCCTCTTGAAGATCCATTTATATTCTATGGCTTGCCGATCATCAGGCAAGTCAACCAAACTCCACACTTTGTTCTTATACATGGATCCCATCTCAGATTTCATGGTCTCAAGCCATTTCGCAGAATCTGGGCTCATCATCGCTTCCTCATTGTTTGTAGGTTCATCATGGTCAAGTAACATGAACTCTAGAATAGGTTTATCGTACCACTCTGGTGCGGATCTTACTCTGGTTGACCTACGAGGTTAGGTAGTAACTTGATCTGAAGTTACATGATCATCATCATTAGCTTCCTCACTAATTGGTGTAGGAGTCACAGGAACAGATTTCTGTGATGAACTACTTTCCAATAAGGGAGAAGGTACAATTACCTCATCAAGTTCTACTTTCCTCCCACTCACTTCTTTCGAGAGAAACTCCTTCTCTAGAAAGGATCCATTCTTAGCAACAAAGATCTTGCCTTTGGATCTTTGATAGAAGGTGTACCCAACATTTTATTTTGGGTATCCTATGAAGACACATTTCTCCGATTTGGGTTCGAGCTTATCAGGTTGAAACTTTTTCACATAAGCATCACAACCCCAAATTTAAGAAACAACAACTTGTGTTTCTTGCCGGACCACGATTCATAAGGTGTCGTCTCAGCAGATTTAGATGGTGCCCTATTTAACGTGAATGCAGTTGCCTCTAATGCATAACCCCAAAGCGATAGTGGTAAATTGGTAAGAGACATCATAGATTGCACTATATCCAATAAAATGCAGTTATGACGTTCGGACACACCATTATCTTTGTGGTGTTCGAGTGGCATGAGTTTGTGAAACTATTCCACATTGTTTTAATTGAAGACCAAACTCGTTACTCAAATATTCGTTTCCGCGATCAGATCGTAGAAACTTTATTTTCTTGTTATGATGATTTTCCACTTCACTCTGAAATTCTTTGAACTTTTCAAATGTTTCAGACTTATGTTTCATCAAGTATATATATACCCATATCTGCTCAAACCATCTGTGAAGGTCAGAAAATAACGATACCCGCCGCGAGCCTCAACACTCATCGGATCGCATACATCAGTATGTATTATTTCCAATAAGTCAGTTGCTTGCTCCATTGTTAGGAGAAGCGGAGTCATAGTCATCTTTCCCATGAGGCATGGTTCGCAAGCATCAAGTGATTCCAAAAGATCATCAGCATGGAGTTTCTTCATGCGCTTTACACCAATATGACCCAAACGGCAGTGCCACAAATATGTTGTACTATCATTATCAACTTTGCATCTTTTGGCATCAATATTATGAATATGTGTATCACTACGATCGAGATTCAACAAACCATTCACCTTGGGTGTATGACCTCAGAAGGTTTTATTCATGTAAACAGAATAACAATTATTCGTTGATTTAAATGAATAACCGTATTGCATTAAACATGATCCAATCATATTATGCTCAACGCAAACACCAAATAACATTTATTTTAGGTTCAACACTAATCCCGAAGGTAAAGGGAGCGTGCGATGGTGATCTTATCAACCTTGGAATCACTTCCAACACACATCATCATCTCGCCCTTAACTAGTCTCTGTTTATTTTGCAACTCCCGTTTCGAGTTACTACTCTTAGAAACTGAACCAGTATCAAATACCGAGGGGTTGCTATAAACACTAGTAAAGTACACATCAATAACATGTATATCCAATATACCTTTGTTCAGTTTGCCATCCTTCTTATCCGCCAAGTATCTAGGGCAGTTCCACTTTCAGTGACCATTTCCTTTCTGCAGAGAAGCACTCAGTTCCAGGCTTGGGTCTAGCTTTGTGCTTCTTCATGGGAGCAGCAACTTGCTTGATATTCTTCTTTGAAGTTCCTCTTTCTTTCCCTTTGCCCTTTTCTTTGAAACTAGTGATCTTGTTAATCATCAATTGATGCTATTTCTTGATTTCTACCTTCACCAATTTCAGCATCGCGAAGAGCTTGGGAATTACTTTCATCATCCCTTGCATATTATAGTTCATCACTAAGTTCTAGTAACTTGGTGATAGTGACTAGAGAACTTTGTCAATTACTATTTTATCTGGAAGATTAACTCCCACTTGATTCAAGCAATTGTAGTACTCAGACAATCTGAGCACATGCTCACTTGTTGATCTATCCTCCTCCATCTTGTAGGCAAAGTACTGTCAGAGGTCTCATACCTTTTGACACGGGAATGAGTATGAAATAGCAATTTCAACTCTCGGAACATCTTATATGCTCCGTGGCGTTCAAAACATTTTCGAAGTCCCGGTTCCAAGCCATAAAGCATGGTGCACTAAACTATCAAGTAGTCATCATACCGAGCTTTGTCAAACGTTCATAACGTCTGCATACGCTCTGCAATAGGTCTGTCACCTAGCGGTGCATCAAGGATATAATTCTTCTGTGCAGCAATGAGGATAATCCTCAGATCACGGACCAAGTACGCATCATTTCTACTAACATCTTTCAACATAGTTTTTCTCTAGGAACATATCAAAAATAAACGGGGAGCTACATCGCGAGCTATTGATCTACAACATAGTTATGAAAATACTATCAGGACTAAGTTCATGATAAATTAAAATTCAATTAATCATATTACTTAAGAACTCCCACTTAGATAGACATCCCTCTGATCATCTAAGTGATCACGTGATCCATATCAACTAAATCATGTCCGGTCATCACGTGAGATGGAGTAGCTTTCAATGGTGAACATCACTATGTTGATCATATCTACTATATGATTCACGCTCGACCTTTCGGTCTCAGTGTTCCGAGGCCATATCTGCATATGCTAGGCTCGTCAAGTTTAACCCGAGTATTTTGCGTGTGCAAAACTGGCTTGCACCCGTTATATGTGAACGTAGAGCTTACCACACCCGATCATCACGTGGCATCTCGGCACGAAGAAGCTGCATAGCGGTGCATACTCAGGGAGAACACTTATACCTTGAAATTTAGTGAGAGATCATCTTATAATGCTACCGCCGAACTAAGCAAAATAAGATGCATAAAGGATAAACATCACATGATATCAATATAAGTGATATGATATGGCCATCATCATCTTGTGCCTTTGATCTCCATCTCCAAAGCACCGTCATGATCACCATCGTCACCGGCGCGGCACCTTGATCTCCATCATGGCATCGTTGTCGTCTCGCCAACTATTGCTTCTATGACTATCACTACCGCTTAGTGATAAAGTAAAGCAATTACATGGCGATTGCATTTCATACAATAAAGCGACAACCATATGGCTCCTGCCAGTTGCTGATAACTCTGTTACAAAACATGATCATCTCATACAATAAAATTTAGCATCATGTCTTGACCATATCACATCACAACATGCCCTGCAAAAACAAGTTAGACGTCCTCTACTTTGTTGTTGCAAGTTTTACGTGGCTGCTACGGGCTGAGCAAGAACCGTTCTTACCTACGCATCAAAACCTGTAACATCCCAAATTTTCAATTTGGCATGTATACACAGGTCATCCATGCATATCATATTTTATTGTGTTCTCATTTGCTATCCTCGAAATCCTAAGCAACTCAAGGACCCTCAGAGAGAGTTGGGGATTTTCCGATTTTCATATTTGAATTTTATCAAATAATGAAAGACGAGGATTTTGGGTTTTAGTATTTTTCTCTCGGAAAAATATTTCATGTTTAAAAATAAGCGAGAGGAGATAATATGACTTCTCTAAAATAACTGAAATAGGAGGAAAAATGTTAAAATCATTATTTTGATTTTTGTTTTATTTATTTGAAATTTTATTTGCTTAGAGAAAAATTTGCATATGTTTTAAAAAATTGCATTTTAGGGGCCAAGAAAAGTTCATCTTGTTCTAATTATTTTATTTAGGCAAAGAAAACTTGTTTTGGCATTTTTAGATTTTTATTTATTTTTCTAGGATTTTTATAATTTTTAAGTGAATGTTTAAAAAAAAACAGCTTGGGCCAATGGCTCAATGGCAGCCAACAACCGACCACCGCCCGCCCTTGTGGCCGCCCTGCCTTGGGACACAGAGTCCGAGCCGGACTCCTCCCGCCGCCTTGCCCCCTCCTCAAGCCACCTCTCTCCCCTCTTTATATACCGCCCCCTCCCCTCCTTAGCCACCACCACCATGCCCGCCGCCTTGGGACCCAGGCAGGCCCGAGCCCGAGCGGCCGCCGCCGCCGCTGCCTCCCGCGCCGTCGCCCCTCCCGAGCCGCCCCTAGCCGCCGTCGCCACCCCGTCGGACCCCGCCGGAGCAGCCGCCCGCCCCGCCAGACGACCTCGCCGGAGGTAGCCCTCGTCGCCGGTTTTTTTTAAATAACCCTTCGGTTTTAAAAAAAAACCCTAGCCCGTTTTTTTATATTAGATCGGTTTTATTTCCCGGTTTATTTATTTTAAGAACGTTCACCCGTTCATTCGTTTTCTGAACCGTTAAATGCGTTTAGTTTCCGCTAACGAACGTTTGTTCGTTTAGCCGTTCGTCGTTTTCTTTTATCGGATTTATTCCATGATTATTCCGATCACGATTTCTGATCCGATGTTCAAATTAGTATAACTTTTCGCTCGTTTATCGGAATCAGGCGATTCAAGCGCCTGGAGTTTCATCTCGAAACCCTCTTTCCGAATGGCCAACTTAAATCAGATTTTTCCTTTGTAAAATTAGACTCTAGTTCAGATTAGTAAATGGATCTTGTTTCTCTCGCCGTTTGAGTTTCGTTGTTTCGTTTGGTTTGATTCTTTTCGCAAACCGGAGTTCTTAAGTTGAAATCTCCGGTCAACCTCTTTTAGTTGAAGTTTTGTTGTGCATCTTTGCTTGTTGCTTATGTATGTATTGTTTGCTTGCGATAGAATTCCCGGTCTTGAGCGTGTTACTCTGAGTCTCTAGGATTCACGGATCGTCAACAAGGCAAGTAACACTTGATCATACTCTTTTCCTACCCAGTTTTTATGCATTAGTTCAACCCTCAAAAATTGCATGGTTAGGATGTCATTAAATTGTGGGTTGGGAAGTAGATGATGAGGTAGGAACCTATTGCCCTGTTACTATCAAACCCTTGGGAGTTACCTCTACGTTATGCTTATATTGCTATGCTATGCTCGTAGACGTGGTTTGGGTTTGAGAGATATTCACGACAGATGTGATATTGTTAATTAATGGTTTACTTTAAGGTGGCAACTTAAATACACATCTGGGTGGATTGAGGCACCTGGGGAACCCAGTGTTATGCATTCTATTTTTTGGAAATCCGGGGTACCCGTGTGATCTTCCTAAGGACCGCCACCAGCTCAAAGGGAATCGAGACTATTCATGCTAGAAACTTCCGTGTGCAGCCACAAGCTATTATGGGCTCTAGCATAGTTGAGTAAGTTACGTGAAGCTCTCGAAGAGGTAGATCAGCAGGTATTGGGTTTTATAGGTTTGGTATGATCTATCCGGAGTAGAGAGTTAATGTTTACGAAAGATCGTGTCTCGGTCATCCGTTTCTCAAACACCATGTAGTCACGAGAAACCAACGGAGGCGATCGAGTCTTGTGGGGAAAAGTCATGAAACCTCTGCAGAGTGTACAATCTAATCATGGTTAGCCGTGTCCCGGTTATGGACAATTAAAGTATCTAGTACTTGAGTATTCACATGTATCCCATCACTCTAAATTTAATATTGCTGGGTTGTTAATCACTTTAATTGGGATTGAGTTGGGGTTATACCTTCTCAATGATGTTTCAACCACCATGATAGTTAAAATAAAATTTATTCCTTTGATATAGGGAAAAATGGCTTTTTGCAAAACTGTAACCATAGAGATTTTCCACCAGCCATATATGCATGTAGTATAGCTTATTCTTTCATTACTCTCTATGTGTTACATTGCCAGCATATTCCATGTCTTTGACCCGATCTCGGGCTGCAACATATTATGTTGCAGACTTTTCGAACGAGGAGTAAGGATTTGTAGGTCGTTGCCGTGCAGCTCGATTATGCCGTTGGAGTTGATGGACTCACTTTATCTTCCAAGCCTTCATTTGTTATTGCATTAGATGGCCTTAAGCCATATTATTGTAATAAGTTCTCTTTTGAGACATTCGATGTAATAAGTGTGTGATTGCTACTCTGTTATAAATCCTTCGAGTATCGTGGTGTGTCAAAGATTACCGATCCAGTGGATGACACGAAGCACGTAGACTTGACCATCACGAGGTCGGGTCGCTACAAGATGGTATCGAGCACCTGCTGAGTGTAGGACATGACCACTAAGATAAAACCATAGGTCACTCCTCTCTACTCATTTCGACCCCTCTCCATTTTTCCACTCTTTAGGATGACGGAGATGAAGTACAAGTTTGCACAACCGGATGAAGACACACCTTTTGGACGCCACTTGAAGGAAGTCACTAGGTACCTGAATATTGGAATACCAAGCTTCACCTGGACGTACAACGCCACCTTACCAGAAGAAGAATGCTGGAAGATTCAAGCTCTAGTTCCCGGAAGGACGTTTGCGTAAGCACGGAGCCCATAGTATGTGTTTTCAATGCACCAACATGGAGTTTGGGAAAGAGTATGGCAGCTCACATTACCATGGGACGCATTGGAGAAGTCTACAATGCTGGAAGATCCCGCTTGTCCAGACAACTACATCATCATCGGCATTTACACCGACTCGCATCCAAGTGATGATGACTATGAAGACGAAGCTGGAGCAGACATCATGGAGTCTTCCACCGATCAAAATTTCTACATGACCACCATATAATAGTAGTATTTCCCCCATGTAACTATTAGTATGTCAGGACCCCGATCCCAAGTCACACCGATCTAACATGTAACACATCATATCACTTTGCGGCCTCACGCACGGTATTCCCACGGGTGTCGCCTTACCATGGCCCGGGACCGTTTGCGCCTTTTGACTCACGTATATGATAGTGTCGCTAGCATCCATATGACAAAGAACCCGACCCGACATGGCTAGTCGTGAACCCAAAGCGGCGCTAACCCATGGGGACAGGCATACATGAATCACATCGAGCATGTCGGTCATCAACGTATGAATTGGGCTGTAGCACTTTGGGCTAACAGGACTCCAGTATCCCGGGCTGTAGCAGGCTAAGCAGGACTCCGAATATCACCGCGTGACATTTCCCGAAGGACAGGACATAGAAACGAAGTGAAACACATGCCGCCGATCAAGTGTCCAAGCAGTAGTGCTTTGGGCTAGCGGGACTCGGTGAACTGGGCTGTAGCGGACTACTATCGCTCGTAAGCACGAGACTATATTTCCCCATATGAGAGGCTGCCAAGGATAAACAACTAGTTTGTCGGATCCCACACATACCAAGCATTTCAAACATACACACAATATGCTCAATATGTGTAAATACAACATGGCATCACAACATAACTCTATGACTCAAATATTTATTCATTAGGCTCCGAGGAGCGAGATATTACAAACATGGGTCGCATGACCCAACACTCAGAGCATACAAGTCAAAGCACAAGCGGAAGCTAAACATGTCTGAGTACAGACATCTATAAATGAAAAAGGCCGAGAAGCCTGACTATGTAACAGATCCTGCCGAGGGCACAAGATCGTAGCTGAGGTAACAAGCTAAACGTCGAAGTCCAAGCGGAACTACTATCGAGACTGACGTCTCTCTGCAAAACATAAAATAAGCAAACGTGAGTTTAAACATACTCAGCAAGACTTACATCAAACTAACTACATATGCATCATTATCAACAAAGGGGGTGGTGGAGTTTGACTGCAGCAAGCCAGCTTTGACTCAGTGGCTATCCTATACTACGATTGCAAGTAACTCTTTTGAGGTGGCGCACACGAGTCCACATATTCACCATATCAATACACCACTATGGACCCGCTCCGTCTCCCTACGAGAACGCCATCCATAGCACTCACGCTTATCTTAGCATTTTAGGGTATCCACTTTCACTTGTCTATGAACTGATATAGGCAACCCGTAAGTCCTTCTCCATGGACACGGCTATTCAATAGATCATATTAACCTGCGGTGTACTTCTTCACACACGCTCTCACCACTTACCGCCGTTTACACGACATGTACTCGGCAACCTTCAAGCGGAAGCCCAACGTGGGTGTCGGCCACGACCTACCTAAACACTCAAGTCCCTAGTCCAGGTTTATCGCCTATTCGGGTTCCATCCATGAGGAGTCCGACCGAGGTTTCCCATACAGCCCGAACGATGTGTGCGGGGTTCCGAGACACCAAGCGGGCGAATCGGTACACTAGGCCACGGTGCCTACCGCAACACAACCCACCCCTAAGGTCAGCATTGCGTGCGGCCCCCAGCATACTACAAACACCAGAAACTACTTGCAACTCCCGGACTGAGGACAAGGGTGGTTAAGAAGCCGAGAGAGTCAATTAAGGATCCCAATGTGTGGTAGTAACTGTTTCATGGATCACAAACACGTAACTCAGTTCACGAGGACGGCTGCAATGAGACAACCCACCATGTACTCCTACATGGCCTCTCACCGCTACCTTTACCAAATCGTGTTCACACACTTAGCTCACACCATGATGGGACATGTTCACACACCTCCGATTCATTCCCGATGAATCGGACACGACTCAACTCTAAGCGATGGCAGGCATGACAAACAAGCATGAATGAGTAGGCACAACATGGCTCAAGCAACTCCTACTCATGCTAGTGGGTTTCATCTAATTACTC
Source organism: Aegilops bicornis (assembly GCA_021605145.1). Classification (NCBI taxonomy): domain Eukaryota; kingdom Viridiplantae; phylum Streptophyta; class Magnoliopsida; order Poales; family Poaceae; genus Aegilops; species Aegilops bicornis. The sequence continues at coordinate 149,066,474 of CM038674.1, read as the reverse complement.
GTGGAATGACAGTCATCACGAGAGGATAAAGGGGTTCAGCTACCGCAGCAAGTAACAGTTGAATCGTTGTTGTCCTAATGCGATAGAATAGAGCAGGAGCGAGAGAGTGGGATTATATCGGAATGAACAAGGGGTTTTGCTTGCACAGCACTTCGAAGAAAATATAGTTCTTCATCGGTGTCATCGAATTCATCGTCGATCGTCGTCTCTTGAGAGGGAACAATTACCGAAAACAAGAGAGAACACAATCAATGCAATGCACATTCACATGAATGACATGTCATGTTAAGGTCTTGAATTCACCCAATGCAATATCTAGCCAAGTTAATTGAAGTGGAATTCAAACAAGATTAAACTCTAACTCCAAATGCTAGTTCATAAGTTGCCCTAATCATGATTCATCCTATTCAGTGAGGTTAACTTGTTCAATCATGCATGAAAGTGCCATAAACATATTCTTCATATTTTTACGATCATTTTTCATATATAAATTATTTAATTTGAAGTTACTGATTAAAAGTTATGAATATTTGAAGTTTGAACTATATTCGAATTTCCTATATTAGAATAAATCCAGTAATTAATTTATTAAGTCGACCATGCGTCGAGAATGACGCCGTGGTCAACGAAGACGTCGTGTCAAACTGATTGTGGGTCCAGGTTGTCGAGGTAATTAGTTTAACTAAAATTTAATTAAAACTAAACCTATTTAGTTAACAGGGCTGGGCCCCACCTGTCATTGACTCATCAGAGTCAACCAGGGCCCACCGTGGTCAAAGTCAAAGTCGGCTGCCGGCGTTTAGCCGCCGGCGAGCCCGACGCGGCGGCGGAAGTGGTTTTGGCCACTCCGGCGACCAAATGGGCCGCGGAGGGCATCTAGGAGGAGCTGGGGACATGCCGCAGCTTCTGGTGGAGTCGGTTGGGGTCGGGGCGGCCGAAATCGGCCGGCGACGACCTAGGCGGCCGCCGGAGTTTGGCCGAAGGCGAACTCGAGGCTAGGGGGGTCGGTGAGGTGTGTGGAGTAGGTGGTTAGGTGCTGCGATCACGGTGAGTGCGTTAGACACCAACCGGTGGTCGGAGGGTGACCAAGCACGTCGGCGACGAGCTCCGGGGCGGAGTGTGAGTGATCTTCATGTGGTTGCTACACAGCTCGAGAGCGCGAGAGGAAGGGAAGGGAGATGGTTAAGCTCACAGGGAACTCGGCGGAACACTTGGTGCGGCCGGGGACGGACCGGAGCGACGACGGCGTTGAAAGGGATCTCCGGCGACGGCGAACTTCGGGCGAGGTCGGTCACGGTGGCCTCGGTTCACTTGAGCATGCGGGGCTCGGCTAGCTCGGGGTAGAGGAGGGTGGTGGAGCTCCTAGACACGGCGAGGAGGGGTGCGGACGGCGGGGAGCGCGGTTACGGCGATGGTGCGGCGGCGGTGGCGTCGGCCATGGTGGTGGAGCGCGAGAGAGAGGAGCCGGGGAGGAGAGCAGGTGTCCGAGGGGTTCTGGGGAGAGAGGGAGAGCGAACCACGTCGGTAGCTGGGCGAGGGGAGCGGCGAGGCGGCGACCAGGTGCGTGGCACCCATGCGGTGCTCGCCGCCGAGCACCTGCCTGCCTACCTGGCCGAGCCAAGCAGCTCGCTGGCGCAGCTGCTGGGCTGGGCCAGCAGGTGGGCCGGTTGGGTGGCGCCAGGTAAGATTTTCTTCCTGTTTTTCTTTTTCTAATTTTCTGTAACTTCGTGGAGTTATTAAAAATACCAAAACAGTTTCAAAAATCACCAAACTGCTCCTGGTCCATTGTTGGAATATTTCCAACATGAAACATTTTGGTTTGGCAATATTTGGGCATTTGAAATATTTTATATAATTTGAAATGCTCAAACTCAAATACCTATGATTTAATTCAAAGACCTTTGGGTGACCTAGAAAATGGTGCACCACTTTTGGCAGAGGCTCCACCAAAGCAAAGATGATGAGCATTTTGAAGGGTATTTCAGGTTCATTGAAATAATTTTTAGTAAACCCTAGTTGAATTAAGAGGGGTTCTGGGGGTTTTCTGTCTTCCCCATTTCAAATTTCATGAAAATTAAACATGATGCATGGATGCAATGTCACTAGTTACAAGCAAGCTCTAGGGCTGTGACAACTCAACCCCACTAAAGAAGAATCTCGCCCCGAGATTCAAGACGTGAGGTAAGAGGAAAAGGGAAGTCGCAAAACTATCACAAACTTCATGATCCATTTGCCCTTCTCGACGATGTTGATTCATTCCATCATTTTGGTCTTGACGTCTTTGCTTTCGAGATCTTCACCGACACAACAATGTAAAAGAAGGGGGAAACCCTACCGGATTTTATCTTCTTGAAGATCGAGCAATTCAAGATCAGTTCATGGAGTGACGTAAGAACAACTCTTGAGTTGAGACACCAAACACACATTAGGAATGATGGTAAAGAAATGGATGACGAAGGTTCAAATTGGTAGGCAACCATTCCACGCTTAAGTAAAATGGTGCATGGTTTCAAAGTAACAAGTAGATGATTGCCATGATTCCATAGCGGTAGACCTTAGGGAAGGTGAGTCGTAGAATTATTCCCTTAAGTGGCAAAAAGAATTACTTTTGAATCAGAGATCATTGAAACTCTTCATACCAGCCTAAGGCAATTCACAAAGATCGTTTGGTGGAGTGCAAGGAATGGCATACCTGCACTAGAATGGACGATGTGGACTACCTTGTTGAAAACAACGCAATGGATGATTTTGCTTATCACCGAAATGGATGGGACCCATAGTAAGTCCACTTTTGAGGATGATCCTAGACATCAAGTACTGAGAGGGACATCCCATGGAAAAATTGGCACAATGGGATGCAAGTCGGGAACAACATGCAAATGCTTTGGGAATGTTCCAACCATCATATCTGCCTGAGATTCAGATCCGATTGGTACTAGGATATTCCAGACTCATCGAGTCTAGAAAGAAAATGAAAGTTTGCAACACAAATCGATTTAGAGGATGTTGCGAGATTCTCGGAATGAACTACGATAGCAAGCTCCAAAACATGAGCTGGTTACGCTACATACATGTGAGCATGATGTCCAAGACAAGAATGACCACATAGTAGTCTTATCATCAAACACTACCGAAGTTCGTGTGGGGAACCATCATCGAGGATATCAAGTCTTTACGCAAGTCCATGGATTAGATCCCAAGCATAGACTTCTTTTCCTTGAACAAGTCAATCGGTGGCTTGGTATGCTAGGAATACATATAGAATGAAGGTTGCAAGTCTCCGGACTACGTAACACTTCGCACATATGCATGACTGACTTGGGATGATTCCAAGGAAACAAAACAAACCTTTCTCAAAATCATGGCGGCAACTTGCACCTAATGCACGTGAATTAGAGGAAGTCACTACTTTCATCCAAACATATGCTTCATGAACGAAACATGAAGAAATGCTTACACAAGTTTCCAATACTAGGTTGATGTTCAACATGACTCATGGGGGAGACAAAATGCTGCTAATGGGCTCAACAGCAACTCATCGGAATTTCCATATCACTGGACTTCCGCCATCATGTGAACACGGTGATAGTATTGGTCAGACCAAAAGATGTAATGGTGTATGCCCGAGGGGTCAACCACGAGTAAGACAACATTACGAGCATCGTTGGTACTGATTTGATTTGACGATAGCCCACACTCAAATCAAAGGATTAATAAGACAATAGGTCCGGCAACTGATCACAAGGACCAATTGATGAAGATATCATCTTTCTTCAACACACACTACACAAGAATATCCCTTTGGAACGAACTAAGTTAGGCAAGCTTTTATCTTCCAACTCTCCAAGTTGTTGTCTAGATTAACCAACTAGCTCAGGGATATCCAACACAGATTCTTAGAGAAAGGGTGGTTCACAAGAAACCAACTTGATCACGAGATCAACATAACAATCAGGAAACAACCCGGTAACACTTCCAAGAAGATATTTGGAAAGTCACGAACCACCGGTATGTTACTAAGCTCGAGATCAATCTTGCTTTTGAGGGCAAGACGATATGATCAAATAAGGAAAGGATTGAATAATCCTAACTCATTGATCAAGGGTGCACCGTAAATAAGGACTAGGTAGCACGATCAATCTTAGTATGATGATTTAATAACCAACACGCTAAGAATGAAAATATTGTCCATTAACTACCAAGCAACGAGGTTGCTAGGAGTATCGATTTCACACATCATAATTCACTTGTCGGCATTCCGGTTGCATCAACACGGGACCGAGGAATGAACAATGATGGCGAGAAGTATCACTACGACAAGAATTCATAAGAGAAGGTGCAATTCTCATGATGTTCCTGACATAAAGATGGTAACACTCCAAGATAAAGCAGAATCAAATCTGGATTGGCATTTTGATCTGCGGGATACAACTACTTTGACCCAATCCTAGAAATGGATGAGGTACTGGAGTTTGTTTCTCCTAGTCATTCCAGAACAAAATGGCTTGACGGACCACAAGGATAACAGACATCGACAAACGAATGCACACATACTCTTGGTTATCAACTGATAGAGGATGGCCGGGATACAACTAAAGAGAGCAACTCAAAGGAACATATAATTTTCTGAGTTGTGGATGCATAGTTAGTATGTCGAGCAAAGCTCAACATTTCTTCCGGATAACCCATGCAGAGAAGATAGAACTGGCAGAGTCACAATTATGAATGGAGAACTCCTCAAGAGTACTCTGATTGTGATCTTTTAATTCAAAGAATTTCTGCCTTAACTAGTTCATGGTATTTGGAAGAAGGAAATGCCATGGACCTCGAGGACTATCGCAAAGTTACTAATATCCTAAAGGGACTAGCAAATACTAACAACATGAAGTAGCAGTGAATCTCGGGTTCAAGAACCCGTGAATAGAATGCCTACTAACTAATAACATCACGGGATGCTTTCAAGAATAATGGCCAGAATCATCACACTGGGGATTCAAAAGCATTGCTAAATTGCTAGGTGACTTCCTAAACACCTAGGGTCATAATAATAGTTCCAACATCTATGCCGAGGCAACAAAGTACCTCAACGCACCGGTTAGTGTGCTTATTCTCACCAAAAAGGACATCGGAAACGGAAGGAAAGGATTTGCAAATGCATCAGACTATTTAGAGACCTGGGATGACTCGGACAGCATAACGGCTGTAAATGCTCAAAATGATTTGAGACATCCTGCAAAAATGGTGGCATAACCACTCAACATCACAATACCAAGGTTCCGAGATCAACAATTATCATACAGAAATAGTAGGAACTGAACTGAGTCTTAAAACCAGCAATCTTAAAGGTCTATGGGTTAGTAACACGTCATCCTGATAGATAGATGAGAAGCCTAGTTCTTAAACCCCGTAGAAGAGAAGAGGATGACTCGCATCGTAAGGCCATGAGGTATAAGGAGTAAAAAGAGCCTTACGTTCCTTCCACAATCAATTCCCTTACATAACTAAAGCATTTCTAGACACAACTCGACCAGTTTGGCTTGGTAATCCTACATGCAACAGGCTCGATACCAACGCTGTCGGGACCCGATCCCAAGTCACACCGATCTAACATGTAACACATCATATCACTTTGCAGCCTCATGCATGGTATTCCCACCGTGTCGCCTTACCATGGCCGGGACCGTTTATGCCTTTTGGCTCACGTATATGATAGTGTTGCTAGCATCCATATGACAAAGAACCCGGCCGACATGGCTAGTCGTGAACCCAAAGCGGCGCTACCCCATGGAGACAGGCATACATGAATCACATCGAGCATGTCGGTCATCAACGTATGAATTCGGGCTGTAGCACTGGCTAACAGGACTCTGGTATCCCGGGCTGTAGCAGGCTAGGCAGGACTCCAAATATCACCGCGTGACATTTCCCCGAAGGGACAGACATAGGAACGAAGTGAAACACATGCCGGCCACCAAGTGTCCAAGCAGTAGTGCTGGGCTAGCAGGACTCCGGTGAACCGGTCAGAAGCGGACTACTATCGCCGTAAGCACGAGACTACATTTCCCCATATGAGAGGCTGCCAAGGATAAACAACTAGTTTGTCGGATCCCACACATACCAAGCATTTCAAACATACACACAATATGCTCAATATGTGTAAATACAACATGGCATCACAACATAACTCTACGACTCAAATATTTATTCATTAGGCTCCGAGGAGCGAGATATTACAAACATGGGTCTCATGACCCAACACTCAGAGCATACAAGTCAAAGCACAAGCGGAAGCTAAACATGTCTCGAGTACGTATAGCTATAAATGAAAAAGGCCGAGAAGCCCCGACTATGTAATGCATCTCGCCGAGGGCACAAGATCGTAGCTGAGGTAACAAGCTAAACGTCAAATTCCAAGCGGAACTACTAGAACTACTATCGAGACTGACGTCTCTCTACAAAATATAAAATAAGCAAACGTGAGTACAAACGTACTCAGCAAGACTTACATCAAAACTAACTACATATGCATCATTATCAACAAAGGGGGTGGTGGAGTTTGACTGCAGCAAGCCAGCTTTGACTCAAGCATATCCTAAACTACATTTGCAAGTAACTCTTTTGAGGTGGCGAACACGAGTCCACATATTCACCATATCAATACACCACTATGGACCCGCTCCCGTCTCCCTACGAGAACGCCATCCATAGCACTCACGCTTATCTTGCGCATTTTAGTGTATCCACTTTCACTTGTCTATGAACTGATATAGGCAACCCAGAAGTCCTTCTCCGTGGACACGGCTATTCGAATAGATCATATTAACCCTACAGGGGTGTACTTGTTCACACACGCTCTCACCACTTACCGTCGTTTACACGACATGTACTCGACAACCTTCAAGCGGAAGCCCAACGTGGGTGTCGGCCACGACCTACCTAAACACTCAAGTCCCTAGTCCAGGTTTATCGCCTATTCGGGTTCCATCCGCAGGAGTCCGCCGAGGTTTCCCATACAGCCCCGAACGATGTGTGTGTGGTTCCCGAGACACCAAACGGGCGAATCGGTACACTGGCCACGGTGCCTACCGCAACACAACCCACCCCTAAGGTCAGCGTTATGCGTGCCCCAAAGATACTACAAACACCGTAAACTACTTGCAACTCCCTGATCGAGGAAAAGGGTGGTTAAGAAGCCGAGAGAGTCAATTAAGGATCCCAATGTGTGGTAGTAACTGTTTCATGGATCACAAACACATAACTCAGTTCCTGAGGACGGCTGCAATGAGACAACCCACCATGTACTCCTACATGGCCTCTCACCGCTACCTTTACCAAATCGTGTTCACACACTTAGCTCACACCCGCAGTAGGACATGTTCACACACCTCCGATTCATTCCCGATGAATCGCACTGACTCAACACTAAGCAAAGAGTGCATGACAAACAAGCATGAATGAGTAGGCACAACATGGCTCAAGCAACTCCTACTCATGCTAGTGGGTTTCATCTAATTCTTGTGGAATGACAGTCATGCAGAGGATAAAGGGGTTCAGCTACCGCAGCAAGTAACAATGAATCGTTGTTGTCCTAATGCAAGAGAATAGAGTAGGAGCGAGAGAGTGGGATTATATCGGAATGAACAAGGGGTTTTGCTTGCCCGGCACTTCAAGAAAATATAGTTCTTCATCGGTGTCATCGAATTCATCGCTTGTGACGTCGCCTACTAAGAGGGAACAATTACCGGCAAACAAGAGAGAACACAATCAATGCAATGCACATTCACATGAATGACATGTCATGTTAAGGTACTGAATTCACCTAATGCAATATCTAGCCAAGTTAATTGAAGTGGAATTCAAACAAGATTAAACTCCAACTCCAAATGCTAGTTCATAAGTTGCCCTAATCATGATTCATCCTCTTCAGTGAGGTTAACTTGTTCAATCATGCATGAAAGTGCCATAAACATATTCTTCATATTTTTCTGATCGTTTTTCATATATAAATTATTTAATTTGAAGTTACAGATTAAAAGTTATGAATATTTGAAGTTTGAACTATATTCTGGAATTTCCTATATTAGAATAAATCCAGTAATTAATTTATTGCGTCAGCCATGCGCCGTAATGACGCCGTGGTCAACGAAGACGCCTGTGTCAAACCCGACTCGTGGGTCCAGGTTGTCGTGGTAATTAGTTTAACTAAAATTTAATTAAAACTAAACCTATTTAGTTAACAGGCTGGGCCCCACCGTCATTGACTCATCGTAGTCAACCAGGCCCACCGTGGTCAAAGTCAAAGTCGGCTGCCGGGCGCTTAGTCACGGCAGCGACGCCGGGCGGAAGTGAGCTTTTGAACTCCGCGACCAAATGGGTCGCGGAGGGCATCTAGGAGGAGCTGGGGACATGCCGCAGCTTCTGGTGGAGTCGGTTGGGGTTGGGGCGGCCGGAATCGGCGCCGGCGACGACCTAGGCGGCTGCCGGAGTTCGGACGAAGGCGAACTCGAGGCTAGGGGGTCGGTGAGGTGCGTGGAGTAGGTGGTTAGGTGCTGCGCAGTGCGGTGAGTGTGTTAGACACCAACTGGTGGCCGGAGGGTGACCGGGAGCACGTCGGCGACGAGCTCCGCGTAGGCGGGTGCGGGTGATCTTCATGTGGTTGCTACACAGCTCGAGAGCGCGAGAGGAAGGGAAGGGGAGATGGTTAAGCTCACAGGGAACTCGGCGGAACACTTGGTGCGGCCGGGGACGGACCGGAGCGACGACGGCGTTGAAAGGGATCTCTCCGGCGACGAACTCGGGCGAGGTCGGTGCGGTGGCCTCAGTTCACTTGAGCATGCGGGCTCGGCTAGCTCGGGGTAGAGGAGGGTGGCGGAGCTCCTAGACATGGCGAGGAGGGGTGCGGACGGCGGGAGCGCTGATTCTGGCGATGGTGCGGGCGGTGGCGCCGGCCATGGTGGGGGAGCGCGAGAGAGAGGAGCCGGGAGGAGAGGAGGTGTCCGAGGGGTTCGGGGAGAGAGGAGAGCGAACCACGCCGGCAGCTGGGCGAGGAGCGGCGAGGCGGCGACCAAAAGTGCGTGGCACCCATGCGGTGCTCGTCGCCGAAGCACTGCTCGCTCGTCAAGCCGAGCTAAGCAGCCATGGCCGGGTTGCTGGCCAGGGCCGTTGGGTGGCGCCAGTAAGATTTTCTTCCTATTTTTCTTTTTCTAATTTTCTGTAACTTTGTGGAGTTATTAAAAATACCAAAACAGTTTCAAAAATCACCAAACTGCTCCTGGTCCATTGTTGGAATATTTCCAACATCAAACATTTTCGTTTGGCAATATTTGGGCATTTGAAATATTTTAGATAATTTGAAATGCTCAAACTCAAATACCTATGATTTAATTCAAAGACCTTTGGGTGACCTAGAAAATGGTGCACCACTTTTGGCAGAGGCTCTGAACCAAAGCAAAGATGATGAGCATTTTTGAAGGGCATTTCAGGTTCATTGAAATAATTTTTAGTAAACCCTAGTTGAATTAAGAGGGGTTCTGGGGGTTTTCTGTCTTCCCCATTTCAAATTTCATGAAAATTAAACATGATGCATGGATGCAATGTCACTAGTTACAAGCAAGCTCTAGGGCTGTGACATAGTAGTTGAGCACTTATGCGATAGTCCTAGATCGTTTTGTATGCCCTTGCTTGCTTGATTGAATGAATGTGTGTTTGCCTCATGTGCATATGGGTAGTGTTTTCTCACTAGACCTCTTTCTATTCTAATCTCTCCCATCTAAACCTTCAGATGCCTCCGAGACGTGACCCTGGTTTTGTTTTCCCACCGGAGCTCACTCAGTTGATCCAACAATGAGTAATGCCTTGATGCAATTTCTAGTTCGTAACTGTGGCAATGCCAACAACAACAACAACAACAACCCGCCGCCAAAGGTGTACAATTTAGCCTGCTTTCTAAGGTTACAACCACCGGTGTTTTCCAAAGAGCACCGAGCCAATAGTTGCAGATGACTGGTTACGCCAGATTGGAAGGAGTTAACCACCACAGATGCACGGATGTTTGAAGAGTGCGTTTTGTCGCACATCAATTGGATGGACCAGCAGCCGCATGGTGGGAGAATTACACGGCTACTTTTCCTATAGCCAATGTCACTTGGGACCAGTTCCAACAAGCTTTTCGCACGGCCCATGTTTCAACTGGAGCCATGCAGTTGAAGAAGCGTGAGTTCCGCAACTTACGCCAGGGGAACCGTACTGTGGCTCAGTACGTGGATGAGTTTAGCAAGTTATCACGCTATGCCCCTGATGATGTGGCCACAGATGCCACGAAGCAAGAGAAGTTTATGGAAGGGCTGAATGATGAGATGAGTATGCAGCTGATGGTGGCAACTTTCAACAACTACCAGGAGTTGGTAGATAAGGCCCTAATGATTGAAGGGAAGCAACAGCAAATTGAGAGTCGTAAGAGGAAGTATGGACAAGGGAAGTATAACTCAGGAGCTCACCAGAAGCCTCGCTTAACCCCGAACTCGGGAGGACTAGTTCATAACCATGGAGGACATAACCATACTGGAGGAGGATCGCATAATGGTGCAAAGAATGGGAATGGAAATGCAGCCAACAATAATCAAAATCGCTCAAACCCAGCTACACCCGCCAAGAGAGACTTGAGCCAAGTTATTTGCTTTAAGTGCGGGAAGACAGGGCACTATGCCAACGATCGCCTCAAGGAAAGAATGGAAACGGAAATGGGAGCACCGAAGAAGCCCAATCCATTCAACAAAGGATAAGTGAACCACGTTAACGTGGAGGAAGTTGAAGAGCAGCCGGACGCCGTAATAGGTAAGTTTTTGGTTCAGTCATTTACCGCTATTGTTCTTTTCGACATCGTGCATCGCATTCATACATATCAAGGGATTTGTGGATAAGTTTAAGTTACCAACCTGCACCCTTAGGACCCCTCTTTTAGTGAGCTCGCCTGGAGCAGAGTACATGGCTAGCAAGTGGTGCACCCAGATACCCCTAATCATTGGCACGCATGTCTTCCGTCTGACCTAATTATCTTGGAGTCGCAAGGATTGGATGTGATATTAGGTATGGATTGGATGTCAAAGTTTGGAGGAAGTATTGACTGTGCTAGCAAGTAAATTTATCTTACCACCCCGGAGGGAAAAAGGATTATATGTATCTAGGCATGTGCCTAGGAGGAGCTAAGTGAATACCCTCACGGAGTTGTACAAGAGGAAGTACCAGAGTGAAGGATTATCCAGATGTTTTTCCAAAAGAGTTACCAGCATGCCACCGGATCGAGACATCGAAGTTTGATAGAACTAATGCCGTACAGGCCAATATCAAAGAGACCCTATCGATGCCCGCAAATGATCTCGAGGAAATTAAGAAGCATATCAAGGAGCTATTGGAGAAAGGTTACATTCAGAGAAGTTCATCACCTTGGGGAGCCCCAAAGACTTTTGGTGGAGAAGAAAGATAAATACCTAAGGATGGTTGTTGATTACCGAGCTCTGAATGAAATAACGATAAAGAACAAATATCTCTTACCGATGATTAATGATCTGTTTGATCAGTTGCAAGGAGCTAAGGTGTTTTCTAAGATTGATCTACGATTAGGATACCATCAGTTGAAGATCCGAGAGAAGGATATACCAAAGACAGCATTCACCACACGATATGGATTATATGAGTATACGGTCATGTCATTTGACCCACTAACGCCCTGCCTATTTTATGAGTATGATGAACAAAGTGTTCATGGAGTATTTGGACAAGTTTGTTGTGGTGTTTATCGATGATATTATGGTTTACTCAAGAACGAAGAGGAGCACGCAGTAACACCTACTTTTGGTTCTTGAGAAACTCAGGAACACCAGCTATACGCCAAATTCAGCAAGTGCGAAGTTTTGGTTGAAGGAAGCTGGATTTCTTGGGCATGTTATATCAGAGAGGGTATAGCAAGAGATCCTAGTAAAATTCAGCCACCATCGAATGGTTGGCACCCACTTCAACGGCCGAGATTCGCAGTTTCCTTGGACCGGCAGGATATTATCGGAGATTCATTGAGAATTTTTCCAAGATTGCTAAACCAATGACAGAATTGCTAAAGAAGGATACCAAGTTCAAATGGACAGAGGATTGTGAGACAAGCTTCCAAGAGTTGAAGAAACGGTTGACTACAGCCCCAAAGGTCGACATTGCCGTGATATACATAAGGAGTTTCAAGTGTAATGTGATGCCTCTCGCTTGGGACTTGGATGTGTTCTTATGCAGACGGAAAAGTTGTTTCAGAGTGCCTCACGACAACCGAAGCCTCATGAGTTGAACTATGCCACGCATGATTTGGAGTTAGCAGCTGTAGTACATGCGTTGAAGACCTGGAGACATTATCTCATGGGAAACCGATGTGATGTGTACACAGATCATAAGAGTTTGAAGTACATTTTCACACGTATGAGTTAAACCTCGATGACAGAGGAGATGGCTGGAACTTATAAAGGATTACGACATGAAGCTACACTATCATCCAGAAAGGCCAACGTCAGAAAGCGCACGCTTTGAGTCGGAAGAGTTATGCCAATATCCTTGAAAGTAGAGGACTGCCAAATGAGTTAGCAGAAGATATTACGGAACTTCGGTTGGAGATTGTTCCAAAAGGTTTTCTTGCAACAATGGAGGTTCAGTCGACCTTGTTAGAAAAGATTCGAGACGCTCAGAAGGAGGATAAAGAGATTGCTGAGATAAAAGAAAAGATGGGCAAAGGAAAAGCCAAAGGTTTTCGCGAGGATGAGCACGATACCTTGTGGTTTGAGGACCGGATTTATGTGCCCAACAACTCGGAGACCAGGAAGATAATACTTCAAGAGGCCCATGACTCACCATACTCGATTCACCCCGGAAATACCAAGATGTATTTGGACCTGAAGGAACGTTTCTGGTGGACTGGTATGAAGAAGGATATTGCCGAGTATGTAGCCGCTATGATGTATGTCGAGAGTGAAGGCAGAGCATCAAAAGCCAGCAGGATCGTTGCAGCCTATGCCAATACCCGAATGGAAGTGGGACAAACTTGGCATGGATTTTATCACCGGATTACCCGTAACCAAAGCAGGATATGATTCAATATGGGTAGTTGTGGATCGTTTGACCAAAGTAGCTCACTTCATCCCAAAGAAAACAACTTATACAAGTGCCAAGTTGGCCAAGATATATATGACCAGGATCGTATGTTTGCACGGAGTTCCGAGGAGCATCAGACGATAGAGGAACACAGTTTACTTCAAAGTTTTGGCATCAACTACACCAGTCTTTGGGTACCAGATTGAATTCAGACCGCTGCTCCAACCATGCACGGATGGATGTATTAAAGAGAGTTAACCAGATCCTGGAGGATATGTTAAGAGCCTGTGCGCTAGATTATGGATCTAGTTGGGATGACAATCTGCCGTACGCAGAATTCTCATATAACGACATCTACCAGGCCAGTTTGAAGATGGCACCGTTCGAAGCTCTGTATGGACGAAGATGTAGAACACCCTTGATGTGGGATGAGGTCGGAGACCGTCCGATGTATGGACCAGATTTGATCAAAGACTCGTGAGGAGAAGGTTAAACCGATCAGAGATGCATTAAAGACTGCTCGGCCTAGATAGAAGAGTTACGCAGATTCAAAATGCAAGGAAGTAACCTATGAAATTGGAGATGAGCCTATCTCATGAGTATCACCCCTGAGGGGAGTAAAACGCTTTGGAGTAAAGGGAAAGTTAGCCCCAAGATTTGTAGGACCGTATCGTGTTTTGGAACGAATGGGAGAAGTGGCCTACAAGCCGGAGTTACCCGAAGGACTGTCATGAGTTCACGATGTGTTTCACGTATCACAACTGAAGAAGTGCCACGCTGAGATGGCCGACATACCGTTAAAGGATATAGTGCCCCTAGAGGCGATACAGTTGGATAGTAATTTGACTTATGAGGAGAAACCAGTAAAGATTTTGGATTTCGACAATGAGTCACTCGCAAAGAAAGTTATCAAGTTTTGTAAAGTTCAAAGGAGCCACCATACCGAGGAGGAAGCCACCGAGAGAGAAGATGATATTAGCCAGGACCATCTGCACCTATTTTCTAGTTAACCCGAATCTCGAGGGCTAGATTCATCTTAAAGGGGTAGGTTTGTAACATCCCAAATTTTCAATTTGGCATGTATACACAGGTCATCCATGCATATCATATTTTATTGCGTTCTCATTTGCTATCCTCGAAATCCTAAGCAACTCAAGGACCCTCGAAGAGAGTTGGGGATTTTCCGATTTTCATATTTGAATTTTATCAAATAATGAAAGACGAGGATTTTGTGTTTTAGTATTTTTCTCTCCGGAAAAATATTTCATGTTTAAAAATAAACGAGAGGAGATAATATGACTTCTCTAAAATAACTGAAATACCGGAGGAAAAATGTTAAAATCATTATTTGGATTTTTGTTTTATTTATTTGAAATTTTATTTGCTTAGAGAAAAATTTGCATATGTTTTAAAAAATTGCAGTTTAGGGGCCAAGAAAAGTTCATCTTGTTCTAAATATTTTATTTAGGCAAAGAAAACTTGTTTTGGCATTTTTAGATTTTTATTTATTTTTCTAGGATTTTTATAATTTTCATGAATGTTAAAAGGAATCATACCGATCGGGCTAACGGCTCACCGAAAGGTGTCAGCCAGCCACACCGGCCACACAAGGCCACGCCACGCCTGACCTCGAGTCCGAGCCGGATTCCTCCTCCGCCGCCTTTGCCCTCCTCCAAGCCACCTCTCTCCTCTTTATATACCGCCTCCCGCCTCCTTAGCCACTCACCACCATCACATCAAGACGGACCCGAGCCGAGCCCGAGCCCGAGCAGCCGCCGCCACCGCCTCTTGGCTGCCGCCGCCTCCCGTGCGTTGCCTCGCCGAGCCGCCACCCCTAGCCGCCTCACCACCTCGTCGGACCTCACGGAGCAGCCCGCCCGCCGGGACGACCTCACGGAGGTAGCCTCGTCAGCCGGGTTTTGTTTTTTTTTAAATAACCATTCGGTTTTTTTTGAAAAACCCTAGCCCGTTTTTTTATATTAGATCGGTTTTATTTCCCAGTTTATTTATTTTAAGAACGTTCACCCGTTCGTTTGTTTTTACGAACCGTTCGTCGTTTAGTTTCCGCTAACGAACGTCCGTTCGTTTAGCCGTTCGTCGTTTTCTTTTATCGGATTTATTCCACGATTATTCCGATCACGATTTCTGATCCGATGTTCAAATTAGTATAACTTTTCGCTCGTTTATCGGAATCAGGCGATTCAAGCGCTCGAGTTTCATCTCAAACCCTCTTTCCGAATAGCCAACTTAAATCAGATTTTGCCTTTGTAAAATTTGACTCTAGTTCAGATTAGTAAACGGATCTTGTTTCTCTCGCCGCTTGAGTTTCGTTGTTTCGCTTTGGTTTGATTCTTTTCGCAAACCGGAGTTCTTAAGTTGAACTCTCCGTCAACCTCTTTTAGTTGAAGTTTTGTTGTGCATCTTTGCTTGTTGCTTATGTATGTATTGTTTGCTTGCGATAGAATTCCCGGAGTGCGAAGCGTGTTACTACGAGTCTCTAGGATTCACGGATCATCAGCAAGGCAAGTAACACTTGATCATACTCTTTTCCTACCCAGTTTTTATGCATTAGTTCAACCCTCAAACATTGCATGGTTAGGATGTCATTAAATTGTGGGTTGGGAAGTAGATGATGAGGTAGGAACCTATTGCCATGTTACTATCAAACCCTTGGGAGTTACCTCTACGTTATGCTTATATTCCTATGCTATGCTCGTAGACGTGGTTTGGGTTTGAGAGATATTCACGACAGATGTGAGATTGTTAATTAATGGTTTACTTTAAGGTGGCAACTTAAATACACATCCTGGTGGATCGAGGCACCGGGGAACCCAAAGGTTGTCTGCTTTTATTTTTGGAAATCCTGGGTACCCGTGGTGATCTTCCTAAGGACCGCCACCCAGGCTCAAGGAACTGAGACTATTCATGCTAGAAACTTCCGTGTGCAGCCACAAGCTATTATGGGCTCTAGCATAGTTGAGTAAGTTACGTGAAGCTCTCAAGAGGTAGATCAAAGGTAGTGGGTTTTATAGGTTTGGTATGATCTATCCGAGTAGAGAGTTAATGTTTCGAAAGATCGTGTCTCGGCCATCCGCTTCTCAAACACCATGTAGTGCGAGAAACCAACGGAGGCGATCGAGTCTTGTGGGGAAAAGTGCTAAACCTCTCGCAGAGTGTACAATCTAATCATGGTTAGCCGTGTCCCTGTTATGGACAATTCGAGTATCTAGTACTTGAGTATTCACATGTATCCCATCACTCTAAATTTAATATTGCTGGGTTGTTAATCACTTTAATTGGGATTGAGTTGGGGTTATACCTTCTCAATGATGTTTCAACCACCATGATAGTTAAAATAAAATTTATTCCTTTGATATAGGGAAAATTGGCTTTTTGCAAAACTGTAACCATAGAGCTTTTCCACCAGCCATATATGCATGTAGTATAGCTTATTCTTTCATTACTCTCTATGTGTTACATTGCCAGCATATTCCATGTGCTGACCCGTTTTCGGCCTGCAACATTTCATGTTGCGCATTTTCGCATTTGAGGAGTAAGGATTTGTAGGTCGCTGCCGTGCAGCTCGCTTATGCCGCTGGAGTTGATGGACTCACTTTATCTTCCAAGCCTTCACCGT
Source organism: Aegilops bicornis (assembly GCA_021605145.1). Lineage (NCBI taxonomy): Eukaryota > Viridiplantae > Streptophyta > Magnoliopsida > Poales > Poaceae > Aegilops > Aegilops bicornis. The sequence continues at coordinate 149,049,715 of CM038674.1, read as the reverse complement.
TATCGCATTAGATGGCCTTAAGCCATATTATTGTAATAAGTTCTCTTTGGGACATTCGATGTAATAACTGTGATTGCTACTCGTTATAAATCCTTCGAGTACTTTTGTGTGTCAAGATTACCGATCCAGGATGACATGTATACGTAGACTTGACCATCTGAGGTCGGGTCGCTACAAAACCACAACGATTTTTCGTCAAGTATGTGTTGTTTTAACCTTCAACGAGGACCGGGCGTAACCACACTCGATTCAACTAAAGTTGGAGAAACTGACACCCGCCAGCCAATTGCAGCGGCGCACGTCGGTAGAACCAGTCTCGCGTATGCGTACGCGTAATGTCGGTCCGGGCTGCTTCATCCAACAATACCGCCGAATCAAAGTATGACATGCTGGTAAGCAGTATGACTATTATCGCCCACAACTCACGTGTGCTCTACTCGTGCATATAACATCTATGCATAAACCTGGCTCGGATGCCACTGTTGGGGAACGTAGTAACTTCAAATAAATTCCTACGCACATGCAAGATCATGGTGATGCATAGCAACGGGAGGGGAAAGTGTTGACTACGTACCCACGTAGACCGTAAGCGGAAGCGTTTATCAACGCGGTTGATGTAGTCGTACACCTTCACGATCCGTCCCGATCAAGTACCGAACGTACGACACCTCCGCATTCAGCACACGTTCAGCTCGATGACGTCCTCGCCTTCTTGATCCGGCAAGAGGGGCGAAGTAGTAGATGAGTTCCGGCGGCATGACGGTGTGGTGACCGTGTTGGTGAAGAACAATCTCCGCAGGGTTTCACCTAAGCACTACGAAAACTATGACGGAGGATAAACTAGAGGTAACGGGGTTGCCGGCACACGGCTTGGTGTTTCTTGATGTGTCTTGGGTGCTAGTTCTGCCCCTCTATTTATATGTTGAGCCTTGGGGTCGAAACTTGGAGTAAAAGCCTCCACAAAGTCGGTTTCACACGAAAGGAAAGAGTCCCTCTGACTCAGGCCGATGCCGTGGTTCCCACAGATAGATTCCAGACGCCGTGGACTCGGCGTCTGCCCTCGGACTCGCAAAACTTCCTTTATGCTTTCCAAAACCTTGTGGGCTTTCCCTTTGGCCCAAATAAAGTGTTCTCGCACTCCAAACATTTCTCGAAACATCCTAACCCCTTCCGTGAACTCGAACCCTTGCGGAGACTAAACACTATTATCCCATATATCAATCTTTATCTCCGAACCATTCCGAGTTCCTCGTCATGTCCGTGATCTCATCCTAACTCCGAACAACATTCGTCACCAACATACATAACTCATATAATACTATATCGCCAATCTAACGCGAGCGTGCCGACCCTACGGGTTCGAGAACTATCTAGACATGACCAAGACACCTCTCTGGTCAATAACCAATAGCGGAACCTGGACGCCCATATTGGCTCCTACATATTCTATGAAGATCTTTATTGGTCGAACTGCATAAAAACATACGTTGTTACCTTTGTCATCAGTATATTACTTGTCCGAGATTCGATCGTCGGTATCTCAATACCTAGTTCAATCTCGTTATCGGCAAGTCTCTTTACTCGTTCCGTAATGCATCGTCCCGCAACTAACTCATTAGTCACATTGCTGGCAAGGCTTATAATGATGTGCATTACCGAGAGGGCCGAGAGATACCTCTCCGACAATTGGAGTGACAAATCCTAATCTCAATCTATGCCAACTCAACAAGTACCATCGGAGACACCTGTAGAGCACCTTTATAATCACCCTGTTACGTTGTGATGTTTGGTAGCACACAAAGTGTTCCTCCAGTATTCGGGAGTTGTATAATCTCATAGTCATAGGAACATGTATACGTCATTAAGAAAGCAATAGCAACATACTAAACAATCAAATGCTAAGCTAACGAATGGGTCTTGTCCATCACATCATTCTCCTAATAATGTGATCCCATTCATCAAATGACAACACATGTCTATGGTTAGGAAACATAACCATCTTTGAGAAACGAGCTAGTCAAGTAGATGCATACTAGGGACACTTTGTTTTGTCTATGTATTCACACATGTACTAAGTTTCCAGTTAATACAATTCTAGCATGAATAATAAAATTTTATCAAGAAATAAGGAAATAAATAGTAACTTTATTATTGCCTCTAGGGCATATTTCCTTCACATAACTCTATGGGTGTTCGATTCATCACAATGTAACTAGATTATTGACTCTAGTGCAAGTGGGAGACTGTTGGAAATATGCCCTAGAGGCAATAATAAAATGGTTATTATTATATTTCCTTGTTCATGATAATTGTCTATTGTTCATGCTATAATTGTATTAACAGGAAACCGTAATACATGTGTGAATACATAGACCACAACATGTCCCTAGTGAGCCTCTAGTTGACTAGCTCGTTGATCAATAGATGGTTGTGGTTTCCTGACCATGGACATTGGATGTCATTGATAACGGGATCACATCATTAGGAGAATGATGTGATGGACAAACCCAATCCTTAGCACAACACAACATCGAGTAGTTCATTTGCTAGAGTTTTTTCTAATGTGTGACTCTCGGATAACTAAGCTACAGTAATCCCTTGCTAATGATGCCACGTCATCCTGATTACTATTGTTAAACTCGCGTTGGTTCAAAACCGGTTCAAATTTCAATTTCAAATCAAATTTGAAATTCAAAATTGCCAAACATGAAAACTAAAATGTTCAAAGTGTGGCAAATAATCCCTGGATACATGTCATATTGGGACCAACCTCTTCTTGGATTCCCAAAGTGCCCCTCGAGATTTATTTAGTGGTCCAGCAACAATTGTTTTTGCCTTTTCAATTTTTCCCAAAAATAGTTAAACACTCCCAAATGCTTGAAACTTTTTGGTCCAACTTAAACTATTGCCTAGTATTTATGAACCAAGTGGCTCTTCTAACAAAAATCATTTAGAGGCTCTACTTAATGCAAAAAAGTGACTAAAATTGCATAACTGAAAATAATAATAATAGAAATAAAACAAAAGAAAAGAAAGGCCCCCTACCCTCGGCCTTAGCCACCCGAGCTGGCCCACGCCGTCAGTGGGGGAATGCACTGAGTTACTCCTCCCTCTCCTCGTCAAGACTCGATATTTCCTCCTCTCTCTCCTCAGATCCTCCCTCCCCACCTCGACCGAACCCGCTAAGGTCTCTCCGTGGGACTCTGTGGCCGGCCTCCCCATGGCCAGCCAAGGGGCCTAGAAGGCCCGCCTCACCATCCACCTCACCTACAAGAGCTGGAGCAAGCGGAGCCACCTCGCAGCCGGGTGCCACAACCCCGCCCTCGCTGCCTCGCTTGCAGCCGAGCTCACGCCCGCCACCGCGCCTCACCGTCGACACGCCACCAGCCTCCCCTCTCCACGCTGACGGGCCTAGGAGGACTGCCGCCGTCCACTCCGTCGTCCACGCCCGCACGCAGGAGCCGAAAGCCCATCCTTTGTTGGCCCAGCCTTCTTCTTCCTCCTCGGACCGCCGCCACCTCGCCAACAACTCCGGCAGCAGCGCGTCTTCCCCGGGCCTTCTCAGCAACGGTGGTGAGCTTCCGCTTCTCCTCTCCTTGCCGTTCGCTCGCCCGCGCCCCTGAGCTAGTCCCGCCACCACGTCCGAGAGCTCGCCGCTGCAGTTCGCCTCGCCATCGCAGCCTCGGTCCCCTGAGCTCGAAAGCGAGCTCGACCTCAGGCTCCTGGGCTCCAAGGGCCTCAGAGAGTAGATCCGCGCCGCTGCATTCTCTAGCGCTTGCTCCACCTGCACGATCTCCAACCTCCGCTGCTGAGGTCGCCGCTGCCGATGCGCCTCAAGGCCCGACCGAAGCTCGCTGTCACAAGACACAGCTCCCCACCGCTCGCTTCGACCGCCCTGCCGCTTCCAGCCTTCCAAGGCGACCGCAAGCGCCTCCCCACTCACGCCTACTGCCGGGCGCCGCCATTGGGACCGCAAGCCGCGCCTCAGCTGGCGAACGCCTCGCCAGCCACGGGCCCCGCCACCGCTGCAGAATCTCCGCCGATCATACGGCCGCCGCTGCCCTAGGCCGCACTGCCAGTGCCTCGCTTCGCTCGCCGAGGCCATGGCCTCCCCTGCTCGGGTTCGCCTCTTCGGTGCACGACGCCAAGCACCTGCGGCGCCCGCTAAGCCACTGGGCCTATGACAGATGGGGCCCACGCCCCAGTAGTTAAAAAACAAGAAAACAAAATTAAAATTAGTTAAAATAATTAAATATTAACTAATTAATTAATTAACGAGTTATTTAACTTAATTAATCATGACAATTAAACCTGCTTAATTAAACTAGACAATGACAATTGGGCCCCACTGCCCCTTTGACCAGTCAACCTGGTCAGAGTTGACTGTTGACCCTGCTGACATCATGACTACATCATGCTGATGCAGTAAACTTATTTTTGTTTTAAATTTAAATTGCAGAATGTCTTTAAAACTTCGGAAAATCATAGGAATTAAACCGTAGCTCGGACTGAAAAACTTTCTACAACAAAGTTCCTCAGATTGATGAGACGAATCCAAATACGCGATCCGTTCGTCCGCCACACATCCCTAGCATAACGAACATGCAACTTTTCCCCTCCGTTTCATCTGTCCGAAAAATGCAAACTTCAGGAAAACTTACCCAGACAGCTTCTTCCACGGTATCGTAGCACCGCTGTAGAACACCTCTAGCACCGCTTATTGTCTTGTCATGCATCCGCTTGCTCAGATTTATCGCTTTCTTCCCCCTCTTCTCTCCGTTAGACCCCGAGAATGCCGCTGATGCCGCTGTGATCGACTACGTCGATGATGACCCCTTCTTCTTGTTTGAGCAACCAGGCAAGCCCCCCTTTGATCATCCCGATATCGCCCATTCCATTCTCTCATGCTTGCATTAGATTTTTCATCAAGTATTGATTGCTCCTATTCTGATGCATAGCCTGCTTTTGTACCTGCTGTTGTACCTTACCTGCTTATCCTAAACTGCTTAGTATAGGTTGGTTAGAGATCCATCAGTGACCCCCACCTTGTCCTTGTTGCCCCTGCTTCATCATCGACGACTCGATCAACATGATCGATGACCAGAGCCCGACACCTCACATCACATCACGCCCCTTTTGTTGCTCGACTCTGCAGAGCTACTATCGAGTGCCGAGGGTGATCCCTCATAACGCACTCCTGATGATAATTCTGTTGTGTAGCTATTCGGTCGTGGTCATCGAGGGTGATTTCCTCTTTCACCATTCCTGATACGGCTCTGTCCTTAAACAATTCAAGTGTGAACCTCGAGGGTGATCCCTCTTATGTTCACCTTGATGATTACATTGAGTGGAATCCATCGGGGGTGATTCCTCGGGTTTTCCCCTTGATGTCTGGACAAACGGTTACCTTGACTTTACTGGAGACCTTGGTGAAAGTCGGGCGGCCCCGGAGAGCACCCGCAAGATGGTTACGAGGCACGGCCGAGAAGTCAGGCAGCCCTCGAGTGAGCTGGGCTCGCCCTTGCCGTATTTCCTCGAGACGGGGCGACGGGGTCACATTATCGTGAGTATCTGCTTGTCTCCGCAAGCTAATAATACACTATGGTTTAGGTATTTGTTCTGAGTTGGCATTTGGCCTTTACGCACTAACCACCACGCGAGAATAGTTATGGGCCTCGACATCGCGGTATCAGCCGAAGCTTTGTCAGACATCCAGTTCAACATTGCGGCACGGCTGGGCCGGCACCATCCTGTAGTGGTGGAGCCTGGTCCGCCCTGCTCGCAATAACCCAGAGTGCAATGGGCGATGGGCCCAGACCCCGGAGTGCTTAGGATGTAGACCGGCGGGGACCTCTCTGCTGAGCCTAGGTAGGGCTACGACGTGTTGATCTTTCGAGGCCGGGCATTGACCCCAGAAAGGTGTGTCCGGCCAGAGTGATCGAGCGTGTTGGAAAACATGGTGCACCCCTGCAAGGAAGATCTTTATTTGAATACCGTGTCCACGGTAATGGACGTTCAGACTTATATCTTGATCTAATACAACTAGAAATGGATACTTAAGTTGTGTCGCTCCGGGATTGCTTTCTCACAGGGAGTCGAGGAAGGATGTCTGGGCATTGCTGCTACAACATGTTTGATAATTATAAACTGCTATTCTTTACTCTTCCACATGCTGCAAGATGCTTGGAGCTGCTTCAAGATGCTAGTCTTCGATAGGCTAGGCCTTCCCCTTTATTCTGGCATTCTGCAGTTCAGTCCACAGATACAACCCTTCCATTTGATACCAATGCATACTTAGTATAGATCCGATGCTTGCGAGTACTTTGGATGAGTACTCACGGTTGGTTTGCTACCCCCTTCTTCCTTCTTTCTGGTTGTTGCAACCAGATGGTGGATCCCTGGAGCCAGATGCCACCGCCGATGGATACTGCTACTTGGAGACTGCCGATGGCCAGGAGTAGTTAGGAGGTCCCAGGCAGGAGGCCTTGCCTCTTCGATCGTTGATGTTTGTGTTTGCCTTCTTAAGGCATCCTTGTCTAATTTATGTCTCAGATTCGTAAAATTGTTGCTTCCGCTGACTCTTGTGTATCGAGCTTGTATTCGAGCCCTCGAGGCCCCTGGCTTGTAATATGAAGCTTGTATTATTTTAATTTGTGTCTATAGTTGTGTTGTTATATCTTCCTGTGAGTCCCTGATCTTGATCGTACACATTTGCGTGCATGATTAGTGTACAGTTGAATCGGGGGTGTCACAAGTTGGTATCAGAGTCGACTGCCTGTAGGATCCCCCTTTCCAACTCCTTGGCCGAAGTTGAGTCTAGTCAATGAAAAATTGTTTTACTAACATGGCTGTTTGCCTTATCGGCCCACGTCGCCATTGGGTGGTATTAGGATCTTTTATTCCTCGTCTATACTCTGGGAATCTGATATCTCTTCTATTTGGGTTAAATGATTTTGTTAACTCTAACTCTAGGTTCTCGTAAATACTTTCTTCCGGAGAGCCCTCACTCCAGACGATTGCTTGGTGCACCAAAAGATTCTGAAGATACTCTTCGATGTTTTCGTGAGACCCTTATACGCTTCGCCTTTGCGATCCCTACCACCGATAAATCCTTATGAGTAACTGCCTACATTGTCGCTTCATTCCTTCATCCCCGCTGTTTTGTGATTACAAGATGTTCAATTACTCTCTCGTTGTCCAGAGAATCCGTTGAGCCCATCGCCTTGCAGTTCTTTGCCACATCAATACCCCTACGGATAATTACTCGCGCTTGCCGAGTATCCGTTCGTCCATAGTTGTTCGTGGTTTCACAAAATTCTTTGGAATATTATTCGATCTTCCAAAAATCCTTAGTAACCTATTGCTCTTGCTCCTCCTTGTCTGCTTGCATTGTGGATGCTTTCCATATGTCTGGCAATATTCAGTAGTATCCTTTGTCATCTTTAATTTTGAGCATTTGATTCAATGTGTTTGTGAATGCTCGCAATCCTCAATCAAAATTAGAATTCTTCCCATCGGCTCAGATGTCACCCTGCATATGAGCTGGTGTTCACAAAACAAACCTCGATTGATTGTCGATCTATGTCTATTCTACTTAATTGTCTTTGATCGTAGCCTCCGCTTCTGATCCCCCTTTTGGAAATCATAATCCCCTTTTGCATTCGAGCTTAGAATTAGTCAGTTGTTTCTATAATCTGATATCCTTGCATTCTTTCTTCTTCTGGGTGAGTATCGATGCTCACATCAGATCCCTTGTGGACCACCAGATCCTTTGTTGGGTTTTTCCGATAACTTTCTCCATATTCAGTGACCTTGTGAGCTTTTCCTCGGATACATAATGCCTTTGGTAAATTGTATCTTCTGCTTCCTCAATCATGCTCTACCCCGAGCTTGAGTTATTTACTCATGGATTTTGACACTACAACTTCGACGAAGGCGAGAAGTGAATGGAAAATTGTGCATTAAAGAAGTGGGAGTCGACCTTGAACCTTTGTGTTCATGCCCATGGACCCGATGTGGAACTTATCATGGAAGCTTCTTGCTATGATAATAATCCCTTGTGATAAGTTCATCCTCTATCTATGCTTGGTCCTTTGCGTAGCCGTGGTTCCACCATGATTGATCTCCCTTGATTCCATTTCTGACAAGTTAAAGTACTTGTCTTATTCAGATTGTTTAAACTGTCCAACCTCTACTTTGATCTATGTTTGAGTATTACCCTTTGGTATCTCGAGAATATCACGGAACTACATAACTTCTTATGAGTTCTTCATCAACTATTATTTCTCGTCAATTCAAATTTGCCACGGGTTTTGAGTTGTTAGACACTCGAGAATAACGGTAACTAATTCGAGTCTACACTTTCCTTTCCATTCTTTTGTTTAACCTTTCTTATTACCTAACATATCGGAGCAGTGATAATTCCATGCTTATGTAGACACCTCGATGTACAAACTCACAAGAAGACCTTGTTACTATTGTTGATGACATTACGGTAGCCACCGATGGACATGAACTTTGCCTATTGGTCCGCCTCGTCTTGACGAGCAGGAAAATGGTTCTCTTCGTCCCTTGCCCTTGGTACCAACGTTCTTGCCAACATAACTGACAAGCTATCCTCTGAGCAGACTTGCTATCATGACCGCGCACATGTTGGCACCCTTCCTGCTTTTAACCCACATGGTGGGCCCATAACCCACAGTTCCACAGATCGAAACCTGACTCTCCCTGCATAACTTTGCCTTCGAATATCCTCGCGCTATGGCTTCGTATGTAATTCACGAGCCAGCTTCTTTGTGATCTGTTCTAGTATCTGATGCAATACTTATTCTCGATGCTCTGAGCCCCTTTCACACTCTGTTTCAGACATCGAACGATTGCCTACCCGCTTGAAGCTTCTTATGGCCCCTTCTTACCTTGCTCTCGATGACTTCTTGAATTTCAACTCGAGAGATGCCTCTATGCCACGTTCACTGAGATAGTCTCCAGGTCTTCCCGAGTCGTTCACTGTCGGTGTACAAAAAGAGGGGTACACTTTTTGTACCCCTATAACTGTGCACGGGCAGTCTGAGCCGCGGGCACCACCACACTGAGGAAGGCAAGGGAGGTGAGCCAAGGTAAGGACGAAGCTCGAAAGGAGCAGAACGACGCCAAGACCAAGACCACAAAGAGCAAAGGGGACGAAAGCGGACTCGCCTGCAAGATCCTTGCCGGGAGGCGGTTTTAGCAAACCCGCAAGACTCCTTGCCGGGCGGCTCGCCCCACACCCACGGAGCGAATCACCCTTGAGTCCATAGCCCCATGGGGCAAGGATTCGAGACATCCCTTGGTGGCATGCAGATCTTTGTGAAGACATTCAAGATCGATACACACTATAGAAGATGACGACCCTTGGTGGGATCCCAGCCAAGGAGGACCACAAGGCCCCGGCAAGAGCCTTGCCGATGACAAGCAGCGCCACGGCAAGACCCTTGCCGGGCTACGGCGAGGCCCTTGCCAAGGACACCCGAGGGCCACCATCGTGCCCACGCCAATCAAACCTCCAAGACTGCTCGCATGCATCTCGCCGACCCAACCAGTTGGGCAGGCACTGCGTGGCGGCAAGCGGATCTTCGTGGAGACTCCACCACCGCGCCACCTCAGTCTGCCTGCTCGCCACATGGCACCACGGGCACCGCTGGCCGTATGCCAGGTCGACATCGAAGGGAGCGGCGACGGACGAGACAGGGCTCTCCCCCGTCCCCGATAAAGCAAGCACACCTAAGCAAGACGCATTAAAGGCGCCTTGTCATGTAATGCGAGGGATAAACTCGCATCACTGTACCCTTTCCACATCATGTGTGCCACTTTGGCAACCCCTTTCCTTATAAAAGGAGGCCCAAGGCGACTAGGAGGAGGATTCGCCTTTTTGGAGCTCCTCACGCCCCATTGCTAGTTCAAGAACATAGATAAACAAACCGCCAACGCAGGAGTAGGGTTTTACGCATCCTCGCGGCCCGAACCTGGATAAAGAAACCGTGTGCTATATGTTTGATCCGCTCTTCTCACGACCCCGCGCCCCGCGACCGTAGTAGGGATTCTTGTGATCCCATAGGCGTCGTTCCCACCGACATCTTTGGCGCGCCAGGTAGGGGGCGCAGTTGTGAGAATCGGCTTTAACAGTTAGCCCGGCACTCCTTAATCTTCGTGACCCTTGAAGAAGAAAGGAGGCCAGAAGATCGACACTCGAGCGATCGCCAACAGAAGCTAAGTTGCACTGAACCCTTATTTGTGCTACCCTTCTTATTTGAGGTTATTGCCCCCCGGAGATGTCACGCCTTTGTATGAGAATCCTGCACGCCCGGGGGCTCTCCCATGATCGGCAACGCCCTTGCCATGTTTCGAGTCCGCTCAACAGCTCAAGCGGCCAAGGCCGAGAATGGTAGAGTAACCTTCCGCGATCGACAACGCCTCGATTCTCGACTCGAGTCAAGCTCGACAGTTCGAGCGGCCGCTCGAACGGAAAGGTGGCTCGTCCGCAGCACGCTGCATTCGGCAGGCCCTCGGGATCCGCTCCCAAATGCCGCTTAGGGCTTCCGCGCCGGCAAGCCTACCCGATCGACGTGGGGCACGCATACAAAGAGGAATTGAACGGGGAAATAACATGCATGAAAATTAAGAGTACTTCAAAGTTATATTACATCACGTCATAGCTGCGGTTCTAACTAAACATAAACTTTGTCTTGGTCGAGAACCCGCAGCGGTGAAGAAGAACGGGCTGCCTAGTCCCGTCGCTGGCCTTCCACCCTCTTGATTTCGTCGATGCAGTTGGTGATGGGCTTGATGCGCTCCTTGAGCACCGTGAGGTCAACACCATCCGGCAAGCTCTTCATTGAGGCCGCGAAGTCAAGATCGGGATTCCAAAGGCGCCATCTTGGTGAGGACCTTGGTCACGACCTCCGCAAAGTCGCTGGCCTCCTCGCCAGCGTGGCCCTGTTGGAGTGAAGATAGGCCAAGGCCCGAGGACGCCTTTCAAGAACTGGGTCAGCTTGGCATTGACGGTCCCCATCAAGGCCGGGGCGTACCTCACGCTTGGCATCCCCATGGTGGCCAATTGCAAGGTGACCTGCCGGCAACGACCTCCAGATGGCTGATCCACCTGCTCTCACCCACCACATATTCCTCGTGGGAGGCGGCCTGCTTGCTCTGCAGCTACTTCTCCTCCTCGAGGCTCCCCGGTCAAGGTCTCCTCCCGAGCCCCGCTCTCCGACAACATCTTCTCGAGACCCTCCAACTTCAGCTTGAGGTCTCGATGGAGTTATGCGCCGCCGGAGAGCTCCCAGTCCGCCGATGACTGCTCCTTGTGCCTCTCCCAAGGCGCTGTTGAGCGTGTTTCTTCTCGCCGGACAGCTTGAGGGCCTGCTCCTTCAGCTCGTCCCCGCCTGCTTCCAGCCTCCTTCACCTTGCTTCAGCATGGGCCGTAGCTTGGGCATCGAGTGCCTCTTTGTGCCTCTCGCTCTAGCTCATGAGTCCGTCACATGACAAGGGCCTCGAGCTCCTCATCCTTGCCGCGGAGCATTGCGATAAGCTTCACTTCACGCGCGGAGAGGTCCTCTTCCTGGGAATCCAAGGCGGCTTGATGCTGGTTCTGAGCGGCTTCGGCCGCGGCAGCCAAGTTCGCCGCCTCTTCCTGGGCCTCCTCGATGTCGGCCATTTTCATGGTGAGCTACACATCGCGCTTGGCCAATTCCTCCTGAAAGGCCCTCTGCTCCTCGCGAGTCTGGTGGAACCAGGTTTGCGTCTCAGCGACGCGCGCCTTGAAGTCCACCTCCGCATTCTCCACCGCTGTCATCCTGGACTTGACCTTGTCCAGGCGGGCACGGTAGAGCACTTGGAGCTTCCGGAAATTGGCCCCCATGGCGCGGAAAAGCTGCTCTTCTGGAGAACCGTCGCCGCCAACGCCCGGCTCATCAACCACCTCAAGCCCGGTGGCGGCAAGCACCTCGCCGTCAAAAGCTTCTTCGCGGGCGCCGCTTGACGCCCCTGGAAGATGGACGAAAAGATCGTCGCCCACCTTCAGATATCTGCCGGGGCCCGAGGTTGAGGAGGAAGGAGGCTGGTCACCCGCCACCTCTTCCTCGGCGGAGGCCTTGCCGGCCCCACCGGAAGGTCTACCACTAGCGCCCTCGGTAGAAGCCTCGCCGGTCGCCTTGGCGGCCCTCAGAAGGGCGCCCTCGGAGCGCCTTTGGCGGCTTCTGGCCAAGCGGCCTCATCAAGATCTTTGGCGGCCTCCTCGGCGGCAATCCTGCTGGCCTCCGCCATGCCTCCTCAAAGAATGTCTCCCACAATAGTGTCCACGCCCTCCATGTCTGCTGAAGGAGGGCCTGGGCAGCAATGGGAGCAATGAAGCCAAGAAAAGAATAAGGAAAAACAGAAACGAAGGACAAAGCGACTCACCGCTGCTGTGTTGTGAAGCGAAGCCCCTCTCCGCCAAAGATTTGGCGCCGTGGGCGTAGCCACTCAGCCGCCCAAGTTCCCTCTTCCTCCATGGGTGTAGGCCTGCAGGCTCGATGCCCTAGCCGGGACACCCCAAGGCGGTGTAGTCGATGGGGTGGTGTGTTAGGAGTAGCCTCTGTGGCTCCTCCCGCTGCTGCTCCCTCCCGCAAACCCGCAAGGTCAAGATCATAGCATCGAGCGCCTACCACATGTCGAGTAGGAAGAGGGTGACGAACTTACTGGGGCTGCGCCAGGCTGCCGTCCGGCTGCTCAAAGACCACCAATGGTGTCTCTGAAGCCCCAGCCGGGGACTAACTGCTCGCCAAGGTCCCCACCCTCTTCTCCCTCTGGGCCAACGTCTCTGTCTACCTGCATAAGCAAAAATGGATCAAGACAAGCGACCCGATCCGGGGAAGTGGAAATGACAGTAAGGAACGGAGTACTTACTCATCATATGTCTCCTCCTCTTCCACCAGTTTCCTTTTCCTCTCCGGGCTGAGAGGCCCGAGATCAAAAGGGAGCTCCACATCATCTTCCGAGTCGACGCCTGCCGGAGGAGGTGAAGAAGGCGGCGGGGTTTGTGCGCGCCCGGATGAGGAAGGGGCTGTCGCCTTCTTGTTCTCAGCGGCCTTCATCAGCCCCTTCGCTGTTGTGGCCCTCGTGTGGCGCCCGGACCCCTCCAGGGTCAATTGAGGCCGCGTAGCCTTGCCGGGCCGGACCGGCTCGCCGGAGCCAGCCCGCCGCAGGACTCGCCCTCTTCCCCTAGTTGGCGTCGATCCTGCTGCCACGTCCTCCTCCTCCGATGACTCGTCGGCCGCGTCCTCGACAAGCGGAGCTCCAGCGTCGACGCTGCTGACCTCCTCGGTGGCCGCCGCCCACAGGGTGAACTGCTCCTCCTCCGCAGCCATCGCGGCCTTGTCCTTCCACGCCCGGCCGCCGCCGTGGCAAGTCAGGCCTCCCTCGCCTGGTGGCGATGTAGTCCAGCTCCTCCTGGTGGTGTCCATGACAAGCCGCCGCCGACGCCAAGATTGACGATACCTCGGTCAAGGAATCAAGAATTGCTGCACATCTGCGTCCGCCGGCTCCTTCCAGCCAGACAGGGTTGCAGGCGCTGCAGTCCCAAGATCATATCAATGATCTCGGACCGGCGTGAGTTATTGCACAACGGGACCACCTCACCGGCAACCGGAAGAACGACTTTGACGGCCTTGCCGACCTTTGCGGCAGCCCTCACGGCCTTGCCGGTCCGCTCAACCTCGCCGCCGCAACCCACACCAAGCTGGAAAAGCCACGACAGTGGGCATGCGCCATCACCGTGAAGTTGTGATCGAGGCCAGGGCGGAGCCGCATAAGTAAGCCGGGTTCATAAAAAGCCAGGCCGGCCTCCCCTTGTTATGCAACGGGGCGATCCGGCGGCGAATGAAGTCCGCCCCGATCATCTCCAGGGTGAGCCCAGCCCGGGTCAGCCAGAGGATCCTGGTGGTGTCAACAGTAAGCCTCCCGTCGGCAGCATCGACATCACCCCAATCGCTGCCGCGGACCGGTGGCACTCGACGGACCTTGCAGAATTCCGGCGGGTCTTCGTCTTTAATCCAGCACCACCGGCCACGCCAGCCATCCCACCTTCCTTCATGGCACCGTCTGGCACGCCTTGGATCTTGAGATCCAGGCGACGCATCCGGAGACGGCGCCTCCGGGCTGGATTCGAGGGGAGAAATAATGGCGAAAGAATGCCGTGTTGGGCTGCTCTCCGGCAAAGCCTTCGCAAAGATGTGCGAAGAGAGCCAGGCACGCCACCGCATTCAGAGTGAAATCCAAGAGGCGAAAGCCGAAGGTGTGCATGATGTCGCAGAAGAAATCGGAAAAAGGGGGGCATAACCCGCAAGAAAAGTAATCGACAAAGAAGGGATACCGATTTGGAGCAGGATCGGCGCAAGCGGCAGGAATGACACACGTCGCCGGGTGCCCCGAATTCTCTCCCCCTGTCTTCACTCCCCATAAGGGCTTGAAGGAACATTAACCGACGAGGGGAAGAAGAAGGCGGACTTCGTCCGGTCCCCCGACAGCGCGCTCTCCGATGGCTCCACGGTCCCAGAGCCCTTAGCCACCCCCTTGCCCTTGGCGGATTTAGGCGCCATGGCGGCCGAGAGGTCTAGAGGATTAAGGAAGAGGGGTGGCGAAGCAGCGACGGCGGGCGATAGCGAAAGCTTAGGAGGGAAGGAAGAGAGGAAACGGCGGCTCCGAGATTGGAAAAGGTACGAGAGAGGAGGAGAAAGTGAGCAGCGCGCCCACGGTTATTCCTTCTTATGGGGGAAAACGCGGGCCGCCTCCTCTCACATTAACTGCGACGTGACGCATGTGTGCAGAGCTCAGCCCCACGCATGCCGCCCATGTCACGCACGCCTCCCCACGCCGAGCCACGCGCGGGAGGCATGGGAAGCGCAGCCACAAGAGACTTCTACCACGGTAAAACCACCCCGCTCACAAGACCGCTTTTTGGGCCTAGCCCTAACGACGCTGATTACATGACAGTTAGACGCTTCGATTTAATCGTGACACTAATCATGCACGCAAATGTGTACGATCAAGATCGTGGACTCACGGAAGATATCACAACACAACTCTAAAACATAAATAAGTCATACAAGCATCATAATACAAGCCAGGCCTCGAGGGCTCGAATACAAGTGCTCGATCATAGACGAATCAGCGGAAGCAACAATATCTGAGTACGTATATAAGTTAAAACAAGTTGCCATAAGATGACTAGCACAAAATGGGATACAGTCGAAGAGGCGCAGGCCTCCGCTCGAATCCTCCTAAACTACTTCCTGGTCGCCGCCGCCGGGCTGCACGTAGTAGTAGGCACCTCCAAAGGTAGTAATCGCCATCGACGGTGTATGCCTCGCCCCGGCTCCATCGTCTGCTGCAGCAATCGAGTAGAGATAGGGGAAAAGGGGGAAACAATGCAACCGTGAGTACTCATCCAAAGTACTGCAAGCAAGGGACTACACTACATATGCATGGATATATGTGTAAAGGGCCATATCAAGGACCGAATCGCAGAATGCCGTAATAAGAGGGGGATAGCTAGTCTTATCGAAGACTACGCTCGTCACCTTCGCCTTGCAACAAGTAGAAGAGGGTAGGTTGAAGTCCTCCAAGTAACATCACATAGCAATAATCCTACCCGGCGATCCCTCCTCATTGCCTTGAGAGAGGGCGACCACCGTTGTATCCGCACTTGGAAGGGTGTGTTTTATTAAGTATCCGATTCTAGTTGTCATAAGGTCAAGGTAAAACTCCAAGTCGTCCTGTTATCAAGATCACGGCTATTCAATAGATTAACTTCACTGCAGGGTGCACCAACTTACCCAACACGCTTGATCCCATTTGGCCGGACACACTTTCTCGGTCATGCCCGCCGCTGAAGATCAACACGCCGCAGCACCACCTAGGCTCAACAGAGAGGCCAAGACGCCGGTCTAAACCTAAGCGCCGCAGGGTCCGGGCCCATCGCCTCGAAAGCACACCTCAAGACGCTGTTACGCTGCCGAAAGCGTAACTAGCCCCTTAATACAAGAGCAAAGCTTACGCTCCATCCGGCGCGCGCCACTCGGGGCCAACAAGGCCACGGCGTTTCCGGCCGATACCACGACGGCGAAAGTGCCCATATCTTTCCCACGTAGTTGGTTAGTGCGTGATAGGCTCGTGAGCCAACTCAGATCAAATACCAAGATCTCGCCATGCGTGTTAAGTATCCGCTGAACGCCGAACAGGCCAGCCCACCTCTCTCCTAGGCGGTCTCAACCTGCCTGCCGCCTCCGCCACAAAGATCCACTCATGGTGCTCCACCACCGACCCGACTTTAGTCTCCACATGTATCATGTATAAGTATATAGTATATACCGAGATCACCTCCCGAGTGATCACGGCCCGATAGTATAGCATGCCAGATTTAACAAGGGCCACAGATGAAATACTAGCATCCTATACTAAGCATGTAGGATTGCGTAAAGGTAACAACAAGAGTAGCAAGGACAAAGCTATGCAAAGCAAAGATAGGATTAATCGAAGCAAGAATATGCTACACTACTCTAATGCAAGCAAGATAGAGTAGAATAGGCGATATCCGTGATCAAGGGGGCTTGCCTGGTTGCTCGCAAGAGAGAGGGTCGCCAACTCAGAGTCGAACGGGCACCAAAGAGCGGCGCTACCTCGTAGTCTACCGGAGAGAAGAGTGGGGAAGAAATAGTAAATACGGAGCAAACAAAGCATCTCAAAATATAACAAGGCAATACGTGGTGCCAGGGGTGATCTAACGCGGTAGTAAGTGACACTGGTGAAGGGGGGGAACATCCGGGAAAGTATTCCTGGTGTTTCGCAAGGCAGATGAAACGGAGGGGAAAGTTGCGAGTTCGATAGGTTAGGGATGTGCGCGATTTAACGGGCTACGTGATCCGAATCGCCTCGCTGCTCGAGCAACTTTATGTACAAAGTTTTTTCATCCGAAAGTTACGGTTTATTTTATATTAATTTACAAAGCTTTAAAAGATTTTCTAATTTTCCGGAATTAATTTAATTCAAAATAAATTAATATTCAAAGCTAAGTGTACACAGGAAGTGTACACAACAAAGGGTATTAGGCTGATAGGTGGGGTCGGGTGCCGAGTCAGCAGGGTCAATAGTCAACGTTGACTGGGTTGATCGTCAAAACTAGGCAAAGGGGCCTGTGTCATAGGCTCATTTGCTAAACCGATTGTTGATTTAGACTACTAGTGGTGGGGGGTTAGAAGTAACTGATAAGGCAGGGGCTTAGTGCTAATTAGTAATGGGCCGGCTGTTTGGTAGTGGCTCAAGCCACGCCGGCCAACACACATGACACAAAGGCCATGGTGGCCATGGCTAGCCAAGAGTGGCTGCGTGCGTATGGCGCACGGAAGCGACGGCATCAGCAGTAAGTAGAGCAGCCAGCAGCGGCAGGAGCAGCAGGAGTGGGGGAAGGAGGGCTGGGCACGCAGGTGGCGAGGCCCCAGCAGTAAGCGGCTGTATGGGCGAGGCAAGGCACCGCGGCTGCACGGCAAAGCGACGGCGCAAGAAGGACGACGAGGTTGTGGGCGCTGCCCCCGACGAAAGCAGGGCCGTGGTTGGGCGCGCAGCAGTAGGGAGCAAGCAGGAACGCAGGGCGCGGCCACCGGCAGAGCAAAGCGGGCGCTGCGCATATTCGGAGGCTCGAACGCGCCATGGACGAGGACGACCAAGGTCGGGGACGACGGCAAACGGCGCATAAATCAAAGGGGAAATGTGGGGAATCGACAGAGGAGCTCACGCTGAGGCCGTGGGCGAGCTCGAGGACGCCGGGATGGCCGGAGCAGCGGCATCTGGCGACGGACGATGGTGTACACGAGGAAGACGACGGCGATGGCGGGCGAACGAGGCCTCGTGAGCTCGACACCTTTTGTCGAGGGTGAAGAAGACGACGACGATGGAGCCCTGGATGTATTCTCAAGCGCCGGGAGGTTGTCGGCCGTGACGACGGTGATGGTCATGGCGGCTACGGTGCTGTGGGGAGTGGGGGGACTGTGAGGGAGAGGCGAGGGAGAGATGTGAGGACGCTTAGGGTTCCTGTGGGGTCGAGACGACCTTGTAGGACGCCGTGGCTGGCTGATGGCCAAGACGTGGCCGATCCGCCATGGATGCCATGGGCGCTGGCTCAACATGACCTGTGAATGTGGAGGTAGGAGGAAACCTCCTGGTGGGCTAGGTTAGCTAACTGGCCCTTTGGGCTTTAAGTGTACAAGAGCTAGGTTTCCCATTTGTTTAATTTTCTGCTTCTATTTATTCTCTAAATTCTTTTATTCACCACAGTTTTGCACTTCCTTTAAATACCGATTGAATTTTATTCATCATGAAACTTTTCACTTAAATACTTCACAATATTTTGGAATGACATACAAAGTTTGAGTTCAAGTGGAATTGTATAAATATTTTCTTATTTTGAAAATGTTACTTTATTTGCCTTCACCACTTAATAAATTCCTAGGGGTTAATTGGTGGGTCAAATAAGGTTGGGTTCAACATGAAAATGATCAATGGAATTATAGAACATTATGGACATTTTAGTTTTAAATTTTGAAATATTTTTGTTGTTTCTCAAAAATTCAAATTTGAATTTGAATCATTTTGAACTAATGCGAGACTATCAATAAAGAATCGAGGTGACGTGGGCACCATTAACGTGGGATTACTCTAGCATAATTATCCCAAGGCCACATCGTGGGCCTGTGCCCGGGCTCTGTCGGTGTACAAAAAGAGGGGTACACTTTTTGTACCCCTATAACTGTGCACGGGCAGTCTGAGCCGCGGGCACCACCACACTGAGCAAGGCAAGGGAGGTGAGCCAAGGTAAGGACGAAGCTTGAAAGGAGCAGAACAACGCCAAGACCAAGACCACAAAGAGCAAAGGGGACGAAGCTGACTCCCCCGGCAAGATCCTTGCCAGGAGGCGGTTTTAGCAAACCCGGCAAGACCCTTGCTGTATGGCTCGCCCCCACACCCACGGAGCGAATCACCCTTGACTCCACTACCCCCATGGGGCAAGGATTCGGAGACATCCCCTGGTGGCATGCAGATCTTTGTGAAGACATTCAAGATCAGATACACACTATAGAAGATGGCGACCCTTGGCGGGATCCCAGCCAAGGAGGACCACAAGGCCCCCGGCAAGAGCCTTGCTGGGGATGACAGCAGGCGCCAAGGCAAGACCCTTGCCGGGGCCCAGAAAAGACCCTTGCCGGGGCCCCGGCAAGACCCTTGCTGGGGCTACGACGAGGCCCTTGCCAAGGACACCCGTAGGGTCACCATCAGGACCACGCCAATCAAACCTCCACCACCGTTCGCATGCAGCTGCCGACCCAACCAGTTGGGCAGGCACCTGCGTGGCGGCAAGCGGATCTTCGTGGAGACCCACCACTGCGCCACCTCAACTACCTCGCCGCCTACATGGCACCACAGGCACCACTGGCCGTGGCGCTGCGTGTCGACACGAAAGGGAGCGGTGACGGACGAGACAGGGCTCTCCCCCGTCCCCGATAAAGCAAGGACACCTAAGCAAGACGCATTAAAGGCGCCTTGTCATGTAATGTGAGGGATAAAGTCGCATCACTGTACCCTTTCCACCTCTTGTGTGCCACTGTGGCAACCCCTTTCCTTATAAAAGGAGGCCCAAGGCGACCAAGAGGAGGATTCGGCTTTTTGGAGCTCCTCACGCCCCATTGCTAGTTCAAGAACGCAGATAAACGAACCACCAAAGCAGGAGTAGGGTTTTACGCATCCTCGCGGCCCGAAACTGGATAAAGAAACCGTGTGCTATCTGTTTGATCCGCTTCTTCTCACGACCCGCACTCATGACCGTAGTAGGGATTCTTGTGATCCCATAGGTGTCGCTCCCACCGACATTCACCGAGATGCCTCTATCTTGTGTTGAGCTCCGTCCTTCCCGAAGTCTTTTCCCTTACTCCACGCCTAAAATCTCGGGACGAGATTTCTTGTAGTGGAGGAGAAATGTGACGCCCGGATAACTAAGCTACAGTAATCCCTTGCTAATGATGCCACATCATCATGATTACTATTGTTAAACTCGCGTTGGTTCGAAACCGGTTCAAATTTCAATTTCAAATCAAAGTCGAATTCAAAATTGCCAAACATGAAAACTAAAATGTTCAAAGTGTGGCAAATAATCCCCTGGATACATGTCATATTGGGACCAACCTGTTTTTGGATTCCCAAAGTGCCCTCGAGATTTATTTAGTGGTCCAAGCAACAATTGTTTTTGCCTTTTCAATTTTTCCCAAAAATAGTAAAACACTCCCAAATGCTTGAAACTTTTTGGTCCAACTTAAACTATTGCCTAGTATTTATGTACCAAGTGGCACTTCTAACAAAAATCATTTGGAGGCTCTACTTAATGCAAAACAGTGACCAAAATTTCATAACTAAAAATAATAATAATAGAAATAAAACAAAAGAAAAGAAAGGCCCCCTACCCCCCGAGCCTTAGCCACCCGAGCTGGCCCACATCGCCGTGGGGATAAGACCGAGTTACTCCTCCCTCTCCTCGTGAGCTCCCTGGGATATTTTCCCCCCTCCTCTCTCTCCCTCATATCCTCCCTCCCCCCACCTTGACCAAACCCGCTAAGGTCGCTCTCCAGTGGGACTCGTGGCCGCCGGCCTCCCCATGGCCAGCCAAGGGGCCTAGAAGGCCTGCCATAGCCGTCCAGCTCACCTACAAGAGCTGGAGCAAGCGGAGGCACCTCGCAGTCGACGCCACAACTCCGTCCTCGCCGTCTCTGCTCACAGCCGAGCTCACGCCCGCCACCGTGCCTCACCGTCAACACAGCCACCAACCTCCCCTCTCCACGCTGACGGGCCTAGGAGGTCGGCCTCCGTCCACTCCGTCGTCCACGCCCACACCCAGGAGCCGAAAGCCCCTCCTTCGTCGGCCCAGCTTTCTTCTTCCTCATCGGACCACCGCCGCCTCGCCAACAACTCCGGCAGCAGCGCGTCTTCCCCAGGCCTTCTCAGCAACGGTGGTGAGCTTCCACTTCTCCTCTCCTCGCTGCTCGCCGCCTGCCCCGAAGCTAGTCCCTCCACTGCTGCTCGAGAGCTCAAGGCTGCAGCTCGGCTGCCGTCATGCGGCCTCGGTCCCCTCGAGCTTGAAAGCAAGCTCGCCTCAGGTTCCTAGGGCTCCAAGGGCCTCAGAGAGCAGATCTGCGCCGCTGCATTTCTCTAGCGCCGCTCCACCTGCGTTCGACCGCCGACCTCCGCTGCTCAGGTCGCCACCGATGCGCCTCAGCGCCCGACCGAAGCTTCGCCTCGTCACAAGACAGCTCCCCACCGTCTGCTTCCAGCCACGCTCCCCGGTTATTACGGCCTTCCCCGCGCCCGCAAGTGCCTCCCCACTGCGTCTGCCGTTGCCGGCGCCCGCCGCGATCAAGCAAGCCGCGCCCGCCGCAAGCGAACGCCTCGCCGCCACGCGCCCGCCACCTACCGCAGCTCATGCGGCGCCACGCCCACGCCTGTCAGCCCTAGGTCACCGCCACGGTGCCTCTGCTGCCTCGTCGAGGCTATGGCCTCCCCTGCGTCTGGTTCGCCCTCTTCAGTGCACGACGCCAAAGACCAGGCGCCGCTAAGCCACTGGGCCTATGACAGATGGGGCCCACGCCCCAGTAGTTAAAAAACAAGAAAACGAAATTAAAATTAGTTAAAATAATGAAATATTAACTAATTAATTAATTAACGAGTTATTTAACTTAATTAATCATGACAATTAAACCTGCTTAATTAAACTAGACAATGACAATTGGGCCCCACTGCCCCTTTGACCAGTCAACCCGGTCAGAGTTGAATGTTGACCCTGCTGACGTCATTATGACGTCATGCTGATGCACTAAACTTATTTTCGTTTTAAATTTAAATTGCATAATGTCTTTAAAACTTCAAAAAATCATTGGAATTAAACCGTAGCTCGGATCGAAAAACTTTATACATCAAAGTTGCTCAGATCGACGAGACGAATCCGAATAAGCGATCCGTTCGTCCGCCACACATCCCTAGCATAGCGAACATGAAACTTTCCCCCTCCGTTTCATCTGTTCGAAAATGCAAACTTCGGGAAAACTTTCCCGGATGTTTCTTCAAGGTACCGCTGTAGCACCGCTGATAGAACACCTCTAGCACCGCTTATTGTCTTGTCATCCATCTGCTTGCTCAGATTTACTGTTTTCGCCTCTTCTCTCCGTAGACCCCGAGATCGCCATTGTGATCAACTACGCCGATGACGCCCCTTCTTCTTGTCTCGAGCAACCAGCAAGCCACCCTTTGATCATCCCGATATCGCCCATTCCATTCTCTCATGCTTGCATTAGATTTTGCTATCAAGTATTAATTGCTCCTATTCTCGACGCATAGCCTTTTTGTATCTCATTGCTGTACCTTACCTGCTTATCCTAAACTGATTAGTATAGGTTGGTTAGAGATCCATCAGTGACCCCCACCTTGTCCTTGTTGCCCCTGCTTCATCATCGACGACTCGACCAACATGATTGACGCAGCAGCCCCACACCTCACATCACATCACGCCTTTTGTTGCTCGACTCTCACAGATCTACTATCGAAAGTGCCGAGGGAGATCCCTCATAACGCACTCGATGATAATTCTGTAGTGTAGCTATTCGGTCGTGGTCATTGAGGGTGATTTCCTCTTCACCATTCCCGATACGGCTCGTTGCTCAACACCTCAAGTGTGAACCTCGAGGGTGGTCCCTCTTACGTTCACCTTGATGATTACATTGAGTGGAATCCACCAGGGGTGATTCCTCGGGTTTTCCCCTTGATGTCTGGATACACGGTTACCTTGACTTTACTGGAGACCTTGGTGAAAGTCGGGCGGGCCCGGAGAGCACCCGCAAGATGGTTACGAGGCACGGCCGGGAGGTCAGGCAGCCCTCGAGTGAGTTGGGCTTGCCCTTGCCGTATTTCCTCGAGACGGGCGACGGGGTCACATTATCGTGAGTCTCTGCTCATCTCCGCAAGCTAATAATACACTATGGTTTGGGTATTTGTTCTGAGTTGGCCTTTGACCTTTACGCACTAACCACCACGCGAGAATAGTTATGGGCCTCGACTTCGCGGTATCAGCCGAAGCTTTGTCAGATGTCTAGTTCAGCATTGCGGCACGATTGAGCTGGCACGATCCTGTAGTGGTGGAGCCTGGTCCGCCCTGCTCGCAACGACCCGGAGTGCAACGGACGATGGGCCCAGACCCCGGAGTGCTTAGGATGTAGACCGGCGGGGACCTCTCTGCTGAGCCTAGGTAGGGCTACGACATGTTGATCTTTCGAGGCCGGGCATTGACCCCAGAAAGGTGTGTCCGGCCAGAGTGATCGATCGTGTTGGAAAACGTGGTGCACCCCAGCAGGGAAGATCTTTATTCGAATACCGTGTCCATGGTAATGGACGTTCAGACTTATATCTTGACCTAATACAACTAGAAATGGATACTTAAGTTGTGTGGCTCCGGGATTGCTTTCGCAGGAGTCGAGGAAGGATCTCTGGGCATTGCTGCTACAACATGTTTGATAATTATAAACTGCTATTCTTTACTCTTCCACATGCTGCAAGATGCTTGGAGCTGCTTCAAGATGCTAGTCTTCGATAAGCTAGGCCTTCCCCTCTATTCTGGCATTCTGTAGTTCGGTCCACAGATACAACCCGTCCACTTGATACCAATGCATACTTAGTACAGATCTGATGCTTGCGAGTACTTTGGATGAGTACTCACGGTTGCTTTGCTACCCCCTTCTTCCTTCTTTAAGGTTGTTGCAACCAGATGGTGGATCCTTGGAGCCAGATGCCACCGCCGATGGATACTGCTACTTGGAGACCACCGATGGCCAGGAGTAGTTAGGAGGTCCCAGGCAGGAGGCCTTGCCTCTTCGATCGTTGATGTTTGTGTTTGCCTTCTTAAGGCATCCTTGTCTAATTTATGTCTGTACTCAGATATTGTTGCTTCCGCTGACTCTTGTGTATCGAGATTGTATTCGAGCCCTTGAGGCCCCTGGCTTGTAATATGAAGCTTGTATTATTTTAATTTGTGTCTAGAGTTGTGTTGTGATATCTTCTCGTGAGTCCTTGATCTTGATCGTACACTTTTGTGTGCATGATTAGTGTACGGTTGAATCGGGGGCGTCACATAATGTCAAGTATCTTTTCCTTAGACCATGAGATTGTGCAACTCCCAGATGCCGTAGGAATGATCTGGGTGTATCAAACGTCACAACGTAACTTGGTGACTATAAAGGTGCACTACGGGTATCTCTGAAAGTGTCTGTTGGGTTCGCATGAATCGAGATCGATTTCTCAATTCGTATATGACGGAGAGGTATCTCTGGGCCTGCTCGGTAATGCATCATCATAATGAGCTCAATGTGACTAAGGAGTTAGTCATGGTATCATGTGTTACGGAACGAGTAAAGATACTTGTCGGTAACAAGATTGAACAAGGTATGGGGATACTGACGATCGAATCTTGGGTAAGTAACATACCGATGGACAAAGGGAATTGTATACGGGATTGATTGAATCCCTGACATCATGGTTCATCCGATGAGATCATCGTGGAACATGTGGAAGCCAGTATGGGTATCCAGATCCCGCTATTGGTTATTGGCCGGAAACGTGTATTGGTCATGTCTGCATGGTTCCCGAACCCGTAGGGTCTACACACTTAAGGTTCGATGACGCTAGAGTTGTAATGGGAAATTGTATGTGGTTACCGAAGGTTGTTCGGAGTCCCAGATGAGATCTGGACGTCACAAGGAGTTCCGGAATGGTATGGAGGTGAAGATCGATATATTGGATGAAGGGTATTGGAGTCAGGAATTGTTCTGGGAGTACCGGGTGACGACCAGCATGAACGAAAGGAGTTTCGGAGGCGCCGGCAAGCGTTGGGTGGGGGGAGGGCTTATGGGCCAAGGGGAGGGGGCACAGCAGCCCACTAAGGTGATGTGCGCCCCTCCCACCCCATCTCACGTAACCTAGAAGAGCTGGGGCGCCTCCCCTAGGGCATCTGCCCCTCCCGGCTTGGCCAAGTTTCCTAGGGGTGGGGGCGCCCAAACCCATCTAGGGTTTCCCCTGTGGCCACCGCCCTCCCCTAGGGAAACCCTAGGGCGCCTCCTCCTCCCCTTCCCCCTATATATAGTGAGGGAGAGAGAGGACTGCAATGACCCTTCCCCTGGTGCAGCCCTCCCCCCTTTCCAACCCCTCCTCCTCCAAAGTGCTTGGCGAAGCCTACGGGAGAACCACAAGCTCCACCACCACGCCGTCGTGCTGCCAGAGCTCTCCCTCAACTTCTCCTCTTCCCTTGCTGGATCAAGAAGGAGGAGACGTCCTCGGGCTGTACGTGTGTTGAATGCGGAGGCGCCGTCCGTTCGGCGCTTTGATCAGATCTTTCACGATTTGAATCATCGCGAGTACGACTCCATAAACCGCGTTCTTGTTACGCTTCCGCTTAGCGATCTTCAAGGGTATGAAGATGCACTCCATCTCTCTCGTTGCTAGCATCTCCTAGATTGATCTTGGTGACACGTAAGAAAATTTTGAATTATTACTACATTCCCCAACAGAGCTTGTTCATTCTTCTGTCGAAGCTCTTCCCGCTGCTCCCGAGTGAGAGCCTGAGGCACGTACGACTCGTCGTCGGCGGAGCGATCGTCCTCGTGATCATCGCCGCCGCTCTTGCACGACGTGCCAATGTGGCCGTCGTGGGAGCCCCTGTATCCAGGGGGTTTGTGATGCTCCGAGCCAGCCATAAGGACTTTGGCAGTGGACTCGATACTCTCACACTCCGACCAGTATGTGGAGTCCTCGTGGAGACCATAAAAAAGATCAAGGGCAGGCTCGTCGTGCTCGAGCACCGCCACCTGCTCCGACGTGGCCTGGAGGGCCACGATATGCTTGATACAACACTATAGCCATGAGTGCCAGAGCGCTTCTGACGGCGTTCGACCGGAACGAGGGGTGCCACTCGGTATGGGGCCGATGGCTGGCGGAGAAGAAATCCATATGAAGTAGCATGGAAGTGCACCGCGCCACGGGTAGGCAACGACTCCACGTCCAGCGGGGCTTCCTAGAGCCACGTCAAATCATCAGCGACGAAGTTGAGAGCTCCAAATAAGATTTCGCCGCCGAGGATCATGGTGATGATGTAGAATTCCACCTGTGCCGGATAATCGCTAGACGCGCAGCCCCATGGTGGGTGCCAACTGTCGAGGCAACGATCCTGACAATGAGTACTAGAGGTACAAACAAGGGGCGGAGCCTAGCAACGGCGCAAGTGTAGCACTCGTTTTTTACTAGTTTGGGCCCCTCTCGGAGAAGGTAACAGCCATACGTCTCATGCCTTGGGCTTGTTTTCTCTTGGGGTATATGATTACAGGGGATGCTGAAACCTTGTCATGGAGCCAAAGGGGGGCTTATATAGACTGTCCCTTGGCCTCTGGACTCCCACGTTACAAGGGGATTAAAGACTATAACTACGGCAGTTACATGTTAATATAGCCATGACTACGACAGTTTCAGATAATGGTAGTCATAACTATACTTGAAGTCTGACTTAAGACTACCCGACCATTGCAGCTTCCACGTTGCCCCTACGTCTCCTCTGTCCGAGTGGCGATGGCCGGGACAACTGGAGGGAGGACGTCCGAGTGTCGTCGATGTATCCGAGTGGATTTCTTCACTACAAAGAAAATACACTTCCGTGATGATACGTGTTTGTCACAGTAGGTCACGTTTTTTGTCATGCATGTACATCCATGACAAATTTATGACAGAATCAAGATAGTCATACCGTGTCGTCAGAAGTGTTCCATGACATTACCAAAATTATCATCACGGAAGTGTCCACTTCCATGACGATAAATCGCTCGTCATAGAAGTGCTTTCGTCAAGGGTGACCGACACGTGGCATCCACCGTAATGGAACGCCGTTAAGCTATCGGGTCGGATTTTGGATCCGATAACCCGTTAACAGCCCCGACCAATGGGAAATTTCCACGTGTAAAATTCTGATTGGCCGAAGGGAACACCTTTCACCGTCGATGGGCCGATGTCGCCCATCCATTGGAGGAGACATGCCTATGATACGTCGACACGTGGCTGGGCCCAACAGAGGCCCATATAGGTTAAAAAGGCCAGCCTAGTCAAAGGCCCGTAGAACTTAATCAGGTACTAGTGGGCCAGCCCAATAACGGCCTGCTTAATAAAGGCCCATTTACGGCCCGAAGCCAGATCTGGCCCATTAATTGTTCGCCCAATATTTGGGCCCATTTACGGCCCGAAGCCAGATCTGGCCTAATTGTTCGCCCAATATTTGGGCCCATTTGCGGCCCGAAGCTAGATCTGGCCTGTTAATTGTTCGCCGAATATTTGGGCCCAACTACAGCCCAGTGACTTTCGGCCTGTTAGAGGCCTGATGTAGACATGGGCCCATTTCAGCCCCGTGTGACTTTCGGCCTGGGAATGGCCCGTGCTACCCATGGGCCATATATGGTCCGACGGGACATCGGGCCCACTAACGGCCCGTGCTAAAGGTGGCAACAGTTAAGCCCAACGTGACTTTGGGCCTGTTAAAGGCATGGCGCGTAATTCGGCCCGTAGATGCCTGTACTAAGCTTTCGGCCTCTTAAAGGCCCATGATATTAGTGGGCCAACTAAGGCCCGAGATATGTTTCGGCCTGGTAACGGCCCATGAACTAATTGGGCCCAAAATGGCCCGGTCTACATTTCGGCCTGCTAAAGGCCCGTCGACAACTAGTGAAAATTAAGGCCCAACATGCATTTTGGCCTGCTAAAGGCCCGTGGTTTCATCTCGGTCGTAACAGGCCAGTACAATATTCAGCCTGGTAATGGCCCAACGCTACCTGGGCCAAACTAAGCACTAGGTCGACAAAAGGCCCAACTAAAATATAGGCCGGTGTAAGTTTGTGCCTGGCGCAATGTGTGAAGGCCCCAATCATTCGGGCCCAAGAAAGACGTAGGCCGGCCCAATTGTGGCCCACTAAAAACCTAGCCCGTTAGAGTCGAATGTTTCGGTCCGGTCGACTACATCTGATTTTTTTTCAGATAGCGAATGATGGCAGTAACTAGTAGGAATTAAGAACAAACCTACTCTATACATTAAAGAAATTACGGCATAGTAACTAAGAATAAACCTACACTATACAATAAAGGATTTAAGGTATATTACATCCATCGGGCATCGGTTCGCCACCAAAGTGATCATAAAGCGCAACGAAGAATCAGACATACAAAATCGGGCACCATTGCAGCAGAATAAAATAATATCGAACCGAGACCACTTCCAAGACAGTTCAAGAAAGGTTAGCCTTTATGGGGAATTGCTAAGCAGCCGAAAGCAAGGCTGTGAGACCGCCTAGCATGTCGGTCATAGCTTCCAGGTGTAGCTGTTTAGCGATGAGGTTCTCATTGGTGTTCTCCGCAATCTTTCTTAGAGATAGGACTTCATGTCGAAGTTGAGTTGCAGAATGCCTTTCTGCTAGAACTTGGGACTGAAGAAGTCGAACTCATTCAGACAACGAATTCTGTGAGCTTGTCTGACTGTTAGTCTCAAGTAACTTGAACACTGCATCAAGACAAGACTTTGGGGTTGTCTTGCTATCGTCAAGATGTTTTCCTTCTTTGCTGCAATATATGTTGGGTTTGTCTCACAGCCTTCAGCAGACTTGTGCATGCCATCAGGCATATCACCCTGAAACAAAGCAGAGAGATGATAGGTTTGCACGTGTATAAACAAAGATGATAACTGTTATGTCAATTCTATCCAATTTCAAATTAGAAAATAAAGAGTAAGTTCAAAAATATCAATAGCATAATTTGGCATTGTTCATAATGCGGGGAGCTTCACCACACTACTGGATTACCATGTCAACATAACAAGCATAGATCAAGGGCAAAGAAAATCATTGTATCTATTTTGGATAATGTGCATGGCATGTTGTTCATATCATCACCACATCAAGAAGATAAAACAGGAGATGACAAGGTGCAAACGTGGGCTGCTTCACCACACACTGGATTATAGATCCAAAAAAACAAGCATACATATAGGGAGTATTAAGTAATGTGCATGGTATGAATAAGGAATTTGGTTTTACAAGTAAAACTTAGAACTTGCGGTTCTTATGAACATGCATTTTGGTAGAAATAGCAAACTAAACAGCAGTAAACGATAGGGAGTATGAGAAAATTAAACATCAGTTGAGGATAAAGGCTTTAGAAGGACTGACTTACATTAACAGTTAACACCGGCTTTATAATGATCTTCTCCATGTCAAGGGAAGGATAACTCAAGAATTTCAGCACAAAATGTTCTTCATAAGCATTGCCTGTACTCTACATTTTGTAGAGAGTAATTATAGATATGATAATACTGGAAGGGATAGAGGATAATGAAGATAAGATGCAGATTGATGCTACATAATCAACTACCAATCCCTGGAAGTAGTCACAATGTAAGTACAGTGATAGACCACGCTCAGGCCTTACAAGAGGACGGCAGAGCCCGACCTCTTCAACAGCATTGGGTTGATTCTCAATTTATGTAAGAGTCCATACGGATCTTATAATGTCCACCACATGGACGATTACGAGGCTAACATGTGCGGTGATGCTACATAATCAAACAGCTATGAAAGTAAGTATGGTCATACAGGCAAGAGGTAATCGACAAGAGCAATGCAAAGGTGCGATATAGTTGCAAGATTCTATGGTCCCTTGAGAACGGATGTTCTTCTGCTAACAGTTTTTGTACAAGTGAGACATTAAGGCAAATGCAGAAATGTAGTTCAAATTGTGATGTGATATCATAGACAGTACCTTACGCTGAAGCCGAGACCAATGTGTAACAAGATTATTCCAGTCACCGTCGGATAAATGTAGCACCGGAGACTTTATAGAAATTTCGTTCAGAGGCTTGCCATCGAAGTGCGCTTGCCTCAGGTAGGAACGATACTTCATCAACGAAAGTGCTTGAAAAGCGCAACCAACCCTTGCTCGTCATCACAATCCAGTTTGCTCCTCGCCTATTTAAAAGAATGAAATCTTGTGTCTTACATCGTGAAACATATGCAGTAATGACCATGAATAACATTAGTACATTACTTATGCGTAAGTTGCGGAGGAAGACTGGAAATTGTTCTTTGTCTGCGGTATAATCTTTCCATGAAGGAAATAGGCGCACAAAGTTCCTGACAACAACATAAGCTTCATCTTCTAAACTGGGAAGAAATGGAACAGGGGTCCTATTTGCTGCAATTGGGGTCTCTCTGGTTCGAAAAGGGATTTGGCTACTGGATTTGGTGTACTCTTTGCTGGAATGGGGGTTTTGCATCGTACAACTGGTGCTATGTCAATCGGCATAATTATACTGCTTGTTCGCAGCTTGGGGTCTGCTGAGTTGGGGCATCGAAATGACCAGTGTAGTAGGGCTAGAGTCTGCTACAGTTGGGGTATTTTGTGGGTCAGGTGATATTGCAACTACACCTAATGGGCTATTTGATTTATCAGGTGCCACTACCTTTTCCAAATACTTTGCTTGTGCTCCTCCACGATCAGCAATCGCCCTCTTCCTTCTGAACGTCTGATACACAAGAACATCATTTGAATGGATAAATATGGTATGATGACAAATGGAATATGTACTAAAAATGGATAGGCAGGGCGTATTCACATACACGATGTGTAAACTAAGCTAATGGCAGTTCAACAAATTAGAACAATGCAAAGCATCAGTTGTAAGATATGTGCGAGCAATGTAACCTTGGAAAGTTAGAGCAAGTACCTTGATGGGTGAATAAGATAGGGCATCTTCCTCTGACTCCTCCACTAGGGAGATACATTGACTTAGGTCTCCCTCTAGCTCAGAATCACTGTTAGGATCATATTCTAAGCATGAATCTGTAGGTGGAGAGCGTTTGCATTGCATTGCATCCAGACTTGATTTCAGTCCCTTAATGCCAAGTTTGACAACCATGGCATTGTTCTACTTTATTCTTTTCATGCGCGCAAGCTCATAATCATTATGATGCTGTTCGTAATCTGAGATTCATGAAAACATAAAAAGTAGTCAGATTATCTATGGAATGCATTATGGATTCAACTCGGAGAGTGTCTCCCTATAAACCCCTGCATATGCAAAGTTCACCTCCCCAACCATGCCGACTAGACCACACACGTAAATACAAACCCCTTATGTCTCTATAACAGTGTGCACACATTTCAAAACTAGAGTAGGAACATTAGAATCATATGAAATTCGTATTTGAACAAATAAACTAAGCAATTATGAGTGGCATAATGTTTAGCTTCAACGGTGGAGTGTTGGTAGTGCGACACAAAGCAAGTAGGCAGATCGTATTCCATGTAAAAGATCGAAACCTATGTAAAAGCTGGAAATGACGCTTTCTTTCTATACAATGGAGTGTTCGTTACCCACACATGATGGAAGAGATCACATAGAGAAATACTGTTCACTCATGTCTACGGTTCCAGTATTTAGAAACAGGGTAAGAATATTGACAACAAATATGACAAGGCAAGCATAGATGTAGTGAATCAATCATTTACTTGTGAGCTTATTTGGACAAGTATGCAGAATTGTTACTGCAGTAAGAGACCGTCCAAAATCTGAATGAAGAAGTTTGTCTAGCACTTATTGTTTGCAACTAATCGACGTGAATAATTGGATATTATATTGAATGAGTAAGAAATACGAATAAAATTGTCAACAAACCTGGCTTGCAGTAGTAATCTGGGTCAATGTCACTACGACCAACAATCCAAAATGACTAGTTTCTGTTCCAAGGGCTGGAATTTTGAAAACCCTGTGAACTTTAGAGGTACTAAAGATTACCGAAATACATCTGAACCATTAAGTGTAGGTAGCACTGAGCACACAACAAACCCTAATGATAGTCCTGCCTAATGAGTAATGAATCAATTAGAAAATGGGTGATGAGGAGTGGTTGCTGAGTGTTGAGGACGTATCTCAGGATAAATCGGGTTGGCTTGGTGGGTGTTGCACGCCTGAGCCCTGAACGGACTGGGAAGATAGGCACGGCGGCGCGCCCGGGCAGGGGTGACGCTGTTGGGCGAGCGGCTCCTGGCCTCCTATTAGTCCAGCATCTCCTCCTAGAGTCATGCCGTCTGGGGACGGCAAGTCGCCGGCGAGGCAAAGCGGTCAGCGCAGTAGAGATCGGAAGTGCGCAGCAGAACACCGGGGGATCGGGGCCTGGGACGACCCAAAATCCCAGGGTGGGCCGGCCCACCGTGGGCACCCTGTAGAGATACACACCCGAGCGGCGAACATGCATTCTTGAAACTAATTTAGGAACAGTTAGCTGACCAATTAAACAACTCTATTTTAATAATATCAGATTCGTATTTGAACAACTAAGCTTGTTTAGCTTGATGGCTGGAGCAGTGTTATTATGACGCGAAGCACGTATTCTGATCGTATAGTGATCATAAAAGGGGAAACTCTAAGCATATTTTTTAGCAAAAGAGAGTTTCCTCCGATTTCTATTAAAGAAACCACCACGGAACCAACATGATCAATTAAACCCTAAGCATGATCAATTAAACCATATTATGGCTGTGCCATGGCAGATTTGAAGCTGCAAACCGAAGAAATGATATTTAGCATCCATTGTTTGCTTCGAACTAACAACTAAATTCTAAGAGCTAAAAAGAAAGTAGAGAAACCAAGTTAAGATCTATTTTCTGGTTGAGATCAAAAAGTTGAGGAGATATGAAGTACCACCTCTCTTGCGGCGCCGTGTAGGCATCGGGGGTGCGATGTTTGTCGGTGGCGTTGAAGCAGATCTGCGACAGTAGACGGGTGCATCGGGGATAAGTCCTGCTATGGAAGAGAAGGTCGTGTGAGCGGCCCCGGCAAAGAGGACGACGACGCCGATGAAGCGAGAGGACGCGATGCAAGGCTATTGGTCCGTCGCCGTGGATGAGAAACGACCATCTCTAGCAGTGGACGATGCGGTCTTGGTAGGCGCTCCGGCATGGTGGAGGACGGTGGCGATGGATGTGGTGGAGGACGGCGGCGATGGATGGGGTGGCGGACGGAGGCTGGTGTGGGGATGGGGTGTTCTAGCGCGGACGGTGTATGAATGGGAAAATGGAGGGAGAGGTATGGGGAACCATGTTTTTGGGACGCGCCTGTCTGAAATATGGGAAAGTTACGAACTTAGCCACCGTTTAAAATATGGACGTCTCGTCGGTTGGGGATAGGACGGTAATCTCGCGTCTCACCAATATTTGCCCAGAGAGATTCCGGGCGAGGAGAGGGTGGTTGGCGCCCATGGTTGGCGCCCACGGTGTATGAACGGGGCTGACAGGTAGGGCGGTTGTGTCACGTCTGAGTGAAGTTACAAACCTGCCCCTATTGAAAATATTTGCCTACATCGATTTCGGCCGAGTCGAGTTTGTTTTGCTGCCCACCGTGTATGAATGGGGAATGGAGGGACAAACAGAGGTCTTTCGGACGAGCTTGAATCAAATGTGTTTTGCCGCCCATGTTTGACGCCCACCGTGTCAGAATGGGCTCAGAGGCGGTCGTGTCACGTCTAATTGAAGTTACTAACCTACCCCAATTTAGAGCAGCGGAAATCGGGCCGATGGATTGTCCGTGTAACGGGTAGACAGTAATTTCCATCTCCCAAACACTTGGCTTCGGGTAGCCGACGTGGGAGTGGACATTTTGCTGCTTCTTTCGAATTTTGGTACAATAAGCATCCACGTTTACCCTGGCAACTAAATTCGAGTCCATTTTGTATTCCTATATGAATCTTTATAAATCATTCTATGTGTTTTTATATATCTTCAGAAGGACGACAAAGATGTATTCCACTATCATATATGAATATGGTTTACAAATGCCGATACTCAAATTCATAAACTAGAATCCAGTTTAAGGTGAATTCGAATATTTGGAACACTTCATGTCCAACTCAAATGTCACACGCAGCATAATGTGTACTCCCATTTAGATATGTACACAAGCGATGTATCAAGATTCAAATACCGAGTCAATCAACCAAGAATGTACGTAACTAATGTACATATAAACACTTATAGAGTATATGGATCAATAATATCAACTAACATACATAAGCCAGGCCGCTGTACTTTTTTTTTGCTACAACGGCATCCTTTTTTTAGCTAGCATCTTGGCCCTTTCCGATGCGTGCCACTTATGGTCCATCTATACTACTACTATTGATGAATGCACATTCAGCCCGATTGACATATTTGTAGGTCTGGCACAGCAATCCAAATGAAATGTCTCCGAGTCTTATCAATTAATACGGACTTGTGCTCAAATAAAATTACAAACCAAAAAACAAAAAAAAACAATTATTACATGATCTCTAAAACAAATGGTTTGATTGATTACATGAATGTACAACACAAAGGGTATTCAACTATGGAAAGAACATTTCACCTATGATTTACCAAGTAGGAATTTAATTTCCTTTTTTCCTTCAGACCTTAACAATCTGGTCAGTCTTAGCTTGCTTCGTTTTGAAATCCACCAAATATTTAATGGTTGTCTTGAGTACTGCTTGTGATTGTGCTGTTTGCTTCCTCAACATGTCAACTTCATCTCTAAGTGCAGAAATAGAATCTCTTTCTACCACTAGTTTAGCCTCTAGAGAATCAGCAGTTGGCAATTCATAATGCACGATTGGGCGGTGCCATCATTGTGGGATGATGCAACGTCCATGGGGACCTTGCTCTTTGATCTTGGGCTAACCTGTTTTGCCATTAAAGTTGCGATTGGATTCAGAAAAGTTGAAGTTAGCAAAACATATCAATCGGGAGTTATAACAAGAAACCGGTTAAACAAACAAGGAATTAAAGAGTTTCAATTGGATCTGCTGAAAAGTAGTTATTAACATCATTGTAACCTGCTGTTGCAGCAAAGAATGCGCTTAAACAAACAAGTAGATATTTAAGTTAAGGCAAACAGGTAATTCTTAACAAGAAGTATCAAACACATAGATAGGCGCAGGTCTACAATATGATTAACGAGGTTGTGCCATTATGTAATCAGTAGCAAACTAAATTAAGCCAAGCAACATAATTGAACAATTTTGCAATAAGTGGCTAACTAAAATTCCGAGAAGCGATGTAATCGAACTTACGCTAGTTCTTTGTACAGCACACTGCAACTTCTTTTCGCCACAAGGTTGTACGAAGGAGTCCATGGCATCAATTGCTTGGATTCTCAGTCCCTATACTTCTTTCTTCCATCAGTGCATGGGTAAGTCGAATGGTTAATCTGATAAGATGGTGTGTCCTTGATATGTTATATGAGGATGTGTAGTCAGACTAGTTGTAGCCAAACACATCACACTGGCTTTTACTGTATATTTCATGGGATTACTTTTGGCATATCGAGATCTAAGCAATCTACAATAGGATGAAAAGACTGGCATCCTTCACATTATTGGCGAACTCAGTTCATAGAAACAAGCAATTCAACCATTCTGCGGGTAAAACAAAAGCGCCATTAGAATATTTTTCACTATCCAATCATACATGCAAAAAGGGGCGACGCCACCATAGGGGCTGGTATGGGCAGCAGCCTCAGGTGGCTGGAAAGTGTGCACCTAGTTTGAGTCGTCCAGGTTGGTCCATGCTAGTTTTGTTCGTCCCAACGCACAAGCAGGCAATATAAAAAATGAAGAAAAATGTTTCAATTTGGATGGGCCAATAACATAAGTGCAAGGCAGGCCCTATAGCAGGCTCATGCTCCAAACGAAGCGCCTCCCATATTGATCGACAGCAGAAAAATCCCAATTCATTCGCTCCAGCCTCCACAGTTCGCTCCTAACCTAGCCACCGCTGGACAAACCGACACAACACTTCCTCGCTACTCGTTGGAGGGCGGTCGCCGGGCTTCAAGCGAGCGGAAGGACAAGAAGATGAAGATCCAACCACAGGTGTAGCACTGTGGGAGGCAGCGGCGGCAGCACGGGCATGGCATCGAGCTTGCGCAAACGAAAAGTCACAGCTTGCAAGAGTAGCATGCGCAACGAGTAGGTACATCACATCCCTGATTATATCTAATTCAACTCTTAAATTTATGGCCAATAGTTAAACCTGACGGTGTTGTAAAACTGCTTGTATGTAGGGAATCTATGAGAAAATGAAACCAATTTCTACTTATTTTATAACTCCACCAATCAATATGAACTGACTGAATCTGATGTATCTAATCAAGTTTCCGGCGCAAACATCCAAGCTCATGTTGTTCTTGAGCCTGAAGTGTCTAATGAACAGACTGCTAATGAAGGATTTGATGCAAACATTTTACATGCTCCTGGCGATGAACATATAGTGTCTAATGAGGGATCTAATGCAAGCATTTTGCAAGCTCATTGAAGGATTTAGTGTCTAATGATGATCTACTATGTTGAGAGAGACAGATATTTGCAGGCATTGATGACAAGCAAATTATAGTGCATTTTCATAGCTTGAGCAAACGTCGAAGCCATCTGCCAGAAAGTCCCCGTATCATGACAACATAGCATAAATACTTTTCTAATCTGTTGTTTGAAACTATTGGCATACTTGTGCAGGATAGATATATTGATATGCAGTTTATGACCGGGTTATACGTGCAATTACACTTTGATACTTTCAGCCAGAGAACGAATAATTCAAGCAGGTACAGACCATGTTTGTAGTCCTTGTACACCATGTTGCATTTTGTATTTGTTGGTGCTTGCATCATTTAGTGTTTATAATCTGAACTACTTTGGATCATTAGCTGGTTTTCAAAGTGCATGTAGCTTCACATTTCTCAAGTTATGTTGATTTCGGAGTGCAAGTGCCTTCAGATTTTTTAAGTTAAATATTCGCCTGGTAACTTGAATTCGTGGATCAGCCACTACACACAAATCACACACGAATGCCAAGACTGAATTAAATGAAATGCGTGGACTTACGCTAGCTCGTTATGCTGTGCTCACTACAGCTGCTTGCGCTTGGGATGTTCCATGTACAAGTCCATGTTACCACTTGCTTGGATGTGCAGGCCTTGTGCTCCTTGCATCCCCCTCTGCATTTTTGACACGGCGAATGGTTGATCAAATAAGAGGAATCGACCTTGATGTTGTACCGGAGGACAGATACTTACAAGGTTATACGGGTGTGCAGGATGTGTACCAGATCCCGTAGCCCCGTCATGCTTCACTAAAAAATGGATTTGCTTGTTTGGATGATATCTCCGTAAGAAATAAGAGTTAAAGTCGAGTTGCATAAGCGTGTAAGCTAAGAGAGCAGTGAAAGGATATCCAAACATCGTCGGAACAGTGCACAAGGGAGTGATGTGTGGATACCTAGTTCGGGCCGGCGTTTGGGCATGCTCGCCTAGCTAGAGTGCGGGTCACTTCAGAGCGGTTGAGGGTGATGCGCTAGCGTTGGTTGGCCGCGCACGGATGCAAATCTTGAGTGGCAGCGGAGTGCTACGATGCGGTGGACGAGACTGTTGGTGAAGCCCCAACGGCCTCGGGGGGGGGGGGGGCGGAGGTGCGACGATGTGCTCGGTGAAGTAGCCCCGGTGAGCTGGGAGACGGCGTCGGTGAAGCGCACCTGATGCGGTGGAACTCGGTGTCTGTGAGGCACGTCGGTTGCGGCGGCCGACGTTGTCAGATATTTCCATCCGAAACATGGAAGCGCGAACTTATATTGTCGTCGTCCTTTTTTGGGGAGGAGGGGGTGGGTGGCTGGGTGCTACGCGTCCGTCTGACACACGCGACCACCCCGACAGGACTATGCTTCGGTGCCTTAAGGCACCTGCCTTTGTGTCCATGACATGTGGCCCAACAGGTTGCTGGCCCACATGTCAGTCACCCCAAAGGCAGTTGCCTTTAAGGCACCGGCGGCCCACCCCGACACGACCCTGGTCTGCCTGGTGCGCCTACATTTGAGAATGCAAACGTATCTTCTTTCATTTGCAAACGAATCTGTATGTATTACCATGGCCGTGTTTTCCTTTCAATAATTAGTCATTCGAAACGAGATACTCCATCTGTTCACTTTTGTAAGTCGTTTCAGAGAACTTAAAATGAACTGTTTTGCACGTTGTCTGAAATGTCTTCAAGGTCTTATAAAAGTGAATGAGAGGAGTACTATAAATTAATTAATGAGGAGTTATTTGAAAAAAATCGAACGGTACCCACGCTAACGTGGATTAGAGTGTGTGTCACATAATTAGTTATTTGAATTAGAGTGTGTGTCACGTAGTTAGATTTTTGAATTAGAGTGTGTGTCACGTAGCAATCTCAAATTCTAACATGGATTTCGCATTTCACTGTATCCACGCTACTTTTTTAATACAAATTCATATGTATATGATGAACACCATGGTAGTGAGAAAACTTTTGGATGGTACATATGACCTACAAAATAACACAACAAATTGAGTCAATGTCAACTTTTCGAAACTTAGTATGGCACGAATTCGAAATAATTACCCGTATGCCTGGTCCTCGGTTCAAATATTACAATGTACACCGAATTGAAACATCGATATTAAGTCTCGTACTATGTACATTCAAATGTTGTTTTTAGCCCCCCGCACAAACGCTACATACTTCCTATATTGATCAATCTTCCTCTCCTAACCACCTTAGGAAGCTATCGGTTTCGAACACACATTCATTATTTCTCCCCATGTTTCAATCTCTAAGTCTCTCAACTACACAACCCCTTTTTCCACTCTGTTACCAAATGTATTTACCTCACACACCCGCCATTGCACCCCATGCTGAGCTCTCTCCCCCCCTCTCTCTCTCTCACCCTCTCGCTAAATACATGCATTGCCTATCTAGCCCCCAACCTCTAAATGCGCACGCATAAGCACGTTGTATATCTAGGTCACTCCTCGAGACTTTCTCACTCTTTCTTCCAAGACGGCGGGCCACACTCGCTCAATCTCGCTCTCTTTATCTGAATCTCGTTTAACCTCGTTTTCTTTCACACACAAATGATATATCTCCCTCTTTGGGCCTCGATCGACACACTATATACTCTCTCACGCAAATTGTCTATCTAGGTCAGTCCATCCAAGCCGCCACCACTCTTTCGACCTCATGGTGGGCCATGCTCACTCAATCTCTCTCTCTCTCTCTCTCTCTCTCTCAGATGTCTCGATTGACCTCGCTCTTTCTCGGACAAAAACGATATATCACCATGTTTGAGCCCAATTCGGCCTATTCACATTTTATACTCTCTCACGCACATCGTCTATCTAGGTCACTCTCTCCAACCCGTCTCACTCTTTCGATCGCACGGCGACCCTATGTGATCGGTTGACCTTGCTTCCTCCCATGCACAAAATATATCTACACGTCTATGACTGGATCATCTCTCAAGCTCTATCTTACAGCCCTCACCCTTGCCAAAAGCTCAATCGGACAATATCTCTCCAGAGCATATATATTTGTTCAATGAATGTCGAACCACACTCACTTTGTCTCTCTATCTATATGTCTCTCGATTGACCTTGCTTTCTCACACCGTATCTTCCACGCGTTGAAGCTACTACCTCTCCATCCCTCGGAAAGCCGGAGCTATTTACATTGCGAGGGGCACTCCAACCTTGGATTAATTTGTGTAGGCATTTATTCCGGTCGGTTTAGATTATATTTTCGTAGCATTCGGCCCACAACTACTCCAAACACCATTGCAACCCACGCAACTTCCCTAGTTGATTTCCCTCTGGCTTGGTCATCGCTCTCTCGCACGTCCTTTATCGCCTTCAACGCCGCACCATGGTATTATTGAAAAAACTATGTTGTTCTCTATAATTATTATAAATAACCTACAAAACTACACACCGATAGTCCACTTGGAATGGAACAAATTTCGACCCACAAATGAAAGTGCTACAAACTACACACCGAGGGGCCCACATGTCATGAAACAAATTTGGACCCATATACAAATTAAAAAATAAAGCACGAGGATCGAACATGTGACCGGGCCTTCAAGCCGCACGTCAATAGGCAACATACGTAGAATACACTACAAAAAAATACACTTCCGTGATGATACGTGTTTGTCACAATAGGTCGCGTTTTTGTCATGCATGTACATCCATGAAAAATTTATGACAGAATCAAGATAGTCATACCTGTGGTGTCGTCGAAGTGTTCCATGACATTACCAAAATTATCATCACGGAAGTGTCCACTTCCATGACGATAAATCGCGCGTCACAGAAGTGCTTTCGTCAAGGGTGACCGACACGTGGCATCCACCGTAACGGAACGCTGTTAAGCTATCGGGTCGGGTTTTGGATCCGATAACCCGTTAACAGCCCCGACCAATGGGAAATTTCCACGTGTAAAATTCTTATTGGCCGGACGAAACACATGTCACCGCTGCTGGGTCAGATAGGCCCCTATGATATGTCAACACGTGGCACGGCCCAACAGTGGCCCATTTAGCTTACAAAGCCGGCCCGTTTGACTTGGTCAAAAGTTAATGGGCTGGCCCATGAAAAGCCTGTTAACGGTCTCTTCGCAAATAGCCCATTTTACGGCCCGTTAACTCACGGCCGTTAGGCACTAAAGGAAATCGGCCCAACAACGTCATGTGGGCCGTCAAATATAACACCAGCCCATTTCACTTTCGACCCATGTATGGCCCACGAGGTCTTTCGGCCCATATGAGGCCTTCGTATCTTTCGGCCCTTCACAGGCCCACGGTGACTCTATCCCATAATGAACAGTAATTTTCTTTGTACACGTTAACGGCCCGTGATTTACATGGGCCGTTTCCAGCCCGTGCTAGCTTTCGGCCTATTGACGGCCCATACGTTCTTGGGCTCCTTTTCGCCCTCGACATTTCCGCCCGTTCATTGGCTGTTCCCTAATGGGCCAAATTCGCCCATGGCAAGAGTCGACCCACATCGGCATGTTCGCAAATGGGCCAAATTCGCCCATGGCAAGAGTCGGCCGTTCTTCGCTGTTACCCTAATGGGCCAAATTTGGCCCATGGCAAGAGTCGGCCCGTTTCTAGCCAGCCCGTCCTATATTCTGGCCCATTAACGACCTGTTATGCCTGTGACAGAATTAAGCTTTTGCAGTCCTACGGCCCGTTACCGTGTTGGGCCGATACCAATTACGCCCGATTATGGCCCATGTAGACCCATTTATCCGACGGTCCGAGGCCCACCGATTACAGGCCCATTTATCGACGGCCCGAGGCCCACCGATTGCAGGCCCATTTATCGACGGCCCGTAAGAGACCCATGGATCCTACGGCCCGTATATGGCCCATGGGTAGTTGCGGCCACTAGCAAACCAGGGAAAAAGAAGACTAGGAAATAAATAAGGCCGAAACTAACGCTAGGCTATTAAGGCGATTGCACAGATTACATCCACTCGGCATCAAAGATAGCCACCAGTGCAAATATAGGGAACACCCTACACTATACAAAAATGGCTTGCTGTTTTCTTCAGCCGGTGGCTGCACGTTAAGAATAAATTTTGTATCGCACCAAAACAAATTACAACTATATAACAAAAGGAAGGTTGGCATAAAACTTAACAGTCTAGCGTATAAATGCACCACCGAAGTTCGTAAGCTCGGTTCATTTGACTGACTGTTCCGTTTTCATGATGTATTGTCCGATGGAGCACCATAACCCTCGCCTTCATTTCCCTAGGCTCTCGAACAACATAGCAAATGTCCTGATAGTCCGGTTTCAAAACCATGCATATCTTGGACGACATTGAGCAATGTTTCTCCTTGTTTCACAAAGGGCCTCTGTTAGGGAATGGACTTGTGTTCGGAGCGCAGATACAACATTGCTTTGAGCTTGTGTATCTTGATCATGAGGCGCTTGGACGATATTGCCTTAACAACCAACCCAAGATTATGCAGAACGTGCTTTTGGCACCGTTAGTGGATAGGTATCGACCCACCGCAAAGCAAGAGTCGACATTGCGGTTATAGTTGCCTCGCCACCTTCGTAAGGTGGCGGTTCCACCATTTTTTCCACAGCTCGATGAAAAGTTGAGGTTTTACATTAGTAGTACCGTAATGTAAGATATTAAGGAGGCAGCAAAACCAAACAAAATAGCTTTGGTCTATATACAGAACTTATTCTGGTGAACCCATGTAAAATATTAGTT
This sequence comes from Aegilops bicornis, assembly GCA_021605145.1. Lineage (NCBI taxonomy): Eukaryota > Viridiplantae > Streptophyta > Magnoliopsida > Poales > Poaceae > Aegilops > Aegilops bicornis. The sequence goes on along the minus strand of CM038674.1, from coordinate 149,007,434 downwards.
GTATTTTATTATAAAGTACATAATAAAACCAGGTTCCAAACATATGACCATGTATCATCGCTAATGTATTGTCTATTTCTTCACATTGTATTGAGGGCTAAGGATAAAGAGACAGAGTTTATAATATGGTAAGCATAGTATGACATCATTCATATCACAAAACAACTGAGAACAGACAAACAGGCAATTGTAACGTTGTGTGGGCAAGTCTAGCATGGAACTAGATTACGGGTCAAGATCAAAGGAACATCACTCCTCCCTTTTAAACCTTGTAAGGTGCAATGATACGCTAACACAATTGTGTATAAAATTGAAAAGAGTAATAGACATTGGCTACAAACCATGCAGTTCAAGGCACAAGTCAGAGTAAGTAGTAGTTAAAAGGCATGAGGATTAAGGACTTACAACAAATGGCTTTGATCGGGTGTAGTCATGCCCTTCTTCTTGCTGGTGTGACAGTCCTTGAAGATTTCCATATCATTTGGTTCATGTACTTTTTGGTCCTTGCGGGCTTTCCTCTACATTTCAAACAAGTCAATATAGATCTGATAATATGGTACAACGAAAAGAGTGAAACAGCAGCTAATTACAAGAGCCTCGCAGTGTGCAATATAGCTACGAGATCCTGTCGTCTGTTGGAATTTCACTTTCGTACGGTTGGCCTTGTTCTTTGAACAGTGCACCTACAAGAAGATAGATTTGTGTGGCACATGCATCAATAGGACTTCAACATGTGATCTGATCACATATATATAATGTACCTGATACTTCGGATCAGACCAGTGTTTAACAAGGCCCCTCCAGTCTTCATCCGATATATTTTCCTTTGGAGATGTTTGGGAAAGTTCACCGTTAGCCTTGCCTTCAAAGTGAGTTTTCCTCAAGTTATACCGACATCTTGTCGCAGAGCAGACTTGAAAACATGGGTGCAAGCTTGTCTGGTTGCATCATCTTGGCTATCCAACTTGAACCTCATCTGTTGAAAATTACGGGAGTCTCATTATCAGCAACCTAGAAAGTATTGGACAGAGCAAGACGATATTACTAGTTTCCATACATAACCATACTTACAGATAAATGGTCGAGGAAGGTGTTGAACTGGGTTTCGTCTTTGTCATTCTGTCTTGAATCCATGTTGGGAGGATATGTACATGACACCTAACAAAGAATCGATGCCTCTGATACTAACTTGGCTGACTACAGAGCATCACGTGGCCTTTTTAAACCTGCCTCAAAACGGATCTCCATTCTTCCTCCTCTAGATTTAGTTAATCTATCGAGCATTATCCCTGATGTTTGTTTCCTTTTGTGCCTAGGTGCTAGTCCAACAACGAACATAGGAAGTGTTAGTGTACATCAAACTGTGAGACTACATATAAAGAATCATGCAACTGTAACTTGACTCCAGCAACTACCTTCTTGTTGTTGAAGCTCGCAAGGTTTGTCGGATTTCGGGTTCCGGCAGACCTTTGAGGTTCGAACACTGGGGTGCGCGCGGAGATCTTTCCCCTACCAGCTCACGCGTGAATGGATTGCGAGGGATCTAAACTAGGAACGATGAACAACACAAGAGACACGAGGTTTATACTGGTTCGGGCCACCGTTGTGGTGTAATACCCTACTCCAGTGTGTGGTGTGGTGGATTGCCTCAAGGGCTTATGGTGAACAATACAAAGGAAGAACAGCCTCACGAGGGGTTGTTCTTGAGCTGGTGCGATGAACTGCTTGGGTGAGTTCAGTCACCTCTCTCTCTCTCTCTATGCGTGATCTCTATTCTCTATCTCTTGTTCATCTCCCTCACTCTGTGGTGGCTAGCTCTATTTATAGTGGGAGGCCCTGGACCTCTTCCCAAGTAATGAGAGGGAAGGGCGCCAACAATTGGCCATTTTGAAGGGGAACATCTAGTACACTTATCCTAACTAAAGTTGGTCTTCGGCTACCAAAGACTCTGACGGTGACGCCGTCCTGGGCTCCACGATGACCTCCATCCTGCCGTTTTGCTGGTATTGGTCTTGTTGCACCGAAGTGGCAACCTTTGCCTGATGCCTTGGCCTGTGCTTGCCTCCTTTGCACCAAAGGGGAAAGGAGGACACTGCGCAGGTTGGCGCCCGCCTGGCGCCCGCCTGGTCTCAATCGTCATGGCTTGCATCACGGGGCACCCTCGTGAGGTACCCTGCCTTGATCTCTCCGCCTTCTCGCGAGCCTGCCTGACGAGGCTGTTCCTGAGGAAGGTTCCTGTCGTCCGCCCCGCGAGGCTTGGCCCCTCGCGAGGGTCTTGAGCTCGAGCTGATGAAGCTGGGCCACGCTGGGCCCCCACTTGATCCACGCCGCAGGCCGCAGGCAGGCAAGTCTGGGGACCCCCATTCCCAGAATGCCGACAGTAGCCCCCGGGCCCAAGGCGCGCTCGGACTTGGCTTAGCCGAGAAGCGAAGGGACAAGTGCGAAGCGCCGCGGGCCCCAACAGCCTGCGGCCTTGGGCGCCGTGTGGCGATTGATTGGTCCTGGGCGTCTCCACTTCCCCATGATGCCTCATTACACGCCCAGCTAAGCGGACCTGGGGTTGCACATAGCCATTACCATTTCGCCATCCGCGCACTCCCGGTCCTTCCTTCTTCCTCTGGCTCCAACTTCCGCCCTCAATCCAACTCGTATTCTCACCCTTCCTGTCGTCATGGCGCCAATGAAGAAGGAAAAGGGGAAGAAGCCCGCGTCCTCGTCTTGTTCACCTCTGGCGGTGGCCCCCGCCATCGGTCGATCTATCATACTCAACCCCGAGGCCTTGGGCAAGGTCCGCTCTGCTCTTGCCACCATCTTCAACGAGTGCGGCAGGACCACGGCATGGCCTGCCTCCCATGCCTCCCCCGACAGAATTGTCACGGAGGTCCGGTTCTTCGCTGATGCCCTGTGGGCGGGTCTGGTTCCCCCCTTTTCCGCTTTCTTCAATGCGGTGCTATCCCACTATCAGATCCACATGATGCATCTCGGGCCTGAGTCCATTACCCTCCTGTCTGTCTTCGCCTTCGTCTGTGAGGCAATGGTGGGCATCCCTCCTTCCGTTGCTCTGCTGCGCCACTTCTTCTCCTTGCGCTTGAGCGATCCTACTCAATGTTTGGGGTGTGTGAGCTTCCTTACGGTGCCAGAGACGGCTGCTTCAGGGATTGATTTCGGACTCCCTCCCCCTGAGGCCAAGTTCAGAGAGCGGTGGTTGTATGTGGATGTTGGGGTGTTCAGCCCCCTGCTCTCTCTTCCTACCTTGCCTGCTGCTCCCAACTCAGGCTGGGGTCACGAGGCGCTCGCAGACCCCCGACTTGCATTCGTCTGGCGCCGCTTCGAGAGCTTGAGGGCGCTCAACGTGACGACGGCCAAGGTGGTGAAGGAGTTCCTCCAGTGCCGCATTGCTCCTCTCCAGCGACACTCTCATCGGATGTGGGACTTTGCGGGGCACAAAGACCGCATGCGACTTCAGGAGGGGGACCTGGCGCCTGAGGTGCTGAAAACGGTGCTCAGGGTCCTGGTGGGCGACCCTTCCCCAGGCAGCCTTTGACGTGATGGTGCCCTCTTGTATCTCTGTTTGGGCAGGGCCGATTTCGTGAAGCAGATGCCCAGCTTCGACGAGTGGGGGCTGCGCATGGTTGGCCTCAGGGGACCTCGCGAGAACCCAGTTGCTGTGATAGTTCTTCCGGTCGCCCAAAGTGGCTCTATCTCAGGTGATGGAGCAGGGAGGCGAGAACCATCAGGAGTTGAAGAGGACGATGTTGAGGTAGTGACGCCGCATGAAGCCCTGAGGGCGGCATCTCCAGGAGCTCGTTCCGAAATGGTGACGGGTGAGGAGTCGCGGCCTCCGGCTCCCGAGGTTGGGGCTCCCAAGGCTGGGGCTCCCGAGGTCCCGGTCGTCCCTCATGAGGAGGCGCCCGGGGGCGTCCCCCAGGCTAGCCCCATTGGCGCTGATCATCTTGCCGCCTCCTCCGTGCCATGAACCGACCCCTGCGCTGAGCGCCTAGGCCGGTTTCGCGTAGACTTCGTGGCCCTCCGCAAGAGGAAGGAGGCTTCGGGCGGTGACGATCGCCCTTGCCGCTTGCTGAAGTGCAGGAGGTACTTCGCCACGGACGAGTAAGTCCTCTTCTCTCTCTGCTCCTCTACTTCTTGGTTCTTCCAGCTGACTGTGACCTTTCAGGGCCCTTCCCGCCGAATTCGCGGAGACGGCCACGGAGCCATCTCCCCAAGCTCCGTCTTTGTTGTCGGTCCTTGGCGCCTCGGGCTCAAGCAGCGCCCTCAGCACTCAGCCGATCGGAGAGGTGACACGTTCAGCTGAGCGTCCCGAGCCTTTGCGCCTGCTGTCTTCCCTTCACGAGTTTTCCAGGGGCACAGCCGGCTTGCCCCGTGCCCCTTCCTTGGTCGTGGATGGTGATTGGTTGAGGTCGGCATTGAGCTCTTCCTCTGGGGACGGACCGGCGCCAGGCCCTGCCCCTGGCGAGGCCCGTCCGGCAATTCTTGGGGCGCCAGCCCCCTGCCCTGCGAGAGGAGGAGCGCCGCCTCCGGGCCCTCCGCGTTCATTAGCAACAGAGGGTGACGAGGAAGACGTGCTCAGGAGTGCCTGCGAGCGTCGCGCCCTTCGTCAAGAGTTTCTCCATGGGGCGACGGACGCGGTGAACCGGCTTGGGGCGGAGCTTGCCGGTGAAGATGCGCGTCTCGTGGCCGAAGGTTTGCGCCTTGCTGAGGAGAGGTGCAAGCTGAAGGTAGCCGTTGCCCTCGCGTGTCATCAGCGTGACCTTGACAATGCGAAGGCTGAGGCGTCGCTGGCGGCCTTGCGAGAAGCTTGCTCTCGAGCCGTCGAGGAGGCTCTGGAAGCAGATCGGCAACGCAGGGACGCGGAGGAGCGTGCGTGGGAGATCCAAGCCTGGAGCAACTCTCTGGAGCAGCAGGTGGAGTTGCGCCAGGCTGCACTTGTGTCGCTGAAGGAGGCTTCCTTCGACCAGGCGGAGCTCCAGAAGCGCGAGGAAGCACTGTTGCTGGAGGCCGCTGAGCGCAACCTTGACCTTGAGCGGTTGGATACGAGGGAATGCCTGGTGGCTCGGGTGGAGGATGATGTTGCCGCGCGTGAAGCCCGAGCCCAAGAAGAGGTCGACCGCCGCGTAGCGGATGCTCGCTCAGGCCTCGAGCGTAAGTATGAGCTGAAGTTGGAGTTGGTCAGGGCCGAAGCTGAGGGCAGGACCGCGACCCTCAAGGCCAAGCTAGATGAAGTGACGCGGGGTGTGGACGCCGCCGCAGCCGCCCTTCGCGTAGCGCAGGAGGAGCTAACCTCCTCCCGCGCCGAACTGCTTCTTCTCCGGTAGAGGGTTGATGACGCCGAGGCCACCGCACGGCAGAGCGAGGACGAGATCCCCCGGAGGCGGGTTCTGGAGCACGAGCATGCCCCCGTTCTCCGTACGCTCAAGGAACGGGCAAACACGGCCCTTGGCAACATTTGTGAGGCCGCTGCTGAGGAGCCGCACGAGACCAACTATGCCGGCAACCTCCAGTATTTTGCTGACGTGGTGGCGCTCCTGGAGAACCGTGCCGAGAGGTCTCGCTGGCTCGTTGAGGAGAGGAGCCGAGCCTTGCTTGGGCGCGCTTTCTCCCGTGTCTTCAGTTATCTGCGGGACAGGGATCCCCACTTCGACTTCGACGCCGCCATCGCACCGGTGCCCATAGCTGTCCGAGGCGACCTGGCGCAGTGGGTGGATGGTCACGTGGACGACCTTGTCAGGGCCTTCACGTCTGATGATGATGGCGTGATTGTGGCCGCCGATGAAGGCGGCATGGTGGACGGTCCTGGCGCTGGCGGGGGTGTTGGTGACGGCGATGATGTCAGCGATGCCAGCGACGCCTCCGGGGGTGACCTGTATATGCAGCAGTTTACATGTAAGACTGATTGTTTATCACCATTGTTTATTCTGTACAAAAGAGGTTCGGGCTTGGCCCTAAAGACTGTGAGAGCATTTTGGGAGGGGAAGCCCCTCATGTAAAGATTTGCAGTAAATGCCTTGGTAATCTTAACGCTGCATGTGAGCTTAACAGCCGGCGTTGCGGTGGCTTGGCTGGCTCGTTTACCTTTTGGCCCTGGTGAGCCCCGAGCGGGGCTGCGGGGGCCATAGCGCCATCTGTGTCTTCTGGGTGGACCCATTGATCCTGCGATAAGAACTTCCGGAGAGGGAGTGGCGACAGCCGTCCGAGTTGTGGACGCGATTGGACGCAAAGCCGAAACCAGAACACGAGAGATTGCTCGAACGAGACTAAACACCCCTTCCCCAAAGGCACGCAAGGCTCGAATTCAAATCCAACTTAAATTCAAATCGAAGAAACTTGTCAACAGAAGAAAAGGCAAAAAAGCAAAAGGCCGCATCCGGCACCTAGTCTAGTCTTCGACGTCTTCTCACCAGCGCGGAGCTAAGTGCTGCCACTAGGCGTGGGAGGGAGCCCCGGGGCCTGAGGCCGGCACTCCTGAGACTCCGGGGCGTGTACAACCCCGCTCATTATTATGTGAGAGTGTCACGGGGCAGCGATCTTTACAGGCACTGGGCCTTCTTCATAGGTACCGGCCTTGCTTCATATCGCCAGATGAGGGCCCCGCCTTGCGCCACACTCTACCGCCACTGACGGCGGCCGGAGACCAAGGACGACGCCAATGGGGTAGAGCGGTCGCCAGCGGTTCCCCCGACGACCACGGATCCTCTGCCGGGGGCAGGCCCTCAGGCACCTCCCCAGCAGAGGGCCTACCTCCTGAGAACATCTTGCGTCAAGCGCTGCGAGGACCAACCCAGATCACGGCCCCTCTCCTGCAGCCCCCGATGCCCTCCTCCTGAGGGGTAAGAGGCTGCAGAGTTGGGGCAACCACCTGTCGCGGTGGCCTGTACCTCCTGCGTCACATGGTTAGCATAAGCTTGCTCCTAAGTAATTAATGGTACCAGATAGTCGTTGCCGCCGGCGCGGTTGTCGAGGCCCTCTTGGGGTTCCTGAAAGAGCTCAGCTTGTGGTGTCTCCTCGCCCCAGCTTGGCCCAAGGAACGGGCCATGGTCTTCTTCCCGTGCGCTCTCTTGATCCATCATGCGGGGCACATAAGCTTCTGGGGACGCTGCCCCGTAGGTCTCACTGTAGTGCCCCACATGTCTTGAGGGTGGTGGCGCGGTACTCCGCCGAGGCCAAAGGTCACGGCGTGCGCTCCTTCGCCGGCCGGAGACGAGATCCGTGCGGCTTGCCGCCTGGTGCTGCTAGCCAGGTTGGCGTTGAGTAGGCCCTGGAGCCCGCTTGAGGTTGCATGGGTGCGTATGCGGCCGCCATAGGGCACGCTCCGGGCCAGAGGTGGCAACCGAACGCAGAAAGGAGGTGCTCCGGAGGCGGTGGCGTCCAGGAGCTCGGCCACCCCTGCAACAGCACGTCGCGGCCGCCCTCTAGAAGCCGGCACTGTAATAGCTCTCGGGCCACCGTGAGCGTGGCCCTGGAGTTCGCTTGCTCCCGTTGGGTGTGCGGTGCCGTGGCCGCGGCGTGGCTTGAGGCTCTGGCCGCCGACCGCACCTGCCGCGACGTGAGGGCAGGCGTCGTCGCTGCCGCCACGCCCGCAGCGCCTTGCGGAGCGCGGGCTGCCTGAGGTGCAAGGTTGAGTTCACCCTGGGCTGGCGGCACGGCGTAGGCGGGCCACGCCGCCCAGTGGTCGGCGTCGGCTGTCGGGTCGTTGGACATCGAACGACGAGGTGATGAAATGCGAGGCGGCGGAGGAAGGATTCCGACGCACCCCTACCTAGCGCGCCAAATGTCGGATTTCGGGTTCCGGCAGACCCTTGAGGTTCGAACACTGGGGTGCGCGCGGAGATCTTTCCCCTACCAGCTCACGCGTGAATGGATTGCGAGGGATCTAAACTAGGAACGATGAACAACACAAGAGACACGAGGTTTATACTGGTTCGGGCCACCGTTGTGGTGTAATACCCTACTCCAGTGTGTGGTGTGGTGGATTGCCTCAGGGGCTGATGATGAACAATACAAAGGAAGAACAGCCTTGCGAGGGGCTGTTCTTGAGCTGGTGCGATGAACTTCTTGGGTGAGTTCAGTCGCCTCTCTCTCTCTCTCTCTCTCTCTCTCTCTATGCGTGATCTCTATTCTCTCTCTCTTGTTCGTCTCCCTCACTCTATGGTGGCTAGCTCTATTTATAGTGGGAGGCCCTGGACCTCTTCCCAAGTAATGAGCGGGAAGGGCGCCAACAATTGGCCATTTTGAAGGGGAACATCTAGTACACTTATCCTGACTAAAGTTGGTCTTCGGCTGCCAAAGACTCCGACGGTGACGCCATCCTGGGCTCCACGATGACCTCCATCCTGCCGTTCTGCTGGTCTTGGTCTTGTTGCATTGAAGTGGCAACCTTTGCCTGATGCCTTGGCCTGTGATTGCCTCCTTTGCACCAAAGGGGAAACGAGGACACTGCGCAGGCTGGCGCCCGCCTGGTCTCGATCGTCATGGCTTGCATCACGGGGCACCCTCGTGAGGTACCCTGCCTTGATCTCTCCGCCTCCTCGCGAACCTGCCTGGCGAGGATGTTCCTGAGGAAGGTTCCTGTCGTCCGCCCTGCGAGGCTTGGCCCCTCGCGAGGGTCTTGAGCTTGAGCTGATGAAGCTGGGCCGCGCTGGGCCCCCACTTGAGCCACGCCGCAGGCCGCAGGCAGGCAAGTCTGGGGACCCCCGTTCCCAGAATGCCGACAAGGTTCATCTGATATTGCCAACTCGTCTTGTGTCAAGAGTGCTTGGGAAGTAGTGTCAGGTGGCAAGGGAGCTTGGGAACGTCTTTGCTAGCTTCCGATTGGCCGACGAGTATGTCGTGCAGCTGGTAGTACTGTGGTAGGTGTTGCAAGAACTAGGGCTGTCTCTGCTTGTTTGGTGGCAAGTTTGCAGCTCATGTTTCATGGGATGCCGTGTTTGTAGAATTTTCCGATGGACTGTCACCTTCTATTGCACCATCAGTACCAGCAGAATCTACAGGATTCATCCGCTTCTCATTCCCTGCCATTCTGTGTTTCTTCCTCTTTCTCTGTGCCATGTTAAGTCAAGCCGATAAGAAAAACGAATAACAAATTAGTTCTTCAGAACAAATTGATGCGTGATGCGCATAAACTGAACTTTGATGTTAGACAACCACATGATAGGAGGATGTAATATGTATGAAAAACAGGACGGAAGAGATAACCAGAACTATGATGTGTAAACTAAGAAGAAGACATTTCACCAAATTAGAAGCAATGCAATGGAAGGTAGACACCATATGAAAGATGCTACAAATATCGCTCCACCAAGTTAATGGTCTCAAAGATAAATGGCGTTTATACAAATGTGAAGCAGTACAAGAAATAAATCATATGCAAGATGCAAACAACATCACACTACCATGTTAGAGGTCTCTCGTCATTAGTGCCATTGCATATTCACATCATTGCATATTCATAGCTTATGATGTGTAAACTAAGGAGAAGGCATTTCAACAAATTAGAAGCAATGAAAGCTAGACACCATATGAAAGATGCAACGAATATCACTCTACCAAGTTAAAACTGTCTCGTCATAAGTGCCATTTCAACAAATTAGTAGTACAAGCTAGAAAAGAATGTGAGATGTAACCTATATCACACTCCGAAATCAAACGTGTCTTATGATAAGTGATTGTTGCAGGTTACACAACAGTAGTAATTTGATGTAAGAACATGGTGTGATAGACAGATATTGTATGTTCTAGAAACAAGAACACGTGTCTTATTCAAGTATAATGTGTAAAGTAAGCAGATGGAATTCAACAAAATTAGAAGCAATACAAGCTAGACATCACACATAACATGCAACCACATATAACAGTGCCAAGTTAGAGGGAGCACCAGTGATGCCGCACTAGGGGAGACGTGCTCATCATAAACACAGCTTTGTTGAGTGTCTATGCATGTGTTGTCTTGGAGATCATCTTGGGGGTGTGGAGGATTAGAAACTGTAGAGGCCCTCCGTTTGGAAGGAGCACCTTTATCCGCTGCCTTGCTAACTTCCTTCCGCTTTATTGATTTTGAATTGTCAAGTAAAACCGACAAGAAAATCAATAAAATTCTCTCTTCAGAACTCATTCATGCATGATACTGACAATCACTACTTTGATGTAAGGCAAACACATGATACCAGGATGCAATATGTATGAAAAACAGGACGGCATGGCATGTTCACAACTGTTTGTGTAAACTAAGCAGAAACCATTCCAGCAAATAAGAAGCAATGCAAGCTAGACACCACATGAAATATGCAACCAATATGACTCTGCCAAGTTAAAAGCGTCCCATCATAAATGGAATTTCAACAAATTAGAAGCAGTGCATGCTATAAATCATATGAAAGATGCAACTAATATCGCACTGCATATACTAAAGGTGTCTCGTCATATTGATTGATGCGGGATACAAAAAATAATAGTTTTATGTAAGGACATGCTTAATAGACAGATGTACTATGTACTAAATACAGGAAGGCATGTCACATTAACAGGTATAATGTCACATTTACAGGAGTATAAGCTAAGCAGACTAGCACATGCAGTTTAACCAGATTGGAAGAATTACAATCTACACACCATATGCAACATGCAACCACATATCACGCTGCCAAGTTAGAGCAAGCACCTGCGATGCTGGTGTAAGGGAAATGTTGTAATCAACTACAGAGCTACGTTCACTATCTTCATCTAGTATTTTTGTTTCTTGAGAATCATGTCGGGAGGCTGACGCTGCATTCTTTAAATGAGTAGTCCCCTTGCCTGCCTGCCTCGTCATCAGTGATTGATGAGGGATACACAAGAACATTAGTTTGATGTAAGAACATGGTTAATACACAGATGTACTAGTATGTACCAAAAGCGAGAAAGGCATGTCATATTCAAAGGTATAATGTGTAAGCTAAGCAGATGCAATTTAACCAAATTGGAAGCAACACAAGCTAGACATCCGGCTGGAGTGGTGAACATGATCATCTAGGACCTAAGAGCCTGGTGGGAGGCGGGCTGCTTCGCCACCATCGCGGATTTTTAGTTGGCTTCGAGGTGATGCCTGTCTTTGCTGGGCTTGTCACTGGCTCGACCAGTGCCCTGACTAGCTATTTGCCTTCTGGTGCTCACGGGATGGTGGTTCATGTAAAAAATATATTTCCTTATCTTAATAAAGACCGACTTCGGCCTTTCGAATAAAAGCTAGACACCATATGGAACATGCAACCACATATGACACCGCAAAGTTAAAGCAAGCACCTGGGATGGTGGTTCATTGCGAGCGAGGTCATCAACTCCAGAGCAATGTTTACCGTCTTGATAACCCACAAGTATAGGGGATCGCAACATTTTTCGATAAGTAAGAGTGTCGAACCCAACGAGGAGCTAAAGGTAGAACAAATATTCCCTAAAATTCTATCGACCACCGATACAACTCTACGCACGCTTAACGTTCGCTTTACCTAGAACAAGTATAAAACTAGAAGTACTTTGTAGGTGTTTTCGGATAGGCTAGCAAGATAATAAAAAGCACGAAAATAAAACTAGGGGCTGTTAAGGTAAAGACACAACTAAAGTAAATATAGCTAGTGTGGAAAAGTGATGGTAGGTGTGGCGAAATTGTCCCTTAAGCAATTAACTACTTTACTAGACTGATAGCAAGTATTATGTGGGAGAGGCCACTGCTAGCATGTCATCCCTTACTTGGAATTCTATGCACTTATGATTGGAACTATTAGCAAGCATCCGCAACTACTAACGTTCATTAAGGTAAAACCCAACCATAGAATTAAGATATACTAGATAATACTCCGCGCGTTGCTGCGGAACATGTAAATTCTACTTTTCATAAGTTGCTTCGAAGGAGCACATTATAATACTTGATGAAAAGTTAACATCAAATAAAGATATGATGGTACATTGATATTTCCCTTTGCAATGGTGAATGATACATGGCATGGACTTGGACTTAGCACTGATATGACATAGTTATGTGTTTCTGTCCACGGTAGTCAAGCTAGCTTTTGTAAGAGCATTGAAACAATTGAAGTTTGTCACAGGTCTTAGTTTAGACTATATATGTTCAAAAAAGGCATTTAAATTCACTTGTACCCAAATGTAAAAACTTGTGGAGTTAACCATGTTGAATTGGAGAATAAAACATGGCCATACGAATTAGAGGTTGCTTTCCGCTATTGTGTGCTCTGAAGTCAAAAGAAATAATCATACAAAATCTGGAGAATTCACCATCCAAATATTGCAATACTATGTTCAACAACAAACTGTAATGATAACACATGTTTTGGGGGTTTGACAAACAAATTGGTGCACTGCTATTTGGAATTTAGCTGCCTTTTTTCACAACCCACAATTGAATACATACTTTCCACAAAAATAAAATGAATGCATATTTAACTAAAACTGTAACATGTATTATTTTACTTAGAAAATGTACAGTGCTAGAAGTACCACATATGATTATTTGAGAATGAGAAATGATAGGAAAGTAAAAGCACACCAGAAAACTGGGAATGAAGCCACCGAGAGAGAGGCATGCGCAGCCACATGATATCATTTAAACGGACAAAGGAATCATCAATATATAGCTGAGCTATTTACCTCTTAAAGCTGCAAAAGGAAGCGTGATTTGAAAACTACATAATCTTGCGACTCAGATACTTATCTGATTTATTCTATAGAAATAAATATTAGAATCATAACCAGTAGAACATGGTATGTATTCTAATCCAGTTAGCCCATCTATGATTATGATGACAACATGGGGCTAGCACTCCTCCTATGTACTTGGGATGTGTTTGACACTCTTGGAGAAAATGTTGCTGCACCTTGAAATTGAAATGAGATAAGAGTAGACTCGAAAAGTAAAAAAGATAAGGGATATACCAACACAACACAACTGGAAAGGAGATATTCATGTTAACTTTCTTAGGTATTAGCTGCAATGGAACCTTCACAAATGCAGCAAATTAATAAAGCAATCTGCAAAAAAAAGCATAATCTTGATCTCATTTTTTTAACCATCACTCTGCAAAATAAAAGTTAATACACTAAATCATGGAGATATAAACGTTTTAACTCCAAATTCTTCAAATATTTGATTGCATGTGGGGTGATTTTAGCAGCCGCATGCTCCTGTGAGAACAAACTGCAGACTCGAGACTCGAGAGTAGGCACATACTGATATCTGTATTGTGTAACGCAAGAGACCCCACACACACGGTGGACGCCGGCATGCATGGCCGGCAGCAACAGGGCATGGCGGGCAAGCGGCAAGACGGCCAGCACGTCCACATGCACGTCCATGGCCAATAGTAGCAGGGCACGGCCGGCAGCAATAGGGCACGACCAGCCACTGCCACGTGCACGTGCACGACCAGTAGTAGCAGCAGGGCACGCCCACCGCACCGCCGGCATCCGCACATGTCGCCCACCTTGCCACGGCGCTGGCGAACATCGCCACCGGTGATGGTTGGCCGGTCCTCTAGGTCCAGCCCGGGCTAGAGTGCGGCCTCTAAAATCCATTCACCGGAGGGCCAGTGTCCACCACTCCACCCTTAGGCGGAAGGGCGAGTCGAGCCGATGCGATTCTGATTCCAAAGCATAGGCATCGACGACTCGGTGGATGGCAGCAGGGACAATTAGATCATCTGTACCTTCAATGCCATGGATAACAGATCCGATGAGGAAATAAGAGGAAAAATCTGATTAAAGATCAAATGCAGTCTGTCGAATAGAACGGCAAAAATTTATGGAGAGAAAACTTACAGTTGCATGATGAACCTCGGAGGAAGAGGAACGACACAAATACGAATCTCCTCCTCCTAATCCTCATCAAGCTCGAGCAGAGAGCAAGGATGGGTCTGTTCGTCCTCCTCACATATCTGAAAAAACTAAAAGAAATCAGGCAACAAAATCTCCTTCAGATTTGTGTAGGTACACACTGGAATATTTAGGAATGATGAGAGACAGGAAGAAGAATCATCATGAGGAAGAAGAGAAGATTGAAGATTAAGGGGCAACCGAAGAAAATAGCTGGTCCTGTTCAATGAGGAGATAAAAGGGGTGAGGTCAAGCAACTCGTGGGGAGCAAGGAGTAATTAAAAGATAGGAATGGGCTGATCATCACTAGAAAATTAATTGTTTCTGAAGGTGGAGCGGCTGTAAGGGGCTGCTGGCCTTCTACTACTGTGAAGAGCTTTCCTTTTTCTTTTTTTACGAGGGAGGGAGGCTGGGCTTTGATGGTCTGTTACGGCTGGAAACAAACGCGTTGATTGGAAGGGGGCTGCTGACATGGCACATGCTGAGGTGGGATGGCTGCGTGTCAAGAGAACTCTAGTAGTGGGGATCAACTATTTATGTATTATAGATTGGTCCCCCTTCAATCCCGTATGCATCAATTTCTATGCTAGGTTGAAGCTTCTGTCACTCTTGCCCTCCAATACATAGTCCTATCAACATACAACTAACCCTATGGTGTGATCCATGCGGCAGCTCATATGATGGGCACCAAAGGACAGCAACATAACCACAAGAAAATTAAATCAATCATAGCAATTCATCAACCACCGATAGGACAACGAAAATATACTCAGACATCATAGGATGGCAACACATTATTGGATAATAATATGAAGCATAAAGCACCATGTTCAAGTAGAGGGTACAGCGGGTTGCGGGAGAGTGGACCGCTATAGATAGAGGGGGGAAGGTGATGGAGATGTTGGTGAAGATGGCGGAGGTGTTGGTGTAGATCGCGGTGATGATGATGGCCCCGGCAGCTCCCGGCGCCACGAAGCAAGGGAGAGAGCCCCCTTCTTCTTCTTCTTCTTCCTTGACCTCCTCCCTAGATGGGAGGAGGGTTTCCCATTCCTTGGCTCCCATGGCTTGGGAGGGGCGAGAGCCCCTCCGAGATTGGATCTATCTCTTTGTTTCTGCGTTCTATTCTGGCTCTGTTTCACCGTTTCGCGTATATATGGAGATCCGTAACTCTGATTGGCCTGAAACCTTTTCTGTGATTTTTTTTCCGAATATTATCTTTCTTGTGGCAAAAGAAGAGCATCAACCGTCTTACGGTGGGCTCACGAGGGTAGGCGGCGCGCCCCGGGTGGAGGCGCGCCCCCTGCCTCGTGACCACCTCGGGCACCGTCTCGCGTGGATTTTTCTTCTGGAATTTTCCATATTTTCCAAAAATAAGCTCCGTCCGTTTTTATCCCGTTTGGATTCCGTTTGATATGGATATTCTGCGAAACATAAAACATGCAATGCATGTGAACTTGCCTTTGAGCCTTTGGATCAATATGTTAGTCCCAAAAATAATATAAAAAGTTGCCAAAAAGTATATGAAAGTGAATAATATTGGCATGGAACAATCAAAAATTATAGATACGACGGAGATGTATCAGCATCCCCAAGCTTAATTCTTGCTCGTCCTCGAATAGGTAAATGATAAAAAAGAATAATTTTTGATGTGGAATGCTACCTAGCATAATCTTGATCATATGTCTAATCATGGCATAAATATTAAGACACGAGTGATTCAAAGCAATAGTCTATCCTTTGACATAAAAACAATAATACTTCAAGCATACCAACCAAGCAATTATGTCTTATTGAAATAACAAAGCCAAAGAAAGCTCATCCCTACAAAATCATATAGTCTGGCTATGCTACATCTTCACCACACAAAGCATTCACATCATGCACAACCCCGATGACAAGCCAAGCAATTGTTTCATACTTTTGACGTTCTCAAACCTTTTCAACTTTCACGCAATACATGAGCGTGAGCCATGGACATAGCACTATAGGTGGAATAGAATATGATGGTGGGGGTTTTGTGGAGAAGACAAAAAAAAGGAGAAAGTCTCACATCGACGCGGTTAATCAACGGGCTATGGAGATGCCCATCAATTGATGTCAATGTGAGGAGTAGGGATTGCCATGCAACGGATGCACTAAGAGCTGTAAGTATATGAAAGCTCAAACTGAAACTAAGTGGGTGTGCATCCAACTTGCTTGCTCATGAAGACCTAGGGCATTTGAGGAAGCCCATCGTTGGAATATACAAGCCAAGTTCTATAATGAAAATTCCCACTAGTATATGAAAGTGGTAACATAGGAGACAATCTATATGAAGAACATGGTGCTACTTTGAAGCACAAGATATGAGACTCACTACATGAAGAACATGGTGCTACTTTGAAGCACAAGTGTGGAAAAAGAGATAGTAACATTGCCCCTTTTTATTTATTTTCTTCTTTTTTTCTTTTTTTTGCGGGCTTCTTTGGCCCCATTTTTTTAATTTAGGCTTCATTGGCCTCTCTTTTTTTGGGCAATGCTCTAATAATGATGATCATCACACTTTTATTTACTTACAACTCGATACTAGAACAAAGATATGACTATATGAATGCCTCCGTGATGTACCGGATGTGCAATGATCTAGCATAGCAATGACATAAAAAACGGACAAGCCATGAAAACATCATGCTAGCTATCTTACGATCATGCAAAGCAATATGACAATAAATGATCAAGTCATGTATATGGTGATGATGGAAGTTGCATGGCAATATATCTCGGAATGGCTATGGAAATGCCATGATAGGTAGGTATGGTGGCTGTTTTGAGGAAGATATAATGAGGCTTATGTGTGACAGAGCGTATCGTATCATGGGGTTTGGATGCACCAGCGAAGTTTGCACCAACTCTCGAGGTGAGAAAGGGCAATGCACGGCAATCAAGAGGCTAGCAATGATGGAAGGGTGAGAGTGCGTATAATCCATGGACTCAACATTAGTCATAAAGAAATCACATACTTATTGCAAAAATTTATTAGTCATCAAAACAAAGTGCTACAAGCACGCTCCTAGGGGATAGATTGGTAGGAAAAGACCATCGCTCGTCCCCGACCGCCACTCATAAGGAAGACAATCAATAAACACCTCATGCTCCGACTTCGTTACATAACGGTTCACCATACGTGCATGCTACGGGACTTGCAAACCTCAACACAAGTATTTATCAATTTCACAATTACTCAACTAGAATGACTCTAATATCACCATCTTTATATCGCAAAACTATTGCAAGGAATCAAACACATCATATTCAGCGATCTACAAGTTTATGTAGGATTTTATGACTAACCATGTGAATGACCAATTCCTGTCATCTCTCTAAATATATATAAGTGAAGCAAGAGATTTTAATTCTTTATACAAAAGATATGCCCACACTCCAACAAATATAAGTGAAGCAAAAGAGCATTCTACAAATGGCGGTTGTCTATGTAAAGAGAAACAGGCAATCCAAACTTCAAATGATATAAGTGAAGAACATGAAGCATTCTATAAAGCCATACTCAAAAGATTTAAGTGAAGTGCAATGAGCATTCTATAAATCAACCAAGGAACATCTCATACCAGCATGGTGCATTAAAGAAAAAATAAAACTAAATTGCAAAAGACGCTCCAAGACTTGCACATAATGCATGAACGAAACGAATCCGAAAACATACCGATACTTGTTGAAGAAAGAGGGGATGCCTCCCCAGCATCCCCAAGCTTAGACGCTTGAGTCTCCTTGAATATTTACTTGGGGTGCCTCGGGCATCCCCAAGCTTGAGCTCTTACCTCTCTTCCTTCTTCTCACATCGAAACATCCTCAATTAGACACTACATCCACACAAGACTTCAACAGAAAACTCGGTAAGATCCATTAGTATAATAAAGCAAATCACCACACTAAGTACTGTTGCAAACCAATTCATATTTTATTTTTGCATTTTGTCTACTGTAATATAACTTTTTCATGGCTTAACCCACTGATATAAATTGATAGCTTCATCAAAACAAGCAAACTATGCATCAAAAACAGAATCTGTCTAAAACAGAACAGTCTGTAGCAATCTGAACATTCACCATACTTATGATACTTGAACAATTCTTCCAAAATTATGAAAAATAAACAATTTGTACAGCAAGACAGTGCGAAAATAATCAGAACCATTTGACGTTCCAGTAAAAAACTAAAATTCATGCACTACAGCCAAAGTTTCTGTCCTACACCGCACAAACCAACAAGCATTGTAAACATCCTAAAGGCAAACCTTGGCACATTATTTTTATAATACAATGGAATTGTACAAGGGGATAATTATTTTATTGAAAAGTTTCTGTAATTAAGATTCACAAAGTTCCCATGGGCCTGAACAAGTTTAAGGACGTCCCCCACTTTCACAATGCTCGTCTATCTCACTTTCACTTTTCTTTTTGAAAAGTTTTGGGTTCCCCTCTTTATTTTTGTTGTTTTTAAACTATATGAACGCACTCAACAGAAATAAATGACTCTCTAAAACTTCCGGGTTGTCTCCCTGGCAGCGCGTTCTTTAAATCCATTAAGCTAGGCATATGGTGCTCAAGTAGTGAATCCACCCGGATCCCAAGGTATATCAAAGCCAATTTTAATTAGCAATGATTTGTAATTTAGTAGTGAGCACAAATTAACATATATCATGTAATGACGAAGTCTAACTCTCTTCCTATGCATCGGCATGTCATAATAGAACAATTCATGCACACATAGTAAAGGCCAATGCATAGTATAAGCAGTTTCTTGCAATTTTATCGTATGGGAAACATAGAGAGGTGGAGATATAGTTCCTCTCTCATAATAATCGCAAGTAGGATTATCAAGCACATGCATATTATATCTATCAAAATCATCATGTGTAGTAGTAAAAGGCAACCCATCAATATAATCCTTAATAAGTGCAAGCTTCTCCGATATAGTGTAGTCGGGAGAATTCAAAAAGATAATAGGACTATCATGCGTGGGTGCAATAGCAACAATTTCATTCATAACATAAGGAACTATAGCAAGTTCATCTACATAAGCATAATTCATATTGGCATCTTGTCCACAAGCATAGCAAGCATCATCAAAAAGGGATATTTCAAAAGAATCATAGGGATCATAACAGTCATCATAACAATCATCCTTCAGTAAGCACGAAGGGTAATTAAATAATGTATGAGTTGGAGGGTTACTCTCATTAGAAGGTGGGCATGGGTAGCTAATCTGCTCTTCCTCCTTTTGCTCTTCGCTCTCCTCATCATCTTTTTCATCCAATGAGCTCACAGTTTCATCAATTTCTTCTTCCATAGCTTCCTGCAAAATATTAGTCTCTTCTTGGACAGCGGAGACTTTTTTAGTAAGTGCATTAATTTCATAATTGTATTTATAATTCTCACAGAAATATTTGAGGATAGCTAAATTTTCAGATCTATAAACAGCATCATCAAAATCCTCAAACTCTTTACACATAGCTTCAATTTCATAAGCACCCATAAAAGCAACAAATTCTTCTATTTGTTCCACATCATAGTAATCATATATACCTCTAGCATAAGAAGCTAAGGTTTCATTATCATTAAATTTTCTTGAAAAGGGAAGGTGTGGAGAATTCATCCTAGAGCAACAAGTATAATCATATTCCACGCATAGTTGCCAAGCATACCACTTCAATATATGAATTTGATCCCATAATAGTTTCCCTTTTTGTGTCAAGCGATAATCCCTAAAGTATTCACGTTGATCCACGTTACTCCCATTACATAATTGAATGGGGTTTTCTCAGGATTATTAAAGTAGTACATAATATCTTTCACATAACCAGCATCGAGGGTTTTAGGAGGTTCCCCATCTCCATGAGTGGCAAGTACACCTTATTTTTTTGGTATTTCGTGTTCCATATCCATAACTAGAGATAGAGAACAACTAAGAACAGCAAATAAAAATTACTTAGTGATAAAGCAAACAAGCACACACGAGAATATTCACCCCACGCTATTGCTCCCGACAACGGGCGCTTTAAAAAGGTCTTGATAACCCAAAAGTATAGGGGATCACAACAGTTTTCGATAAGTAAGAGTGTCGAACCCAACGAGGAGCTAAAGGTAGAACAAATATTCCCTAAAGTTCTATCAACCACCGATACAACTCTACGCACGCTTAACATTCGCTTTACCTAGAACAAGTATAAAACTAGAAGTACTTTGTAGGTGTTTTCGGATAGGCTAGCAAGATAATAAAAAGCACGAAAATAAAACTAGGGACTGTTAAGGTAAAGACACAACTAAAGTAAATATAGCAAGTGTGGAAAAGTGATGGTAGGTGTGGTGAAATTGTCCCTTAAGCAATTGACTACTTTACTAGACCGATAGCAAGTATTATGTGGGAGAGGCCACTGCTAGCATGTCATCCCTTACTTGGAATTCTATGCACTTATGATTGGAACTATTAGAAAGCATCCGCAACTACTAACGGTCATTAAGGTAAAACCCAACCATAGCATTAAGATATATTGGCCCCCCTTCAATCCCGTATGCATCAATTTCTATGCTAGGTTGAAGCTTCATCACTCTTGCCCTCCAATACATAGTCCTATCAACATACAACTAACCCTATGGTGTGATCCACGCGCGCGCTCATATGATGGGCACCAAAGGACAGGAACATAACCACAAGCAAATTAAATCAATCATAGCAATTCATCAACCACCGATAGGACAACGAAAATCTACTCAGACATCATAGGATGGCAACACATCATTGGATAATAATATGAAGCATAAAGCACCATGTTCAAGTAGAGGGTACAGCGGGTTGCGGGAGAGTGGACCGCTATAGATAGAGGGGGGAAGGTGATGGAGATGTTGGTGAAGATGGCAGAGGTGTTGGTGTAGATCGCGGTGATGATGATGGCCCCCGGCAGCGCTCCGGCGCCACCGGAAGCAAGGGGGAGAGAGCCCCCCTTCTTCTTCTTCTTCTTCTTTCTTGACCTCCTCCCTAGATGGGAGGAGGGTTTCCTCCTGTTCCTTGGCTCCCATGGCTTGGGAGGCGAGAGCCCTCCGAGATTGAATCTATCTCTCTGTTTCTGCGTTACATTAAGCTCTGTTTCACCGTTTCGCGTATATATGGAGATCTGTAACTACGATTGGCCTGAAACCTTTTCTGTGATTTTTTTCCGAATATTATCTTTGTTGCGGCAAAAGAATAGCATCAACCGCCTTACGGTGGGCTCACGAGGGTAGGGGCGTGCATGGGGGGGAGGCGCGCTCCCCTGCCTCGTGACCACCTCGGGCACCGTCTCGCGTGGATTTTTCTTCTGGAATTTTCCATATTTTCCAAAAATAAGCTCCATCCGTTTTTATCCCGTTTGGATTCCGTTTGATATGGATATTCTCAAACATAAAACATGCAATGTAGATGAGGCGGCACTTTGAGCCTTTGGATCAATATGTTAGTCCCAAAAATAATATAAAAAGTTGCCAAAAAGTATATGAAAGTGAATAATATTGGCATGGAACAATCAAAAATTGTAGATACGACGGAGACGTATCACGTCTCCATCTCCTGACACTGCACCCTTTAAAGCGATGTAACGTGTCGCGCCTAGCCGCATAGAAAGCTGGCACGATTTGTATCTTTTCTTTTTTGTTTCCCTTTCGGCAGACTCTAAAATACCCTTGCCTAAAAACACAATAGTGAGAGTGTGGATGAAGTGTGTGCAGAACTAGTGCACTGTAAAAGTAGCAGATAGCAGGTGGCTGAAAAATAAATGACAGGAGACATATGATAGCTCTACAACATTGCATGGCAAACAAAATTAGATTCTACTCCGTATGATTTTGTAATATATGAGCACAGGAAATGCAGGTACTCCTCCAGCACACCACCACATGTGGTCATATCTAAGATAACAGTCGACTGAAAATAAATAGGTCAGTCGATTTTTTTAATGAACCGTCCGATCTATAAGGAACGGGCAGATGGCCTTCGTCTACCTCCCGCCAGTCACTGTTGACGATCTTTCTCGAACCGCCAGTGACCACCAGCCCAGACCCGTGCCTCCGCCGCCCCGCCCTCCCATCGACCTCACACCACCGCCGTGCTTGGCAGCGCCCCCAAGCCATCCCTTTAATCCCGGCCGACCTCTAGATCGAGCGCCAGTAGCTCTAGGCCGCAGACGCCCCTAAGATAAACATGAAGGCGCTGCTTCCCCGGCGTAATAGTCGTACTAGCACCTGTTACGCCGGGGAATGCTTCCGTTAATTGGGAATCAACTGGCCAGAAATTGAAATTCAGGGGGGCGACGTACCTCTAGCTAAGGTGAAATAGTATATGAGGAGAATCCTTGTGCATCGCGAGTTACTAGGAACATCTAGTATCAAGAAGAAGCGGTCAACTAGTGTCTTCTGTGGGATGAATACCGTGCAAGCAGAGACGTAAGATTTGCACGAATAAGGGAAGAGGAGTACCTTCTTCGGTTGCCGGTGTGGTCACCTCCACATGTCGCGGCGATCTTCTTCTTTTTACCGGGGAAACCGATGTTCTGGAGGGTGCAGGCTTGGACGAACCCATGGTCAAATTGTTGACTGTGTTGCCGTGGCCGTATGTCGGCGGAGGGGAAGCAGATCCGAGGCGGCGGGCGACGGCGAGGTGAACAGCTCCGGTGCGGTGGAGGGTGGCGAAGTTGGAGCGGCATCGGTGAGGCGCAGGACGGCGTGGTTGAACTGGCTCGAATGCAGACGGCTCGGCCTCGGCTTCAACTACTAGTCGTGGAGGCGTTGCCGTTGAGGTTCTGATGGGCAACGGCGTCGGTATCGGCTCCGGCGTGATGGAGGAGGGTGGCGGTTGATGGGTGGGATGGGGTGGCGGACGGAGGACGCCGGGGTTTCGCGGTTGGTGGAGAGGCAGTTTTGGCGCCCACGGAGTACGAATGGGGAATCGGACGGGTGGGGGGAACCATGTTTCGGTCTGGGATGCGCTTGTTTTTGGATTTTTTTTGAACAGAAAATGGGACACACTTCTTTGAAATTTGGGGAAAGTACAAACTTTGCCCCCTCTTAAATGTCGGACCTACTGTAGGTCGGGGGTAGGATGGTAATCCCAGGTGTCCCAAATAGTGGGCGAGAGCGATTTCGGCCGCGCGCATGTGTGCTTAGGCGGCCATTGTGTATGAATGTTTTTCGGAGGCGGTTGCGTGGCTTCTAGATGAGGCTACAAACCTACCCCGGTTTAGACCTTTGGACGTTGGGCCGGTAGGTTTCACAGGTTAGAGTTATTAGAAAAGTAATTTCCTTGTACTACCAAACATTGGTCTCACGCGGTTCCAAGTAGTAGAGGCTCTTTTGGTAACCGTTCGAAATTTTGAAACACAAGCATTCACGTTTAGAGTACTCTTGAACTATGAGGATTGACCTAAATAGACAACGTTATATTTGACCTTGTATGTTTGAAAACCTCATTAAATTATCCGCTTACTTTTGAAATTTTGACACTTGAAAATCCTATAACTACGATTATTTTGGAATGGAGGAGCTAAATTTGAATCTATTTTGTACACGACTACATATGCTATTTTGTACAAAATCAGAGCAAACATTGGTACCCCCATAGTTTAGGTATGGTTTATAAATGCCATGATATCAAATTCAAATAATTGAATGGACTTTATGTTGAATTCGATTTTTTTAAACCACCTTAGGTTGAATTCAAATGTATGCTAGTTCATAGGTAGCTATTTATAAATGTCCATTGTGTAACTTTCATTATGTATAATGTGCTTTACACACACAACATGAACTATACTCACGTTTATATTCGATTGCTAAAGCGATGCATTGTCCGGAGTTCAAAATACGACTATGTGGATCAATTGTGTCGAATAATAACATAGACATGCTCAAATTCGATAGAATCTAGATGTCCGATGGATCAATGACCGCTCCTTACGCTGAATTGCAAATATCATGATCCCATCCTAATATTTGGATACAATTTATATCTTTAATCAATGTGTAGAGCAGTCTTTTACGTGTAGTTTCACTCTCCATCGGTGGTCTCTCACACATGCTCATACACTCTCTCCCGAGGTGTCTTTCTCGCACACATGCTCTAGATATAACCCTCCCTCCCTCTCGTAACCATTTACAACTGTTTTCACTAACCTTTATCACAAGCACTCTTCCTCTCGCAAACATACACACGCACAATCCTCATCGACCCTTTCTATATACATGGACCTGCCTCGTGTCTCATGTACACACATTATCTTTACGCCTGTCTCTCACGCATTATCTCACACCTCTTCCTAATCGACGAGTATGATTCTAGCAGAGCATTTTGTAGGATGCCCTTAAAGTTAGGTTGGATGAATAGTAATATCGGAGATAAAGGGTTACCTTAGTCCAAGAACCTAGGGTTACAAATCCTAGCCGGCTTTGTCAAGGACACAGAGTCCTTCACAATTCTGCTATCTTTGTCTTGTACGACTAGTCATCCATGGGTCTTCATAAATGTGTCATGAGCCGACCAATGTGGCGCAGGACGGAACCGAACGAAGGTCCTCACCACGACCCACCGGACCTCACGCGGTGACACACCCTCTGCCCCCACGTCTCATTATCTTCTCACACCCACACATACCAACACAAACACCACACACACACGGAAAACTTCTCCTGGTGCCTCTATTCCCTCCCCCTTGCATATACACACTCAAGGGAATGGAATCTCTTGTCATGACGTCATATTCGTCTCTCTCTCTCTCTAGACCACTCTCATTTCTCGTGCTATCTCTCCCACGCCCCCAGTCGGCCCCTCTATCCATGCCTCTCTCGAATCGAATACACACACATACCTCTCTAGGCCCCGCCAAATGCATCAACTACACATTCACACATGTTATATCAATGCACCCCATTGATCTAAAAGCCCTCTCTTCATGTTTATTTCGCATACAACATTCCTTTTGAATAAAGTTTGGCCAACAAATTATTTTAGAGTTTCTACATATATACAATATTACAAAGTTATATGGAGGAGTACGAACGCTAATTTGCATTGCATGGTGCCCACAATGATATTTATTCCGCACTGTGAATTTGTATATTTTTATACTATATACAAAGTTAGTCATAATAAAGAGAAACGAAGAGCATCTCTCTCTCCATCGCATACCCACCTTACGAACTTTCACGTATGCACACAAAACTATCTCCGTGTCCTCTAAAAGTAAGCCCCGAGAAAATTCACGCGTGTTTCATCTTTCTCTCGCGATATATGCAATGACGATCATTGTATTTGAAGCGAAAAGCACGATACATACATTGGACTTCATAATCCACTCATTACGGTCACCGTTTATGTTTAGTGGTTATTATACGATCCACGGGCTCACCGTACAACTTTGTATTTGCTCATGACATGACTAGTTGACCGATTAAACGCTCCACATGGCACCTCTAGTGTTGCATCGCATTATCTCACTAACATCGTGCCCACATTGCCGACTTGTATCTACTCTACATTTACACTATTATAAAATACATAAAATACACTCTTATAAAAAATAGAGTTGGTGATGATGGTGTGCCTGCCATCCTGCAGTATAGGCTGTCCGATTTATATCTGACGGATAGGAAAGACACTATGGCAATTTTGCAAAAAGGTACCCATACACCTCTCCACATTTACAAATAAGGCCTTCCCTCGTTCATCCTTTTCTCTCACAAGATAAACAAGTCATACAAATGCATCTTGATGTTACGTGCAACGCACGGGCATCTTGCTTGTAAGAATGAAAACAAACGACAAAAAATATTTTGACGGTGGTTCGAAGTCATGACCGCGGGCACAGCGGACAAGGTGGCCTTGTATTGGTATGCTGAGTCGTCTGTTTTAACACACATGAGCTGGTGTGGTGATTATACACACACGCACGCATGCACACGAAATCCATCCACGCAACACTCACACAAACACATGCACCCATGCACACACGCAACACTCACATGTACACACGCAGCCACGCACGCACGCAACACTCACACGCACACACGCACGCATGCATGCACACACCAGTACACCACACGACCAACACACACTCTCACGCTCAAGTGCTCAACCTACACGTGCATGCGCACACATCAGGCCTTGACAGACACATACACAACCAGGTGATTCCCGCGCACAGGTTGGAGCCTTGTCGCGCCTGCGTAAATTTGTGTTTATCTGACCTTTTCCCTATGCAAACTGACAGGTGCGACCCACAAGGAACATGGTCAATTTAACTAATCAACATGGCGCCATGCAGACTATTTGGCCGGTCAACAGAGTGCAATCCGATGCTAAACTGTGAGCAAGTGACCGGATAATCACCGCAAAATGTATATAGTGACCGTAATTAGCTTATTCTGAAGTTCGGTGACCGTATTACGCTTTTCTCTCTGTAGGCCCTCCAAAACTACATCCTACACGTTCTCGCATGTTACATCTAACAACTATGCAATACATCACTACTACTACACTCTAACACAATAAATCATATGTGTTTTTAGTTTTACTATATATCATATTGTTACTTATAATTATTCAGTTTGCATACATTAAAATTGCCTTTGAAATGTATGGCCAAGATTATCATCTACGGCGGGAAAAATCCCGCCTTTCCTGTTTAATCGGGTTAGTATCGATGGATCGTATGTAAACAGCAAAACTATAGTACTATACATCTACAAGTGACAGTTCCTTTGGGTCGTCATGTCGTCTACTCCTCCGTCAGAAGAGTGGGCGCTTCGCTTTCATAAATCTTCTAGTCCTGTTACACGACATGTGGGACATCAAGCTACCAGTGTCCACGTGTCATACCGAATACTGATGCGAGCAGCCGGGGTGAAGCACCCCAGTCATGGCGCCCGCATAGTAATGAGCAATGAGGCGTCAAATCACAAAGCTGCACCTTTCCCGCAGTTAAGTTGGAGGGACAAAGTAATAATGCTAAAAAAATAAGTTGGAGGGACGAAGCAACCATCATTTCACTGCGTTCTTTGAATCCGCTTCTCCCTCATCTTCTTCAACTTAACCACGTGTTGCTTCTGCCGTTGTTCTGCCTCATGTGGGATGTGGATCAGCTTGGTAAAGCACTGACACGTGGGACCGCATGTTAGCAAACCGCCAGGACAACGTCCTCCGAAAATAAGAAACCTCCCCCGCCATCCGCGCAGCAAAATCACCTCCTTTTTACTAATCTTTGATTCTATAATTTTTTAGATCAATATAATTGAGATTTGTATAGATAGCACAGGAGCAAAACCAAGTGGTACGGTTAAGGGCATCCACAATGTGTAGCCAAATGTGAAAATAGATTTTGGCATCGTGGGAACCATTGTGGACGGTGTTGCCAAAGCCAAAAAGATGGAACGAAGCTCCTGATTGATTGATTGAAGGAATAGAAAATGCACATCTCTCCTCTTTCTCCCATGCTTGGATGCATGTAGTGCGATCTGAAACCTGAGTCTACTCCCCTGTCCCTTCTATCACAAATCACAAAGCGTAGGCGTCAAATCACAAAGCACGGATGAAGCAACTATCATTTCACTCTTCACGACTCCACTTCTCCATCGTCTTCTTTGAGAAACCATCTCACCGCACTAGTACTCCTAGTAGTAGTACTAGTAAAGGACTTCCTGGATGCAAATAAGGCGGTTGTCTCGGCTTGCAGGCGGCACTTGCGAAAGACTTACCGTGGTCTCCCTCAATGGTGTTCTCCGTCGAACGCACTTCGCCAAACCACAAAAAAAATCGTCGACGTCACCGCAATGGGCAAGGAATTCAAATATAGTTACTACCTCCATTTTTTTGTACACAAGGCCAGTATATCAAAATTACAATTTGCAAAGGGCCACTAACACTAATCGAGGCAAAATTGATGGGGTTAGCAACCAAGGACATTAATATCCCCGGCATGCATGCGGAAGTGAGAAAGTTCGTTTGCATGGCGCTGCATTAATCAAGCGATGAGGAGTGAGATGGTTAGCTCTTTGGTCTTTCGAGAAAAAAATACGCATTAATTGACACGTGAAACGAGGATTTGTATTGATTAAATCCCGCGAAGGAAAACCCCGCCTTTCTTTTTTAACACTAGTACTCCTAGTACGTATGTACTTATCCTGTTTGGGTCTAGGCCTTGCATTGCCAAACTTCGCCACACATTTTTGCCAAGCTTGCCTAAAATTTTCAAAATGAGAAGGAGGTACACTTGCGCAAGGCTGTCGCGGTCGCACCGAACCCTCACACGGTCGCTCCTACTGCCGCCGCAGTCGCACCGCACCCTCACACTGATCGCTCACCTTGCGCTGCAAAACCAACCAAGGGAACGCACCCTCACTGACACGTGTTGTCGCATGTGAACAAACCAAACTCAGCCATCCTATCGCTAACACATAATTTCGTTCATAGAGTATGTTTATCCAACCGCATGTTGGGGAGTATCCGTACGGCCCGTGCGGTGGTCTATTGGGGAAGAAGAAGAGGTGATGAAGAAGGAAAGAAGGGTTAGGAGACGTAGGATATTCATCCAACCGCCTGAAATGGTAGACTGACCCAAGTCAGGCGACTTGCATAACAAATAGTATGTTTTTACACAGCAAAAGATCCATAAAAACAACAACATAAAGAAAAACTATCACTGCTCGCGAAAAGAGACGGCCTTGTCGTCTTTGGCTGCCGGCGCAAACCAGCCATCGCTGCCGACATGTGTCTCCGCACCGTGGTTGTCCTCGGCCTCCAGCTACTCGTTCAAGCGGAGCGTGCGAGCGCTCTGCACGGACGAGAGCACAGCCCGGTTCAAGTCGAGGACGTCCGGTTCCGCCTGCAGGGGGGCCTTGATGGCAGCGGCATCCACGCGCTCCGCGTCGAGTCGAGCCTCCGCCGCCCGGTTCAAGTCCAGGACATCCGGTTCCGCTGCGGAGGCGTCGATGAGAGCGGCATCTGCACGCTCTGCGTCGAGTCGAGCCTCAGCCGCCCGGTTCATGTCCAGGACGTCAAGTTCCGCCTATAGGAGGGCCTCGATGGCAGCAACATCCACGCGCTCCGCCTCAAGTTGAGCCTCCGCCGCCCGGTTCACATCCACGACATCCGGTTCCACCTACAGGAGAGCCTCGATGGCAGCGGCATGCGCGCGCTCCGCATCGAGCTGAGCCTCTGCCTCTCGGTCCTCCTTTAGTATCGCCATGTTGAACCACTGGTCCGCCAGTACCATGGGGGACTCGGACGCCGGCACGAAGTCGACGTCCATCGTCTCATACCCATGGGGGGCCTTCTGCGCCGGGACCTCCACAGTGAACATTGGATCGGCTTCCTCCTTCTCGTAGCTTGACTCCAGAGAACTCGTGGATTGGCCCGCCGCAAAGCGAGCTTGGGAACGAAGGTCTGTGGCGCCGACCGCCGCCACAATTTCTGTGCGGCGCTCCGGCATCAACATCTTGTAGTAAGTGATCTTGCGGCGCACCATGGCTTTCCGGCAAACTAGGGGACGATTGATGCGGGCTAGGGGATCGAAAGGTGAGGGAATGGGCTAGAGATTTGGTGTGGTTTTAGGGCAGCGGCCGGCGTAGGCCGAGCAGCGAAGGTTCTGGTGTGAATAGTGGTTCCGGTGACGACCGGTCAATCGGTTTTGGCTGTACGTCGCTCTTGTCGCGTTCGCGTTGCAGCCCGGCACGCTGGACCCTCCACGTCGCTCACCGAATGGAACACGCTTCGTCTTGCGTTTTCGCTCGCTTGTGGGACCACAGTTGAGAGCAAACCGACGTCTCTCCCCCTCCCCCGCCCGCGTCATTTATTATACCACCACTCCCTCCGTTTTATGCGGAGTAAATAAAAACATCGGGAGTATACTACGGATGAGGATCCCCTGACGTGGCCGAATCCATTGAGTAACTGACATGCGGGGCCTAGCAAGCATGGGGTCCGCCAGTAAGTGACCGAAAGAGAGGGTAAGGCAGGGATACCTATGTCAGATGATCCACTTCCACTATACAACTTTGACCAAATGTTAGAGTAATAATATAAGACATGCAACTTACACAAATGTTAGAGTAATAATATATGACATGCAACTTACACAAAGCATACAGGGTCTAATGCGTTTTTCGAGGCTAACTTTGACCAAATGTCAGAGTAATAATGTATGACATGCAACTTACACAAAGCATATGGTCAATTTCGTATGTGAAAGGAGTTTCCAATGATATAATTTTCACATTATACATCTCATGTACTCCCTCCGTCTAGGTGTGTAAGTCATCTTACGAAAACCAAATAATCCCAAAACATGTAGGCGCGGTGCATTAACTTATACCTCATTTCTTGTTTCTTGACATATGAACCAATAAGAGATGAGGGTGTGCATGCTTTTAATGACCTGAGACTATCAAACATGACATGAAGTGGTTAGTTCATTGCATGCAATACTATTAACTAGCAAATAATAATTAATGTCTCTCGTTTTACCCTCCTCCTTGGTCACGGTGCATAGCCTAAGATGACTTACTCACCTATGTGAAAGGAGTACTATTAATCTTGTCAATAGTCAAATTGGAAACCATCTCGAGTACAAATCTAGGAGTACGTACGAATCTAACAATATTGATTGGGCGTTGTTGAATGTTGATACCTTTTTTATCATAGTAGAGATACTTTGACTACACATAAAAATTATACTCCTATCATAGTATGTAAAGTAGAAAGGATGGGAGGGAGTATATTGTACGTTCAAAAACGAAACGAACATTGAATACCCTTTATATATGATTTGCGGATGCAATGATCACCGGTTCAAAATTTTAAATCCGCCTTAGGTATCACGTGCCCCCACTCGTTCCCTCTCGATTTCATCTCGGGGTCCGGAGATCTATTGAAAGAGGACTAGGGGGTGGGTACATGCGAATGATACTCGGCGGAATGTTCAAATGAGGCATGCGGGAGGATGGACTCGACTGGAGGGCGACATGATCGATGGAGAAGAGGGTTGGAGAGGAATGAGAAATAAGCAAATGCCACATGATTACACTTGAACGGCTCAAATAAACAATAAGTTGTCTCTCTTTGCCTACATAGTGAAAGGCCTAATGCGCAACGCGGAGCACTGACGCTCGAATATGGCCGGGAAAACAGGGAAACCGACATAGCGCAGACTAGTCCAATGGAGGAGCTGGCCCACGACCTCCTCGCCACCGACAACCGTTCATGTGGGTCGTTGGGGCCAACAACAGGGCGCAGCTCCAGCACCGCCTCTGGACACGGCGGCCGTGGTGAGCGGCACGCTCATATTGTCGATAGACACGGTCGGTTTCAGTGTGCCGAGGGTGGCGTTAGTGCTGTGGCACGACCAACGGTATGTTTGGTTTGTGCCCAAGGTTGCCCCATCAAAGCATTGGGTAGCCAAAATTTTGGTTGAGGTATTGGTTGCCCATGATTTGGCCGACATTGGCAAGAAAAATGAACTAGAGTTGGCTAGAGTTCATTGGCATGCCAAAGAAATGGCAACCATCCAAACAAAGACCAATCTTTGGGTCATGACCAAAATTTTGGTAAGGTGCACTTTGGCCACAATCCAAACACACCCCAACACCCGGCTCGTCGAGGATGCACGGGGCGCCGCGACGTGTCCACGGAGTGGTGTAGCGCGGCCAGCTACATCATCTGGACCTGAGACCATGCCGGGTCGTCTTGCTTTTTCAATGACATGCGGGGATCGCATTTGAGCAAAGAGCATCTCCAATGTTGCCATGACCGCAGCTGACTACCCTGGCACACCAAAGCCCTCGTCCCTCGCACCGTCGCGCGGTGCGTTCCCAGCCGGCGCCAGCTGCCCGCATTCATGTCGTCCGTTCGTATGTTGCCGTTAAGAGGCTCGGTGCCTGAGGAACCAACTCCGGCGACTTAATGACGCACCCGGACACTTGGCCTCACCGGAATGCGCTACTTAAAGCGGCAACGCCCAGCTAACCTCCACACCATAGGGCATCATCCTCCTACCTGGCACCACATCCGCCATGACCGCAAGTGCGAACGCTCTGCGGGAGAGCTTGTCTTCGAGGATGAAGCTCGAGGTCTCCGCCCTCGCTCAAGTCGCTTCTCACGATGCAATAGCGGCGTAGCCGGACGCGGACGCGACCGCACAAGCGGTGGCCATGCTGGCGGCCGACGACGGGAGCACCGTCAGCCATGCGTCCTACTTGCCGCCGTCCAACGTCCGGCACCGCCGAGGTCGGGGACTCCTCCGAGGATGAGTAGGGCATGGGAGGCGACAGGGCATGGTGTGCCAACTAGCCGGTCTGTATCCCGTGTTCTACTCTTCCTCGCCGGAGACCGCACCTTCACTTCACGGGTCTTGAACCCCGCCCCCGTACATGGACGTCGGTCGCCGCCGTAGAATAGGTTTAGGGTCAGGTTTCTTTTATTTTTCTGTCCTATAAAAGTTCGAAATGTAATGAAAATCTGCCGTGTTTGCATTAATCTCGGCCGGTGTATATGAACTTTCACAATAATATACATATTATATGACTACTAGCAAGATGCCTGTGCGTTGCACGGAAGATCAAGATCTAGTGGGAGAAAAGGATGAACGAGGGAAAGCCTTATCTGCAAATGTGGAGAGGAGTGCGGGTAAATTGTCATAGTTTCCTTCCTATCCGTTAGATATAGATCGGATGGCCTATATTGCAGGATGACAGGCACACCATCATCACCAACTCTGCTTTTATTGAACCGAGACAAATCTAAAAACCCAACTAAGCCAACCTCCCAGCATATCACGCTGGAAAAGACCCGCCACGCCTTTTTAGTCGGGATTACGGATTACTAGTAGTAGTATCGATGGATCGCGAAGCAACATTTTTTAGGGGCGAACCACCTAGTTTAAAAAGGAAAAAAGGCGGTACACTCACAGCACTCTGTCATGGTCGCATTGCACCCCACACACGTTCGGTCCTACACAAGGCTCATGCAAGCGAACGCAACGCTTGACTTTGCCTCTTCACCGACACGTGGGACTGCACTTGGAGAAACCGACCATGTGCCAAACTCCCCGCCCACCACGTGAAAATCCTCCCCCACACACACACACAAATTCCCCCAAATTGATTCAACCGCCCTTCGCCAAATATTCCCCAAACCCCTCCCCGTCCCCCCTCCACTCCATTCGCTCCGCCAACGCCGCCCTCTCCGCCGCGCCGATACGTTGGCGCCGCTGTTCGTCGAGGGGACGCACAGTGATCCTCTCGCTCCCACAGTACGCTCTCGTAGACTGCCGTCCTCTAGCCGTGCCGCCACCTCTGGCTACGTTCTTGTGGAGGCGCACGGCGGTCAGCGCCGCCACCGCTGGCGACGTTTTGTGGAGACGCACGGCGGTCAGCTTCTCCCACGGTATGCGCATTCTAGACTGAGGCCCCGTTCATGTCGGTGTAGCGCTGAATGTTAGCTAATAGACATTGTTAATCTCATTGTTTGCCGAAGTAGTTTACTGTCAATATGCTCTGCTTTAAGAAGCTTCCTTGCCCTATTCTGCACTCAATCTGCTTAGCTGAGATGGCATGCCAAGGCCGATTAGTTGCTAAAATATCCTGCCATATATTTATTGTGACGTAGATTGCCATGGTCTAGTAGCCAATCTGTTAGGTGAAATAGCTCTACACCTTTTTATACTCGATCTTTGTTGCTGCGATGGCCTTCGATAGTTCGATGGCTGTGTGCTCGGCCTCATTGACTGCTGAAACAGCCTTCCATAATTTAGCACTCAAATATGTTTGCTGAATTAGATTTACATATATTTCATTACTTAGATCTGCTCGTCCAAATATCTTGCCATAGCTTTAGACATCGACCTAGGTATTTTTTTCTGGACTTCATAAAAAAGCATATATGTTTTCTTGTAATATCTAGTAGAAGAATTAATTTGTATGTCTAAGAGATGGACAGGACTTGGATAACTTCTGCTCGAAGATTCTCCGCTGCATATGTCGAGGGGGTTGAAAACTTCATGAACTTTATCCGAGCTGAGTACGGTGGTCCGAAATCAGATGTGCTCTACCCGTGTAGCAGTTGTATGAATTCAGTAACAAGACCCCAGTCAACTGTGCAAAATCATCTACACTTGTATGGGATGTCGGTCACATATACTAGGTGGGTTCATCATGGTGAAGCTATGAACGTCAATGTTATTGACTACGTGGAAGCAGCAGATCACCATCTTGATCTGCCTGATGCTCAGGTGGAAGAGGAGGAGGTGGTGGTGGTGGCGGAGCCAGTGAGTTTGACCAACATTGAAACAATGCTACGAAATGCTCATGCATTCCGTGAACTTTCACCTGTAGAAGAAAAATGGTGGGCCCGCATGTTGGAACAATGCAACGTTGCTGTCACCCCAGGAAATAAGCTGTCAGTATTCTCAGCTATGGTCACCTTTCTTCAGGTGAAGACATCTGAGCGGATGACCAACAAATCATTCGATGCGATGTTGGCTGCTTTCCGCAAATCTTTCCCAGATGCGTCTGAGCTGCCACACACCTACAGTAAAATGAAAAATTTCCTTCGTGCAGTTGGAATTGGATATGGTATGATCCATGTTTGTAAGAATAATTGTGTTTTGTTTTGGAAGGATTATGCCAACTTAAGTGAATGCCCGAAATGCAAATCATCAAGATGGAAAGATGGCGATGTTGTGAAGAGGGTTCCTCATAATGTTCTGAGATATTTTCCAATTACACCAAGATTGCAGAGGTTGTTTCATGATGCTGAAACAAGAGAGGATGTATTGTGGCATTCTAGGAACCAGCAGTATAGAGATCAGAATGTAATGAGCCATCCATCTCATGGTACTGAGTGGAAAAGCTTCAACGATAAACACAAAGAGTTTGCTGCTGACCCAAGAAACATTAGACTTGGCTTATCTTTAGATGGATTTAACCCGTTTGGCCACCAGAGCGCCACATATAGCATGTGGCCAGTGCTTGTTATCCCTTACAATGTGCCTCCAAATGTCTGCACCAAAGAACTACATGATGGCCTTTCTCATCCCAAGTCCAAAAAGTCCTGGAAAGGATTTTGATTTGTTCATGGAGCCTCTTGTGGAGGAACTTCAACAGCTATGGAAGGGTGTTCTCACTCGAGACCTATATAGCAGCCCACCAGCTGATTTCTTTACGTGTGTTGTTGTAATTTGGTGCATCCATGATTATCCGGCTTTGGGGACTATGTCGTATGAACGACACATGGTTACAATGCATGTGTTATTTGTGACAGAATCCATTGTCATCATACATAATACTTAGCAAGATCTGTTACATTGGACACCGCCGCTTCCTTGCCAAGGACAAGCCGCATCCTAGAAAATACCGAAGACATGTGTTCAATGCAAAGCATGAAAACCGTGATGCACCAAAGAGGCTCACCGCCGATGAGTTGCAAGTGGAATTAGAGAAGGTCAGGCATATTACACCAGGAAACCATCCTGGTAATGGTAGCGGGAAAAGGAAGCATGGCACGGTAGAAGAGAGATTATTGTTTACCCGCAGGTCCACTTTGTGGGACTTGGAGTATTGGAAAGATTTGGATCTGCAGCATAATCTTGATGTGATGCACATCGAGAAAAATATATGTGACAGCATTATCGGCACACTTCTTAACATTGAAGGCAAGACGAAAGATACATTAAAATCTAGGATTGATTTGACACACACAGGTATCGAGAAAGGATTTGCAGGTGCAAGATGAAGGTAAACCACGGGATATGGCACCAGTTGTATGCGTCTTGGACAAGGTAAAAAGAAAAGAATTCTGTGAGGTCTATCACGTGTGAGATTCCCACATGGATTTGCTTCCAACCCCGAAAGGAGAGTCGGTCACAGATGGAACAAGGTACAAGGGTTGAAAACTCATGACTGCCACGTCCTACTTCAAAGGGTTTTACATGTTATCCTTAGAGGATTGGGCCGCCCTGACTTATACAGAGCAGTTGCAGAGTTGGGACAATTCTTCAGGGAACCCTGCAGTAGAAATATCAGGATAGATGCTTTGGAACGTCTTAGAGACAAGATACGAACTATCCTATGTGACCTTGAGAAGATATATCCTCCAGCCTTCTTTGATGTGATGGTGCATTTGGCTGTTCATCTACCTGATGAGGCACTACTTAGAGGTCCAAGATGCAAGATAGCTGGATGTACCCTATTGAAAGGCGGCTAGGCACTTTCAAGGGCTATGTTAGGAACAGAGCTAGACCCGAGGGTTCCATTGCAGAGGCCTACATTGCTACAGAAGCGTTGACATTCTGCTCAAAATACATTGAAACAGCTGATCAGCTTAGCAAAAAGGTGGGTGAAGACAATCCCGGGCTCAATGTTTTTGATTATTCTGTTCGAGTTACAGGGAAGAGTCGACAAGAGGACAAACCTAAAGTTTTGGACAAAATGTTTGGTATGTGTTGAATAACTGTCCTAAGATACTACCTTATATCAAGTAAGTGCAGTACTGCAGCTTATACATTGTAATCTACTAAACTTGCAACACATTCTTATATATTTAGATGTTTGACGCGATCACTATGTTGTGCAGCATCTACAAAGAGGAGTTGCTGCCACAAAATCCAAGAAACATTGACAAACTGGTTATGGCAGGATTTGTGAAATGGTTCAAGAACCATGTAAGCTTTTGAAGTGCACTGTTAGTTTTTTAATATATTGAGTACATAAGATGATCAGCTTGTCTATTTTCTAACCATAGGTTAAGGAGATGCGAGAGGATGGGCAGGCAGTTGATGATGCCCTTTACGCACTAGCAATGGGTCCTGATACTCGGGTAAGACATTATGAATCTTGCGTTGCTGGAGATGTGCGCTAAAACACCCTTGCACGCGACGAAGGCAGGAAGACACAAAACAGTGCCATCATGAGCACGGATACGTACGGCGGAGAGACAATTGAAATGTATGCTAACATAACAGACATTGTTCGATTGCGATATATCTCGATTTCGAGGATCATCGGTGTGTGGTTACATTGTCTTTGTCGTTGGTATAACGTGTTTTCCAGGACCGCAAAACCCAGAGCTGATGATTATTTCAAATCCATCAATGTCAAGGCGGCGTACCAGACCAACGAGCCTTTTATTTTGGCAAATCAAGCAACACCGATATTTTTCTTGGAAGAGTATTACAAAGGTTTGAGCAGAGGAATTCGTTTAATGAAGTTGCACAACAAGATGATGCTTACACTGCTCCTGATGTACAAGATAACACAGATGTTCCTAATATCTTTCAGAACCATCACGTCAATGACGCCGGCGAAAATATTGCCTGTCGTGTTGTGGACATACAAGAGTTGATCAAGAAGAAGCCAATGTTCGAGGACGTTGAGGATGAAGAAGAAGATGACACAGTGGGGAATTATGATTCAGACTGATACACATGGCGAAGATGTTGGCGCTTGCTGCTGCAGATGATGATTACATTGCTTTTGTCGTGTTGCCCTATCGGAAGGCGTTTTTATCTACTATGTGAAATTGTATTTGCTATGACAACTGAAACCTGATGAACATGTTGTTTAGTATTTTCCGTGAGAACATCACTTGTTATGTATGCTGATTTGTGTTTGGTGATTGTATGACAACTAAAACATGATGACATTGTTGTTTAGTTGTACCCATATTTGGCTGTTAAACTTGAATTTGATGACATAGTTTGCTGTTGGACTGCAATTTGCTCGACGTCTTCGAATGAGAACAAAGCTGACCCGACAGGGCCTCTGCTATTTATTTATTTATATGAGAAAAAGGGGATACCCCCTGATTTCCGTTAATAGAAATCATTAGATGTTCACAACACTACGCCTGCTACACAGGTTTCATTCATTACTAGTTTCAAGAAAGTGCTCATGTTGTAGCCCTTGAATACATCACGAAGTGCTACATACACTGCAAATAAAGAGACAATCATCCTACTCTGAGCACATCGATTTTGCCCATTATCTTCACAAGCTCTTTCATCTCCTCATTGCTGTCAAGGCCGTTCTGGAGCTGTTGCTTGGCCATGATCAGAGGAACTACATCTTTAACCTTCTGCTCTGCATCTTCCTCTTCTGCCGTTCCTTCAATTACTTGTCCAACACCCCAACCTGCTGGTACTTTGGGATTCCTCGGCTAACCAAATAATCAGCGTAGTTGCATTCCCCACATCAAGAACTTCCCGTAAATACAAATCACACAAATCTTCCCTTTTCTGCACGAATCAAATTGGAAGATCATCAACCAAACTATTAAAAAAAATCAGCAACTGAAAGCAGCAGAACAACACTTAAACATATTATTACCCCATGATTCGGGCATTTGTAGAAGACTCGGCCAGGGTTGCGGATTGTGGTTGAGACGCGACGGATGACTCTGCGTGATTTGCAGCAGTGGTACCACACCAACGGCAGCGGGTTGTGATGAGCAATCGGTTGCGGTGCGCGTGCCGGCGGGGGTGTGATGAGACCCACAGGCGATGGTACGGGTGGCGACTTGGCGCATATCTGGTTGTTGCCTGCTGAAGAGCAGGTGGACGAGCAGCCAGCGGACATGGTTGCTACGGCCAGAGCTTCTGATGCTAAGCGAGTAACTAGAGAAGAGGAGAAGCGAATGTTGGATATGTCAGTTTCATTACTTGCAGAGTAGCATAGCACCATATATAGTCATAGTCTAGGTTTGATTCGAACCAGCTACAGGAGCACGTCTTTCTTTTTTCTAAAACTCGGCAACGTCTCTTTACTGGTACACTAGCTTGTTCTGTACGCCTTCCCAAGTCTTTGATTTTCTTTCCCTTCTTTTTGCGAGGAAGGAAGGAGGACAAAATTGAGAGTTCCTCGGACTCGAACCCAAGACCTCTCGGTTGAAAACCAAGGGTGCTAGTCACTTATGTGGCGAACATTCCCTGTGAGGAGGACGGCAGACGAACGCATTTCCCTCGCAGTTTTCTTCCTAGATATAAAAAAGTATGCTACTTGGTGTCCGCTTAGTCAAAAAACGATTGTGCCAACCTTGACCATTCGATTGACATTCAACATCTGTCGCGTTTCTTCAGTCTCTTCTTCCTCGAGCCGCCAAAGCCAAACCAGCACCGGAGGGACCGCCTGCTCCCGCCTCCCACGGTTGGCTGTGATCTTCCCCGGCTCCTGTTCGTTCCCGTCTGAGGCCTCACCATCATCCTCCGCCTTTGTTCGCTCACCGCGGCGCCGCCCTCCGGTGTTGTCAACATGGTCAACAACCGAGAGGAATAAGGAGATGACTGTACATGGTGAGTGTCGGTGTCAAAACCGGCGGATCTCGGGTAGGGGGTCCCAACTGTGCGTCTAGGCAGATGGTAACAGGAGACAAGGGACACGATGTTTTTACCCAGGTTCGGGCCCTCTCGATGGAGGTAAAACCCTACTCCTGCTTGATTAATATTGATGATATGGGTAGTACAAGAGTAGATCTACCACGAGATCGTAGAGGCTAAACCCTAGAAGCTAGCCTATGGTATGATTGTTGTCCGTCCTACGGACTAAAACCCTCCGGTTTATATAGACACCGGATAGGTTAGGGTTACACAGAGTCGGTTACAATGGTAGGAGATCTACATATCCGTATCGCCAAGCTTTCCTTCCACGCCAAGGAAAGTCCCATCCGGACACGGGACGAAGTCTTCAATCTTGTATCTTCATAATCTTGGAGTCCGGCCGTGATGATAGTTCGCTATCCGGACACCCCTAGTCCAGACTCCTCAAGAGCCCTGAACCAGGCTTCAATGACGACGAGTCCGGCGCGTTGATTGTCTTCGGCATTGCGAGGCGGGTTCCTCCTCCGAATACTTCATAGAAGGTTTTGAACACAAGGACAGTGTCCGGCTCTGCAAAACAAGTTCCACATACCACCGTAGAGAGAATAACTTTTTGCACAGATCTGATGACGTATTCCGCGGCGTGACATCACACCACGGCCAGGCCTTTATGTGAATTGTTTTTTGCTGCTCCACCTCAGCGCGTTTAGCGAGGCGGTTTCCCTGGCACGTCTTATCAAAGCATAGATCGTGCCCCCTTATTCTGGGATTCCCATCAATACGGACGTGGGTAACCCATCCGCGCCATTGATAACGGCGCTTGGGAGATAAGCGAGTTTTACCAGGCTGGTGGGGGACGCATAGCTTCGTCCGTCCATATAAGGGGATAAGGATCCACCTTTTTGACCTACGCCTTCTTCCTCCTTTGCTCATCCATTTCTGTGCACTCGAGCTCCAGTGCCCAAGTCCGCACATCCCACCTCAACCTTCTCCAACCATGTCAGGAGCGGGAGGTAGGTGGATGGCCTCCTCCGTCACGGAGGGGCACATCACAAGACTGCAGGAGGCCGGATATTTGTCCGGCGACATCGCGCATAGGCTGCCCGGCGCGGGGCTGCTCATTCCAACCCCCAGGCCCCATGAGAGGGTGGTGTTTCTCCCCCACTTCCTCCGCGGACTAGGTTTTCCACTTCACCCATTTGTCCGGGGGCTCATGTTCTACTACGGCCTGGACTTCCACGATCTGGCCCCGAATTTCATCCTCAACATCTCGGTGTTCATCGTCGTGTGCGAGGCCTTCCTCTGCATCCAGCCTCACTTCGGCTTATGGCTGAAGATCTTCAATGTACGGCCGAAGGTAGTGGGCGGCCGTCAAGCGGAGTGCGGAGGCGCCATGGTTGGCAAGATGGCCAAAGTCCAATGGCTCGAGGGCTCCTTTGTGGAGACGATAAAGGGGTGGGAATCGGGGTGGTTCTATATCACCGAGCCGTGCGACCCCAAATGGGCGGCGACCCCCGAATTCAGATCTGGCTTCCCCACACGGCTCTCATCATGGAAAGAGACGGGCCTGACGTGGGGGAATTCGGACGAGACATCCGGACTCCAAGCATGCGTCAAAACACAGTGGACAAGAATCTCGGGCTTGTCAACGTAATCCAGTGATGCTCATCCGCCGGATTCTCCCATGCCAACAACGGGCCTTCAAATTGTGGGACTTGATCCGCACAAAGACTTTCGACTCTAAAAGGCTCTTCGACACTACGTACGAAGATGCCTGGAAGGTGCTGTTCAAGGGTGTCGAAGCTCCCTCATCCGCGACTGAAGACCGCGGATACAGCTCGCAACGTCAAGCCGGCGAGGTAAGTTATTTTACCCTTTACGGGACTCTTTTTTCATAGATTGACTCTATGTGGGATCTAAAACTCCCTAATCTTTGACAGATCGGTTGAAGATGTCCGGACAGATTAACTGTCCGGCTCCTTTGCCGGAAGACCCAGTGGACGCCCGATTGACGGGGCTGCTGGCTCCAGCACCCCATGTGGTGCCGGAGAAGAAGGCCAAGAAGGAGGCCACGAGAACTCGAAGGAGCTCCCGACGCCAGTGCCGTCGATTCTGAAGAAGAATCTTCTCCGAGGACGAGGAGGAGGAAAAGAAGCTTCTCCCCAGCCGGGAGGAGAGGAAA
Organism: Aegilops bicornis; assembly: GCA_021605145.1. NCBI lineage: Eukaryota > Viridiplantae > Streptophyta > Magnoliopsida > Poales > Poaceae > Aegilops > Aegilops bicornis. Next base: position 148,966,002 of record CM038674.1, on the reverse strand, counting down.
AGGAAGGCCGCCTAACCTGGGAGGCCGGAGGGTCCAAGAAGGGAAGAACCCTTCCTCCGGACTTCTCCACCAACGTCGACAACGACGAGGAGGATTGGCCAACAAGGGCCAAGCCCCTGGCGAGATCGTAAGCGTCTGGATACCCATGGCTTTTTATTATTGCATAGTGTTCTCTAATGTCGAACAATCATGCAGCCCGCCCAAGGGCGAGTTCGCCGCTTCAACGAGCGGGTCCCTGGGTTCGTCGGAAATGGAGAGTACTTCACTTCCGACCGCCTCCTCACCTCACGCTGCGGACGACGCCGCGGCGGGGCCCCAAGGGGGGCTTGGTCAAGAGGAAGTGGCGCAGGAGGCGCCGCAAGGCAACCTCCCGGACTCCAGGCGCGTGGGGGGTGATACCCCCAGGGGCTCTAAGCCCGACCCTCGTCCGGACTCCATGCCGGAACCTTCAATGGTTCCGGAGTCCGGCAAGTGGTCCTTCGCCAAGAAGAAGGTAAGACGCCGTGTCCTCCGTCCAACCGGAGGCACCGGATAACTCTTGGCGCTTAACAGCGCCTCCATCAAGGAAGAACACCGCCTTTGTTATAAGTGCGGTGATCCGGACAGTTCAGTCCGCCAAGAGCGGGCTGACCAAAGCATGTACCAGCCTTCTAACAGGCTTTGAGGTAATTTTAGAATATGTAAAAATATTACCGCATAGACAGTAGCCCCTGATGCTTAGTTTGGTGTTCGAAAAGAAAAGCCGGACTAAGGATCTAAAAAGATATACGCAGGAGTCTAACATAAGTATGTCAATATGGGAATGCAGGCTGCACTGCTGACCTCTGCCGCACTGACTGCGGAGGTCAATGCATTGAAGCAGAGCCTCGAGCGGTCCGAGGACGAGCTCGGCCAAGCCAAGAAGCAGCTCGAGGACAAGGAAGGTAAGTAATACCTTATTAAAGAAAATACCTTATAGGAAGGTTTCGGTTGCAAAAAATAACAGGAATAACATGGGTACTGCAGGGGCCATGAACGAGGTGGCGACCCTGAAGGAAGCGATGTCCGTGGCCGAAAACAAAGCGGCTGCGGAACGCACCGAGGAAGAGAAGGGGGAGGCGCAGCTGGCGGAGGTGCGGCAAGAGCTCCAGGCTCTCGTGAGAAAACACGAGGGTCTGGAGCGTGCCTCGAAGACCCGAGAGTCCGAGCTTGCCTCGGCTCTTGAGAGTGCCAAAGCTGCTAAGGCCGAAGCCCAAAAAGCCCTCCAAGAAGTGGAATCATTACAGAAGATAGTGGCGGGTAAGGCATTCTTTATGTAAAGCAAGAATGTAAAAGTCAATTACCTATTACTTACCCGGATTCGGAGCTCTCCAGGAGCATTCGTAGATTTGCCCCGTAGTGCGTCTGATGCTGCCGCATTCTACCGCGCCCAGGAGGGGAGCTCAACGGAAAAGGTGTTCTGGTCTCAGTATGCTGAGGCCGGACATCCGGTGCCCCTAAGCAACCAGTTGAAGCAGCTGGTCGAGCTCCACAAGGTTGCCGAACAGGCCATGAAGGGCCTTATAGTTCGGCTGTGGCCATTGGAAGCCATGCCTGGGAGCTACTTTGGGCTGGTGCGGCGGCTGGTCGACGCCTGTCCACGGATTGAAGTCATCAAGCGCTCTGTCTGCATTGAAGGTGTCCGACGGGCCCTTGCCCGTGCTAAAGTGCACTGGGGCAAGCTGGATGCGGAGAATCTTGTGATGGACGGGCCACCGAAGGGCAAGGAGCATCACACGCCCGAAATGTACTATGAGGGCCTCCTGAAGGGTGGCCGCCGAATAGCGGATGAGTGCTCCAGGGATGTAATTTTTTAATAGACTCGCATTTGTTATCCTGTACGCTAAAAACTTGTTCATATGCGCTAAGCAATGCTTGTTAATTTAAAATATTACCTTCTGTGCAGCCGTTTATCAAATTTGAGAGATGGCAAGTCGTTGGCTTCAGCCCCCATGCATGATCTTTGGGGTGTTCGGGATAAACTTGAGCACTCTTGTTCCCATTATTGGGTCCATCTAGGAGGCGCTCAACGCAACGAACAAGGCAACCGGACTTATAATGCTTGAACACTCTCACTTAGCCACATAATTCTATAATTTTAAATTTCGTAGAAGCCCCTAGTATTCGGAAGACCGAGTTCCGGGCGCTATCCACGCCTTTGTCGGACAATTCCGGTTCCTCGCTCTAAGCGGCATAAGTCTTTAGGGACCCGAAAAAACCTCTCGAACAGCGACCGGCTCTCGCCCTATCATGACGGTCAGTTTTAGCTTTCTCCACTGAGGTGCTCAACCCAGCTCAACCGGGGCACAATTGCAGTGGTTCTCCCGGTGCTACCTTAGCCGATATAACGGAACGTAAGGTACCAAAACACGGGAGCCGGGCAAACCCAACTATTGACCCAAGACATGATTCGGAGCCGATTCATATAATGCTATAAGTTCGGGGTGCCGCACTTGTGAAAATGTTCAGACTTATCACACCATAATTTTGGGGTACTTAAGCCCCTGGTGTATTTGCCGTACCAAAGTGTAGGGTGCAACATGTCATAAAATTAACATATGTATAGAATAAGAAAGGAGTGCAATAATAAGTAGAAGCTATGTATTGTTTATTCAAAAAGGTACTGCAATGAAAGCAGAACGATACAAATAGTGCGATAAGCAAGGGATGGGACTATCTGACATGTCCCCTCGAGGGTAAGCTTGTGGGATGGTATGTAAAACAGGTATAATGCTCGTAATAGAGACCACCTGAACACTCGACGTAGCTTTCTGCTTCCTTGGCTGTTGCATCGTGAGTTTGGCGATTCTAGTGCCGGACAGGACTTCTGGAAAACGGAGTCCTGAAAAAAGAAAAGAAAAAAGAAAAAGAATGACACAATCGGGAGCCCCTGGTGCGGTCGAGCCGCATTCTTGGCGTGCCGTGGTCGTGCCCCTCCCCATATGCGCATGGTATCTCGGGCGTAGTTATGTACGTGTAATACTGGCTTTGCAATTTCGCGAGGGCTGGGGTTGGGGCGGATTACTCTGGCGATGCTTGAATTGTGCCAGCGGTCTTGTTGTAGGTTACTTGGTAGCTTAGCGGTGTCCGGGCGGCTTAGTGGCCGGACTCAAGAATTGTTGTGAGAGGCTGCTTTGCACCTCCGCCGCAAGGGCCGCCGTGTGCTCCTCCGTTCGGAGAGAGCGTTCGGTGTTTCCATTGACCATGATTGCTCCTCGAGGGCCTGGCATCTTGAGCTTGAGGTATGCATAGTGCGGCACCGCATTGAACTTTGCAAATGCAGTTCGTCCGAGCAGTGCATGATAGCCGCCATGAACGGGACTATGTCGAAGATTAACTCTTCGCTCGGAAGTTATCCGGAGATCCGAAGACCACTTCGAGTGTAATCGAGCCCGTACAATTGGCTTCTACACCGGTATGACGCCTTTAAAGGTCGTCTTTGTAGGTTTAATCCTTGAGGGTCTATGCCCATTTTGCACTGCTGTGTCACGATAAAGCAGGTTCAAGGCTCGCCGCCGTCCATCAGGACTCTAGTGAGGTGAAATCCGTCAATAATTGGGTAAAGAACCAATGCGGCAAAACCGCCATGACGGATGCTAGTGGGGTGGTCCCTTCGATCAAAGGTGATCGGGCAGGAAGACCATGGGTTGAACTTCAGGGAGACTGGCTCCATCGCGTACATGTCCCTTAGCGCACGCTTCCGCTCCCTTTTGGGTATATGGGTTGTGTATATCATGTTCACCGTCCGCACTTGTGGGGGGAAACCCTTCTATCCTCTATTGTTCGGCGGCCGGGGCTCTTCCTCGTCATCGCTATGCAGCCCCTTCTCATTGAGTTCGGCACTTAGCTTGCCTGCTTGCTTGAACACCCAACAATCCCTGTTGGTGTGATTGGCTGGTTTTTTGGGGGTGCCATGTATCTGGCACAAGCGGTCGAGTATTCGGTCCAAGTTGGACGGGCCCTGGGTATTTCTTTTAAATGGCTTCTTCCGCTGACCGGGTTTAGAGCCTCTAAATCCGGCATTGACGGCCGTGTCTTAAGCATTATCGCCGTTAATGCGGCGCTTGTTCTTGTTGCGACGCGACCTGCCATTGCTGTCCTTGGTATCCGAACTATCAATGTGTTTGGCCAAGTTGTTGCTTCGAGCTAGCCAGCTGTCCTCTCCCGCACAAAAGCGGGTCATGAGTGTTGTGAGGGCTGCCATGGATTTTGGCTTTTCCTGTCCTAGGTGCCGGGAAAGCCATTCGTCGCGGATGTTATGTTTGAAGGCTGCAAGGGCCTCTGCATCCGGACAGTCAATGATTTGATTTTTCTTTGTTAGGAAACGTGTACAGAATTGTCTGGCCGATTCTTACCGCTCTTGAATTATATGGCTAAGGTCATCGGCGTCTGGTGGTCGCACATATGTGCCCGGAAGTTATCAAGGAATGCGGCTTCCGTGTCCTCCCAACAACCAATTGATTCTGGCGGCAAGCTGTTGAGCCAATGTCGAGCTGGTCCTTTAAGCTTGAGTGGGAGGTATTTGATGGCATGTAGATCATCACCGCGGGCCATGTGGATATGGAGGAGATAGTCCTCGATCCGGACCGCAGGATCTGTGGTACCATCGTATGATTCGATGTTTACGGGTTTGAAGCCCTCGGGATTTGATGTTCCATTACTTCATCATGAAGCATAGTGGGTGTCTTTGCGCCTCTGTATTAGGCTATATCACGACGCAGCTCAAATGAGCTTTCTCTGTTGTGTTCGGCCCGGCCGGAGTTTCTGTATCCGGCGTGACGGTTATCATCATGTGTCGTGGGGCGCCCACGCGATCCGTAGATCGATCTTGTATGTTTTGCCTTATCCTCCAATATATCTCGCAAGTCCGGCGCGTTTTCCCATGCCTTGGTATTTTTTGAATGGCGTCGGGGTTCGGCTTGAACGGAGGCTCTAGAGGCCTCTCTGTCGCGGCCACGGGGTGGCCGGTCTGCCATGTCGTACGCTGGTGACTTGGGTGCTTCCTCCTCCGATCGAGGCAACGGCCTGCGTTTGGGGTAGCTTTTGGAGGGGCGTTCGAGTTCATACTCTTCGGCTGCAAGGACTTCAGTCCATCTGTCAGCTAGCAGGTCTTGGTCAGCTCTAAGCTATTGCTGCTTTTTCTTGAGGCTGTTTGCCGTGGCTATAAGCCTGCGTTTGAAACGCTCCTGTTCGGCAGGATCCTCAGGCACGACAAATTCGTCGTCGTCGAGGCTTGCCTCATCTTCGGAGGGGGGCGCATAATTATCGTCCTCGACCTCTCTTTCCACCGCGCTGTCGTGCGGACTTGCTTCTCCCTCCTCCCGCGCTGAGTCCTGCTGGAGGGGGTTGTCTTCGGCACTGTCCGGGGTGTTATTATCTCCCGTGCCGGAATCGCCCTTTTTGCTGTGGCGGGACTTAGAGCGGCGTCGGCCGGCGTCGGCGGGTTGCTTCTTGGAGGGTCATCCTCCGTTGTTCCATCGTTGTTCCCATCTTTTGGGATGTCCACCATGTATATGTCGTATGGCGAGGTGGCCTTCCGATTGCCACATGGCGCTGGGTCTTGGTTGTCTCCCGCATAGTCGTCCATACCATCGATGTCTTCGGAGTCGAAGTCGAGCATATCGGTTAAATCATCGACAGTGGATACAAAGTGGGTGGTGGGTGGGCGTTGAATTTCTTTGTCGTCCGCATCCCAACCTTCCTGACCGTAGTCCGGCCAGGGCTCTCCGGATAAAGAGAGAGACTTTAGTGAATTCAGGATGTCGCCAAAGGGCGAGTGCTGAAAGATGTCCGCGGCAGTGAACTCCATGACCGGCGCCCAATCGGATTGGTAGGGGCGCGGAGGGTTCGGAGTCCGGAGAGGAGTCCGGCACCCTGGAGTCAAGGTCTTCGCAAAGGACAGGGATGGAGTTAGGCTCAATCGCCGTAGAGATCATAGCCCCCGATGCGGTGTCCAACCACTCGTCCTCGATCAGGGAATCCGGCTCCGGATTGAGGGTCGGAGCGGATGCTGGTGCGGCCTCCAGGGCACTGTTCGGCGGCAGAGCTAGATCATACCCATCGAGACAGTGCGGCGCGCTCGGCTGCGGCTCGAATCCGTCGAAGATCAAGTCTCCGCGGACATCGGCCGTATAGTTCAAACTTCCAAATCTGACCTGATGGCCAGTGGCGTAGCTTTCGATCTGCACCCGGATGGCCAGCGAATTGGCCCGTAGTGCAAAGCCGCGAATCTGAAGATCTCGCAGGGAGAAAAGTCTCACCCTGGACCGTGTCGTTGTTGATGATCGAAGGAGCCATCGGGCCTATCGGTGATGACACAGAGGAACTCTCAATGAAAGCACCAATGTCGGTGTCAAAATCGGCGGATCTTGGGTAGGGGGTCCCGAACTGTGCGTCTAGGCGGATGGTAACAGGAGACAAGGGACACGATGTTTTACCCAGTTTCGGTCCCTCTTGATGGAGGTAAAACCCTACGTCCTGCTTGATTAATATTGATGATGTGTGTTACAAGAGTGGATCTACCACGAGATCAAAGAGGCTAAACCCTAGAAGCTAGCCTATGGTATGATTGTTGTTCGTCCTATGGACTAAAACCCTTCGGTTTATATAGACACCGGATAGGGTTAGGGTTACACAGAGTCGGTTACAATGGTAGGAGAACTACATATCCGTATCGCCAAGCTTGCCTTCCACGCCAAGGAAAGTCCCATCCGGACAGGGGACGAAGTCTTCAATCTTGTATCTTCATAGTCTTGGAGTCCGGCCGATGATGATAGTTCGGCTATCCGGACACCCCCTAGTCCGGAACTCCCTCAACGAGCTCATTGTGCAATTCTACTCCACAACACATTTCCATCCAGATGGCAGGATAGTTTGGATGTCTGAAGGAACGAGATATCAGTCAACCATAGAGGAATGGGCAAGTCTGATCAATGCCCCCAAGGAAAGTGAAGATGACTTGGACATTTATGCCAAGAAGAAGATGGGTCACAACTCAATGTCACACATGTACAAGGAAATCCCAGATGATGCACTTGAGACTTTCAAGTTTGGATCAGTTCATTATCTTCTGTTAGGGCTGCCTACGATCAACTGGATCCTAAGGCACACTCTGTTGCCCAAATCAGGTGATCACAACATGATCAGAGGGCATGCAATCAATTTGCTTCACATATTTGGTGTGCCTCAGAAATTCAAAGTCATGAGCCTCATAGTTGAAACTATCAAGAGGACAGCAGCAGACCAGAAGAGGAGTTGTGGATATGCCCCACAGATTCAGGAGTTGATAAACTCAAAGATGGGCACAGGGAAGTATCTGTTGGATAAGGAACACATGGTTCTCTATCCTTACTTTGAGGACGATCAAGTTGTCATGACTGAGAATGAACCATCATCAGTGCAAGCGCAAGAGAAGAAGGAGAAGGCAAGGAAAGAGAAGGCTGCCAAGATGCCAACTCAAGCAGAGGCATCTGATTACTTCTCAAGAACAAGCGAGGAGCAGCTTGGTTACTTGATAGCATCAACTCTGCGGATTGAGAAGGGTTGGCCACCCTAACTCAAAACCAGGAGAGCACAGGAAAGAATCATGGAACAAAAATTCTATGATATTGATGTCAAGGTAATGGCGAGATTCATCGGTGTGGAGCAGCTACAGGATGACATTCGGAGAGGAAGGGAAGAACTGCAAGCGATGCATTTGCCAGTGCCACGAGCTCGAGAGATCAGCTGCAGAGCCGGTCACGAGAGACACTTCATCAGCTCCGGCTACAGCTCCAACAAGAACCAGCTCCAAAGACAACTCCTTCAGCTCCTTCCACATCTCACGATGCCTTCGTCCTTGGAGTCCTATCTACACCACCACCAGAAGACCAAGCCTAAGAGACGATATAGTCCTATGCATTTTCTAGGAACTTTTTGGTAACTTGTTGCCAAAGGGGGAGAAAAATATATAGATCATAGGCTTCGAGAGAGAGAGAGAGAGATTTGCTTTTGTTCTCTCTTGTCTTCTTGGTTGAACTTCGTCTGCTTTGATTGTTTGAGATACTATGCTTTTACCTGTGAGACATTGATGATCATGTCTTTGATCATAAGCTAGACTTATGCTTGTTATGATATTATCTTACTTATCCTTATATGATCATTCACTGTGCTTGGTGATGAGTGCATGTATTCAATCTTTATTATTTGAGCGCTCCACCAAGATGTATGTGACATGGAAGAGTAACCCATGAGCCTAATTCCTTGTGCATTTGCAGTCCAAAGAAAATCTTAAAATATGCACAAATTTCGGGGGGCTCTTGCTTATCACATACTTCTCAAAGCGACGATGTTTTTCAATCTTATTATCATTTGTCGAAGCTTTGAGCTATATGTTGTCATCAATTACCAAAAAGGGGGAGATTGAAAGTGCAAGTATCCCTAGGTGGTTTTGGTAATTCATAACAACATATAGCTCATTGAGCTAATGCTGTTCCAAGACAAATATTTCAGGAAAGCTCAATGAATGGCATGGCATGGATGATGAAAGTGGATCCCTCAAAATATAAAGGACAAAGGATTGGCTCAAGCTCAAAAGCTCAAGACTCTACATTTTACATTTTAGTGATCCAAGATCACATTGAGTCTATAGGAAAAGCCAATACTATCAAGGAGGGATGAGGTGTTACTTAATGAGCCTCTTGCTTCATGTGCTTAGTGATATGCTCCAAAACCCTCAACTACTTTCACACATCCACATATGACCTAAACCTAAAGTCAAACTCGGCCCTACCGATTCTTTCTATCCGGTGCCACCGAGTTCAAATGTCATAGCCACTACCACAAACCCTAGGCAAATCGGTCTCACCGATAGGGATCTCGGTCTCACCGAGATGGGATTGTAATCTCTCTGTTTCCCTTCATAACGTTTCGGTCTAACCGAAGTGAGTGATCGGTCCCACCGAGATTGCAATGTAAACTCTCTGTTTCCCTTTCGTAACGTTTCGGTCTCACCGAAAAGAGCGAATCGGTCCCACCGAGTTTACCTGACCAACTCTCTTGTTAGCTAATTACCAGAATCGGTCTCACCGAGTTTGTGTAATCGGTCTCACCGAGATTACGTTATGCCCTAACCCTAACCATATTGGTCCTACCGAGTTGCATGTCAGTCCCACCAAAAACCCTAACGGTCACTAGGTTTACTAAATCGGTCTGACCGAGTTTTATGATTCGGTCCCACCGAGTTTGGTAAATTGTGTGTAATGGTTAGATTTTGTGTGGAGGCTATATATACCCTCCACCTCCTCTTCATTCGTGGAGAGAGCCATCAGAACAAACCTACACTTCCAACTTACCAGTTCTAAGAGAGAACCACCTACTCATGTGTTGAGGCCAAGATATCCCATTCCAACCATATGAATCTTGATCTCTAGCCTTTCCCAGGTTGCTTTCCACTCAAATCTTCTTTCCACCAAATCCAAATCCTGTGAGAGAGAGTTGAGTGTTGGGGAGACTATCATTTGAAGCACAAGAGCAAGGAGTTCATCATCAACACACCATCTGTTACTTCTTGGAGAGTGGTGTCTCCTAGATTGGCTAGGTGTCACTTGGGAGCCTCCGACAAGATCGTGGAGTTGAACCAAGGAGTTTGTAAGGGCAAGGAGATCGCCTACTTCGTGAAGATCTACCGCTAGTGAGGCAAGTCCTCCGTGGGCGACGGCCATGGTGGGATAGACAAGGTTGCTTCTTCGTGGACCCTTCGTGGGTGGAGCCCTCCGTGGACTCGCACAACCGTTACCCTACGTGGTTTGAAGTCTCCATCAACGTGGATGTACGATAGCACCACCTATCGGAACCACGACAAAAACATCCGTGTCTCCAATTGTGTTTGAATCCTCCAAACCCTTCCTTTTACATTCTTGCAAGTTGCATGCTTTATTTTCCGCTGCCTATATACTCTTTGCATGCTTGCTTGAATTGCGTGATGATTGCTTGAATTGTTCAAAGATAGCTAAAATCTGCCAAAGTCTAAAATTGGGAAAAGGCATAGCTTTTAATTGGTCAAGTAGTCTAATCACACCCCCCCCCCCCCTCTAGACATACTTCAAAGTCCTACAGTTACACTCCAATATCTGTATGCATTGCAGGGTTTATCGCACCCACCAGGATTTCCAGTCCCATGGATGTTCGGTCCATACAATTTGTCACGACCTTTGGACTCTCCTGCTTGTGGGAGTAGGCGGGGCCCCTGCATGCCACACGTAGTTGGACGATCAATCTTCTGTTTAGTACTTCAACATAGTGATTTCCTGGTAAGGATTCGCTCATGTCACATCAAGTAAATCTTATTGATTTACTGTCTAAATCTTATTGATTTAATGTCATGTTTTCTTTCTTTTCCTGCAATTTTACGATGCAGGTTTTGCCATGTGACATTCAGCTCTACGATGGCTATTTTTGCAGGTTTCACTTCTTATGTCGTGTCAGTAATGAAGGCATTGTCCATCACTTATATTACTAGAAAAAATGGATCAGTCTGTTGTCTGAGTACAAGCTGAATCCCTATGATGAACTGCAGTTTGGTTTAACAAAAACGCCACAATTAGTCCTTCTCACGTTTAAAAGAAATGAAGAAAAAACTGGATCATGGTCACGGATCCTAGTCAAGTTAGAAAGCTGATCATAGCAGACCGGAACACGATCGCCGTCTCGCACAGATCTATCCTTGGCAGTTGCTCTAGCAGCGGCAATGACAGCTTCGATCTGATCCGGTGAGGATTGGGCACCGACCATGTCGTGGATCACCGATCTCTGGGAGGATCGGGCATCGACACCGACACCTGCTCCGACACGGTACCAGCTCTACAAGGAGCACCATCTCCGGCAGCGGCCCTTCGGCACCTGCACCAACACTTGCACTTGCATCTGCTCCGGCCCGTGCAGTTGCACAGGCAACAGACTGGGCTGCAGTTCGCACTTCATATACCAAAGTCCTTACAAAAACCGACATGTCCACCTTCTTGGAAAGCATTGGCCGCCCAAGTGCTTCGTTCTTTTTTCTTTCCATGTTGTCTCACATGATTCACTGTGTTGATCTAACTGTTTGGGTATGTCTTCTTGTTTGCAAACAGAGAATTCCTAGAGCAACGATGGAGTCTTTCAACAATCCGGGCGACCCCGGCCAAGTTTCTCTTACCATGCGCAGCCTTGGTGTGAATGAACTTGCTCAATATACCGTAAGTACAAAGGATCGTTGATTGATGATTGATGCTAAAGGATGGTCAAGGTTCAAATCTAAATCATATCTTGCGGTAGGGGATGATGTCAAAATCGAACTTTCTCGGCAAGGAGAGCTGGTCCAAATCAACTTTGAAATTCTTCAGTAGCAGCACGCAACTGCCGAACTGATCTATCCTCCAAGAGATTTTGATGTAATAATCTGGCATGGTGAAACAAGTGTCATGTGTGTATAAGTAGTATGACAGTATTATTTATCACATGGTATATCGTTGATAGAATTGCAACTCTGATTGCTGGTTAGGAACTGTCGTTCAATTTCATTCCAACAGCTGTCGTGCTTTATTCAATTTTGTGTATTAAGCCTTGCGGCGACATCTAAAACCAGCGCTGCATACAATCGCTTGCAATATGAAAAGCGTTGAGGTAGAACACATGGGCCCCAAACATGCAGGGTCGGCTCGGCCCAAAGTCCGTGAACCGTGAGCCTATCTCGAGTATTATATTCTCAATTTGAACCCCCATAATGCCCGTGCGTTGCAGAGGGAGTATATTTCTTGGCAAGGTGGGCCTGTGATATAAAAGATTTGTATATTTCTTTACTGAGAGGAGTATCTCTCTGTCAAAATATATATTTATGTGTAACTAGTTACTCCTGTCTTTCTACTTCCTTTCACGTCATTGGGGCAACCGACAACGGGGTCCATGTGCCATATGCACAAATTAGTGTGCACAACTTCACGGTAGACACACCCGGTCGTGGCGCCAGCATGATAATGCCCAATGAGCCGTCAAATCACAACCCCCCCTTTCCGGCTTAAGCGATGGCTGGGCCAGACACAGCGATATTTCATTGGGCTGAATCCCCTTCTCCCTCGTCTACTTGTTTAGAGAAACCCCTCTCGGCGATTGCATAGGGTTTTCTCATGGAGAACCAGTCTGCAATTCTTCATCCATCCCCGATAAATCCAAGTCCCTTGGTCGCAGGTAATCCTAGGATGGCAGCCGCCACCGTTGATGCATTTTTCTTCCTTTTGAATCTAGTGTGTTTCATTTGCAGTGCCCAAAGTGCAAGTACCCTACAGGTTTCTGCGCCCTCGGCGAGACGCCACACTTGTTCCTTCTCATCCTAACACAGCATTTTGAAAGCAGCATACGGTATGTTCCTAGAATCCTCTTTTCTATCCGGGAGGGTGGGGGTTTTTGAACATCTTTGTGTTCTCATATTATTTTTCCTGCAGTGTATTATTTGCTCTGCCAGAACACATGTACTCAAGATGCTCGGCCTTGCCATAACTGAATACACTAGTTTAATGGTCACGGTGAAGACAAGCCATGGATATAAGTTCCGAGTTGGGTTCATGAACCAAGAAGATCGCTGCTTTTTTATGGCCTAACTTGGATAAACTTTCTCAAGTGTTACGGACTGAAAGTTGGCGAACGAATCTTGATGGAAATAGCAGAACCTGGTCTCATCTTCACTGCGATCTTCCACCCCGACGTCGTTCCAATTGTTCATCCATGTTACTTTTGTATCTGGTTCTTGCTTGTTGCCTCGATTACTTCTTAATCCACCTGTTCTGTCTAACTAATTACAATTTAACTTTAGAAGTAGCAACGAATCTCTCACAAAGATGCTACTTCTAACTAATATTTTCTTATAATTGGTGGAACGTGTAGGTTTTTCGAGTTAAGCGATCTGCTTTCGTTTGTTACTCTGTAATAACTCATTTATTACTAATGGCACCGAAGTTGATCGATCGACATCCACAAGTTCCTACACTTTATTGATCGTCTTGAGGTCCTTGTGGGGCGTTTAAATGGTGGAAGGCCACGTGGGATATGTGTGCCCTTTGCTGCACTCGTTGAACAGGTCCAAGCGTATCGAGAAAATTATGAATGCGAGCTGTTTTCTATTATATATGTTGTTCGTAAACTATTGCTTATACAACTGTTTCTGATTGTGATCTTCTTGAAGCGAGGAACTGCCGAGTTACATTGTTCCTATCTGAGATGTCGACCATGGTCGGGTCAGACTTGCGCTTGGTCACAACATGATGTTTATGTCGACCAACTCAATTCCCCTTGGAGGTGAAAAGATACTTATTCATGGGTGGTCTCAAATAATGAAGGCCCGTCCATCTTGGAGAAAAGGACAGTAAGATTATGTTCATGCTTTTCCATGGCTCTAAAGCGAATATCCTGTTTATTGACCATGTTGCGAGATGAAGCCGCTTTGAAGGTTGTGGATGTGCGGGGTGGCGCTGGGCCTTGTCACAGGGCTTGGCGGCCTCACCCTTGGTTAGCTTGTAGGCAAAGTAGCACTTTGTTTGAGGCGTGCTTTATACGGTTGAACTCAGTATAAGTACTCATACTGCTTTCAGACTTTGGTTGTTAAGTGCCCTATTTGGTTGCGATTAAGGTTGTTAAGTACTCTTGCTGCTTTTACGATCTGTCGTGTTTCTTCACCATGTCTTCCTCCGGCCGCCAAAACCAAACCCGGCCGTGAGGCAAATGCCTTCCGCCTCCCACGGCTGGCTGCGCCTCAGCGCACGCATCTCCGCCCCACCGTCTCCTAAATTGTTAACGCCGACGTCCTCCGCGCGGTTTGGTGCGCTCGCCGCGGTGCCGCCCTCTCGCGTTGTCAACATGGTCAACAAACAACAGGAATCGGCAGAAGTACGTGGAGAGGATGACGGTGAGGCCCACCACATCAACGTATGGAAAAATAAAATGCTTCCTCCTAGTGTTTTCACGACATACGGGACCCACGACATTGTGAGCGTATATAGTCAATAGACAAGAGAACAGCACAAGATCGGGTGACACACAGGGGCGTAGCTACTCGAGCATTATTCTTTTTGTTTTGTATTGTTGAGACGGAGCAGGGTTTGAACTGGGCTGTGGCCCGTCTAGCCCAGGCTTATATTTTATGTTCACCATGTGACCAACCCAGCTATTTTTTCTTTGTGAAAATGAGCCCAGTTTATTTATTTTTTTGAAGAATACCCAGTCCAGGCCTACTTATTTTTATACGCCCTGATGGGCTGCAACTCTTTCAAGACGCCTGCAAATCTTGAAAGTAATATGAAATGGGTTGTAAATATAAAAACAGATGAAAAATTGGCAATTACTTTATAATTTCTGATTTTTTCACATTTTCAGATTCCTATTTCACTTTGGGCATTAACCTAATTTAAATATATCTTCAAAGTACTTTAAATCTGGCTCGACATTTCGGTATTAAAAATAGTTTGGAACCCACGAAATATCTGAAATTGGCCTCGCCAACCAAAAAAAGACTGCAATAAATTGCATAAGAAGTTGCCATGAGCTATATATAAATTATTTAAAAAAGAGGGAGTGGTCTGACTTGTGGGCCTGTTTAGTTGACGCGTATGCAAGATTTTTTTAGTTATTATATACGTTAACAAATGATTCTAGCAGACGTAACCGTTGGATGTCAATCCAACGGCCGTCATGTTTCTTCAATCTCTAATCTTCTTGCTCCAGCCGCCAAAGCAGCGCCGGCGGGACCGCCTACTCTCGCCTCCCGTGGCGGTTTGTCTTTGCCTTGTCACCTCGGCGCCCCTACTACTCCCACCGCTGGCCAGGGCATCCCTCTACTCACCCACACCCCATGTTATTCTGCAGGGACGGCAGCCTCACACCGCAGCCGAACCGGTGAACCCTCGTACTCCTCTTCGCGTGGGCTTCCACAACCGCGTCTTCCCCGGCTCCACGAAGTCCCCTTCCTAGGCCTCGCCGTCGTGCACCGCCGTGGTGCTCTCGGCGTGGCGTGGTCAATGTGGTCAATGACCGACTTCCATCGAAAGAGCTTGTACGTGGGGAGGTGGCAATTTGGGTCCTGGCAGCCCGCAAGGAAGTGCCTCCTTATTACGCGGAAAATAATTATTCCTGCACCTGACAGCAGGGACCCACCGGACGGGCCACAAGTATTTTGTGAAAAAAACATTTGCCCCTGACAGCTGGGACCCACAGGACGGGCCACCATATTTCGCGAAAAAAATGTCCCCCCCCCCCCCCCGCTGTCAGCTCGGACCAATCGGAAGTGCCTCCTTATTACGCACAAAAAAATGAATACCCCCTGCTAGCTGGGACCCACCTTGGTGGGAGGCTGACTTGTGGGGCTACTAAGTTGACTGGGACGGATGCCTTTGTCAACTTTAGTCAATATATGAACGATTCTAGCTCCAAAGGTATCCGATGTCCATCCAACGGCCGTAGTGCTTCTTCAACCTCTGGTCTTCTTGCTCCGGCCGCCCAAAGCAGCGGTGGTGGTCGTGCCACTTGCTCCTCGCCGCCCGTGGCCGGTTGTGATGTCATGGAGGCCTCACCGCCCCCTACTACTCCCACCACTGGCCAGGCCATCCCTCTACGCACCCACACCCCGTGTTATTCTGTGGCGACGACAGCCTCACACCGCAGCCGAATGAGTGATCCCTCATACTCCTCTACGCGTGGGCATCCACTGCCGCGTCTTCCCCGGCTCCGCGTCGTCTCCTTCCTAGGCCTCGCCATCGTCCACCGCCCTGGTGCTCTCGGCGCGGTGTGGTCAACGTGGTCAAGGAATGGCTTCCATCGGACGTGGACTGTATGTGGAGAGGCTGACAGCTAGGTCCACGGCCGCAGCAAGGAAGTGCCTCCTTATTACACGGAGAATAATGATTCCTCCACCTGACAGCTGGGACCCACCGGACGGGCCACTATATTCCGCGGAAAAAACGTTTCCCCCTGACTGCTAGGACCCACCAGCTTCATCTTCGCACGCAAGGAAGTGCGTCCGGGCAAAAAAAAAACGATTCGCCCCCCTGACTGCTGGGACCCACCAGCTACACCTTCGCACGCAAGGAAGTGTGTCCCGGGCAAAAAGCGATTCGCCCCATTGCTTTGAGCCACCGGCTACATCTTCGCACGCAAGGAAGTGCGTCCGCAAAAAAACGATTCGCCCCCCATTGCTCGGACCCACCGGCTACATCTTCGCACGCAAGGAAGTGCTCGATCGCCGGGACCCACACGGTCGAAGCGTGCGTGGCGTTGTCATTCTGGTCGCGAGCGTGTACGTACATCCTGGTCGTTGTAGAAACGCATGCGATGTCGTAGTAGAAGCGCCGCGTAGCATGTACATGTACGTCTGACGGCGGGGTGCAAGAAAGAAAATCTGACCACGTATGTGTACATACGGGCGGGGTCTCGAACACCTACTCGCGCATACGTACGGCCAGGGCTCGTGTACATGGCTAGGTCGGAACGGAGAAACAGCGTCGTCGTCGTGTTCATGGGGAGGCAACCGTGTGCGTCGTGTTCATGGGAAGGCAAATGAATGCGTCGTGTTCATCGGGAGTCAACGGAACGCGTGGGAGCCAACCGGCTGGGTCGGAACGGAATGCGTGGTCGTGTTCATTGGGAGGGCTTGGACGGAACAGGCGATGGAAACGAGGCCTGGCGTACCGCTGGCGGAGGAAGCGGACCTCCTACGTTGAGCAGGGTCCTGTTGATTGGGAGGGTGTGGCGTGCCGCAAAAGCGGAGAAGCGGACCTCCTACGGTCGAAACAGGGGTCCTGTTGATCGGGAGGGGTGTGGCGTACCGCAAAACGGATTAAACGGACCTCCTACGGTCGAAACGGGGGTCCTGTTGATCGGGAGGGGTGTGGCGTACCACAAAATGGACGAAACGGACTTGTGTTGGAGCGCTACGGTCAAAACGGGGGTCCTGTTCATCGGGAGGGGTGTGGCGTTGTAAGTGCATCAAGTGCCCCTTAGTGATTTTAGTGTATTGAAGACATATAGGTTAAGGGACTAATGTGTTTATGAGTGTACATAGGTCTATAAGTCTATGAGGAGTTTGATATTTACAGAGAAAGTCGACCCCTAAAAATGAAGTTCTTCGACTGAAGACTTTGGTATTCTAAAGACTTTCTGAAGACTTTGAAAATGAAGAAATTGGTGTGACCTTGAAGACTTGGTATTCATTTGAGGAACATGAAGCGTGAAGGCTTTTGTTTTTGTAGTTCCGTTTTCTCTTTCTTGAGTCATAGGAAACACCGTACTGTTAAAGGGGGTCGAGGAAATACTAAGGAAAAATTTCCATGTGATGCTCAACTCAAAATCCTACACCTACCAATCCCTTCGAGTGAAGCCTATGGAAATCTCATACAGTTCAGTCAATTTCTTCAGTGACAGAGACGAAGTTCTTACAGTCGCTGAGTAATTTTTTTCTGATCGAGGAGTTAGGAATTCGCCGGTCACGGATTGCCTACGATGAGGAACATGATAGCCCTGAGGAATTTGAGAGTCAAATTTCCGATCGTTGCTGTGTTGCGCGCTAGCTGTTCCAAAACATCTTATCCACCTAACGATCATATCATTGAAGGGCATTTATGTCTTATCATGTCGGGCTGCTCCCTAGGCTATAAATAGCCGCCCCCTACAACCACTAGCTGGTTGGCTGCTCCGAGAGAAACTGACACTTTTCATTTGAGAGCATCCCATCCTCCGAGGACTTTGAGCGAAAATCATCGAGTGAGGAAAAACCCAAAACCAAACCCCTACAAACCCAAAGTGATTGAGCATCACTGAAGAGATTCATCCTGCATGGATCCGACGCTTTTTACCTTTGAAGAGTGTGCTTCTTCCAGATGGTTAGGCGTCATGGTCTAGAGCATCCAAGAGGAATTGTGGATCGCCGATTGACCGAGTCTGTAAAGGTTTGGAAGTCGCCTGAAGACTTACCACGAGTGATTGGACGAGGTCTATGTGACCTTAGTTCAAGGAGAATACGGTGAGGACTTGGTGTCCTGAGCTGCGTGCTCAGCAACTGGGTGTCCGGGACTGTGTGTCCTCGAGTTTAAATACTCAGCCGCTCCAACCAGACGTACAACTGAGACAGCAGTTGGAACTGGTCTACCAAATCATTGTCTTCACCAACCTTACTGGTTCTATTTCCTCAACTCTTTCATTTCCTCATTACTGTGTTGAGTGTTTGTTCATATCTGTGTTTGAAGACTTTGACTGGAGACTTTCTCAATTTCCTCAGTTCAATTTCTTCAGTATGTTTGTCTTCATCTTGTGTTATCATGTGTTCACGCTTTTTGTACTCTGTGATTGTCTTCATTTCATCATGATGACCATGTCTGTATTCTGTTATGCTTACTTCTGAGTACTTATTCCGCTGCAAGTAGTTCTTCGCTTAGGAATTTCCTCACCGGCAAATTCCTTAGTGAAGAATTCATAAAAATCGCCTATTCACCCCCCCCCCTCTAGTCGATATAACGCACTTTCAATTGGTATCAGAGAAAGGTACTCCCTTGTTCTGTGTGATTTTGGTTTAACCACCTGGAGTTTCAGTTATGTCGACCGTAGGTATGATCAAGGTCCCTGCTGGTTGTCCTACCTTCGATGGGACAGACTACCCTTACTGGAAGAATAAGATGCGAATGCATCTTGAGGCAATTGATAACGATCTCTGGTATGTTGTGGAAAATGGTGCTCCCACTATCTCACCCTCACTGAACGCTACCGATGTGAAGAGATTCAAGCAACTCGGTTCTCAAGCGAAGAATATCATATGTGGCCATCTGAGCAAAGGACAGTATGGAAGAGTGAGTGCTTTGGAGACTGCTAATCTTATCTGGGATAGGCTGTCCAAAGTAAATGAAGGAGTCTCAACTCAGCGTGACTCTCGAGTTGATGTTCTTCGCAATCTCTTCAACCGCTTCAAAAGACTCGACAATGAAAATGTTCAACAAACCTTCGATCGCCTCACTGACATCTCAAATGAGCTCCAAGCACTTGGTGCCACTGACATCACCGACCATGAGGTGGTGAAGAAATTATTGAGATAAACGATTCCTCATTTGATACTCGCACTGATGATACAAGAACGTCGCTGACTACAAGTCACTTGATCCCACCGATATCCTCGAGAGGCTAAATACTCATGAGTTTGACTTCTTTGAAAAGAGATCTCTATTGTTGGGGATATTACCCTTTGAGGCGTGAACCGGCCAGGAGAGGCCGAGTTAACTTCATCAGTAGCCAAGTATGCTTGAAGCCCGTGAGGATATTCAATAAGGGCCCAAGGCCCAGGACCGGTTTAAGGGTTGTAGCCGTAAACCGGCCTTAGTATGTAACTTGTGTTGTAAGTTAGAAATACTAGAGACCGAACCGGACACGTCTATGAGCCGGTCTCGGGACTCTGCAAACCGGCAGGTGTCACCCATGTATATAAGGGCGACCGGCGGCGATTCAGACAACAGACAACAACTCGAGACTTAAGCGAAGCTTGTTTGCTCCTAGTCATCGAAACCCCATCAATTCCACCACAACTAGGCGTAGGCTTTTACCTTCATCGAAGGGCGAACTAGTATAAACTCTCTTGCATCCTTGTGTCCGGTTTAACCCCTTTAAGCTAACCCGTAGCGATGGTTCCATGACTAAGTCCTTTCATGAGGACATCTGCCGTGACAAAACCACGACAGTTGGCGCGCACCGTGGGGCTATCGCACGATGGTTTCAAGTTCTTGGAGGCCAGCTTCGAAGGACTCAAGGGTTACGCTGTGGGCCGGACGACCAAAAGTCGTCGCGGCAAGCTCTACATCGATGATTCAGGCTGGGGCCCGAGGCGGCTCGATTGAGTCTGGTACGGGTCCCCTTTGGTGGCATACACGTCTTCATTGGCAAGATCGGTGAACCGGGCCCTGAGCCGGACATCAGCACCGACCTCGTCGAAACGGCTCAGCGTGCGAGATCTGCCCAGGTTAAACCGGCCGTGAAGCATGCCTTCGTGGGGATCATCCACGGAGGAGAGTATGAAGGTGGATCGGCATCTGGTGGCGAGACCATCGTCTATTCCGGCGATGAGTCCTCGACCGGAGAAACTGAATCATTGTATCAGCTACAGGACGGACAGATTGGGGGTTGTTCCGACGGTGAAAGTATTCCGGACCCCTCTGATCTGCCCAACCGGGTTGGGATATTCATGGCCGGTACACAGGCGGCGATTCACTCTTCGACCGCAGCAGCAATGTTCTCCGAATCAGCAGCAGCGGTGGCGGCCGGGACAAGAGGCTCTGTGCACCCGCTAGCTCAAGTTTTATCTGATCTGTTTGATGTGTTGGCTGTGCTTATGGCAGAAGCTAACCCGGCGGATCAGGATGCCCATAATGCGGAGATTGCCAAAGTGAGAGAACAGATCACTCAGGCCAAGGCCGATTTAGCAGCCGAGAACAACAGGATGGCCGCAGAGCGGTCCGCTTTGGATGCGCAAGCCTATAAGCTTATGCTGGACCAGAACGCGTCGCATGAAATCCTGAAAAGGAAGAACTGGTCTCGTCTGCCGACGGTCTTCGATGGCAGAAACCTCTTTAACACCCCAGGAGCAGGGACTAGTAACCCGCCGTGGTTAAACCGGGCGGAGGCACCGGGGGCAGGTGCGCCGGTTCAGCCTCGCGTGATGGAGCTGCCTCGACAGAATAACATCGTGCCTCAGCCGGTCCAGACACCTCCAGGTCATTATCTTCACGGCTGGAGGCCATCCCGATTGAAGGTGATTCTCCGCAAGCGGTGGAGACACGCCGGGTTAAGGAACTACTTCGAACAGCTTTGGTTCAGCAGGAAGCATATTCATATAGCCATGACTGAATTCATTCCACCCCCCGTCCAAGCCGGAGTTACAGCAGGTGGATAGATGAACCGGCCGTATCCAGTAATGCGCGGAACCGTGAAGCACCCCGTGGCCATAACCCGGCAGGTGATGCTCAGGAAGTGGTGGACCGGGCCCGAGCGCGCAGGGACGCCGAGTTAGCAGCGCGCATGAGGATCGTCAACTTACGCCGGTTTGTCCAACCACCACAATTGAGCAAGGGGTTACTTCCAGTTCTTTGGGAGTGCCTTGTCTTGTCCCCGCTTTACGCAATGTGCGCTTGACCAAGGATTTCAAGGGCCCACGCAAGGTGCCAAGTTACACGGCTGATTTGTCTCCAGAAACATGGATAGAGAGCTATGAGATGGCCATGGAGATGCTTGACGTAGATGAAGCGGCATGTACAAAGTATTTCACCATGATGCTCGAAGGGACAACCCGTATTTGGTTAAAGAGCTTACCAGCCAATTCTATCAGTTCATGGGCCCGATTGCGAGCCGGTTTATCCGAAATTTCAAGGATACATGTAAGCGGTGTTGGGGAGCGTTGCAGAAAATTAAATTTTTTCCTACGGTTTCACCAAGATCCATCTATGAGTTCATCTAGCAACGAGTCATGGGAGAGTGATTGCATCTACATACCACTTGTAGATCGCGTGCGGAAGCGTTCAAGTGAACGGGGTTGATGGAGTCGTACTCGTCGTGATTCAAATCACCGATTATCCTAGTGCCGAACGGACAGCACCTCCGCGTTCAACACACGTACGGAGCGGATGACGTCTCCTCCTTCTTGATCCAGCAAGGGGGAAGGAGAGGTTGATGATGATCCAGCAGCACGATGGCGTGGTGGTGGATGCGAGAACTCCGGCGGGGGCTTCGCTAAGCGACTACGGGAGGAGGAGGTGTAGCGAGAGAGGAGGCGCCAAGGGCTTGGTGCGGCCACCTCCCTCCCTCCCTTTATATAGGTGCAAGAGAGGGGGGAGGGCGCAGCCTTGCTCCTTCCTCCAAGGAAGGGGTGCGGCCAAGAAGGGGGAGGAGTCCATCCTCCCCAAGGCACCTCGGAGGTGCCTTCCCCTCTTAGGACTCTCCCCTCCCCAAGTCTCCTTGCCGCATGGGCCTCTTGGGGCTGGTGCCCTTGGCCCATATAGGCCAAGGCGCACCCCCACCAGCCCATGTGGCCCCCCGGGGCAGGTGGACCCCCCCGGTGGACCCCCGGACCCCTTTCGGCACTCCCGGTACAATACCGATAAAGTGCGAAACTTTTCCGGCGACCAAAACAAGACTTCCTATATATAAATATTTACCTCCGGACCATTCCGGAACTCCTCGTGACGTCCGGGATCTCATCCGGGACTCCGAACAACATTCGGTTTGCTGCATACTCATATTCATACAACCCTAACGTCACCGAACCTTAAGTGTGTAGACCCTACGGGTTCGGGAGACATGTAGACATGACCGAGACGTTCTCCGGTCAATAACCAACAGCGGGATCTGGATACCCATGTTGGCTCCCACATGTCCACGATGATCTCATCGGATGAACCACAATGTCAAGGACTCAATCGATCCCGTATACAATTCCCTTTGTCTAGCGGCATTGTACTTGCCCGAGATTCGATCGTCGGTATCCCGATACCTTTGTTCAATCTCGTTACCGGCAAGTATCTTTACCCGTTCCGTAACACATCATCCCGTGATCAACCCCTTAATCACATTGTGCACATTATGATGATGTCCTACCGAGTGGGCCCAGAGATACCTCTCCGTTTACACGGAGTGACAAATCCCAGTCTCGATTCGTGCCAACCCAACAGACACTTTCGGAGATACCGTAATGCACCTTTATAGCCACCCGATTCGTTGTGACGTTTGGTACACCCAAAGCATTCCTACGGTATCCGGGAGTTGCACAATCTCATGGTCTAAGGAAAGATACTTGACATTAGAAAAACTCTAGCATACGAACTACACGATCTTTGTGCTAGGCTTAGGATTGGGTCTTGTCCATCACATCATTCTGCCAATGATGTGATCCCGTTATCAACGACATCCAATGTCCCTGGTCAGGAAACCGTAACCATCTATTTATCAACGAGCAAGTTAACTAGAGGCTTACTAGGGACATGGTGTTGTCTATGTACCCACACATGTATCTGAGTTTCCTATCAATACAATTATAGCATGGATAATAAACGATTATCATGAACAAGGAAATATAATAATAACTAATTTATTATTGCCTCTAGGGCATATTTCCAACAGTCTCCCACTTGCACTAGAGTCAATAATCTAGTTCACATCGCCATGTGATTAACACTGATAGGTCACATCGCCATGTGACTAACATCCAAAGAGTTTACTAGTGTCGCTAAACTAGTTCACATCACCATGTGATTAAGACTCAATGAGTTCTGGGGTTTGATCATATTTTCCTTGTGAGAGAAGTTTTAGTCAACGGGTCTGCAATATTCAGATCCGTATGTACTTTGCAATTCTCTATGTCATATTGTAAATGCTGCTTCCACGTTCCACTTGAAGCTATTCCAAATGGTTGCTCCACTACACGTATCCGGTTTGCTACTCAGAGTCACTCGGATAGGTGTTAAAGCTTGCATCGACGTAACCCTTTACGCCGAACTCTTTATCACCTCCATAATCGAGAAACATGTCCTTATTTACTCCAAGGACAATTTTGACCGTTGTCCAATGATCCCTATTCCTGGATCATTCTTGTACCCCTTAGTACGACTCATGGCAAGGCACACTTCCTATGCGGTACACAAGATAGCATACTATAGAGCCTATGTCTAAAGCATAGGGGCGACATTCGCCCTTTCTCTCTTTTACGCCATGGTCGAGCTTTAAGTCTTAACTTCATACCTTACATCTCGTGCAAGAACTCCTTCTTTGGTAGATCCATCTTGAACACCTTCAAGATCATGTCAAGGTATATGCTCATTTGAAAGTACCATTAAGCGTTTTGATCTATCCTCATAGATCTTGATGCTCAATGTTCAAGTAGCCTAATCCAGGTTTTCTATTGAAAAACACTTTTCAAACAACCCTATATGCTTTCAGAAATTCTACATCATTTACGATCAACAATATGTCAACAACATATACTCATCAGAAATTCTATAGTGCTCCCACTCACTTCTTTGGAAATACAAGTTTCTCACAACTTTGTATAAACCCAAAATCTTTGATCATCTCATCAAAGCGCACATTCCAACTCCGAGATGCTTAATCCAGTCCTAAGAAGGATCGCTGGAGCCAGCATAACTTTTAGCATCCTTAGGATCGACAAAAACTTTTACGATTGTATCACATACAACCTTTCCTTACAAAACTGGTAAGGAAACTCGTTTTGACATCCATCTGCCTGATTTCATAAATGCAGCTAATGCTAACATGATTCCGACGGACTTAAGCATCGCTACGTATGAGAAAATCTCATTGTAGTCAACTCCTTGAACTTGTGAAAAACTCTTTGCCACAAGTCGAGCTTCATAGACGGTGACATTACCGTCCACGTCCGTCTTCTTCTTAAAGATCCATTTATCTCAATGGCTTGCCGATCAACGGGCAAGTCCACCAAAGTCCATGCTTTGTTACGATACATGGATCCTATCTCAATTTCATGGCTTCTAACCATTTGTTGGAATATGGGCCCACCATTGGTTCTCCATAGCTCGTAGGTTCATTGTTGTCTAGCAACATGACATTCATGACAGGATCACCGTACCACTCCAAGCGATGTCGTCCTTGTCGCCCCACGAGGTTTGGTAGTGACTTGATCCAAGTTTCATGATCACTATCATAAGCTTCTACTTCAATTGGTGTAGGTGCCACAGGAACAACTTCACGTGTCCTGCTACACACTAGTTGAAGTGATGGTTCAATAACCTCATCAAGTCTCCACCATCCTCCCACTTAATTCTTTCGAGAGAAACTTTTCCTCGAGAAAGGACTCGTTTCTAGAAACAATCCCTATTGCTTTCGGATCTGAATTAGGAGGTATACCCAACCATTTTGGGTATCCTATGAAGATGTATTTATCCGTTTTGGGTTCGAGCTTATCACGATGAAACTTTTTCACATAAGCGTCATGCCCCAAACTTTTAAGAAATGACAACTTAGATTTCTCCAAACCATAGTTCAAACAAAGGCCGCCTCAACGGAATTACGTGGTGCCCTATTAAAGTGAGTGTGGTTGTCTCTAATGCCTAACCCATGAGCGATAGTGGTAATTCGATAAGAGACATCATGGTACGCACTATATCCAATAGGGTGCAACTATGATGTTCGGACACACCATCACACTATGGTGTTTCCGGTATTAATTGTGAAACAATTTCCACAATGTCTTAATTGTGTGCCAAAGCTCGTAACTCAGATACTCATCTCTATGATCATATCATAGACATTTTATCCTTTTGTCACGATGTTCTTCAACTTCACTCTGAAATTACTTGAACCATTCAATAATTCAGACTTGTGTTTCATCAAGTAAATATACTCAACATCTACTCAAATCATCTGTGAAGTAAGAACATAATGATATTCACTGCATGCCTCAGCACTCATTGGACTGCACACATCAAAATGTGTTACTTCCAACAAGTTGCTATCTTGTTCCATCTAACTGAAAAATGAGGCTTTTCAGTCATCTTGCCCATGTGGTATGATTTGCATATCTCAAGTGATTCAAAATCAAGTGAGTCCAAACGATCCATCTGCATGGAGTTTCTTCATGCGTATACACCAATAGACATGGTTCGCATGTCTCAAACTTTTCAAAGACGAGTGAGTCCAAAGATCCATCAACATGGAGCTTCTTCATGCGTTTACACCAATATGACTTACATGGCGATTGCCATAAGTAAGTGGTACTATCATTACCATATTATATCTTTTGGCATGAAGATGTGTATCACTACGATCGAGATTTCAATAAACCATTCATTTTTAGGTGCTAGACCATTGAAGGTATTATTCAAATTAACAGAGTAACCATTATTCTCCTTAAATGAATAACCGTATTACGTGCATATAATCCAATCATGTCTATGCTCAACGCAAACACCAAATAGCAATTATTTAGGTTTAACACCAATCTCGATGGTAGAGGGAGCGTGCGATGCTTGGTCATATCAACCTTGGAAACACTTCCAACACGTATCGTCACTCACCTTTAGCTAGTCTCCGTTTATTCCGTAGCTTTTGTTTCGAAAGTTACTAACACTTAGCAACCGAACCGGTATCTAATACTTGGTGCTACTAGGAGTACTAGTAAAGTACACATTAACATAATGTATATCCAATATACTTCTATCGACCTTGCCGACCTTCTTATCTACCAAGTATCTAGGGTAATTCTGCTCCGGTGGTTATTCCCCTTATTACGTAAGCACTTAGTCTCGGGTTTGGGTTCAACCTTGGGTTTCTTCTTTGGAGCGACAACTGATTTGTCGTTTCATGAAGTGTCCCTTCTTGCCCTTGCCCTTCTTGAAACTAGTGGTTTCACCAACCATCAACAATTGATGATCCTTCTTGATTTCTACTTTCGCGGTGTCAAACATCGTGAATACCTCAAGGATCATCATATCTATCCCTGACATGTTATAGTTCATCACGAAGCTCTAGCCGCTTGGTGGCAATGACTTTGGAGAAACATCACTATCTCATCTGGAAGATCAACTCCCACTCGATTCAAGTGATTGTTGCACTCAGACAATCTGAGCACAAGCTCAACAATTGAGCTTTTCTCCCTTAGTTTGCAGGCTAAGAAAATCGTCGGAGGTCTTATACCTCTTGACGTGGGCATGAGCCTGAAATCCCAATTTCAGCCCTCGAAACATCTCATATGTTCCGCGACGTTTCGAAAAACGTCTTTGGTGCCTCAACTCTAAACTGTTCAACTGAACTATCACGTAGTTATCAAAATGTGTATGTCCGATGTTCGTAACATCCACAAACGATGTTTGGGGTTCAGCACACTGAGCGGTGCATTAAGGACATAAGCTTTCTACTGTCCGCATAATCGCTACTGTCAACTTTCAACTATATTTTCTCTAGGAACATATCTAAACAGTAGAACTAAAGCGCGAGCTTATGACATAATTTGCAAAGATCTTTTTGACTATGTTCAGGATAATTAAGTTCATCTCATGAACTCCCACTTAGATAGACATCCCTCTAGTCATATAAGTGATTACATGATCCGAGTCAACTAGGCCGTGTCCGATCATCACGTGAGACGGACTAGTCATCATCGGTGAACATCTTCATGTTGATCGTATCTACTATACGACTCATGCTCGACCTTTCGGTCTCTTGTGTTCCGAGGCCATGTCCGTACATGCTAGGCTCGTCAAGTTAACCTAAGTGTTCTGCGTGTGTAAATCTGGCTTACACGCGTTGTATGTGAACGTAAGAATCTATCACACCCGATCATCACGTGGTGCTTGAAGCGACGAACTTTAGCAACGGTGCACAGTTAGGGAGAACACTTTCTTGAAATTGTTATGAGGGATCATCTTATTTACTACTGTCATTCTAAGTAAACAAGATGCATAAACATAATAAACATCACATGCAATTATATAGTAGTGACATGATATGGCCAATATCATATAGTTTCTTTGATCTTCATCTTCGGGGATCCATGATCATCTTGTCACCAGCATGACACCATGATCTCCATCATCATGATCTCCATCATCGTGTCTTCATGAAGTTGTCACGCCAACGACTACTTCTACTTCTATGGCTAGCAACGTTTAGCAATAAAGTAAAGTAATTTACATGGCGTTCTTCAATGACACGCAGGTCATACAAAAAATAAAGACAACTCCTATGGCTCCTGCCGGTTGTCATACTCATCGACATGCAAGTTGTGATTCCTATTACAAGAACATGATCTCATACATCACATATATCATTCATCACAACTTTGTCCATATCATATCACAAAACACTTGCTGCAAAAACAAGTTAGACGTCCTCTAATTGTTGTTGCAAGTTTTACGTGGCTGCAATAGGGTTCTAGCAAGAACGTTTTCTTACCTACGTGAAAGCCACAACGTGATTTGTCAACTTCTATTTACCCTTCATAAGGACCCTTTTCATCGAATCCGCTCCAACTAAAGTGGGAGAGGCAGACACCCGCTAGCCACCTTATGCAACTAGTGCATGTCGGACGGTGGAACCAGTCTCACGTAAGCGTACGTGTAAGGTCGGTCCGGGCCGCTTCATCCCACAATACCGCTGAAGCAAGATAAGACTATTAGCGGCAAGAAAGTTGACAACATCTACGCCCACAAAAAATTGTGTTCTACTCGTGCAATAGAGAACTACGCATAGACCTAGCTCATGATGCCACTGTTGGGGAACGTTGTAGAAAATTAATTTTTTTCTTACGGTTTCACCAAGATCCATCTATGAGTTCATCTAGCAACGAGTCATGGGAGAGTGATTGCATCTACATACCACTTGTAGATCGCGTGCGGAAGCATTCAAGTGAACGGGGTTGATGGAGTCTTACTCGTCGTGATTCAAATCACCGATGATCCTAGTGCCGAACGGACAGCACCTCCGCGTTCAACGCATGTACGGAGCGGATGACGTCTCCTCCTTCTTGATCCAGCAAGGGGGAAGGAGAGGTTGATGATGATCCAGCAGCACGATGGCGTGGTGGTGGATGCAGCAAAACTCCGGCAG
The DNA here is from genome assembly GCA_021605145.1 of Aegilops bicornis. Classification (NCBI taxonomy): domain Eukaryota; kingdom Viridiplantae; phylum Streptophyta; class Magnoliopsida; order Poales; family Poaceae; genus Aegilops; species Aegilops bicornis. Next base: position 148,937,382 of record CM038674.1, on the reverse strand, counting down.
GCTTCGCTAGCGACTACGGGAGGAGGAGGAGGTGTAGCAGAGAGGGAGGCGCCAAGGGCTTCAGGTGCGGCCACCTCCCTCCTCCTCCCTTTATATAGGTGCAAGAGAGGGGGAGGCGTGTGCCCCTTCCTCCAAGGAAGGGGTGCGGCCAAGAGGGGAGGAGTCCATCCTCCCCAAGGCACCTCGGAGGTGCCTTTCCCTCTTAGGACTCTCCCCTCCCCAAGTCTCCTTGGCGCATGGGCCTCTTGGGGCTGGTGCCCTTGGCCCATATAGGCCAAGGCGCACCCCCACCAGCCCATGTGGCCCCCCGGGGCAGGTGGACCCCCCGGTGGACCATCGGACCCCTTTAGGCACTCCCGGTACAATACCGATAAAGTGCGAAACTTTTCCGGCGACCAAAACAAGACTTCCTATATATATAAATCTTTACCTCCGGACCATTCCGGAACTCCTCGTGACGTCCGGGATCTCATCCAGGACTCCGAACAACATTCGGTTTGCTGCATACTCATATTCATACAACCCTAGCGTCACCGAACCTTAAGTGTGTAGACCCTACGGGTTCGGGAGACATGTAGACATGACCGAGACGTTCTCCGGTCAATAACCAACAGCGGGATCTGGATACCCATGTTGGCTCCCACATGTTCCACGATGATCTCATCGGATGAACCACAATGTCAAGGACTCAATCGATCCTGTATACAATTCCCTTTGTCTAGCGGCATTGTACTTGCCCGAGATTCGATCGTCGGTATCCCGATACCTTTGTTCAATCTCGTTACCGGCAAGTCTCTTTACTCGTTCCGTAACACATCATCCTGTGATCAACCCCTTAATCACATTGTGCACATTATGATGATGTCCTACCGAGTGGGCCGGAGATACCTCTCCGTTTACGGAGTGACAAATCCAGTCTCGATTCGTGCCAACCCAATGAGACACTTTCGGAGATACCTGTAATGCACCTTTATAGCCACCCGGTTATGTTGTGACGTTTGGTACACCCAAAGCATTCCTACGGTATCCGGGAGTTGCACAATCTCATGGTCTAAGGAAAAGATACTTGACATTAGAAAAACTCTAGCATCTGAACTACACGATCTTTGTGCTAGGCTTAGGATTGGGTCTTGTCCATCACATCATTACGCCAATGATGTGATCCCGTTATCAACGACATCCAATGTCCATGGTCAGGAAACCGTAACCATCTATTAATCAACGAGCTAGTTAACTAGAGGCTTACTAGGGACATGGTGTTGTCTATGTACCCACACATGTATCTGAGTTTCCTATCAATAGAATTATAGCATGGATAATAAACGATTATCATGAACAAGGAAATATAATAATAACTAATTTATTATTGCCTCTAGGGCATATTTCCAACAAGCAGCCCATGTTGATAGTGGACTTAGCGGCCTATGTCCAGGGGGAAGGAGAGTCAACCACCTGCTGGGTACGCCGGGTTTCAGAGATTTTGCCCTCATCAGACCGTATCAATGCCGACTCCGCGGTTATAACTTTGTAAGGCAACTGTCGGTTTAAACCTCTGAAGTTGAAATTGGGACGGATGAAGCGCCATTGTAACGACATGGGGACCCTCATGACTACGTTAGTGAAGTATGCTGATTCTGATAGTACCAAGGATCCCGGGTCTGATGATGACAAGGCAGGGAAGGGAAAGAAGAACGGCAACTCCAAGGGGCAGCAACACAATACGGCAGGTCATGGTAACGGGGGCAAGCGTAAAGCGGATGGCAGCGTGGATTTTGTTGCCAACACTAGTGCGCAGGACAGGGGCCAGCGACGGAAGGGTAAACCGCTGAATCGCGGTGGAGCTCCAAACCCCAACCCGGACCGCCTGACCTATCTATTAAACCAGCCCTGTCCAAAGCACGGGACGAAGGAGGCGCCAGCCACCCACCTTTGGAAGGATTGTTATATTATGCAGGAGTTCAAAAATTCTAATGCTTTCCGGTATGATCACGGATCAGGTGGTGGCTCAGGATCCGGATTCCATGGGTCGGGTCACGGTGGAGGAAATACCGGTTCAGGATACAATGGAGATCAGGGTGGACATAACAACCAAAACAATCAGAATAGCCAGGGTGGTTACAACCCGGCAGCGGCGATCGGGTTATCAGAGCCATCCAAAGCAGTTGAATAGTGGGCAATATCATGTATTCACTACTAGCTTGGATAAACGAGACCAGAAACTTCACAAGCGAGCAGTGAACTCTTTTGAACCGGCTGTGCCTCGTTATCTACGCTGGTCCGAACAGCCAATCATATGGAGCAGAGAGGACCACCCTCCCCGGGTTGACAATCCGGATCAGCTAGCGTTGGTGGTGGCACCTCAGGTGGGAGGATATAAGTTCACCAAAGTGCTCATGGATGGAGGAAGCAGCATCAATATCTTGTACTATGAGACCTTCCGTCGTATGGGGATAACAGACAAGAATCTTAAACCGTCCTGTTCCATGGTGTGGTACCTGGTAAGTCGGCATATCCCGTTGGTAAGATAGCTCTGGAGGTGGCCTTTAGAGATGATCATGATTCTAGGTCAGAAACATTGGTTTTTAAGGTGGTCAAGATCCGGAGCCCGTACCACGCTTTGTTTGGGCGGCCGGCTTATGCCAAGTTTATGGCACGGCCCTGTTATATTTATCTGCAGCTCAAGATGTCGGGTCACAAGGGGACCATAACCGTTCATGGAAGTCGCAAAGTTGCCTTGGAGTGTGAAGAAGGTGATGCGGCTTATGCGGAGTCGGTTTGTGCCACGGAAGAGTTGAAGTACTACAAGGATAATGTTGATCCAGCGGACATGACTCCGTTGAAAAAGCCAACAATAGAGCATGATCCGGCTCTGAAATTCAAATCGGCAGCTGAGACTAAACTTGTTGACTTTGTACCTGGCGATTCATCCAAGCAGTTTAGTATCAGTACCAACTTGGATCCGAAATAGGAAAGCGCTCATCGAGTTCATCCGTCGAACCGGGACATTTTGCATGGAAGCCTTCGACATGCCTGTGTACCGAGGGAACTCGCTGAGCACACTCTTAATGTTGATCCTAAGTACAAACCGGTGAAGCCGTTTCTCCTTTGTTCAACGAAGAAAGGCGCCAAGGCTATTGGAGAGGAAGTGGCCGGGCTCTTAGTGGCGGTTCTATTGTTGAAGTGTTCCATCCTGAATGGCTGGCTAATCCGGTGCTGGGTCCTTAAGAAGAACGGCACTGGCGCGTAATGTGTGGATTACGAGATCTTAACAAGGCTTGTCCGTGAGATCATTTGCCCTCCCCGTATTGATCAGATTATTGATGCTACGGCGGGTTGTGAGCGTTGAGTTTCTGGATGCATATTCTGGTTATCATCAAATCAAGATGGCAGTTAAGGACCAGGAGAAGACGGCGTTCATAACTCCTTTTGGAGCCTTCTGCTATGTATCTATGCCCTTTGGGCTCAAGAGTGCCCAGGCAACTTATCAAAGGTGTGTACAAAACTGCCTTCATAAGCAGATTGGCCGTAATGTGCATGCCTATGTGGATGATATTGTGGTTATGTCAAGGAAGAAGGAGACTCTGGTTGATGATTTGAAGGAAACCTTTGATAACCTACGGACATACAAAATGATGCTCAATCCGGCCAAGTGCGTTTTTGGTGTACCGGCAGGCAAATTATTGGGTTTTCTGGTGTCCAACAGGGGAATTGAGGCTAATCCGGAGAAGATCACAGCTATCACCTCTCTGGCTAAACCGAAATGCATCAATGATGTCCAGCGCTTGGCAGGCCGGATTGCCGCGTTGAGCCGGTTCATCAGTCGCCTCGGTGAGAAGGCAATACCTTTGTATCGAATCTTTGAAAAAGCGGATCCTTTTATGCAGAGTCCAGCCACTGATAAAACATTGGAGGACTTAAAGCGGCAGCTAGCCAATCCGCCTGTTCTTGCTGCTCCGATTGACAAAGAACCATTGCTACTATATGTGGCAGCTAATGCTCGTGCAGTCAGCGTAGCTATTGTGGTAGAGCGCAAGGAGGCGGGCAAGGAGTACTCGGTTCAGCGCCCGGTTTACTATATCAGTGAGGTGCTTATTGAGTCCAAGCAAAGATACCCGCATTGGCAGAAGTTGGTGTATGGAGTTTTCATGGCAAGCCGGAAGCTTAAGCAATACTTCCAGGGACATCCCATCACAGTGGTCAGCTCTGCTCCTTTGGGAGATATAATTCAGAACAGGGAGGCAACTGGCCGGATTGCCAACTGGGCGATAGAGTTTGGGCATACGATTTGAAATCGTGCCTCGAACAGCGATCAAGTCTCAAGCACTTGTGGATTTCATCAATGATTGGGCCGGAGCTACAAGCACTGAAGAAAAACGGATCACACCTATTGGACTATTCATTTTGATGGGTCCAGGCAATTGGAGGGCTCGGGGGCTGGAGTCGTATTAACTTCCCCACGAGGTGATAAGTTCTGTTATGTTCTCCGCTTAATGGTCCCTTGTACTAACAATGCAGTTGAGTATGAAGCTTTGCTCCATGGTCTCCGGATGGCTAAGGAGATGAATCTCAGCCGAGTCAAGTGCTTCGGTGACTCGGACCTGGTGGCCCAACAAGTGTCTGGTACTTGGGATTCTAAGGATCGCTCATGGCAGCATACCGTCGTGAGGTGGATATCATTGCAGGGCACTTCAAGGGATATCAGATGGATCATGTGGACAGACGGAAGAACGAAGCGGCGGACGCTTTAAGCCGGCTAGGCTCTCAGCATAAACCGGTCCCGCCTAATGTCTTCTTAGATGTCCTGCATAACCCGTCGGTCAAGCTCCCTGGCGAAGAGGATTTGACTATTCCTGATCCGGAGGCTCAGTTGGTGGCAGCACTACATGTCATTCCGGACTGGACGGTTCCTTACCTTGCGTACATGAACCGGGGCGAGTTACCAGAGGATGATACGCTGGCCAGACAGATAATCCGGCGATCCAAGTCCATGACTATTGTCAATGGCGAGTTGCATCATTGCAGTGTATCAGGAGCATTTCAACGTTGTGTGTTGCCAGAGGAAGGTTGTGAGATCTTGCGTGAAATCCACGAAGGAGATTGTGGTCACCACGCCGGTTCAAAATCTCTGGTGGCTAAGGCGTTTAAATCACGGTTTTTATTGGTTGTTGCTCATGCTGATGCGGAGGACTGGTTAGGCGATGTGACGGTTGTCAGAAGTTCTCAAGACGCGCTCATGTGCCGGCTCAAGAATTGAGGATGATTCCAATTACTTGGCTGTTTGCCACTTGGGGGCTAGATATGGTCGGACCTTTCAAAAGGTCCAAGGACAAGAAGACCCACCTTTTGGTGGCAGTTGACAAATTTACAAAGTGGGTAGAAGCGGAGCCCGTCAGCAAGTGTGATGCAGCCACGGTGGTTCAATTCATTAAGAGGGTGATTTTCCGGTTCGGCTTTCCACACAGTATCATCACTGATAATGGTACCAATCTGTCTAAGGGTGCTATGAAGGGGTTCTGTGAACGTGAGCATATCCGGCTAGACATTTCATCAGTGGCTCACCCACAGTCCAATGGCCAAGTAGAGAGAGCTAACCAGGAGATCTTATGTGGCATCAAACCCCGGCTTATGGTTCCTTTGCAACGGACGCCGGGTTGTTGGGTTGAGGAGTTACCATTTGTGTTATGGAGCATCAACACTACCCCCAACAGATCGACAGGATATACGCCGTTTTTTATGGTTTATGGAGTGGAGGCGGTTCTCCCCAGTGATATCCGTCATGACTCACCTCGTGTAGCAGCTTATGTTGAAGCGGACAACGAGGTAGCTCGGCAAGACGCTTTGGACCTGTTGGATAAAGAACGTGACATTGCAGCTGCCCGTTCGGCGATTTACCACCAGGATCTCCGTCGCTATCACAGTCGCCGCGTTAGAACCAGAACCTTTCAAGAATTAGATTTGGTGCTCCGGCTCATTCAAGACCAGACTGATATGCACAAGCTATCCCCACCTTGGGAAGGACCTTTCATGGTCAGCAAGAATCTGCACAACGGATCGTACTATCTGATTGATATTCGAGAGCATAAAGACTCACGTACATCGAGAGGAGGAGACCAACGGTCGTGGAACATAGCTCATCTTGACCCTACTATACTTAAGCCATAGGCTTTACTTATGTACATATTATGACAATGTATATATTATGATCAATACAATAAACCAGAGCCTTAGCTAAAGCGGGATCTGTTATTTTTTACATCATGAGTGGTTACACGGAGTTTTTTGTCTTAAAGCGGTCTCCGGTTTACCCCTTGACTTAGCTTTTTCACAAAGCTTTATATTATGTCACTTGGGGGCTTGGTATGTCCGAACCAATGCAACACCTTTTGACAAAGCGAAAGCCACGAGATCACTTGGGGACTTGGTCACGTCTGAACCAGTCACGCCTCTTGGTCGGCCTAAGGCCACGGGATCACTTGGGGGCTTGGTCGAACCCGAACCATTGCTACACCTCTTGATCGGCATAATGCCACTGCATCATTTGGGGACCTGGCTGACATAAACCATAGCTACGCCTATTGGGAGCTTGGTCGTGTCCGTCCATGGTAATGCCACTTGATCGGCTCAAACAGCCTTTTTTCCACAAAGGTTTTTTGTCTATGCCTTTGCTTGCAATTTGTTTGTCTTTCTGCAAATTTTCTTTGTTGTGTTCTTAAACCGACAATTGTTAAATCGATTTGACTATCAATTGATGGGACACGGTTTGGTTTTTTTTCATCCGGAGACACTGTGGCCCGGTTTGATTTTTGATAAACATCTTATTATGGAGTAACACCGGTGTTCATCTTAACCCGGAACAATTTACCTGGTAAGCCGACCCTATGTACACAGGAGTTGTTTTCTCCTTCAGCAGAGCGGGTTTCTTATAAGTCCGCTTCAAGATTGGCACAGCCAACTTCATGCCCTATGATGGAAGGTATCATATATTCCCGTATTTTATCATATGTTTAATCTAAAGTATTATCTTTAGTTTCATATACATGGATATGATAACCCGTCTGGTGAGACAACCACAATGGCGGTTTAAGTTTTTTTTGCTGCAGACAACAGTTTAAAGTTGATGATTCAACAAAAGCATAAGTGGCAGTAAATATGCACGAAGGCGTCTCAACACAAAGTGTGGCAGCTAAGGTAATTGTTTTTTGGCATAACATCATGAAGCAGTAATGTAAACCGGCCTCTGGTTTATGCTTGATCGCCGGCTTGGCCTGATGGTTGCGGGTCATCCTGCGCCGCTTCAACTTCTGATTCCCTACCCAGCGGTTGGAAATCAACAGTCGTCCCATTAATGCTTGGAATACAGATTCATCATTGATTAGCAACGACGGTTCAATATCAGGAGCGTAAGTATGCTTACGGATTGGCGGTATAAGATTCTTCGCTTCAGGAATCGGTGCAGCCACTCGTTTATTTTCTCCGTCATATTGGGCCTGATAGTGAGACAGATTTGCCTCTTCAACCAGCTGACAGGCCAAAGGGTGCACCTCCCGGTTTATAGCTCGAAGATCTTCTTCGTTGAATTCCGTCCCGTCTTCCTTCAAGCTTGGGAAACTTGGGCCGCTTCAACCGGATCAAAATCTGGCACCCATGCTTTGGCCCGGATTAAGGCATGGCACCGGTTCTAGCAGCAGATTTCTTTAATTCTTCAAACCGGGCAGGGAGCATTGACAATCTTTTAAGAGTGTCTTGGATCAAGGTTGGTGCCAGGTTTTATGAGAAGCGGTGCTGATGATCCGTTGTGCACCAGTATAGAGTTGCTCTATCAATGTATAAGAGGCCTTCAACTTTTTCCGCACGTCTGATCCCAAGTGGCCAATACGTGTCCCTGTATCATTCAAAGGATTATTAAACCGGCAATCTTATGAGAAGGCCTTATTACGGCAGAAATCAAAAAGGGCTTACCAAAGACAGCAGCAGTCATGGCATGTACTTGCCGCTTTACGGTGGTCAGTTCATCTACCACCGGTTTAAGGGCAGCTTCAGCATGTTCTGCCCGTTGAGTTAAAGCGGCCTTTTCAGTGGCCCAATTCGCCCGCTCTTTGTTGAAGCCCTCCTTAAGTTTTTCCATGACGCTTAAAGCGCTGGTTAACTCGTCCTTTGCTTTGGAGGTTTCAGTTTGCTGGTATTTCAGGTTCTCTTGAAGATCAGCAATTTGACTATCTTTCTTGTTCACATCAGCCTACATACAGATAATCATTTAAGGATTCAGATGCAGAGTTGGAGTACCAACCCCACAATAAGTTATGCCCTTGGTACTTGGGGGCTAATGCATATTTGCTTTTCATCCTACAATTTATATAACGTCACAAGCTCAATACAAGTATTCAACTTGGCACTTGGGGGCTAATGCATATTTGCTCTATCATTAAGTAATGCTGGAATTCTTATGTTACTCAAGTCCCGGTTTAACTACATTAAGTTGAACCGGCCCTTGGGGGCTATCAGAGTTCACAGTTTGCAATATACAAGCAGAGAGTTATGGAGTTTACCTCATATTTGTCCTTCATCATGTTCACCAAACCGGCTTCATAGTCACGGCTGGTATATAACTGGTTCAAATAGCCGGAATGAAGCTCTTATGGATTCAAAGCGGCGAAAGTTGCCAAATCGGCACTCCACTTGCCTTTGCCAAAGGCAGTAAATTCATCCTTGGCCGTATGCTTGGACAAAGCGGACGAGGATTACACGGCTTGGAATGGCCAAAGCCAGTAATCACAACGTCATCATCCTTGGCTTCGCTGGTTCGCACTGGGGTCGCCGGTTTATCCGTCTGCTTGGGTGGATTCGCTGACTTGTCAGTTTGAGCAGGACTTGTGGGTTGGCTTGGAGGACCGGTGGTATCAACATACGCTTCTTCAATGGCAACATCATGACCTTGCAATGGTGGATCGGTCTGTATATCATCCTGGATGTGTTCCTCAGGGTTTGGTGTTTGGGCCGGTTCAGGAGCCTCATCTTCTGCCGCTATATCCAGGCGATCTTTCTTGCTTGGCCTGGGTTTGGCTCTGAAAGGAAAAGGACGGATCAGTCCAATGAACATTGAAAGTGCTATATCAAACAGCATTATCAGGAATATGGCTCACCCAAGCACTGTCTTGAGTGGTGGGAGTTAGGTGCCTGTCGACTCGCCAGAGGAAGAATGAGAAGTCACCTGATAATTGGAGTTAGATGGATTAAGAGGTTGACGAAAGCAGCCCACTTTAGGATAATCATTGACGAAACAGTTAGAGACCTCTGAACGGCGTTTTGAACCGGACTGTTCGGTAAACCGGTGGAGGTGACTACACGGCATTTGTCTTGGGGTTCTAGCGAGCTTCATGCTGTTGTGTCTTCATAAGAAAGTTTCGGTACAAGTAAGCAAGAAAATGAGAAAATTTAACTTTCCGGTTTGCCCGACGGATTTGTACTGAAGGTAAAGGGTTTGAATCGGAAGAAAGAGCGATTACCTCTACAACATCAGCATGACTAGCTTCAGCATCATCCTGGCAATAATCATTATCAATAAGGTGTGTAAAAATAGACCAAGTGAGTCAAGTTCTACCACAAGGTCCGGATTACCCACATCATCGTCAGCTGGTGGATCGGAAGAGGCAGTGGTTTTCTTTCTATAAGCTGGTTACTTCACAACTTTGGTCTTGGCCGGTTCACGCCACCGGTTTCTCTTGTGGAGTCTTCCTGCTCCAAAATGGATCATCACCCTGTTGGAAAGATGTTAACATCAGCAAAGAGTATTTGAACATAATCAGATTTTATAAATGAATAAGATATTGGACTTACAGTTGGCGGTTTGTTAATGGCAGAAAAGGGAGCCAGGCCGGTTTGTGCGCAAGCAGCTTCCGGTTCGTTCAACATCCTCTTAACAGCTTCAGTAACTTCGTCGTCTGTCAGTTGGATCTCGATATGCCGGAGAGGGTCTTTTACATCTTACTGTATTTTCACATCAAACCGAGCGCTTGGGCTCGGGGTAGTATACTCCAAGATATCCAAGATCGAGCAAGATCAACTCCTGTCAACCCGTTGGCCATGAAGGCCCTGAGCTTGGATAGTTGGGGTGCATATTTGCTTCTTTCCCTAGCAGTCGATGCTGTGAGGGAGAGGGTGTGTATTGCTTAGCCGTTCGGACGGTAACCGGTCAAGGATTTTCTCCTTCAGAGAGGTATCTTTCTTGATAAAACCATGTTGAGTTCCACTCTTTGGGATGGCTATGCAGTTTGGCATGAGGGTAAGTGACCTCTTTCCGCTTTTGAATCGCCACACCACCCAATTCGGTGTTGGGACCGTCGAGAAAATTCAGTCTGGCGGTTTAGATGGAAGCAATCTACGAACAGTTCAAGCGAGGGCTCCTCCTGAAAGAACACCTCGAGAGAGCACTTGAAAATGACAGATATTGGTTATGGAGTTGGGGCCAATATCTTGTGGACGCAGTTGGAAGTTGGCCAAGACGTCTCGATAAAACTTTGAACCGGGCGGACTGAAACCCCGGGCTAGGTGGTCAGCAAAAACGACAGCTCCTCCATCCTTAGGTTCTGGAGAACTCTCCCGACCAGGGACCCTCCAGTGAATGGCATCTTTCTGGCCTAGAGCGCCGGTGCGAACTAAGTTCTCCAGTTGGGTTTCAGTCACTCGAGAAGGAACCCAGTTGCACTCATATACTTGCTTGGCCATGATGCAATCTGCAATGCAGTAATATCGGTTCAAGAACATGTTGGAAGGCTATAGATTGATGCGTTCATTATTAAACCGTAAGATTGTGTTCACAAACCGGAGTTCTGCAAGGTGGCAATACATAAACCAGAATTTCTCTGCTTATTCATATGCTTACCCTAACCCCTCTTATGTGAAACGAAATGGATTGGCCTCTACGCCACCATTCTCATATGGAGCTCGCAGAGTGATGAACTCTTTGCCACCCCTTCAGATGTGGGTGGTGAAGAAAAAGAACTAATTTCCTCTGCAGGGTCAGGTCTCCAGACGTGCTTTAACGTTTGAAGAATTTGCTGGGGGTCTGACAAAATTGCCTGAAAGGACGCAGGCTAATCATGAAGGAATGAACTTTCATTTCACACGTCCTCATACTGCTATATCTGTTTTACTACTTGATGAAATTCATATGGTGAAATTGATATCATATTCTTCACTAATGAAGTATATGAGATCGTAAGTTGCACTAATTCATCTGCAGGATGATCAACCAAAAGCCAATGAGTGGGTCCTCGATAGTGGATGTACAAATCACATGGTGGTGACAAGAATCTATTGATGGATGCTCCCTTATCACCGTCACATCCGAAGCATATCATCTTCTTTGACAAAGGCAAAAGTTAGGTATTGGGTCTAGGTAAGGTTGCGATCTCTAAGGACATACACATGGACAAAGTCATGCTTGTTGAGTCCTTAGGATACAACCTCATGTCGATCTCAATGCTTTGTGATCTTGATATGGTTGTTGTCTTTGGCAAGTATCGTTGTGTTGTGATTATGGAAGCTGACAATTCCAAAGTCTTGAAGGCTTTAGGAGAGGAGACTTGTATCTGTTGATTTCTCTCTGAGGACCACAACCAGCCGTGTGCCTACTTGCAAAAGCTTGGAAGGCTGGCTATGGCATCGACGACTTGGTCATGCAGGCATGAGGAATTTACTGCGCTTGTGAAGAAGAAGCATGTCATTGGCATTGAGAATGTCAAATTCCTCAAGGATCACTTGTGTGGAGCACGTGAAGCTGGAAAAATGACCAAGGCCAAGCATCCAAAGAAAGACTATCATGACCACTACTCGTCCATTCGAATTGCTTCACATGGACCTCTTTGGTCCTAATCATTACTCAATGAGTCACTAATGATGCATCTCTATATGGCTTTGTTATTGTTGATGATTACTCTCGTTACACATGGGTACACATTGTCACTTACAAACATGAAGTGCAGTAAGTCTTCAAACAATTTTCCTCGAGGTCTTCAACCAACTTTGGTGTGAAGATCAAGCACATCAGGAGTGACAATGGAACTGAGTTCAAGAATTCCGGTCTTGATGACTATCTTGATGAACTTGGTATTACTCACGAGTTATCTGCTCCTTATACTCCTCAGCAAAATGGCGTCGTGGAGTGCAAGAACAAAACTCTTGTTGAGATGGCTCGCACTATGCTTGATGAATACAAAACGCCTCGTCGTTTTTGGATTGATGCAATTGATACCGCGTGCCACATCATCAACCAAGTATATCTTCACAAATTCTTCAAGAAGACTGCCTATGAACTCCTCACTGACAAGAAACCCAATGTGAGTTATTTCAAAGTCTTCAGTGCTAAATGTTGGATTAGAGATCCTCATCACAATGCTAAATTTGCACCGAAAGCACATGAAGGTTTTATGCTTGGTTACAGAAAGGACTCGCACACCTCTGAGTCTTCAACAACGCTCTTCACAAGGTTGTTGAAATTGTAGATGTCTTGATTCGATGAAACTAATGGCTCGCAAAGAGAGCACCTACCTTCGTGATAGATGAACCAGCACCGAGGAATCTATCAAGTTCAAGGCGACCGAGGATGTCATTCCCTCTTGAAGAATCTGCCGAAGAATTCATTCCGTAACGCGAAGAACGTCGGTGATGCACTGAAGATAATGTTGAAGATAATGGTGCTGAAGAAAATGTTGATCAAATTCCTTGACGACAACTAGCTCATCCTCGCGTTGCAAAAGAAGTGCAAGTTGACAAGATCATCGACGACATTGAAGCACCAGGTCCTCTCACACGCTCAAAAGCTTCTCATTTATCTAACCACATGGGCACTATGCTTTTGTCTCTATCACAGAGCCCACTAAGGTAGATGAAGCATTTACGGAACTGAGTTGATTCAGGCCATGCAAGAAGAATTACATCAGTTCGAGCTCAACAATGTCTAGGAACTGGTCAAACGCCCAGATCCTCGCAAGCATAATATCATTGGCACAAAGTGGATCTACCGCAACAATCAAGATCAAAATGGCCTTGTGGTGAGGAATAAGGCACGACTTGTAGCTCAAGGCTACACACAGGTTGAAGGAATTGATTTCGATGAAACTTTTGCACCTGTTGCTAGACTTGAGGCTATTCGCATATTGCTTGCTTATGCTAACCATCATGATATCACTTTATATCAAATGGATGTGAAAAGTGCATTCCTCAATGGTAAGCTTGAGGAAGAAGTATATGTTGCTCAACCCCCAGGTTTTGAAGATCCAAAGAATCCCGACAAAGTCTTCAGACTCAACAAGGCCCTCTATGGCCTCAAGCAGGCCCCTCGGGCGTGGTATGATACCTTGAAGTAATTCTTCGTGAAGAATGGCTTCACACACGGTTCACTCGACCCTACTCTCTTTACTAAATCTTATGATGGTGAACTGTTTGTGTGCCAAATATACGTTGATGATATTATCTTTGGTTGTACTGACCAACGTTATAGTGATGAATTTGCCTATATGATGAGTGAAGAATATCAAATTTCTATGATGGGAGAGTTGAAATTCTTCTTAGGTCTTGAAATTCGTCAACAACGCAATGGCATATTCATATCTCAGGAGAAATACCTCAAAGATGTTCTGAGGAAATTCGGCATGCAAGATTGCAAAGGCGTCAAAATTTCTATGCCCACAAATGGCCATCTATGCAATCGATGAAAATGGTATTGACTTGATCACAAGGTATACCGCTCCATGATTGGTTCTTTATTGTACTTATGTGCATCTAGGCGGATATAATGCTTAGTGTTTGCATGTGTGCCCGATTTCAAGCTACACCGAAGGAATCACACCATAAGGTTGTAAAGCATATTCTTCCATATCTAGCTCACACACCAACACTAGGATTATGGTACCCCAAGGGCTCTACTTTTGATCTCATTGGATATTCTGACTCTGACTATGCTGGTGATCGTGTGGACCGCAAGTCAACGTCGTACTTGTCATTTCCTCGGACGATCTTTGGTCTGTTGGTCCTCGAAGAAACAGAACTGCGTATCACTGTCTACTGCGGAAGCTGAGTACATTGTTGCTGGTTCTTGTTGTGCTCAATTGTTGTGGATGAAGCAAACTCTCAAGGACTACGGCATCAACGTGAAGAATGTGCCTCTCTCGTGACAATGAGAGTGCCATCAAGATTGCTCACAACCCGATTCAGCACTTTCGAAGACAAAGCACATTCATATTCGTCATCATTTTCTTAGCGATCATGTGTTGAAGGGCGACATCTTTATTGATCATGTGAAGACCGAAGAACAGCTAGCCGATATCTTCACAAAGCCCTTGGATGAGAAGAGATTTAGCAAGTTGCGGTGTGAGCTAAATATCTTGGAATCTTGAATGTTCTTTGAAAAGGACACACATCCGACACTTATGCAAAATTGATGACTTAGATGTGCAACACATGAAGAAACGTTTTTCTTCAATCAATGAAGAATAACACTCTAAGTGTGAAGAAATTAATGAAGAATTTGATTCTCGAACCCTACGACAATTGTACGCGATTATCTGAAATCATCATTCTTATCTGATTGGGTCACGCCACCACCAAAGTTGAAAATCTTCAATTTGAGTTTATCCTCAGTTTTGAAATTCATCAGGAGTTCAAAATCTTCAACTTTGCAAAATCTTCACTAGTTCCGAAGTTTTTCATCAATGGCTATATATATATATATATATATAAATATATATATATATATATATATATATATATATATATATATATATATATATGTGTGGGTTTATGTCCTCTCTGACATTCACTTATTGCTATTTCTTCAAGTTGCGTTTTCTGCTAAGTGAATGTGATCGGACCCTTCCCCCTCTATGCTATATTCAACCCAATCTATTCACAAATTATTCATGTGCGTTCTATTTGAAACTCGTTCAAAATCTTCATTGTGTCCTTGTCAGCTGAAGAAATTGCGAACGGAACTCTTAACTTACCTTATCCAAATTTTCGGCTTTGCCGCTCAAACCGTTCCGCTTCCTACGATAGACTTACCTATTCACCCACGATCTAACACGATCTCCACTTTTCAGTACGTGGGTGACACATGTCAAGCGAATGAGAAGGGTCAGGGGCACGTTCGTCCTAAATCTTTGGGCGAACAGTTTTCCTTCGACTATAAATACCCCTCTCCCTTCCTCACTTCTTTTACTCCATTTCGACCGCTCTCTCTCTCGCTCGAGCTTCTCAAACCCTAAGCGCCGCCCGCTTCTCCATAAATCGCCGGTGAGGAAGAGCTTCCTGCCTCGACCTCGTCGCCCGTCGTACTCGCGCTTGACCGTGGAAATCTTCACTCCGCCCGCCGTAGTTGTCTTCCTCCGCCGAGTTAGGGCGTGGAAGATCTGAATCGACGAGCTTCAAATCTACACTTCTCGGTTAAATGCGTGTTCTTCACTTCGGGTAATTAAAAGTTACTTTTATTGCTCGCTTTGATTCTCAAGCCTTCCTGAAAATCTTCAAAGGTGTTTATTCTTCAAATCTTCACACATATGAACACCTCACACGTCATATGCTCTTGATTCGTTTCTCTAAGCAATGATTTTTATTTAAGATTCCTCAATTGTGTGGATCCTCGATCTATACAACTTTGGAACCTAAGACAAAGAACGCTTAGTGAAATTCTTCAAGACTCATCTGGTCAAAAATTCCTCAAACTTGTTCTTTTTGAAAAACCTTCTGAGAACGCATATGACCTCTCCAAATTCCTCGCAACTATACTCTATTCACAAGTACTCATGTACGCTGCTGAATCACTAGGTTCTCATCAACTTAACTCATTTGCAGCGTTCCTCGAAGAAAAGTTGCATACTTCTTCAGAGAATTCAATTGTTCAAATTCCTCAACTGAAGAATATGGCGAACGGTAAGAAGCCACGAGAAAGGAGGAAAGAGGCCTGAGGTCATGACTGCTTTTGAAATACCTGAGGACATCTATGCCGACTCTTTTTGATGAGGCCAAGTTCGAAAGGAGAACAAAAATCAGCGCAAGGTGCGATACAGAGGATTGAAAGGAGATGGGCAAGAGAATGGAGGGAGTATGGTATGTTACTCCAAAGTATATGAAGAAATTCGCACTTAATCCTCCATGCCCAAGAGCTCCATTGGCACTGGCCAAGAAGTGACCCCACCGACATCAAGCGTGGTGAGGATTTTCTGAAGAATGGGCCAAGCGCCAAGCCAAGTTGGCGAGACAAGCCAAAGAAGCAGTGAGGAAATTCAACGAAGACTCTGCTACTGCTGCTGCCACTGAGGCCTCTGTCAAGCCTAGGAAATCAATGGCAACGAAGCCCGCTCACAAGCCAAGTGCTTCCTCAGCAATGCCCTCACGGCCAGAATCTTCAAAGCCCTCACGGCCAGTTCCTCATGCTGCTCCTGCTCCTCCAAAATCCTCAGCTCCTCCTCCAAAGTCCTCAGTTGCTCCGGCAAAGTCCTCGGCAGACTGTGCATCAGCCACGTGCCAAAGGACTGCAGGCATCTCTATTGCCTCTGGTGTTTCAGCGAGTTCCTCAGCTGCACCAAATTCTTCATCAGGCCCTACTCTGCTGAAGAAAAAGGCAACGGCTGGTCGAGGTCCTCGGCCAAGTCCGAAGAAGAAACAGGTTGCTTTCCAAGTGCCATCGGCGATGAAGGCGATGATGACGAACTTGCGTAAATCATCGAGAGGCAGACAAGAAAGGGCCGCTAGAGCCAAAGGCACACTGTGCCCTTTGCTTTTGGATCCAAGGGCGATCCTCGAGTACATTGATCTCTGTCACAAGGATCCAGACACCCCTATGCCTGATTTTCATTTGACTCCTGGCCAAAGTCACATGCTGACCCATTTCATCACTGAAGAGAAATGGAAATTTGAGAAGGCTAGGCGGATCAAGAAGGCTCAGTTCAGGAAAGAGAAGTTCCTGAGGAAACACGTTGTCAAAATGACACCTGATGAACTCCTCAAGATCCAGTCTAAAATCAAAGCCCTCAGCGATGACTTTGATGCCTACTATGCTGATTGGCAAGGAGCCAAAGTCAGATTTGTCAACCTGACTAAGAAATTCACAAATGTTGCAGCCCCAATGCAACAAGAAGTTCCTCAGGCTGGAGCCTCTGCTCAGCCCTCTTGAAGAACATGCCAAGACCACGATGATTTTCGATCTGCTGAAGAAAATGCTAGTTCCAGGCTGATGACTCCATTCCGGCCCGAGGAAATTGCCAGGGCATCCACTAGTGGTGCGTCTGAAGAAATCGAAGAGGTCGTGGCAATCTGCATCAGTTGCGCCTGAGGAAATTCAAACAGATTCCTCAGCTCCTCCCGCGCCTACACCAACTCCTATCCTTCCATCTGCATCAGATGTGAAGAAGACCAAGGCTGCAGAACGAGCTACAGTGAAGAAAAGGAAAGCATCAGCTGCTTCAAATTCTTCAGCCCCGAAAAAAATGAAGCCTATGACCAGCCAATTGATGTTGTTCCAATTTCCACCATGCCATCAAAGGACCTTGTTCCTTTTGGTGAAGAATATGAGATCCCTAGCGGATCTGATGAAGAAAATCATTCTGCTACTTCGTCAGAGCAGATTGATGAAGAAATTGAAGTGGATGCGGTCCCTTCTACTCATGTTGTATCCTCACCAATGCCTCAGTTCACGGCTGAAGAGGCTGGTGTTGAAGAAATTGAAGAAGAAGATGTGGATATTGGAAGTACAACGTCAGTGATGAACGATGACTTTTGGGACAACAAGATCCCAATTCTCCTCTCTTCACCCCAATACAACAAATTCCTCGGTCCCTGCAACAGTTCAAATGGGCTCAAGAAACTCATCCCACCTAAATGCATGCATGAAGAAATTCCAGCCACTAGTCTTTGAAGAACCTGCTAGCGATGATCCTTTGAACACGCAGATCGCAGATGAAGAGGAACGAGAAAATCCTCGGCTGAAGAACCTGAGATTGCGATTCCTGAGGTAGTGATGCAACTCACTGACACTCATCTGCCAAAACCAAAGGATCCATTCTCACGCAAGCAAAAGTTCAAGGCTGAAGACTTCTTTGGCGAGCATGTTTTCTTCACTGATTACAACCCTTATGATTCTGCTCGCATAAGGAAGAGGCGTTTCTGGACTGCTAGTCAAGCCAATTTCTATTCCTCAGTGCTATTCAACAAAGACAAAGTCTTCGATCATGCACACAATCCTCACGTGGACATGGAATCTCTGCCAGGCTTCGAGCCAGTCCTCAGTGTTCTTCACGATGCTGGATTGCTGAATTTCTGCACTGACATCTATGATTGGAATGAAGAACTCATTCTTCAATTCTATGCGACGCTGCACATCACAGGAAATTCTGAAGATGTGAACTCATGGGTGCTGGACTGGATGTCAGAAAATACTCACTACAAGGCACCAGCAACTGAATTGCTTCGTGCCCTCCCACTCAATCCTCCCCTTGACGGTGCTCGTTGCATCTAAAATGAACCTGAGCTTACAAATCATTACATGCAAGTGCTGATGAAGCCTTTGAAGCCAGGGCAAGCCCCTCGAACCAAATTCCTCGTCAAGGAATTAGTATATGTGCCTCGATCGCCTATCGCATTACGGCGAAGACAATGAGTCCTATCAAAGGCCATGACTCAAATGATGAAGAAGTCGTTGGCATCATGAAGAATATGCTTTTCAATATCATTCATGGCGTTCCCGTTAACTTCCATGATTTCTTCATGAGGACTCTGGTGAATATTGCTATGTCACCATTTGAGATGAAGCCTTATGCACCATGGATTATGAGGTTCATCAGGACAAGGTCTTCACTCAATTACAAAGCTGATACTCTGAACCACTACAGCTACTTGCCTCCAATTGAAGTCCTCAAACGGACATTTTCCTCGGTGATGACAAAGGCAAGGCAAGCTGCTGCGATAGATGAAGGCATTCGTCCATTGGATGGTCAATTTCGCAAGGCTGCATCCTACTCCACCAATGACGACTCGCCACACATGACTCGCCACCAACAACTCGCCAAGCAAAATCCTCAAGCCACAACACCTGTGGTGATGGTGATCGTGAGTTACTCCTCGGTCTTCATCGGAAAGTTGATCGCAATCATAAATGGGTCAAGCGTCGGTTTGGTTCAATTCTTCACAACATGACCTCAACACACAATGCAGTGAAGAAAAACCAATACTACCTCCATGAAACCTTCAACCGTGCACGGGCTGTTACATCTCATGTCTACAACGAAGAAGATCCAAGAAAATGGAGTCCGAAGGAAGAATTTGGTGATCTGCACCTCCACCGAAGAAATTCAAGAAGGTCAAGGTTCCTTCCTTGGTGGCCAGCTCCTATTCTTCATCACGTGACACTGATGAAAATGAAGACTTGGACGACACTGCGGCAGGCCCTACTACGACAACCGACCCCGACAACGATGGTGCTCCTCCATCAACTTGATATTCTTCAGGGGCGTTAGTCCTCAGTTTCAATCCTTTTGGTCATTTGATGACAAAGGGGGAGAAATTTGAGTTAGTCTTCAAACGGGTCTATTATATGGGCGTTTTTTTCTGCTAAGTTACAACTCTCGCTCTTCTGAAACTTTTATTGGATCGAGTTGTAATCTTAAACCCGATGGTGCTCTGATACTTTTGATGTGTTCCTCTGCATGCTTATTCTTCGTTATATGTTAATACGCATGCCGAATTACATCGATCACCATATTTCATCATGCATTTCAAATTCTTCATATTATATGTCAAATGTGTGTATGAATTACAAGATATAGGGGGACATCTCCATGATTCAACTCTTCAAATGTGCATTGCCTCAAAAGAAAATTCCTCACTATGCACATCTTCCGGGGGAGTTCTTCTATATCTTGCAATCAAATTCCTCAATATCAGTACTTACACTTCATATGATTATCCCTGTTGAAAATTTAACCTATATTGTCATCAATCACCAAAAAGGGGGAGATTGTAAGTGCATCTAGTGCCCCTTAGTGATTTTGGTGTATTGAAGACATATAGGTTAAGGGACTAATGTGTTTATGAGTGTACACAGGTCTATAAGTCTATGAGGAGTTTGATATTTACAGAGAAAGTCGACCACTAAAAATGAAGTTCTTCGATCAAGACTTTGGTATTCTCAAGACTTTACGGAGACTTTGAAAATGAAGAAATTGGTGTGACCTTGAAGACTTGGTATTCATTTGAGGAACATGAAGCGTGAAGACTTTTGTTTTCGTAGTTTCGTTTTCTCTTTCTTGACTCATAGGAAACATCGTACTGTTAAAGGGGGTTGAGGAAATACTAAGGAAAAATTTCCATGTGATGCTCAACTCAAAATCCTACACCTACCAATCTCTTCGAGTGAAGCCTTTGGAAATCTCATACAGTTCAGTAAATTTCTTCAGTGACAGAGACGAAGTTGTTCTGGTCGCCGAGGAATTTGTTCTGACTGAGGAGTTAGGAATTCGCCAGTGTGAATTGCCTACACAGTGAGGAACATGATAGCCCTGAGGAATTTGAGAGTCAAATTTCCGACCGTTGCTGTGTTGCGCGCCACCTGTTCCAAAATATCTTATCCACCTAACGGTCATATCATTGAAGGGCATTTATGTCTTATCATGTCAGGCTGCTCCCTAGGCTATAAATAGCCGCCCCCTACAACCACTAGCTGGTTGGCTGCTCCGAGAGAAACTGACACTTGTAATTTGAGAGCATCCCATCCTCCGAGGACTTTGAGCGAAAATTATCGAGTGAGGAAAAACCCAAAACCAAACCCCTACAAACCCAAAGTGATTGAGCATCACTGAAGAGATTGATCCTGCGTGGATCCGACGCTTGTTACCTTTGAAGGCTGTGCTTCTTCCAGACGGTTAGGCGTCATGGTCTAGAGCATCCAAGAGGAATTGTGGATCGCCGAGTGACCGAGTCTGTAAAGGTTTGGAAGTCGCCTGATGACTTACCACGAGTGATTGGACGAGGTCCATGTGACCTTAGTTCAAGGAGAATACGGTGAGGACTTGGTGTCCTGAAGCTGCGTGCTCCGATCGGGTGTCCGGACTGTGTGTCCTCGAGTTTAAATACCCAGCCGCTCCAACCAGACGCATAACCGAGACAGCAGCTTGGAACTGGTCTACCAAATCATTGTCTTCACCAACCTTACTGGTTCTATTTCCTCAACTCTTTCATCTCCTCATTCTTTGTGTTGAGTGTTTGTTCATATCTGTGTTTGAAGACTTTGACTGAAGACTTTCTCAATTTCCTCAGTTCAATTTCTTCAGTCTGTTTGTATTCATCTTGTGTTATCATGTGTTCACGCTTTCTGTACTCTGTGATTGTCTTCATTTCATCATGATGACCATGCCTATATTCTGTTATGCTTACTTCTGAGAACTTATTCCGCTGCAAGTAGTTCTTCGCTTAGGAATTTCCTCACCGGCAAATTCCTCAGTGAAGAATTCACTAAAATCACCTACACCCCCCCCCTCTAGTCGATATAACGCCCTTTCAAGGGGTGTGGCGTACCGCAAAACGGGCCTCCACGGGATACTGTTCATCTCCACCGTCGACCACCTCCAGCCTCCACGGGCTACCGTCGACCTCCTCTAGCCTCCACAGGCTCCTGTTCATCCAGCCTCCACCGCGCGCTACTCCACCGGCTACTGTTCAACTACCCCTCCATCGTCTACAGTTCATCCAGCCCTCCACACCACGGGGTCCTGTTCAACCACCCCTCCACGGGCACCCCTCCACCGTCTACTGTTCATCCAGCCCTCCACACCACGGGGTCCTGTTCAACCACCCCTCCACGGGCACCCTCCACCGTCTACTGTTCATCCAGCCCTCCACACCCCGGGGTCCTGTTCATCCAGAGGCAAACGCCACCGCTCACTGTTCATCCACCCCCCCCCCCCCGCAACACTCACTGTTCATCCCAGAGGCAGCATCGATCGGCTTCAGTTAGCAGCAGTAGCGAAGGAATCGCTCGATCGGGTTCAGTTAACAGCCATCGATCGATCGCTCGGGTTCAGTAACGCGTAGCCTGCGGTAATCGCCGGGTTCGATTAGAGCCCAACGCCTCGCTCGGGTTCGATTAGAGCCCAACGCCTCGCCGGGTTCGATTAGAGCCAACGCCTCGCACACGCGTCGTGTCTGAGAGAAATGCGCATCGCTCGGCCCCGACCTCCCACCGTGAATCGAACTCCCCTAAATTTTCCTCCCCCTCGCTTCTACCACGGTCTTTTCCGTCATGGACGCCCCAAAGAATGTCATGCAGCTGCGTCTCCGGCCGCCCAGGACGAAAAGCCCATTTTCTGTCATGATTTTTTGTCATAAAAGTAGGAGCCCACCACATCTATGATGATACCGGGTTTTGTCACAATTATTGTCATAGAAGTGTCATATGTATGACAGAAAAAAAATTCGTTCGGCCCAAAATGTCACGGATGTGTCTTTTTTTGTAGTGCTTGTGGTGGGCATCTGAATGCACCTGTGGTCTTGGGACCCTCCAATGATGGTGTGCGACCCTAGGTGGGCCCTAGATGTCAGGTCCGTGGCCCTACCAGTAGTTCGTGACCCCATCAGGAGGATCTCGGGTAGGGGGACCCGAGCTGTGGATCTCGGATCTACGGGTAACAGGAGACGAAGGAGACAGTAGTTTACCCAGGTTCGGGCCCTCTCAAACAGGTAAAATCCTATATCCTGCTTTGATTGTATTGATGATGATGTATCAAGTACAACCTTGATCTACGTTGAGGTCGTATCTTGTCTTCTAACCCTATGGTGAGTAATTGTGATCGTGCCTCTACGGACTAAACCCCTTAGCTTATGTACTGGGGGTATCTAAGGTTACACATGGTTGGTTGCCAACTAATGATAAACATGCCGATAGCTGGAGCAATCCTTAATGTACACATCAAGCCTTGGAGCAAATCCATCTTGGTCACGTCTAAGATCGAGACTTCCAGAGTCCTCCCTTGTGAGGTCGGTGGGCCATAAACTCGCCCATGGACTTGTTGGAAATATGCCCTAGAGGCAATAATAAATTAGTCATTATTATATTTCCTTGTTCATGATAATCGTTTATTATCCATGCTATAATTGTATTGATAGGAAACTCAGATACATGTGTGGATACATAGACAACACCATGTCCCTAGTAAGCCTCTAGTTGACTAGCTCGTTGATCAACAGATGGTTACGATTTCCTGACCATGGACATTGGATGTCCTTGATAACGGGATCACATCATTTGGAGAATGATGTGATGGACAAGACCCAATCCTAAGCCTAGCACTAAGATCGTGTAGTTTGTATGCTAAAGCTTTTCTAATGTCAAGTATCTTTTCCTTAGACCATGACATTGTGCAACTCCCGGATACTGTAGGAATGCTTTGGGTGTACCAAACCTCACAACGTAACTGGGTGACTATAAAGGTGCACTACAGGTATCTCCGAAAGTGTCTGTTGGGTTGGCACGAATCGAGACTGGGATTTGTCACTCTGTGTAAACGGAGAGGTATCTGGGCCCACTCGGTAGGGCGTCATCATAATGTGCACAATGTGACCAAGGGGTTGATCACAGGATGATGTGTTACGAAACGAGTAAAGAGACTTTCCCGTAACGAGATTGAACAAGGTATCGGGATACCGACGATCGAATCTCGGGCAAGTACTATACCGCTAGACAAAGGGAATTGAATACGGGATTGATTGAATCCTCGACATCGTGGTTCATCCAATGAGATCATCGTGGAACATGTGGGAGCCAACATGGGTATCCAGATCCGCTGTTGGTTATTGACCGGAGAACGTCTCGGTCTTGTCTTCATGTTTCCCGTACCGGTAGGGTCTACACACTTAAGGTTCGGTGACGCTAGGGTTATAGGGAATAGATATACGTGGTTACCGAATGTTGTTCGGAGTCCCGGATGAGATCCCGGACGTCAAGAGGAGTTCCGGAATGGTCTGGAAGTAAAGATTGATATATTGGACGAAGGGTTTTGGAGTCCGGAAGTGTTCCGGAGGTACCGGGTGATGACCAGCATGACCGAAAGGTGTTTCGGGAGCCCCGGCAAGTGTTGGGGGGCTTCATGGGCCAAGGGAAGGGGGCAAACCATCCCACTAAGGGGTTGTGCGCCCCCCTCACCTATTCCCACGTGACCAGGGGGTTTGGGGCGCCCCATCTAGGGTTCCCACCTCCTGGCTTGGGGGCCAAGTCACCCAAGGGGGAGATCCCATCTACCCTGGCCGCCGCCCCCCCTAGGGGAAACCCTAGGGCGCCTCCCCTCCCCTTTCCCCCTATATATAGTGGAGGTTTTGGGGCTGCCTAACACACGAGTTTCTCTCCCTCTTGGCGCAGCCCTACCTCTCTCCCTTCTCTCCCGCGGTGCTTGGCGAAGCCCTGCAGGATTGCCACGCTCCTCCATCACCACCATGCCGCGTTGTCTTGCTGCTGGATTTGAGTCTTCCTCAACCTCTCCCTCTCCCCTTGCTGGATCAAGGCGTGGGAGACGTCACCGGGTTGTACGTGTGTTGAACGCGGAGGTGCCATCCGTTCGGCACTAGGACCTCCGGTGATTTGGATCACGATGAGTACGACTCCTTCAACCCTGTTATCTTGAACGCTTCCGCTTAGCGATCTACAAGGGTATGTAGATGCACTCTCCTTCCCCTCGTTGCTGGTTTCTCCATAGATAGATCTTGGTGACACGTAGGAAAATTTTGAATTTCTGCTACGTTCCCCAACAAAGGGCATCATGAGCTAGGTCTATGCGTAGATTCTTGCACGAGTAGAACACAAAGTAGTTGTGGGCGTTGATTTTGTTCAAGATGCTCACCGTTACTAGTCCAATCTTGATTCGGGCGGCATCGTGGGATGAAGCGGCCGGACCGACCTTACACGCATCTTCGTGAGACAAAGTTCCACCGACTAACATGCACTTGTTGCATAAGGTGGCTAGCGGGTGCCGCCTCCCACTTTAGTCGGATCGGATTCGATGAAAAGGGTCCTTATGAAGGGTAAATAGCAATTGACATATCACGTTGTGGTTTTGCGTAGGTAAGAAACGTTCTTGCTAGAAACCCATAGCAGCCACGTAAAACATGCAAACAACAATTAGAGGACGTCTAACTTGTTTTTGCAGGGTATGCTATGTGATGTGATATGGCCAAAAGAATGTGATGAATGATATGTGATGTATGAGATTGATCATGTTCTTGTAATAGGAATCACGACTTGCATGTCGATGAGTATGACAACCGGCAGGAGCCATAGGAGTTGTCTTAATTTATTATATGACATGCGTGTCATTGAACAACGCCAAGTAATTACTTTACTTTATTGCTAAGCCGTTAGCCATAGTAGTAGAAGTAATAGTTGGCGAGACAACTTCATGGAGACACGATGATGGAGATCATGGTGTCATGCCGTGACGATGATGATCATGGAGCCCGAAGATGGAGATCAAAGGAGCAAAATGATATTGGCCATATCATGTCACTTTTTGATTGCATGTGATGTTTATCATGTTTATGCATCTTATTTGCTTAGAACGACGGTAGTAAATAAGATGATCCCTCATTAAAATTTCAAGAAAGTGTTCCCCTAACTGTGCACCGCTATGCGAAAGTTCGTCGTTTCAAAGCACCACGTGATGATCGGGTGTGATAGATTCTTACGTTCACATACAACGGGTGTAAGCCAGATTTACACACGCGAAACACTTAGGTTGACTTGACGAGCCTAGCATGTACAGACATGGCCTCGGAACACAAGAGACCGAAAGGTCGAGCATGAGTCGTATGGTAGATACGATCAACATGAAGATGTTCACCGATGATGACTAGTCCGTCTCACGTGATGATCGGACACGACCTAGTTGACTAGGATCATGTAATCACTTAGATGACTAGAGGGATGTCTATCTGAGTGGGAGTTCATAAGATGAACTTAATTATCCTGAACATAGTCAAAGGATCTTTGCAAATTATGTCATAAGCTCGCGCTTTAGTTCCACTGTTTATATATGTTCCTAGAGAAAATATAGTTGAAAGTTGACAGTAGTGATTATGCGGACAGAAGAAAGCTTATGTCCTTAATGCACGCTTCGATGTCTGAACTCCAAAGCGTCGTCTGTGGATGTTGCGTAACATCGGACATACACGCTTTTGATAACTACGTGATAGTTCGCTTAAGCGGTTTAGAGTTGAGGCACCAAAGACGTTTTTTCAAAACGTCGCGAAACATATGAGATATTTTGAGGGCTGAAATTGGGATTTCAGGCTCGTGCCCACGTCAAGAGGTATAAGACCTCCGACGATTTTCTTAGCCTGCAAACTAAGGGAGAAAAGCTCAATCTTGAGCTTGTGCTCAGATTGTCTGAGTGCAACAATCACTTGAATCGAGTGGGAGTTGATCTTCCAGAGATAGTGATGTTTCTCCAAAGTCATTGCCACCAAGCTGCTTGAGCTTCGTGATGAACTATAACAAATCAGGGATAGATATGATGATCCTTGAGATATTCACGATGTTTGACACATGAAAGTAGGAATCAAGAAGGAGCATCAATTGTTGATGGTTGGTGAAACCACTAGTTTCAAAAAGGGCAAGGGCAAGAAGGGATACTTCATGAAACAATAAATCAGCTGCTGCTCTAATGAAGAAACCCAAGGTTGAACCCAAACCCGAGACTAAGTGCTTTTGTAATAAGGGGAACAGCCACTGGAGCAGAATTACCCTAGATACTTGGTAGATGAGAAGGCTGGCAAGGTCGATAGAAGTATATTGGATATACATTAAGTTATTGTGTACTTTACTAGTACTCCTAGTAGCACCAGGGTATTAGATACCGGTTCGATTGCTAAGTGTTAGTAACTCGAAATAAAAGGCTACGGAATAAACGGAGAGTAGCTAAAGGTGAGCTGACGATATGTGTTGGAAGTGTTTCCAAGTTTGATGTGATCAAACATCGCACGCTCCCTCTACCATCAAGATTAGTATTAAACCAGAATAATTGTCATTTGGTGTTTGCGTTGAGCATAGACATGATTGATATGTCTATCGCAATACGGTTATTCATTTAAGGAGAATAATGGTTACTCTATTTATTTGAATAATACCTTCAATGGTCTTGCACCTAAAGGAATGGTTTATTGAATCTCGATCATAGTAATACACATTTTCATGCCAAAAGATATAAGATAGTAATGATGGTACCACTTACTAGTGGCACCGCCATGTAAGTCATATTGGTGTAAAGCATGAAGAAGCTCCATGTTGATGGATCTTTGGACTCACTCGTTTTTGAAAAGTTTGAGACATGCGAACCATGTCTATTGGTGTATACGCATGAAGAAACTCCATGCAGATGGATCGTTTGGACTCACTTGATTTTGAATCACTTGAGATATGCAAATCATACCACATGGGCAAGATGACTGAAAAGCCTCGGTTTCAGTAAGGTGGAACAAGATAGCAACTTGTTGGAAGTAACACATTTTGATGTGTGCAGTCCAATGAGTGCTGAGGCATGCAAAGTGAATATCGTTATGTTCTTACTTCACGGATGATTTGAGTAGATCTTGAGTGTATTTACTTGATGAAACACAAGTCTGAATTATTGAATGGTTCAAGTAATTTCAGAAGTGAAGTTGAAGATCATCGTGACAAGAGGATAAAATGTATATGATATGATCATAGAGATGAGTATCTGAGTTCTGAGCTTTGGCATAATTAAGACATTGTGGAAATTGTTTCACAATAAATACCGCTGGAACACCATAGTGTGATGGTGTGTCCAAACATCATAGTTGCACCCTATTGGATATGATGTGTACCATGATGTCTCTTATCGAATTACCACTATCGTTCATGGGTTAGGCATTAGAGACAACCGCACTCACTTTAATAGGGCACCACATAATTCCGTTGAGACGACACCGAACTATGGTTTGGAGAAACCTAAATTGTCGTTTCTTGAAAGTTTGGGGCTGCGACGCTTATGTGAAAAAGTTTCATCGTGATAAGCTCGAACCCAAAACGGATAAATGCATCTTCATAGGATACCCAAAATGGTTGGGTATACCTCCTAATTCAGATCCGGAAGCAAAAGTAATTGTTTCTAGAAACGGGTCCTTTCTCGAGGAAAAGTTTCTCTCGAAAGAATTGAGTGGGAGGATGGTGGAGACTTGATGAGGTTATTGAATCGTCACTTCAACAAGTGTGTAGCAGGGCACAGGAAGTTGTTCCTGTGGCGCCTACACCAATTGAAGTAGAAGCTTATGATAGTGATCATGAAGTTTTGGATCAAGTCACTACTGCATACCTCGTGGGGTGACAAGGATGCGTACTACTTGAGTGGTACAGTAATCCTGTCTTGAAGGTCATGTTGCTAGACAACAATGAACCTCTGAGCTATGGGGAAGCGATGGTGGGCTCATATTCCGACAAATGGTTAGAAGCCATGAAATCGAGATAGGATCCATATATCGTAACAAAGCATGGACTTTGGTGGACTTGCCCGATGATCGGCAAGCCATTGAGATAAATGGATCTTTGAGAAGAAGACGGACGTGGGACGGTAATGTCACCGTCTATGAAGCTCGACTTGTGGCGAAGAGTTTTCACAAGTTCAAGGAGTTGACTACGATGAGATTTTCTCATCCGTAGCGATGCTTAAGTCCGTCGGAATCATGTTAGCATTAGCTGCATTTATGAAATCTGGCGGATGGATGTCAAAATGAGTTTCCTTACCAGTTTTCGTAAGGAAAGGTTGTATGTGATACAATCAGAAAGGTTTTGTCGATCCTAAGGATGCTAAAAGGTATGCTAGCTCCAGCGATCCTTCCATGGACTAGAGTAAACATTTCGGAGTTGGAATATGCACTTTGATAAGATGATCAAAGATTTTGGGTTTATACAAAGTTTATGAGAAACTTGTATTTCCAAAGAAGTGAGTGGGAGCACTATAGAATTTCTGATGATTATATGTTGTTGACATATTGTTGATCAGAAATGATGTAGAATTTCTGGAAAGCATATAGGGTTATTTGAAAGGTGTTTTTCAATAAAAAAACCTAGATTAAGCTACTTGAACATTGAGCATCAAGATCTATGAGGATAGATAAAAAACGCTAAATGGTACTTTCAAATGAGCACATACCTTGACATGATCTTGAAGGTGTTCAAGATGGATCGATCAAAGAAGGAGTTCTTGCACGAGATGTAAGGTATGAAGTTAAGACTTAAAGCTCGACCATGGCGAGAAAAGAGAGAAAGGGCGAAGGTCGTCCCTATGCCTTAGGCGTAGGCTCTACAAGTATGCTATGTTGTGTACCGCTTTGATGTGTGCCTTGCTACATATCTGGCAAGAGGGTACAAAGGTGATCAAGTAGTGGATCACCAGATAGCGGTCAAAATTATCCTTAGAGGAATAAGGATATGTTTCTTTATGGAGGTGATAAAGAGTTCGACGTAAAGAGTTGCGTCGATGCAAGCTTAACACCTATCCGGATAGCTCTGAGTAGAGATACCGGATACGTATAATGGAGCAACAATTTGGAATAGCTCCAAGTGGAACATGGTAGCAGCATCTATGATATGACATAAAGTTTTGCGAAATACATAGGGATCTGAATATTGCGAGACCGTTGACTACAACCTCTCTCACAAGCATAAACATGATCAAACCCACAACTCATTGAGTGTTAATCACATAGTGATGTGAACTAGATTATTGATTCCAAGAACACTTTGGATGTTGGTCACATGGCAATGTGACCTGTGAGTGTTAATCACATGGCGATGTGAACTAGATTATTGACTCTAGTGCAAGTGGGAGACTGTTGGAAATATGCCCTAGAGGCAATAATAAATTAGTTATTATTATATTTCCTTGTTCATGATAATCTTTTATTACCCATGCTATAATTGTATTGATAGGAAACTCAGATACATGTGTGGATACATAGACAACACCATGTCCCTAGTAAGCCTCTAGTTGACTAGCTCGTTGATCAACAGATGGTTACGGTTTCCTGACCATGGACATTGGATGTCGTTGATAACGGGATCACATCATTTGGAGAATGATGTGATGGACAAGACCCAATCCTAAGCCTAGCACTAAGATCGTGTAGTTCGTATAGCTTTTCTAATGTCAAGTATCTTTTCCTTAGAACATGAGATTGTGCAACTCCCGGATACCGTAGGAATGCTATGGGTGTACCAAACGTCACAACGTAACTGGGTGACTATAAAGGTGCACTACAGGTATCTCCGAAAGTGTCTGTTGGGTTGGCACGAATCGAGACTGGGATTTGTCACTCTGTGTAAACGGAGAGGTATCTCTGGGCCCACTCGGTAGGACATCATCATAATGTGCACAATGTGACCAAGGGGTTGATCACGGGATGATGTGTTACAGAACGAGTAAAGAGACTTGCCGTAACGAGATTGAACAAGGTATCGGGATACCGACGATCGAATCTCGGGCAAGTACTATACCGCTAGACAAAGGGAATTGAATACGGGATTGATTGAATCCTCGACATCGTGGTTCATCCGATGAGATCATCGTGGAACATGTAGGAGCCAACATGGGTATCCAGATCCGCTGTTGGTTATTGACCGGAGAACGTCTCGGTCATGTCTGCATGGTTCCCGAACCCGTAGGGTCTACACACTTAAGGTTCGGTGACGCTAGGGTTATAGGGAATAGATATACGTGGTTACCGAATGTTGTTCGGAGTCCCGGATGAGATCCCGGACGTCACGAGGAGTTCGGGAATGGTCCGGAGGTAAAGATTGATATATTGGACGAAGGGTGTTGGAGTCCGGAAGTGTTCCGGAGGTACCGGCTGATGACCAGCCTGACCGAAAGGTGTTTGAGAGCCTCGGCAAGTGTTGGGGGCTTCATGGGCCAAGGGAAGGTGGCAAACCAGCCCACTAAGGGGTTGTGCGCCCCCCTCACCTATTCCCACGTGACCAGGGGGTTTGGGGCGCCTCATCTAGGGTTCCCACCTCCTGGCTTGGGGGCCAAGTCACCCAAGGGGGAGATCCCATCTGCCCTAGCCGCCGCCCCCCCCCCCCCCCCTACGGGGAACCCTAGGGCGCCTCCCCTACCCTTTGCCCCTATATATAGTGGAGGTTTTGGGGCTGCCTAACACACGAGTTTCTCTCCCTCTTGGCGCAGCCCTACCTCTCTCCCTTCTCCTCTCCCGCGGTGCTTGGCGGCGCCTGCAGGATTGCCACGCTCCTCCATCACCACCACGCCGTTGTCTTTCTGCTGCTGGGCCGGAGTCTTCCTTAACCTCTCCCTCTCTCCTTGCTGGATCAAGGCGTGGGAGGCGTCACCGGGCTGTACGTGTGTTGAGCAGCGGAGGTGCCGTCCGTTCGGCACTAGGATCTCCGGTGATTTGGATCACGACAATCTGACTCCTTCAACCCTGTTCTCTTGAACGCTTCCGCTTAGCGATCTACAAGGGTATGTAGATGCACTCTCCTTCCCCTCGTTGCTGGTTTCTCCATAGATAGATCTTGATGACACGTAGGAAAATTTTGAATTTCTGCTACGTTCCCCAACAGGACTGTGGGCCAACTAGGTTGGCACCCCTAGCCCAGGACACCGTCATTGGCGAGCTGCGGCCGTCGCACACCGGAGCTGCACACCAAGCTGCAGGATGCATCTGTTGCATGGGTGAAAGTCGGCGACGAGGACGGCCGGCAAGGGCTAGGATCGGTTACTAGGACAGCCGACGAGGACGGTCGGCGAGAGGGGGCGAGGACGGTTGACGAAATGGAAGGGAGCGACGAGATATAGAAAGGATCCGCGTACGAGTGCATTGATGAAGACGACGGCGCATCGAGCGGTTCCTATCAAACCAATCGGATGGCTGCGGGCCGACCGGCACAAATTTGGGCCGGCGAGCCGACACCTAGCACCCGCCAAAAAAACAAGTGTTTCTCTGAATTATTTGTACGTCATAGAGCCTTGAATTTTTCATTCATCGTGGGACTAACCTTTTGTTTTCCTTCTCATACACGCATTGAAAATTTACTAAAAAAATACACGCATCAAGGATCAAGTCAAACATCGATCCATTGTGAGCATGTTAGAATGCACGTGTCTTATGTCCACATGCGTGACAGTTGGTGCAAAAATATTCAAATATGTGTATATACATGAAGTGTGAGTATTTAAAACTCGATTTAAAGACCATGACTTTATTATCGCGTTTTGCTATATTTTCCTACAGTTAGTACTCCCTCCTTTCTGGTTTATAGGGCTTATCTCAAAATCTTAGTTTTTTCATTTTATAAGGCTCAGTTTAGTTGTTCTTCATCACAAGTTTAAATTCCAAGGTGCATTAAATAATTGCATGTAAGTATTAAGAGAAAATTGATCAATGCATGTACTTTATGCATGCATGCATTGCAATTAATACATTGGTAAACATAATTTTTTGAGGAAAACAAGAGCATTAATTGGGTGCTTTTGCAAATTACAAAAAGTATTCCACCACTCACCATCTACCTTGGTTGGTGAGATTTTTAAATTGAGTCCTATAAACCGGAAAGGAGGGAGTAGTATATATGTGATGATGTAACCGGTTGGAACCTTGAAAGTGTGAAAAGGTTAACTTATCCGTTGAAAACTACTCCCCCGCCCACTGGCCAACGCTGGCGAGAGACGAGACGGAACGG
This sequence comes from Aegilops bicornis, assembly GCA_021605145.1. Lineage (NCBI taxonomy): Eukaryota > Viridiplantae > Streptophyta > Magnoliopsida > Poales > Poaceae > Aegilops > Aegilops bicornis. Next base: position 148,904,642 of record CM038674.1, on the reverse strand, counting down.
GAGGAGTAATAGTTGGTGGTTCAGCGCGATGCAGCTTGGCGCTTGTGTGAGGAGGAGACGGCAGAGAGCCAGAGAGGAGGGATACGAATTTTGAAATTTCAAATCCGCCGCCTTTCCTCGATCCCCAGCCATTAACCCCTTCCCTCCCGCCGCCCCTCCTGTCACTTCACCGCTCGCTCACTGATGCCTTCCTCCTCTCCCTTCCCCCCTTTGACGCCTCCAAGGCACGGCACGGCGGCGCAGGCTCCGACCCCATCCATGGCGACGGCGTCTCCGTCCTCGCCGCTGGGCTTGTCCGACTTCTCCGACGCCCTCGACCACCCTCCTTCCGGCGAACCTCACCACCCGGCAGCAGCAGGTATCATCATCGTCCTCCCCATCTAACTGCGCTAATTTCTTCAAATTAATCGTCAATCGATCCATCCTCCATCGCCCCAAATAACTCAATCGCCCCCCTCCCGTGCACGCAGACGCAGAGCCTCCTCACCACGTTGGCGCGGGGAAGGTGAAGCTGCCAGGCCGCCGCCACCGCCGCCTATTCAAGCTTGCCAGCGACACATCTTCCGACGACGAGCTCGATGTCGCCTGCAGCTGGGAGGCGGAGGAACCCGACGACATATTTCTGGACTGCATAGACGACGAAGGCGAGGCAGATCAGGAGGTGGAAAACCACCATGACTCCGACGGCGACGAGGAGGAGCCCCCCGACATATTTCTGGACTGCATAGATGATGAAGACGAGGCCGACCAGGAGGTGGAAAACCACCATGACACCGACGGCGACGAGGAGGTGGAGGAGGAGCCCGTTGACATACTTCTGAACTGCATAGATGATGAAGACGAAGCAGAGCAGGAGGTGGAAAATCACCATGACACCGACAGTGACGAGGAGGAGGTGGAGGAGGAGCCCGCTGACATACTTCTGGACTGCATAGATGATGAAGTCGATGCCGACGAGGAGAAGGAAAACCACCATGACACCGACGGCGATGACTACGAGGAGGGGGAGGAGCCCGCTGACATACTTCTGGACTGCATAGATGATGAAGTCGATGCCGACCAGGAGGAGGAAAACCACCATGACACCAACGGCGACGAGGAGCAGGTGGAGGAGGAGCCCGCTGACATACTTCTGGACTGCATAGATGATGAAGTCGATGCCGACCAGGAGGAGGAAAACCACCATGACACCGACGGCGACGAGGAGCAGGTGGAGGAGGAGCCCGCTGACATACTTCTGGACTGCATAGATGATGAAGTCGATGCCGACCAGGAGGAGGAAACCCATGACACCAACGGCGACGAGGAGGAGGAGGAGGACTTTGAGATGGGGGCCGCCGCGGGAAGCGGCAGGCCGCCGTACAGGCTCCCAGCGAGGGTATACAAGATGCTGTACGCCCACCAGCGCGAGGGGCTCGGCTGGTTCTGGTCGCTGCACTGCATGGGAACCGGCGGGATCCTAGGGGACGAGATGGGACTCGGCAAGACCATGCAGGTTCAATTCCCATTTCTTCCCTTCCTCTAACCCATTGGCATTCATTTGGTTGTTCTCCTCATTAAATTGATCAATCATAACAAGACCTGTTAATTTGTGTCGATCTCACCATCATCGGCTCGGTTTCTCCCTTAATTGTACGCCCTTTGTTCCTAAATATAAGACATTTTAGTAGTTCAATTTAAACTGCCAAAACGTCATATATATATTTAGAAACAGAGGTAGTACTTGCTAGTGTTAGGAAGGTTGTTGTGGATGAATGCTAATTGCTACTACTAGCCTGCAGATATTATTCTGAAAACTACATCCTGCATAGTAAGGGACTGAAACCGATTATATTTAGAGAATAGAATTTATTTCGTTGCTATTGTATCGCGTGCTTAATTACACTTGTTTACATAAGCACTCATTTCCTTTAGACAGAATATATATACTCTCAATATCAAGTTTGTGATGCAATATCCTGATTTAGAGAGTTTATCATTACTTTTATGTCGTGCAGGTTTCTGCCTTCTTGGCAGGGTTGTTCCATTCCGGTTTGATCAGGAGGGCGCTAGTCGTCGCCCCTAAGACACTTCTCACTCAATGGATCAAGGAGCTTTCGATTGTCGGGCTCAGCCACATGATCTGCAAGTAGGATCTCCTATTTCACAATATTTCATCCCCCCCCCCCCCCCCCCTTAATTGATACAGATCAAGCCCTGTTGATTTCTGCTAATTGATTCCTCTTCCTTTTCACAGGTACTATGGTTCCAACATGAATATTCGTGACAATGAGCTTCAACATGCCTTCAAGGTTTGTTTTGTTTGGTTTCTTAACATAAATTGACTTCTGTTGGTCATTCATATCCTTAATTTTTATCCGAACTGTCAAATGGAGCAGAAAATCATTTCCGCATAAGCGCCATCTAAAAAAATTGCATAGCTAGTTCTTTCTATACATTTTAGTGAGTCACATCAGCTATTTATCATCTTATTACAGGAGGGAGGTATCGTATTGACAACATATGATATTGTCCGGATCAATTACCATATAATAAGAGGTGACTTCTATAATGACGCTGGCGACGAGGAGGAGGACTTTTGGAATTATGTTGTTCTTGATGAGGCACATTATATCAAAAACCGCAATACACAAAGAGCCCAAAGCTTATTTGAAATACCTTGTGTCCATCGGATTGCCGTTAGTGGAACACCTATTCAAAATAACTTGATGGTACCACCTAACTGAAATTTCTAAAAACCTCGTACTTTACATGCTCCTATGTACTTTGTCCTCCTGTTACTGATGCAAATAAGCATGTATACTCTTGTAGGAAATGTGGGCGATTTTCAATTTTTGTTGCCCGGAAGCATTGGGTGATAAGGAAGAGTAATTTACTTGCTCCCTTGTTTTCCTGCATTAGTGATGCTGCTTTACTTCACACCATCTAGTGTTATTTATTTCTGTATTTTGACAGGTTCAGAACAAGGTATCAACGGTCTATAAGTCGAGGAAATGACAAGAACACTAGCGATCGAGAGAAGCACATAGGGTCAAATGCAGCGAAGGTACCTGTCATCTTTGTGTGTTTGAGTCCAATTGACAGATACACTTTAGTGTGTCAGCGTTGTTGCTTACTTTTTGGTATGTCCGCATTTTAGTACTGTATAAATGGTGATCATGTTTGATATATTCCACCATGTGCAATGCCATTACTTCTTTTCATTGTGATTTGTTGAGAAATTACAAGCTGAACATGCTGATCTCTAAGATGTGCATAATGTATTCATATATTAGCTAAGTAGTACTTTCGTCTCTGGTTTGACATGTGAAAGCAATTCTCTAACTGAGCTGCGTTTCAGTTCCACATTATCTACTGTCGACTTCTAGTTGAACCATGAGAGGGCAAGCCATTTAGATTAAGCCATCTGAATTTGGATAATTACTTGTAGTCGTCTGAACTAAACCTATTATAATTGTTCTTTCATAATTAACTTTGGTTCACAGGAATTCAGAGAACGGATAAAGCCATATTTTTTGCGACGCATGAAAAGTAAAGTGTCCCTTGAGACTGTGTTGACAGATGATAAAAAGCTTCCAAAGAAGGATGAGCTAATTATCTGGCTAAATTTAACAGATTGCCAGGTACTATAAATTTTGGTGTCGCTAATGCAAAACTGGTCGAGTAATTGGGCAAATGACAATTTTGCAATTTGTCTGTCTTTTGGGTGCAGAGACGTCTATATAAAGCTTTTCTGAACAGTGAGCTAGTTCAATTTGAATCGGAAGGAAATCCCTTGGCTGCTCTTAATGTAAGCGCATAAGCTCCAAAGCCTTCTCTTTGCACCTATCTTGTCTAACTTTATTTGTTCTCTTGTTGCTTTGCTAACTTTATTTGTTCTCTTGTTGATGTCATCTACTCCGTTAGCTCTCCTTATGTATGCTCATCGTATACTTACTCTGATTCAAAAGAGTTTGCAATATTATATCAAAATATAAGGCATGCTTGTAGAAATGATGACTTTTTCTATCTCTTGCCCTCATTTACCTCTCACTCTCTTCATCATTTATTGTTAAATTTGCATATTAACTAACTATTCTAAGACAATAGTTTTCCCTTACTATTAATCCTTTCCGTACCTCTGAGCTAAACCAAAAATACACTTATAAAGTAGAATGGAGGTTGTATGGGAGGCAGCATTTGCTAATTGCATGACCTTAATTTGTCATTTGTTTTTCTGTGCACATTCTTTTGTGCAATTATGTCTGTTTCATGTTTTTCCTTTTCCTCAACAGGTATTGAAAAAAATATGTGATCACCCACTGATATTAACTCAGAGAGCTGCTGAGGACATCTTGGAAGGCATGGATGGAGATTTTAGTACTCAGGATATAGTGATGGTTGAAAAATGGCCATGAACCTCGCAGATATGGCTCATGATGATGATGCAGTACAATTCACTCAGGAAGTCTCATGCAAGTTATCTTTTATCCTGTCTTTGTTGGTAAGCATTCTTTGAAGCATATTAGTTGTTAGTAATGTACTCCAACTATTTCTTTATGCAAACTCAAATGGTTAATGTTGATGTTGCAGCCGAATCTTCTTCAAGAGGGCCACCATGTTCTGATATTTTCTCAGACTCGTAAAATGCTAAACCTTATTCAGGTCTGCTGTCAATTCTTGGAGTGCATGCCGTGTTTTTGTGATATACTATAACATTCAGATTAGATCTACTCCCTCATTCCCAAAAAGCTTGTCTTAGATTTGTCTAGATACGGATGTATCTAGACACGCTTTAGTGTTAGATACATCCATGTCTAGATAATCTAAGACAAGCTTTTTTGGGACGGAGGTAGTACTATTTTGTATACATTGTAGTTTTTGTATATTCACGTACTCCCTCTGTAAACAAATATAAGACGTTTTGGAGACTTGTGTTAAGTCTCTAAAACGTCTTGTACTCCCTCTCTAAACTAATATAAGAGCGTTTAGATCACTATTTTAGTGACCTAAACACTCTTATATTAGTTTACAGAGGGAGTATTTGTTTACAGAGGTAATACATGATAAACTCTGTTAGTAGAGTAAATGGGTAATTTCTGCTTACAAAATATACTGATGTTAAACTCTGTGCACGTCTTACTGTTACGTCGAGTCTTAGACACTTGTGTGCAACAGAAGAGGCATATCACATTCAAGTTCCGTTCAATAGACAAGTATACTTGAGATAAAATATTGTCTTAGCATGGCTGGTGGCTTTTGGCATGTCTGATCTAGTGCTGGCATCAGAATATACAATCCCATTTTCGTTGAGTATGTACTACAGTATATCATGAAAAGTAGTTTTGAGACGTGGATTCTCATCTGTTGTAACACATTCAATTATCAAAAGGAAGCTATAATATTAGAGGGCTACGACTTTTCTCGCATGGATGGTGGCATCACTGATATTTCTGAGAGGGAAAGGATTGTGAAGGTTCCTATTCTCACTTCCCTTTTTCTATGTTATGTTAGGCAATGGACTCAATTATATATGATATGTTCTTACGTATTATGCATTTGCATATCCAGGATTTTCAAGAGGGGTATGGAGGTCAAATATTTTTACTGACCACAAAAGTCGGTGGTCTTGGACTTACACTCACCAAGGCAGTTCGTGTCATACTAGTCGATCCTGCTTGGCATCCAAGGTATTCGAACATTGGCACATCCTTAACAAGTGTATTCCTTTTGCTTTTATGGATGCTTGTCACTGCAAGTTTTTTTATTCCATAACACGATCTTCATTTTACAGTACGGATAATCAGAGCGTTGATCGGGTTGATCGAATTGGACAGACCAAAGAAGTGATTGTGTACCGCTTAATGACCTCTGCAACTGTCGAAGAAAAGATGTATAAATCGCAGGTTCAAATATGATCTAGAATTTTCTTACTCCAATGTTTTTTCATAATGACATCTCTAGGCTCTATCTTTAAGTTCCATACTTTCGCATCCTTGAATCGTATATACCTTTTTGCAGGTCCTCAAGGGTGCTTTGTTTAGGGCAGCCACGGAGAAGAAAGAACAGAGACGTTACTTCAGCCAGAGTGTACGTATCATGAAACGTTACTTGTCATTGCTTGCTGGATGTTTTACTGGATAGTACGGCTAATTCTTTGTGCGCATCTTCAGGACCTCTGGGAGCTTTTCAGTATGCCGGAACAAGGTTTTGATGTTTCCCTCACGCAGAAACAACTGCAAGAAGAGCATGGACAGCAGATTGACATGTAAGACATTTGCTTTTGTTCCATTAATTCTGATGATATCAGCACTCGACTATATATCTGAGGCTCCATGTACTTTAAAATGGATATGAAATGAAAATAGCTCTAATAATTACCTGGTACAAATCAGTCAGATAATGGACACCAAAATGTTGTGTTATGCATGCATTTTGGGACGCGGAAAGCTTTAGTTCTTCTTGATAGGATGATATGGGGTACCCAAAGGAAAATGTAACAGCTAGTTTTTGCATGAACTCTACCTCCTTTGCTGCGAAGTTAATCTGTTTGCCTGTACTGTATCTTCAGGACGAGTCGTTGCGGGAACACATCCAGTTTCTGGAGAACCAAGGAATAGCAGGTGTGAGCCATCACAGCCTCCTATTTTCAGAAATAGAAATCTTGCCGATGTTGAGTGAGAACGATGCCCCGGGCAGGTGAGTGCTGCTGCCTCCAACACACCGCATTTTTGTCATTCTTTTGTTAGCAGCCATCAAGTGGATTATCACTAAACTTGAGTTTATGTCATGTAGGGGTGCCCATGCTAAGCCGAAGGTCGAGTGCGTCACTGCTAAAACACACTTGGCAGGCAAGAACACAGATTCAGATATCCCCGAAGAAATCAACCGGCTGTCAGAAACCCTCGCAAGCACGGTAAGCCCCCTTCAGTTCTGCAAAAGAGCTATGCACTATCTGTAATAAGCTGAGAAGAATGTACATATTGTGGCTGGCAGACACTGGAGCCGAGGCTGCCTCAGTGTGGAGACGGGACGCATGGTTTGGATGACGAAAAGCTGGCGGTGATCACCGAGTCGTCGTCGTCGCCGTCCAAGGAAGTGGTCTGCTAATTAAGCTCTTCTTCACCAGGCTGCTGCATCTTAGATCGTGACCAACCGAAGTAGTTCATCTGCTTGCTGGATTTTATTATGTCTTTTGTTCTGTCGAACTCTACCGAGGCTGTAAGTGGCCGGCTGCATCCAACGTTTGTTGGTTCAGCTTCTCTTTTCTATGTTCTGGATGAGTCACGTATGGAACACCATTGATGCTGGTTGAATGTTGTTATTGATTTCCAATGGAAGTAGCCCTTCCAATCTTCTCGAAAGCACAGATGGTGCTCACGGGAAGAACTAAGCGATGAGCTTCCCCGCAGTATCCACGAGATACTGGAGATCGATCTTCAAAGGCGGTGGATTGGCCAAAATTTGTTCAAGGGTCGGCGCCGTTTGCGGCTACACTAGCAGCAGCATACGTCCGAAGGCTGGGTCAGCTGGAACAGTCTTGAGTTCACCGTTTCCCGACCAGACTGGTAATGTGATCACCTCGTTACTTCCCATGAACAAAAAATTGCCAGAAAAAAAGGACGTGGAACCCTCAAGCACTATTAAGAAACCCACTGCACTACAAGATGTGCTTGGCTGCTGTTTGAGCTGCACGAGAGAGTGAAGAGATGAATTGCCTAGCAATATCATCGCTCAGTAGCAATAACGGTAACTGAATCTACGGATTTTCACTTTCATGTAAAACTGAGTTTTCTAAAAAAAAATGAAATGGAAAAAAGAAAAGAAAATTGAGGTTACCAAAAGTTTGCACGTCGACATGGTTCTAATCCAAAACATTTTTGAAACCCAAACGGTATATAACTCCAACCCATTAAGACCAGTAACATCTGCCCTTGTATACTAGTAACACCGAAGACGCACTTTTTAATGTGACACACAGTAACGACCACTTGTTGAGGCCCCTTGTCCGCTAGAACCCTAGACTGGAGCCACTACTTTTCTTTTCTCCTTCTCTACACTATTTCTTCTATATGTTTTAATAACTCCTATCGACAACGCGCAAATGGAGTATTGCATCCGCACTCGGAATTTCAGATGCTAGGCTGTGATTTGTCCTTCAGCTCGGCAGTTGGTACGAGAACCACCAGTTGGTTCTGCAAGTCACGCTCCGCGGTTCCAGCGCCGCCTGGTGCTGCTGCTGATGATAGCATGTCCCCCTTCAGTCTCTGCAGCCTATGCTCGAGCCCGCACACGTTCTGGATCACATCCAAGAAAGGCTGGTCGCTGGAAGGCCGCCTCACGTCCTCGTGAGAAGCGATTCTCTCCTCGGTATAGATGTCACGGTTTGCTAGCATCACGTCCAGGAAAGGATCGTCTGAGAAGGCCACCGGATCCTCCCGAGAAACAGCTCTGTCGTTGGTGTTGATGGTGGGATATGATAGGATCGCATCGAAGAAAGGGTCATCCGAGAAGGCCACTGGATCCTCCCGAGAAGCAGCTCTATGCTCGGTGTTGATGATGCGATCTGCTACATGGCTAGGATTCAAGCCAGGCCTGGTTGTAGGTGATGTACTCTCCTGCAAACACGTTAGGAGTACACTCAGTTGAACAAATCTAATCAGAGTTGATTATTCCAGGTGGAGGTCATTATTAGTTCATATTAGATCTGCAAATTACCCAAGATAAACAATCAAACTTTTGTCCTTGTACCTTGACTTCGGCGGGCGCGGGCGGACACAAGGGAGCTCCTTTATCGTGTACCCGCCTCCTCGCAGTTCTACTAGTTGATTCGGGCTTCCTCTCAGGAATCCCTTGTGGATGTGTAGGTACACTGATGATTTCAGGCACGGGAAGAAGATATGAATTGTCCACTGAATCAATCTTGCCTGAACTTCCAGATTTCCCTGCACTCTGTCTCGATCTTTTGCTGGGACCAGCAACACGACTATTTCCTTCAGCCTGCAGACAGCACTAGTGTTATGCAAACTGTGTGTTGAAAATATTTGACCACGACGTATACCTAAAGAAAAAAACTGAAACTGGTGTAGTTTATTCTTAAAGTTCTACACATGGAATGGAATTGAAACATATGCTGTGACGAAGGAGCGCAGTACTTGAAGATAGTTCAGTCTATACCATATGTACTTCTGTAGCTAAATCCATCCAAAGTGATAATTTGTCATTTGTGCAGTTATAGAGATCAAAGATTCAAGTATGGAATGAAACCTTCAAAAAGTTCACTTTTTAACCCTAACACCCTTGGAAGTTCACTTTTCCACCTTCAACTCTAAAACCGTTTGAATTGTAACCTCAAACTACTGAAATAGTCCACTTTTCGACTTCGGCTGGTTTCACAAGGGAGTTGTGGATGACATGGATGTCACTGTCATGTTGCTGCCATGAACAATAAAAAACACCCAGAAAACAATCTAAAAAAGCTGTCATCTCAATAGAAAATTTTCACAGAAAAAACTGAAACAAAGAAAAAGAACGGTATCTGATGGCGTGGCAGCAACATGGCATTGAGGTCGTCAGTCAAAGTCAAAATTACTTGAGAAGGAAGAGTGGACTGTTTGGTTGCAATTCAGACAGTTATACAGTCCAAGGTTGAAAAAAAGAACCTTCCCAACCCTGAACTTTTGCCATAGTTCAGGGTCAAAAATTGAAAAATAAAATCTCTGTTTAGTACTTTCCATTTAGGTGACAGCTGAATGTTTACAATGTAGCAAACGGAAATAAGAAAAGTAAGCAATATCCAGAATTGAACACGGGAGACCACATGAGAATGCAAACACATGCTAAAGACTCAACAAAAATGCGAGTATGAATAATTATGAGATAGAAATGCATGCCTTCCGATCTCTTAGAGCAGCACACCTTGTATTTTTGAACCACTTGTCAATCTGTAAATGGATCAGACATTGGTTAGTGACTCTTTTTTCAGGTTATACTTCTCTACTTCAAATATGCTACGTTTATGATATTTTATAGGAGACGAAAGAGTGACCAACTATACTACGAATCTGACCTTACTGATGAGTAGTGGTTATAATATACTATATTTCTTTTTCAAAGAAGATGTGATGTATGGCCCAGTCAGTGTCAAAGGGTGATTGACTAGCAGAATGAGATACGCATGTCAATAAGCATGTGTAGGTGGTTGACTAGCAGAATGAGATACGCATGTCAATAAGCATGTGTCAGTAAGCTGTAATCAGTAATACACAGCTGTGAAATTTGTTCAATCCAACATTACTCACCTTTTCAAAAGAAATACCCAATTCTGTTGAGAGATTCTCTTTCACCTCCCGGGTTGGAAGCTCACTTTCAGCAAAAGATTTGCGTAGTACCTAGTTTAGCAACATGAAGAGGATATTAGAATGTGGTAAGCAAGACTGAACCTGATGTGAAGAACACATATCCACAGTTACAAGCACAATAAACCCAATGAGGAATCTCGTTATAGTCATCAGTAAGAGTGCAGATTATATGAAAATGTGTGTGTGCACACGTTGTCGGTAGAGGCACCCCAAAGTTTTCGAGATTTATGATTTTTCTTCCAATGGATTTAGTTCATGCTATAAATGTGGACATGGAAAACTTCAACCAAAAATTGAGACCATCTATGGCCAGCAGAACAAAATATACTTTAAACTGCAAGACTGTTAACTCGACTAATTTTTTTGTAGGCTAGAGTTGGTCAAAGTTCTGAATGAAAAGCTTTACATGCTATAGCATGAACTGCATTCTAATTTTTTTACAATTCCGGCGGCCTCTACCAATGTTAAAAAATCAGTATAAATTTTTGTTCTTCGGATTTTTTTCTGACTATTAATTATTAAATTAAGAATAAAACAATTTGATAAAAATACCAATTTTTGGGCAGACCAGTAAAAAAACCTTACACGGCATGCAGACTACACCCAAAAAGTTTAATAACAACCACTTGGGTGCATCTGATCAGGACACCATCAGTGATCATATAGGCAAGCACCCCCCCCCCCCTCTCGCAACCCCCCTTCTCCGGCACACATATAGCAGCGCAGTCTAACTCCCCTTCTGCGGAGGGACGAAAGGGAGCACACCACAAGAGGTGGGCTCGAGGGAGGTGCACGAGATTGCGGAGGCGACCGGTAACAGATTGGATCCCACTTTGTGCCCTTGTGCGACACGAGCTCACATTGTGGTTGCGCTCAAGGCAGCGGAACCACCTCCCTCAAGCCCACCTCCTGAAGATGAGGCTGCACTCCATCCCGTCCCTCCACAGCAAGGGCAATGGATAGGAACTTGGGAGCACGTATGTGGGCAATTAGACAGTGTGCTATCTGTGTGTCGCCATGTGGAGGAGGGGGGGGGGGGGGGGGTAATTATTATCGCTTTTTACCTGAACCGCCTCAGGTGGAATTCTGAAGAGTTTTCTCCTCTGCGGTTGGGCTTTCTCATTCGATTTTACATCTGAGAAACCCTCGGCAGACTTAACTCCAACACCAGCTGAATCCACTCTTCTTTTCTTTCTCCTATTATTAGTACCCCAATCTTCATCTTCACTCTGCTTTTCATTCTCAGTCAGCTTTCCAAACATTTCCTGTGAAGGGCGAAAAGCAGTTAAAGCCCCGACCTGTTGAACCAACGTAATGCTGATGAATAACTTACTCAAGGTTCAACCAACACACAACACATGGCTAATTCAAAATGCAGTTCCTTGAATTGCAAGTATAAAAAAAAATATTCTGCTTAGCAAAATACACCTCATTAAGTCTTTTATAATCAACCTCTCTCTTTGGCCTTTGGTAGGTAAGCATCTCGGCAACATCATCATCATCAGAATCAATTCCTAAATTTGAATTGGTGTGGTAGAATCCTTCCGCATCAGTGAAATCTGCTGATATAAAGCCTGGAATATCATCGTTTGGAGAATAAAGCGGACTTCCTGAACAATTGGACTGATCAGATATACTTTCTTCACCACTATCCAGGCTGCTGCTTGTGAAGTCATTTTCTTCAGGGTCGTAGTCCTCATCACCTGAATACTCAGATAACCAATCCTCTCCTAGTCCATCCTCAGAGTCCATCTGTTTAGTTGCTTCCTTAAAAATATCCTATAGAAAGCTAGTGTCAACATTGTCTGAATAGGATAACATCCTTCAATGTAAATGAGAGGGAGGGGGGGGTTACTTTAGAGGGACACATCACGGTAAGGCTTGTTCCCAAATGTGCATTTACAGCTTCTAAAATTTTCATCTTGCACAAACAGAATTTACAAAGCCATCCAGGACCACCAGTAGGAAGACCTGAGAAATTGCACAATACAGAGACAGGTACATTATAAACCAGAAACTAATTAGGACTACAACATCTACAAAGCCATATTAACAAATATAAAAATGCATCTCGATACGGAGTAAACAACCACAGGAGGCAACAAGAATGTATATATAATTGTCAGAATGGAAGGTACAACATGAGTGTGTGTTATTGCAAACTAGATTAACCTGGTAAGTATTACCTGATTTCATCCTTTGATTTCATTTAAAGGCGAGTAATATTAAGATTATTATTCTTAAACAATTTCCGCATGATAAAACATTGAACAGCTTTTGCGTATTTCATGACTCCACAGTTCATTTGTTTTCCAGCATTTGAGCTCACCTTCCAGAGTTATTTGATGTTACCCAATGGTTACATCAGTCCAATGGATACAACACACAAGGAAAGGATTGAATGGATAAAACTATGAACACCAACATGACATGAAAATTGTTAATAATGTAGGCAATGATGATATGCTAGGGAGTAAGAAACTAGGAGACAATTTTTAAAAAATAAAACAACCACAACTAAATCTGGAAACTTTATTTGATAAAGATGAAATTGAGATCATTTAGTACTGGAAAACATAGTTTCGTAATTTGCATCAGTGCAGAACTACAGATATCTTTTAATTCCATTTGCTACTGTATTTGCACAAGAAACACAGACAAAATCAAAAACAGAAGAAGTGTTGTTTAGGTGATCAAGATGAAACTACAAAGCTTTACACCAATCAAGGATGCAAATAAGCATGTTACAAAAATATGTGCAACTTAGTAGTTTGAAAACGGAACCGAAAAAAAATTACCCACTTTTGTCTAGAGGAGGTTCTGAACATTTCTCATGGTACGCCATTTTGCAGGCCCCTTCACAGAAGATAAATTTATTGTTGGGAACTGATTCAGGAGACTTGCATCTTGAACATATGGTCTAGCAAAGAGAATATTCATAATCCATCAGTTACATAATCATGTGGAAGTAGGGAGTATGACTGATTTGATGATATACATACATTATCAGGGTTAACAGACTCATCTGGAGGCATCACGGAATCTTCCATGCTCCCACTAGAACTATACAAATCAAGTTGATGGATAATATCACGGATAGCAATTTTGCATTTAATGATCTGTTTCTTAGCACGCTGTAGCTCCTTCTCTGGCTTTAATTTCTCTCGGCTGTTTGGAAAAGCACACCTTCAATTAATATAACTGGCACTCTTATTTTACGTAAGAGCAAAAAGAGTAAGGGGGGTCATATGCAGCACAAGTAAAGTGTGCAACATAGATTAACGAACAATAATATGAACTGTTTGCATGATTCTATCATGACAATTGAAGGGAAAATCAGACTTAGCTTACACTAGTTAGTAACGAAACTACTCGACTATACTTCTATTATCTCAAGAAATGGACATGGATATCATGTTGTCCAACTAATCAAGTCCAATGGGTACTTCCCACAAATAACTACTTTTAATAGTTCAGTCATCAATGGCCACTACCAATGAACTTAGGACAGATTGTGATCCTCCTATATAAGAAACAAACAGCAAGTGGTTACAACTACATGAGTTTTCATATGATTTAAAAGCGTAAAATAGTTACAAACCTCATATATAAATTCATGCGCATAATTGTTCTAAACAAACTGGAGTAGCCTAAAACTGTGTCATACTTTACATTTGTTCATGCTAGAATTGAAGATATTTACAGGTACCCTTTTTCTTTTTTATTGCATGTAAATTATATGGATTTAAGATTTTCCTTTACCAGCAATAGACAGTAGAGAGAGAGAGAGAGAGAGAGAGTGGTGCACACCTGTGCCCATTCCAGCCATCTCCAGAGTATGCATCTATTAAATTCTGCTCCGATTTTATTTTGACCAGCAAATATCTCGCCCTTCTTTCCATGCGAGTTGCCTCATCACAATCAGTATTGTGCCTTCTCCGTTTCCGGTTCCTCCTCCTGACTGGTCCTGTTGCAGTTTTTCCAGTAGCAGCATTTGAAGCCTGCCGCTTGCTCAGAGGACTACGATAATACTTGTTCTTTATATATTTTGCCAGATTAACATTCCTGACTGCTCTTACTGTTCTCTTGGGAGGAGAACAATGATCTGGCTTATAACTGCTGGAGGTATTGTGGCGAATTGGCCTTTTTGCTGAAGAAACCAACTCAGAAGAGGACTGTTTCCTCCGTTCTGATGATCTTCTAGGAATGGAGCATGCCGACTTCTTGTCTGAATTATTCATTGTCAGAACTGGAGTATCACATCCAACCGAGTCCTTTACCATAAAAGAATATGTTAATTGGAAAGACGAATGGGACATCATGATGAGTATTTGCTGAAACTATTTAACATATTTGGTAGTAACAAGAAGGAAATGCTCTGTCCATACAGTGTTAAGAATAAATAGACATTTTCCCCTTTCACGCTGTCTGTATGCAACATGCTCAGTTATTAGTCATACACCTATTACTAAGACATACATTTAGTACACTTGGCGCAAGCTAGCTATAAAAAAAAAAAGGAAGCAGACAGCAGTTCAAGGCTATGGACTGGCATCAGAATGCCAAGGTGCATAACACAATTAATCGCGATATATGCACCCATGCCAGGCGCAGCGCAACACGACAAGCCAGAGATGCCAAGCCGAGACCACGAGCATGTTGTGAAAAGGTGTTCAGCAGTCCCAGGCTCGGTGACGTCGTATACAACAGTCAAATGACGGTGCTGCAGGGCAGCCAGTGGAATAAACGGCATTTTAACGGTGCTATAGCTTTGCCAATGATCTTACAGTGAGGCAATAGTGTCCTGACAAATAAGAAGGATGACATCCTCACACAAGGGATCGATTGGGGACACTGAGAAGTTAGTCCCAACCAGAGCATCACATTCCACAACAAACGTTACTCGAAATGGAACTTGCTGCCTAGTAGTAGCAGCTCTACGGAATCTAAAGATTTCAACTAGCATTCCGCCCTATACCCATGCGAGACAAACGATTTGCGCGTCGGCATCTCTTTCAGCCTCCACCACAGGTTACTCTAGCCTCCGCCATAGTTCACCATTTTTGGGTCCCGTCGACTCGACAGGCGTGACGGCCTGGCAGTCCTCAGCGCGTCTCGCCAAGGTTTCAGGACCGCCGGTCTTGCTCGTAGCGAAGGGAAGACTAAGAAGACGACTAGCAATGCGAGGAGGGCAGGGTTTCCTTACCGAGAACTGAAGCCCCGGTGGATCTCCGCTCCAAGCAAGCCCAGGAGAGGAGGAGGAGATCCGAATTCCTCCAATTGGAAGCCGGCGGGCGTGCCCCGGTGGGAGGGCTGCGCGCGGGCGGCGGCGGCGGCCGGCGAGGCGAAGCGGGCCGGAATCTGGGGAGGCAAATCTGGGGGAGACGGTGAGGAGGAAGGAGAGAAGGTTTATGGGAAGAACACGGCACGAGTGTAAACGGGGATTAGAATTGGAATTTAGTAAAGCGCAATTCCAAATGCAAAGTGGCTACCGAGGTTAGCCAGGCACATCTCCAGATGGGCGAGGGCATTAAATTTGTTTTATTACCCCCATAAAACTGCAGATGGGCCCATATACACCACCACAGATGCGCATACACTCGCGGAGTTGACGGAGCCCTGTTTGTAATTTTTACTGCACGATTCTAAAAACGCAGAAAAGGAAGGGAAAAAGACACGGGAATTAGATAGGAAATCGCGTGTAAAATAGAGAATCAGAAAATATAGGAATGCGCAGCCATTGGTTTCCTCTCCCTTCGCCGACCGCTCTGGCGGCGGGAGGGAGGGGGAACCTCGAATCGTGCGTCGGGTGGGTTCTCAAGGATTGAAATGAAATGTTGCCAAGGCCGTTGCGGTGGTATCGCGTCTGAATAAGTTTACTCGGGTTTCATCACGGTGAGGCGGGTCTCTTGCCTTCGTCTAGGAGCTAGCGGGGTGGGGGATCCCCGAATCTTGTTGAGGTCACGGGCTATGGTGTTTGGAGGTCGACCGGCACTGGCCCGGTTTGGTCCTGAGATTGGTGGTGGTTGTGCAGAGACCGAGATTCTTCTTCCTTCTCATCGGTATGATTCCTGATGATGCTCTTCCTCTTTATTTGTGTTGCTGCTAGAGAGATACTTCCTCCGTTCCTTTATGTAAGGTGTATTAGTTTTTCCCAAAAAAATCACAATGTAAGATGTATTTCTCTTTTCCTCGCAGTTTTCGTGAGTGCCCTTCCTTTATCTATTACATGCCTTAGATAAAAATTATTACGTATTCCCAGGAAGATAGTGAAACAAGAATATATCTCCTTGATTGCATGTACTCACATTTCTCTCTCTCTCTCATCCAGCGAGATTTAGTTGCCTTTTGTTAGACCGCTAGTTATTTAATTATCGCTAATTGACATGCTAACTACCTAATTAGCTAAGGGCATTTTTTTCCAAAACTCTCCTCAAATCTGCGCCCAAAAAATGCACCTTACATAAAGGAACAAAGGGAGTATCTTGCTTTGCCCGGGTGGTTGGCACGGCCGCGGCGCCAGAATTGGATCCTAGTTCTCTTCCATTTTGAAGAGGCACATATACTGGAACTGAAAGCCACAGATGGCGAAGGCTGGTGTAGGCGTCTTGGATGCACAGTGTGTCCTTGTCTTTTCGGCATCAGGGCGAAAAAAGGGGGAGCAATGTGGCGGCGATTATGTCGTGGTTGAAGATAATGACCTGCTTGGGTTGGGTCTGAATGCATATTCTTGTATTGCGTGGGTCTTTTCTCGCAAGGTTCAGGAATGATGACACAGAGCTTCGAAGATCTTCGTGTTTTACTGGTTGTTTTAGGGTGCTCTTTGTTATTTTGGTTATTTGTGTGTGCATTAGAGTGTATTTTTACGGGTAAGAACTTTGTATTATTTCATTATTTGAATGCAAGCATACTTTCTAAAAAAAGAAATTTTGTACTCGTGTTTGGTTCACATGCATAGAAAATTACAGGAATCCTAATAAATAGAGTCAAATCAAAGTCAGACCACATGAAAATGTATAATTAGCATATTATTATGCCACTGAGAATCTTAGTTCGTTCTTCCTGTGTAGGAATTTTTTTTTTGAACGGTCACCGGGGGGGAGAGGATCCCCACCTGAATATATTGCTCAGAAAGCTGCCAAAGCCAAGAGTCACCCCTTAAGCTTTGGCTGATCTAGTTTATAAGGGAAACCAGATCAAATTTGAAAAGGAGTTCCAAGTAGATTGTAAATTTCCTGCATTTTTTTGTTAAAACTGGCACCAAAAGAAAAAATATCTTTGTGTTTTCCTTTACTACATTCCTTTGAACCAAAGGTTTGAATGGTTTCACTATAGGAGATTTTTCTATTCCTATGTTTGTCCTCTACTTTTTCTTTGAACAAAAGGAGGCCTTGATCTAGATGGTAGAAATTCGGGAAAAAAATATCTTCGTGGGTTGGCCTCAAGAAAACAAAACATCACTCTATTGGTTGGGAGCGCGGGTGCACAACCTGCTATTAAGGAATGCCTCCACGGGACTAGTCCTGGATGGTTTCATTTTACCAACCTAACCTCAAAGAGATGGTTTATTTTTATTGACTTGTTCAACAACTATCTCGAAGGTATTCCTCTCTTTGGAAAAGAAGGCGTGAACTGTTTCATGCAATTCAACGAGAAAAGGGCGCCAGGAGTGTGTTTTTTTTGGGGTGTGTGGTGTGAAGAAAGTACCCCAATTTTCCCTGCACCGATCCTAAAAACCCGATTCTCCCTCCGCCACATGCCCCTACCCATTCGTCTTGGCGTTCTCCACGTGTAGCTATCATATTCATCAAAATGCTCCATTCATCATTGTCCTTGTCCTTTATCTCTTCATCATTTTTTTCACCATGATGTCTACTATGCAGTCTTCTTCTTGTAGACTCGTGTTGGGCCTTCAAGTGCAGAGTTTTGTAGTACAGTAGCAAATTTCCCACAAGTGGATGACCTAAGGTTTGTCAATCTGTGGGAGGCATAGGATGAAGATGGTCTCTCTCAAACAACCCTGCAACCAAATAACAAAGAGTCTCTTGTGTCCTCAACACACCCAATACAATGGTAAATTGTATATGTGCATTAGTTCGGCGAAGAGATGGTGATACAAGTGTAATATGGATAGTAGATATTGGTTTTTGTAATCTGAAAATATAAAAATGGCAAGGTAACTAATAACAAAAGTGAGCAAAAACGGTATTGCAATGCTTGAAAACAAGGCCTAGGGTTCATACTTTCACTAATGCAAGTTCTCTCAACAAGGATAACATAATTGAATCATATAGCAATCCCTCAACGTGCGACAAAAGTTACTCCAAAGTTCCTATCACGGAGAACATAAGATGAAATTGCTTGTAGGGTACGAAACCACCTCAAAGTTATTCTTTCCGATCAATCTATTGAGATATTCCTACAAGTGTCACAAACATCCCTAGAGTTCGTAGTAAAATAACACCATATGATACACATCAATCAACCCTAATGTCACCTAGATACTCCAATGTCACCACAAGTATCCGTGGGTCAATTATACGATATGCATCAAACAACTTTAGATTCATAATATTCAATCCAACACAAAGAACCTCAAAGAGTGCCCCAAGATTCCTACCGGAGAAACAAGGAACAAAACGTGCATCAACCCCTATGCATAGATTACCCCAATGTCACCTCGGGAATCCGTGAGTTGAGTGCCGAAACATACATCAAGTGAATCAATAGAACACCCCATTGTCACCACGGGTATCCCACGCAAGACATACAGCAAGTGTTCTCAAATCCATAAAAGTATTCATTCCGATAATAGTAAAACCTCAAAGGTAAAACTCAATTCATCACAAGAAGGTAGAGGGGGAGAAACACCATATGATTCAACTATAGTAACTAAGCTCGCGATACATCAAGATTGTGCCAAATCAAGAACACGAGAGAAAGAAAGAGAGAGAGAGAGAGAGAGAGAGAGAGAGAGAGAGAGAGAGAGGGAGAGAGAGAGATCAAACACATAGCTACTGGTACATACCCTCAGCCCCGAGTGTGAACTACTCCCTCCTCGTCATGCAGAGCACCGGGATGATGAAGATGGCCAACGGTGATGGTTTCCCCCTCCGGCAGGGTGCCGGAACGGGCTCTCGATTGGTTTTTCATGGCTACAGAGGCTTGCGGCGGCGGAACTCCCGATCTAGGTCTATTTCTGGGGGTTTCTATAATTATAGGAATTTTTGGCGTGGGGAACAAGTCAGGGGGGTCCACGAGGCGATGACAAGGCAGGGGGCACACCCTAGGGGGGCGCGCACCCTCCATCCTTGTGGATGCCTCATGGCTCCTTTGGTCAATCTCCGATACTCCGTGGGCTTCTTTTGGTCCATAAAAAATCATCGTAAAGTTTCAGCTCGTTCGAACTCCATTTGGTATTCCTTTTCTATAAAACTAAAAAACAAGGAAAAAATAGAAACTGGCACTGGGCTCTAGGTTAATAGGTTAGTCCCAAAAATCAATAAAATAGCATATAAATGCATATAAAACATCCAAGATAGATAATATAATTGCATGGAACAATCAAAAATTATATATACGTTGGAGACGTATTAAGCATCCCAAGCTTAATTCCTGCTCGTCCTCGAGTAGGTAAATGATAAAAACAAAAATTTTGATGTGGAATGCTACCTAACATATTCATCCATGTAATTTTTCTTTATTGTGGCATGAATGTTCAGATCCATAAAATTCAAAACAAAAGTTTAATATTGACATAAAAATAATAATACTTCAAGCATACTAACAAGGCAATTATGTCTTCTCAAAATAACATGGCCAAAGAAAGCTTATCCCTACAAAATCATATAGTCTGGCTATGCTCCATCTTCATCACACAAAATATTCAAATTATGCACAACTCCGATGACAAGCCAAGCAATTGTTTCATATTTTTGATGTTCTCAAACCTTTTCAACTTTCATGCAATATATGAGCGTGAGCCATGGACATAGCACTATAGGTGGAATAGAATATGGTGGTTGTGGAGAAGACAAAAAGAAGGAGATAGTCTCAAATCAACTAGGCATACCAAGGGCTATGGAGATGCCCATCAATATGTTGGGGAACGTAGTATTTCAAAAAAATTGCCTACGATCATGCAAGATCTATCTAGGAGAAGCATAGAAACGAGCGGGGAGAGTGTGTCCACGTACCCTCGTAGACCGGAAGCGGAAGCGTTTAGCAACGCGGTTGATGTAGTCGAACGTCTTCGTGATCCAACCGATCAAGTACCGAACGCACGGCACCTCCGCGATCTGCTGCGTACAGCTCGGTGGCGTCCCTCGAACTCTTGATCCGGTGAGGCCGAGGGAGAGCTTCGTCGACGCCATGACGGCGTGGTGGCGGTGATGATGAAGTTGCGTAGCAGGCTTCGCCTAAGAACTACGACGATATGACCGAGGTGTGTTTACGTGGAGGGGGCACCGCTGCGGCTAAGAGAAACTTTGGTGTGCCTTTGGGGTGCCCCCCTGCCACGTATATAAAGGAGGGAGGGAGGAGGTGGCCGGCTAGGAGGAGGCGCGCCCAAGGGGGGGAGTCCTACTCCAAGTAGGATTCGCCCCCTCCCTTTCCTATTCCTACTAGGAGAAGGGGGAAAGAGGAGGAGGAGAGAAAGGAAAGGGGGGGGCGCCCCCCAACCCCTAGTCCAATTCGGTTTGGGCTTGGTGGGGCACCTCCCTGGCTGCTGCCTCCTCTCTTCCACTACTAGGCCCATGAGGCCCAATAACCCCCCGAGGGGTTCCGGTAACCCCCCGGTACTCCGGAAAATACCCGATACACCTAGGAACTATTCCGGTGTCCGAATATAACCTTCCAATATATCAATCTTCATGTCTCGACCATTTCGAGACTCCTCGTCATGTCCGTGATCTCATCCGGGACTCTGAACTACCTTTGGTACATCAAAACACATAAACTCATAACACCGATCGTCATCGAACGTTAAGCGTGCGGACCCTACGGATTCGAGAACTATGTAGACATGACCGAGACTCATCTCCGGTCAATAACCAATAGCGGAACTTGGATGCTCATATTGGCTCCCACATATTCTACGAAGATCTTTATCGGTCAAACCGCATAACAATATACGTTGTTCCCTTTGTCATCGGTATGTTACTTACCCGAGATTCGATCGTCGGTATCACTATACCTAGTTCAATCTCGTTACCGGCAAGTCTCTTTACTCGTTCCGTAATGCATCATCTCGCAACTAACTCATTAGTCACATTGCTTGCAAGGCTTATAGTGATGTGCATTACCGAGAGGGCCCAAGAATCTAGCTAATAAATAAGTCAAAACGACGCTCGTCAAGCACAGTTTGCTGCGATCGTGCCAGCGGCATCACCGATTGGTTGCGCGGATGTGGTCACACCTCTCCGACAATCGGAGTGACAAATCCTAATCTCGATCTATGCCAACTCAACAAACACCATCGGAGACACCTGTAGAGCATCTTTATAATCACCCAGTTACGTTGTGACATTTGATAGCACACTAAGTGTTACTCCGATATTCGGGAGTTGCATAATCTCATAGTCATAGGAACATGTATAAGTCATGAAGAAAGCAATAGCAACAAACTAAACGATCATAGTGCTAAGCTAACGGATGGGTCTTGTCCATCACATCATTCTCTAATGATGTGACCCCGTTCATCAAATGACAACACATGTATATGGTCAGGAAACTTAACCATCTTTGATTAACAAGCTAGTCTAGTAGAGGCATACTAGGGACACTCTGTTTGTCTATGTATTCACACATGTACTAAGTTTCCGGTTAATACAATTCTAGCATGAATAATAAACATTTATCATGATATAAGGAAATATAAATAACAACTTTATTATTGCCTCTAGGTCATATTTCCTTTAGTCTCCCACTTGCACTAGAGTCAATAATCTAGTTCACATCGCCATGTGATTTAACACCAATTGTTCACATCTTTATGTGATTAATACCTGATGACCCACAAGTATAGGGGATCTATCGTAGTCCTTTCGATAAGTAAGAGTGTCGAACCCAACGAGGAGCAGAAGGAAATGATAAGCGGTTTTCAGCAAGGTATTCTCTGCAAGCACTGAAATTATAGGTAACAGATAGTTTTGTGATAAGATAATTTGTAACGAGCAACAAGTAACAAAAGTAAATAAGGTGCAGCAAGGTGGCCCAATCCTTTTTGTAGCAAAGGGTAAGCCTGGACAAACTCTTATATAGAGAAAAGCGCTCCCGAGGACACATGGGAATTATCGTCAAGCTAGTTTTCATCACTTTCATATGATTCGCGTTCGGTACTTTGATAATTTGATATGTGGGTGGACCGGTGCTTGGGTGCTGTCCTTACTTGGACAAGCATCCCACTTATGATTAACCCCTATTGCAAGCATCTGCAACTACAAAAGAAGTATTAAGGTAAACCTAACCATAGCATGAAACATATGGATCCAAATCAGCCCCTTACGAAACAACGCATAAACTAGGGTTTAAGCTTACATCACTCTAGCAACCCATCATCTACTTATTACTTCCCAATGCCTTCCTCTAGGCCCAAATAATGGTGAAGTGTCATGTAGTTGACGTTCACATAACACCACTAGAGGAGAGACAACATACATCTCATCAAAATATCAAACGAATACCAAATTCACATGACTACTAATAGCAAGACTTCTCCCATGTCCTCAGGAACAAATGTAACGACTCACAAAGCATATTCATGTTCATAATCAGAGGAGTATTAATATGCATAAAGGATCTGAACATATGATCTTCCACCAAATAAACCAACTAGCATCAACTACGAGGAGTAATCAACACTACTAGCAACCTACAGGTACCAATCCCAGACTTAGAGACAAGAATTGGATACAAGAGATGAACTAGGGTTTGAAAGGAGATGGTGCTGGTGAATATGTTGATGGAGATTGGCCCCCTCCCGACGAGAGGAGCGTTGGTGATGACGATGGCGATGATTTCCCCCTCCCGGAGGGAAGTGTCCCCGGCAAAACAGCTCCGCCAGAGCCCTAGATTGGTTCCGCCAAGGTTCCGCCTCGTGGCGGCGGAGTCTCGTCCCGAAAGCTTGCTTATGATTTTTCTCTGGACGAAAGACTTCATATAGCAGAAGATGGCCACCGTAGGGCCACCAGGGGGCCCACGAGGCAGGGGGCGCGCCCAGGGGGGTAGGGCGCGCCCCCACCCTCGTGCCCAGGGTGTGGGTCCCCTCTGGTATTTTCTTCGCTCAGTATTTTTTATTATTTCAAAAAATAAATTCCATGGAGTTTCAGG
Organism: Aegilops bicornis; assembly: GCA_021605145.1. Lineage (NCBI taxonomy): Eukaryota > Viridiplantae > Streptophyta > Magnoliopsida > Poales > Poaceae > Aegilops > Aegilops bicornis. The sequence goes on along the minus strand of CM038674.1, from coordinate 148,880,973 downwards.
ACTTTTGGAGTTGTGGAGAATAGGTCTCTAATATTTGCTCCTTTTCCAGCCCAGAATTCCAGCTGCCGGCATTCTCCCTCTTTATGTAAACCTTGTAAAATAAGAGAGAATAGGCATAAGTATTGTGACATAATGTGTAATAATAGCCCATAATGCAATAAATATCGATATAAAAGCATGATGCAAAATGGACGATCAACTCCCCAAGCTTAGACCTTGCTTGTCCTCAAGCGGAAGCCGATAACGATAAATATGTCCACATGTTTAGAGGTAGAGGTGTCGATAAAATAAAATACGGACATGAGGGCATCATGATCATTCTTATAATAGCAACATATATGGATATTGTCATATGATTTCTTATGCTCAAGTAATAATCTATTCACAATGTCAAGTATGAATCAGAAACTTTATTGAGAACTAACAAACTATAATCTCAGTCATTGAAACAATTGCAATTTATCATAACATCAGAAAGAGTCTATGTAAGAGCTTTTCAGCAAGTCCACATACTCAACTATCATTTAGTCTTTCACAATTGCTAACACTCACACAATACTTGTGGTTACGGAGTTTAAATCGGACACAGAGAAAGATAGGGGCTTATAGTTTCGTCTCCCAACCTTTTACCTCAAGGGTAATGTCAACAATAATAGCTCATTCTAACTTACATCCAATTATATATATATATATATATATATATGTATATATATATGTATATATATATATATATATCAGGATCTTTCGAACAAACTGTGCTTGCCAAAGGATAAAATGTAAAAAGAAAAGGTGAAGATCACCATGAATCTTGCATAAGGTAGAAGATAAAAGTAAAATATAGGCCCTTCACAGAGGGAAGCAGAGGTTGTCATGCGCTTTCAGGGTTGGATGCACAAAATCTTAATGCGAAAGAACGTCACTTTATATTGCTACTTGTGATATGGAGCTTTATTATGCAGTCTGTCGCTTTTATATCTTCCACATCACAAGATCGTATAAAGCTTATTTCCTCCACACTAATCAATCATACATATTTAGAGAGCAAATTTTATTGCTTGCACCGATGACAACTTACTTGAAGGATCTTACTCAATCCATAGGTAGATATGGTGGACTCTTATGACAAAACTGGGTTTAAGGATATTTGGAAGCACAAGTAGTATCTCTACTTGGTGCAAAGAATTTGGCTAGCATGAGGGGGAAGGCAAGCTCAACATGTTGGATGATCCATGACAATATACTTTATTTCAGATATAAGAAAACATAACCCATTACGTTGTCTTCCTTGTCCAACATCAACTCTTTAGCATGTCATATTTTAGTGAGTGCTCACAATCATAAAAGATGTCCAAGATAGTATATTTATATGTGAAACCTCTCTTTCTTTATTACTTCCTATTAATTGCAACGATGACCAAAGCTATGTTTGTCAACTCTCAACAACTTTTAATCATCATACTCTTTCTATGTGAAGTCATTACTCTCCATAAGATCAATATGATCTCTTTGTTTCTTTTTTTATTCTTTCTTCTTTTCTTTTATTCCCTCAAGATCATAGCAAGATAATCAAGCCCTCGACTCAACACTAATCTTTATTATATAGCTCACGGACTCGATTACATAGAGGGATCATAAAGCAAAACTCAAAACTAGATCATACCAAAAACTTTATTCTACTAGATCAAGATATTACTAAAAGGATCGAACTAAGAAAAATAGTAAAGATAGAGATGTGATGATGATACTATACCGGGGCACCTCCCCCAAGCTTGGCAGTTGCCAAGGGGAGTGCCCATACCCATGTGATTATATCTCCTTTGCTGGTGAAGGAGTTGTTGATGATGTAGGCTTGTCGTTCATCTTCCAAGGCATAGGCTCACCATCATAGAAGGATGATCGAGTCTCCTGGATCCTTAAATCTGCAGCCAAACTCATCCTTTTGAATCTATATTCATACTCACAGTTTTGGTTTTGCAGGTCATAGATTTGGGCTTGGAGGTGCTCTATTTTCTTGTGGAGCTTGAAGATGGCCTCCCCAATGTCCTTGGCATCCAGCTTGTGGTTGTTGATGAACTCCGTGATCATTGTGTGATTGGAGTCAAGTCCACGCTCCACCATCTCCTGGCACTTGAAAACTTGTTGCTCCATTGCCTCGAGCCTTGTCTCCACGCTTCCGGTCCTCCTTGGCCCCTCAACATCGCGGATGTGCAGCACCCCCTCATGCATCTCAACGGTTTGAGGGTGTTGCAGCACCTCCGCGAGGTAGGGGTTGATGATCTCCTCGAAGAACTTGTCCTTGGGGGCACTTGGAGACGTCATGATGATCTAGATCTGTCAGAAAAATAGCTCGGAACAAGAACAGAGGACAATTGCGTGATACGGTGGTCAAAACCTTCGGGAGATTATACAATGAATTTTTACCGACCAAAATACGTATTGTGCAAGAAAATGGAGTCCGGAGAGCGCACGAGGTGCCCACAAGGCAGGGGGCGCGCCCAGGGGGTAGGGCACACCCTCCACCCTCGTGGAGCCCTCGTGTCCTTCCCGGACTGCTTCTTATTTTTCTATTTTTCTAAATATTCCAAAACCGAGAAAGTTTGCCATTAGAACTGTTTTGGAGTCGGTTTACTTACCGTCCCACATACCTATTCCTTTTCGGAGCCTGAAACGTTCTGGAAAGTGTCCCTTATGTATTCCTCCGGGGTTACGGTCTCAATAACATTGGTTTCAACATTCATAGGATTACCTGAGATATAATGTTTGATTCTTTGACCGTTCACCGCTTTCGGATTTGTGCCTTCGAAGTTGTTGATTTTTATGGCACCGGAACGATAGACCTCCTCGATAACATAAGGACCTTCCCATTTAGAGAGAAGTTTTCCTGCAAAAAATCTTAAACAAGAGTTGTATAGCAATACATAATCACCTACATTAAACTCACGCTTTTGTATTCTTTTGTCATGCCATCTTTTAACTTTTTCTTTAAACAACTTGGCATTCTCATAGGCTTGGGTTCTCCATTCATCAAGTGAGCTAATGTCAAATATCCTCTTCTCATCGGCAAGTTTGAAATCATAATTGAGCTCTTTAATGGCCCAATATGCCTTATGTTCTAGTTCGAGAGGTAAGTGACATGCTTTTCCATAAACCATTTTATACGGAGACATACTCATAGGATTTTTATATGCGGTTCTATATGCCCATAATGCATCATCAAGTTTCTTGGACCAATTATTTCTAGATCTATTAACAGTCTTTTGCAAAATTAATTTGAGCTCTCTATTGCTCAATTCTACTTGACCGCTAGATTGTGGGTGATAAGGGATGCAATTCTATGATTAATATCATACTTAGCAAGCATTTTACGAAAAGCACCATGAATAAAATGTGAACCACCATCAGTCATTAAATATCTAGGGACTCCAAACCTCGGAAAATAACTTCTTTAAGCATCTTAATAGAGGTGTTATGATCAGCACTACTAGTTGGAATAGCTTCTACCCACTTAGTAACGTAATCAACAACAACTAAAATATGTGTATACCCATTAGAGGACGGAAACGGTCCCATATAATCAAAGCCCCAAACATCAAATGGTTCAATAACAAGTGAATAATTCATAGGCATTTCCTGACGTCTACTAATATTACTAATTCTTTGACATTCATCACATGATAAGACAAACTTACGGGCATCCTTGAAGAGAGTAGGCCAATAAAAAACTGGACTGCAATACCTTATGTGCAGTTCTATCTCCAGCGTGGTGTCCTCCATAAGCTTCAGAGTGACACTTGCTAGGATCTGTTCATGTTCATGCACAGGTACACAACGCCTAATAACACCATCTACTCCTTCTTTATAAAGATGTGGGTCATCCCAAAAGTAATGTCTTAAATCATAGAAAAACTTTTTCTTTTGTTGGTATGTGAAACTAGGTGGTATAAATTTAGCAACAATGTAATTAGCATAATCGACATACCATGGAAGCGATTGCAAGAAGCATTTATGACATTTAATTGTTCATCAGGAAATCTATCATCAATAGGTAGTGGGTCATCAAGAACGTTTTCTAACCTAGACAAGTTGTCTGCAACGGGGTTCTCAGCTCCCTTTCTATCAATAATAATATGCAAATCAAACTCTTGTAGCAAGAGAACCCATCTAATAAGTCTAGGTTTAGCATGTTTCTTTTCCATAAGATATTTAATAGCAGCATGATCCGTGTGAATAGTTACTTTAGAATCAACAATATAAGGTCTGAACTTATCACAAGCAAAAACAACTGCTAAAAATTCTTTTTCAGTAGTGGCATAATTTCTCTGGGCATTGTCTAGAGTTTTACTAGCATATTGAATAACATTTAATTTCTTATCTACTCTTTGCCCTAGAATAGCACCTACAGCATAATCACTAGCATCACACATAATTTCAAAGGGTAAATTCCAATCAGGTGGCTGAACAATAGGTGCAGAAATTAATGCTTTCTTAAGTATTTCAAATGCTTCTACACAATCATCATCAAAGATGAATGGTATTCTTTTTGTAATAAATTAGTCAGAGGTCGAGAGATTTTTGAGAAGTCCTTAATGAACCTCCTATAAAATCCGGCATGACCAAGGAAACTTCTTATACCTTTGATGTCCTTGGGACATGTCATCTTCTCAATAGCATCCACTTTAGCTTTATCAACTTCAATGCCCCTTTCAGAAATTTTATGCCCCAAGACAATACCTTCATTAACCATAAAGTGACAGTTTTCCCAATTCAAGACAAGATTAGTTTCTTCACATCTCTGCAAAACTCGATCAAGGTTTCTCAAGCAATCATCAAAAGAGGATCCATAAACGGAGAAATCGTCCATGAAAACCTCACAAATCTTTTCACAAAAGTCAGAGAATATAGCCATCATGCATCTTTGAAAGGTAGCAGGTGCATAACATAAACCAAAAGGCATACGTCTATAAGCAAAAGTACCGAAAGGGCAAGTAAAAGTGGTCTTAGCTTGATCATCGGTGACCACGGTATTTGAGAGAAACCAGAATAACCATCTAGAAAGCAAAAATGTGTATGTTTGGATAATCTTTCTAGCATTTGATCAATAAAATGCAAGGGGTAATGATCCTTTTTAGTAGCTTTATTTAATCTGCGGAAATCAATTACCATCCTATAACCTGTAATAATTCTTTGCGGAATCAATTCATCTTTATCATTAGGAGCAGCGGTAATACCTCCCTTCTTAGGGACACAATGGACAGGACTTACCCACTGACTATCAGCAATGGGATAGATTATACCTGCCTCAAGAAGCTTTAATATTTCCTTTCTTACCACTTCATTCATCTTCGGATTTAGCCGTCGTCGGTGATCAATAACTGGTTTGGCATCTTTCTCCAAATTTATTTTGTGTTGACATAGAGTGGGACTAATGCCCTTAAGATCATCAAGAGTATATCCAATAGCAGCACGGTGCTTCTTCAGAGTTTTCAATAATTTTTCTTCCTCCTTCTCTGAAAGGTTAGCACTAATAATAACATGATATATCTTCTTTTCACCAAGATAAGCATATTTAAGAGTATCAGGCAAGGGTTTAAGCTCAAACACGGGATCACCCTTGGGTGGAGGAGGATCCCCTAAGATTTCGACAGGCAAGTTGTGTTTTAGAATAGGTCCTTGTTTAAAGAACACTTCATCTATTTCCCTTCTTTCATTCATAAACATATCATTTTCATGGTCTAGCAAATATTGTTCTAAAGGATCACTAGGAGGTACGACAATAGAAGCAAGACCAATAATTTCATCTTTACTAGGAAATTCCTCTTCATGGTGTTGTCTATGAAATTTAGAGAAATTAAACTCATGAGACATATCACCTAGACCAATAGTAACAACATCCTTTTCGCAATCTATCTTAGCATTAACAGTGTTTAAGAAGGTTCTACCAAATATAATGGGACAAAAGCTATCTTTTGGGGAACCAAGAACAAGAAAATCAGCACGATATTTAGTTTTCCCACACAAGACTTTAACATCTCTAACAATTCCCATTTGTGAAATAGTATCTCTATTGGCAAGTTTAATTGTGACATCAATTTCTTCTAACTTAGCGGGTGCAATATCATGCATAATTTCTTTGTATAAATCGATAGGTATTGCACTAGCACTAGCACCCATATCACACAAGCCATGATAACAATGATCTCCTATTTTAACAGAAATAACAGGCATGCCTACCATAGGTCTATGTTTGTATTTAGCACAAGGTTTAGCAATTCTAGCAATTTCATCACAGAAATAAATAACATGCCCATCAATATTATTAGCCAAGAGATCTTTAACAATAGCAATATTAGGTTCAACTTTAACTTGCTCGGAGGTGTATAAGTTCTAATATTGCTTTTACGAACCACGATTGAAGCTTTATCATGATCCTTTATTCTAACGAGGAAAGGTGGTTTCTCAGCATAAGCAGTAGGAACAATAGGATCATTATAAGTGATAGTCTTTTCTTCAACTTTAATAGGTTCAACTACTTTTACTTCTATGGGAGGATGATATTTAAACCACTTTTCCTTAGGGAGATCAACATGAGTAGAAAAAGATTCACAGAAAGAAGCTACTATCTCAGAGTCAAGTCCATATTTAGTGCTAAATTTACGGAAAACATCGGTATCCGTAGAAGATTTTACACAATCAAACTTAGGTGTTATACCTGACTCCTTACCTTCATCGAGGTCCCAATCTTCAGAGTTGCGTTTAATTCTTTCCAATAAATCCCATTTGAATTCAATAGTCTTCATCATAAAAGAACCAGTACAAGAAGTATCGAGCATGGTGCGATTGTTGTTAGAAAGCCGAGCATAAATTTTTTGAATAGTCATTTCTCTTGAGAGCTCATGAATGGGGTATGAATATAACATTGACTTAAGACTCCCCCAAGCTTGAGAGATGCTTTCTCCTTCGCGAGGCATAAAATTATATATATAATTACGATCACGATGAACAAGATGCATAGGACTAAACTTCTGATGACATTCCAATTTCAATCATCTGTAGTTCCATGATCCCATATCATCACATAGCCTATACCATGTCAATGCATCTCCCTTCAAAGATAAAGGGAAGACCTTCTTCTTGATAACATCATCGGGCATACCTGCAAGCTTAAATAATCCACAAACTTCATCCACATATAATAGGTGCTCATCAGGATGTAATGTTCCATCTCCTGCAAAAGGATTAGCTAGCAGTTTTTCTATCATACCCGAAGGAATTTCAAATTAGACATTTTCATTTTCAGTAGGTTCAGTAGGTTGAGGAGCAATGCTTTGCTCTCTTTGGTCGGGTGAAGATACCTGAACAAGCCCCTCGGAGGATTACTTTCCATAGTAACAAGTGACGAGAATTTCAGCACACTATATAAATTTTTCCTTACCAAATTCCACCTACCAAAGGCGCTTCACTCCCGAGCAACGGCGCCAGAAAAGAGTCCTGATGACCCACAAGTATAGGGGATCTATCGTAGTCCTTTCGATAAGTAAGAGTGTCGAACCCAACGAGGAGCAGAAGGAAATGATAAGCGGTTTTCAGCAAGGTATTCTCTGCAAGCACTGAAATTATAGGTAACATATAGTTTTGTGATATGATAATTTGTAACGAGCAACAAGTAACAAAAGTAAATAAAGTGCAGCAAGGTGGCCCAATCCTTTTTGTAGCAAAGGATAAGCCCGGACAAACTCTTATATAGAGAAAAGCGCTCCCGAGGACACATGGGAATTATCGTGAAGCTAGTTTTCATCACTTTCATATGATTCGCGTTCGGTACTTTGATAATTTGATATGTGGGTGGACCGGTGCTTGGGTGTTGTCCTTACTTGTACAAGCATCCCACTTATGATTAACCCCTATTGCAAGAATCCACAACTACAAAATAAGTATTAAGGTAAACCTAACCATAGCATGAAACATATGGATCCAAATCAGCCCCTTACGAAGCAACACATAAACTAGGGTTTAAGCTTACATCACTCTAGCAACCCATCATCTACTTATTACTTCCCAACGCCTTCCTCTAGGCCCAAATAATGGTGAAGTGTCATGTAGTCGACGTTCACATAACACCACTAGAGGAGAGACAACATACATCTCATCAAAATATCGAACAAATACCAAATTCACATGACTACTAATAGCAAGACTTCTCCCATGTCCACAGGAACAAACGTAATTACTCACAAAGCATATTCATGTTCATAATCAGAGGAGTATTAATATGCATAAAGGATCTGAACATATGATCTTCCACCAAATAAACCAACTAGCATCAACTACGAGGAGTAATCAACACTATAGCAACCTACATGTACCAATCCCAGACTTAGAGACAAGAATTGGATACAAGAGATGAACTAGGGTTTGAAAGGAGATGGTGCTGGTGAAGATGTTGATGGAGATTGGCCCCTTCCCAATGAGAGGAGCGTTGGTGATGACGATGGCGATGATTTCCCCCTCCCGGAGGGAAGTGTCCCAATGAGCAGCTCCAGAGCCCTAGATTGGTTCCGCCAAGGTTCCGCCTCGTGGCGGCGGAGTCTCGTCCCGAAAGCTTGCTTATGATTTTTCTCTGGACGAAAGACTTCATATAGTAGAAGATGGCCACCGGAGGGCCACCAGGGGGCCCACAAGGTAGGGGGCGCGCCCCCCACCCTCGTGCCTAGGGTGTGGGTCCCCTCTGGTATTTTCTTCGCTCAGTATTTTTTATTATTTCCAAAAATAACTTCCGTGGAGTTTCAGGACTTTTGGAGTTGTGCAGAATAGGTCACTAATATTTGCTCCTTTTCCACCGAATTCCAGTTGCCGGCATTCTCCCTCTTTATGTAAACCTTGTAAAATAAGAGAGAATAGGCATAAGTATTGTGATATAATGTGTAATAACAGCCCATAATGCAATAAATATCGATATAAAAGCATGATGCAAAATGGACGTATCAATACCCATAGTTCACATCGCCGTGTGACCAACACTCAAAGGGTTTACTAGAGTCAATAATCTAGTTCACGTCGCTATGTGATTAACACCCAAAAGTAATAAGGTGTGATCATGTTTTGCTTGTGAGAGAAATTTAATCGACGGGTCTGCCACATTCAGAGCCGTATGTATTTTGCAAATTTTCTATGTCTACAATGCTCTACATGGAGCTACTCTAGCTAATTGCTCCCACTTTCAACATGTATCCAGATTGAAACTCAGAGTCATCCGGATCGGTGTAAAAGCTTGCATCGACATAACTCTTTACTACGAACTCTTTATCACCTCCATAACCGAGAAATATTTCCTTAGTCCTCTAAGGATAATTTTTGACCAATGTCCAGTGATCTACTCCTAGATCACTATTGTACTCCCTTGCCAAACTCAGGGAAGGGTATGCAAATAGGTCTGGTACATAGCATGGCATACTTTATAGAACCTATGGCCGAGGCATAGGGAATGACTTTCATTCTCTCTCTATCTTCTGTCGTGGTCGGGCTTTGAGTCTTACTCAACTTCACACCTTGCAACACAGGCAAGAACTCCTTCTTTAACTGTTCCATTTTGAACTACTTCAAAATCTTATCAAGGTATGTATTCATTGAAAAATCTTATCAAGCATCTTGATCTATCTCTATAGATCTTGATTCTCAATATGTAAGCAGCTTCACCGAGGTCTTTCTTTGAAAAACTCCTTTCAGACACTCCTTTATGCTTTCCAAAAAATTCTACATTATTTCCGATCAACAATATGTCATTCACATATACTTATTAGAAAGGCTGTAGTGCTCCCACTCACTTTCTTGTAAATACAGGCTTCATTACAAGTCTGTATAAAACCATATGCTTTGATCACACTATCAAAGCGTATGTTCCAACTCCGAGAGGCTTGCACCTGTCCATTAATGGATCGCTGGAGCTTGCACACTTTGTTAGCACCTTTAGGATTGACAGAAACCTTCTGGTTGCATCATATACATCTCTTCTTTAAGATATCCATTAAGGAATGCAGTTTTGACATCCATTTGCCAAATTTCATAAAATGTGGGAATTGCTAACATGATTCGGACAGACTCTAAGCATCGATACGACCGAAAATCTCATTGTAGACAACACCTTGAACTTGTCGAAAACCTTTTGAGACAATTCGAGCTTTGTAGATAGTAACACTACTATCATCGTCCGTCTTCCTCTTGAAGATTCATTTATTCTCAATGGCTCACCGATCATCGGGCAAGTCAATCAAAGTCCATAATTTGTTCTCATACATGGATCCCATATCAGATTTCATGGCCCCAAAACATTTCACGGAATCTGGGCTCATCATCGCTTCCTCATAGTTCATAGGTTCGTCATGGTCTAGTAACATGATTCCTAGAAACAGGATTACCGTACCACTCTGGTGCGGAACGTACTCTGGTTGACCTACGAGGTTTGGTAGTAACTTGATCTGAAGTTTCATGATCATCATCATTAACTTCCTCACTAATTGTTGTAGGAATCACTAGAACTGATTTATGTGATGAACTACTTTCCAATGAGGGAGCAGGTACAATTACCTCATCAAGTTCTACTTTCCTCCCACTCACTTCTTTCGAGAAAAACTCCTTCTCTAGAAAGGATCCATTCTTAGCAACGAATATCTTGCCTTCGGATCTGTGATAGAAGGTGTACCCAACAGTTTCCTTTGGGTATCCTACGAAGACACATTTCTCCGATTTGGGTTCGAGCTTATCAGGTTGAAGCTTTTTCACATAAGCATCACAGCCCCAAACTTTAAGAAAGGACAGCTTAGGTTTCTTGCTAAACCACGGTTCATATGGTGTCGTCTCAACGGATTTAGATGATGCCCTATTTAACATGAATGCAGCTGTCTCTAATGCATAACCCCAAAACGATAATGGTAAATTGGTAAGAGACATCATAGATCGCACCATATCCAATAAAGTAATCTGATTCTGACGTTCGGGCACACCATTACGCTGTGGTGTTCCAGGTGGCATGAGTTGTGAAACTATTCCACATTGTTTCAAATGAAGGCCAAACTCATAACTCAAATATTCTCTCCGGGATCAGATCGTAGAAACTTTATTTTCTTGTTACGATGATTTTCCACTTCACTCTAAAATTCTTTGAACTTTTCATATGTTTCAGACTTATGTTTCATCAAGTAGATATACCCATATCTGCTCAAATCATCTGTGAAGGTCAGAAAATAACGATACCCGCCGCGAGCCTCAACACTCATCGGATCGCATACATCGGTATGTATTATTTCCAATAAGTCAGTGGCTCGCTCCATTGTTCCGAAAATGGAGTCTTAGTCATCTTGCCCATGAGGCATGGTTACTTAAGCATCAAATGATTCATAATCAAGTGATTCCAAAAGTCCATCCGCATGGAGTTTCTTCATGTGCTTTACACCAATATGACCTAAATGGCAGTGCCACAAGTATGTTGCACTATCATTATCAACTTTGCGTCTTTTGGCATCAATATTATGAATATGTGTATCACTACAATCGAGATTCACTAAACCATTTATATTAAGTGTATGACCATAGAAAGTTTTATTCATGTAAACAGAACAACAATTATTATTTGATTTAAATGAATAACCGTATCACAATAAACATGATCAAATCATATTCATGCTTACGCAAACACCATATTGAAGGGAATATGCCCTAGAGGCAATAATAAAGTTATTATTTATTTCCTTATTTCATGATAAATGTTTATTATTCATGCTAGAATTGTATTAACCGGAAACATGATACATGTGTGAATACATAGACAAACATATAGTCACTAGTATGCCTCTACTTGACTAGCTCATTAATCAAAGATGGTTATGTTTCCTAACCATAGACATGTGTTGTTATTTGATTAATGGGATCACATCATTAGGAGAATGATGTGATTGACATGACCCATTCCGTTAGCCTAGCACTTAATCGTTTAGTATATTGCTATTGCTTTCTTCATGACTTATACATGTTCCTATAACTATGAGATTATGCAACTCCCGTTTACGGAGGAACACTTTGGGTGCTACCAAGCGTCCACAACGTAATCGGGTGATTATAAAGGAGTACTATAGGTGTCTCCAAAGGTACATGTTGGGTTGGCGTATTTCGAGATTAGGTTTTGTCACTCCGATTGTCGGAGAGGTATCTCTGAGCCCTCTCGGTAATGCACATCACTATAAGCCTTGCAAGCAATGTAGCTAATGAGTTAGTTACGGAATGATGCATTACGTAACGAGTAAAGAGACTTGCCCGATGCGAGATTGAACTAGGTATTGGATACCGACGATCAAATCTCGGGCAAGTAACATACCGATACAAAGGGAACAACGTATGTTGTTATGCGGTTTAATGATAAAGATCTTCGTAGAATATGTAGGAGCCAATATAGGCATCCAGGTTCCGCTATTGGTTATTGACCGAGAATAGTTCTAGGTCATGTCTACATAGTTCTCGAACCCGTAGGGTCCGCTAGATTAACGTTACGATGTCAGTTTTATTATGAGTTTATGAGTTTTGATGTACCGAAGGAGTTGAGTCCCGGATGAGATCGGGGACATGACGAGGAGTCTCGAAATGGTCGAGACATAAAGATCGATATATTGGACGACTATATTCGGAGTTCGGAAAGGTTCCGAGTGATTCGGGTATTTTTGGGAGTACTGGAGAGTTACGGGAATTCGTATTGGGCCTCTTTGGGCCATACGGGAAAGGAGAGAAAGGGCCAAAAGAGTGGCCGCACCCCTCCCCTTGGACTAGTCCGAATTGGACTAGGGAAGGGGGGCGCACCCTTCCTTCCTTCTCCTTCTCTCTTACTCTTTCCTTCTCTCCTACTCCTACTACATGGAAGGGTTCCTAGTTGGACTAGGAAAGGGGGAATCCTACTCCCGGTGGGAGTAGGACTCCCCTAGGGCGCGCCATAGAGAGGGCGGCCCTCCTCCTCCACTCCTTTATATCTGAGGCAGGGGCACCCCATGGACCTGAAGTTGATCTCTGGATCGTTCCTTAGCCGTGTGCGGTGCCCCTTCCACCATATTCCACCTCGGTCATATCGTCGCGGAGTTTAGGCGAAGCCTGCGCCGATAGAACATCATCATCGTCCTGCGCCGTCGTCTTGTGGAACTCATCCCGACACTTTGCTTTGGATCGAGTCAGGGGATCGTCATCGAGCTGAGCGTGTCTTTGAACTTCGGAGGTGCCGTCGTTCGGTACTTGGATCGGTCGGATCGTGAAGGCGTCTGACTACATCAACCGCATTGTCATAACACTTCCGCTTCACGGTCTCACGAGGGTACATGGACAATACTCTCCCTCTCGTTGCTATGCATCACCATGATCCTTGCGTGTGCGTAGGAATTTTTTGAAATTACTACGTTCCCCAAGCGATGGCATCCGAGCCTGGTTTTATGCGTTGATGTTATATGCACGAGTAGAACACAAGTGAGTTGTGGGCGATACAAGTCATCTTGCTTACCGGCATGTCATACTTTGGTTGGCGGTATTGTGAGATGAAGCGGGCCGGACCGACATTACGCGTACGCTTACGCGAGACTGGTTTCACCGCTGCGAGCACTCGTTGCTTAAAGGTGACTGGCGGGTGTCTGTCTCTCTCACTTTAGTTGAACCGAGTATGGCTACGCCCGGTCCTTGCGAAGGTTAAAACAACACCAACTTGACAAACTATTGTTGTGGTTTTGATGCGTAGGTAAGAACGGTTCTTGCTCAGCCCGTAGCAGCCACGTAAAATTTGCAACAACAAAGTAGAGGACGTCTAACTTGTTTTTGCAGCGCATGTTGTGATGTGATATGGTCAAGACGTGATGAGATATAAGTTGTTGTATGCGATGATCATGTTTTGTTGAAGTTATCGGCAATCGGCGAAGCCCTATGGTTGTCTCTTTGTTGCATAAGATGCAAGTGCCAAATAATTGCTTTACTTTATCGCTATACGATAGCAATAGTTGCAAGAGCAATGGTTGGCGAGGCGACCATGTGACGACACATTGATATAGATCAAGATGATGAAGATCATGGTGTCGTGCGGTAACGATAGAGATCATGACAAGATACTTTGGAGATGGAGATCACAAGCACAAGATGATGATGGCCATATCATATCACTTATATTGATTGCATGTGATGTTTATCCTTTATGCATCTTATCTTGCTTTGATTGACGGTAGCATTTTAAGATGATCTCTCACAAAATTATCAAGAAGTGTTCTCCATGAGTATGCACCGTTGCGAAAGTTCTTCGTCTTTGAGACACCACGTGATGATCGGGTGTGATAGGCTCTACGTTCGGATACAACGGGTGCAAAACAGCTTGCACACGGAATACTCGAGTTAAACTTGACGAGCCTAGCATATAACGAGATATGGCCTCGGAACACGGAGATCGAAAGGTCGGCGTGAATCATATAGTAGATATGATCAACATATTGATGTTCACCGTTGAAACTACTCCATCTCACGTGACGATCGGACATGGTGTAGTTGATATGGATCACGTAATCACTTAGAGGATTAGAGGGATGTCTATCTAAGTGGGAGTTCTTAAGTAATATGATTAATTGAACTTTAATTTATCATGAACTTAGTCCTGGTAGTATTTTGTAAATTATGTTGTAGATCAATAGCTCGCGTTGTTGCTTCCCTATGTTTTTGCTTCCCTATGTTTTTATATGTGTTCCTAGAGAAAATTGTATTGAAAAATGTTAGTAGCAATGATGAGGATTGGATCCGTGATATGAGGTTTATCCTCATTGCTTTGCCTGAAGAATTATGTCCTTAATGCACCGCTAGGTAGCGGACCTATTGCGAGGAGCAAATGCGGGCGTTATGAGCGTTTGGCTAGCTCAATATGATGACTACTTGATAGTTTAGTGCACCATACTTAACGGCTTAGAATCGGGACTTCAAAGACGTTTTGAACATTATGGACCATATGAGATGTTCCAGGAGTTGAAGTTAATATTTCAAGCAAATACCCGAGTTGAGAGATATGAAGTCTCCAACAAGTTCTATAGCTAAAAGATGGAAGAGAATCGCTCAACTAGTGAGCATGTGCTCAGATTATGCAGGTACTTCAATCGCTTGAATCAAGTGGGAGTTAATCTTCCGGATAATATAGTGATTGATGAAATTCTCTAGTCACCATCACTAAGTTACTAGAACTTCGTGATGAACTACAGTATGCAAGGGATGACGAAAACGATTCCCGAGCTCTTCGTGATGTTGAAATCGATGAAGGTAGAAATCAAGAAAGAGCATCAAGTGTTGATGATTGACAAGACCACTGGTTTCAAGAGAAGGGCAAAGGGAAAGAAAGGGAACTTCAAGTAGAAAGACAAGCAAGTTGTCACTCCCACGAAGAAGCCCAAAGCTAAACCAAAGCACTAAACCGAGTGCTTACACTTTGCAAAGGAAATTGTCCTTTGGAAGCGGAAATACCACGAATATTTGGTGGATAAGAAGGATGGCAAAGTGAACAAGGGTATATTTGATATACAGGTTATTGATGTGTACCTTACTAGTGTTTGTAGTAGCCCACAGTATTTGATACTTGTTCGGTTGCTAAAAATTAGTGACTCGAAACAGGAGTTCTGAGAATAAATAGAGACTAGTTGAAGGGGAAGTGACGATGAGTGCTTTGGAAGTAGTTCCAAGATTGATATGATCATCATCGCACACTCCCTATACTCTCGGGATTAGTGTTGAACCTAAATAAATGTTATTTGGCGTTCGCGTTGAGCATGAATATGATTTGATCATGTTTATTGCAATCACGGTTATTCATGTAAGTTAGAGAATAATTATTGTTACATTTACATGAATAAAACCTTCTATGGTCATACACCCAATGAAAATGGTTTGTTGGATCTCGATCGTGTGATACACATATTCATAATATTGAAACCAAAAGATGTAAAGTTAATAATGATAGTGCAACTTATTTGTGGCACTTCCGTTTAGGTCATATTGGTGTAAAGCGCATGAAGAAACTCCATACTGATGGGCTTTTGGAATCACTTGATTATGAATCACTTGGTACTTGCGAACCGTGCCTCATGGGCAAGATGACTAAAACGCCGTTCTCCGGAAATATTTAGCGAGCAAGCTGATTTGTTGGAAATCATACATCTTGATGTTTGTGGTCCAATGAATGTTGAGGCTCGCGGCGGGTATCGTTATTTTCTCACCTTCACAGATGATTTGAGCAGCTATGGGTATATCTACTTGATGAAACATAAGTCTGAAACATTTGAAAAGTTCAAAGAATTTCAGAGTGAAGTGGAAAATCATCATAACAAGAAAAATAAAGTTTCTACGATCTGATCATGGAGATGAATATTTGAGTTTCTGAGTTTGGTCTTCATTTGAAACAATGTGAAATAGTTTAGCAACTCACCCCATATGGAACACCACAGCATAATGGTGTGTCCGAAAGTAAATAACCGCACTTTATTGGATATGGTGCGATCTATGATGTCTCTTATCGGTTTACCACTATCGTTTTGGGGTTATGCATTACAGACAGCTGCATTCACGTTTAATAGGGCACCATCTAAATCCATTGAGACGACACCGTATGAACTATGGTTTAGCAATAAACCTAAGCTGTCGTTTCTTAAAGTTTGGGGTTGCAATGCTTATGTGAAAAAGTTTCAACCTGATAAGCTCGAACCCAAATCGGAGAAGTGCGTCTTCATAGAATACCCAAAGGTAACTATTGGGTACACCTTCTATCACAGATCCGAAGGCAGGTTATTCATTGCTAAGATGGATCCTTTCTAGAGAAGAAGTTTCTCTCGAAAGAAGTGAGTGGGAGGAAAGTAGAACTTGATGAGGTAATTGTACCTTCTCCCTTATTGGAAAGTAGTTCATCACGTAAATCAGTTCGATTGATTCTTACACCAATCGGTGAGGAAGCTAATGATGATGATCATGAAGCTTGAGATCAAGTTACTACCGAACCTCGTGGGTCTTCTAGAATAAGATCCGCACCAAAGTGGTATGGTAATCCTATTCTAGAAGTCATGTTACTAGACCATGATGAACCTACGAACTATGAGGAAGCGATGATAAGCCCGTATTCCGCGAAATGGCTTGAGGCCATGAAATCTGAGATAGGATCCATGCATGAGAACAAAGTATGGACTTTGATTGACTTGCTCGATGATCAGCAAGCCATGTTAAATAAATGGATCTTCAAGAGGAAGGCGGACGTTGATAGTAGTGTTACTATCTACAAAGCTCGACTTGTTGCAAAAGGTTTTCGACAAGTTCAAGGTGTTGAATACGATGAGATTTTCTCACTTTCGTAATGATGCTTAAGTTTATGCGAATCATGTTAGCAATTGCCACATTTTATGAAATCTAGCAAATGGATGTCAAAACTGCATTCCTTAATGGATTTATTAAATAAGAGTTGCATATGATGCAACCAGAAGGTTTTGTCAATCCTAAAGATGCTATCAAAATGTGCAAGCTCCAGCGATCCATCTATGGACTGGTGCAAGCATCTCAGAGTGGGAATATATGCTTGATGATTTGATCAAAGCATATGATTTTATACAGACTTTTGGAGAAGCCTATATTTACAAGAAAGTGAGTGGGAGCACTACAACATTTCTGATAAGTATATGTGAATGACATATTGTTGATCGAAATGATGTAGAATTTTTCCGAAAGCATAAAGGAGTATTTGAAAGGAGTTCTTTAAAAGAAAGACCTCGATAAAGCTACTTACATATTGAGAATCAAGATCTATTGAGATAGATCAAGGCGGCTTGATAAGTTTTTTCAATAAGTACATACCTTGTCAAGATTTTGAAGTAATTCAAAATGGAACAGCCAAAGAAAAGTTCTTGCACGTGTTGCAAAGGTGTGAAATTGAGTAAGACTCAAATCCCGACCACAGCAGAAAATAGAAAAGAGAATGAAAGTCATTCCCTATGCCTCGGTCATAGGTTCTATAAAGTATGCTATGCTATGTACCGGACCTATTGTATACCTTGCTCTGAATTTGGCAAGGGAGTACAATAGTGATCTAGGAGTAGATCCTTTGGACATTGGTCAAGAACATCCTTAGTGAGGACTAATGAAATATTTCTCGAGTCTGGAGGTGATAAAAGAGCTCGTTGTAAAGAGTTACATTGATGCAAGCTTTTGACACTGCTCCCGATGACTCTAAGTCTCAATCTGGATACATATTGAAAGTGGGAGCAATTAGCTAGAGTAGCTCCGTGCAGAGCATTGTAGACATAAAATATTTGCAAAATACATACGGCTCTGAATGTAACAGACCCGTTGACTAAGCTTCTCTCACGAGCAAAACATGATCATACCTTAGTACTCTTTGGGTGTTAATCACATAGTGATGTGAACTAGATTATTGACTCTAGTAAACCCTTTGGATGTTGGTCACATGACGATGTGAACTATGGGTGTTAATCACATACAGATGTGAATATTAGTGTTGAATCACATGATGATGTGAACTAGATTATTGACTCTAGTGCAAGTGGGAGACTGAAGGAAATATGCCCTAGAGGCAATAATAAAGTTATTATTTATTTCCTTATTTCATGATAAATGTTTATTATTCATGCTAGAATTGTATTAACTGGAAACATGATACATGTGTGAATACATAGACAAACATATAGTCACTAGTGCGCCTCTACTTGACTAGCTCATTAATCAAAGATGGTTATGTTTCCTAACCATAGACATGTGTTGTTATTTGATTAATGGGATCACATCATTAGGAGAATGATGTGATTGACATGACCCATTCCGTTAGCCTAGCACTTGATCCTTTAGTATATTGCTATTGCTTTCTTCATGACTTATACATGTTCCTATAACTATGAGATTATGCAACCCCCGTTTACCGGAGGAACACTTTGGGTGCTACCAAAGCGTCTAGCGTAATCGAGTGATTATAAAGGAGTACTACAGGTGTCTCCAAAGGTACATGTTGGGTTGGCGTATTTCGAGATTAGGTTTTGTCACTCCGATTGTCGGAGAGGTATCTCTGAGCCCTCTCGGTAATGCACATCACTATAAGCCTTGCAAGCAATGTAGCTAATGAGTTAGTTACGGAATGATGCATTACGTAACGAGTAAAGAGACTTGCCGATGCGAGATTGAACTAGGTATTGGATACCGACGACCAAATCTCGGGCAAGTAACATACCGATGACAAAGGGAACAACGTATGTTGTTATGCGGTTTGACCGATAAAGATCTTCGTAGAATATATAGGAGCCACTATGGGCATCTAGGTTCTGCTATAGGTTATTGACCGAGAATAGTTCTAGGTCATGTCTACATAGTTCTCGAACCCGTAGGGTCCGCGCGCTTAACGTTACGATGACAGTTTTATTATGAGTTTATGAGTTTTGATGTACCGAAGGAGTACGGAGTCCCGGATGAGATCGGGGACATGATGAGGAGTCTCGAAATGGTCGAGACGTAAAGATCGATATATTGGACGACTATATTCGGAGTTTGGAAAGGTTCCGAGTGATTCAGGTATTTTTGGGAGTACCGGAGAGTTACGGGAATTCGTATTGGGCCTCTTTGGGCCATACGGGAAAGGAGAGAAAGGGCCAAAGAGTGGCCGCACCTCCCCTTGGACTAGTCCGAATTGGACTAGGGAAGGGGCGCACCTTCCTTCCTTCTCCTTCTCTCTTCCCTTTCCTTCTCTCCTACTCCTACTACATGGAAGGGTTCCTAGTTGGACTAGGAAAGGGGAATCCTACTCCCGGTGGGAGTAGGACTCCCCTAGGGCGCGCCATAGAGAGGGCCGCCCTCCCTCCTCCACTCCTTTATATCTCTGAGGCAGGGCACCCCATGGACACACAAGTTGATCTACGGATCGTTCCTTAGCCGTGTCTGGTGCCCCTTCCACCATATTCCACCTCGGTCATATCGTCGTGGAGTTTAGGCGAAGCCTGGCGATGAGAACATCATCATCGTCCTGCACGCCGTCGTCTTGTGACAGAACTCATCCCGACACTTTCTTTGGATCGAGTCCGGGATCGTCATCGAGCTGAGCGTGTCTGAACTCGGAGGTGCCGTACGTTCGGTACTTGGATCGGTCGGATCGTGAAGACGTACGACTACATCAACCGCATTGTCATAACGCTTCCGCTTACGGTCTACGAGGGTACGTGGACAATACTCTCCCCTCTCGTTGCTATGCATCACCATGATCCTTGCGTGTGCGTAGGAATTTTTTTGAAATTACTACGTTCCCCAACACATATAACATTTATTTAGGTCCAACACCAATCCCGAAGGTATATGGAGTGTGCGATGATGATCTTATCAACCTTGGAATCATTTCCAACACACATCGTCACCTCGCCCTTAACTAGTTTCTGTTTATTTTGCAACTCATGTTTCGAGTTACTACTCTTAGCAACTGAACCAGTATCACATACTGAGGGGTTTCTATAAACACTAGTAAAGTACACATCAATATCATGTATATCAAATATACCTTTGTTCACTTTGCCATCCTTCTTATCCGCCAATTATTTGGGGCAGTTCCGCTTCGAGTGATTAATCCCTTGCAGTAGAAGCACTCAGTTTCAGGCTTAAGTCTACCTTTCAGTTTCTTCACGGAAGTGACAACTTGCTTGTAATTCTTATTGAAGTTCCCTTTCTATCCCTTTGCCCTTTACTTGAAACTAGTGGTTTTGTTAACCATCAACTTGATGCTCCTTTTTTATTTCTACCTTCGCCAATTTTAGCATCGCGAAGAGCCCAGGAATTACTTTCGTCATCCCTTGCATATTATAGTTCATCACGAAGTTCTAGTAACTTGGTGATAGTGACTAGAGAACTTTGTCAGTTACTATCTTATCTGGAAGATTAACTCCCACTTGATTCAAGCAATTGTAGTACCCAGACAATCTGAGCACATGCTCACTGGTTGAGCTATTCTCCTCCATCTTGTAGGCAAAGTACTGTCAGAGGTCTCATACCTCTCGACACGGGCATGAGTAAAAAATACCAATTTCAACTCTTGGAACATCTCATATGCCCTGTGGCGTTCAAAATGTCTTTGCAGCCCAGATTCTAAGCCGTAAAGCATGGTGCACTAAACTATCAAGTAGTCATCATACCGAGCTTTGCCAAACGGTCATAACGTCTGCAATCGGTCTGTCACCTAGCGGTGCATCAAGGACATAATTCTTCTGTGCAGCAATGAGGAAAATCCTCAGATCACGGACCAAGTCCGCATCATTGCTACTATCATCTTTCAACTTATATTCCTCTAGGAACATATAAAAAATAAATGGGGAGCTACATCACGAGCTATTGATCTACAATAGATATACTAATACTACTAGGACTAAGTTCATGATAAATTAAAGTTCAATTAATCATATTACTTAAGAACTCCCACTTAGATAGACATCCCTCTAATCATCTAAGTGATCACGTGATCCATATCAACTAAACCATGTCCAATCATCACGTGAGATGGAGTAGTTTTCAATGGTGAACATCACTATGTTGATCATATCTACTATATGATTCACGTTCGACCTTTCGGTCTCAGTGTTTCGAGGCCATATCTGCATATGCTAGGCTCGTCAAGTTTAACCCGAGTATTCTGCGTGTGCAAAACTGGCTTGCACCCGTTGTATGTGAACATAGAGTTTATCACACCCGATCATCATGTGGTGTCTCGGCACGATTTAACCGTCATAGCGGTGCATACTCAGGGAGAACACTTATACCTTGAAATTTAGTGAGAGATCATCTTATAACGCTACCGCCGTACTAAGCAAAATAAGATGCATAAAGGATAAACATCACATGCAATCAATATAAGTGATATGATATGGTCATCATCATCTTGTGCCTTTGATCTCCATCTCCAAAGCACCGTCATGATCACCATCGTCACCGGCTTGACACCTTGATCTCCATCGAAGCATCGTTGTCGTCTCGCCAACTATTGCTTCTACGACTATCGCTACCGCTTAGTGACAAAGTAAAGCAATTACATGGCGATTGCATTTCATACAATTAATCGACAACCATAAGGCTCGTGCCAGTTGCCGATAACTTCTACAAAACATGATCATCTCATACAACAATTTATATATCATCACGCCTTGACCATATCACATCACAGCAAGCCCTGCAAAAACAAGTTAGACATCCTTTACTTTGTTGTTGCAAGTTTTACGTGGCTGCTACAGGCTTAGCAAGAACCGTTCTTACCTACGCATCAAAACTACAACGATTTTTCGTCAAGTGTGCTGTTTTAACCTTCAACAAGGACCGGGCGTAGTCACACTCGATTCAACTAAAGTTGGAGAAACAGACACCCACTAGCCACACGTAATGCGAAAACGGCGGTAGAACCAGTCCCATGAACGCAGCGGTCATGTAATGTCGATGCAGGCCGCTTCATCCAACAATACCGCCGAATCAAAGTATGACATGCTGGTAAGCAGTATGACTATTATCACCCACAACTCTTTGTGTTCTACTCGTCCATATAACATCTACGCATAGACCTGGCTCGGATACCACTGTTGGGGAACGTACTATTTCAAAAAACTGCCTACAATCACACAAGATCTATCTAGGAGAAGCATAGCAACGAGCGGGGAGAGTGTGTCCACGTACGCTCGTAGACCGAAAGCGGAAGAGTTTAGCAACGCAGTTGATGTAGTCGAACGTCTTCGTGATCCAACCGATCAAGTACCAAACGCACGACACCTCCGCGATCTGCACACATACAGCTCGGTGACGTCCCTCGAACTCTTGATCCAGCTAAGGTCGAGGGAGAGTTTCATTAGCACGACGGTGTGGTGACGGTGATGATGAAGTTACCGGCGCAGGGCTTCACCTAAGCACTACGACGATATGACCGAGGTGTGTTTCAGTGGAGGGGGGCACCGCACACGGCTAAGAGAAACTTTGGTGTGCCTTTGGGGTGCCCCCCTCCCACGTATATAAAGGATGGAGGGAGGAGGAGGCCGACCAGGAGGAGGCGCGCCCAAGGGGGGGGAGTCCTACTCCAAGTAGGATCCGGCCCCCCTTTCCTATTCCTACTAGGAGAAGGGGGAAAGAGGAGGAGGAGAGAAAGGAAAGGGGGGACCGCCCCCTGTCGGTGTCAAAACCGGTGGATCTCGGGTAGGGGGTCCCGAACTATGCATCTAAGGTTGGTGGTAACAGGAGACAGGGGACACAATGTTTACCCAGGTTCGGGCCCTCTCTATGGAGGTAATACCCTACTTCCTTCTTGATTGATCTTGATGAATATGAGTGTTACAAGAGTTGATCTACCACGAGATCGTAATGGCTAAAACCCTAGAAGTCTAGCCTGTATGACTATGATTATGATTATTGGCCTCTACGGACCTAGCCCTCCGGTTTATGTAGACACCGGAGGGATCTAGGGTTAAATAAGGCCGGTTACAGAGAAAGGAATCTTCATATTCGGTCGCCAAGCTTGCCTTCCACGCCAAGGAGAGTCCCATCCGGACACGGGAGAGAGTCTTTGATCTTCGTATCTTCACGACCCATTAGTCCGGCCCATGTATAACAGGTCGGACGCCAAAGGACCCCTTAATCCAGGACTCCCTCAGTAGCCCCCGAACTAGGCTTCAATGACGATATGTCCGGCGCGCAGATTGTCTTCGGCATTGCAAGGCGGGTTCTTCCTCTGATGACTTCAAAGAGATGTATTCGGCACCCCATTTAATGTTGTACCCCTCGACTTCTGTGCGTCAACAACTTCAGCTTCCACGTGTCAAGTGAATACGAGAGGTCAGGGTATTTTTGCACATAACACCACGGCCATGTAAGAACAATGTCTATTTAATGGGATTGGATCTCAGATCCGTTCCACATCACACAAAACATTCTCAGAGATGGCTATGGAAAACCATTCCAACATGGCTAGCGCTCCTAGCTCTTCCTCCCGTCCCCACGGCCCAAAAAAAGGCGATTGGGAGAGATGTTCCACATCTCACGGTCAGTTGGCGAAGCTGCAAACATAGGGATTCCTTCCCCCTGCGGATCTAGTCCCCGTTCGAGCAGGATTGAATTCCTTCAATGGCGGGGCTCAGGCTGAGAATTTCCCCAACCAATCCAGGGGGAGTGTCGGTGTACTAGAGTAGGGGTACCCTAGTATCCCGTACTCGTGCAGACGATTCTGACACCAGCGGCAAGGTTTGCCTCGTCGCCGCCAAGGTCCTCCGTGGCTCCTTTGGAGCCATTCAAGAACAAAGTATTTGATTGAAGACAAGGCCCCGACAAGAGGAGCTTGTCGGGAAGGCCACTCAAGGCACGCGGAAGACAAGACCCCGGCAAGAGGAGCTTTCCGGGAAGGCTCGGAGCGCGACAAGCCTCCGGGCGCGACAAGGATTCGGCCGCGGCAAGCAACCTCTCTCCGTCTCCGCTCCAGCTCATCCAGCGACGTGTCGCCATGGGGCCGTTCCATGGGCGGCGTGTCGAGAGGCTGTGCAGCCAGGAGAGCAGCGTGATGGCGGCGACAAGCTTGCCATCGTGGCGGCGGAGGCGCACTGACGGCCTCTATTGCACTTTGTTAAAGGCGACAACGGCGGGCATTTATTGCTTTTGTCCCTTGCCGTCGAGTTAGGTATTTTACCTTTGTACACTGTTCGAGTAGGTGTACCAACTCCTGTTTTTACATTTGTACCCCCGCCTATGTTGCCACCTGTCGGGGACCCCTTGAGCATATAAAAGGAGGCCCATGCGCAACATAGAAGGGGTTCGGCTGGTTCGGTTCATTCGACTCACCAGAGACTAGATACACTCACGTTAGGTTTTGTAGCTCTCATTGCTCCCTAGCAAGAACACAATACATCAAACAAGCGCAGTAGGAGTTTTATCTCTCAGGAGAGCTCCGAGTGGGTAAACTGCTCGTGTGCCTCGCCTCGATCCGCTCTTCATGCGATCTCCGCCCCCTCCGAACCACAAGGGGCCTGGTCCGCCGCCCCATAGGTGTCCGTGGAGTGCGATCAGCCTCCCGACATCTTTGGCGCACCGGTAGGGGCGTCGAGGCCGTGTGAATCTGATCCGGCGTTCACACGAAAGCGTCATCAACATCTTCCTCAACATGCCACCGAAGAAGAAGGCTTCGGCGCAGAGCCGTCGCGTCGTACCCACCCTCACCGCAGCAAGCGGGTGGTGGGGCGACGCGGGCGAGGAACGGCGCCGACGAAGGTGTCCGCGACATTGCCAAGTCCAAGGACAAGGCCCCGCAAACCTCGGCGTTCGCGCATCCCCGCGCCCATCTCAGAGGCGCGGGACCAACAACGTCATGGCGTTCACAACGCCATACGTTCGTTGGATCGAGACCCTCAAGACCAGCATGCGCGCCAACATGCTGGCACGAGTGAGATACGGTCGCCCGGATGGGGTGCTGCTCCTTCTAACGTAGTTAGAAGTCCGAGCGTATCCCGCTGCTTGCACCGTTCTCCAATGCCACCCACTACTCCAGCTGAAGCTCTGGCGAGAGCTCAGCTACTCCTCGACTACCCTCCAACGGCCGACAAGGTCGACGAGTGGAGGGCCACTATCCAGAGCCTCATCGGCTTTGCCAACGGCGACGCTCTGCGGCAACCAACGCCATCGTTGCCGCGGCGAGACGACAAGGCACGAGCCGGTGGCGGCGAGGCTGTCGGAGGTGCAACCACCGTGCACTCTCCGCCAAGAAGGCCAAGATCACCGACTCGCCGGATCCATCTCGGCAGCGACTCCACTGCGTCGTCGGATCCATGAGCTTCGCCGCGATCAGCGCCAAGTTCTTCATGAGCGACAACAAGAGGACGCTCGAACTCGCATCGAGCGCCGAAGAGAAGCGCGACGTCAGTCCGACAAGCGCGCTGGGCCTTCTGTTGACATGCGCGCGCTGGAGGAGCCAGGCGACTTGCCGTACGCGGTAGATTGCCCTGCGTTCACTCGCGAGCTGCGGCAAGTCCAGTGGCCCAGCCAGAAAAATTTCAAACCAGGCGTGCCGGAGAAGTATGATGGCAGGACACATCCGTCGGAGTTCCTCAGCATCTACACCATCACGGTGCAGGCTGCGGGGGGACGGGACGACAAGATCCTCGCCAACTACTTCCCGCTCGTGCTCAAGCCCAACGTCGGATCTTGGCTCATGCATTTGCCGGACAGCTCCATATCCTCTTGGGCAGATCTGTGCCATCGGTTTGTTGGCGCCTTCACGGTGGCCACAAACCTCATGGCCAAGAGAGTGACCTTCACTTGCTCGCCGTAAGGAAGGAGAGTCGCTAAGTTCATTCAGAGATTCAGCCGTGCACTACAACATCCCAGACGTCCACCTGCCGCGGTGATCAGCGCATTTCATCGTAATGTGCGAAACCGCAGGATGAGGAGGAGATGGCGATGTGCAAAGTCAAGGACGTCGGTGAGCTGTATGCCTTGGCCGACAAGTGTGCACGCTACCGAGGAAGGAGGAGACTCCGGAGAGAATGCGTAAGTAGGATCTCGGTGAGGACACCGCCCGGCAAAGAAGGGCCAAGGCGAGGCAACAGGAAGAAGAAAGCCGGAGAAGTGCTAGCGGTCGAGCGGTCCGGCAATGGAGTTGGCGACAAGAACGCCAAGGCTGGTGGCTCCGGCAAGGAGGTTGCCGTGACGCCAACCACCGGTCGGTGGCGGCCGCCCGACAAGCGGGACAGCTCGACAAGCGATCTTGCAAGATCCACCGCACCAAGGGCCACGACCTCCAGAGCTGCAAGAAGGTCGAGTAGCTTGTCGAACAGCAGAGAGCTGAGTACGAGCGGCGCGACAAGGAGAAGGCCCAGGAAGGTGCTGGGGGAGCAAGCAAGAAACATCACGGCCGGGGAGGACGCCGCGGCAAAGCCAAGCAGCGGCAAGGAGATAGACCTCCCCGCGGCCGCGACAAGGATGAAGATGATGACGACGACGAAGACATGGAAGACGACGACGCTGATGAGCAGGAGTTTTGAAAGCCACGGAGGTTCTGCGTTGACGGAGGTGCTTCCTGCATACCTCCCACCGCCAACTCAAGCAATGGATGCGGAGGTCAATGCAGCGGAACCATCCGTAGAGTCACGCAAGCCTACGAAGTGGTCCAAGACGCCTATCATTTTTGATATTGAGGACCACCCTGATCGCATAATCTGCGGTCGGGTGCTTGCCGATGTTGGTCTCACCAACCATCCGCAACCTCAAGGTCACCAAAATGCTAGTTGACGGCGGGCCGGCTTGAATCGATCTCCTCCGCGGTGCTCCGAAACTTCAAATCCTCGACAATGAGCTCGAGGAGACCGGTACTTTCCAAGGAATCAATCCGGAAGGAGCAAGCGAAAGGGAAGATTACGTTGCGGTAACATTTGGCAGTGAGCTGAACTTTAGGACCGAGAGGGTCACATTCGGCGTTGCCGATTTCCCGTTGCCTTACAATGGGATACTTGGTCGTCCAAAGACTCGCCAAGTTCATGGCGGCCTCTCACTACGCCTACAACCTACTCAAGATGCCAGCCCGATAAGCGTCATCTCTGTCCATGGCGACAAAAGGATGCCCTTATGCGTCTGCCGACAAGATCTACCGGGATGCAGCAGCCGCGACGGATTGCCGGACACTTGCCGCTGAAGCTCCGGGGAAGAAGACCAAGTCCAAGTCCGGCAAGGGCTCGATGCTCACTCCGCAAGCGCACCTCTTCGAGTGCTGCGCCATCGTCGAGGACGCACCATCGAGCTCCACCGCAAGTGCAAGAAGATGGTGGCTCCTACCAAGACCAAGAAGGTGCCCGCCAAGGAGGACGGCAGCGGTGGTACCTTCACCATCGGTGCCTCTCTCGACCCTAAATAGGAAGGCGCTTCGTTGCTTTCCTGGACGAATGTCGGCGTGTTTGCATGGCAACCGTCGACATCCCCGGTGTTCCTGTGAAAGTGATTGAGCACCGCCTGGCCGTTTAATCCTCATCTTGTGACCCGTCAAGCAAAAAGTCAGGAAGCAAGCGGTGGAGCGCCAAGAATTCATAGCAGAAGAGATCAAGAAACTGGAAGCAGCAGGCCTCGTCAGAGGAGTGCTCCATCCTACGTGGTTGTCCAATCTTGTAGTCGTGCGCAAAGCAAATGGGAAATGGAGACTTTGTATTGAATTCACGGATGTTAATAAAGCTTGTCCCAAAGATCCATTTCCCTTGCCGCGCATTGACCAGATTGTTGACTCCACGGCTGGATGTGATTTGCTTTCGTTTCTTGATGCATACTCGAGATACCATCGGATCTTCATGGCTGAAGAAGATGAGGAGAAGACCGCATTCATCACACCATGTGGCACATCTTTGTTTCATACAGATGCCTTTCGGTTTGAAGAATGCGGTTCAACATTTGCAAGGGTAGTCCATGGCGCTTTTGAGCCGCAAATGCACGTAAATGTAGAAGCCTACATGGATGACATAGTGGTCAAAAGCAAGGACAAAGCAACTCTGGTTCAAGATTTGGACGAGACCTTTGCAAATCTGCGCAAGATCAACCTTAAGCTCAACCCCGAGAAGTGCGTGTTTGGAGTTCCTTCCGGCAAGCTTCTCGGGTTCTTCGTGTCTCAGCGAGGGATCGAAGCTAATCCCGACAAGATCAAGGACATTGAGAAGATTGAAGCACCAAAGCGCGTCAAGGATGTACGAAGGCTTGCCGGTTGCGTGGCTGCTCTCAGCAGGTTTATTTCTAGGTCTGCTGAACGCACCCTGCCGTTCTTCAAGATTTTGAAAAAGGCAGGTCCAATGAAATGGACTCGAAGCGGAGGCTGCGCTGCAGACTTGAAGAGATACATCCTCCACTCCAACACTTGTCGCACCTAAGCCACAAGAGAAGTTGCTGCTATATATAGCGGCAACCAATCAAGTGGTTAGTGTTGCGTTAGTAGCGGAGAGGGAGGCGGATGACGAGCTAGCAACCACGGCAAGCACATCCAGCGACAAGCGAGGGGCTTTCACGACAAGCTCTGGTCCCGGCAAGGATGAATCCGCAGACACATTAACGGTCTGAGAAAAGGATGGTGCAGCGCCTGTCTACTTTGTCGGTTCCCTCCTGCAGGGGCTAGGTCAAGGTACTACGGTGTGCAAAAATTGCTTTTCGGCCTCCTCATGGCCTCGAGAAAGCTGCGCCATTACTTCCAAGCACATGAGATCACAGTTGTCACTCGCTTTCCGCTGAAGAGGATCTTTGCAGAATCCGAAGCGACGCGGGATTGTCGAGTGGGCCTTTGGGCTGTCAAGCTTTGGTCTCAAGTTTGAAAGCACATCAACTATCCAAAGCGAGGCGTTGGCAGAATTCATAGCGTAATGGGCGCCAACACCGGATGAAGAGATTCCGAGACGAGCATTCCCGTCAAAGAAGCAAGCAAAGAGTGGCTGATGTACTTTGATGGTGCCTTCTCGCCGCAAAGGCGCTGGTGCCGGGCGTCTTGCTTATCGCACCCACCGGAGAGCACCTCAAGTACGTCGTCGGATGCACTTTCCCAAGGAGCAAGCGACCACTACCCCAGAGTATGAAGGTTTGCTTGCCGGTCTCAGGATCGCCGTGGACCTTGGGATCAAAAAGCTTATTGTCAGGGGAGACTCACAACTCGTCGTCCGCCAAGTGAACAAAGATTACCAGAGTCCGTTGATGGAAGCCTACGTTGATGAAGTGAGGAAGCTGGAAGAGCACTTTGACGGCCTGCAAATGGAACATGTTCCAAGAGCTCAGAATGATATTGCTGACGGCTGTCGAAGTCGCGCCGCACTTAAGTTGCACTGTGGAACCGAGGATTTTCGTGCTCAAGCTGACTCAGCCAACCGTAACACCATCAACTGGACAAAGCAAGAAGAGGAAGTTGGCCTCTGGTGACTACTTTCCGACAGAGCTTCTCGAAGCCGTCGTTGCAAAGGTCCCCAAGATCAACACCAACAGTGCTGAGGAGCAGTCTGCTCCGACAGACCCCAGGGTTTGTTTCGTTGAAGCAGACGCTCCCGACAAGTCTTGCTCCGGCAAGCTTGTCGGGGAGCATCAAGCTCCGGCAGGGCCGCAGGTTCTTGCCGTGGAAGCTGATGTTCCCGCAGCAACAGATATGCCTTTAGTCCTTGTTGTCGAGCCACAAGCTCCAGCATGGGCGCAGCAGATTGTCCATTTCCTTCACGGAGAACTTCCCGAAGAGCAAGAGGAAGCGGAAAGATTAGCCCGGCAGTCAAGTATGTACCAGTTTTGTCGACAAAGATACTGCATGTAAGAAGACTCAACGGTGTGAAATTGAAGTGTATTCCTAGGGAAGGTGGATGAAGCTATTGGCGAGAGATACGGAGGCATATGTGGTCACCACATTGGCAAGAAGAGCACTTGCCAGCAAGGCTTTCCGGCAAGGTTTCTTCTCGCCGACAGCCCTCCGTGATGCAACTGCACAAGTAACCAAGTGTGAAGCGTGCGGCCCATTCCAAACAGATACACCAGCCAGCTCAAGCTCTCCAGACGATCCCTTTATCCTGGCCATTTTCGGTCCTGGGGTTTCGACATCCTCGGCCCCTTCCCCGAAGCCGGGGCTTTGAGTACTTGTACATCGCCATCGACAAGTTCACAAAGTGGCGGAAGTGGAAGCGATGAGGAAGGTGACGGCACACGGCCAGTTAAGTTCTTCAGTCGATTGTTTGCCGTTTGGAATCCCTAACAGGATCATCACCGACAACGGCACACAATTTACTGGTCGCACCTTCATGCAAGACGTCCAAGACCTTGGCGCCAAGGTCTGCTTTGCTTCGCTGCTCACCCGAGAAGCAACGGTCAAGCGAGAGAGGGCAAATCTTTGAAGTCTTGCGGGCTCAAGACCGGAACTTTCGACAGGCTGCACAAGTGCGGAAGAAATCGATCGAGGAGCTGCCGGTGGTTCTTTGGTCGATCAGACGACGCCAAATCGAGCCACCGCCGGACACCTTTTGCTCTAGTCTATGGAGCAGGCGGTTCTCCCCACGGAACTTCAGATACGGATCACCTCGAGTACTCGCTTATGATGAGCTTGAGCAAGAGCAGCTGCGACAAGATGACGCTGCTCCTTGAGGAGGATCGTCTTGAGCCATTGCGAGCTGCTCGCTACCGACAAGCTCTGCGTCGCTACC
This sequence comes from Aegilops bicornis, assembly GCA_021605145.1. Taxonomy (NCBI): domain Eukaryota; kingdom Viridiplantae; phylum Streptophyta; class Magnoliopsida; order Poales; family Poaceae; genus Aegilops; species Aegilops bicornis. The sequence goes on along the minus strand of CM038674.1, from coordinate 148,849,774 downwards.
ATAGCCGCAGGGTTAATGCCGAAGTCTCGAGGAAGGCGACCTTGTTCTTCGGCACGTTCAGTCCGCCAAGAATTCAAACAAGTTGACGCCAAAGTGGGAAGGCCCTTATCGGGTGAAACGAGTCACTAGGCCCGGCGCTGTCCGCCTTGAGACCGAAGATGGCATTCCGGTGAGCAACTCCTGGAACATTGAGCATCTTCGTAAGTTTTACCCATAGGGCGCGGTTGCCGGAACCGTTCAGCAACCACCTTTTGTACAAGTCTTGTCATTGTTGCATGTAATCCTTCAGACAAAGCCGGGTGCGAGACCCGTGCATCGATAAAGCTCATGTGTTGCGCACAACTTGCCAAATCCATGCTTTCATCATTTTATTGCATGTTTTAGCTAACACTTTGTGCAGCAACCACACCCGGTAAGCACAATCGAGCCACTGGGCTCCATAACGTTATTTCCTCTTCTTTTTCTTTTCTCAAAGAAAGGAAGGTTCCCTTGCGCACAAGTTAACCAGGGGGAAGGAGGATATAATATTATGGACCAGGCACCGCTCGAGGAAGTTTCACCTCATCAGGAAGCAAGAGACAGAAAAGCTAAGTTGCCAAAGTTTGAGCAATCAATTTTTAAATTTTTAAGTTATCTTCCTCGAACGATAGTATTTTGTATGGAGAACCTGTGCGCAGAGGAACCAACTCGCCGGCTAGTCGCGCCCTTACTTTGTTTCGAGTCCGCTCAACAACTTAAATGAGCTGCGGCTAGTCGCGACAAGGTTGCTTGTCGGAGGCGGCATCGCCAAAGAAGTGGACGTTCAAGACTCGGCCATGACAAAAGTGCCCGCACCGACAAGTCCCCCAAATGCGTAAGGCGAAACGCATTACAAAGGAAGGAATCAAGTAGAGGAAATAACATTGCATTGATCGCCTAAGATAGAGTATATTACAAAATAACTTGTCGCTGATCTAACAAAGTGTTCTAAACATGATCGCCGACAAGAGAAAGATAAAGTTGGCGGCCTAGTCTACGCGGTCGCCCTCAATCCGCTTGATCTTGTTCACCTTGTCCACAATGGGTGTGACAAGGGCTTTGAGCTCCTCCACGTTGGCATCTGGCGGTAAGGATCGGAGGACGCCGTTAAGGTTGAGGCCCGGATTGCGGAAGGCCACCTTGATCAGCACCTTCTCAAGGGCTCCTGCACAGACCTGGCGTGATTCCTCGGCCAGCTGCTTTGGGACCTCTTCCCGGAGTCGCTGGAGGCCCGTCGCCACGCCTTTGAAGAATAAGCTGAGCTTGGCGCTGGGTTGGAGATGCTCACGGAGGAGACGCAAGGTCCGCCATCCCAGCTCCATCACTTCGTTGTGGATGTCGTGGCGGTGTCCACAAGACCTTGGTCCAGTGCTCCACGCTCTCCCTCAAGGTGTTCTGGACGGAGGCAGCATTCGCCAGCAGCTCCTCCTTGGCCTTGATCGCCTCCAACAAGCCCACCTCCCGCTCTCTGGCGCCATCCAACATCTGCGTTAGAGTGGTTAGCTTCAGCTCCAGATCCGCCTTGGAATCCTTGGCGGCGTCGAGCTCCTTGCCTCTATCAGCGAGACGACTCTGGAGCTCACCCAGAGTGTAGGCGTCCTTCTCGCGCTCACGCTTGAGCACGGCAAGCTCTTCGCCGCTCTTCTTGAGGGTGGCCTCCGGTATGCCACCTTCGCCTTCAGCTCTTCCTTGGCGGCCTCGGCGGCTGCGGCGGCGTCGCCCGCTTCACTGGCGCCCATGCGACTCCTCGCGGCAAGGTCTTCTTCGTGGCTGTCCAGGTTGACCTTACGCTGCGCCCAGCTCGCTTTCTGCGGCGAGCTTCTCGGCAGCCAGCTGCTCCTCCTCATTGCGGCCTTCTCAAGGATGAAGGCGTGCGCTCTTCTGCGAAGTTGCCCTCGCGCTTCACCTTTCGTCGCGGAGGGCATCTTTGTTGGCGCCGGAGCTCCTCGGCGCGCTTCTCCATGTCCGCTCCGCCCTCGCGACAAGGGCTTCCCGGTCTCTAACTTGGCTCTGCCGGAGTGCGGTAGAGCGACATCAGCTTCTTCAAGGCTGCTCCTCCTCGGACTTCGCCGCTGCTGCTTGGCGCATCCACCAGCGTCGGCCAATGGAGGCGAGTAGCTCGCCGTCGAAGGTTTCTCCCTCGACCGCGCCTGAGCTTCGGCTCCTGTGGAGCTTGATGAAAGGCATTCGCCCGGCCTTGGTAGGCACCGGGCTGGGGGCTCCTCGGAGCTGGCCTTGCGGCAGCCAGAAGTCGGTTTGTCGGTGTAGCGCTTGCCGCTCCTGCGGCCTCAGGGCCGTCAGCACGATCGTCCGACCCCTCGCCGGCCTCCGCGTCGGTAGCCTCGGTGGCCTCCTTGCCAACAGGCTCGTCGGCGACGGCCTCTTCTTCCACGACGACGACCACTTCTTCCTCGACGGCGGCCTCGTCGGTGTTGCCGCGCGCTTCCTCCTCGCCGGCAGCCTCGACCTCCATCGGCTCTGCGTCAGACGAAGAAAGAGCAGTCAAGCAAATTTTCAAAAAGAGAAACAAAAGAAAGCGAACCCAAGGGAGATTTTCGCGTAAGGGAATTACCTGCAACGGGGTCCGCAACCATGGCCTCGACCACTGGAGGGTCACTGGCACCGTCCCTTGCCGGGGTTGCCTCCCTTGCCGGAGTGGCCTCCCTTGCCGGGGTGGCCTCCCTTGTCGGAGGGCGCTCCCTTGCCGGGGAGTCCTCCCTTGGCGGCGTAGTGGCAGCGGGCAGGATCTCGGAGGCGGCTTCCGAGCCCTCCTGATGAGGCTGCTCTGCTCCTACACAAGCACACAACGAGATATCAACAAAGAAGGAGCACCCCGCACACCTAATAGTAAGAAGAAAACTGCACACTTACTCTGGGGGCTGTCTTTGGGGGCTGCTCTGAGGAAGGGTTGCTGGTCCGGCAAGGCGGTCTCGGACGCATCCCCCGTCGCCACGGGAGAATCGTCCTCAACGACGACCGTCGGGATCTTGGCCCTCTTCGCCGCTCTCTGGGCCAGCGTCCTGAAAAGGAAAGAGTCCAGAACGAAGCAAATCAGATTCAAGATGAAGCAATAAAATTGAAGAAATACAAGCACAATCTCGAGAAGCTTACTCTTCGCCTTCTTCCTCGGAGCTGAGCGCGGAGAAGTCAAACTCCGGCTCGCCTCCGGTGCGATGAGGCGGGGGAGTGGGCTCTCTTGGCTGCTTGGCGGAGGCGTCGGCGGTGGCCTGAGAAGATTCCGCCCCAGTTGTCGCCTGGCAACGTGGGCGCCTCCAGCAACCTCGCTTGCCGCGGTGGAGCGCGTCACGCGGCGCTGCTGCTGTGGGCCGGTCTGTCGCCCCGGTTTGTCTCCAGCCTTGCGGAGACGCCTCCTCGGCGGAGCCGGGGGCTCCGCTGGTGGCAAGTCGCTTGGCGGTGGGGAAGAAGCGCCCTCGACGGGTCCACTCGACCCGGCCTTGGGCTCGACAAGCTCGTCCTCGCCCGGCGACCTCCCTCGCTTCGGCAAGGCTTGCCGCCTTTCGCGTCCGCCTCCTCCACGGTGAACCCGAAGGCTCCGGTGGCGGCAGCTCTGCCGCCTCCTCCACCCTGGTGGCAATCCGCGCCATCTCACGGCCGTTGGTGTCATGGTGAGCCTCTTCTGCTCGTCGGCGCGGATCGGCACTTCTTGCAAATCGTCGAAGAATTGCTGCACGACCTCGTCGGGGGGCTCCTACCAGGTTGAGACGATTCCGTGGGAGTCGCACAGTGGCATCATGGCGCGGATGCGGTCGAGCGCCGAGTTGTTGCACAATGGGACGACCCCCCGCGGCAACCTAAACCACTCGGGGTGGTCGGGGTCGTTCTTGAACAGCTCGAGCAAGATCGAGTCCAGCTCCAAGACGGTAAAGTTCCAATTCAGGCCCCAGGCGCAGCCTCATGATGTCCGCCGCATTTTGGAACTCCCAAGCAGGCCTTCTCCTTTCCTGCAAGGGAGCGATGCGGCGGCGAAGGAAGTCCGCGCCAACTGCGCCTACGGTCAACCCGGCAAGCCTGAGGCGCAGGATTCGGGTCACGGCTATCTTCAGCTTCGCATCCTCCGGCGCCAAGTTACTCCAATCCCTGCCGCGCACTATTGGGGTTTGGCGCACGGCGGTGAAGGGCTGCGGGTTCTCCTCTACGACCCAGCACCAGTTGGCTCTCCACTCCTCCCACTTGTTGCGGAACTCTCCTTCTAGGTAGGCCTCTTTCTTGCCGATACTAGAGACCCGAGGCTATCCCTCCGCAAGTGGCTCTCCTCTCTCGACGCCGGGAACAAAGAAATGGCGGAAGAGTGCCACGTTCGGGTGGACTCCGACAAAGTTTTCGCACAAATGCGCGAAAACTGCCATGGTCAAGATGGCGTTGGGGGTGAAATCAAGGAGGCGGAGGCTAAAGGTGTTCATTATGTTGCAAAAGAACTCGGAAAAGGGCGGGCAAGGCCCGCAATAGAAGAAAAGGGCGAAAAAGGGGTACCCTGTTGGGGCCAAATCAGCGGCGGAGGCGGGGAGAACCCTCATGCGCGGATGCGCACGAGTCTCCATCGACCAGAAGAGGTAGAAGACGTCCCGCAGCTCCCTTGCGCCGAGCTGCGGGGGGAAGATGGCTCGCTCCTTGCGCAACGCCCATGAGCCGCCGCGCCTCGGCCGACTTGACGCCCTTCTCCTTATCGGCTTTGAGCCATGGCGAGGGGCGGAGGATGCCGACGGCGGTGAGTGTGCTTGTGGCGAAGGGGCGGGCGCTGCTCTTCGCACCGGAGAAGAAGAGGGAGCGGTGGTGGTTTCTTGACAAGACAGCAATGGCGGTGGGTGGTCGGCCTGCCTCTGTTTCCTCCGCTTATAAAGGGGAGGAGGGGCGGACGCTCCGCTTATACTAATAAAGAACCCCCACGACCGCGCCACGATCTTCGCACGACGCCACGTCCGTGCGTGCTGCTAGTGGGGATCGTGGTGGGTCCGGACGAGTTGCGACGTGGTCGAGGCCGTGTGTCCGTGCATAGTTTTGGGCCTGGCCCGACAAGCGCTTCGGCACCGTGTATGCGGCCCAGCCGGGGCTCCTGTCGGTGTACTAGAGTAGGGGTACCCTAGTATCCCGTACTCGTGCACGGACAGTTGCAGCACCCCGCGGCAAGGTTTGCCTCGTCGCCGCCAAGGTCCTCCGTGGCTCCTTTGGAGCCATTCAAGAACAAAGTATTTGATTAAGAAGACAAGGCCCCGATAAGAGGAGCTTGTCGGGAAGGCCACTCAAGGCACGCGGAAGACAAGATCCCGGCAAGAGGAGCTTGCCGGGAAGGCTCAGAGCGCGACAAGCCTCCGGGCGCGACAAGGATTCGGCCGCGGCAAGGCGCTTGCCGCGGCAAGCAACCTCTCTCCGTCTCCGCTCCAGCTCATCCAGCGACGTGTCGCCATGGGGCCGTTCCATGGGCGCGTGTCGAGAGGTCATGCAGCCAGCGGAGAGCAGCGGTAAGCGGCGCTGACAAGCTTGCCATCGTGGCGGCGGAGGCGCACTGACGGCCTCTATTGCACTTTGTTAAGGCGACAACGGCGGGCATTTATTGCTTTTGTCCCTTGCCGTCGAGTTAGGTATTTTGCATCGCATAATCGCTCGGTAGGTGTACCAACTCCTGTTTTTACATTTGTACCCCCGCCTATGTTGCCACCTGTCGGGGACCCCTTGAGCATATAAAAGGAGGCCCATGCACAACGTAAAAGGGGTTCGGCTGGTTCGGTTCATTCGACTCACCAGAGACTAGATACACTCACGTTAGGTTTTGTAGCTCTCATTGCTCCCTAGCAAGAACACAATACATCAAACAAGCAGCAATAGGAGTTTTATCTCTCTGGAGAGCTCCGAAGCTGGGTAAACTGCTCGTGTGCCTCGCCTCGATCCGCTCTTCGTGCGATCTCCGCCCCACTCCGAACCACAAGGGGCCTGGTCCGCCGGCCCCATAGGTGTCCGTGGGTATGATCAGCCTCCCCGACAGGGAGCGAGTGTGCTTCGTCCCCTACTTGCTAAGAGGCGTCAGATTTCCAATCCATCCGTTCCTCCGAGGGCTTCTGGAGTATTATGGCCTTCAACTGCACAACTTCACTCCTGCCTCCATCTTGTCGCAGACTACGTCGCTCTTTGCAAGCTATTCCTGGGTTGCAAGGCCCATTTTGATTTGTGGAGGAAGCTATTTTGCCTCGTCCCTCGCAACCAAGATGGATCAATATTTGAAGTGGGCGGAGCCGAAGTATGGCGCATCGCTGGGACCGGATACCTGTCCGGCATGCCGAAGAAGGCATCCGAAGAGTGGCCTTCCGAATGGTTCTATATTGAGGACGTCGCCCTTCCCGACCCAGTTCGAATGGGTCTTCCCAAATTCACAAGGGTTCCGTTGAAGAAAGCCACAACTGGCGCCATCGGAGCCTCGAGGAGGAAGATAGTGCGGAAGTCCGTCAACTGATGAGCAAGATAAAGACGCTTGCCCAGTCCGTATTATCAATAGTCGAGGTAATGGCGACCTCCATAGTGAGAGGGGTTGATACGTCTCCAACGTATCTATAATTTTTGATTGTTCCATGCTATATTTATATTCTGTTTTGGATGTTTAATGGGCTTTATTATACACTCTTATATTATTTTTGGGACTAACTTATTAACCGGAGGCCCAGCCCGAATTGCTGTTTTTTTTTGCCTATTTCAGTGTTTCGAAGGAAAGGAATATCAAACGGAGTCCAAATGGAATGAAACCTTTGGGAACGTGATTTTCTTAACAAACGTGATCCAGAGGACTTGGAGTGGACGTCAAGCAACCGACGAGGAAGCCACGAGGCAGGGGGCGTGCCCTCCACCCTTGTGGGCCCCTCGTGGCTCCACCGACCTACTTCTTCCTCCTATATATATATATATACCTACATACCCCCAAACCATCAGAGAAAGAGCCAAAACCCTATTTCCACCGGCGCAACCTTTTGTACCCGTGAGATCCCATCTTGGGGCCATTTCCGGCGCTCCGCTGGAGGGGGCATTGATCATGGAGGGCTTCTACATCAACACCACAGCCTCTCCGATGATGTGTGAGTAGTTTACTTCAGACCTTTGGGTTCATAGTTATTAGCTAGATGGCTTCTTCTCTCTCTTTGGATCTCAATACAAAGTTCTCCTCGATTCTCTTGGAGATCTATTTGATGTAATTCTTCTTTTGCGGTGTGTTTGTCGAGATTCGATGAATTGTGGGTTTATGATCAAGATTATCTATGAACAATATTTGAATCTCCTCTGAATTCTTTTATGTATGATTGGTTATCTTTGCAAGTCTCTTCGAATTATCAGTTTGGTTTGGCCTACTAGATTGATCTTTCTTGCAATGGGAGAAGTGCTTAGCTTTGGGTTCAATCTTGCGGTGCTTGATCCCGATGTGATGAGGGGAAACGACACGTATTGTATTGTTGCCATCGAGGATAGAAAGATGGGGTTTATATCATATTGCATGAGTTTATCCCTCTACATCATGTCATCTTGCTTAAAGCGTTACTCCGTTCTTATGAACTTAATACTCTAGATTCATGCTGGATAGCGGTCGATGTCTTGAGTAATAGTAGTAGATGCGGCAGAGTCGGTCTACTTGTCACGGACATGATGACTATATACATGATCATACCTAGATATTCTCATAACTATGCTCAATTCTATCAATTGCTCGACAGTAATTTTTTTACCCACCGTAATACTTATGCTATATTGAGAGAAGCCACTAGTGAAACCTATGGCCCCCGGGTCTATTTTCCATCATATTAATCTCCCGACAACAAGCTATTTCTATCTCCATTTATTTTGCTTTCTTTACTTTTAGTCTTTATCATAAAAATATCAAAAATATTATCTTATCATCTCTATCAGATATCACTCTCGTAAGTGACCGTGAAGGGATTGACAACCCCTTTATCGTGTTGGTTGCGAGGTTCTTATTTTTTTTGTGTAGGTGCGTGGGACTCCAGCGTGGTCTCCTACTGGATTGATACCTTGGTTCTCAAAAACTGAGGGAAGTACTTACGCTAGTTTACTGCATCACCCTTTCCTCTTCTAGGGAAAACCAACGCAGTGCTCAAGAGGTAGCAAGAAAGATTTCTGGCGCCGTTGCCGGGGAGTCTACGCACAAGTCAAGACATACCAAGTACCCATCACAAACTCTTATCCCTCGCATTACATTATTTGCCATTTGCCTCTCGTTTTCCTCTCCCCCACTTCACCCTTGCCGTTTTATTCACCCTCTTTTTCCCGTTCGCCTCTTTTTCGCTTGCCTCTTGTTTATACGTGTTGGATTGCTTTTTGTCACGATGGCTCTGCCTAGATTTGGTGATCTCCACCTTAAAAGGTTAGAAGAGATTGAAAGCAACGTCAGAAGTTTTATGAATTTACAAATTTGAGCATAATAATTTCTTAAGAAACGAGCTTAAGGAACAAAAAGCTTTATGGGATATATGAATAAAGAGCTCGATGATATGTCTAAGGAATTTTATGGTTTGAAATCTAAGATTGCTCATCTCGAAAATTTAATAGCAGAAATCTCGGATAAGCAGGCCACCTTAGTTAATAAGATGGCCGCTAAACCGGATTTTTTTTATGAGAATAAAGATGAAGATCTAAAAGTTATTGATGTGTCCCCTATTAAATCTTTGTTTTGCTATATGAATCTTGATAATGATGGGACTAGAGATGAGTCTACTTTAGCTAGAAGGCGTCCCAAAAATTCGGAGTTTTTAGATCTTGATGCAAAATTTGGTAAAAGTGGGTCTGAAGAGGTCAAAACTTTAGATATCAATGAACCCACTATCTTGGATTTCAAGGAATTTAATTATGATAATTTCTCTTTGATAGATTGTATTTCCTTGTTGCAATCTGTGCTAGATTCTTGTCATGCTTATAGCCAAAATAAAGCTTTTACTAAACATATCGTTGATGCTTTGATGCAATCTTATGAAGGAAAACTTGAGTTGGAAGTTTCTATCACTAGAAAACTTTATGATGAATGGGAACCTACTATTAAAATTAAAATTAAAGATCATGAATGCTATGCTTTGTATGATTTGGGTGCTAGTGTTTCCACGTTTCCAAAAACTTTATGTGATTTGCTAGGTTTCCGTGAATTTGATGATTGTTCTCTAAACTTGCACCTTGCAGATTCCACTATTAATAAACCTATGGGAAAAATTAATGATGTTATTATTGTTGCAAATAGGAACTATGTGCCCGTAGATTTCATTGTTCTTGATATATATTGCAATCCTTCATGTCCTATTATTCTTGGTGGACCTTTCCTTAGAACGATTGGTGCAATCATTGATATGAAGGAAGGAAATATTAGATTCCAATTTCCGTTAAGGAAAGGCATGAAACACTTTCCTAGAAATAAAATAAAATAACCTTATGAATCTATTATGAGAGCCACTTGTGGATTGCCTTCCAAAGATGGCAATACCTAGATCTATCCTTTTTTGAGAAACTTGACAGTAGGGGGAAAACCCCTACTGTTTTTTCATATATCTATATAAATGGGGTGTTTACATAGACATGACATCCGGCCAAGTTACAAGGTGCACCTTTTGCACCTAGTGTGCAGCTAGGGAACTCTAAGACAATGCAAGTTATTGGCTATACAATAGAGTTACAAAAAGTGATAAAGGCAGCTCTACGTGCTGCTTTAACTCTATGTTGAAGAAGCTGGAGGTCCTCCTTGAATCGTGTCAGCCAGGTCTCCACCGAAGGGGGCACTCCTCTGAAATATTTGTTGTTTCTCTCTTTCCAAATGCTCCAAGCCGCGGTGAGGAATGTTTTAAAGAAGAAAGGGTTCGGCCAAGAGGCTTTTGTAGTTTGAAGAAGATCAAGGCGGCTGTCAAAAGGTGCCCAGACGATGTGGAGCTTAGCCCAACAACTTTGACTGAACGGGCAAGTAAAGATCATATGGTCAACGGTTTCCTCGACGTGTTGGCCACATAATATGCAGTCAAAATTACCACCAATGTTATAATGCCTCCTTTTAAGCATGTTGCGTGTGTTGAGCTTGTCAAGGAAGAGTAACCAGCCGAAAACTTTGATCTTCATGGTACATCGCGATTTCCATAGATGTTGGAAGGCATGGTGTGCCTCCCCATCCCTGAAAAAATTGTTATAGTAGTCCTTAGGCCGATAAGATGCCGAACCCCACGAGTAATGCCATACATCATGTAGCGAGGTCGAGGGAGATATCCAATGAGGAGGGGAGTGCATATCTTGGATATCTTCAAGCGCTTGCGGTGAGACAGGTAGGTGAAAGGTTTCATGTTGATCCGTACTATTCATTGCCTCAGCCACAGAAATGTCTTCGTGGATGGCAAATGAGAAGGCACGAGGGTGGGATGTTTGGGAATTTCCTCCTTCCATTGACCTTTCCAAAAAAGCGTCGTCTTGCCGTCAACCACCTGAACAGACGTGATTCCGCGGAAAATTGGGGTGAGTTTTAAGATGTCCTTCCACCAGAACGAGCCAACTGCGTCAACCGCATGAGGTATCTTGTCCACGTAATGATTGTCCCAAATGAGATTCACCCAGGGAATATCCAGTTTATTGAAGAATTTGTGCAGGAACTTTAGCAGCAGAGCCTCATTATGAATCTTTAAGTTGATCACTCCAAGCCCTCCCTTTTTCTTTGGTCGGCAGACCAAGTCCCAAGCGGCCAGAGAATTACATTTGTCCCCTTGCTCTGTTTTCTTCGTCCATCGACGTTTGATTTTGTCAAGGATCTCAATAAGTTTAGGAGGGAACTTAAGTGTGCACATGGCAAATACAAGGAGTAACGTGACCGATGCATTTAACCAAGAAAGTTTGCCTCCATACGACATCATAGCAATTGTGGACGTGAGTTGTCTCTCTAATCTGCAAACTAGAGGCATGAGCTCCTGGATGGAGGGTTTTGTCGTGCCTAATGGGAGGCCTAGGTAGGTGAAGGGCATAGATCCAATTGCACACCCAAAAACTCTTTCTAGATTGTTCGCAGCATCCAAGCCCAGGTTGATGGGTATTAAAGTGGACTTGTGAAAGTTGATCTTAAGCCCAATAGAGGAGGCGTAGTCAGAGAGGAGCTGCTTGATCAATGTGGCTTGTTGAATGCATGCAGGGAGGACGATGAGTGTATCGTCAGCATATTGAAGGACAGGATAATCAGTTTTTCCTCTGCAAGGGAAGGGGAGATGGAGTCTGCCTTGTCTGAACAGTTCATTAACTGCAGCCTGGAGTAACTCAGCCGCGAGGACGAAGATGAGTGGGGATAGCGGGTCGCCTTGCCGAACCCCACACTTACAGAGGAATTGACGGCCCGGTACTCCGTTTAGAAGAACTGAAGATCAACCAGAAGAGAAAAGGCAGTTGATCCAAGCAATCCAACGCTCGTTAAACCCCATATGCTGCATTATATTGATCATGGGCTCGTGAGCAATCATGTCAAACGCTTTGGCGAAGTCTAGCTTAAGAAAAACGATTTCCTTGCCCGAAGTGTGACATTGGTGAATATACTGATAAGCCCACGCCAGGCAATCTTGTATGGTCCGTCCTTCGAGGAATCCGTATTGATTACGGTGAACCAGATGAAGGATAACTCGTTGGAGATGGTTAGCTAGCAACTTCGTGATCAGCTTTAAACATGAGTTAAGAAGAGTAATCGGTCTGTAATCATTGACTGACTCAGGTGAGTTGACCTTGGGTATCAGTGTAATTAAACCATCATTGATGCTAGTGATATCCAGAGTGCCTTCACAAAATTTGGAGCAAAGCGCATAGAAATCATGTTTGATAATGGGCCAGCAAGCCTTAAGAAAAGCTCCACTAAATCCATCGTGTCCGGGAGCGCCGATCGGGAGGCATTTCTTTTATAATTCCATCAATTTCTTCTTCGGTGAATGGATCAGTAATATGATCAAGATTATAAGCAAGTTGAATGAGTGCCTGCAGGTCAAATTTCATATCACATGAGTCTGCAGATTACTAACCTTTGGATTTATAAGTGGAGTGAAGGAGGGCTTCTTTTCCAGGGTGATCTTCCACTAAAGTACCATCCTCAGTTCGAAATGAAGCAATGTTATTTTTACGAAACCTTTCAGTGGCAATGGCCTGGAATTTTTTTGTATTCTCATCCCCAAATTTAATCCAGCGGATGGTGCAACATTTTTTCCAATAAAGCTTCTGATATTTTAGCAACTTGAGTAGATGAGTTTTGAGGATGTTTCTGAAGTTAGATTCAGGTATTGTCAGGCGTCTCTTGTTTTCTAACTCATCTAAATCAGCCAGGACCTCATTACAGTTACTGATTGCAATGGAAAGCTTTGAGATGTGCTTACTCCAAACTTTTAGGGCATGTTTGAGGGCCTTAAACTTGTGGGCTAGTGTGGCTGCAGCATTTTTGTTAAAGACAGGCTTATCCCAAACCTCTTGAACGACATCCATGAACCCAGGGTGCAAAATCCAAAGAAGATTCAAATCGAAAGAGCTTGTCATGAGGGATTTTAGTTTCAATAGTTACCACGCAAGGGATATGATCAGAAACTGGTTTGCCAAGTGGTTTAACCAGGTTTTAGGATACGTGTTGGTCCAGTGCAGGGAGGTAAGAAACAAATCAATTTGTTCGAGTAGGGGGTCATGTTGCATATTGCTCCACGTGTACGTTCTGCCTTGAACCGGAATTTCAATTAGCTACTCTTTGCAGATGATATCGTTGAATGTAATCATATCATTTAAGTTACCACCCGTCTTGTTACAATTATCAGGGGACCGCATATAGTTAAAATCACCTAGAAGAAGCCAGTCCTGTCCATTAGGGATTTGGACATCATATAGCCAAGTGTTAAACGCCTCACGATCTTCCCCCGTACAAGGACCGTAAATATTGGCAAGAGACCACGATTGTGAAGACTGTGTGCTGACAAAACTGACAGTAAGTGCAAAAACATCATCAAATACGATGTTACCCGTGAATAAGGCGCTTTTCCACACAGTAAGAAGGCCTCCAGAGGCACCACGCGAGGGGACAAGAGCAAAACGATCGAATTGTTTAGGAAAGCAAGTTTTAATAAACGCAAAAGAGACATCAGGCATTTTGGTCTCCTGCAAACAAACGACCGCACAACCGCTAGAGATAATTGCATTATTAAGGGCTAAATGTTTCTTCTCGGAGTTTAAGCCTCTGACGTTCCAAGATAGCACATTCCAAAAGCGCAGATGAGGCATCGAGACCAAAACGGATTACTGAGAAGTTGAAGGAGCCACCTCCCCTTGCACATCATCATGCTTTGGTGCAGTCGAGGGCGCAACTAGTAAAGCTTCAGAAGAAATCTCACTCTCCGGGATCGCACAGCGGTTGACACCAATTGCTTGTAGAGTGGCGACAGGTGTAGGAGGAGGGATGTCACCAGTGGAGCTAGAGGAGCCAATCGAAGGCACAAAACGGGGTTGTACCTTGGAAGTGCTGGTGCAAATATCCTTAACAACTTGAGACTTGAAGCCATCATACTTGTTTGAGCGCTGACTGCGCCTGACTGCCGTGGTGGATATCGGAGCCGATGCCTTGGGACGTCTTGCCCGAGACTGTGGGACAGCCGGTGCAGGAAGCAATGCAGCGGAAGAAGGCTGAATCTCATCAGTAGCATGCACCGTAGTGTCAGTAGGGATTTCCTCAATGACCACAGATGAGACAACAGAAGACTGAATCTGAGGCCCAGGAATATTAGTGCTTAGCACCGCAGTATCAGCAGGGAGTTCCTCAATGACCACAGACGAAACAGCAGCAGGTGTTGGAGTGACAGACTGAACCTGAGAGAAGTTGAGTCCCTCGGAGTCAACTGAAACTCTGACAGAGATAGTAGTAGAGGCATTCCTCATGCCATATCCCTGCTGCCAAGGCCCAATAGAAGCAATAGCTGGACGCAAGGCCTGAAAAATGAAAGAATTGAGACGCTGGCGAGGTATAGACTCATTCATAAGGACAGACAACAGCTCTTCCCCTTGGGCTGACAGACCAAAACGGATACCATGAGCATGTAAATCCACAGTGACAATCAGAGATTCAGAGATAGACTCCATGGTAACCACTCGCTCACTCTGGTCAGGCAGCATAACAAGAGCCACATTCAGATTAGGTAGAACCGCATCCTCATCCTGGGATGAACTGGAATTGTCAGACAAAGTAATGGAATCATTCCAAGCTTGGAAAGCATTATCAGTGATGTTATTTTCAGGCACTATGCCATGCTGGAATGTCAGACCTTGTGAAGCAAGCCATGCTTGATAGTTGACAAGGTGGGGCGGCATTGGAGGGAGTTGCACAGGCTGTGGAGGAGGCCAAACACCCCAACCACCTTGGTTTGGGGCTTCCTGGACAACATCTTGACCAGCAACTTGACCTGCAATGTTGGCTGCAGGTGGTGCATCGTTCTGAACCAGCCAGTTGTGAACCTGTTGCTGGTACAACTGTACAGCAGTAAGATAAGGCCCAAACAGAGGATGGGGATTGCCATCAGGTGGCGGCTGCTCCTCCCCAGGCGGCAGCACTTCAGGTAAGAGACCATTCCAGTCATTACTGCGCAAGATGGTCACCTGAACTGTCCAACAATCATGAGCATCCCCAAGTTGCAAAACCACAAAACTTTTGGGGATTAAATTCAGACGGATGACCCTGGCTTTGAGCAGCACAAAACGACGATCCTGCCTCGGATTATACCAGGTTACTAGTGAACCATACCCTCCCAGAGCCTTGGTGATGTAATAGTCAGTTTGATAATCATACGGGAACCCGAAAAACATCAACAAACTGCTGGACCAAACGAGGTGATGCGTCTATTGAGTGCTTCATTGTGGGGAACAAAAGTAACGAGCAGATCCTCTTCCTCTAACTCGATAGGTGTATTAACCGCCGTATCTCTCAAGAAGGAATCAACAAAACCAAAGATCCCAATCCCAAATGGGTGATCACTGACCTCTGTGGTGAACAACTGGGACTCATGCAGTAATGTAGTAATCTGGTCGCGGATGGCAGAGCGGCGATGAAGAGGAACGTATTGGCTTGTCTCTGCAATCGCCAGGAACTCATGGCTGAGTGGCGCAATGGGACCGACCACCATGCCACTACGAACCAGACGGTCCGCCGGGCCGGGCTCGACGGCGAACCCCGGCGGGAGGAAGGGGACTGGATTCAGAGGGTAGTTGGCCATGGTCAGGCGTCGCGAGAGAGGGAGTGATTGCAGAGGCGATGGGACAGGGCAGAGCGGGGGATTTTGTGTTTTCGAGGTGGAAGACGGAGCGTGAGGGGGTGAGCGAGCCGACTGCAATTTTACAACCCACCTCCATTTGTTCTGAAATTTCAGCCGACGACAAGATTGCTCCACGTGTCCATAGAATCCACAAACAGCACATCGAATGGACGGTTTAGATCTGAGCATGGTCTACGAAGCAGGAATGGAAGGTCCCAACGACCTGGCCGAATTGATCGCAGTGTTACCAATTAAAGGAAGTTGCCCATTATTTTGTGATGTGATGACACGCTTGGGGCAGCCAATGGCACGGTGATCTGGACCGGAGCAGTTAATACAAATCAGCCTACCTTGGCAGTTAATCCGGTTGTGCCCCCATTGCAGGCATTTCAAGCATAAAGCAGCCCAATTCGCCGCCAAATCCTCAATTTCCTTGTGAGTGTATTGGGCCTGGGCCAAATCCGCTTTGTGTTGGGCTTTAAGTGTTGGAGGCCAAGCCACATGAGGAGGTGCATATCTGAAGGCCGAATTCAAAAAACAGAGAGGCTGCGGAGCATAAGGCACGGTAATAGGACATTTAAACGTACCTAATAAAAGGTAGTTAATGTCTTGATTCTCCTCAGACTTTGCTTGCGACAAGTAATGGTTCATTAATGCAGTATGATTAGAGCCCTGAGCAGGAACCACACGCGAAATGTCGCTAGGAGGAATTGGAGCAATTTGAATTGGAGATTGAATTTGCATCGATGGTTCTGAGGAAGAAGAAGCTTCATGAGCGTCCTTATTCGAAAAAACCCAATCTTTCAAAGGAATAAGTCCAAACTTACTAAGCTCCTTAGCAGAAGAATGATGAAGACGCTCCTTGTGAGATAAAATATGTAGAGAAGGTTTGACAGCAATAGAACGTCTATCCGCAATATCATGAAGCTCTTGATCCGCATGCCAGCAATTGTCAATTGCACGGGCTTTGGCAAAACGTCCATTGAACAAGTGGAAGTGACAAACAAAATCAGGCCAAATACGATCTTTGAGCCCATATATGAAGTGACCCACTTTGTTATTGGCAACCGAAAAACGAAATGATCGTTGAGTGATCGGTAGCACATTGAAACCAGAAGATAACCCTCCAATGCAACACTGTAAGGCAACACCCACCGATTCCACCGAAAGAGGGAACGGAGCTGAGGAAAACGAGACCACCAAAAAGACCACCTAGATCTATCCTTGTTTTTATGCCTAGCTAAGGGCGTTAAACGGTAGCGCTTGTTGGGAGGAAACCCAATTTTATTTTAGTTTTTTGTTTTTTTACTTCTGTTTAGGAATAAATATTCGATCTATGTTCTGGTTAGATGTGTTTTTATGTTCTAATTAGTGTTTGTGTCAAGTAAAACCTATAGGACCTTCTTGGATGATAGTTATTTGATCTTGCTGAAAATTCCAGAAACTCTCTGTTCACGAAAACAATTGTTAAAAATCAGCAGAACGTGACAAAATACTGATTCCAATTGCAGAAGATCAATAAACAAATTATCTAGGTCTTCCTATTTTGGTAGATTTTTCTGAGTTCCAGAAGTTTGCGTTAGTTACAGATTACTACAGACTGTTCTGTTTTTGACAGATTCTGTTTTTTCGTGTGTTGTATGTGTATTTTGATGAATCCATGGCTAGTAAAAGAGTTTATAAACCATAGAGAAGTTGGAATACAGTAGGTTTAACACCAATATAAATAAATAATGAGTTCAATACATTACCTTGAATTGGTGTTTTGTTTTCTTTCGCTAACGGAGCTCACGAGATTTTCTGTTAAGTTTTGTGTTGTGAAGTTTTCAAGTTTTGGGTAAGGATTTGATGGATTATGGAACAAGGAGTGGCAAGAGCCTAAGCTTGGGGATGCCCAAGGCACCCCAAGGTAAATCTAAGGACACCAAAAAGCCAAATCTTGTGGATGCCCCAGAAGGCATCTCCTCTTTCATCTTTGTCTATCGGTAACTTTACTTGGAGCTATATTTTTATTCACCACATGATATGTGTTTTGCTTGGAGCGTCTTGTATGATTTGAGTCTTTGCCTTTTAGTTTACCACAATCATCCTCGCTATACACACCTTTTGAGAGATACACACATGATTCGGAATTTATTAGAATACTCTATGTGCTTCACTTATATCTTTTGAGCTATATAGTTTTTGCTCTAGTACTTCACTTATATCTTTTAGAGCACGGTGGTGGCTTGTTTTATAGAAACTATTGTTGTCTCATGCTTCGCTTATATTATTTAGAGAGTCCTACAAAACAGCATGGTAATTTGCTTTAATTGATAAATTAGTCCTAATATGATAAGCATCCAAGATTAGTAAAAACTTTCTTATAAGTGCGTTGAATACTAAGAGAAGTTTGATGCTTGATAATTGTCTTGAGACATGGAGATGGTGATATTAGAGTCATGCTAGTTGAGTAGTTGTGAATTTGAGAAATACTTGTGTTAAAGTTTGTGATTCCCATAGCATACACGTATGGTGAACCGTTATGTGATGAAGTCGGAGCATGATTTATTTATTGATTATCTTCCTTATGAGTGGCGGTCGGGGACGAGCGATGGTCTTTTCCTACCAATCTATCCCCCTAGGAGCATGCGCGTAATACTTTGTTTCGATAACTAATAGATCTTTGCAATAAGTATGTGAGTTCTTTTGACTAATGTTGAGTCCATGGATTATACGCACTCTCTCCCTTCCACCATTGCTAGCCTCTCTAATACCGCACACCTTTTCACCGGTATCATACACCCACCATATACCTTCCTCAAAACAGCCACCATACCTACCTATCACACCATGCAACTTACCACCGTTCCATTTACTATGACACGCTCCATCATTGTCATATTGCTTTGCATGATCATGTAGTTGACATCGTATTTGTGGCAAAGCCACCGTTCATAATTCTTTCATACATGTCACTCTTGATTCATTGCATATCCTGGTACACCGTCGGAGGCATTCATATAGAGTCATATTTTGTCCTAAGTATTGAGTTGTAATTCTTGAGTTGTAAGTAAATAAAATTGTGATGATTATCATTATTAGAGCATTGTCCCAAGTGAGGAAAGGATGATGGAGACTATGATTCCCCCATAAGTCGGGATGAGACTCCGGACGAAAAAAGGGGAGAAAAAGAAAAAAAAGAGGCCATAAAAAAAGAGAAAAAGGCCCAACTAAAAAAATGAGAGAAAAGAGAGAAGGGACAATGTTACTATCCTTTTTCCAAACTTGTGCTTAAAAGTAGCACCATGATCTTTATGATAGAGAGTCTCCTATGTTGTCACTTTCATATACTAGTGGGAATTTTTCGTTATAGAACTTAGCTTGTATATTCCAATGATGGGCTTCCTCAAATTGCCCTAGGTCTTCGTGAGCAAGCAAGTTGGATGCACACCCACTTAATTCTCATTATTGAGCTTTCATATACTTATAGCTCTAGTGCATCCGTTGCATGGCAATCCCATTCACTCACATTAATATCTATTAATGGGCATCTCCATAGCCTGTTGATACGCCTAGTTGATGTGAGACTATATTCTCCTTTTTTATCTTCTCCACAACCACCATTCTATTCCACATATAGTGCTATATCCATGGCTCACGCTCATGTATTGCGTGAAGATTGAAAAAGTTTGAGAACATCAAAAGTATGAAACAATTGCTTGGCTTGTCATCAGGGTTGTGCATGATTTAAATATTTTGTGTGGTGAAGATAGAGCATGGCCAAACTATATGATTTTGTAGGGATAACTTTCTTTGGCCATGTTATTTTGAGAAGACATGATTGCTTTATTAGTATGCTTGAAGTATTATTACTTTTATGTCAATATTAAACTTTTATCTTGAATCTTTCGGATCTGAATATTCATACCACAAATAAGAGAATTACATTTAAAATTATGCTAAGTAGCATTCCACATCAAAAATTCTGTTTTTATCATTTACCTACTCGAGGACGAGCAGGAATTAAGCTAGGGATGCTTGATACGTCTCCAACATATCTATTATTTTTTATTGTTCCATGCTATATTATATTCTGTTTTGGATGTTTAATGGGCTTTATTATACACTTTTATATTATTTTTGGGACTAACCTATTAACCGGAGGCCCAGCCCGAATTGCTGTTTTTTTGCCTATTTCAGTGTTTCGAAGGAAAGGAATATCAAACGGAGTCCAAATGGAATGAAACCTTCGGGAACGTGATTTTCTTAACAAATGTGATCTAGAGGACTTGGAGTGGACGTCAAGCAACCGACGAGGAAGCCACGAGGCAGGGGGGCGCGCCTACCCCCTGGGCGCGCCCTCCACCCTCGTGGGCCCCTCGTGGCTCCACCGACCTACTTCTTCCTCCTATATATATATATATACCTACGTACCCCCAAACCATCAGAGAAGGAGCCAAAACCCTATTTCCACCGCCGCAACCTTTTGTACCCGTGAGATCCCATCTTGGGGCCTTTTCCGGCGCTCCGCTGGAGGGGCATTGATCACGGAGGGCTTCTACATCAACACCATAGCCTCTCCGATGATGTGTGAGTAGTTTACTTCAGACCTTCGGGTCCATAGTTATTAGCTAGATGGCTTCTTCTCTCTCTTTGGATCTCAATACAAAGTTCTCCTTGATTCTCTTGGAGATCTATTTGATGTAATTCTTCTTTTGCGGTGTGTTTGTCGAGATCCGATGAATTGTGGGTTTATGATCAAGATTATCTATGAACAATATTTGAATCTCCTCTGAATTCTTTTATGTATGATTGGTTATCTTTGCAAGTCTCTTCTAATTATCAGTTTGGTTTGGCCTACTAGATTGATCTTTCTTGCAATGGGAGAAGTGCTTAGCTTTGGGTTCAATCTTGCGGTGCTCGATCCCAGTGACAGTAGGGGAAACGACACGCATTGTATTGTTGCCATCGAGGATAAAAAGATGGGGTTTATATCATATTGCATGAGTTTATCCCTCTACATCATGTCATCTTGCTTAAAGCGTTACTCTGTTCTTATGAACTTATACTCTAGATGCATGATGGATAGCGGTCGATGTGTGGAGTAATAGTAGTAGATGCAGGCAGGAGTCGGTCTACTTGTCACGGACGTGATGCCTATATACATGATCATACCTAGATATTCTCATAACTATGCTCAATTCTATAAATTGCTCGACAGTAATTTGTTTACCCACCGTAATACTTATGCTATCTTGAGAGAAGCCACTAGTGAAACCTATGGCCCCGGGTCTATTTTCCATCATATTAATATCCCGACAACAAGCTATTTCTACTTCCGTTTATTTTGCTTTCTTTACTTTTAGTCTTAATCATAAAAATACCAAAAGAATTATCTTATCATCTCTATCAGATCTCACTCTCGTAAGTGACCGTGAAGGGATTGACAACCCCTTTATCGCGTTGGTTGCGAGGTTCTTATTTGTTTGTGTAGGTGTGTGGGACTCGAGCGTGGTCTCCTACTGGATTGATACCTTGGTTCTCCAAAACTGAGGGAAGTACTTACGGTACTTTACTGCATCACCCTTTCCTCTTCAAGGGAAAACCAACCCATTGCTCAAGAGGTAGCAGGGGTTCAGCCACTCCGATACAGAGGGCTTCCTATGTGGCACTACAATGGGGAAGATGACGCCTCCCATTGCTGTCGAAAAGGTCTGGACACCCCCGCCGCTTTGGCCAAGATATTGGCCGAACTATTCAAAGGGGAGGAAGAGGAATTCCTTCGCATTAAGCGTCGGGATGGATTTTCCATGTACAACCCTCCTAGCTGGGTGAGTTCCAATCCCATTATCCCATTCAATCTACTCCCTGAGTCACTTTTAGTGAACATTACTCCGTCCATCCTTAACAGGAGTGGAAAAATATCACCAAGGGGCTACACTGCCCCGCCCCACAGCCAGAGAACCATATCCGGGACCTTGACCCCAGATTCGAAGAGGATCCAGACATATATGTGGAGCTCGAGGGTGGGGTTTTCTACCAGGCAAGCTATGACGGCACAGAAGCGGCCATCACCGCCGACTATCCCGATCTTCTCGCCGCCTCGCACGTAAGTAGTAAGGAGATATATCCTCTGAAAGAGCCTCCTCATTCTGCCTCACCCACCGCACTTTCTTGTGCTCCAAAGGGGAGACGCTCGACGCGTCATTCTACACCGGAGGCAACTCCAAAGAGAGCGGTGCCCACGCCGGGCAGGCCTTCGAAGAGGAAGGCGAACGAAGACACGACCGAGCCTTCATCGAAGAGGTATGTCTTTGTAAATATGCCCCTTGGCAGTCACATCCAACTGTGACATTATCCGCTGTGTCTTAACAGGAAAAGCGTTCACGGGACTATGTCCGGGGATCTTACCGGCCGCGCCTCCACAAGTCAGGTTCCTGACCCCGCTTTAAAGGCAAGGGCTGATATGGGAGTGACGCCTGATTGTCCCTCGGCAGAGGAGTCAGATGATGTATCCATCACAAACTCGGAAGTGGAGAGCGCCATGAATCATCGGTGCCGGAGAGCCGTTCTCTGGCGACCCGGCTTCTGAACAAGGCATTCAATGCCTTCAGCTCGGCTGATGCATATATCCAAGCTGCTCGAGACGGGCTTGCCAGAGCCAAGACCAACATTTAAAAGATATGCGGGTAAATTTATATTATACAAAACTGATAATTATATACCAGTAGCCCCGGAGACTTGAATCAATTGATACAACTGATTTAAGGATCATTGTTTAACCAGGTGCTTACAAAAAAAAACAACCTATTGTCTCAGGAACTGGAAAAGTGCCGGACCCAGCTAACTGATGCTACCGCCGAACTGGAGAAATCCAAGAAGGCATCACCTGGTAATGTTCCCCTCCAGCGAGAAAACATAATTATATACCGACAATGCTAACACTGTTGCTCGTCTTATGGCACGATCGTCAGATCAACTGAAGGAGCAACTGAAAGCCGCCCAAGCGGAAGAACAAGAAGCCAAAAGACTGCTGGCCGCGGGCGAACTTTTGCTGACACGAGTCAGAGATGAGAAAAACAAGCTGCAGGATGCCCACACCCAGTTGGGCGAAGAACTGAAAGATGTACGGGCCCAACTGGCTGATTCCGTAAAGGAAAATAAGAGGTTGCGCGGTGGCATATTTGGTATGTGGTCACACTTAAGTCCGTGTAGTTCGGAGATGAAAGGGACTGACAGAATTATATGTGTAGGTATGCTGACCGGCCCTTCTAAAGAGGAGATGTTCGGAATCTCGGGAGATCTGCTACAAGAGCTGTCGCAAATGCACGAGCAAGCTCGGCAGGTGGTGCGAAGTGTTGCCAAGGCCTTATGGCCATACGCCTCCCCTCCAGGAAGGATGGAGGAGCTTATACAACTATTCAAGGAGCGCGGCGGCGCTTCCGATTATGGAAGATATCGGCCTGCCGGGAAGGTGCATGAGAAGCCTGGGCCATGGTGAAAACACGGTATACCAAGATTGATCCAAATCATATGGCGCAGGTCGGACCTCTAGGGTCAGATGGGAAAGAAATTCCCGTGAATTTGGTATATGACCAAGTAGAAGTAGCCGCCAGATATTCCCAACAGGATTGTAAGTTAGAAAGCCTGTTAGATGGTATAGAGGAGGAAATTTATGAGTCTACGTGACTATGTACTTCCCTTGACGTATTTGTCCCTAGTCGGATTGTAAAACGATTGTCATGGCAGACCTTTTCGCTTCGACCTCTGGACCCGAAGGTGCAGAGTGTTTCGAATACCGAGCTGGCAAAATATCTGCAGGGTATGCGTGGAAACCAAGCGTAGGGGTCATAGTTGCTTGAACAGACAAGTTGTCTCCGGCTAGCTATGTTATATTATATTGTGATTGTAAGAAACATCTTCCAGAGAGAATAGTTCCGTTAAGGGTTCCTTTCCCTGGGTGTACATGCGTTAATGTGCATGTCCGAACTATGATTGAAAAAATCGCAGTATATTCAATATCTGGGGGTTCATATTTTAATGAATGTAAAAACATCTTTAGTTCGCTGACTGAATATTCCCTTAAGAACACTAGCTTTCGACTTCACCCAGTCTGAGGTACACATCCGGATGACCCAGCAGTAACAATCGCAGAGGTGCTCCCTTTATGCCCTAGCCGAACTAACAGGAACGTAGGGCATAAACACAGGAGCCAGGCAACCCAGCTTGGCCAAAACTTAAGTCATATCAATGCATATAATGGTAAAGAAAAGGCACATATGGGAAAAACGCGCATATGTGATGAGCTTGATGCCCGAAAAATAACAATAATAAGCTTCTGTCAAAGAAGCCCCTAGGTATAATTGACGTACATAGTTGAGGATGTGTATGTCACAGGTGCACGGTTTAGCCGCACGAAAAGCTTTAAGGCTAAAAAATAAAAAAGCGAAAAGAGAGGAAAAAGCAATGGGAACAATAGGGAGAAGGAGACGAACAAAGAGTTCAGCGCTAGGCATAGAATCTTTGGAGTCTGGCCGCGTTCCAGGGGTTCGGCTCTAGGCGATTGTCTGACGCATCACGCAGGCGGTACACTCCTCCGGTGCGGACTTCATCAATGATGAAGGGACCCTCCCACTTGGGCTTGAGTTTGTCCTTTTTCTTCTCCGGCAGGCGTAGAACAAGTTCACCAACATTATAAGTCTTGGCCCGCACTTCTCTGCTGTGATACCTGTGAGCCTGCTGTTGATAAAATGTGGAACGAGCTTTTGCAACGTCGCGCTCCTCCTCCAGGGCATCTAAGTTGTCCTGCCGATCAAGCTCGGCCTCTCTCTCTTCGTACATGTGCACTCGAGGTGAGGCATGAATAATGTCGCAGGGTAACACAGCCTCTGCGCCGTACACCATGAAGAAAGGTGTATATCCGGTAGTGCGATTGGGCGTGGTCCGCAGCCCCCAGAGTACGGAGTCGAGCTCCTCAACCCAGTGCTTATTTGATTCTTTCAAAGACCGCACCAGTCTAGGCTTGATGCCGCTCGTAATAAGACCATTGGCTTGTTCGACTTGACCGTTTGTTTGCGGGTGATAGACGGAGGCGTAATCGAGCTTAATGGCCAGATTGGTGCACCAGTTTTTCACCTCATCGACTGTGAAATTGGAGCCGTTATCGGTGATGATGCTGTGTGGGACACCATAACGGTGTACAACGCCGGATATAAAGTCTATAACTGGTCCGGCCTCATCCGTTTTAACTGGTTTGGCCTCTATCCACTTAGTGAATTTATCCACCATGACCAACAGATATTTTTTCTTATGGCTTCCTCCTTTAAGGGGTCCAACCATATCAAGCCCCCAGACCGCAAAAGGCCTTGTGATGGGGATTGTTTGCAGAGCGGTGAGTGGCATATGGCTCTGCTTGGCGAAAAGTTGGCATCCGACGCAATGTTGGACAAGGTCCTGTGCGTCTGCTCGGGCCGTCGGCCAATAGAAACATGTACGGAAGGCCTTGCTTACAAGGGCCCGAGCCGCAGCATGGTGACCACCGAGACCGGCGTGAATTTCAGCCAAGAGTTGCCGCCCCTCTTCCTCGGAGATACATCTTTGGAGTACTCCGGTAGCGCTTTTCTTGTAGAGTTCTCCGTCATGAACCTTGTAGGCTTTCGAGCACCGAACAATGTGGCGAGCCTCATTCCGATCCTCAAGGAGTTCTCGCCTATTAAGGTAGGCCAAGAAGGGTTCGGTCCATGGGGCAATGACTGCCATGATAAGATGGGCCGAAGGTGTGATTTCAGTGGCTGAGCCCCCGATGATGTCGGTGTGTTTGGAATTTGGGGTTATGGTCGGATCCAGACTGGTATTGTCGCTCTCCCCTTGCCACACCATGGATGGCTTAAAAAGCCTTTCCAGAAAGATGTTAGGTGGGACAGGGTCACACTTAGCACCAATGCGAGCAAGGACATCCGCTGCTTGATTACTTTCCCGAGCCACATGATGGAACTCGAGCCCCTCGAACCGAGCCAACATTTTGAGAATGGCGTTACGATAGGCCGCCATCTTTGGATCTTTCGCATCGAAATCTCCATTTATTTGAGATATTGCGAGGTTTGAATCTCCGCGTACTTCCAGGCGTTGTATGCCCATGGAGACAGCCATCCGAAGACCATGTAACAAGGCCTCGTATTCGGCTGCATTGTTAGAGTCTGTGTATAATATTTGGAGTACGTACTGGACCACGTCCCCAGTGGGGGACGTTAGGGCAACGCCCGCCCCTAACCCCGCCAGCATTTTGGAACCATCGAAGTACATAACGCAGTTGGAATACGTGTCATACTCTTTAGGGAGTTCGGCCTCTGTCCATTCGGTGACAAAGTCAGCCAGTACTTGGGATTTGATGGCCCAGCGCGGTTTGTATGTTATGTTGAATGGAAGGAGCTCAATGGCCCTCTTAGCAATCCGGCCTGTCGCATCGCGGTTGTTTATTATGTCATTGAGTGGTACTTTGGAGGCCACCGTGATTGAGCACTCTTGAAAGTAGTGTCATAGCTTCCGGGATGCCATGAAGACCGCGTATGCTATTTTTTGGTAGTGAGGGTACCGGGATTTGCATGGTGTGAGGACAGTGGATACATAGTATACCGGTTTCTTGAGTGGGAACTTGTGTCCGTCCTGCTCTCGCTCGACGACGAGCACGGCACTCACCACCTGGTGTGTTGCCGGTATGTATAATAACATGGGTTCGCCGATGTTCGGCACGGCCAGGATTGGGTTGCTTGCTAAAAGGGCCTTTATTTCCTCCAGTCCGACCGTTACCGCATCCGTCCACTCAAAGTGGTCGGTGCGTCTGAGAAGGCGGTAGAGTGGCAATGCTTTTTCTCCTAGTCTGGAGATAAAGCGGCTTAAAGCTGCCACGCATCCCGCAAGTTTTTGGACCTGTTTAAGGTCTGCTAGCGTAGCCAATCTTGACAAAGCTCAGATTTTGGCTGGATTTGCCTCAATTCCTTTATTGGAAACGATGAAGCCCAGCAGTTTTCCAGCGGGAACGCCGAAAACACACTTTTCCGTATTGATCTTGATGTCATATGTACGGAGTTGTCAAATGTGAGACGCAGGTCGTCTATTAATGACTCGACGTGCCTGGTTTTGATGACGATGTCATCCACATATGCTTCAACTGTCTTGCCGATCTGTTTCTCCAGGCATGTTTGAATCATGCGTTGGTAGGTGGCGCCAGCGTTTTTGAGCCCGAAAGGCATAATGTTGAAGTACAAAGGCCCGTATGGGGTAATGAATGCCGTTACGGGTTGATCGGACTCCTTCATCTTGATTTGATGGTATCTGGAGTACGCATCGAGGAAACACAGTGAGTCGTGTCCTGCGGTCGCATCAATAATCTGATCAATGTGAGGGAGGGGGAAGGGATCCTTAGGGCAGGCCTTGTTGAGGTCTTTGAAATCGACGCACAGGCGCCAGGATTTATCCTTCTTTGGTACCATCACCAGGTTTGCTAGTCAGTCCGCGTGTTTTATTTCTCTGATGAATCCGGCCTCCAGTAACTTGGCTAGCTCCTCTCCCATGGCTTGTCGTTTAGGTTCGGAAAAACGCCGCAATGTTTGCTTGACTGGTTTATAACCCTTCAAGATATTAAGGCTGTGTTCGGCCAACCTGCGTGGGATTCCTGGCATATCAGAAGGGTGCCAGGCGAATATGTCCCAGTTCTCACGCAGGAATTCTCGTAGCACGGCATCGACCGTTGGGTCGAGTTGTGCCCCGATGGATGCTATCTTCTTCGGGTCCATCGGGTGGACTTGAAATTTGATTATTTCGTCTGCTGGTTTAAAGGAGGTGGATTTGGGTCGCTTGTCCAGGATTACATCATCCCTATCCACAGTGGAGCACAGCGTTGTCACCTCTTCGGCCGCGAGGGCTTCAAACAATGCCTCGAGGGCCACGGATGTGGTTTTATTTTCGGCGCGCAGTGCTATGTCCGGATCACTGGCAAGAGTGATGGTACCGTTGGGTCTGGGCATCTTGAGCTTCATGTACCGTAATGAGGTATAGCTTGGAAGCACGTGAATGCGTCTCGCCCCAGTAGGGCATGATATCCGCTATTGAAAGGGGCCACTTGGAAGGTTATCTCTTCGGACCGATAATTCTCCGGCGTGCTGAATACCACATCGAGTGTGATTTTTCCCGCGCATCGTGCCTCCCGACTGGGAATGATTCCCCGGAAGGTCGTGATACTTTGCTCAATGCGGCTCTTATCTATTTCCATTTTTATGAGTGTGTCCTCGTAGATGAGGTTTAGTCCGCTGTCGCCGTCCATGAGCACTTCGGTGAGCCGGAAGCCGGCCACGATTGGACTAAGGACCAAGGCGGCTGGTGCCCGGACTATCCTGAATTTTGGTTCGTCATCGGCATTGAAAGTTATGGCCGTGTCGTTCCAGGGGTTTATTGCTGCGACCTGGAAGACTTCGGCGAGGTCGCGGAGTGCCCTTTTGTGCTAATTTTTTGAAGCAAATGTCTCGAAGACCGTCAATACTCTGAGGTCGTCGTCTTCCGAGGGTTGTTGTTCTGGGGTATTTTTGGTGAGGAGATCTTCGCTGCTCTTGGCCACTTGCCGGAGTATCCAACATGCTCTAAGGTTGTGGGTTGGTATGGTGTCCGGTGTTGCATGTATTTTGCATGGCCTATTGAGCCATCCCTCCATAACGGTTCCGCGCCCCTAATTGGCTTTGATTTCTTTACTATTGGGTCAGGCGCCCCACGAGGGTGCGTCCTTTTTGCCCAAACGAGGGGTTGAGTTGAAACCGGTGGTTCCCAATGAGCTGCCTGAGTTTTATAGGAGCTTTCCATTGCGCAGTACTTCTGCACTATGGTTGCCAAGTCAGCAAAGTGTAGTACGCGACGACGGTTGATGGAGTTGAGGATTCCTTCATCCGTGCAATTGTTGCAGAATACCGAGATCGCGTCTTCATCGCGGCAATCTTTAATCTTGTCTTTGACAAGGAGGAATCTGGCCCAAAAGTGATGGACCGTTTCCTGAGACTGCTGTCGTATGTTCATAAGATCACGTATAGCTGGGTGGGTGGGTGGTTTTAAATCTGAACCCTGACCCAATTTGGGGTCTGGAGTTTGTAAATCTTCCGAACTTAATGGTTCGGACTCCGGGATATCAACTGATGTTTTAGGCCCGTCGTCCGATTCTAGGTTCAGAGGGCATGGCACGTCGTTCCACGGACAGGTATCCATCTCCTCAAGCTCGGAAATCCAAACATAGTTCGTCCTCAATATAGAGGAAGATTTATTGTCTTGCTCCTCCACTACCGCTATCTGATGGGTGATCGGCAGAGATTTGATTTCTCTCTGGTCAGGTTTAAGCCCAATCCGATCGTAGTCTGTAGCGACCCCCAAGGCGGCGATGCGATCTAGGAGTTCGTTTAAAGACGACAACTCCGTCGGATCCATCCGTTTGGAGTATTCGGAGTCAACACGGAGACGATTTTCGATGACTCGAGAGGTCATCGTAGGCTTAAGGGCCGAACAGGCGGTCATGGTAAAGCCGTCAAGTTGGAGGGTTTGGCCCGGAGCCAGGGCTCCTCCGGAGGTGATATTATCCTTGACAACAAGGCGAGCCATCAACCCTTTCTTCGACGTCACAACGGAACTCTCAATGAAAGCACCAATGTCTGTGTCAAAACCGGCGGATCTCGGGTAGGGGGTCCCGAACTGTGCGTCTAAGGTTGATGGTAACAGGAGACAGGGGACACAATGTTTACCCAGGTTCGGGCCCTCTCTATGGAGGTAATACCCTACTTCCTGCTTGATTGATCTTGATGAATATGAGTGTTACAAGAGTTGATCTACCACGAGATCCTAATGGCTAAAACCCTAGGTCTAGTCTGTATGACTATGATTAGATTATTGGCCTCTACGGACCTAGCCCTCCGGTTTATATAGACACCGGAGGGATCTAGGGTTACATAAGGTTAGTTACAGAGAAAGGAATCTTCATATTTGGTCGCCAAGCTTGCCTTCCACGCCAAGGAGAGAGTCTTCGGTCTTCGTATCTTCACGACCCATCAGTCCGGCCCATGTATAACAGGTCGGACGCCCGAGGACCCCTTAATCCAGGACTCCCTCACCCCCAACCCCTAGTCCAATTCGGTTTGGGCTTGGGGGGGGGGGGGGCGCCTTCCTGGCTGCTCGCTCCTCTCTTCCACTACTAGGCCCATGAGGCCCAATAACCCCCCGGGGGGTTCCGTAACCCCCCGGTACTCCGGAAAATACCCGATACACCTCAGAACTATTCCGGTGTCTGAATATAACCTTCCAATATATCAATCTTCATGTCTCGACCATTTTGAGACTCCTCGTCATGTCCGTGATCTTCTCCGGGACTCCGAACTACCTTCTGTACATCAAAACACATAAACTCATAATACCGATCGTCATCGAATGTTAAGCGTGCGGACCCTACGGGTTCGAGAACTATGTAGACATGACCGAGACTCGTCTCCGGTCAATAACCAATAGCGGAGCCTGGATGCTCATATTGGCTCCCACATATTCTATGAAGATCTTTATCGGTCAAACCTCATAACAACATACGTTGTTCCCTTTGTCATCGGTATGTTACTTGCCCGAGATTCGATCGTCGGTATCACTATACCTAGTTCAATCTCGTTACCGGCAAGTCTCTTTACTCGTTTCGTAATGCATCATCCCGCAACTAACTCATTAGTCATATTGCTTGCAAGGCTTATTGTGATGTGCAATACCGAGAGGTTCTAGAGATACCTCTCTGATAATCGGAGTGACAAATCCTAATCTCGATCTATGCCAATTCAACAAACACCATGGGAGACACCTATAGAGCATCTTTATAATCACCCAGTTACGTTGTGACGTTTGATAGCACACTACGTGTTCCTCCGGTATTCGGGAGTTGCATAATCTCATAGTCATAGGAACATGTATCGGTCATGAAGAAAGCAATAGCAACAAACTAAACGATCATAGTGCTAAGCTAACGGATGGGTCTTGTCCATCACATCATTCTCTAATGATGTGATCTCGTTCATCAAATGACAGCACACATCTTTGATTAACGAGCTAGTCTAGTAGAGGCATACTAGGGACACTATTTGTCTATGTATTCACACATGTACTAAGTTTCTGGTTAATACAATTCTAGCATGAATAATAAACATTTTTCATGATATAAGGAAATATAAATAACAACTTTATTATTGCCTATAGGGCATATTTCCTTCACAATAGATATCAATGTGAGTGAGTAGGGATTGCCATGCAATGGATGCACAAGAGCTATACGTTTATGAAAGCTCAAAAAGAAACTAAGTGGGTGTGCATCCAACTCGCTTGCTCACGAAGATCTAGGGCAATTTGAGGAAGCCCATCATTGGAATATACAAGCCAAGTTATATAATGAAAAAATCCCACTGTTATATGAAAGTGACATCATAGGAGACTCTCTATCATGAAGATCATGGTGGTACTTTAAAGCACAAGTGTGGTAAGAAGGATAGTAGCATTGCCCCTTCTCTCTTTTCTCTCATTTTTTTATTTTCTCTTTTTTGGGCTCTTTGGCCTCTTTTTTCGTCCGGAGTCTCATCCCGACTTGTGGGGAATCATATTCTCCATCATCCTTTCCTCACATGGGACAATGCTCTAATAATGATGCTCATCACACTTTTATATACTTTACAACTCAAGAATTACAACTCGATGCTAAAATAAATATGTGACTCTATATGAATGCCTCCGACGGTGTACCGGGATGTGCAATGACTCAAGAGTGATATGTATAAAAAAATTATGAATGGTGACTTTGCCAAAAATACTATGTCAACTACATGATCATGCAAAGCAATATGACAATCATAAGCGTGTCATAATAAACGGAACGGTGGAAGTTGCATGGCAATATATCTCAGAATGGTTATGGAAATGCCATAATAGGTAGGTATAGTGGCTGTTTTGAGGAAGGTAATAGGGTGGGTGTATGGCACCGGCGAAAGTTCCGTGGTACTAGAGAGGCTAGAAATGATGGAAGGGTGAGGGTGCATATAATCCATGGACTCAACATTAGTCATAAAGAACTCACATAGTTATTGCAAAAATCTATCAGTCATCGAAACAAAGTACTACGCGATTGTCCCCGACCATCGCTCGCCCCCGACTGCCACTCATAAGAAAGATAATCAATAATTAAATCATGCCCCAACTTCGTTACATAACGGTTCACCATACATGCATGCTACGGGAATCACAAACTTTTAACACAAGTATTTCTACAATCCACAATTACTCACTAGCATGACTCTAATATCACCATCTTCATATCTCAAAACAATCATAAGGAATCAGACTTCTCATAGTATTCAATGCAATTGATATGAAAGTTTTTTATTATATCCCTCTTGGATACCTATCATATTAGGACCTAATTCCTAACCAAAGCAAATTACCACGCTGTTTAGAGAGAGTCTCAAAATAATATAAGTGAAGCATGAGAGTTCAATAATTTCTTCAAAATAAAACTACCGCCGTACTCTAAACAGATATAAGTGAAGCACTAGAGCAAATGACAAACTACTCCAAAAGATATAAGCGAAGCACAATGAGTAGTTGAATCATTATGTAACTATGTGAAGACTCCTTCTCATAAATAAAATTTCAGATCTTAAGTACTTTATTCAAACAGCAAGCAAAACAAAATAGAATGACATTGCAAGGATAGCACATATCATGTGAAGAAGCAAAACCTTAGGCTCCACCAAAACTGACCGATAGTTGTTGAAGAAGAAAGGTGGGATGCCAACCGTGGCATCCCCAAGCTTAGATGCTTGAGACTTCTTGAAATATTAACTTGGGATGCCTTGGGAATCCCCAAGCTTGTGATTTTGTGTCTCCTTAATTCCTTTCATATCGCGGTTTCCCTAAATCTTAAAAACTTCATCCACACAAAACTCAACAAGAACTCATGAGATAAGTTAGTATAAATCAACGCAAAACCTTATCATTTTCTATTGTAGAAAATCACTAAAATTATAATTTGACATTGCATGCTAAATGCCTCTGCATATTTAATACTCCAATCCTCAAATATAATCATTAAACAAGCAAACATATGCAAACAAAACAACAATCTGTTTAAATAGAACAGTCTGTAAATAATGCAAGAGGAATCATACTTCCCTAACTCCAAAAATTCAGAAAAATTACCACTTTAGAAATTTTTTTGCTACTCATTGTGTAAAAATTTCAAGATTTTATCATGTTCCGACTTTCCAGAAGAATTCAGACAATGATAGAAAACTTTCTGTTTTCAAAACAACAACATATAGACTTGCAAAATAAGCATGGTAAAGGCTATACTTGACCTTTTTATTGAACTAAAAGATTCAAAACATTACTCTAAATAACAGCAAGTAAATACTAATAAAATAAAATGATGCTCCAAACTAAAAACATATCATGTGGTGAATAAAAATATAGCCTCAATGGATTGAAGACAAAAGAGGGGATACCATCCGGGGCATCCCCAAGCTTAGTTGGTTGGGATGCCTTGGGCATCCCCAAGCTTAGGCTCTTGCCACTCCTTATTCCTTAGTCCATCGGAACTTCACCCAAACTTGAAAACTTCAGAACACAAAACTCAACAGAAAAATCGTAAGGTCCGTTAGTATAATAAAGCAAACCACCACTTAGGTACTGTTGTGAACTCACTCTATATTCATATTGGTGTTGTATATACTGTATTCCAACTTCTCCATGGTTCATACTCTCCGATACTCATAGATTCATCAAAATAAGTAAACAACACATAGAAAACAGAATCTGTCCAAAACAGAACAGTCTGTAGTAATCTGGAAACTTTCCATACTTCTGTAACTCCATTTTTTTGAAAAATTAGGACAACAGAGAAAATTTGTATTCAATCTTGTGTAAAAAATTCAGAATTTTATCACGCTCCAGTGAATTTTCAAAATTCTGCATCTGGATGCAAAAGTTTCTGTTTTTCAGCAAGATCAAATCAACTATCACCGTAAGCAATCCCAAAGGTCTTACTTGGCTATTTATTGAAACAAAAGCTATAAAACATGATTAATACAATAGCATAATCATGTGAACACACAAAAACAGTAGGGGTAAATATTGGGTTGTCTCCCAACAAGCACTTTTCTTTAATGCCTTTCTAGCTAGGCATGATAATGTTGGGAACGTAGTAATAATTTAAAATTTTCCTACGTGTCACCAAGATCAATCTAGGAGATGCTAGCAACGAGAGATAAGGAGTGCATCTTCATACCCTTGAAGATCGCCAAGCGGAAGCATTACAAGAACGCGGTTGATGGAGTCGTACTCGTGGCGATTGAAATCGTGGAAGATCCGATCTAGCACCAAACAGATGGCGCCTCCGTGTTCAACACACGTACAGCCCGGGGACATCTCCTCCTTCTTGATCTGGCAAGGGGGGAGGAGAAGTTGAGGAGAGCTCCGGCAGCACGACGATGTGGTGGTGGAGCTTGCGGTTCTCCTGCAGGGCTTTGCCAAGCACTGCGGAAGAGGAGGTGTTGGATGAGGGAGGGTGAGGGAGTCCTGGATTAGGGGATGTCCGGATAGCCGAACTATCACCGTTGGCCGGACTCCTGGACTATGAAGATACAAGATTGAAGACTTTGTCCCGTGTCCGGATGGGACTTTCCTTGTCGTGGAAGGCAAGCTTGGCGATACGGATATGTAGATCTCCTACCATTGTAATCGACTCTGTGTAACCCTAACCCTATCCGGTGTCTATATAAACCGGTGGGTTTTAGTCCGTAGGACGAACAACAATCATACCATAGGCTAGCTTCTAGGGTTTAGCCTCTATGATCTCGTGGTAGATCCACTCTTGTACTACCCATATCATCAATATTAATCAAGCAGGAGTAGGGTATTACCTCCATTGAGAGGGCCTGAACCTGCATAAAAACATCTTGTCCCTTGTCTCCTGTTACCATCCGCCTAGACGCACAGTTCGGGACCCCCTACCCGAGATCCGCCGGATTTGACACCGACATTGGTGCTTTCATTGAGAGTTCCTCTGTGTCGTCATCCTTAGGCCCGATGGCTCTTTCGATCATCAACAACGACGCGGTCCAGGGTGAGACTTTTCTCCCCGGACAGATCTTCGTATTCGGCGGCTTTGCACTGCGGGCCAATTCACTTGGCCATCTGGAGCAGATCGAAAGCTACGCCCCTGGCCATCAGGTCAGATTTGGGAGTTTGAACTATACGGCCGGCATCCGCGGAGACTTGATTTTCGACGGATTCGAGCCACAGCCAAGCGCGCCGCACTGTCTCGATGGGCACGATTTAGCACTGCCGCCGAACAGTGCCCTGGAGGCCGCACCAGCGTCCACTCCGACCCTTAGCTCGGAGCCGACTCCGTCGATCGAGGACGAGTGGTTGGACACCGCCTCGGGGGCTACGATCTCTACGGCGATTGAGCCGTACTCCATCCCTGTCCTTTGCGAAGACCGTGACTCCAAGGTGCCGGACTCCTCTCCGGACTCCGAACCCTCCGCGCCCCTGCCAATTGAATCCAATTGGGCGCGGTTATGGAGTTCACTGCCGCGGACATCTTTCAAGACTCGCCCTTTGGCGACATCCTGAATTCACTAAAGTCTCTCTCTTTATCAGGAGAGCCCTGGCCGGACTATGGCCAGGAAGGTTGGGATGCGGACGACGAAGAAATTCAACGCCCACCCACCGCCCACTTTGTAGCCACTGTCGAAAGCTTAAACGACGTGCTCGATTTTGACTCCGAAGACATCGACGGTATGGACGACGATGTAGGAGACAACCATGAACCAGCACCTATAGGATACTGGACAGCCACCTCATCCCACGATGTATACATGGTGGATACACCTAAAGGAAGTGACGACGAGGAACAACGGGACACTACGAAGGACAAATCCCTCGAAAAGCAGTCAAAACGGCAATGTAAACGCCGCACCAAGTCCCGCCTCAACAAAGACCCAGCCATAGAGTAGGGCGAACCGGTGGACGACCAACATGCTATCGAGCAACCGTCCGAACAGGACAACTTGGATAAACAACCCGTCCTCGACGAAGATAACAGTCCGGACGATCTCACGCCGGACAAATTGTTGGAGCAGAAGAACCTCCACAAAAGGCTCGTCGCCATCGCTGCGAGTCTAAAAAAGCGAAGCGGAAGCTCAAAACAGCGGAAGATGCACTCAGAATCAGATGGAGCAAAGTACTCAACACCGCAGAGAAATACGGGCGATGCCGCCAAACAAAGAGCTACCCGAAGCGCAAATTACTGTCTGAATTCGATGAGGAGGCCGTAGAGCCCCCGCAATCAAAGAACAAAGAGGTCGCCCGGTCGGATAGACGACCACATGGCAAACATGGAGCGGCAAGCGGCGCCGCACACAATTCGGCACTCGATCCGCTTAAGGATTCACATCAAAAGGATGGCCCAGTTAGGTCCATCTATGGCCCGAGAAAGCAAGCTCTTTCAAGCAATGCAACACGCCAAATATCCGAACATCACGGCACACCCAAATATAGGGGTGCCACACACCCTTGTTTCACCGATGAGGTGCTTTGGATCACGAATTCCTCAGCAGGATTCAAACCCGTAAACATAGAGGCATACGACGGAACAACAGACCCTGGAGTCTGGATTGAGGATTACATCCTCCACATACACATGGCCAGAGGAGATGATCTCCACGCCATAAAATACTTACCCCTCAAGCTCAAAGGGCCAGCCCGGCATTGGCTCAAAAGCCTCCCTGAAAATACCATTGGAAGTTGGGAAGAGCTCGAGGATGCTTTTCGAGCAAATTTTCAAGGGACTTATGTCCGTCCTCCGGATGCAGACGATTTAAGTCACATAACTCAACAACCCGGAGAGTCAGCCCGCAAATTCTGGAACAGGTTCCTTACCAAAAAGAACCAAATAGTCGACTATCCGGACGCCAAAGCCTTAGCAGCTTTCAAACACAACGTCCGAGACAAATGGCTCGCCAGACACCTCGGCCAGGAGAAGTCGAGAACCATGGCTGCATTAACAAGCCTCATGACCCGCTTTTGCGCGGGAGAGGATAGTTGGCTGGCAAGATGCAGTACCAGCGACCCAAGTACATCCGAAGTTAGGGATGGAAATGGAAAACCACGACGCAGTAAGGATCAGCGCCGGACAAAGGGAAACAGCCCGAAGAGCACGACAATCAACGCCGGATTCAGAAGCTCCCGGCAGAATCATAAAAAACTAACCCTCAAGGACGATAGCGACGGGCTATCCAACCTAAACAAAATCTTGGACAAAATATGCCAAATCCACAGAACTCCTGGGAAGCCTGCAAACCATACCCACAGAGATTGTTGGGTCTTCAAGCAGTCCGGCAAACTCAATGCCGAACACAAGGGCTAGACACACCAAGCGAGGCGATGACGAACCCCACAAGCGAGCACCGGAAAACAAAAGAATTTCCCACAAAAGTCAAAGCAGTAAACTCACTTCAAGTGACAAAGGGAAAACAGAGCGGCGCCCATAGAAACATCGCTACCGCACGGTCTATCCCAAAGAGAGTCCGAACGATGGTTGTCAAAACCAATCACCTTCGATCATCAGGACTATTCCGGAAGTATCCGGAACGCAGGATGGACTGCCTTGATATTAGATCCTACAATCGACGGACTCCAATTTACACAAGTCCTAATGGACGGAGGCAGCGATCTAAACCTGCTATATCAGGACTCAATTCGCAAAATGGGGATAGACCCAACCAAAATTCGCCATAGCAACACCTCCTTCAAAGGGGTAATGCCAGGCCTATATGCCCATTGTACGGGCTCCCTACTGCTAGAAGTTGTGTTCGGCTCATCCGACAACTTCCGCCGCGAAAAGTTAACCTTCCACATCGCCCCATTTGAAAGTAGCTATCAAGCACTACTGGGGCGTGAAGCTTTTGCTCGCTTTAACGCAATACCGCATTATGCAGCTCTTACACTTAAAATGCCCGGTCCACGCGACATCATCTCATTAAAAGGGAGTATTAAGTGTTACTCGAGCACAGAAGAACGTGAGACTGCCTTGACAGCCCCACACCAATCCGGCTCCGCTAATCAAAGCACCTGAATAGGTCATTCAACCCGGACATGGCTAGACGAGTCCGGCGCCTACTAGCGGCATACCCACAGCATAAGGGCTGCACGCATGTACAACAAGAGACAATAAAGCTCAATTTTATTCACTTTTCGAACCGTACTCTGTTTATTTAATATAAAGTACATTTTTCGCACGATCTTTTTTTCTTTTCAACTAAGTTCTTCTCTTTTACAGATGAACAACGTGCTACGCCTGGCCGGGATACTGCACAACGGAGACACAGCGCAGACGCAGATGGGACCCGTTGCAAGGATTCTTTTCAGATTAAGACCCTGCGTGAACCTTTTTTATTGTCTCTTGTTGATACACATCCCCCGGTTTCTTGCTATAACCGAGGAGGAGGCTGGTGTTTTGGCATCGGCCGCACCAGAATCTTTGCGCGTACCTGGACACCAAGGGCTTAGGGCATTATTCTGCCCGTTTTCATAAAGACTGAATACCTTAGGGAGTGTTCGGCGTCTCGAGTTAGGCCTTATATGCATCAGCTCCAAATCATGTCTTTGGTCAAATGTTGGGTTTGCCCGGCTCTTGTGTTTTGCTGCCTTGCGTTCCGTTCTATCGGCTAACGCGGCACTAGGAGAACTACTGCGATTGTGCCCCGGTTCGGCTAGGTGAGCACCTCAGTAGAGAAAGCCGAAAACTGACTGTCATGATATAGCGTGAGACTGGTCAACCACTCGATGACCCAGCGGAATGTTTAGAATTCCCCTGCATTGACGAAGGGCCATTTCCCGGTCAGGCACATACGCGCCCCGAATTCCGGCGAGCGCGGTGTCCCTAGGGGCTATATAGTAGCCCCACCATCGAACTCCTATGGCTAAGTGAAAGTGATAAAGAATTATAGTCCGGTTGCCTAGTTTGCTACGCTATCACCTCCTTTACAGGACCAAGACGTTGGATTAAGTGTGAAAATGCGCCTTTTGCAAACACCCCGCACTATGTGCGTGGGGCTGAAAGCCAAGGACTGCCATCTTTCAAAGTTATATACACATATACATCAACGGCCGCACAGAGGTGTTTTAATACTTGAACGCACAATTATAAAAAGCTCTTATATTATATTGAAACATTGTTTTCACAAATCATACATATCATTAAAGCATAATATCCTTCGAAAGCTGCGTCTCTATTAAACGAGCGCCTGCAGGACTTCCTCAAAATAGTGCTGCTCGGCGGTACTGCTGTCCGAATCTTGGGATGCAACGTCGGTGGCCTTCATCTCCGCCCGGTATGTCTTGACACGGGCAAGAGCCATCC
Source organism: Aegilops bicornis (assembly GCA_021605145.1). Lineage (NCBI taxonomy): Eukaryota > Viridiplantae > Streptophyta > Magnoliopsida > Poales > Poaceae > Aegilops > Aegilops bicornis. Next base: position 148,811,032 of record CM038674.1, on the reverse strand, counting down.
GCGCACCCTCTATGCAGGTGACCGCTTCATTGCATCGATATGCGGCACCGCACCAAGGAACTGCTGCAACAAGCCAAAATAACTCTTGGCTCGGGCCTTTTCGGCCACAAATGAGTCACGACAGCCTTCATGGCAAGTCCGGACAACCTATTCAGCTCAGCCCATTCGGCCAAACGATCGGTTAACGAAATTGGACGCTCCGGACTATGGAACTGCGACCAAAAAAGCTCTTCCATTCCGTGATCCTTTTGACCTCGGAAGTGTTCGGCCGCGTCTGCGGCACTCGCCGCCAAGTCCAGATAAGCATCCTTCCCACTCCACAGCCGGTCCAATTGAGCGTACTTAGGGTCTGTGAATTTTCTCCGCATCAGAAAGGGCTTTCCAGCCGCAATATCTCCGGCCTGACGTAGCTCCTCCTTCATAGCTCTCATCGCAGAGCGAGTCTCCTTGGCCTCGGTGGCGGCCTTTTTCAGGTCCTCTTGTTTCGCTCGATCTTACTTTTCAAGAAGCTCGCAACGGTCAGTAGCATTCTTCAATTTCACGGCCATCTCGGCCATTTCTTTCTTGCTTCGGCAGTGAGCAGCCTGTTCGTCTTTTAGCTCTGCGGCGCCTTCAAGGTCGCCGCATCACTTTTTCTCTGCTTGCTCCTTGGCTCAGGCGAGCTCCGCCCGAAGGTTCTCCATAGCAGCGGCACCATCTGCATTAAGCATACATGTTGTAAGGCATGGGCGTCAAGCTCCCTTACCAGGTGTCTGCGGAGAAGTTGCATACCTTGTGACTCGTCAAGTCGCTTATTAACAAGCGTGATGTCCGCATCCGCCACGTCAAGTTGCCGCTTGATTCGGCAAATTCATCAGCCCGGCTAGCCACCGGACGCTTCGCCACCTACATAGGAAGAGCGCATATTATACCTGGGGTTATGATCCTCGGTGCGCCGTCATTTTTGAGACCGCACCAAGTCTCAGGGGCTACTATCTATACAGGGCGTATTTTATATGCAGAACTGTCAGAAGGTACATTATTTTGCGTACCTCAAAACCCGTCAGTAAACTTGCGACGGCTTCATGCAATCCGCTCTCAGCGGATGAAATCCTTTCAATCACCGTACCCATTAACGTACGGTGATCTTCCGAGATAGATGATCACCCGAGCAGATCCTTCAGCTCCTCCGACCGTACACCCGTTGGTGCCGGACTCGTCCGGTGGCCTTTTTCGAAGGCCGGACACGGAGAGCTTTGAGGGGACATACGGCTGCCTTCCGGCCCCGCCGGATTCGGATAAGCCCTCCGCGACGACACCTCAGGGTCGTCTGCCTCGCATAACGGTACGACAGGCGGAGCCGTCTCGCTCTCCATCATCTCCGGATCAAGATCCCCTGAAGACGACCTCTGCTGTGAAGGGATGAGATCCGAACTACAAGGTAAACTTTTGGTTACCTTCAGAAATAAAACGGGGATGTCTCTCTTTTAAAAAAATGCCCCCTTTTACTTCTTCGTCATCAAGGGCTGATCTCGTTGGGAAATAGTGCGGCGAGGCATCTCCCGCCGCAGACCCTCCGTGAAGATTTCTTCCCCCACTTCGAGGCTTTGGCCTCCGGATCTTCAGAAGCGGTCCTCTTCTCCCCTTGGAGGGAGGGATTCTCGATCCCCCCTTTCTTGATAGCCACCTTCACGGAGGTATTGGTTCCCTTGTTCCCCCCTTCGCCCTCTTCAAAAGGCGCAGCCTCTAGCATCTTGGTTAATACAGATCCGCGTGGTCTCGTGGAGGGGCGGGACACTGATCAGTTTTGCTTTTGCTATCCACTCCTGTTTAAAGGATAGCTCTTTTAAGGGCGAGTTTATGATAAATATGCAGATAGCATGTCCGGGCACGGGACTAGTTACTTGAGTATCCGAGCGATTGCAGCTCAGACCTGCGTCCTCGGTTAAGTCCGGACACATTGCTTGTGATCCAAAGAACAGTTGGTACATCTCCACGGGCGTTACGCCCATAAAATGTTGGAGAGCTCGTGGTCCCTCCGGATTAAACTCCCACAGGCGGAGGGGGCGACGTTTGCAGGGCAAGGTGCGACGAATCAACATGACCTGCGCTACTATGACCAGATTGATCTCTCTCTAGGAGGTCTCGAATACGGCCCCTGCAATGAGGTATGTCCTTGGGCGGTCCCAGTCGAGCCCTTTATTAACCCATGACGCCCGCCGCAGTGGAGGACCCGAGCGGAAGGCAGGTGGCGCCGCCCATTTGGAGCCCCTGGGAGCAGTGATATAAAACCACTCCTGCTGCCATAAATTAAGCTCCTCTTGGAAAGAGCCCTCGGGCCATGGAGCGTCAGCATTCTTGCTTATAACAGCCCCTCTGCACTCTGCCTGATGCCCCTTGATCATCTTCGGCTCCACTTTGAAGGTCTTGAGCCACAATCCGAAGTGAGGGGTAATGCGGAGGAAGGCTTCACATACGACAATGAACGACGAGATGTGGAGGATGGACTCCGGATCCAAGTCATGGAATTCCAGCCCATAATAAAACATGAGCCCCCTCACGGAAGGGTCCGTTGGGAATCCTAAACCCCGAAGGAAGTGAGACACGAATACTACGCTCTCACCAGGCTCGGGAGTGGGAATAACCTGCCCTTGGGCAGGCATCCTATGCGAAATTTCGCCGGTGAGATACCTGGCGTCTCTCAGCTTTAGCACATCTTCTTCCGTGACGGAGGAAGACATCCACCAGCCATGCAGGTCGGAGCCGGACATCGTTGAAGGTCCGAAGCGCCTAAATCGGGAGCTGTGGGTGTTGGAACTCGAGGTGAGGGGCGGATTCGATTGAGATTGAAAAATAAGAGCGGGCCTTGGTCTCGTTATAAAGAGGTTGAATACCAAGAGCCCTCCCCGTGACCATTCGGGAATCGCCTTCGATGGAGTAGGTGTGCCAACGGGCGCGGTTGGGTTACCCACGCCCGTATTGATGAGGATCCCGGAATAAGGGGACACGATCTCCGCTCTGATAAGACGTGCCAAGGAAACCGCCTCGCTAAATGCGCTGAGGTGGAACAGTAAAAACTATTCGTATAAAGGCCTGGCCGTGGTGTGATGTCATGCCGCGGAATACGTCAGCAGATCTGTGCAAAGGTTATTCTCTCTACGGTAGTATGTGGAACTTGTTTTGCAGATCCGGACACAATCCTTGTGTTCAAAATCTTCTATGAACTATTCGGAGGAGGAACCCGCCTTGCAATGCCGAAGACAATATGCGCGCCGGACTCGTCTTCATTGAAGCCTGGTTCAGGGCTCTTGAGGAGTCCTGGATTAGGGGTGTCCGGATAGCCGAACTATCACCGCTGGCCGGACTCTGGACTATGAAGATACAAGATTGAAGACTTTGTCCCGTGTCCGGATGGGACTTTCCTTGGCGTGGAAGGCAAGCTTGGCGTCTGGATATGTAGATCTCCTACCATTGTAACCGACTGTGTAACCCTAACCCTATCCGGTGTCTATATAAACCGGAGGGTTTTAGTCCGTAAGACTAACAACAATCATACCATAGGCTAGCTTCTAGGGTTTAGCCTCTCGATCTCGTGGTAGATCCACTCTTGTTCTACCCATATCATCAATATTAATCAAGCGGGAGTAGGGTATTACCTCCATCGAGAGGGCCCGAACCTGGGTAAAAACATCGTGTCCCTTGTCTCCTGTTACCATCCGCCTAGACGCACAGTTCGGGACCCCCTACCCGAGATCCGCCGGTTTTGACACCGACAGAGGGGCTGCGCGAGGGGAAGGGGGTGCGGCTGCCCTCCCATCCCCCACTATTTATAGGGGGAAGGGAAGAGGGGGCCGGCCCCCCTAGATGCATCTAGAGGGGGGGGGCCAAGGGGGGAGACTTGCCCCCCAAGCAAGGTGGGAGGCGCCCCCTCCCCTAGGGTTTCCAACCCTAGGCGCCTTGGGCCCTTGGGGGCGCACCAGCCCACTAGGGGGCTGGTTACCTCCCATATTCAGCTCATTAAGTCCTCCGGGGCAGGTGACCCCACCTGGTGGACCCCCGGATGCCTTTCGGTGGTCCCGGTACAATACCGATAACCCCCGAAACCATTCCGGCGACTGAAGTTGGACTTCCCATATATAAATCTTCACCTCCGCACCATTCCGGAACTCCTCGTGACGTCCGGGATCTCATCCAGGACTCGGAACAACCTTCGGTAACCACATACAATTTCCCATAACAACTCTAGCGTCACCAAACCTTAAGTGTGTAGACCCTACGGGTTCGGGAACCATGTAGACATGACAGAGACATCTCTTCGGCTAATAACCAACAGCGGGATCTGGATACCCATGTTGACTCCCACATGTTCCACGATGATCTCATCGGATGAACCACGATGTCGATGATTCGATCAATCCCGTATACAATTCCCTTTGTCCATCGGTATGTTACTTGCCCGAGATTCGATTGTCGATATCCCCATACCTCGTTCAATCTCGTTACCGGCAAGTCTCTTTACTCGTTCCGTAAAGCATGATCCCGTGTCTAACTCCTTAATCACATTGAGCTCATTATGATGATGCGTTACCGAGTGGGCCCAGAGACACCTCTTCGTCATACAGAGTGACATATCCCAGTCTCAATTCGTGCCAACTCAATATACACTTTCGGAGGTACCTGTAGTGCACCTTTATAGTCACCCAGTTACGTTGTGACGTTTGATACACCCAAAGCATTCCTACGGTATATAGGAGTTGTACAATCTCATGGTCGAAGGAAATGATACTTGACATTAGAAAAGCTCTAGCAAACAAACTACACGATCTTGTGCTATGCTTAGGATTGGGTCTTGTCCATCACATCATTCTCCTAATGATGTGATCCCGTTATCAATGACATCCAATGTCCATGGTCAGGAAACCACAACCATCTATTGATCAATGAGCTAGTCAACTAGAGGCTCACTAGGGACATGTTGTGATCTATGTATTCACACATGTATTACGGTTTCCGGTTAATACAATTACATCATGAACAATAGACAATTATCATGAACAAGGAAATATAATAATAGCCAGTTTATTATTGCCTCTAGGGCATATTTCCAACAGTCTCCCACTTGCACTAGAGTCAATAATCTAGTTACAATGTGATGAATCGAACACCAATAGAGTTGGTGCTGATCATGTTTTGCCCGTGGAAGAGGTTTAGTTAACGGATCTGCAACATTTAGATCCGTGTGCACTTTACAAATATCTATGTCTCCATCTTGAATATATTCACGAATGGAGTTGAAGCGACGCTTGATATGCCTGGTCGTCTTGTGAAACGTGGGCTCCTTGGCAAGGGCAATATCTCTAGTGTTGTCACATAAGAGAGTCATCGTGCCCGACGCATTGGGAATTACTCCTAGGTCGGTGATGAACTCCTTCATCCAGACTGCTTCCTGTGCCACCTCCGAGGCAGCTATGTACTCCGCTTCACATGTAGATCCCGCCACGACGCTTTGCTTGCAATCGCACCACCGACCGCCCGCCACTCAAAATGTACACGTATCCGGTTTGAGACTTGGAGTCATCCAGATCTGTGTCGAAGCTAGCATCGACGTAACCCTTTACGACGAGCTCTTCGTCACCTCCATAAACGAGAAACATATCCTTAGTCCTTTTCAGGTACTTCAGGATATTCTTGACTGCTGTCCAGTGGTCCATACCGGGATCACTTTGGTACCTCCCTACCAAACTTACGACAAGGTTCACATCAGGTCTGGTACACAGCATGGCATACATAATAGACCCTATGGCTGAGGCATAGCGGATGACACTCATATTTTCTCTATCTTCTACCAAGGACGGGCATTGAGCCGTGCTCAATCTCACACCTTGCAATACAGGCAAGAACCCCTTCTTGGACTGATCCATATTGAACTTCTTCAATATATTGTGAAGGTATGTGCTTTGTGAAAGACCAATGAGGCGTCTCGATCTATCTCTATAGATCTTGATGCCTAATATGTAAGCAGCTTCTCCAAGGTCCTTCATTGAAAAACATTTATTCAAGTAGGCCTTTATGCTTTCCAAAAGTTCTATATCATTTCGCATCAATAGTATGTAATCCACATATAATATGAGAAATTCTACAGAGCTCCCACTCACTTTCTTGTAAACACAGGTGTCGGTGTCAAAACCGGCGGATCTCGGGTAGGGGGTCCCGAACTGTGCGTCTAGGCGGATGGTAACAGGAGACAAGGGACACGATGTTTTTACCCAGGTTCGGCCCTCTCGATGGAGGTAAAACCCTACTCCCGCTTGATTAATATTGATGATATGGGTAGTACAAGAGTAGATCTACCACGAGATCGTGAGAGGCTAAACCCTAGAAGCTAGCCTATGGTATGATTGTTGTTCGTCCTCACGGACTAAAACCCTCTGGTTTATATAGACACCGGAGAGGGTTAGGGTTACATAGAGTCGGATTACGATGGGAGGAGATCTACATATCCAGACGCCAAGCTTGCCTTCCACGCCAAGGAAAGTCCCATCCGGACACGGGACGAAGTCTTCAGTCTTGTATCTTCATAGTCCAGGAGTCCGGCCAAAGGTTATAGTCCGGCCATCCGGACACCCCCTAATCCAGGACTCCCTCAACAGGCTTCTCCATAAGTCTGCATAAACCAAAACGCTTTGATCATTTCATTAAAGCGAATGTTCCAACTCCGAGATGCTTGCACCAGCCCATAGATGGAGCGCTGGAGCTTGCATACCTTGTCATCATTCTTAGGATCGACAAAACCTTCTGGCTGCATCATATACAATTCTTCCTTAAGGAAACCATTAAGGAATTCCACTTTGATGTCCATTTGCCATATCTCATAATCGTAGAATGCGGCAATTGCTAACATGATTCGGACGGACTTCAGCTTCGTTACAGGTGAGAAGGTATCATCATAGTCAACCCCTTGAACTTGTCGATAACCCTTAGCGACAAGTCGAGCCTTATAGACGGTCACATTACCATCCGCATCAGTCTTCTTCTTAAGGATCCACTTATTTTCTATGGCTTGCCGATCATCGGGCAAGTCTGTCAAAGTCCGTACTTTGTTTTCATACATGGATCATATCTCGGATTTCATGGCTTCAAGCCATTTGTTGGAACTCGGGCCCGCCATCGCTTCTTTATAGTTCGAAGGTTCCCCCTTGTCTAACAACATGATTACCAGGACAGGGTTGCTGTACCACTCTAGTGCGGAACGTGTCCTTGTGGACCTACAAAGTTCAGTAGCAACTTGATCCGAAGTTTCATGATCATCATCATTAACTTCCTCTCCAGTCGGTGCAGGCACCACTGAAACATCTTCCTGAGCTGCGCTGCTCTTCGATTCAAGAGGCAGTATTTCATCAAGTTCTACTTTCCTCCCACTTACTTCTTTCGAGAGAAACTCTTTCTCCAGAAAGGATCCATTCTTGGCAACAAAGATCTTGCCTTCGGATCTGCGGTAGAAGGTATACCCAATAGTTTCCTTAGGGTATCCTATGAAGACACATTTTTCTGACTTGGGTTTGAGCTTTTCAGGTTGAAGTTTCTTGACATAAGCATCACATCCCCAAACTTTTAGAAACGACAGCTTAGGTTTCTTCCCAAACCATAACTCATACGATGTCGTCTCAACGGATTTAGACGGTGCCCTATTTAAAGTGAATGTGGCAGTCTCTAATTAACGCATAACCCCAAAATGATAGCGGTAGATTGGTAAGAGACATCATAGATCGCACCATATCCAATAGAGTGCGATTACGATGTTCGGACACACCATTACGCTAAGGTGTTCCATGTGGCGTCAGTTGTGAAACAATTCCACATTTCCTTAGGTGCATACCAAACTCATGACTCAAATATTCTCCTCCATGATTTGATCGTAAGAACTTTATTTTCCTGTCACGTTGATTCTCTACCTCACTCTGAAATTCCTTGAACTTTTCAAAGGTCTCAGACTTGTGTTTCATTAAGTAGACATACCCATATCTACTTAAGTCATCAGTGAGGGTGAGAACATAACGATAGCCACCACGAGCCTCAACGCTCATTGGACCGCACACATCAGTATGTATGATTTCCAACAAGTTGGTTGCTCGCTCCATTGTTCCGGAGAATGGAGTCTTGGTCATTTTGCCCATAAGGCATGGTTCACACGTGTCAAATGATTCATAATCAAGAGACTCCAAAAGTCCATCTACATGGAGTTTCTTCATGCGTTTGACACCAATGTGACCAAGGCGGCAGTGGCACAAGTATGTGGGACTATCATTATCAACCTTACATCTTTTGGTATTCACACTATGAATATGTGTAACATCGCGTTCGAGATTCAATAAAAATAAACCATTGACCAGCGGGGCATGACCATAAAACATATCTCTCATATAAATAGAACAACCATTATTCTCGGATTTAAACGAGTAGCCATCTCGCATTAAACGAGATCAAGATACAACGTTCATGCTCAAAGCTGGCACTAAATAACAATTATTGAGGTTTAAAACTAATTCCGAAGGTAGATGTAGAGGTAGCGTGCCGACGACGATCACATCGACCTTGGAACCACTACCGATGCGCATCATCACCTCGTCCTTCGCCAGTCTCCGCTTATTCCGCAGCTCCTATTTTGAGTTACAAATATGAGCAACCGCACCGGTACCAAATACCCAGGAGCTACTACGAGTGCTGGTAAGGTACACATCAATAACATGTATATCATATATACCTTTGGCGTTGCCGGCCTTCTTATCCGCTAAGTACTTGCGGCAGTTCCGCTTCCAGTGACCTTTTACCTTGCAATAAAAGCAATCTGTCTCAGGCTTGGGTCCATTCTTTGGCTTCTTCCCGGCAACTGATTTACCGGGCACGGCAACTCCCTTGCCGTCCTTCTTGAAGTTCTTCTTACCCTTGCCTTTCTTGAAACTAGTGGTCTTATTCACCATCAACACTTGATGTTCCTTTTGATTTCCACCTCCGCTAATTTCAGCATTGAATATAACTCGGGAATGGACTTCTCCATCCCTTGCATATTATAGTTCATCACAAAGCTCTTGTAGCTAGGTGGAAGCAACTGGAGGATCCTGTCAATGACCGAGTCATCTGGAAGATTAACTCCCAGCTGAGACAAGCGGTTGTGCAACCCAGACATCTTGAGTATATGCTCGCTGACAGAACTGTTTTCCTCCATTTTACAACTGTAGAACTTGTCGGAGACTTCATATCTCTCGACCCGGGTATGAGCTTGGAAAACCATTTTCAGCTCTTGGAACATCTCATATGCTCCGTGCTGCTCAAAACACTTTTAGAGCCCCGGTTCTAAGTTGTAAAGCATGCCGCACTAAACCAGGGAGTAATCATCACTACGTGACTGGCAGACATTCATAACGTCTTGAGCTGCTGGGAAAATGAGTGCGTCACCTAGCGGTGCTTCAAGGACATATTCTTTCTTGGCAGCTATGAGGATGATCCTCAAGTTATGGACCCAGTCTGTGTAGTTGCTACCATCATCTTTCAGCTTGGTTTTCTCTAGGAACACGTTGAAGTTGAGGGCAACATTAGCGTGGGCCATTTGATCTATAAGAGATATTGTAAAGACATTTTAGACTAAGTTCATGATAATTAAGTTCATCTAATCAAATTATTTAATGAACTCCCACTCAGATAGACATCCCTTTAGTCATCTAAGTGATACATGATCCGAATCGACTAGGCCGTGTCCGATCATCACGTGAGACGGACTAGTCATCAACGGTGAACATCTCCATGTTAATCGCATCTACTATACGACTCATGTTCGACCTTTCGGTCTCTCGTGTTCCGAGGCCATGTCTGTACATCCTAGGCTCGTCAAGTCAACCTAAGTGTTTCGCATGTGTAAATCTGGCTTACACCCATTGTATGCCAACGTTAGAATCTATCACACCCGATCATCATGTGGTGCTTGGAAACAACGAACCTTCACAACGGTGCACAGTTAGGGGGAACACTTTTCTTAAAATTTTAGTGAGGGATCATCTTATTTATGCTACCGTCATTCTAAGAAAATAAGATGTAAACATGACAAACATCACATGCAAATCATAAAGTGACATGATATGGCCAATATCATCTTGCACCTTTGATCTCCATCTTCGAGGCACGGCATGATCACCTTCGTCACCGGCATGACACCATGATCTCCATCATCATGATCTCCATCATCGTGTCTTCATGAAGTTGTCTCGCCAACTATTACTTCTACTACTATGGCTAACGGTTAGCAATAAAGTAAAGTAATTACATGGCATTTTCATTGACATGCACGTCATAAAATAAATTAGGACAACTCCTATGGCTCTTGCCGGTTGTCATACTCATCGACATGCAAGTCGTGATCAATCTCATACATCACATATATAATTCATCACATCCTTTTGGCCATATCACATCACATAGCATACCCTGCAAAAACAAGTTAGACGTCCTCTAATTGTTGTTGCATGTTTTACGTGGCTGCTATGGGTTTCTAGCAAGAACGTTTCTTACCTACGCAAAAGCTAAAATAGTGATATGCCAATTGCTATTTACCCTTCATAAGGACCCTTTTCATCGAATCCGATCCGACTAAAGTGGGAGAAACAGACACCCACTAGCCACCTTATGCATCAAGTGCATGTCAGTCGGTGGAGCCAGTCTCACGTAAGCGTACGTGTAAGGTCGGTCCGGGCCGCTTCATCCCACAATGCCGCCAAATCAAGATAAGACTAGTAACGGTAAGCACATTGACCAAATCATCGCCCACAACTACTTTGTGTTCTACTCGTGCATAGAATCTACGCATAGACCTAGCTCACGATGCCACTATTGGGGAACATAGTAATAATCTAAAATTTTCCTACGTGTCACCAAGATCAATCTAGGAGATGCTAGCAACGAGAGAGGATTGCATCTTCATACCCTTGAAGATCACTAAGCGGAAGCGTTACAAGCACGCGGTTGATGGAGTCGTACTCGCGACGATTCAAATCGCGGAAGATCCGATCTAGCGCCGAACAGGCGGCGCCTCCGCGTTGAACACCCGTACAGCCTGGTGACGTCTCCTCCTTGTTGATCCAGCAAGGGGAGAGGAGAAGTTGAGGGAGAGCTCCGGCAGCACGATGGCGTGGTGGTGGAGCTTGTGGTTCTTCTGCAGGGCTTCGCCAAGCACTACGTAGGAGGAGGTGTTGGAGGAGGGAGGGGCTGCGCCAGGGGAAGGGGGTGTGGCTGCCCTCCCACCCCCACTATTTATAGGGGGAAGGGAAGAGGGGGCCGGCCCCCCTAGATGCATCTAGGTGGGGCGGACAAGGGGGGAGACTTGCCCCCCAAGCAAGGTGGGAGGCGCCCCCTCCCCTAGGATTTCCAACCCTAGGCGCCTTGGGCCCTTGGGGGGGCGCACCAGCCCACTAGGGGGCTGGTTACCTCCCATATTCAGCCCATTAAGTCCTCCAGGGCAGTGGCCCCACCCAGTGGACCCCCGGACACCTTTTGGTGGTCCCGGTACAATACTGATAACCCCCGAAACCATTCCGGCGACTGAAACTGGACTTCCCATATATAAATCTTCACCTCCAGACCATTCCGGAACTCCTCGTCACGTCTAGGATCTCATCCGGGACTCCAAACAACCTTCGGAACCACATACAATTTCCCATAACAATTCTAGCGTCACCGAACCTTAAGTGTGTAGACCCTACGGGTTCGGGAACCATGTAGACATGTCCGAGACATCTCTCCGGCCAATAATCAACAGCGGGATTTGGATACCCATGTTGGCTCCCACATGTTCCATGATGATCTCATCAGATGAACCACGATGTCGTGGATTCAATCAATCCCGTATACAATTCCCTTTGTCCATTGGTATGTTACTTGCCCGACATTCGATCGTCGGTATCCCCATACCTCGTTCAATCTCGTTACCGGCATGTCTCTTTACTCGTTCCGTAAAGCATGATCCCGTGGCTAACTCCTTAGTCACATTGAGCTCATTATGATGATGCATTACCGAGTAGGCCCATAGATATCTCTCCGTCATACGGAGTGACAAATCCAAGTCTCGGTTCGTGCCAACTCAATAGACACTTTCGGAGATACCTGTAGTGCACCTTTATAGTCACCCAGTTACGTTGTGACGTTTGGTACACCCAAAGCATTCCTACGGTATCCGAGAGTTGCACAATCTCAGGGTCGAAGGAAATGATACCTGACATTAGAAAAGCTTTAGCAAACGAACTACACGATCTTGTGCTATGCTTAGGATTGGATCTTGTCCATCACATCATTCTCCTAATGATGTGATCCCGTTATCAATGACATCCAATGTCCATGGTCAGGAAACCACAATCATCTATTGATCAACGAGCTAGTCAACTAGAGGCTCACTAGGGACATGTTGTGATCTATGTATTCACACATGTATTACGGTTTCCGGTTAATACAATTATAGCATGAACAATAGACAATTATCATGAACAAGGAAATATAATAATAACCATTTTATTATTGCCTCTAGGGCATTTCCAACAGATGATGTCAATGAGGCTCACATGGAAGATAAGAATTGAAACATAATGGGAGTATCATGAAGCATATGACCAGCACATTTGAGTCTAACCCACTTCCTATGCATAGGGATTTTGTGAGCAAACAACTTATGGGAGCAAGAATCAACTAGCATAGGAAGGTAAAACAAGCATAACTTGAAAACTTTCAACACAGAGAGGAAATTTGATATTATTGCAATATGAAGAAGCATATGTTCCTTTCTCATAATAATTTTCAGTAGCATCATGAATGAATTCAACAATATGACTATCATATAAAGCATTATTCTCATGATGCACAAGCATATAAATTTTACTACTCACCAAATAAGCAAAATTCTTCTCATTCATAGTAGTGGGAGCAAACTCAACAAAATAACTATCATGTGAGGCATAATCCAATAGAAAATTGAAATCATGATGACAAGTTTCATGGTTATCATTATTCTTTATAACATACATGTCATCACAATAATAATCATAGATAGCAACTTTGTTCTCACAATCAATTGGAACCACTTCCAAAATAGTGGATTCATCACTAAATAAAGCCAGGACCTCTCCAAATCCACTTCCATAAATATTATAAGATTCAACACCCTCGAAAATAGTGGGATCATTACCTAGAGTTGACACTCTTCCAAACCCACTTTCATCAATATAATCATCATAAATAGGAGGCATGCTATCATCATAATAAATATTCTCATCAAAACTTGGGGGACAAAAAATATCATCTTCATCAAACATAGCTTCCCCAAGCTTGTGGCTTTGCATGTCACTAACATCATGGATATTCAAAGAATTCATACCAACAACATTGAAATCATGCTCGTCATTCAAAGATTTAGTGCCAAACATTTTATTAACTTCTTCTTCTAACACTTGAGCACAATTTTCTTTTCCATCATTTTCACGAAGTACATTAAAAAGATGAAGCATATGAGACAACCTCAATTCCATTTTTTCTGTAGTTTCCTTTTATAGACTAAACTAGTGATAAAACAAGAAACTAAAAGATTCAATTGCAAGATCTACATATATACCTTCAAGCACTAACCTCCCCGGCAATGGCGCGAGAAAAGATCTTGATGTCTACTATGCAACATTCTTCTTGTAGACTCGTGTTGGGCCTCCAAGCGCAGAGTTTTGTAGGACAGTAGCAAATTTCCCTCAAGTGGATGACCTAAGGTTTATCAATCCGTGGGAGGCGTAGGATGAAGATGGTCTCTCTCAAACAACCCTGCAACCAAATAACAAAGAGTCTCTTGTCTCTCCAACACACCCAATACAATGGTAAATTGTATAGGTGCACTAGTTCAGCGAAGAGATGGTGATACAAGTGTAATATGGATGGTAGATGGGTTTTTGTAATCTTAAAATATAAAAATGGCAAGGTAACTAGTAACAAAAGTGAGCGAAAACGGTATTGCAATCCTTGAAAACAAGGCCTATGGTTCATACTTTCACTAGTGCAAGTTCTCTCAACAATGATAACATAATTGAATCATATAACAATACCTCAACGTGCGACAAAAGTCACTCCAAAGTACCTATCATGGAGAACATAAGATGAAATTACTTGTAGGGTACGAAACCACCTCAAAGTTATTCTTTCCGATCAATCCATTGAGATATTCCTATAAGTGTCACAAACAGCCCTAGAGTTCGTGGTAAAATAACACCATATGACACACATCAATCAACCCTAATGTCACCTAGATACTCCAATGTCACCACAAGTATCCGTGGGTCAATTATACGATATGCATCAAACAACTTCAGATTCCCCGGGATGATGAAGATGACCACCGGTGATGGTTTCCCCCTCCGACAGGGTGCCGGAACGCGCTCTTGATTGGTTTTTCGTGGCTACAGAGGCTTGAGGCGACGGAACTCCTGATCTAGGTTTATTTCTGGGGGTTTCTATATTACAGGAAGTTTTGGCGTGGGGAACAAGTCAGGGGGGGTCCACGAGGTGATGACAAGGTAGGGGGCGCACCCTACGGGGCACCCTCCACCCTTGTGGATGCCTCGTGGCTCCTCTGGTCCATCTCCGATACTTCGTGGGCTTCTTTTGGTCCATAAAAATTTTTCGTAAAGTTTCAGCTCGTTCGGACTCCATTTGGTATTCCTTTTCTGTAAAACTCAAGAATAAGGAAAAAACAGAAACTGGCACTGGGCTCTAGGTTAATAGGTTAGTCCCAAAAATCATATAAAATTGCATATAAATGCATATAAAACATCCAAGATAGATAATATAATAGCATGGAACAATCCAAAATTATAGATATGCCGGAGACGTATCACACCGCATTCTTCTCTTCCTCCTTCCTAGGTTGCTTGTGTAAGACCTCCCGATTCTCAACTTCTTGCACCTTATGGGCATGGATATTGTCATGTTCCACTTGTCGGGGAGACAAGAAGTTTCCATTTTATAGCATAGCTACTTGAGCCCATCCGGATGCTCTATTTCTTCAGTAGAGTACTTTTCTATGGGATTAGCATAGTACATCTGTGGTCTTTTTTTTATAGGGATATCTTTTTATGTGGTGTTTTTTTAGCAACCGTTGTGGTATGTGGATAAGAGACCGTAAGAGCATCTACAACTGGAGCCCTCATATCTACCCAAAACATTCGGGCGGCCTGCCTGCTCGCTACCCTTACAGAAAACAACCACCCAACCCCACCCGGCAAATCAGGCCCAAACGCCCCGGTTGTCCGACATTCCCCATACCGGAACCATATATGGGGCGGATATGGGGACGCCCAGACACACCCTCCACATAGGCTCTGACAATCCGAGTCCGTCTCAAATCTTCTCAAAATTGACCAGTCCCTCACTTTGACCGAACTCCTCCAGCTTCCGTCCTCCATTTTCTGCCTCTATGGAGCCTCCAACCCCCTTCCTTGCTCGTAGTCTGTGTAGTTGTCCTCATCCGTTGTCGCTGATGTCATTGTCGAAAACCCTGTCTGACACCATTGGCATGCATGATGCCTCGGCAGAATCGGTCAGGCTCCCCGACGTGGCGGTTCCTTGCAAGTCAGAGAACCTTGCCCGCAAGGACCGCCCCCGAAGGTAGCCTGAGCATAAGGCAATGGAGGAGGTAGCGATGAAGAAGGCAGTCGCGGAGATGGTCGGTTATGAGGACATGGACTTTGGCCCGAGCAGTTGACGACTGGATTTTATGCATACTTTTTAGAGTATATTCTAGTGCCAAAATCTCTCATATCATATCCATCTACTCCCTTCATTACTAAATATAATTCTTTTTAGAGATTCCACAATGGACTACATACGGAGCAAAATGAGTGAGTTGTGGAATCTCTAAAAAGACTTATATTAGAGTGGAATCTCTAAAAAGACTTATATTTAGAAACGGAGGGAGTTGCACTTATTTATGTCTTCGATGCACAGTTTTCGATATTTACTTCTTTTACCAAGTTCACTGCACACTTTTTATTTTTATTTAGTTTTTCTTTGTTTTGTGGTCTTTGTAGGTGTGTCGAGATGTTCATGGACTTGGGACATCAAAATAATCAAGCTAGGGGTCAAATCGTAGAAGTTCCAGACACTGGATCGAGGCCCTTTGGAGAGCTTGATGATTTGACATTTATCAAAGTGTCCAAAATGAAGATCCAAGGCAAATACATCAGGATTTTTACTAGCAATCCAACGAGGCCAAGAACGTCAAAACTCAAAAATGGAGTTTGTATGAAGAAATGGCGACCAAAGCGGATCCCACAGTCCAAAATGAAAGACGGCCTTTCATATGACCAGACCCGCCCGTTTGAGTGGTCATGTGAGCTCCAGACAGCCACAGAAATTGTTCAGAACTTCCCAAATTTTTCTATGATTCCGTCCTTGTTTTTTCCTACCATATCCTTGACGACCAAGGCTTCTATTGGACATGGATTTGGCTCCCCTTGAGCCCTTGGATGAAAGGGAGGATGCTAGATCAATGAAGGAGACCCGAGGAGGACTTCTGTATGAAGACCTTCAACCCTAGCCCTCGGCTCACATCATCTCCATCCTACACAAGTTCCATCAGCCGCCACACCTCCATGTCAGCAACTCTAGCATAGAGAGAGGTCTAATACAAGGAGAAGGAGGATAGGAGGCACCCCCAACACCTAGCGCCGGTCAGAGGGCCGGTGCCCTCTCCATCGCCGCCACCACCATGCTCCTCTCCATCTCCAACATCATGTTGGCTTGTAACTTTCCTCAATCCTCTATGTACTCCCTACATGTTTGAGATGTTTGAGTGAATTACTAGTTCTTGGGGAATAGGATGAACTCTAGTTTGTACTAGCACCGAATAATTTTGCGTGATATGAGATAACCTTTTCATGTATTGTTAATGTTCTTCGTGATGTTGGGTGAAGTGCGCCATCCAAAATTTGCCAACTTTGGACACAAGGATGTAACTGTTGGATAAAGTAGAAAGCAGAGAATGCAAGTGATAGCGCAATCTCTAGGCAAGTGGAGCAGAAAAAGTGATAGTAGTATCCTCTACCTATCCCATCTCTACCAATTCGATAGGGGAATAACATAGACCACATGGGCGTGTCCACAGGGAAACCCTTAATCATCATTGTCGTAACCCGCTAGGGGAGGAAACGGTGGTGGCATGCGTGGCACGAAGTCTACTCCGAGTAGAGCGTGTTCTGTACCAGGCTCCGCCGACAAATAACTACATGAAAAGTGGCTTGAGTGTCTGTAGGACATGTGCGTAGTAATGATTCTGAATGCCTCGAGAATACCGTTTACTCAAGCATCGCCCCCGTATTTTATTCACAGTTTTATTTACATTTCTACCTTCGCTTAGTTGTTTAGACAAAACCACCCTTATTATAATTCCGCTAGCAATCGACGAATAGACTATTTCCAAATAATGTTCTGGGTGTGAACGTAGTTGCGTGTGTGACGAAGTAGTTGTGGGTTTGGCAGTTACCAGCGCAACCACCACTCCCCGTGGGATCGACATACTCTACTTACTGCGAATTGCAATAGCCATGTGCTCTTGCATGCCATCAGCAGTGTAGCGACGTAGACTAATCCATCCGTCGTGGCCACGGGGGCAAACAACTTGTCTGTTGAGCTCGACTCCGTTCCGCCTCCCAGTGGACAGGCATCCCGGTTGAGTTTCTGGAAGACTTCCTCGACACGTCCACAATGGCTGACTCGTTGCAACTCCAAAGGCATTGGGCGACGTCGAGCAATGCCAGCTCCAGGCATGCCCACATCATGTTCGATGAAACTCCTGAATAAGACTCGATACAATCTTTGGCATTTTGAAAATTGGATTCATTGATTCATTTTTTGTACATACCATTAGATCAAACTTATAGGCCGATAGGAATAAATATTGCACAACATTATAAATGATGGTCAATAGCCTTTGCAATTTACCATAGGGATACCAATTTCTCGGCGTTTAAAGTTGGGCAAACGCCGCACATTAACAAGAAGAAGGTATAGTGAAGTCAAGATGTTCGGCGTTCACACAATTTGAAGATGTTTTTGAAGGAAATATGCCCTAGAGGTAATAATAAAGTTGTTATTTTATATTTCCTTATTCATGATAAATGTTTATAATTCATGCTAGAATTGTATTTATTGGAAACCCAAATACATGTGTGAATACTAGATAAACACTGTGTCCCTAGTGAGCCTCTACTTGACCAGCTCGTTGATCAAAGATGGTTAAGGTTTCCTAACCACGGACATGAGTTGTCATTTGATATCGGGATCACATCATTAGGAGAATGATGTGATGGACAAGACCCATCCGTTAGCTTAGCATACTGATCGTTCAATTTTATTGCTATTGATTTCTTCATGTCAAATACATATCCTTCGATTATGAGATGATGCAACTCCCGGATACCGGAGGAATACCTTGTGTGCTATCAAACGTTGCAACATAACTGGGTGATTGTAAAGATGCTCTACAGGTATCTCCAAAGGTGTTTGTTGGGTTGGCATAGATCGAGATTAGGATTTGTCACTCCAAGTATTGGAGAGGTATCTCTCGGCCGTCTCGGTAATGCACATCATAAGAAGCCTTGCAAGGAAAGTGAATTATGAGATAGTTGTAGGATGATGTATTACGGAATGAGTAAATAGACTTGCCGGTAACGAGATTGAACTAGGTATGTAGATACCGACGATCGAATCTTGGGCAAGTAACATACCGATGGACAAAGGGAATAATGTATGTTGTCATAACGGTTCGACCGATAAAGATCTTCATAGAATATGTAGGAGCCAATATGAGCATCCAGGTTCTGCTATTGGTTATTGACCGGAGAGGTGTCTCAATCATGTCTACATAGTTCTCGAACCCGTAGGGTGCACACGCTTAACGTTCGTTGACGATATTGTATTATATGAGTTATGTGATTTGGTGACTGAATGTTGTTCGGAGTCCCGGATGAGATCACAGACATGACGAGGAGTCTCGAAATGGTCGAGAGGTAAAGATTGATATATAGGACGATAGTATTCAGACACCGAAAGTGTTCCGGCGTGTATCTGGTATCTATCGGAGTACCGGAGGGGTTACCGGAACCCCCAGGGCAGTTATATTGGCCATATGGGCCATAAGAGGGGAGCACACATGGGGGGTGCGCCCCCCCTTGGCATGTGGCCGAATTGGAGAAGGAACAAGGGGGGTTCAGGCCCCCCTTCCTTTCTCTGTTCCTGCTACCCCTTGAGCACTGCGTTGGTTTTCCCTTGAAGAGGAAATAGTAATGCAGCAAAGTAGCGTAAGTATTTCCCTCAGTTTTTGAGAACCAAGGTATCAATCTAGTAGGAGGCCATGCACGAGTCCTCGCACCTACACAAACAAATAAATCCTTGCAACCAACGCGATAAGGGGTTGTCAATCCCTACACGGTCACTTACGAGAGTGAGATCTGATAGATATGATAAGATAATATTTTTGGTATTTTTTATGATAAAGATGCAAAGTAAAATAAAAGGCAATAAAAATAACTAAGTGTTGGAAGATTAATATGATGGAAAATAGACCCGGGGCCATAGGTTTCACAAGTGGCTTCTCTCAAGAGCATAAGTTTCTACGGTGGGTGAACAAATTACTATTGAGCAATTGACAGAATTGAGCATAGTTATGAGAATATCTAGGTATGATCATGTATATAGGCATCTCGTCCGAGACAAGTAGATCGACTCCTGCCTGCATCTACTACTATTACTCCACACATCGACCGCTATCCAGCATGCATCTAGAGTATTAAGTTCATAAGAACAGAGTAACGCTTTAAGCAAGATGACATGATGTAGAGGGATAAACTCATGCAATATGATGTAAAACCCATCTTGTTATCCTCGATGGCAACAATACAATACGTGCCTTGCTGCCCCTACTATCACTGGGAAAGGACACCGCAAGATTGAACCCAAAGTTAAGCACTTCTCCCGTTGCAAGAAAGACCAATCTAGTAGGCCAAACCAAACTGATAATTCGAAGAGATTTGCAAAGATAACCAATCATACATAAAAGAATTCAGAGAAGATTCAAATATTGTTCATAGATAATCTTGATCATAAACCCACAATTCATCGGTCTCAACAAACACACCGCAAAAGAAGATTACATCGAATAGATCTCCACAAGAGAGGGGGAGAACATTGTATTGAGATCCAAAAAGAGAGAAGAAGTCATCTAGCTAATGACTATGGACCCGAAGGTCTGAGGTAAACTACTCACACATCATCGGAGAGGCTATGGTGTTGATGTAGAAGCTCTCCGTGATCGATGCCCCCTCCGGCGGAGCTCTGGAACACGCCCCGAGATGGGATCTCACAAGTACAGAAGGTTGTAGCTTTGGAATTAGGTTTTTGGCTCCGTCTCTGGTAGTTTGGGGGTACGTAGGTATATATAGGAGGAAGGAGTATGTCGGTTGAGCAACAGGGGGCCCACGAGGGTGGAGGGCGCGCCCCCTACCTCGTGCCCTCCTGGTTGATGTCTTGACGTAGGGTCCAAGTCCTATGGATGACGTTCGTTCCGAAAATCACGTTCCCGAAGGTTTCATTCCGTTTGGACTCCATTTGATATTCTTTTTCTGCGAAACTCTGAAATAGGCAAAAAACAACATTTCTGGGCTGGGCCTCCGGTTAATAGGTTAGTCCCAAAAATAATATAAAAGTGTGTAATAAATCCCAAAAATGTCCAAAACAGAATATAATATAGCATGGAACAATAAAAAATTATAGATACGTTGGAGACGTATCCAGCATCCCCAAGCTTAATTCCTGCTCGTCCTCGAGTAGATAAAAACAGAATTTTTGATGTGGAATGCTACTTGGCATAATTTCAATGTAATTCTTCTTAATTGTGGTATGAATATTCAGATCTGAAAAATTCAAGATAAAAGTTCAATATTGACATAGAAATAATAATACTTCAAGCATACTAACTAAGCAATTATGTCCTCTCAAAATAACATGGCCAAAGAAAGTTTATCCCTACAAAGTCATATATTTAGTCATGCTCCATTTTCGTCACACAAGAATGCTCTCATCATGCACAACCCCGATGACAAGCCAAGCAATTGTTTCATACTTTAGTAATCTCAAAAAATTTCAACCTTCACGCAATACATGAGCGTGAGCCATGGATATAGCACTATGGGTGGAATAGAATATAATGATGGGGGTTATGTGGAGAATACAAAAAAGGAGAAAGTCTCACATCAATGAGGCTAATCAATGAGCTATGGAGATGCCCATCAATTGATGTTAATGCAAGGAGTAGGGATTGCCATGCAATGGATGCACTAGAGCTATAAATATATGAAAGCTCAAGAAAAGAAACTAAGTGGGTGTGCATCCAACTTGCTTGCTCACGAAGACCTAGGGCATTTGAGGAAGCCCATTGTTGGAATATACAAGCCAAGTTCTATAATGAAAAGTTCCCACTAGCATATGAAAGTGACAAAACAAAGGACTCTCTATCATGAAGATTATGGTGCTACTTTGAAGCACAAGTGTGGTAAAAGGATAGTAAGATTGTCCCTTCTCTCTTTTTCTCTCATTTTTTGGGCCTTCTCTTTTTTATGGCCTTTCTCTCTCTTTATTTTTTATTTTTTATTTTTCCTCACTTGGGACAATGCTCTAGAAAATGATGACCATCACACTTCTATTTATTTACAACTCAATGATTACAACTCGATACTAGAACAAAGTATGACTCTATATGAATGCCTCCGTCGGTGTACCGGGATGGGCAATGAATCAAGAGTCACATGTATGAGATTATGCATGGTGGCTTTGCCCCAAATACGATGTCAACTACATGATCATGCAAGGCAATATGACAATGATGAACGTGTCATGATAAACGGAACGGTGGAAAGTTGCATGGCAATATATCTCGGAATGGCTATGGGAATGCCATAATAGGTAGGTATGGTGGCTATTTGAGGAAGATATAAGGAGGTTTATGTGTGAAAGAGCGTATCATATCACGTGGTTTGGATGCACCGGCGAAGTTTGCACCAACTCTCAATGTGAGAAAGGGCAATGCACGGTACCGAAGAGGCTAGCAATGATGGAAAGGTGAGAGTGCGTATAATCCATGGACTCAAAATTAGTCATAAAGAACTCACATAATTATGCAAAAATATACAAGTCATTAAAAACCAAGCACTACGCGCATGCTCCTAGGGGGATAGATTGGTAGGAAAAGACCATCGCTCGTCCTCGACCGCCACTCATAAGGAGGACAATCAAAGAACACCTCATGTTTCAAATTTTTTACATAACGTTTACCATACGTGCATGCTACGAGACTTGCAAACTTCAACACAAGTATTTCTCAAATTCACAACTACTCAACTAGCACAACTTTGATATCACTACCTCCATATCTCAAAACAATCATCAAGCATCAAACTTCTCTTAGTATTCAACACACTCATAAGAAAGTTTTTACTAGTCTTGAATACCTAGCATATTAGGTTATTTAAGTAAATTACCATGATATTTAATACTATCAAAATAATATAAGTGAAGCATGAGAAAATAATAGTTTCTATAAAACAAAACCATCACCGTGCTCTAAAAAATATAAGTGAAGTACTAGAGCAAAAACTATATAACTCAAAAGATATAAGTGAAGCACATAGAGTATTCTAATAATCCATCAAAAGGTGTGTACAGCAAGGATGATTGTGTTAAACTAAAAATCAAAGACTCAAATCATACAAGACGCTCCAAGCAAAACACATATCATGTGGTGAATAAAAATATAGCTCCAAGTAAAGTTACCGATGGAAGTAGACAAAAGAGGGGCATCCCCAAGCTTTGGATTTTATGTGTCCTTAGATTATCTTGGGGGTGCCATGGGCATACCCAAGCTTAGGCTCTTTCCACTCCTTGTTCCATAATCCATCAAATCTTTCACCCAAAACTTGAAAACTTCACAACACAAAACTTAACAGAAAATCTCGTGAGCTCCGTTTGCGAAAGAAAACAAAACACCACTTCAAGGTACTATAATGAACTCATTATTTATTTACTGTATTCCAACTTCTCTATGGTTTATAAACTATTTTACTAGCCATAGATTCATCAAAATAAGCAAACAACACACGAAAAACAGAATCTGTCAAAAACAGAACAGTCTGTAGTAATCTGTAACTAACGCAAAGTTATGGAACTCCAAAAATTCAGCCAAAATAGGACGACCTATAAAATTTGTTTATTGATCAGCAGCAATTTGAATCAATATTTTATCACGTTCTGGTGATTTTTAACAATTATTTTTGTGAACAGAAAGTTTCTGGAATTTTTAGCAAGATCAAATAACTATCATCCAAGAAGATCCTATAGGTTCAACTTGGCACAAACACTAACTAAAACATAAAAACACATCTAACCAGAGTCT
The DNA here is from genome assembly GCA_021605145.1 of Aegilops bicornis. Classification (NCBI taxonomy): domain Eukaryota; kingdom Viridiplantae; phylum Streptophyta; class Magnoliopsida; order Poales; family Poaceae; genus Aegilops; species Aegilops bicornis. Next base: position 148,787,541 of record CM038674.1, on the reverse strand, counting down.
AGATCAAATATTTATTCCTAAACATAAGCAAAAAGCAAAAAACTAAAAATAAAATTGGGTTGCCTCCCAACAAGCGCTATCGTTTAACGCCCCTAGCTAGGTGATACGTCTCCAACGTATCTGTAATTTTTGATTGTTCCATGCTATTATATTATCTATCTTGGATGTTTATGGGATTTATTTTACACTTTTATATTATTTTTGGGAATAACCTATTGATCCGGAGCCCAGTGCCAGTTCCTGTTTTTTCCCTTGTTTCAGTGTTTCGAAGAAAAGGAATATCAAACGGAGTCGAAACGGAATGAAATCAACTGGAGAAGTTATGTTTGGAAGGAAAGCTACCTTTGGAGTGCACGCCAGGAAAGAAACGAGGGAGCCACGAGGCAGGGGGCGCGCCCTCCCCCCCAGGCGCGCCCTCCACCCTCGTGGGCCCCTCATGGCTCCCCTGACGTACTTCTTCCTCCTATATATATATATATATATATATATATATATATATATATATATATATATATCCATATACCCTAAAAAATTAGGAGAACAGAATAGATCGGGAGTTCCGCCGCCACAAGCCTCTGTAGCCACCAATAACCAATCGGGACCCTGTTCAAGACTGCCGGAGGGGAACCCTCACCGGTGGCCATCTTCATCATCCCGACGCTCTCCATGACGAGGAGGGAGTTGTTCACTCTCGGGGCTGAGGGTACGTACCAGTAGCTATGCGTTTGATCTCTCTCTCTCTCTCTCTCTCTCTCTCTCTCGTGTTCTTGATTTGGCACGATCTTGATGTATCGCGAGCTTTGCTATTATAGTTGGATCTTGTGTTGCTTCTCCCCCTCTACTCTCTTGTAATGGATTGAGTTTTCCCTTTGAAGTAATCTTATCGGATTGAGTCTTTAATGATTTGAGAACACTTGATGTATGTCTTGCCGTGCGTATCTGTGGTGACAATGGGATATCACGTGATTCACTTGATGTATGTTTTGGTGATCAACTTGCGGGTTCCGCCCATGAACCTATGCATAGGGGTTGGCACACGTTCTCGTCTTGATTCTTCGGTAGAAACTTTGGGGCACTCTTTGAGGTTCTATGTGTTGGTTGAATAGATGAATCTGAGATTGTGTGATGCATATTGTATAAACATACCCACGGATACTTGAGGTGACATTGGAGTATCTAGGTGACATTAGGGTTTTGGTTGATTTGTGTCTTAAGGTGTTATTATAGTATGAACTCTAGGGCTGTTTGTGACACTTATAGGAATAGCCCAACGGATTGATTGGAAAGAATAACTTTGAGGTGGTTTCGTGCCTACCATAATCTCTTTGTTTGTTCTCCGCTATTAGTGAATTTGGAGTGACTCTTTGTTGCATGTTGAGGGATAGTTATATGATCCAATTATGTTATTATTGTTGAGAGAACTTTCACTAGTGAAAGTATGAACCCTAGGCCTTGTTTCCTATCATTGCAATACCGTTTACGCTCACTATTGCCACTTGTTACCTTGCTGTTTTTATATTTTCAGATTACAAAAACCTATATTTACCATCCATATTGGACTTGTATCACCATCGTCATGAACTAGTGCACCTATACAATTTACCATTGTATTGGGTGTGTTGGGGACACAAGAGACTCTTTGTTATTTGGTTGCAGGGTTGCTTGAGAGAGACCATCTTCATCCTATGCCTCCCACGGATTGATAAACCTTAGGTCATCCACTTGAGGGAAATTTGCTACTGTCCTACAAACCTTTGCACTTGGAGGCCCAACAACGTCTACAAGAAGAAGGTTGTGTAGTAGACATCAAGCAGTTTCTGGCGCCGTTCTTGGGGAGGCTAGGTGGCGGCACTCACACCCCGTCAACTAAGCTCTTTTCTGGCGCCGTTGCCGGGGAGGTGAGTGCTTGAAGGTATATCTTTAGATCTTGCAATCTAATCTTTTTGTTTCTTATTTTAGCACTAGTTTAGTCTATAAAAGAAAATTACAAGAACGAATTGAGTTTGCCTCATACGCTTCATCTTTTTAATATCTTTCGTGAGTATGATGGAAAGGAAAATTGTGCCAAAGTGTTAGAAGAGGAAGTCTATAAAATGTTTGGCACTAAATCTTTGAATGATGAGCATGATTGCAATGTTGTTAGTATGAACTCCTTGAATATCCATGGTACTAATGATGATTGCACCAGTTATGATGAAAATGTCTCCTATAAACATGTCAATTTTTGTGGAGTGCATTGGGTTTGCAAGTATACACCAAATAGGGAAGATATATATTGCAAGAGGCATAAGTACTTAGAAACTAAATTGTTGCAAGAAAGTCTTGATGTTTGTGCTGAAAAATTCAATATTTTCCGTGCCCCTTGTGAACTTTGCAATGAACATGGTCATTTAAATCTCCAATGCAAATTGTTTCATGACCGAATCGTGTCAAAAAATTGTGATAACTTGATTACCCTTGAGCATCATAAAGAGCTTAGTCTTCTTTTGGGGTATGAGGAAATGAAACGTATAACTGAGGGTATTCTCAAGTTTAATCTTGATAGATTTCTTGATTGTGATCTAGAGAAGATTTATATGTATTGTGCGGTGAATTGTATTGAAAATCCTTATATTGCCAATTACATAAAGAAAATAAAACAAATAGAGGATGAAGAGAATACAAATGAAAGGGAAGAGACTTTAATATCCTCCTATTATTTCTTATGATGAATCAGGTAACGAGGAGGAGCCTTCTATTCAACCAATCTCATTAATAAGGAGCACCAAAAGGAGGATTGAACCCACACATGATGTGGTGAAGAAGAAGAAAAGAAAAGGAAGAGAGGTAAAAGGTATCTCTCCCAAATAATGTTGCTCCTATTATTGTTGTGCCTCATGAAAATGAATCAAAAATAATTGTGGAAGATGATGCACTTGATGATGATCTCGTTATGCCTATTGCTTGTTGTGATGATTATGATTTGGAAGATAATGATACTTCTTATGATCTTGAAAATCTTTTTGGCACTTGCTTGGAATATGACAATTGCTATACTATTGGTGCTATCCATACTATTAATGATGAGAGTGATTATGCCTATAATATGAAAAGGCCCAAGCTTGGGGATGCTATGTTTGATGAAGATGATGTTTTTGAAAATATATTTGCTGCAATTAATGTTTATCCCAAGCTTGGGGAGGCTACGTTTAATGAAGATGATATTTTTAGTCTCCCAAGTTTTGATATGCAAATTTATAATGATGATAGCATGCCTTCTACCTATGATGATTATATTGATGAAAGTGGGTTTGGAAGAATGTAAACTTTAGGAAGTAATGATCCCACCATTTTGGAGGATGTTGAATCTTATAATATTTATGAAAGTGGATTTGGAGAGGTCATGACTTTATTTAGTGATGATCCCACTATCTTGGAAGAGGTTTCAATCGATTATGATGAGAACAAAGTTGCTACTTATGATGATTATTGTGATGAAACTTATGCTATAAAAAGTAGTGATTATTATCTATACCTACTAATAAAGCAAGGTGCGTTTCACTGATTTTTTCATCCGTTCACCCATGTAATATTTTAAAGTTTTTTTATCCGAGGTGGTACTATTTTTTGTGAACAAAACATCACATATTTTAGAAAAAGAGACAACCCATATGTTTTTTTGGCCGCAGCCACGCCAGCCCAATGGCGGCCCACTTAAGGGGTATAGGCCGGGGCAAAAATATAATTTGTATGTGCATGGATTCTAACTCACAATCTCTAAGTTGTCCATCTATTGTACTACTAACTAAACTAGCTAAGTGTTTTGTTTATAAGGGAAATTTAACTTTTAAATTGTCCCACATCGCCGCCTCAAGTCCAAACCTCCCAATTTATATATGTTTTTTACTTTTCTGGGTATAAGGAGCAATATCAAAAATCAATAAGTGAAGGGTGAAACCGAGTTTCCAGTTTAGAAACGATTTGAACGGTGCAACATGGAACCGACGTGTGGAGAGAGGAATATGAATGGAAAGGAATTGGGACATGGAAATATAAGGAAAAGGAAGGGCCTACTAATTTAACGGAATATAGAAGTAAAGGAATTATGACAGGGAAATATAAGGAAAGAAATCCTCGCCTGCTAATTTGACAGAATTTGGAAGGAAATGAATTGTGACAGGGAAATATAAGGAAAGCAGTCTACGGCTTGATAATTTGATGGAATGTATATATATGTAAGGAAAGGAATTTAAGAAGGTAAAAATAAGGAAAGAAGAAATTTGGGACAGGGAAAAGTTAGGAAAGGAATCAACGACTTCTTAATTTAACAAAACATGAAAGGAAAGGAGACAGGGGAGGGAGGATTGATGCGTGCGGCCCCCATCTTAGGTCCCCTTTCTTGCCAGCTTCGTTCTCCCCATCAGTTCCATCTTCTTAGACACCAACTGCTGTCACGTCACAAAGTGTAGTTCTAGCATCGCTGCCGCCGCCGCCGAGCACCTCGTGCTACCAGCATGAAAGCCGTTCGTGCCTGCTGCTCTCCCGCATGGAGAAGATATGAGTTAAACAACTCCTGTATGCTTTCGAATTGGCTATCTTGATTTTGGATCTGCATGTATCAGCCAGCTGGTAATAAGCACATCTTGTCCGAGTTCCTTTGAATAAGCACACTCCTTTCCGAGCTTCCATGTAATATTGCAGTTACTAATTGTCTATGCACTGTAGCATGGAACGTATAAATTTTACGGTGTACATCGTCAGCATATAATTGTTCTGTCGTCATTATCAACATGTGATTACCTTTAAAAGAGATGCAGTGAAACTTTATACGATTTCTCAACCTGATGGGCAACTAACAACTCATCGTAGTAATGTAATGCATATAGGGTCAGAGCTTCTGAGAAATTTCAACTTAACTAAAAGTAATTACATCCTTTCTTTATTTTTTGTGAACTATGTACCTAAAAAGTTAATCTTAAGGATTCATTCATGGCCCGAATTATCACATGTTTTACAAATATACATGTCCGCCAACATTAAGAAGTACATATTGTCTTTTATATAAAATGTTTTCATTGGAATTTGGAGATTGAAGTTGTTAGAGTTTTTTTATCTGTTTTCAATATAATGTTTTCTAACGATTCTATTGCACTATATTTGGTATTGGAATAATCCCTTTAATGAAACCTCTTTCAAAGGTAACATATTATGCATAGTATGTAACATTGAAACCTCTTTCAAAGGTAACGATTCTATTACATACTATGCAGACTATGTTTCATTATACATCAAAGGGTAACCAATAACATTAACATTGATGGCGTATCTTTGTATGTAATTAGTATGCATAGTATGTAAATTCTAATTAGTGAAAATATAGATGAGTCCCTAGGGTCATCATAGATGGATCGCCAGGGGCATGCGAGGATTTGTCTTTCCCATTGCAACACACGTGCACCGTGCATACTTACTGTTTTTTAAGATAAATTAGGAGTGTTTGAGTGCGATGAATTTTTATCCATTTGCAACACACACGACATTGATGTAATTTTATTACTCCGGCTGTTCATTATATCGCCATGATGTTTGATAAATAGACTTGAAGGTTCTCAATAAAAAATATTGTCAATCAGAGCAATTTACTCAGAATTCAAAACCACATGTCCTAACCTTCACGCCGTGATCCACCATGATACGTCTTTTTTTTAGTCATCGGTGACCGTTACACGGTGACATAGTTCCTCAACTCAGACAATCATACTTCATAAAAACTGGTATTTTCTCCCGTTGCAACGCACGGGCATTTTTGCTAGTATTTATAAAACTTGTCATGATTATGATTACCCTTTTTCTGAACATTACTCTTTCAATGTGGAAACAATTTATAGTATTCAAGTCTCCTATGATACTTCCACTATTATTCATGAGAAGAAATTTGCTTATGTGGAGAGTAATAAAAATTCTATGCTTGTAGATCATGAAAAGAATGCTTTATGTGATGGTTATATTGTTGAATTCATTCATTATTATACTGAAAATTATTATGAGAGAGGATCATATGCTTATACATATTGCAATAATATCAAGTTTCCTCTCTATGTGCTTAAAGTTTTGAAGTCATGCTTGTTCTGCCTTCCTATGCTAGTTGATTATTGTTCCCATAAATCGTTTGATCACAAAATCCCTATGCATAGGAAGTGGGTTAGACTTAAATGTGCTAGTCATATTCTTCATGATGCTCTCTTTATGTTTCAAATCTTATCTTTTATGTGAGCATCATTGTCATCATCATGCCTAGCTAGGGGCGTTAAACATAGCGCTTGTTGGGAGGCAACCAAATTTTATTTTAGTTTCTTGCTTTTTGGTTCTGTTTAGGAATAAATAATCCATATAGCCTCTGTTTAGATGTGGTTTTGTGTTTTAATTAGTGTTTGTGCCAAGTAGAACCTTTGGGAAGACTTGGGTGAAGTCTTTATGATCATGCTGTAAAAAACAGAAACTTTAGCGCTCACGATATTTGCTTCAACTTTTTACTGGAGAGTGCTATTTAGTTGATTCATTTTGCAGATGATTACTAGACAAATTCCTCAGTTCCAACAATTTATTTTAGAATTTTTGGAGTTCCATAAGTATACGTTTGATACAGATTACTACAGACTGTTCTGTTTTTGACAGATTCTGTTTTTCGTGTGTTGTTTGCTTATTTTGATGAATCTATGGCTAGTAAAAGAGTTTATAAACCATAGAGAAGTTGGAATACAATAGGTTTAACACCTATATAAATAAAGAATGAGTTAATTACAGTACCTTGAAGTGGTGTTTTGTTTTCTTTCGCTAACGGAGCTCACGAGATTTTCTATTAAGTTTTGTGTTGTGAAGTTTTCAAGTTTTGGGTAAAGATTCGATGGACTATGGAATAAGGAGTGGCAAGAGCCTAAGCTTGGGGATGAACAAGGCACCTCAAGGTAATATTCAAGGATAACCAAGAGCCTAAGCTTGGGGATGCCCCGGATGGCATCCCCTCTTTCGTCTTCGTCCATCGGTAATTTTACTTGGAACTATATTTTTATTCACCACGTGATATGTGTTTTGCTTGGAGCGTCTTTCTATTTTCTTTACCTTTGCTTGCTATTTTAATAAAGTACCAAGATCTGAAAGTCTTAAAGGTTAGAGAGTCTTCGCATAGCTACATAATTATTTAACTACTCATTGATCTTCACTTATATCTTTCGGAGTAGTTTGTTGTTTGCTCTAGTGCTTCACTTATATGTTTTAGAGCACGGTGGTGGATTTGTTTTATAGAAACTATTGATCTCTCATGCTTCACTTAGATTATTTTGAGAGTCTTAAATAGCATGGTAATTTTCTTAAATAATCCTAATATGCTAAGCATACAAGATTTGTAAGAATTCTTATGAGTGTGTTGAATACTAAGAAAAGTATGATGCTTGATAATTGTTTTGAGATATGGAGGTAGTGATATTAAAGTTGTGCTAATTGAGTAGTTGTGAATTTGAGATATACTTGTGTTAAAGTTTTTGATTCCCGTAGCATGCACGTATGGTGAACCATTATGTGATGAAGTCGGAGCATGATTTATTTATTGATTGTCTTCCTTATGAGTGGCGGTCGGGGACGAGCGATGGTCTTTTCCTACCAATCTATCTCCCTAGGAGCATGCGCGTAATACTTTGCTTTGATAACTTGTAGATTTTTGCAATAAGTATATGAGTTCTTTATGACTAATGTTGAGTCCATGGATTATACACACTCTTCTTCCTTCCACCATTGCTAGCCTCTCTAATACCGCACACCTTTCGCCGGTATCATACACCCACCATATATTTTCCCCAAAACAGCCACCATACCTACCTATCATGACATTTCCATAGCCATTCCGAGATATATTGCCATGCAACTTTCCACCATTCCGTTTATTATGACACGCTTCATCATTGTCATATTGCTTTGCATGATCATGTAGTTGACATTGTATTTGTGGCAAAGCCACCCTTCATAATTATTTCATACATGTCACTCATGCGTCATTGCACATCCCGGTACACCGCCAGAGGCATTCATATAGAGTCATATTTTGTTCTAAGTATCGAGTTGTAATTGTTGAATTGTAAGAAAATAAAAGTGTGATGAACTTCATTTTTAGAGCATTGTCCCAAGTGAGGAAAGGATGATGGAGACTATGATTCCTCCACAAGTCGGGATGAGACTCCGGACGAAAAAAATAAAAAAAGAGAAAAAAAGAGGCCACAAAAAAAGAGAAAAGGCCCAAAAAAAAGGGACAAAAAAATTGAGAGAAAAAGAGAGAAGGGACAATGCTACTATCCTTTTACCACACTTGTGCTTCAAAGTAGCACCGTGATCTTCATGATAGAGAGTCTCCTATGTTGTCACTTTCATATGCTAGTGGGAATTTTACATTATAGAACTTGGCTTGTATATTCCAATGATGGGCTTCCTCAAAATGCCCTAGGTCTTCGTGAGCAAGCGAGTTGGATGCACACCCACTTAGTTTCTTTTGTTGAGCTTTCATATACTTATAGCTCTAGTGCATCCGTTGCATGGCAATCCCTACTCACTCACATTGATATCTATTGATGGGCATCTCCATAGCCCGTTGATACGCCTAGTTGATGTGAGATTATCTTCTCCTTTTGTCTTCTCCACAACCACCATTCTATTCCACATATAGTGCTATGTCCATGGCTCACGCTCATGTATTGCGTGAAGATTGAAAAAGTTTGAGAACGTCAAAAGTATGAAACAATTGCTTGGCTTGTCATCGGGGTTGTGCATGATTTAAATACTTTGTGTGGTGAACATAGAGCATAGCCAGACTATATGATTTTGTACGGGTAACTTTCTTTGGCCATGTTATTTTGAGAAGACATAACTGCTTTGTTAGAATGCTTGAATATTATTATTTTTATGTCAATTTAAACTTTTGTCTTGAATCTTTCGGATCTGAATATTCATACCACAATTAAGAAGAATTACCTTGAAATTATGCCAAGTAGCATTCCACATCAAAAATTCTGTTTTTATCATTTACCTACTCGAGGACGAGCAGGAATTAAGCTTGGGGATGCTGATACGTCTCCAACGTATCTATAATTTTTGATTGTTCCATGCTATTATATTATCTATCTTGGATGTTTATGGTCTTTATTTACACTTTTATATTATTTTTGGGACTAACCTATTGATCCAGAGCCCAGTGCCAGTTCCTGTTTTTTCCCTTGTTTCAGTGTTTTGAAGAAAAGGAATATCAAACGGAGTCGAAACAGAATGAAATCAACTAGAGAAGTTATTTTTGGAAGGAAAGCTACCGAAAAAACTTGGAGTGCACGTCAGGAAAGAAACGAGGGATCCATGAGGCAGGGGGGCACGCCCTCCCCCCCAGGCGCGCCCTCGACCCTTGTGGGCCCCTCGTGGCTCCCCTGACGTACTTCTTCCTCCTATATATATCCATATACCCTAAAAACTTCGGAGAACAGAATAGATCGGGAGTTCCGCCGCCGCAAGCCTCTGTAGCCACCAAAAACCAATCGGGACCCTGTTCCGGCACGCTACCGGAGGGGGGAACCCTCACTGGTGGCCATCTCCATCATCGCGGCACTCTCCATGATGAGGAGGGAGTAGTTCACCCTCGGGGCCGAGGGTATGTACCAGTAGCTATGTGTTTGATCTCTCTCTCTCTCTCTCGTGTTCTTGATTTGGCACGATCTTGATTTATCGCGAGCTTTGCTATTATAGTTGGATCTTATGTTGCTTTCTCCCTCTACTCTCTTGTAATGGATTGAGTTTTCCTTTGAAGTAATCTTATCGGATTGAGTCTTTAATGATTTGAGAACACTTGATGTATGTCTTGTCGTGCGTATCTGTGGTGACAATGGGATATCACGTGATTCACTTGAAGTATTTTTTGGTGATCAACTTGCGGGTTCCGCCCATGAACCTATGCATAGGGGTTGGCACACGTTTTCGCCTTGATTCTCCGGTAGAAACTTTGGGGCACTCTTTGAGGTTCTATGTGTTGGTTGAATAGATGAATCTGAGATTGTGTGATGCATATCACATAATCATACCCACAGATACTTGAGGTGACATTGGAGTATCTAGGTGACATTAGGGTTTTGGTTGATTTGTGTATTAAGGTGTTATTCTAGTACGAACTCTAGGGCTGTTTGTGACACTTATAGGAATAGCCCAACGGATTGATTGGAAAGAATAACTTTGAGGTGATTTCGTACCCTACCATAATCTCTTCGTTTGTTCTCCGCTATTAGTGACTTTGGAGTGACTCTTTGTTGCATGTTGAGGGATAGTTATATGATCCAATTATGTTATTATTGTTGAGAGAACTTGCACTAGTGAAAGTATGAACCCTAGGCCTTGTTTCCTATCATTGCAATACCGTTTATGCTTACTTTTACCACTTGTTACCTTGCTGTTTTTTATTTTCAGATTATAAAAACCTATATCTACCATCCATATTGCACTTGTATCACCATCTCTTCGCCGAACTAGTGCACCTATACAATTTACCATTGTATTGGGTGTGTCGGGGACATAAGAGACTCTTTATTATTTGGTTGAAGGGTTGCTTGAGAGAGACCATCTTCATCCTACGCCTCCCACGGATTGATAAACCTTAGGTCATCCACTTGAAGAAAATTTGCTACTGTCCTACAAACCTCTGCACTTGGAGGCCCAACAACGTCTACAAGAAGAAGGTTGTGTAGTAGACATCACTAGGCATTGAGATTTAAATGATGCTCACAAGAAAGACAAGAATTGAGGCACAAAAAGAGCATCATAAAACACGTGAAAAACACATCTAAGTCTAGCATACTTCCTATGCATAGGCATCTTATAGGCAAACAAATTATCAAGGCAATCAAAAACTAGCATATGCAAGGAAGCGGAAAGAAGCAATAGCAATCTCAACATAACGAGAGGTAATTTAGTAACATGTAAATTTCTACAACCATATTTTCCTCTCTCATAATAATTACATGTAGGATCATAATCAAATCCAACAATATAGCTATCACAAAACATATGCTTAGCATGATCCACATGTACGCAAAGTTGACACTCTTCCAAAATAGTGGGATTAACATTAACTAAAGTCATGACCTCTCCAAACCCACTTTTATCAAAAATTTCATAAGATTGAATATTCTACAAATATGTGGGATCTAAAGTTGACACTCTTCCAAACCCACTTTCAATATTATTGCAAACACTATTATCAATCTCATATTCATCATGGGGCTTAAATAAATTTTCAAGATTGTAAGAAGAATCACCCCAATCATGATCATTGCAACAAGTAGTAGACATAGCAAAATTAGCATCCCCAAGCTTAGGGTTTTGCATATTATTAGCATGACTAACATTAATAGAATTTATAATAAAATCATTGCAATCATGCTTTTCATCAAAGTAACTACCAAGTATGGGTGCAATAGCAACGATCTCATGTTTAACATAAGGAACTTTCATCTTCATAAATATTGGCATCATGGCCACAAGAATAGCAAGCATCATGTTCGTCAAGGGATATTTCAATCAAATCATCGGAATCATCATTATCTATAGATTCATGCATATCATTATTTTCTTCCAAAGCAACGGTCATTCTCTCAATAAATTCTTTGACATAGACATTATGAGCATAATTTTCATAGCAATATTTAAGTATGTCAAATTTTTTTGATTCGTAAAGAGTAATATCGTATTTTTCAATCAAAGAAGCAACTTCATAAGCACCCTTAAAAGCAACAAATTCTTCAATTTGTTCGATATCATACTAACTATAAACACCCTTTGCATAAGAAGATAAGATTTCATTTTCATTAAACTCACATAGGTAAGGAAGGTGTTTTTAGGGTTCTTAGAGCAACAAGTAAAATCATAAATTTCACAAAGATTCCAAGCATAACACAACAATCTGTTTATTTGATTCCATAAGAGTCTCCCTTTTCGCATAAACGGTGACACACAAAATGAGCATGCTCATCTAAAGATTTCCCATAACTAGGCTAGTTGGGGTTTCAACGCGAAAGATAAGGATCAAGATGATCCAAGTAGAACACTTTAAGTGGATCCATATCAATAGATTTTTAGCAAGCAAAGATGCAAGCAAATAGAAGGCACATGGAAACACAAACAAAAAGACATACGGGAAGAAGGCGAAGAAAGGGCGAATAAAACGACAAGGGTGAAGTGGGGGAGAGGAAAACGGGAGGCAAATGGCAAATAATGTAATGCGGGAGATAAGGGTTTGTGATGGGTACTTGGTATGTTGACTTTTGTGAAGACCTCCCCGGCAACGGCGCCAGAAATCCTTCTTGCTACCTCTTGAGCACTGTGTTGGTTTTCCCTTGAAGAGGAAAGGGTGATGCAACAAAGTAGCGTAAGTATTTCCCTCAGTTTTTGAGAACCAAGGTATCAATCCAGTAGGAGGCCAGGCACGAGTCCCTCGCACCTACACAAACAAATAAATCCTTGCAACCAACGCGATAAGGGGTTGTCAATCCCTACACGGTCACTTACGAGAGTGAGATCTGATAGATATGATAAGATAATATTTTTGGTATTTTTATGATAAAGATGCAAAGTAAAATAAAAGGCAATAAAAATAACTAAGTGTTGGAAGATTAATATGATGGAAAATAGACCCGGGGGCCATAGGTTTCACTAGTGGCTTCTCTCAAGAGCATAAGTTTTTACGGTGGGTGAACAAATTACTGTTGAGCAATTGACAGAATTGAGCATAGTTATGAGAATATCTAGGTATGATCATGTATATAGGCATCACGTCTGAGACAACTAGATCGACTCTTGCCTGCATCTACTACTATTACTCCACACATCGACCGCTATCCAGCATGCATCTAGAGTATTAAGTTCATAAGAACAGAGTAACGCTTTAAGCAAGATGACATGATGTAGAGGGATAAACTCATGCAATATGATGTAAACCCCATCTTGTTATCCGCGATGGCAATAATAGAATACGTGCCTTGTTGCCCCTACTATCACCGGGAAAGGACACCGCAAGATTGATCCCAAAGCTAAGCACTTCTCCCATTGCAAGAAAGACCAATCTAGTAGGCCAAACCAAACTGATAATTCGAAGAGACTTGCAAAGATAACCAATCGTACATAAAAGAATTCAGAGAAGATTCAAATATTGTTCATAGATAATCTTGATCATAAACCCACAATTCATCGGTCTCAACAAACACACCGCAAAAGAATATTACATCGAATAGATCTCCACGAGAGAGGGGGAGAACATTGTATTGAGATCCAAAAAGAGAGAAGAAGCCATGTAGCTAATGACTATGGACCCGAAGGTCTGAGGTAAACTACTCACACATCATCAGAGAGGCTACGGTGTTGATGTAGAAGCTCTCTGTGATCGATGCCCCCTCCGGCGGAGCTCCGGAACAGGCCCCAAGATGGGATCTCACAAGTACAGAAGGTTGCGGTGGTGGAATTAGGTTTTTGGCTCCGTCTCTGGTAGTTTGGGGGTACGTAGGTATATATAGGAGGAAGGAGTATGTTAGTGGAGCAACAGGGGCCCCACGAGGGTGGAGGGCGCGCCCAGGGGGTAGGCGCGCCCCCCTACCTCGTGCCCTCCTGGTCGACGTCTTGACGTAGGGTCCAAGTCCACTGGATCACGTTCATTCCAAAAATCACGTTCCCGAAGGTTTCATTCTGTTTGGACTCCGTTTGATATTCTTTTTCTGTGAAACTCTGAAATAGGCAAAAAACAACAATTCTGGGCTGGGCCTCCGGTTAATAGGTTAGTCCCAAAAATAATATAAAAGTGTATAATAGAGCCCAATAATGTCCAAAACTGAATATAATATAGCATGGAACAATAAAAAATTATAGATACGTTGGAAACGTATCACTTCCCCCTTCCTTTCTTCTCCGGTGGAAAAAAGGAAAGGGGGGGGGGGGGCGCCACTTGGGCAAACCCTAAGTAGGATTTGGATCCTACTTGGGGCGCCCCCTGGCTGCCTCTTCTCCCCTCCCACCTATATATATGTGGGGAGGGGGTGCCTAGAACACACAACATCAATTGTTAGCCGTGTGAGGCGCCCCCTCCATAGTTTACACCCCCGGTCATATTCTCGCGGTGCTTAGGCGAAGCCCTGCACGGATCACTTCACCATCACCGTCACCACACGTTCGTGGTGACGGAACTCATCTACTACCTCGAAACCTTGCTGGATAAAGAAGGCGAGGGACGTCACCGAGCTGAACGCGTGCAGAACTCGGAGGTGTTGTACGTTTGGTGCTTGATCGGTCGGAGCTAGAAGAAGTTCGACTACATAAACCGCGTTCTCAAAATGCTTCCGCTTTCATTCTATGAGGGTACATAGACACACTCTCCCCTTCGTTGTTACACATCTCCATGGATAGATCATTGCGTGTGCGTAGAAATTTTTTTGTTTTCCATGCAACGTTTCCCAATAGTGGCATCATGAGCCAGGTCTATGCGTAGATGATATGCATGAGTAGAACACAAAGAGTTGTGGGCGGTGATAGTCATACTGCTTACCACCAACGTCTTATTTTGATTCGGCGGTATTGTGGGATGAAGCGGCCCGGACCAACCTTACATGTCCACGCACATGAGACCAGTTCCACCGACAGACATGCAACTAATTTTTCATAAAGGTGGCTGGGGGGTTTATGTTTCTCCTACTTTAGTTGAATTGAATTTGACTACGTCCGGTCCTTTAAGAAGGTTAAAACAACAAACTTGATGAAACACTATTGTGGTTTGATGCGTATGTAAGAACTGTTCTTGCTAGAAGCTCGTAGCAGCCGCGTAAAACTTGCAACAACAAAGTAGAGGACGTCTAACTTGTTTTTGCAGGGCATGTTGTGATGTGATATGGTCAAGACATGATATGATATACGTTATTGTATGAGATGATCATGTTTTGTAAAAGTTATCGGCAACTGGCAGGAGCCTTATGGTTGTCTCTTTATTGTATGAAATGCAAAAGCCATGTAATTGCTTTACTTTATCACTATTCGTTAGCGATAGTTGTAGAAGCAATAGTTGGCGAGACGACCATGACGCAACGATGGAGATCAAGGTGTCGAGCCAGTGACGATGGAGATCATGACGATGCTTTGGAGATGGAGATCAAAAGCACAAGATGATGATGGCCATATCATGCATCTTATTTTGCTTAGTATGGCGGTAGCATTATAAGATGATCCCTTAACTAAAATTTGAAGGTATAAGTGTTCTCCCTGAGTATGCACCGTTGAGATAGTTCATCGTGTTGAGACACCACATGATGATCGGGTGTGATAGACTCTACGTTCACATACAATGGGGTGCAAGACAGTTTTGCACACGCGGAATACTCGGGTTAAACTTGACGAGCCTAGCATGTACAGACATGGCCTCGGAACACTGGAGACTGAAAGGTCGAAGGAGAATCATATAGTAGATATGATCAACATAGAGATGTTCACCAGTGATGACTACTCCATCTCACGTGATGATCGGACATGG
Source organism: Aegilops bicornis (assembly GCA_021605145.1). NCBI lineage: Eukaryota > Viridiplantae > Streptophyta > Magnoliopsida > Poales > Poaceae > Aegilops > Aegilops bicornis. The sequence continues at coordinate 148,771,982 of CM038674.1, read as the reverse complement.
TTTAGTTGATTTGGATCACGTACCATTTAGATGACTTGAGGGATGTCTGCTGGGGAACGTAGCATGCAATTTCAAAAAAATTCCTACGATCATGCAAGATCTATCTAGGAGAAGCATAGCAAGGAGAGGGGGAGAGTGTGTCCAAGTACCCTCATAGACCGAAAGCGGAAGCGTTTGACAACGCGGTTGATGTAGTCGAACTTCTTCTCGTTCCGACCGATCAAGCAACGAACGTACAACACCTCCGAGTTCTGCACACGTTCAGCTTGATGATGTCCCTCGAACTCTTGATCCAGCAAAGTGTCGATGGAGAGTTCCGTCAGCACGACGGCGTGGTAATGGTGATGGTGAAGTGATCCGCGCAGGGCTTTGCCTAAGCACTACGTGAATATGAACAAAGGCGTAAATTGTGGAGGGGGGCGTCGCACACGGCTAACAATCGTTGGTGTGTGTTCTAGCGGTGCCCCCCCTCATATAGATTGGTTGGAGGGGAGGAGAGGCAGCCAAGGGGGCGCCCCAAGTAGGAGGAATCCTACTTGGGGTCCTCCCAATTCGGCCTCCCGCCTTTCCTATCCCTATTCGGAGTAGGAAGGGAAGAGGGGGAAGGGGGAATCCTATTCCCTTTTTCCTTTCCTTCTTCCCCTTTCCTTCTCCAATTTAGCTAGCCTATATGGAGGGGTGCACCAGCCCCTTTGTGGCTGGTGTGTTTCCCCTCTTGGCCCATAACTCCCATATCTTTTGCCAGGGGTGCCCGAAACCCCTTCCGGTGACCCGATAAGTACCCGGTGCATCCTGAAACACTTCCGGTGTCCGAATACCATTGTCCTATATATCAATCTTTACCTCTCGACAATTTCGGGACTCCTCATCATCCGTGATCTCATCCGGGACTCCAAACAACATTCAGTCACCAAATCACATAACTCATATAATACAAAATCGTCATCGAATGTTAAGCGTGCGGACCCTACGTGTCATGGTTTTGTCACGACAGATGTCCTTATTGTGAGGACTTAGTCGTGAGGCCAACGCATCTATGCGGTAGCTTGAAGGGGTTGGTCGGAATCGAGAGACGCGAGGCAATCAACACGCAAGACAAGGGTTTAGACAACTTCGGGCCCCGGGAAACATCATCCGGTAATAACCCTACATGCTGTTTGTGGCTAGGTCTCATTATGATCATGAGAGAGTCGCCGGTAAGCCGGCTCTTCGTGTCTAGCCTTAGAGATTGTTCTTGTTCCTTATCCCCTCTTGGGGTGCCCTGCCCCTCCTTATATAAGTTAGTGGGGCGGGTTACATGTGGAGTCCTAGGAGGACTAGAACTAATCTATCTTCTCTTACAAGTTGAATACAAGTCCGGGTCTTACTTCCTCGTAAAGGAAATATTCCTCATGCCTTCCATCTTAAGCCGGCCCACAATAACATGAGCCGGCCTACTGGGCCTTGGGCCTTTGTCATCCATCTGACCCGCCCACCGGGTTACTAATGAGTCGCCAAGATCGAGCGGGTTATCTATGAATCGCCAAGCTCCAGGCGGGTCACCAGTGAGTCGTCACGCTCCAGCCGGGTCATACCTCCGGCCGGGTCATACCGCGGGGTATATCCCCGACATTAGCCCCTAGTTTAATTTGGATTTATCCATGTTAAACTGATCTCAGAAACAAACACAAGAACAAACTTTGATAGGTTGTGCTCCAGGTTAAATATTTTCCTGGACCGGCACCTGATCATCTTTAAGTCCTTGTTATTTCCTCCTGGATGCATACTCAAGATCTTATAGCAAATCTCTTTTAACCGATATGTTCAAATTTTGCCAATGCAAAAAATCCAGATACTTTCTTTGAAAAAATCCGGGTCAACAGGCCAGCTTCAGAGTCAATTTGCTGACATTGGTCTCTTGTTGAGAAATATTGTAAGAGATAATCCACTTGAGTCGGCTTTCAATGCTCTGACTTGACAAAAATATTGGTCTTCAAATATTCAACTTATATTCAGCCGGCTTGAAGATATAAAACTTGCCAGTTTATGATTACCAAAATTGGCGGGTTATAAATAGAAGATGCCGAGTCATAATTGTCGCCGACGCCGGTTTATGATTTTTGCAGACACCGGGTCAATCTGATTTACTCAAACTGAGAATTTGAAGATATTTCTCCCTTATATCCATATTACCGTAGCCCCCAAGGGCCGGTTTAATCAAGCATGAATAAGCGGGACTTATCACCATGGATTTAAATAAAATCCAGGTTTGTAACCCCATGATTCGCTATAGTCATAGTAGTGTAGCCGGGTCATCATAGAATTGTCTTCAAGAAAGAACAATATACATTAGCCCCCAAGTGTCGGGTCATTATGTAATGATGAGCAGGGACTTTGTAAATATGATGATGTAAATTTGAGCAAGAACGCAGTAGCCCCCAAGGGCCGGCTTAGTAAGATAATATCGAAATGGGACATTTCATTGAAAACAATATCATATGATGTAACCCCATCCTGGGGCTTGAACCCACGTCCACAAGGTTAAGAGCTTTGTGCCTTACCAACCGAAAGCAAAGGATCGCTCAATATAATGGAATAAGGCTTGTGTACCTTGAATTTTAACAGGAGCAATTGGTAGCCCCCAAGGGCCGGCTCATTACAATGGGATGAGTCGGGTCTTCAATAAGGCCAATAAAAATGACTTTGCATTTGCCCCCAAGTACCATGGTGCATGCTGGCAGTGACATGGGACTTGTATATTCGATGTAATATCGATTGGAACAATGTAGCCCCCAAGTGCCGGGTCGTAAGCCTGCAGCGACTTGGGACTATTTCCTCCATTGTAAAATAAATCATGCCCATTGATAAAAATAATAGCCGTTGCGCTTAAAGCGACTTTGAAAACCTCAATCATAACACTGGTTATTGATAATTACAATAGAAATCCAGCCATGTTGGCTATTCAAGATTTGAATAATATAATCCGGTATGAAAACCTCAATCATTCAATATCATCATGAAAATCCAGCCAGTTTTGGCTATTAAAGATTTGAATACCTTATCGGTTGACAAGTAAATCAAAGTTTCAATACTCGGCGGCTCTTGGCCGATGGCGACTTAATGCGCATTTATTGTAAGCCGGAATTTTTATAACCCGGCGGCTTGTAGCCTTTGAGAAAAATCCAGAATGGATAATCATTTTGAAGCATCAACTTTGGTAATGAGCTTGAACTTAATCATTTATATGTCATAGTTCTGCAAATCCTGCACAGAGTTTAAACAACATATGCCCTGGTCACTTACGTGAAAAGCCAGGGCGGGTAACCACCCAAATGTAGTCTTACCCTGCACACAAGTAGATCACAAGAACCCTTGGCGGCTTGCCGCAGGGCGGGTCATATAAAAACCCCGAAAAGAATCATAAATAGACAAGCCAGTTATCAATTATGATGTTAAGACACAATTGATGTTATTATACTTATGATCCTTTGGATGATACCACCGGTTTACGTGACCCAGAGGGTGAAGTTGATAACTCAACCCTGTAAAAGCCGACACATATGATATTTGTGACAACTCAAATACTTGTGATTGTATAAAAACAGATAAATTTTTTGAGGCTTCTGATTGGAATACGATCAGTAAACCGTTCCAAAGGGGTTAAGCTAAGATTCGAATACGATCATATAGCCCCCAGTGGCGTTGGCGTTGCTGATCAAAGTGGGTATCGACAGCTATGTTCTCTTTGGTTCGAATACGACCTATGTTTGAACAGGAAGCCCCCAAATGACCTTAAGAGTTGTTTAGCGACGCTGATTCGAATACGATCCACGTCGATTCCCAAAGGGGTTGAGCTATGATTCGGATACGATCAAGAAGCCCCCAAGTTTGCTAATCAAAAAGGTATCGACAGCTATGTTCTCTTTGGTTCGAATACGACCTATGTTTGAACAGGAAGCCCCCAAGTGACCATAAATTTGGCATCACACCGATCAAGAGGGTACCGACAGCTATGCTTGATGAGCAGGAAGCCCCCAAGTGACCATAATAATATAAGCCGTAAGGCAGGATACCCATGTTTGAACCGCGCATCATGGCAGCAAGTTCTTTTTGGCAACCTTTACTTTGTCTGAGAACTCGAACTTGCGAGAGATTAATTCTTTTTGAACCGGAACTTTAAACCGGATTTGAAAGCTTCAAAAATTTATGAGGGACAAATTTACCTTGAGCCGGACTTTGAACCGGATTTGACAGCTTGAGTGCTTTGTGGGAGAAAGATGTCTCTTGAGCCGGATTTTAAACGTAGTCCTTATTTTGAGCCGGAAATCTTCTGACGGCTTTTAAATTTTCATCGATCTAGCAGTAATCTCCGGGGCCGGGTTATTTTTCCTTCAATGATCTTGAATTTATTGAAACCGGCTAATTTTGCCGAGTCATACCATTGTAGCCCCCGAGTGTCAAGACGACTTGAGGAGTTGGCTTGAGATTCTCCATAATTAACCGTGATATAGACCGGTTTGAATCCTACATGGGACAACTTGCAAACCAAAGTAATTGCTCTTTTGAAGAAAATAATATGTAATATATTGGATGGATTTCACCTGATATGTTAGGCAAGTGATTATCCACAGAAGGTTGAGGTGACTGCGGCGGGTTATAAATGATCCCGTATGAGCCGTGTGAGCTACTCAGCCAATGGTTCCTTCCAACTGGCTGTTTGAAGTTAACCAAACCGTAGTGCCGGTGACTTGTGCACCTATCCATTGAGCCATCCCGTGCAAACGGCGGTTGATAATATATGATAATTTGCCTCCAATTTGTTGGAAGAGAAACCTGGCTTCCCAAGTAGTGACTTGCTCATACTCAATGAACAGCTCACGCAGACAGGCGTGGCCCAGTGTGTTGATGTAGACCAGGCTGCGAGAGACGGACGGTAAAGAGGACCGCAACATCTGAAGCAACACAAACAGATGAACCGGCCGTGGCGTTGTAAGCCAGTGTGGACGGGCAAGTTGTCCTCCTTGTTGTAAGCCGGCGTGGTCGCGAGAGACGGACATGGAGTTGTAAGCCGGTGCGGGAGTCCGTTGAGTAATATCACTTTTTGTCATAAATAATTACTCTACATAAACAATATTGCAGACCAAGGCAAAGATAAACTTGTTCTTTTGACAAAAACAACATGTAGTAATAAAACAAACTTGGATGGATATCACCTGATTTGTTCGGACGAAGGATGATCCGTTTATCGCGACAGAGGTGGCTCAGGCAGACCAGCGACTCAATATAGTTTCGGCAGCTCAAAGCGGCAAGGGTGGCTCAAAGCGGCTCTGGTGGGTTGACGTAGATTAATCTGCACGGGCGGTGACTTGCGCACACCTGTTCCATCAGTAAGCGGGCGCAGACGCCGGTGCGTGATGGTGCTGACGTACACTTTATAGGCACAACATGGCACCTACTTTGACGGTTTTGATGTGGCACTAGCACCCACGTGGCCTCTTTTATCCTTTTTTGTAAGGAACGTAGCAGCAGTCTTCACGTGGAGGGTTGAATGGTGTACATGCTTCCATTAAATCCAAACCCAGGATAAAATCTTTGCATATATCTCTATTAACTTGTCAACCCTGTTGTTTTTGAGCTCAACTTCAAGGAAGTGGACCACCGCTACTACTGTTGTTTGTTAAATCTGCAAGCAGGTGCCCTGTTGTATTCCTTTTTCCCCTTCTCAATGCTTTTCTGAATATTGCCTCTGTATGTCTTCATCCGTGGCATTAACACCAACCGCACCGACAGTTTTCTCTTCATTGCAATTGTCACAGTACATGTAGTACTGTTTTTCCAGGCCTCCACGTGGGTAGTAGTCCACCAATAAGTAATCAAATTAGCCTTGACGTAATTGATCTAGTACTAGTCTACTTTGCTTTGTGTCTTTGGGATTTAATCCAGCATCTTGACTGCCATCGACCTGCTGTAAACTTAATAATAGTACTTGTCCACTGAGATTCCTGCTCCATTATTGTCGGCAGACTAGTCTTCGACTTCTTTGTAAACTTAATAATGCATGCACTGCTCACCCCAATTTTCTTTCGTTTTGTACTGGCGGGACAAGACCACATCAGTAGGGGACGCCTGGGCAAAGCGGAGATGAGCCACGGGCTCACAGCAGAAGAAGTGGCGGGAGCGGCCGCACGGGGCATCTTAAGGCGTAGGCGGCTCAGGGGCCCGGCGGCTTGAGCGGCGAAATCAGAGACAACTGACGGGCGGATGGTTCAGAACAGGTAAGCCCGAGCAGCTCAGCCCCGGCGGCTCATCACGACCATGGGTGAGGAGATGCAAGGCCAAGGCAGCACTGGCTTGGCGCTTCAAGGAGGGCGACTCAGAGCGCGGTCGCGGCAATGGAGACGCCGCGGCCTAAAGGTGAGGTGAAGGTGGCGGCTTAGCGGCGGCCTGCGCCGTTGGCGACTCAAGGTAGCCGCAGGTTAAGACAGACGATGTCGGCTCATGGAGGCGAGGTGAGGTCGCGCGACGGGGGCGGTGCCTGGGCAGTGGTGACTCGACGCGGGGGGACGCAGAGGTACGGGGCGGCTCTCCATTGGCGGCTCAAGGAGGCGAGGTGACTCACATCCGGGGCGGCTCAGGAGATCGCGACTCGGATCAGAGCAGCGGGTTAACGGCTCCAAGGCGGGTCACAACGATGACTCGGGATCAAATCTGTTGCAGCTCGGCGACGTCGAATCCGGGTCAAGGCCGTGGTTGCTTTTACCAATTGATTGACATCCGTGACTTCCTCCGAGCCGTGGCCCCTTGTCGGTGTCAAAACCGGCGAATCTCGGGTAGGGGGTCCCGAACTGTGCGTCTAGGCGGATGGTAACAGGAGACAAGGGACACGATGTTTTTACCCAGGTTCAGGCCCTCTCTATGGAGGTAATACCCTACTTCATGCTTGATTGATCTTGATGATATGAGTATTACAAGAGTTGATCTACCACGAGATCGTAGAGGCTAAACCCTAGAAGCTAGCCTATGGTATGATTGTTGTTGTCTCTCCTCTATCGACTAGCCTGGCCTCGGTTTATATAATGCACGAGAGGCCTAGGATAACAAGAGTCCTAGCCGAATACTCCGGTAGGGAGGAGTCCTTGTCTTGATCGCCAAGTCTTGTGGAATCTTCCTTGTATGCGGCAGCTGTCCGGACTGGCCCATGAGTATACGGCCATGGGGGTCCTCGGCCCAATCTAACAGATCGGGAGATGACGTGGTGAGTACCCCCTAGTCCAGGAGACCGCCAGTAGCCCCCTGAACCGGTCTTCAAGTTTAGGGACGCTCCTCGATTCTTCTGAACCATTCTTCATCTTCAGTCGTCGGTCTTGAAAACTGGTTCAACAAATCTTCTCATCTTCAATCTTGAGGATCGCCAAAATGCATTCGACGAGTTTACACGTCGGGTATCCGAGGAGCCCCTTTAAGTTTCTGGCCTTTATCAATGCCTTGTTATTTTTATGCCACACCTCGGGTTTGAAGTTGTTCTGGCGGCAGCGTCCTCTTGCGTCCGAGCTCGAACACCGGACTGCATTCGAGGTATCTTTTGCGTACCGAGCACCAATGCCGGACTGCTTCCCAGCTCTAACGCCGGACTATGTATCCGAGCTCCAACGGCGGACTGTATCCGAGCTCCAACGCTGGACTATGTATCCGAGCTCCAATGCCGGGCTGTATCTGAGGTGTCGTAAATCACCTTGGTTCAAAGAAGTTTGAAGGAGTTTTGCTGAGCTTAATGCCGGAAATGCCCTCTATGGAGCCAGCCACTAGCGCCCGAGCTTTATGCCGGACTGCTTCCGAGGTGGTGCACCACCCCAAATGTGGGCCGATTTTTGTCAATATTTTTGATTGGTGCAATTTATTCTCTGCCGAGATACATAGCCAAGAGCCCTCAAGGTGGGTATCGGTCTAAAACCCGAGATGCACATGAAGGATGACATAAGACCGCTGATCCTCAGAGTCACCGAGACTCAAAGTTGATTTGCAAAATCGGTCCGAGGATCAAGTCCTAGCTCGGCAGAATACTTCGACACAAAAAGCGGCGTGCTCGGGCTCAAGACTCAAGTTGGGTGCGGCCGACCAACCCGAGGATCAAAATCTCCTCGAGATCAGATTAGACTTAAAATTTTCTGCATTGGACAGGCAATGCAGTAGCCCCCGAGACACTGGTCGGGTGGCAACACCAGATCAGGGGATCGATGTGCCCCTTTAATATTTGTAAATAATAAGCCCAAAGCCCAGTAGCCCTCGAGCCTTAATGCGAGCACGGGTGGCCGAATTAAGGATTGATATCCATAGTAAAATCACAAATTATATGTAATGACTCTATGTATCCAAGTACTTTACGTCATTAATGCTCGGATCCGCATTGTACAAAACTTTGTTGACCGACCATCGGCTTCCACCTCCTCGGCCAATAGCCGAGGAGTGTTTGTCCTACTTTATAAAGCCTTTATGAGGGCAAAGATTTACAACAAACAAGGCAATCTGGCCATACGGTTTTATAAACAAAGGTACGCAGAGAGATATGTTATATTACTATTTAATGTAAGAAATGTCTTCCAAAGAAAATAGTCCCGCTTATCGGTTCCTTTCTTTGGGTTGTCATGCTAAGCATGATCATGAAACCTCAGCTCCAATGTAAGAGCAAAATATCGAGGATTTAGTTTGGGAGGCCAGTTAATAGCCCCCGGTAGTGTTCGGTGAGAGTCGAGGTCAAGCCGTAAACACTTCGCCCATTGTTATGAATGGACCGTCGTTTAACACCGTCATCGGATCGCTGACCAGTTTACGCTTATTGTGACAGCCAGTTTTCGGCTTTCTCCACTGAGGTGCTTAACCATGTGAGCTGGAAGCACAATCGCAGTGGTTCTCCCTTTGCACACCTAGCCGAACAAAATGGAACATAGGAGGCAAGCGCAGGAGCTGGGCAACCCAACTATTGACCGAAGACACAATTTGAAACCGATGCATATATAGCAATATCCGAGAATTTTTTTGCCGAATCTCTAAAGGTGTCCGGCGTTGCACTACGAGACTTGTGCTGAAAACACACAAATAGTTTAAAAAGTGCCATAAGCTTGGAAAACAAAAAAAACGTCAGTAAAAACTTGACGTCCGAACAAGATCAAGTGTTCGGTGCCAATCCAAAAATTGGTCTTAGCAAAAGAAGTGCTTCTGTCGTGCTTTAACATGATACATCCTATCTCAAGACTTCAAGCGGGTCAGCCTACGGCTTCAACCTCCTATCCCGAGGGTGGAGTACTTCTCACTAGGCCAGTTTAGCAAACTAAACTCTAGCGGCTTTGAGAGAGAAATTAGGCTCCCCGGCTAGTGACCACACGCTCGTGTCGAAAAAAGGTGTGATAGATAATAATAATAATAATAATAATAATAATAATAATAATAATAATAAAAAAAAAAAACTTTGCAACGACTAAGAAGAAGAACACTTATCATAAAACGGCTCATATAAATTTAAGAGCCCCCAAGTGACTTGGGTAAGAATCATTGCATGTACCAAAGTACTTATATCATATCTATGTTCAACCGAACTTTAAACGCGTCTTAACCGACCGTCGGCTTCTCCCTCTTCGGTCAAGGACCGAAAAGTGTTATGTACTCCATCTGTCGAGAATATCGACGGTGTTTCCAATAACCGTGCAATCAGGCCATAATGTCAGAATGCATAAAGCGCTCAGGGAACTTATGCTATATTACTGCGAAGTGTAAGAAGCATCTTCGAAGAAAATAGTACCCCACCGATACCTTTCTTCAGTGCTCATTGTTATTATGAGACTTGTGCAATAGATTTTGTGTACTCATGAATTCCGTTGTGTGCCGACCATCATTGAAAACTATAAGAGCGCTAGCTTTCGGCTTCACCCAGTCTGAGGTCCGGCTCGGATGACCCGACGTGACAATCACAGAGGTGCTCCCTTTACTCCCTAGTCGAACAATCGGGAACGTAGGGGTAAACACAGGAGCGAGGCAACCCAGCTTGCAAATTGCTTAAGTCAATATGGTGCATATTGTGGCGTAATACATGAACAAGGAACGAAGACGTACAAGTATAATCGTATGCAAGAGGAAAAGTTTCATGAAGGAAGCCCCCAAATGAATTGGGTATTTGAATTTATGCGTCACAAACAAAGTTTGGACAAGAAATTATTTTACAAGCAACATTTTTCCAAAAAAGTATAATGCTTGGTCGAACCGAACACAAGTTAGAAATTAAATCTTTGAGCATGAAAGCGACTTAGCTGGTTAATGTTTTCGGTATTGTTGATGCGGTCCGAGATTGTTACGGGACTAGGTTCCATCACGCAAGCCGGTCCCGAGTTGGCGGAGCAGAGAGCTCGACACGGCAAGTGGTGACATAGCACGGTCAATGCAGACCGGCAGAGTGACGCCGAAGTCCCCGGATCATTTTCTTGTGCACAAAAAATGGTGCAAACCGGAGATAATAGTAATAATGATAATTAAAAAAATTGTTGCATAATAAATAATTTATGCAAAGTGAGTAATAAAAGAAATATGGCCTGGCGCCGAAGTCAATGTCGATGCAGGGCGGTGACGTGATGCGGTAAAGGCGTGGCAAAGCCTAAATTCACAGGTCGGTCCGAGCTCTGGATGCGGCGTTCGCTGGACTATGTACGGAAACTGACCGAACCACCATGCGACTGTCGTTAATGCGGCCACCATTTGATAGACCTGTGTACATATGATGGACAAACAGAACCCAAACAAGCAAAAAATACTGGGATTAATAGCACCTGGTTTATTTGTTGTAGCAATCCGAAGGAAGGTGATTCCCAAAATTGAGACTTGATTCACGCACCCATTGCCTGATGGGCGATAAAACGACGGCATGGCAATGCTGACAAAGGTTGGCTCACCGAGACAAAGCCCTCGGTCCAGCTAACGTGACGGAGCTGGTCGGCTAGTGACGCCGAAGTGTCCGGAGTAGGTTGATGAAGAGATGGCGAAGCCCCCAGTCCAGCTGAGATGTCGAAGTAGGTCGGCGTGATGGACACCAGCTTGAAGAAGCAATAGTGCGGTCCTGCCGATGCAGGTCGTGACGTGGTCGATGCTGGCTTGATGAAGCGACCGTGCGGCGATGCCGGTATGCACGCTCCGTGTAATCCGTGGGGCGGCGATGTTGGTGATGATTTATCCTTTGCGATGTTGGACTCTTGTTCGGCTTGCCGAGATGATGATCCGAAGAAGTTGAGCTCGGCTCAACAAAGTGACGACGTGTCTAGCGCAGGTCGGCAGCTGTGGAGCAATATTGCCGGACTGGTTTGACACCAGCATGATGTTGAAGATCATGTTCAAAATATTTTAAAGTTAGTGGCATGTGTTCGGGAACAAAACAGAATACCCCATACAAAACTTCCTTCAAAAAGGATGTCCGAAATCTCGTTCGTAAAAAGGACGAACTCGGGTCGGATTTGTTTTCGCGCAGAAAATAGATCCGAAAAGTGATGCACTAATCGGAAGGTTCCCGGAGTTTGGACGGTCGGATCGAGCTGAAAGTTTGAGGAGTGGTAGATATAGGAATTCCGCAATGATCAACGGTTGGATCTTCCAAAGGAGGTCCGAGCTAGAAGCTGGACACCACGCCCTAAACTCGTCCAGATTTGACAGGCTCCGGATATCGTAGATTGTCGGAGATTCCTCCATCGGAACTTCGGCGAAATTTAGCGTGGCTGTTGTAGACGTAATTCCGCACTATTCCAATCAAGCAATCGTCAAACCGACGCCGAGGAGGCAGTGGCGGTGGATACAAGTTTGCTATCCGTAAAAATAAAGACGCCTCGAGGGCAATGTTGACGTTGAGCCCCTGCCCTCGGATGATTCCTCCATGATCTTGGTAGAGATCGGAGCTGATGTTGATGCAGGCCCTCATCCGAACATGACGATCGGAGGTAGGGTGCAGTCCTTGGTCGAACCAAGGTGACCAGTTGAGCTGGTGACGAAGATGCTGAAGTCGCAGTTGATCTGCAGGCGAGCGATCGACCTTTTGTCGAACACACAGCGGAACTCTCAATGAAAGCACCAATATCTGTGTCAAAACCGGTGGATCTCGGGTAGGGGGTCCCGAACTGTGCGTCTAGGCAGATGGTAACAGGAGACAAGGGACACGATATTTTTACCCAGGTTCGGGCCCTCTCTATGGAGGTAATACCCTACTTCCTGCTTGATTGAGCTTGATGATATGAGTATTACAAGAGTTGATCTACCACGAGATCATAGAGGCTAAACCCTAGAAGCTAGCCTATGGTATGATTGTTGTTGTCTCTCCTCTATCGACTAGCCTGGCCTCGGTTTATAAAATGCACGAGAGGCCTAGGATAACAAGAGTCCTAGCCGAATACGCCGATGGGGAGGAGTCCTTGTCTTGATCGCCAAGTCTTGTGGAATCTTCCTTGTATGCGGCAGCTGTCCGGACTGGCCCATGAGTATAATGCACCATGGGGTCCTCGGCCCAATCTAACAGATCGGGAGATGATGTGGTTAGTACCCCCTAGTCCAGGACACCGTCACCCCTCTTTTTTTTAATTCTCTTTCCTTTTCATTAATTCCCTTGACCCCGATTTGCAAACATCGCAAGATGACTAGGCCGGGGTCCATCCCTCGGTTCCATATACTTCAATTCGGTTTTGCTGCGGATCAGATCAAACGATGACCTCTATTTTCCTTCCGTAGATACACGTGGGTTGAATCCATGGCGACTTGACAGCCAATACAGATTGGATCAAAAACTATAGAGATCGTCCATGGCGACTTGCCAATAATTTCCTTGATCTCAACCAATGAGATTAGAGTTGATTCAAGTCCTTCCGTATGCTAACCCGACAGATTGTAAGGTTCTTCCGAAACTGACCTTTCTTCATCCGGAAATTTACGAGCTTCTCAAAACCCTAATTAAGATCCCTCCAAGAACTCAACACCACCATGCGCATGCCCCACTGAGGGAGTCCTGGATTAGGGGGTGTCCGGATAGCCGAACTATCACTGTTGGCCGGACTCCTGGACTATGAAGATACAAGATTGAAGACTTCGTCCCGTGTCCGGATGGGACTTTCCTTCGCGTGGAAGGCAAGCTTGGCGATACGGATATGTAGATCTCCTACCATTGTAACCGACTCCGTGTAACCCTAATTGAGGGAGTCCTGGACTAGGGGGTGTCCGGATAGCCGAACTATCATCACGGCCGGACTCCAAGACTATGAAGATACAAGATTGAAGACTTCGTCCCGTGTCCGGATGGGACTTTCCTTGGCGTGGAAGGCAAGCTTGGCGATACAGATATGTAGATCTCCTACCATTGTAACCGACTCTGTGTAACCCTAACCTATCTGGTGTCTATATAAACCGGAGGGTTTTAGTCCATAGGACGAACAACAATCATACCATAGGATAGCTTTTAGGGTTTAGCCTCCTTGATCTCGTGGTAGATCTACTCTTGTACTACCCATATCATCAATATTAATCAAGCAGGAGTAGGGTATTACCTCCATCGAGAGGGCCCGAACCTGGGTAAAAACATCGTGTCTCTTGTCTCCTGTTACCATCTGCCTAGACGCACGTTCGGGACCCCTACCCGAGATCCGCCGGTTTTGACACCGACATTGGTGCTTTCATTGAGAGTTCCTCTGTCGCCACCGATAGGCCCGATGGCTCCTTCGATCATCAACAACGACGCGATCCAGGGTGAGACTTTTCTCCCGGACAGATCCTCATATTCGGGCGGCTTTGCTGCGGGCCAATTAAGCTTGGCCATCTGGAGCAGATAGAAAGCTACGCCCCTGGCCATCAGGTCAGATTTGGAAGTTTGAACTATATGGCCGATGTCCGGGGAGACTTGATCTTCGACGGATTCGAGCCGCACCCAAGCGTGCCGCACTGTCTCGATGGGCATGATCTAGCTCTGCAATTAACAAAGGCTCTGGAGGTCGCACCAAAGATCCGCCCGACCCTTAATTCGGAGCCGGATTCCCCGATCGAGGACGAGTGGTTGGACACCGCCTCGGGGGCTACGATCTCTACGGCGATTGAGCCGAACTCCATCCTTGTCCCTTGCGAAGACCTCGACTCCAGGGTGCCGGACTCCTCTCCGGACTCCGAACCCTCCGCTACCGCCAATCGAATCCGATTGGGCGCCGATCATGGAGTTCATCGCCATGGACGTCTTTCAAAGACTCCGCCTTTGGCGACACCCTGAATTCACTAAAGTCTCTCTCTTTATCCGGAGAGCCTGGCCGGACTACGGTCAGAAGGTTGGGATGCGACGACGAAGAAATTCAACGCCCACCCACCACCCACTTCAGAGCCACCGCCGAAAAGCTTACACGACGTGCTCGATTTCGACTCCGAAGACATCGACGGTATGGACGACGATGTAGGAGACAACCATGAACCAGCGCCTATAGGATGCAGGACAACCACCTCATCCCATGATGTATACATGGTGGATACACCTAAAGGAAATGAAGACGAGGAACAACGGGACGCTACGAAGGATAATTCCCTCGAAAAGCAGTCAAAACGGCAACGTAAACGCCGAACCAAGTCCCGCCTCAACAAAGACCCAGCCATAGAGCAGGGCGAACCGGTGGACGACGAACATGCTATCGTGCAATCGTCCGAACAAGACAACTTGGATAAACAACCCGTCCCCAGCGAAGACAATAGTCCGGACGATCTCACGCCAGACAAATTGCTGGAGCAGAATAACCTCCACAAAAGGCTCGTCGCCACTACGCGTAGCCTGAAAAAGCAGAAGCGGAAGATGCACTCAGAATCAGATGGAGCAGAGTATTCAACACCGCAGACAAATACGGCGACATTCGCCGAACAAAGAGCTACCCGGAGAGAAAACTACTGCCCGAATTCGATGAGGAGGCCATAGAGCCCCCACAATCAAAAAGCAAGAAGGCCACCCGGTCAGATGGACGACCCCACGGTGAAAAGAGAGTTGCAAATGGCGCCGCACACAAGCTAGCACACGACCCGCATAAGGATTCACATCAAAAGGATGGCCCAGTTAGGTCCATCTATGGGCCGAGAAAGCAAGCTCTTCAAAGCAATGCAACACGCCAAATATCTGAACATCACGGCACACCCAAATACAGGGGTTTCATGCATCGGGAACGGGGTCCCTGCACTTGCTCGCCTCATGCCTGGCGTGGCTCAAAGGAGGCCCAAGACAGCCCATCTTCATCAACACAAGCTCAAGACCCTCACGAGGGGCCAAGCCTCGCGGGGCGGACGACAAAGAGCTTCCTCAGGCACGGCCTCGTCAGGCTGGCTCATGAGGAGGCGGAGAGCTCAAGGCAGGGTACCTCGTGAGGTGCCCATGACGTAAGCCATGACGACCAAGGGCGCCAGTCGGGCGCCAGCCCGCGCAGCGTCCTTCTTTCCTCTTTGGTGCAAAGGGAGCAAGTGCAGGCAAGAGCATCAAGCAAAGGCATCCGTTTCGGTGCAACAAGACCGAGACCAGCCCCAACGGGCCGAATGCATCATCATGGAGCCCAAGCAAAGGCCATCACCGTGAGCTTTTGGCAAAGCGAGGACCAACTTTAGTCAGGATAAGTGTACCCGCTGTTCCCCTTCAAAATGGCCAATTGTTGGCGCCCTTCCCGCTCAATATTTGGGAAGAGGCCCAGGGCCTTCGTCTATATAAGTAGAGCTAGCCACCATAGTAGAGGGATCTCCCCCCGATCCGCCATTCGGAACCCAGAGAGAGAGAGAGAGAGAGAGAGAGAGAGAGAGAGAGGCCCGATCCTCAAGCTAGAGCGACGGGATACCACTTAGCTGTTCATCACACCCGCCAAGAACAGACCCTCGTGAGGCTGTTCATCCCTGTACGGTTCTTCATCAGCCCCAGAGGCAATCCACCACACCACACACTGGAGTAGGGTATTACACCACGATGGTGGCCTGAACCAGTATAAATCTTGTGTCTCTTGTGTTGTTCTTGCTAGTAGTTTAGGTCCCTGCGATTCGGCGAGGTACGAGACGGTGGAGGGTTGGATCTCCGCGCGCACCCCAGAGTTCGAACCTTAAGGGTCTGCCGGAACCCGTAATCCGACATTTGGCGCGCCAGGTAGGGGTGCGCCGGAATCCGCCTTCTGCCACCTCGTGTCCCGTCGCATCGTCATCACCATGTCCGGCGACCAAGCGGGCAACCTAGATCCTTGGGCGGCGTGGCCCGCCCACGTAGAGCCGCTCGCCTCGGGCGACCCCGTGCCCCAGGCAGCTCGTGGTCCGGGCGCTGCGGGCCGCGGGCGACGCGGACAGGCTTCGACGGCTCTCACACCGCGGCAGGCGCGGTCAGCAGCAAGAGCCTCCAACCACGCCGCGACCACATCACCGTACACCCGCCGGGAGCAGGCGAACTCGAGGGCCGCGCTCACAGTGGCCCGAGAGCTGCTGCGCAGCAGGCTGCCGGAGAGCGGCCGCGATGTGTCTTGGAGCGAGTGGCGGAGCTCCTGGCTTCGCCTCGGGCTCACCCTTCGCACCCAACTCCCACCTCAGCCGAGGGCGGCCCGCACGGGGCTCCACGCTACCCGCAGCTCCAAAGCTACTCCAACACCGGCGAAGCTGTCAGCGCCGGGCCGGCGGCGGGGTTGCCCCCGCCCCCGGCCCGCGGGGAAGAAGGACTCGACGCAACTCACGGCCCGGGGGGACCGCCGCGCCCCCCCCCCACGGCGGGCGCCGCAAGCAGAGCAGCAAGGCACGCGCAGCACTACGGGCGTGGCCTTCGGGATGACGGGCGCCGAAGAATACGTGCCCCACATGATGGACCAGGGGAACCCGCATGAGGGAGAACAAGAGTCGCTCCTCAGCCCAATATGGGGGGATGAGGCGCCAGAAGCCGCGCTCTTCCAGGAGTCTCGAGATGGTCCCACTGGTCACGCCGGGGGCGACGATTATCGGGTACCGCTACTTCCTCAAGAGCAAACATACGCTAACCATAGGTCGCAGGAGGTACAGGCCGCCACGGCGAGCAGCTGCCGCCTGGCCTCCTCAGCCTCCTACCTCGGGAGGGGCGCAGGGGCTGCCGGAGAGGGGTAGAGATCCGACATCACCACCGAGGCGTTGAGCAAAGGCGTTCTCGGGAGGTAGGCCCTCTGCTGGGAGGTGCCTCGGGGCCTGCCTCGGCGGAGGACCCGTGGTCGTTTGGGAACTGGCTGGCGACCGCTCTACCCCACCGGCGGCGTCCTGGTTTCCGGTCGTCGTTGGTGGCACTAGAGTGTGGCGCAAGGCGGGGCCCTAGTCTGGCGATATGAAGTAAGGCCGGTACCTGTGAAGAAGGCCCAGTGTTTGTGAAGCTCGCCGCCCTGTGACACTCTCACGTAATAATGAGTGGGGTTGTACACGCCCCGGAGTCTCAGGGGTGCCGGCCTCAGGCCCTGGGGCTCCCTCCTACGCCCAGTAGCAACACTTAGCTCCACCGTGAGAAGACGCCCAAGACTAGACTAGGTGCCGACACGGCCTTTTTCTGCTTTCATTGGGTTTTCCCTCTGGCTGTCGTTTTCCCCTGTTGGATTTAAATTGAATTTGAGCTTGAAGATTTGCGTGAATTCGGGGAAGGGGTGCTTAGTCTCGTTCGAGCAAATCTCTCACGTTTCGGTTATAACTCCGCCTCAGCTGCCTCCCCTCGCGAGCCCCTCGCGAGCCGGGCCAGGCCAAGCTCACAAGCCCAAACTTATTGTCGCTGCCGCGTCCTCTCCGGAGGGTTTTTGCTGCAGGTCCTACGGATTCAATCGATAGACACTCAGATCGCCGCAGCCTCCCACAGGCTATCTCGAGGCTCGTACGAAACAAAGGTAAACCATCCAACTAGCGCGCCGCTTAGCCAACCACTTGGCACGGGCGTATGGGCGATGTAACACCAGCTAATACGAAGAACACAAGTCTTACATGAGGGGCTCCCCCTCCCAAAATGCTCTCACCTCCATCAGGCCAAAGCCTGAGTTCTATTCATGCAGGGTAATGGGACAAGGACAATACATGATCGATCGGACAAATCCCCAATGCATCCTCGGGAGCACCTCCCGAGCCGTTCTTTGGCGCCGCTGGCCTCGCCATCGCCATCTCGCGTGATCGCCGGTGGTGTTTGGGTTGCTCACCACGCCGCCTCATCGGGCGTGCCACGACCATTACGCTGCCGTCTGCCGAAGGCGTCGGACGAGGGCATCCACGTTGTCTTCCACCCGGCGCCAGTCGCCTCGGACGGCTCGGGAATCGGGCGATGGCTGCGTCAAAAATCGAAGTGAGGGTCCATGTCCCGAGATGGCTGAAGACGCGAGAGAAGGCACGCCCGAGCAGCGCGCGCTCCTCTCCTCCACCAACCCGTCGGCCCGACCGATCAAGCGCCTCACCAGCGCCACCACGTCAGTGAAGAACTGAAGGTTGCCGGCGTAGTTAACCACGTGCGGCTGGCCTACTGCCGCCTCGCAGATATTATCCAAGGCTACGTTAGCTCTTTCTCGGAGCGTGGCGAGCATGGGACGGTGCTCGTGCTCCAAGATTCGCCACTGACGCATCTCGTCCGCATTCTGGCACGCAATACCCTCGGCCTCCTCCACCCGCTGGCGAAGAAGGAGCGCCTCGGCCTGAGAGGTGGTGGACTCCCTCTGCGCCACCTCGAGGGCGGCCCGAAGAGCATCGGCCCGCCGCGTCGCCTCCTCCAGTTTGGCCCTCAAGGCAGCAGTCCTGCCCTCAGCTCGGCCTTGATCAACCCCAACCGCTCCTCGAACTCGCTCGAGGTTCGAGCGTCACGCCGCCACTCGGCGTCCGACCTCCTCCATGACGCGGGCTTCCCGTGCTGCAACCTCATCCTCGCCTGCCGCCAAGCGCTCCCTCGTCTCCAAGCGCCAGATTGCGCGCGCTGCTCGGGCGGCTTCAGCGTCGGCGCCTCTTCACGCTTCGAGCTCCGCCGAGTCGCCAAAGGCCACCTTCATCGACGCAAGGGCTGCCTCGCAGAGCTCCGCTTGCTCCTCCAACGAGTGGCACCGGGCCAGGCTTCCCGTGCCCGCCTCCGCCGCCTCGCCGCCGCCGGGCCTGCCTGGCCTCCTCGTCGGCCCGAGAACAGGCCTCCCGAGAGGCTACCAGCGACGCCTTGGCCTCTTCATCATCAAGCTCGCGCTGGCGACGCGCAAGGGCGGCAGCGCCCTCCAGCTCGCGCCTCTCTACAACCAGGCGCAGGCCCTTGGCCTCAAGGCGCGCGTCTTCGTTAGCAAGCTCTTCACCAAGAAGGCTCACCGCGTCGGCCGCCCTTCGAAGAAATCCTTGGCGAAGGGCACGACGCTCCCGGGTGCGCTCGCGCACGTCCTCCACACCATCGACCGCCCCAGACGGGCACCGGGAGCCGTGAATCAACACTCCCCCTCCGGGCAGGGGGCTGGGGGCTGGCACCTCGCTGACGGCCCGGGCCGCCAAGGCCGCCGGCTCGAGCCAGCCCATCCCTGCATTTAGGGGCGCAGGAAGCACCTCAGCCAATCGCCGCCCATGACCAGCAAGAAGCCCACGGCAGGCTAGCTATGCCTCGGGAAGGCTCATGAGGAAGGATCGCGAGGCGCAGGGCCACGACGCGCCTCGGGACGGCTCACCTCCTGGCCGCCTCACCACAAGGGCTCCACCGCTTGGAGCACTCAAGGACGGGAGGGGCGAGGCCGAGGAGGACGGCCCTCGCCCATCTCCGTGAGCTCGGCAGAAGGGCCTGCAGGCAAGGATCGTACAAGCAGCAGAAGAATCGGGAGCCGGAGAAGGAGAAGGCTTACTCATCAAGAGCGGGCACTTCCTGTGCTTCAGAAAGCGACAAGGGTAATCATCGCCTGTGGCCTCCCTTCTCTTCCGGAGGGCCTCGAAGTTCACGCGGAAGCGACCCAAGATTTGAGCGCAGGGGTCAGCCTGCGGCGAGGGAGGAGCATCAAGGCGACCCGCATCAGGAGCGTCCGCCTGACGCGCGCTACTGATCGCCTCACCAAGAGAAGCAGCAGGGGCCTCGGGGGCTTCATCTGCAGGCGCTGCGGGTGGCTGCTCACGCCTCAGCCCACGGCGACATGAGCCTCAGAGCTGCCCTCGCGAAGGCCGCCGCGCTGTCACCCCGGGGGTCCTTCGGCCTCTGGCGGCTCAGGCCTCCCTGCTCCGCCACTCGAGGAGGAGCTGCCTTGGCCGACTGGAAGGGCTGTCACCACCACTGGATTCTCGCGAGGCCCCTGGAGACCAGCGGGGCGCAGCCCCCATTCATCGAAGATAGGCATATGGTTCACCAGATCACCCCTGTTCCGGCAGAGGTACAGCAGGCTCTTCGTGGGGACGCCACCGGGTTAGGGATCGCCAACAGATCAGGAGCACTTTCCTTAGCGCTTGAGCGTCAGTCTTCTTCCCGGAGCCTCATACGATCACCAAGCCGGCCAAGGCCCACATCCAAAGGGGAATGGCGTTGAAGAGGAACAATGCGGTGCATCAGGAAATCCTTCAACACCTTGGGCGCCGTCACAGCAAGCGACCTCAGGAACGCGAAGCGGCGCTAGACAAAGACGAGCCGAGGGCTCGAAAGCGTCTCCTGCCCCAAATGAATTGGGGACAGCAGGCGAGGTCGGCTCAGATAGCAGGGGGATGGGCACCCCCACATCCACGTACAACCACCTCTCGCGGAACTCAGCCGCGGGCGGAGGCAGGCTGAAGTCAATCCCTGAGGCCGCTATCTCGGGCGCGGCGATGAAGCTCACGCACGCCGAGCATTGAGTGGGGTCGACAAGGCGCAGAGAGAAGAAGTGGCGCAGCAATGCAACCGAGGGAAGGATGCCCATCATTGCCTCACAAACGAAGGCGAAGACCAAGAGGAGAGTAATGGACTCAGGACCCAGATGCATCATGTGGATCTGATAATGGGAAAGCACGGCATTGAAGAAATCAGAGAAGGGGAACTAGTCCCGCCTGGCGTATGCCAGCGAAATACCGGACCTCGGTGACTATCCTGTCGATGGCGAAGTGGGACGCGGGCCAGGCCGTCGTCCTCCCACATTCGTTGAAGGAGGTGGCCAGAGCCGAACTGACCTTGCCCAAGCCCTCCAGATTGAGTATGATCGACGGTCGATCATGGAGGGCCGGGCGGCGGCAAGTGCGAAGCAAGGCGAAGGCACAGGTTTCTTCCCTTTCCCCTTCTTCGTCGGAGCCATGGCGATCGAAAGGGGGAAGGGGGGATTTGAGATTGGATTGGAAATGGAAGCTGGAGTTCGAGAGAGGGAAGGACTGGAGCACACAAGCAGCAGAGAGGGGAACAGATGTGTGCAACAGCGTGTCCGCCTAGCAAGGCACGAACTAAGGAGGCATGGGGAACAAAGGCCAAGACATGTCCAATCAACCGCCACACATCGCCCGAGGTCAAGAAGTTGTTAGGGCTCATGACGCTTCAGACTTGCCCTTTCGCCTCTCTGCTCGGCCAAGTTCGGTGGCGCCCGTGGGCCCGGGCTCTTGTCGGCTTTCTCGGGAACGGGGTCCCTGCACTTGCTCGCCTGCGCCTGCGCGTGGCTCAAAGGAGGCCCAAGACAGCCCATCTTCATCAACACAAGCTCAAGACCCTCGCGAGGGGCCAGATTCATGGGCGGACGACCAAGAGCTTCCTCGTGCACGGCCTCGTCAGCTGGCTCATGAGGAGGCGGAGAGTTCAAGGCAGGGTACCTCGCGAGGTGCCCATGACGTAGCCATGACGACCAAGGGTGCGGGCTGGCTCCAGCCGCTGCAGCGCCCTTCTTTCCTCTTTGGTGCAAAGGGAGCAAGCGCAGCGAGAGCATCAAGCAAAGGCATCCGCTTTGGTGCAACAAGACCGACCAGCCCCAACGGCTGGAATGCGATCATCGTGGAGCCCAAGCAGCATCATCACCAGAGCCTTTGGCAAAGCGAGGACCAACTTTAGTCAGATAAGTGTACCCGCTGTTCACCTTCAAATGGCCACTTGTTGGCGCCCTTCCCGCTCAATATTTGGGAAGAGGCCCAGGGCCTTCGTCTATATAAGTAGAGCTAGCCACCATAGTAGAGGGATCTCCCCCCGATCCGCCATTCGGAACCCAGAGAGAGAGAGAGAGAGGCCCGATCCTCAAGCTAGAGCGACGGGATACCACTTAGTGATTCATCACACCCGCCAAGAACAGACCCTCGCGAGGCTGTTCTTCCCTGTACTGTTCTTCATCAGCCCCAGAGGCAATCCACTACACCACACACTGGAGTAGGGTATTACTCCATGATGGTGGCCTCAACCAAAGATAAATCGTGCGTCTCTTGTGTTGTTCTTGCTAGTAGTTTAGGTCCCTGCGATTCGGCGAGGTACGAGACGGTGGAGGGTTGGATCTCCGCGCGCACCCCAGAGTTCGAACCTTAAGGGTCTGCCGGAACCCGTAATCCGACAAGGGGCGCCGCACATCCCCTATGTTTCACCGATGAGATGCTGGATCACGAATTCCCAGCGGGATTCAAACCCGTAAACATAGAGGCATACGACGGAACAACAAACCCTGGAGTCTGGATTGAGGATTACATCCTCCACATACACATGGCTAGAGGAGATGATCTCCATGCCATAAAATACTTACCCCTCAAACTCAAAGGGCCAGCCCGGCATTGGCTTAAAAGCCTCCCGAAAATACCATTGGAAGCTGGGAAGAGCTCGAGGATGCGTTTGGGCAAATTTTCAGGGACCTATGTCCGCCTCCGGATGTAGACGATCTAAGTCACATAACTCAACAGCCCGGAGAGTCCGCCGAAATTCGAACAGGTTCCTTACTAAAAAGAACCAAATAGTCGATTGTTCGGACGCCAAGCCTTAACAGCCTTCAAACACAACGTCCGAGACGAATGGCTCACCAGACACCTCGGCCAAGAAAAGCCAAGAACAATGGCCGCATTAACAAGCCTCATGACCCGCTTTTGCGCGGGAGAGGATAGCTGGCTAGCAAGATGCAGCACCTATGACCCAAGTACATCCGAAGTCAGGGATGGAAATGGGAAACCACGGTGCAACAAGGACCAGCGCCGGATTAAAGGGAACGGTCCAAAGAGCGTGGCAGTCAACGCCGGATTCAGAAGCTCACGGCAGAACAATAAAAAACTGCCCCTTAAGGACAATAGCGATGAGCTATCCAACTTAAACAAAATCTTGGACAAGATATGTCAAATCCACAGTACCTCCGGGAGGCCTGCAAACCATACCCACAGAAATTGCTGGGTCTTCAAACAGTCCGGCAGACTCAACGCCGAACACAAGGGGCTCGACACACCAAGTGAAGATCACGGCGAGCACCACAAGCAAAGCGCCGGAAAACAAAAGAATTTCCCACAAGAAGTCAAAACAGTAAAATCACTTCACGTGATCAAAGGGAAAACAGAACGGCGCCCGCTAAAATGCGTGCCGCAGAAACTACCCTAGCGGAGTACCAACACTGGTTGTCAAAACCAATCACCTTCGACCATCAGGACTATTCCGAAAGTATTTGGAACGCATGACGGACTGCCTTGATATTGGATCCCATAATTGACGTATTCCAATTCACACAAGTCCTCATGGATGGTGGCAGTGACATAAACCTGATATATCAGGACACAATCCGCAGGATGGGGATCGAGCCAACCAAAATTCGCCATAGCAACACCTCCTTTAAAGGGGTAATGCCAGGCCCATATGCCCATTGTATGGGCTCCCTACTGCTGGAAGTCGTGTTCGGTTCACCCGACAACTTCCGTCGCGAAAAGTTAGTCTTCCATGTCGCCCCATTTGAAAGTAGCCATCAAGCACTATTGGGACGCGAAGCTTTCGCCCGCTTTAACGCAATACCGCATTATGCATCTCTAACACTTAAAATGCCCGGTCCACGCGGCATCATCTCATTAAAAGGGAGTATTAAGTGTTACTCGAGCACGGATGAACGTGAGACTACCTTGACAGCCCCACACCTATCCGGCTCCGCTAGTCAAAGAACCTCAATAGGTCATTCCAACTCCGGACACGGCTAGACGAGTCCGGCGCCCACTAGCGGCCTACCCCCATACAAGGGGCTGCATGCAAGAGACAATAAAGCTCAATTTTATTCACTTCTTCGAATTGTACTCTGTTTAGTTAACATAAAGTACATCTTTCGCACGATCTTTTTTATTTTAAACTAAGTTCCTCTCTTTTACAGATGAACAACGTGCTACACCCGTCGTGATAATGCACAACGGAGACACAAAGATACGTGCGATGAGGGACCCGTTGCAAGGATTCTTTTCAGATTAAGACCCTGCGTAAACCTTTTTTACTGTCTCTCATTGATCTACATCCCCCGGCTTCTTGCTATAACCGAGGAGGAGGCTGGGGTTTTGGCATTGGCCGCACCAGAATTCTTGCGCATACCTGGACACCAGGGGCTTAGGGCATTATTCTGCCCGTTTTTATAAAGACCGAATACCTTAGGGAGTGTTCGGCGTCTCAAGTTAGGCCTTATATGCATCAGCTCCGAATCATGTCTTTGGTCAAATGTTGGGTTTGCCCGGCTCCTGTGTTTTGCTGCCTTACATTCCGTTTTATCGGCTAACGCGGCACCGTGGAGAACTATCGCGATTGTGCCCGGTTCGCCGGGCGAAAGCACCTCAAGAGAGAAAGCCGAAAACTCGACTGTCATGATATAGCGAGAGACCGTCAACCACTCGATGACTCACCGGAATGTTTAGGATTCCTCCGCATTAAGAAGGACCGTTTTTCGATCGAGTACATACGCACTTTGAATTCGGGAGAGTGCGGTGCCCCCAGGGGCTATATAGTAGCCCCACCCTCGAACTCCTCTGGCTAAGTGAAAGTGATAAAGCATCATAGTCCGGTTGCCTGGTTTGCTACGCTACCACCTCCTTAACAGGACCAAGACGTTGGATTAAGTGTGAAAATGCGCCTTCTTTGCAAACACCCTCGCACTATGTGCATGGGGGCTGAAGCCAAGGACTGCAATCTTTCAGGTTATATATACATATACATAAATGGCCACACAGGGAGTAGTTTACTACTTGAACGCACAAGTATAAAAAGCTCTTATATTCTATTGAAACATTGTTTTCACAAATCATACATGTCATTTAAACATAATATCCTTCGAGCATCAAGTCTCTATTAAACGAGCGCCTGCAGACTTCCTCAAAGTAGTGCTCGGTAGGTACTCGGCTTCTGTCCGAATCTTGGGATGCAACATCGGTGGCCTCATCTCATCTCGCCCAAAGATGTCTTGACACGGGCCAGAGCCATCCGCGCTCCCTCAATACACGCCGACCGCATCATTGTGTCGATACGCGGTACCGCACCAAGGAACTGCTGCACTAAACCAAAATAACTCTTCGGCTAGGGTCCGCCCGGCCACAAATAAGTCATGACATGCTTCGTGGCAAATCCGGATAATCGATTCAGCTCGGCCCATTCGGCCAACCGATCGGTCAACGGAAGAGGACGCTCCGGACTATGGAATTGCGACCAATATAGCTCTTCCTTCGTGCCCCTTCCGCCCCGGAAGTGCTCAATCAAGCGTCCGCAGCTTCGCCGCTAAGTCCAGATAAGCATCCTCTGAACTCCACAATTTGTCCAACTGAGCATACTTTTGATCCGTGATATTTCCTCCGCAGCAAAAACGGTTTTCGGCCGTAATAGCCCCGCCTGACTCAGCTCCTCCTTGGCAGCTCTCAAAGCGGAACGGCATCCTTGGATTCGGCGGTGGCCTTTTTTCAGGCCCTCTTGCTCCGCTTTGACGTTTTTTCAAGAACCTCGCAGTTGGTCGGTAATATTCTTCAACTTTCTCGCCATATCGGCCATTTCCTCCTGCTTCGCAATGAGCAGCCCGTTCGACTTTTAGCTCTTCGCCGCCTTAAAGCGGCCGACATTATTTCTGGCTTGTTTTTCGCCGGGCGAAGTTCCGCCAAGCTCCTCCACAAAGCAGCGGCACCATCTGCATTAAGCATACAAGTAGTAGGACATGGGCATCAAGCTCCCTTACCAGGTGTCCGCCAGAAGTCGATACCTTGTGACTCGTCAAACCGCTTATTGACCAGCGATGTCCGTGATCCGCCTCGTCAAGTTGCCGCTTTAGTTCGGCATATTCATCAGTCCGGATGGCCACCGGACGCCCCGCCACCTGTTTAGGAGCGGCGATATGTTACAACTGAGATTTTTTGACCCTTGGCACGCTGTCAATTTTGACAACATACCGAGTCTCAGGGGCTACTATCTATACATGGTGCATTCTATATGCATAACTGTCAGAAGGTACATTATTTCTGCATACCTCGAACCTGGTCAGTAAGCTTCTGACGGCTTCATGCAATCCGCTCTCCGCGGATGCAATTCTTTCAATCACCGTACCCATTAGAGCACGGTGATCTTCTGAGATTGCCGCTCGCCCGAGCAGATCCTTCAGATCCTCCGACCGCACGCCAGTTGGCGCCGGACCCTCCGGCCCAGCCGGACTTGGGGAAACCCTCCGCGAAGACACCTCAGGGTTGTCCGCCTCGCACGAGGATGCGACAGGTGGAGGCGTTTCGCTCTCCATCATCTCCGGAAGAAGATCCCCCGAAGACGAGCTCTGCTGGGAAGGGCTGAGATCCGAACTACAAGGTACAATTTCGGTTATCTTTAGAAACAAATACAGGGATGTTCGTTACTTACAAGACCCCTACTTTTTACTTACGGCTCACTGGAGGGCTGATCCCCTTGGGGAAATAGTGCAGCTGGGTTACTTCCCAGCGCCGGACTCTCTGACGAAGATTCCTTTCCCCTCTTTGAGGCCTTGACCTCCGGATCGTCCGAAGCGGTCCTCTTCTCTCCTATAAAGACGGGATTTTTAATCCCTCCTTCCTTGATAGCCTCCTTCGTAGAGGCAGTCGCTTCCCCGCTCCCCCCTTCACCTTCTTCAAAGGGCGCGGCCTTCAACATCTTGGTCAGCATGGGATCCGGCGTGGTCTCTAGGAGGGGAGCCGGACACCTTATTAACTTTGCCTTGGCTATCCACTCCAGTTCAAGAAACGGCTCCTTTAAAGGGCATATATATATATATATATATATATATATATATATATATATATATATATATATATATGATAAATGAATGAACAACTTGTCCGTTACAGACTACTTACTTGAGTATCCGGCGATTGCAGCTTAGTCCTGCATCCTCGGCCAGTCCCACACCTCTTTTGTGATCCAAGAACAGTTTATACATCTCCACGGGCGTCGTGCCCATAAAATTTTGAGAGGTCGTGGTCCCTCCGGATTAAATTCCCACAAAGCGGAGGGGCGACGCTTGCAGGCGTATACGCCGGATCAACATAACCTGCGCCACCGCAACCAGATTGATCTCTCTTTCTTGGAGGTGTCGAATACGGCCCTGCAGCAAAGGAACGTCCTTGGACGGCCCCCAGTCGAGTCCCTTGTTGGCCCATGACGCCAGCCGCTATGGTGGACCTGAGCGGAAGGCAGGGAGCGCCACCCATTTGGTGCCCCTGGGAGCGGTGATATAAAACCACACCCGTTGCCACAAACCAAGCTCCTCTTGAAAAGAGCCCTCGGGCCACGGAGTATCAACACATTTGCTTATGACCGCCCCTCCGCACTCTGCTTGTTGCCCCTCGATCATCTTTGGCTCCACCTTGAAGGTCTTGAGCCACAATCCAAAGTGGGGGTAATATGGAGGAAGGCCTCACATACGACAATGAATGACGAGATATGGAGGATGGACTCCGGATTCAAGTCATGGAAATCCAGCCCATAATAAAACATGAGCCCCCGCACAAAGGGGTCCGTCGAGAAGCCTAAACCCCGAAGGAAGTGAGACACGAACACCACGTTCTCGTCGGGCTCGGGAGTGGGAATGACCCCGCAGGCAGCCTATGCGAGATCTCGCCGGTTAGATACCTGGCATTTCGCAACTTTAACACATCTTCTTCTGTGATGGAGGAAGACATCCATCGGCCGTGCTGGTCAGAGCCGAACATCATCGAAGGTCCGAAGTGCCTAAATCTGAAGCTTTGGGTGTTAGAACTCGAAGCGCGAGGCGAACTCGATGGAGGGTGTAAAAAGAAGAGGGCCTTGGTCTCATTATAAAGAGGTTGAATACCAAGAGGCCTCCCCGCGGTCGATTAGGACTCGCCTTCGATAGAGGAGGCGTGCCAACGGGCACATTTGGGTTACCCACGTCCGTATTGATGAGAATCCCGGAATAAGGGGGCACGATCTATGCTTTGATAAGACGTGCCAAGGAAACCGCCTCGCTAAACGCGCTAAGGTGGAATGGTAGAAAACGATTCATATAAATGCCTGGCCGTGGTGTGATGTCACGCCGCAGAATCACGCCGCCAGATCTGTGCAAAATTTATTCTCTCTACGGTGGTATGTGGAACTTGTTTTGCGTAGCGGACACTATCCTTGTGTTCAAAACCTTCTATGAAGTATTTGGAGGAGGAACCCGCCTTGCAATGCCGAAGACAATATGCGCGTCGGACTCGTCGTCATTGAAGCCTGGTTTAGGGGCTACTGAGGGAGTCCTGGACTAGGGGGTGTCCGGATAGCCGAACTATCATCACGGCCGGACTCCAAGACTATGAAGATACAAGATTGAAGACTTTGTCCCGTGTCCGGATGGGACTTTCCTGGCGTGGAAGGAAAACTTGGCAATACGAATATGTAGATCTCCTACCATTGTAACCGACTCTGTGTAACCGTAACCTATCCGGTGTCTATATAAACCGGAGGGTTTTAGTCCATAGGACGAACAACAATCATACCATAGGCTAGCTTTTAGGGTTTAGCCTCCTTGATCTCGTGGTAGATCTACTCTTGTACTACCCATATCATCAATATTAATCAAGCAGGAGTAGGGTTTTACCTCCATCGAGAGGGTCCGAACCTGGGTAAAAACATCGTGTCCCTTGTCTCCTGTTACCATCTGCCTAGACGCACAGTTCGGGACCCCCTACCCGAGATCCGCCGGTTTTGACACCGACACTAATCCTATCTGGTGTCTATATAAACCGGAGGGTTTTAGTCCATAGGACGAACAACAATCATACCATAGGATAGCTTCTAGGGTTTAGCCTCCTTGATCTCGTGGTAGATCCACTCTTGTACTACCCATATCATCAATATTAATCAAGCAGGAGTAGGGTATTACCTCCATCGAGAGGGCCCGAACCTGGGTAAAACATCGTGTCCCTTGTCTCCTATTACCATTCACCTAGACGCACAGTTCGGGACCCCCTACCCGAGATCCGCCGGTTTTGACACCGACATTGGTGCTTTCATTGAGAGTTCCTCTGTGTCGTCATCCTTAGGCCCGATGGCTCCTTCGATCATCAACAATGAAGCGGTCCAGGGTGAGACTTTTCTCCCCGGACAGATCTTTGTGTTCGGCGGCTTTGCACTGCGGGCCAATTCACTTGGCCATCTGGAACAGATCGAAAGCTACGCCCCTCGCCATCAGGTCAGGTTTGGGAGTTTAAACTACACGGCCGACATCCGCGGAGACTTGATCTTCAACGGATTCGAGCCACAGCCAAGCGCGCCGCACTGTCTCGACGGGCACGACCTAGCTCTGCCGCCAAACAAGGCTCTCGGGTGGTCAAGATTAGCCGCTCCGACCCTTAGCTCGAGCCGACTCCGCCGATCGAGGACGAGTGGTTGGACACCGCCTGGGGGTACGATCTCACGGCGATCGAGCTGAACTCCATCCCTGTCGCTTTGCGAAGACCGTGACTCCAAGGTGCCGGACTCCTCTCCGGACTCGAACCTCATACCGCCAATCGAATCCGATTGGGCGCCGTTATGGAGTTCATCGTCATGGACGTCTTTTCAAGATTTCCGCCTTTGGCGACATCCTGAATTCACTAAAGTCTCTCTCTTTATTAGGAGAGCCCCTGCCGGACTACGGTCAGAAGGTTGGGATGCGGACGACGAAGAAATTCAACGCCCACCCACCACCCACTTTGTAGCCACCGCCGATGATTTAACCGACATGCTCGACTTCGACTCAAGACATCGACAAGATGGATGACGATGCCGAGACGACCAAGAACCAAATAGCGCCTACGAGCACCTGAAGGCCACCTCGTCATACGACATATACATGGTGGACATCCCAAAAGATGGGAACGGCGATGGAACAACGGAGGATGACCCTCCAAGAAGCAGCCCAAGCGCCGGCGTCGGGCGCCGCTCTAAATCCCGCCACGTAAAATGGTGATTCCGCACGGAGGTAATAACACCCGGACAAGGTTGTCAAGACAACCCCTCCAAAGAAGATTCAGCACAGGAGGAGGGAGAAGCGAGCCCTCATGATAAAGCGGCAGACATGGAGGTGGAGTACGATAATTATATGCCTCCCTCCGAAGATGAGGCAAGCCTCGACGATGACGAATTTGTCGTACCTGAGGATTCCGCCGAACAGGAGCGTTTCAAACGCAGGCTTATGGCCACGGCAAGCAGCCTAAAAAAAGCAGTAGCAGCTTAGAGCTGACCAAGACTTGCTAGCTGACAGATGGACTGAAGTCCTTGCAGCCGAAGAGTATGAACTCGAACGCCCCCCCAAGAGATACCCAAAACGCAGGCTGCTACCCCAATTAGAGGAAGCAAAGCACCCAAACCTACATCACCGGCGCATGATGCGGCCGACCGGCCACCCTGCGGGTCATGACAGAGGCCTCTAGACCCTCCATTCAAGCCGCACCCGCCGCCGAACAAGGCACGGGAAACGCGCTGCACCTGCGAGACATATTGGAGGACAAGGCAAGGCAAACAAGATCGATCTACGGATCGCGTATGCGCCCACGACACGTGATGATAACCGCCACGCCGGATACAACAACTCCGGCCGGGCCGAACACGATGAGACAAAGCTCATTTGAGCTGCGCCGTGATATAGCCCAATACAGAGGCGCCGCACACCCACTATGCTTCATGCAGAAGTGATGGATCATCAAATCCCGAGGGTTTCAAACCCGTAAACATCGAATCATACGATGGCACAACAGATCCTGCGGTTTGGATCGAGGACTACCTCCTCCATATCCACATGGCCCGCGGTGATGATCTACACGCCATCAAATACGTCCCACTCAAGCTTAAAGGACCAGCTCGGCATTGGCTTAACGGCTTGCCAGCAGAATCAATCGGTTGTTGGGAGGACCTGGAAGCCGCATTCCTTGATAACTTCCAGGGCACATATGTGCGACCACCCACGTCGATGACCTCAGCCACATAATTCAGCAGCCCGTAAGAATCGCCGCACAATTACGGACACGGTTCCTAACCAAGAAAAATCAAATCGTTGACTGTCCGAATGCAGAGGCCCTTGCAGCCTTCAAACATAACATCCGCGATGAGTGGCTTGCCCGGAACCTAGGACAGGAAAAGCCGAAATCCATGGAAGCCCTCACAACGCTCATGACCCGCTTTTGCGCGGGAGAGGACAGCTGGCTAGCTCGTAGTAACAACTTGACCAAAAATCCTGGTAGTTCAGATACCAAGGACAGCAATGGCAGGTCGCATCGCAACAAGAACAAGTGCCGCATTAACGGCGATAATGCTGAAGATACGATACCAATGCCGGATTCGTAGGCTCTAAACCCGGTCAGCGGAAGAAGCCATTCAAAAGAAATACTCAGGGCCCGTCCAATCTGGACCGAATACTCGATCGCTCATGCCAAATACATGGCACCCCCGAAAAACCAGCCAACCACACCAACAGGGATTGTTGGGTCTTCAAACAGGTAGGCAAGTTAAATGCCGAACTCAATGACAAGGGGATGCATAGCGATGACGAGGAGGAGCCCCGGCCGCCGAACAATAGAGGAAAAAAGGGTTTCCCCCCACAAGTGCGGACGGTGAACATGATATACGCAACCCACATACCCAAAAGGGAGCGGAAGCGTGCGCCGAGGACGATATGCGATGGAGCCAGCCGCCCAAAGTTCAACCCATGGTCCTCCTGCCCGATCACCTTTGATCGAAGGGACCACCCCACTAGCATCCGCCACGGCGGATTCGCCGCATTGGTTCTTGACCCAACCGTTGACGGATTTCACCTCACTAGAGTCCTGATGGACGGCGGTAGCAGCCTGAACCTGCTCTATCGTGATACAAAGGCGCAAAATGGGCATAGACCCCTCAAGGATTAAACCCACAAAGACGACCTTTAAAGGCGCCATACCAGGTGTAGAGGCCAACCGCAGGCTCGCTTACACTCAAGTGGTCTTCGGATCCCCGGATAACTTCCAAGCGAGGAGTTAATCTTCGACATAGTCCCGTTCCGCGATGGCTATCACGCGACCGCTTGGACGAACCGCATTGACGGTAAAGTTCAATGCGGTGCCGCACTACGCATACCTCAAGCTCAAGATGCCAAGCCCTCGAGGAGTAATCATGGTCAATGGAAACACCGAACGCTCTCTCCGAACGGAGGCGCACACGGCGGCCCTCGTGGCGGAGGTGCAAAGCAGCCTCTCACGGCAATTCTCGAGTCCAAGAGTTAAACATCCGGACACCGCTGCCGCGTCCGAGTAACCTACAACAAGACCGCCTGCACGATTCGAGCAAGCGTAGTAATCCGCCCCCACCCCAGCCCTCGCGAAATTGCGAAGCCAAGATTACGCTGCACATAACTACGCCCGAGATACCATGGGCATAAGGGAGGGGCACGACCATGGCACGCCTGCACGCGGCTCAACCGCACTGTGGGCTCCCGATTGTGTCATTCTTTTTCTTTCTTCTTTTCTCTTACTTTCAGGACTGCATTTTCTAGAAGCCCTGTCCGGCACTAGAATTGCCGAACTCACGATGCAACAGCCAGGGAAGTAGAAAGCTACGTCGAGTGTCCAGGTGGTCTCTACTACGAGCATTATACCTGTTTTACATCCCATCCCGCAGCTTACCCCTGGAGGGGGACATGTTAGATAGTCCCATCCCTTGCTTATCGCACCATTTGTATCGTTCTGCTTTCATTGCAGTACCTTTTTGAATAAACAATACATAGCTTTTGCCTATTATTGCACTCCTTTCTTTATCTATATATATGTTCATTCATGACATGTTGCACCCGTGCACTTTGGTACGGCCAATACACCAGGGGCTTAAGTACCCCAAATATATGGTGTGATAAGTCCGAACACTTTCACAAGTGCGGCACCCCGAACTTATAGCATTATATGCATCGGCTCGAATCATGTCTTGGGTCAATAGTTGGGTTTGCCCGGCTCCCATGTTTTGGTACCTTACGCCCGCTTTATCGGCTAAGGTAGCGCTGGGAGAACCACTGCGATTGTGCCTGCTGAGCTGGGTCGAGCACCTCGGAGAAAGCTAAAACTGACCGTCATGATAGGGCGAGAGCCGGTCGTTGTTCGAGAGGTTTTTTCGGGTCCCTAAAGACTTATGCCGCTTAGAGCGAGGAGCCGGCATTGTCCGGCCAAAGGCCTGGATAGCGCCCCGAACTCGGTCTTCCGAATACTAGGGGCTTCGCCGAAATTTAAAATTATAGAATTCTATGGCTAAGTGAGTGTGTTCAAACACTATAAGTCCGGTTGCCTTGTTCGTTGCATTGAGCGCCTCCCTCGAAGGACCCAAGAATGGGAACAAGAGTGCTCAAGTTTATCCCGAACACCCCAGCACTCGTGGCATGGGGGCTGAAGCCAACGACTTGCCATCTCTCAAATTTGATAAACGGCCGCACAGAAGGTAATATTTTAAATTCACAAGCATTGCTTAGCGCATATGAACAAGTTTTCAGCGCATGTGATAACAAATGCGAGTCTATTCAAAAATTACATCTTTGGATCATTCGCCCGCTATAAGGCGGGCACCCTTCATGATGCCCTCATAGTACATTTCGGGCTTGCGATGCTCCTTGCCCTTCGGTGGCCCGTCCGTCACAGGCTTCTCAGCATCCAGCTTGCCCCAGTGCACTTTAGCACGGGCAAGGGCCGACGGGCACCTTCAATGCAGACGGAGCGCTTGATGACTTCAATCCATGGACAAAGGCGTCCACCAGCCGCACGAGCCCGAAGTAGCTCCCAGGCATGGCTTCCAATGGCCACAACCGAATTATGAGGCCCTTCATGGCCTGTTCGGTGACCTTGTGGAGCTCGACCAGCTGCTTTAGCTGGTCGCTCAGGGGCACCGGATGTTCGGCCTCAGCATACTGAGACCAGAACACCTTTTCCGTCGAGCTCCCCTCCTTGGCGTGGTAGAACGCGGCAGCATCAGATACACTACGGGGCAGATATGCGAATGCTCCTGGAGATCTCCGAATTCGGGTAAGTAATAGGTAATTCACTTTCACATGCCTGCTTTGCATAAAGAATGCCTTACCCGCCGCTATCTTCTTTAATGCTTCAATTTCTTGGAGGGCTTTTTGGGCTTCGGTCTTAGCGGCTTTGGCACTTTCAAGAGCCGAGGCGAGCTCGGACTCTCGAGTCTTCGAGTCACGCTCCAAACTCTCGTGTTTTTCCACGAGAACCTGGAGCTCTTGCCGCACCTCCGCCACCCGCGCCTCCTGCTTCTCTCGCTCGGTGCGCTCTGCGGCCGCTTTGCTTTCGGCCGTGGACACCGCTTCCTTCAGGGTCGCCACCTCATTCATGGCCCCTACAATACCCACGTTAGTCCTGTCATTTTTGCAACCAAATCCTTTCTATAAGGTATTTCTTTAATAAGGTATTACTTACCTTCCTTGTACTCGAGCTGCTTTTTGGCAAGGCCGAGCTCGTTCTCAGACCGCTCGAGGCTCTGCTTCAATGCATTGACCTCTGCGGTCGGTCTGGGCAGAGGTCAGCGCAGCCTACATTCCCATATTGACATACTTATGTTAGAATCGTTCAGATATCTTTTAGATCCTTAGTCCGTCTTTTCTTTCCGCACACCGGACTAAGCATCGTGGGCTACCGCCTATGCGGTAATATTTTTACATATTCTAAACTTACCTCAAAGCCTGTTAGAAGGCTGGTACAAAGCTTCACCATCCCGCTCTTGGCGGATCGAACTTTCTGGATCACCACACTCATAATAAAGGCGGTGTTTCGTCGATGGAGGCGCCGTTAAGCGCCTCCAGCAAGCTATCCGGTGCCTCCGGATGGACGGAGGTTACTGGTGTCATAGTCTTACCCTTCTTACGAAGGGGCCACTTGCCGGACTTCGGAACCACTGAAGGTTCCGGTACGGAGTCCGGCACAGGGCCAGACTTAGAGCCCTCTGGGGTTTCGCCCCCTATGCGCCCGGAGTCCGAGAGGTCGCCTTGCGGCGCCTCAAGGACCACCTCCTCCTGGCTGGGCCCCTTTTGGGACTCCACCGCGGTGTCGTCTGCGTCACGAGGGGAGGAGGCGGTCGGAAGTGAAGTGCTATTCACATCCAACGAATTCAAGGAGCTGCTCGACGAAGCGGCAAGCTCGTCCTTGGGCGGGCTACATGGTTATATTCGGCGTTAGAAGACACTATGCGACAAATAAAAAGCCATGTTCTGGAGTCCGGACACTTACGATCTCGCCAGAGGCTTGGCCCTTGTTGGCCACTCCTCCTCGTCGTTGTCGGCGTTGGTGGAGAAGTCTGGAGGAAGGGTCCTTCCCTTCTTGGACCCTCCGGCCTCCCCAGTTGGGGCGGCCTTCCTTTTCTTCTCTCCTTCACTGGGAGAGGCTTTTTCCTCCTCCTCTTCCTCAGAGGAGGATTCCGCCTCAGAGTTGTCGGACGATGAGTCCGACATCACCTGGTGCCGGGAGCTCCTTCGAGTTCCCGTGGCCTTCTTCTTGGCCTTCTTCTCCAGCACCACGTGAGGTGCCGGAGCCAGCAGCCCCGTCAATCGGGCGTCCGCTGGGTCTTCTGGCAAAGGGGCCGGACAGTTAATCTGTCCGGACGTCTTCAGCCAGTCCTATCAAAGGTTAGGGAGTTTTAGATCCCGCATAGAGTCAAACTATGAAAAAAGAGTCCCATAAAGGGTAAAATAACTTACCTCGCTGGCTTGACGCCGCGAGCTGAATCCGCGATCTTCGGTAGCGGATGTGGGAGCCTCGGCGCCCTTGAACAGCACCTTCCAGGCATCTTCGTACGTAGTGTCAAAGAGCCTTTTCAGAGTTGGGTGCTGTGCCGGATCGAACTCCCACAATTTGAAGGCCCGTTGTTGGCATGGGAGAATCCGGCGGATGAGCATCACCTGGATTACGTTGACAAGCCTGAGATTCTTGTCCACCGGGTTTCGAACGCAGGTTTGGAGTCCGGACAGCTCGTCCGAATCACCCCACGATAGGCCCGTCTCTTTCCATGATGTGAGCCGTGGGGAAGCCAAATCGAATTGGGGCCGCCCATTGAGAGTCGCGCTGCTCGGTGATGTAGAACCACACCGATTGCCACCCCTTTTTGGTCTCCACAAAGGAGCCCTCGAGCAATAGGACTTTGGCCATCTTGCCGACCATGGCACCTCCGCAGTCCGCTTGGCGGCCGCCCACTACCTTCGTCTTGACATTGAAGATCTTCAGCCATAAGCGAAGTGGGGCTGGATGCGAAGGAAGGCCTCGCACACGACAATGAACGCCGAGATGTTGAGGATGAAATTGAGGCCAGATCGTGGAAGTCCAGGCCGTAGTAGAACATGAGCCCCGGACAAATGTGTGAAGTGGAAAACCTAGTCCATGGAGGAAGTGGGTGAGAAACACCACCCTCTCATGGGGCCTCAAGGGTTAGAATGAGCTGCCCCTCGTCGGGGAGCCGTGCGCGATGTCGCTGGACAAGTATCCGCCTTCCGCAGCTTTTGATGTGCCCCTCCGTGACGGAGGAGGCCATCCACTTGCCTCCCGCTCCGGACATAGTTGGAGAAGGTTGAGGTGGGGTGTGCGGACTTGGGCGCCTGGAGCTCGAGTCTTGTGAAATGGATGAGCAAAGGAGGAAGAAGGCGTAGGTGAAAAGGTGGATCCTTATCCCCTTATATGGACGGACGAAGCTATGCGTCCCCCGCCAGCCTGGTAAAACTCGCTTATCTCCCAAGCGTCGTAATCAATGGCGCGGTTGGGTTACCCACGTCCGTATTGATGGGAATCCCGGAATAAGGGGGCACGATCTCCGCTTTGATAAGACGTGCCAAGGAAACCGCCTCGCTAAACGCGCTGAGGTGGAACAGTAAAAACGATTTGTATAAAGGCCTGGCCGTGATGTGATGTCATGCCGCGGAATACGTCAGCAGATATGTGCAAAGGTTATTCTCTCTACGGTAGTATGTGGAACTTGTTTTGCAGAGCCGGACACTATCCTTGTGTTCAAAATCTTCTATGAAGTATTCCGAGAGGAACCCGCCTTGCAATGCCGAAGACAATATGCGCGCCGGACTCGTCGTCATTGAAGCCTGGTTCAGGAGCTACTGAGGGAGTCCTGGATTAGGGGGTGTCCGGATAGCTGAACTATCACCATTGGCCGGACTCCTGGACTATGAAGATACAAGATTGAAGACTTCGTCCCGTGTCCGGATGGGACTTTCCTTGGCGTGGAAGGCAAGCTTGGCGATACGGATATGTAGATCTCCTACCATTGTAACCGACTCTGTGTAACCCTAATCCTATCCGGTGTCTATATAAACTGGAGGGTTTTAGTCCGTAGGACGAACAACAATCATACCATAGGCTAGCTTCTAGGGTATAGCCTCCTTGATCTCGTGGTAGATCCACTCTTGTACTACCCATATCATCAATATTAATCAAGCAGGAGTAGGGTATTACCTCCATCGAGAGGGCCCGAACCTGGGTAAAAACATCGTGTCCCTTGTCTCCTATTACCATCCACCTAGACGCACAGTTCGGGACCCCCTACCCGAGATCCGCCGGTTTTGACACCGACACCCACGGTGGGCGCCAACTGTCATGGTTTTGTCACGGCAGATGTCCTTATTGTGAGGACTTAGTCGCGAGGCCAACGCATCTATGCGGTAGCTTGAAGGGGTTGGTCGGAATAGAGAGACGCGAGGCAATCAACACGCAATACGAGGGTTTAGACAACTTCGGGCCCCGGGAAACATCATCCGGTAATAACCCTACATGCTGTTTGTGGCTAGGTCTCATTATGATCATGAGAGAGTCGCCGGTAAGCCGGCTCTTCGTGTCTAGCCTTAGAGATTGTTCTTGTTCCTTATCCCCTCTTGGGGTGCCCTGCCCCTCCTTACATAAGTTAGAGGGCGGGTTACATATGGAGTCCTAGGAGGACTAGAACTAATCTACCTTCTCTTACAAGTTGAATACAAGTCCGGGTCTTGCTTCCTCGTAAAGGAAATATTCCTCATGCCTTCCGTCTTAAGCCGGCCCACAATAACATGAGCCGTCCTACTGGGCCTTGGGCCTTTGTCATCCATCTGACCCGCTCGCCGGGTTACTAATGAGTCGCCAAGATCGGGCGGGTTATCTGTGAATCGCCAAGCTCCAGGCGGGTCACCAGTGAGTCGCCACGCTCCAGCCGGGTCATACCTCCGGCCGGGTCATACCGCGGGGTATATCCCCGACACTACGGGTTCGAGAACTATGTAGACATGACCGAGACACCTCTCCGGTCAATAACCAATAGCGGAACCTGGAAACTCATATTGGTTCCTACATATTCTACGAACATCTTTATCGGTCGTACCGTAATGACAACATAAGTAATTCCCTTTGTCATCGGTATGTTACTTGCCTGAGATTCGATCATCGGAATCTTCATACCTAGTTCAATCTCGTTACCGGCAAGTCTCTTTACTCGTTCCAAATGCATCATCCCACAACTAACTCATTAGTCACATTGCTTGCAAGGCTTATTATGATGTGCATTACCGAGAGCGCCCAGAGATACCTCTCCGATACTCGGAGTGACAAATCCTAATCTCGATCTATGACAACCAAACAAACACCTTTGTAGATACCTGTAGAGCATCTTTATAATCACCCAGTTACATTGTGACATTTGATAGCACATAAGGTATTCCTCCGGTATCCGGGAGTTGTATAATCTCATAGTCAAAGGAATACGTATAAGTCATGAAGAAAGCAATAACAATAAAACTTAACGATCATTATGCTAAGCTAACGGATGGGTCTTGTCCATCACATCATTCTCCTAATGATGTGATGCCGTTCATCAAATGACAACACATGTCTATGGTCAGGAAACTTAACCATCTTTGATTAATGAGCTAGTCTAGTAGAGGCTTACTAGGGACACTATGTTTTGTCTATGTATCCACACATGTATCAAGTTTCTGGTTAATACAATTATAGCATGAATAATAAACATTTATTGTGATATAAATAAATATAAATAACAACTTTATTATTGCCTCTAGGGCATATTTCCTTCAGTCTCCCACTTGCACTAGAGTCAATAATCTAGTTCACATCATCATGTGATTTAACACCAATAGTTCACATCTCTATGTGATTAGTTCACATGGCCATGTGACTGATAACCCATAAGTGTAGGGGATCAATTGTAGCCTCTTTCGATAAGTAAGAGTGTCCAACCCAACGAGGAGCTAAAGGTAGAATAAATATCCCCTCAAGTTCTATCGACTACCGATACAACTCTACACACGCTTGACGTTCACTTTACCTAGAACAAGTATAAAAATAGAAGTACTTTGTAGGTGTAGTTGGATAGGTTTGCAATAATATAAAGAGCACGTAAATAAAAACTAGGGGCTGTTTAGGCAAAGAAGCAATGAAGTTAGTATAGCGAGTGTGGAAAAGTGGTGGTAGGAGTTGTGAAATTGTCCCTAAGAAATTGACTACTTTACTAGACCGATAGCAAGTTTTATGTGGGAGAGGCCACTGCTAGCATGTCATCGCTGACTTGAAATTCTATGCACTTATGATTGGAACCATTAGCAAGCATCCGCAACTACTAATGTTCATGAAGGTAAAACCCAACCATAGCATTAAGATATATTGGTCCCCCTTCAATCCCGTGTGCATCAATTTCAATGCTAGGTTGAAGCTTCTGTCACTCTTGCCCTCCAATACAGCCTTATCAACATACAACTAACCCTATGGTGTGATCCACGCGCGCGCTCATATGATGGGCACCAAAGGACAGCAACATAACCACAAGCAAATTAAACCAATCATAGCAATTCACCAATTACCGATAGGACAACAAAAATCTACTCAGGCATCATAGGATGGCAACACATCATTGGATATAAATGTGAAGCATAAAGCACCATGTTCAAGTGGAGGGTATAGCGGGTTGCAGGAGAGTGGATGATACGTCTCCAACGTATCTATAAGTTTTTTTATTGTTCCATGCTATATTATATTCTGTTTTGGATGTTTAATGGGCTTTATTATACCCTTTTATATTACTTTTGGGACTAACCTATTAACCGGAGGCCCAGTCCAAATTGCTGTTTTTTTTTTGCCTATTTCAGTGTTTCGAAGGAAAAGAATATCAAACGGAGTCCAAACGGAATGAAACCTTCGGGAACGCGATTTTTGGAACAAAGGTGATCCAGAGGAATTGGAGTCTATGTAAAGCAATCAACGAGGAAGGCACGAGGCAGGCGGCGCGCCCACCTCCCCCAGGCGCGCCCTCCACCCTCGTGGGCCACTCGTTGCTCCACCGACGTACTTCTTCCTCCTATACATACTCATATACCCTGGAAACATCATATACGGAGCCAAAACCCTATTTCCACGGCCGCAACCTTCTGTACCCGTGAGATCCCATCTTGGGGCCTTTTTTTGGCTCTGCTTGGGAGGGGCATTTATCATGGAGGGCTTCTACATCAACACCATAGCCTCTCCGATGATGTGTGAGTAGTTTACCTCAAACCTTCGGGTCCATATTTATTAGCTAGATGGCTTCTTCTCTCTCTCTTTGGATATCAATACAAAGTTCTCCTCGATTCTCTTGGAGATCTCGATGTAATTCTTCTTTTGTGGTGTGTTTGTCGAGATCCGATGAATTGTGGGTTTATTATCAAGATTATCTATGAACAATATTTGAATCTCCTCTGAATTCTTTTATGTATGATTGGTTATTTTTGCAAGTCTCTTTGAATTATCAGTTTGGTTTGGCCTACTAGATTGATCTTTCTTGGAATGGGAGAAGTGCTTAGCTTTGGGTTAAATCTTGCGGTGTCCTTTCCCAGAGACAGCAGGGGCAGCAAGGCACGTATTGTATTGTTGCCATCAAGGATAAAAAGATGGGGTTTATATCATATTGCATGAGTTTATCCCTCTACATCATGTCATCTTACTTAAAGCATTACTCTGTTCTTATGAACTTAATACTCTAGATGCATGCTGGATAGCGGTCGATGTGTGGAGTAATAGTAGTAGATGCAGAATCGTTTCAGTCTACTTGTCACAGATGTTATGCCTATATACATGATCATACCTAGATATTCTCATAACTATGCTCAGTTCTATCAATTGCTCGATAGTAATTCGTTTACCCACCATAATACTTATGCTATCTTGAGAGAAGCACTACTACAAAAACGGCTATAGATAATATGGACATTAA
Organism: Aegilops bicornis; assembly: GCA_021605145.1. NCBI lineage: Eukaryota > Viridiplantae > Streptophyta > Magnoliopsida > Poales > Poaceae > Aegilops > Aegilops bicornis. The sequence continues at coordinate 148,730,437 of CM038674.1, read as the reverse complement.
TGGCGCACCATATATGTGGTGCGCCACTAGTATATAGCAGTGGCGCACCAGATATGGGCGCGCCATTAGTGGCAATATTACTAATGGCGCACCTAGTGTGTGGTGCGCCATTACTAGTTTTGTCCTCGCCCCACATCCCTCCTCAGACTTAGCAGTGGTGCACCAGGAAAAAGTGCGCCATTGCTAGTTTTAACTAGTAGTGGCGCACTATTAAGAGATGCGCCATTGCTATCTATACGTATGGCGCACCCCTACCAGTGCGCCATTGCTATCACCCCTTATCCCCTCCCTCTAGTCACGTTCTCTCCCCTCCCCTTCCTCCTGACACACCCACCCACCTCCCTCGACTTCGATCTAGATCAGGAAGCCCCGTCCGCATCTTCTCCCGCCGCCCATGCCTCACCCCCCTTTCGTCGCCGCCGCCAGCCTCCGCTGCCGCCTACTCCTCTTCTCGCCGCTCGCCTCCTCCCGCACCCGCTGCTTCCTCCCTCGTGCCATGGAGTCGTCCTCCTCCACCACCCCCACCGCTGCAGAGCACGCAGGTGAGCGACGCGACCCGATCGGGGCTTGCTAGCTTCATGGAGTGACATTAGTGGTGCGTGTTGGGCTGGGTCTTTATCTTGATGGCTGCAGCGTTAGGCGGGCGGGTGGGGATTTATGTGCAGGTGGCGCGGCGGCGGGGGAGTACGAGGAGGTGCTGGCCCGGCTCTCCTCGCTCATCACGCAGAAGGTGTGCGCAGACACCGGCAACCGCGGCAACCAGTGGGACCTCATGGGCCACTACCTCCAGGTACTCCGTCCCCTCCTTCATCCTCCTCCTCAACCGCGATGTGGGTGGGGATGTGTTGTCTGATCTATGGCGGGGTGGGGATTGATGTACAGGCAGTATTTGGTTCAGATGGGGAAGCTACTCCAGTAACCCCTATTTTTCCTTCTTCTTGTGGCAGAAATCATCAATAGCCACAAAGCTACTGAATGTCGATCATATAATTAGCACCAGAGGGGACTCAGATTGTGGTATAACACAAATATCTACATCTTCAAACTGTCCAGGTTTGGGAGAGGCAACGCAATGATGCAGGCAGGCTAGAGGATGGGTCGAAAACTCTTCAAGGAACCTGACTACAACACCATTAGATCTGCTCCCCTTCGAACTACTCGAGGGTAATATTTCGCTGCTTCCTTTTTCTTCCATATTTTCCTGATGTAGGATTTGTGATCTGGAATTTGATTCTTCTAACCACGTATTTGAGATCTCCTTTACCTAGTTGCAGTTCATGTAGATAAGGAGTAAGATCAATTTCCTTTGGTCTTATCAAAGGTATGCATGGTTTATACTTAAAATGTTCCTGACAGTCTATAAATTTCTACAATGAATAATTTCAACTCAAGTTTCCCTTTTAAGCTGCACGATTATGCAATCTCCATCATGCTCAAGAACATCTAATATGTGACTAGACTCTACATTCAGAGAATTAACAGTGAAACTGTACTAGGAATAGCCTTTTGTTAGTAACTATGCACAAGAAGTCAATATTCTGTGATTACAGTTAACAAGGTAAAGATATGTCGAGGGCCAAATTCATGGGCCATATACTAAAAGGTTCATTCAAAGAGAAAATGATTATGTTATTCCGTTTTATTCCCCTAATAACGCATGCGCATTAATCGACTGCTCACTGTAGGTAGCAGGACTGGGTTTGCAATATCAAGATAATCTTATCAATCTTGCTATGTTGGTAAAGTCTGAAGCTTAATATTTTTACTACTTGCTTGTTGATTCTTCACTTTCTGTAGACACTACTAGTAGTTGCTTATGGCACTTAGTTATACATATATAAGGTGATGAACGTCAAATTCAAAGCATGTCTGAATCAATTCAGAAATGAGAAAACACAGAGTTGATAGGAATTAGGTGGCCTGTAGTGGTTGGGTGATGACCTCTAGATCTTGCATTATTCTGAGATTATTCAGTATTTTGAATGGATGAATGGATGTCACTCCTTACTAAAGAGACATTTTTGTGTTTGATCTGTGATTTTTTAGTACATTCTTGATATGTTTTTCAAAGTGATGTGTTGATCTAAACTTTTGTAGGGCCTGTTTGGATGGCAGCCCGGCTGCCCTTCCAAAATATTGGCCGTTGACCAACAATTTGGCAAGTGTTTGGATCGCATCAAAATTTCAGATCCCAGCCAAATTTTTTGCCAGCCCTTGCAATTCTATACCAGCGTCTTGGCGAGTTGTTGGCGGCGATTTCCTTCACCAAAAAGTTTACACACCCTCGTTTTGGAAGGGCTAGTGGGGGCTGAAACTAAACAGCCCTGTAGTAACCAAAGTGTCAAACAACTATACTTATGCAACTAATTATGAAAATGTTCAGTAGATTACTATAGTTCATTGTCATATGCCGTCGTACTAGACGCACTAGTTTTTCACATGCTATTTAAAACTTTAAAGTAGCAAGTAGTTAAAAGTACAGCCTTTGATCCATGTAAATTATTTCAACTGACAAATATTTATACAAGTTTGTGTCTTCTTGTAATGCCCAGTTCGAAATCGTACATACTGTATTTTCAAGTGGTGCCCACATGTAGTAACATTATTTTCACATCTGTGCCCTGCGTTGAATTTGATACCGGCAATGAACCAGTCACTTGTCTCTCGAGTTGTCAGAGGACCGTTTTTCATGTTCCGCATCTTGGATTGGTAACTACATGTATAACATTTTCCACATTTTTGTCCTACAGCACCAGCAACCTATTCGTTGTCGTCGTCGATGGCAGGGTTGTAACCTCACTGTCACGCTAATGGACGCAAAAAAGAAGAGCGGTAGTACTATCAATGGTTCAGTCAGCGGCTCAACAGCGTCTGCACTACTTCTGATATTGTTTTTCAGTAGCTTTTTTCTGCACCTTTTTCTTTCAGTTCTTAGTGCAACACATTTTTTTGATTTGACTGTACATTCAAATGAAGCCTTTGTTAAGTATACACTCCAAAATTCAGTTAACAGTAGCCTAACTGAATTTTCTGTTTCTGAATTTATAAACTCACTTTATATTCAGTTTATAAATTAACAATAGCTTCAAAATTAAGTATCATTCGCATGGATCAACTGTTATTTTATTTTGTGGAGGATAAAGTTCAGATCATGAATAATGGCATTACAAGTGAACTTGGCACAATCACACATGTCCTGAACCTCATAGAATCTGACACTAGCAAGTCTTCATTGGCATGCAAGTACTACTTTTACATTGTCATGACAGGAACAATTAATTTGACATGTATCATTGGTACTGCTAAAACATTTCTTTCATGTTTGAACAAATTTGGTGAAGACCACTTCATATGTATTTTGCATATATGAATTATCTCTTGTTGCTTTCTAAGATGTTAGTTCTTTTAGTTATAGCCCTCCTATCTTTCATAGTTCTTTTAATTCTTGTTGCTTTCTAAGATTTGCTCTTGTTTTCTTTTCAAATAGTACTAGTAGTCTATATTCGAGCTGTGCGACTACCTGTAGCCACTTGAACCGATGAGAATTCTTCAAGCCTACCTATAGCCACTTGAACAGATGTCTATCTCAGATCTGCTCATCTAAAAATCCAAGTGGAGTAGTATACTGGTAGTATAGTATAATAATATTATCAAAAGGTAAATGCCCTGATTATTTAGCTACATTAGATAAATACTCGTCAAAAGTGGGCTCCTATCAAAATTCATTTCCATTATAATCTTACTCATACAATATTCACACCATGTAATTCTGGAAATATATGCTCATATCAAGTTCTGCATAAAAAGTGACAGTATTGACATGTTATAAATAGTTTGTTTGTCTTTCTGTTTATTTTGTTACATTTTGCAGGGATAAAGTGAAGAAAAAGAAGAAAAGAAGAAAAGATTACTAGAAGATTAGTTTTAGGATTTTCTTTTATTTCCTTGCAATTTTCCTTTTATTGGATACTTGTGAAGACATTGTAATATTCTTACTATAATAAAAATTATGATTCTATTCCATTTTTTGTTTTTAAATTATTTTTCCTCTTAGGTTGTTTTCTGTAAATTTGGATTTTTTTGTTTTTCAGATACATTACTAGTGGCGCATTTAAGCCCTTATTAGTGGCGCACCTTCCTTTATTACTAGTGGCGCACCTATAAGGCTATTAGTGGCGCACCTGGAGGGAATACCAGTGCGCCATTGGTATTTGGATTACCAATGGCGCATCAAAGGTGCCCATTACTAACAATTACTAGTGGCGTGTTAATAGTGGCGCACCTATAGTGCGCCATTAATAGCAAAAACTGGTGCGCCACTAATAGCCTTTTTTCTAGTAGTGAAGCCACTAGTGAAACCTATGGCCCCCGGGTCTATCTTCCATCATATTAATCTCCCGACAGCAAGCTATTTTTGGCGCAGTTTATTTTACTTTGCATCTTTATTTAATCTTTATCATAAAAATACCAAAAATATTATCTTATCATATCTATCAGATCTCACTCTCGTAAGTGTCCGTGAAGGGATTGACAACCCCTTTATCGCATTGGTTGCGAGGTTCTTATTTGTTTGTGTAGGTGCGTGGGACTCGCACGTGGTCTCCTACTGGATTGATACCTTGGTTCTCAAAAACTGAGGGAAATACTTACGCTACTTTACCACATCACCCTTTCCTCTTCAAGGGAAAACCAACGCAGTGCTCAAGAGGTAGCAAGAAGGATTTACGCGCCGTTCTTAGGGAGGTCTACGCACAAGTCAAGACATACCAAGTACCCATCACAAACTCTTATCCCTCGCACTACATTATTTGCCATTTGCCTCTCATTTTCCTCTCCCCCACTTCACCCTTGCTGTTTTATTCGCCCTCTCTTTTCCGCTCGCTTTTCTTTCGCCATGTCGGAACCAAAAAGGGTTGGGGGCTCTCTCCCAAGTTTTAGTACTTTGGACAATCCTTGTATCCTCTCTAAACTCATAAATAATGATGCTATGAAAATACCTACCGGAGTTATCAATGAGAGTCTTAATAATTTTGATGAAGATGATTCCGGAATCTTTCGTTATTTACTCGATGAATCTTTGAAAGATGCATGGGATAGACTATTAAGGATCCAGCCTAGCTATGTGCCCCAATACCAAATTGGAATTTACTTAAAGAGCTTTTATGTTGCCCTACCTTCTTCGTTTAAGCATGTCTTAGATTATATATTTGAAGGAGGTTTCTTGAAGGGGATGCCGTAGATACTTATGAAAAGATGAAGACCATATTTGGGCACCCCATGAATGAGAAAGTTGAATCCACATCTCTTTCGCTCTCCTACCAAAGTGAATCTATCAAAGAGATGAAAGCAAGCTTAGATGCAAATTTCCGTAAAGTGCTTAATCTTTCTTCTAACATTAACAGCCACGTCCTTTATCAAAATAGAAAGATTAATGCCATAGATAATAAGTTTGCTCTTTTCTTCCCTAAAAACAAAGATGGCAATACCTAGATCTATCCTTGTTTTTATGCCTAGCTAGGCGCGTTAAACGATAGCGCTTGTTGGGAGGCAACCCAATTTTATTTTAGTTTTTTGCTTTTTTCTTCTGTTTAGGAATAAATATTTGATCTAGCCTCTGGTTAGATTTGTTTTTATGTTTTAATTAGTGTTTATGCCAAGTTAAACCTATAGGATCTTCTTGGATGATAGTTATTTGATCTTGCTGAAAATTCAAGAAACTTTCTGTTCATGAAAACAATTGTTTAAAATCACCAGAACGTGATAAAATACTGATTCCAATTGCAGTAGCTCAATAAACAAATTGTCTATGTCTTCCTATTTTGGTAGAATTTTTTTTGAGTTCCAGAAGTTTGCGTTAGTTACAGATTACTACAGACTGTTCTGCTTTTGACAGATTCTGTTTTTCGTGTGTTGTTTGCTTATTTCGACGAATCTATGGCTAGTAAAAGAGTTTATAAACCATGGAGAAGTTGGAATACAGTAGGTTTAACACCAATATAAATAAATAATGAGTTCAATACAGTACCTTGAAGTGGTGTTTTGTTTTCTTTCGCTAACGGAGCTCACGAGATTTTCTGTTGAGTTTTGTGTTGTGAAGTTTTCAACTTTTGGGTAAAGATTTGATGGATTATGGAACAAGGAGTGGCAAGAGCCTAAGCTTGGGGATGCCCATGTCACCCCAAGGTAATCTAAATACGCCAAAAAGCCAAAGCTTGGGGATGCCCCGGAAGGCATCCCCTCTTTCGTCTTCATCTATCGGTAAGTTTACTTGGAGCTATATTTTTATTCACCACATGATATGTGTTTTGCTTGGAGCGTCTTGTATGATTTGAGACTTTTCTTTTTAGTTTACCACAATCATCCTTGCTGTACACACCTTTTGAGAGAGACACACATGATTGAATTTATTAGAATACTCTATGTGCTTCACTTATATCTTTTGAGCTATATAGTTTTTGCTCTAGTGCTTCACTTATATCTTTTAGAGCACGGTGGTGGATTTGTTTTATAGAAATTTTTGTTCTCTCATGCTTCACTTATATTATTTTGAGAGTCCTACAAAACATCATGGTAATTTGCTTTAATCATAAAAATTGAACCTAATATGATAGGCATCCAAGATTAGTATTTTTTTCTTCTTATGAGTGTGTTGAATACTATGAGAAGTTTGATGCTTGAAAATTGTTTTGAGATATGAAGATGGTGATATTAGAGTCATGCTAGTTGAGTGGTTATGAATTTGAGAAATACTTGTGTTAAAGTTTGTGATTCCCGTAGCATGCACGTATGGTGAACCGTTATGTGATGAAGTCGGAGCATGATTTATTTATTGATTGTCTTCCTTATGAGTGGCGGTCATGGATGAGCGATGGTATTTTCCTACCAGTCTATCCCCCTAGGAGCATGCGTGTAATACTTTGCTTTGATAACTTGTAGATTTTTGCAACAAGTATATGAGTTCTTTATGACTAATGTTGAGTCCATGGATTATACGCACTCTCATCCTTCCACCATTGCTAGCCTCTCTAATACCGCGCACTTATCGCCGGTATCATACACCCACCATATACCTTCCTCAAAACATCCACCATACCTACCTATCATGGCATTTCCATAGCCATTCCGAGATATATTGCCATACAACTTATCACCATTTCGCTTACTATGACACGCTTCATCATTATCATAATTTCTTTGCGTGATCATGTAGTTGACATCGTATTTGAGGCAAAGCCACCATTTATGATTCTTTCATACATGTCACTCTTGATTCATTGCATATACCGGTACACCGCCGGAGGCATTCACATAGAGACATATTTTGTTCTAAATATTGAGTTGTAAGTAAATAAAAGTGGGATGATCATCATTATTAGAGCATTGTCCAAGTGAGGAAAGGATGATGGAGACTATGATTCCTCCACAAGTCGGGATGAGACTCTGGACGAAAAAAAAAGAGGCCATAAAAATAGGAAAAAAAGGCCCAAATAAAAACATAAGAGAAAAAGAGAGAAGGGACAACGTTACTATCCTTTTACCACACTTGTGCTTCAAAGTAGCACCATGATCTTCATGATAGAGAGTCTCCTATGATATCACTTTCATATACTAGTGGGAATTTTTCATTATAGAACTTGGCTTGTATATTCCAATGATGGGCTTCCTCAAAATGCCCTAGGTCTTCATGAGCAAGCGAGTTGGATGCACACCCACTTAGTTTCCATTGTTGAGCTTTCATACATTTATAGCTCTAGTGCATCCGTTGCATGGCAACCCCTACTCACTCGCATTGATATCTATTAATGGGCATCTCCATAGCCCATTGATACGCCTAGTTGATGTGAGACTATCTTCTCCTTTTTGTCTTCTCCACAACCACCATTCTATTCCACATATAGTGCTATATCCATGGCTGACGCTCATGTATTGCGTGAAGATTGAAAAAGTTTGAGAACACCAAAAGTATGAAACAATTGCTTGGCTTGTCATCGGGGTTATGCATGATTTAAATATTTTGTGTGGTGAAGATAGAGCATAGCCAGACTATATGATTTTGTAGGGATAACTTTCTTTGGCCATGTTATTTTGAGAAGACATAATTGCTTAGTTAGTATGCTTGAAGTATTATTATTTTTATGTCAATATTAAAATTTTATCTTGAATCTTTTAGATCTGAATATTCATACCACAAATAAGAGAATTACATTGAAAATTATGCTAAGTAACATTTTAAATCAAAAATTCTGTTTTTTCCATTTACCTACTCGAGGATGAGCAGGAATTAAGCTTGGGGATGCTTGATACGTCTCCAACGTATCTATAATATTTGATTGTTCCATGCTATATTATATTCTGTTTTGGATGTTTAATGGGCTTTATTATACACTTTTATATTATTTTTTGGACTAACCTATTAACCGGAGGCCTAGCCCAAATTGCTGTTTTTTTGCCTATTTCAGTGTTTCGAAGGAAAAGAATATCAAACGGAGTCCAAACGGAATGAAACCTTCGGGAACATGATTTTCGGAACAAATGTGATCCAGAGGACTTCGAGTCTATGTAAAGCAATCAACAAGGAAGGAACGAGGCAGGGGGCGCGCCCACCTCCCCCAGGCGCGCCCTCCACCCTCGTGGGCCCCTCGTTGCTCCACCGATGTACTTCTTCCTCCTATATATACTCATATACCCTGGAAACATCATATACGGAGCCAAAACCCTATTTCCACGGCCGCAACCTTCTGTACCTGTGAGATCCCATCTTGGGGCCTTTTCCGGCGCTCCGCCGGAGGGGGCATTGATCATGGAGGGTTTCTACATCAACACCATAGCCTCTCCGATGATGTGTGAGTAGTTTACTTCAGACCTTCGGGTCCATAGTTATTAGCTAGACGGCTTCTTCTCTCTCTTTGGAACTCAATACAAAGTTCTCCTCGATTCTCTTGGAGATCTATTTGATGTAATCTTCTTTTGCGGTGTGTTTGTCGAGATCTGATAAATTGTGGGTTTATGATCAAGATTATCTATGAACAATATTTGAATCTCCTCTGAATTCTTTTATGTATGATTGGTTATCTTTGCAAGTCTTTTCGAATTATCAGTTTGGTTTGGCCTACTAGAATGATCTTTCTTGCAATGGGAGAAGTGCTTAGCTTTGGGTTCAATCTTGCGGTGTCCTTTCCCAAAGGATGTTAGGGGCAGCAAGGCACGTATTGTATTGTTGCCATCAAGGATAAAAATATGGGGTTTATATCATATTGCATGAGTTTATCCCTCTACATCATGTCATCTTACTTAAAGCATTACTCGTTTCTTATGAACTTAATACTCTAGATGCATGCTGGATAGCGGTCGATGTGTGGAGTAATAGTAGTAGATGCATAATCGTTTCGGTCTACTTGTCATGGACGTGATGCCTATATACATGATCATACCTAGATATTCTCATAACTATGCTCAATTCTATCAATTGCTCGACAGTAATTCGTTTACCCACCGTAATACTTATGCTATCTTGAGAGAAGCCACTAGTGAAACCTATGGCCCCCGGGTCTATCTTCCATCATATTAATCTCCCGACAACAAGCTATTTCTGGCGCCGTTTATTTTACTTTGCATCTTTATTTACTCTTTATCATAAAAATACCAAAAATATTATCTTATCATATCTATCATATCTCACTCTCATAAGTGACCATGAAGGGATTGACAACCCCTTTATCGCGTTGGTTGCGAGGTTCTTATTTGTTTGTGTAGGTGCGTGGGACTTGTGCGTGGTCTCCTACTGGATCGATACCTTGGTTCTCAAAAACTAAGGGAAATAGTTACGCTACTTTACTGCATCAACCTTTCCTCTTCAAGGGAAAACCATCGCGATGCTCAAGAGGTAGCAGTGGACCACTGTAGATAGATGGGGGAAGGTGATGAAGATGTTGGTGAAGATGACGGAGGTGTTGGTGTAGGTTGCGGTGACGATGATGGCCCCGGTGGCACTCCGGGGCCACCGGAAACGAGGGGGAGAGGGCCCCCTTCTTCTTCTTCCTTGACCTTCTCCCTAGATGGGAGAAGGGTTTCCCCTCTAGTCCTTGGCTTCCATGGCATGGGAGCGGCGAGAGCCCCTCCGAGATTGGATATGTCTCTCTGTCTCTCTCTGTTTCTGCGCTTTAGATTCTGGCCTTTCACCGTTTCTTACATTCCCGGAGATCCGTAACTCCGATTGGGCTGAATTTTGGACACGATTTTTATCCGGATATTGGATTTCTTGCGGCAAAATAAGGCACCAACCGCCTTACGGGGTGGCCACGAGGGCCAGGGGCGTGCCCACCCCCCTGGGGCGCGCCCCCTGCCTCGTGGCCCCCTCGGGCATCGTCTCGCGTTGATTCTTCTTCCCAAAAATCACATATATTCCAAAAATAATCTCCGCCAGTTTTTATCCCATTTGGACTCCGTTTGATATGGATTTTCTGCGAAACAAAAAACATGCAACAAACATGAACTGGCACTGGGCACTGGATCAATATGTTAGTCCCAAAAATAGTATAAAAAGTTGCCAAAAGTGTATGAAAGTTGTATAATATTGGCATGGAACAATAAAAAATTATAGTTACGACGGAGATGTATCAGCATCCCCAAGCTTAATTCCTGCTCGTCCTCGTGTAGGTAAATGAAAAAAAATTGATGTGGAATGCTACCTAGCATAATCTTGATCATGTAATCTAATCATGGCATGGATATTAGGACACGAGTGATTCAAAGCAATAGTTTATCATTTGATATTAAGACAATAATACTTCAAGCATACTAATAAAGCAATTGTGTCTTTTCAAAATAACATGGCCAAAGAAAGTTATCCCTACATAATCATATGGGCTGGCTATGCTCCATCTTCACCACATAAAGTATTTAAATCATGCACAACCCTGGTTTTAGCCAAGCAATTGTTTCATACTTTAGTATTCTCAAACTTTTTCAACTTTCACGCAATACATGAGCGTGAGCCATGGATATAGCACTATAGGTGGAATAGAATATGATGGTGGAGGTTGTGTGGAGAAGACAAAAAAGGAGAAAGTCTCACATCGACGCAGCTAATCAACGGGCTATGGAGATGCCCATCAATTGATGTCAATGTGAGGAGTAGGGATTTCCATGCAACGGATGCACTAAGGGCTATAAGTGTATGAAAGCTCAAACTGGAAACTAAGTGGGTGTGCATCCAACTTGCTTGCTCATGAAGACCTCGGGCATTTGAGGAAGCCCATCATCGGAATATACAAGCCAAGTTCTATAATGAAAAATTCCCACTAGTATATGAAAGTGAAAGCATAGGAGACTCTCTCTATGAAGAACATGGTGCTACTTTGAAGCACAAGTGTGGTAAAAGGATAGTAGCATTGCCCCTTCTCTCTCTTTCTCTCATTTTTTTATTTTCTCATTTTTTTATTTTTTTGGTGGGCTTCTTTGGCCTCTTTTTTTATTTGGGCTTCTTTGGCCTCTTTTGTTTTTCGTAAAGTCCGGAAACTCATCCCAACTTGTGAGGGAATCATAGCTTCCATCATCCTTTCCTCACATGGGACAATGCTATAATAATGATGATCATCACACTTTATTTACTTGCAACTCAATATTACTAGAACAAAGATATGACTCTATATGAATGCCTCTGGCGGTGTACCAGGATGTGCAATGATCTAGCATAGCAATGACATAAAAAAATGGACAAGCCATGAAACCATCATGCTAGCTATATTACGATCATGCAAAGCAGTATGACAATGAATGCTCAAGTCATGTATATGATGATGATGGAAGTTGCATGGCAATATATCTCGAAATGGCTATGGAAATGCCATGATAGGTAGGTATGGTGGCTGTTCTGAGGAAAATATAAGGAGGCTTATGTGTGATAGAGCGTATCGTATCACGGGGTTTGGATGCACCGGCGAAGTTTGCACCAACTCTCGAGGTGAGAAAGGGCAATGCATGGTACCAAAGAGGATAGCAATGATGGCAGGGTGAGAGTGCGTATAATCCATGGACTCAACATTAGTCATAAAGAACTCACATACTTATTGCAAAAATTTGTTAGCCATCAAAACAAAGTACTGCACGCATGCTCCTAGGGGAAGGGTTGGTAGGAGTTAACCATCGCGCGATCCCGACCTCCACACAAAGGATGACAATCAAAAAATAAATCATGCTCCGACTTCATCACATAACGGTTCACCTTACGTGCATGCTACGGGAACCACAAACATTAACACAAGTATTTCTACTAATCCACAATTACTCACTAGCACGACTCTAATATCACCACCTTTATATCGCGAAACTATTGCAAGGAATCAAACATATCATATTCAATGATCCACAAGTTTTATGTAGGATTTTATGACTAACCATGAGGTACCAATTCTTGTCAACTCTCTAAATAGATATAAGTGAAGCAAGAGAGTTTAATTCTTTCTAAAAAAGATATGCCCACGCTCTAACAAATATAAGTGAAGCAAAAGAGCATTCTACAAATGGCAGTTTTCTATGTGAAGAGAAACATGCAATCCAAACTTCAAATGATATAAGTGAAGCACATGAAGCATTCTATAAAGCCATACTCCAAAAATATAAGTGAAGTGCCAAGAGCATTCTACAAATCAACCATGGACTATTTCATACCAGCATGGTGCATCAAAGAAAAGTGAAAACTAAATGCAAAAGACGCTCCAAGATTTGCACATATCACATGAACGAAACGAATCCGAAAACATACCGATACTTGTTGAAGAAAGATGGGATGCCTTCCGGGACATCCCCAAGCTTAGGCGCTTGAGTCTCCTTGAATATTTACTTGGGGTGCCTTGGGTATCCCCAAGCTTGAGCTCTTGCCTCTCCTCCTTCTCCTCATATCAAGACCTCCTCGATCTTCGAACACTTCATCCACACAAAACTCAACAGAAAGTTCGGTAAGATCCGTTAGTATAATAAAGCAAATCACTACTCTAAATACTGTTGCAAACCAATTTATATTTTGTTTTTTCATTGTAGCTACTGTAATATAACTTTTCCATGGATTAGTCCAGTGATAGAAATTGATAGTTTCATCAAAACAAGCAAACTATGCATCAAAAACAGAATTTGTCTTAAACAAGATAGTCTGTAGTAATCTGAACATTCACCATACTTCTGGTACTCCAAAAATTCTGACAAAATTAGTAAAAATAAACAATTTGTATAGAAAGACAGTGAAAAAAGTTTCAGATCCGTTTGATGTGTCAAAAATGTAAAATCGCGCACTACAGCAAAAGTTTGTTTTTTGCACTGCACAAACCAGCAAGCATTGTAAACATCCTAAAGGCAAATCTTGGCACATTATTTTTAGTTTTAAACTTTATAAAAGTGCACAACAGAAATAAATGACTCTCTAAAACTTCCGGGTTGTCTTCCTGGTAGCGCTTTCTTTAAAGCCATTAAGCTAGGCATATAGTGCTCAAGTAATGGATCCACCCGGATCCCACGGTATATCAAAGCCAATTAGAATTAAGAATGATTTGTGATTTAGTAATGAGCAAAAAGTAACATATATCATGCAACAACAAAGTATAACTCTGTTCCTATGCATCAGCATGTCATAAAAGAACAATTCATGCACACCTAGTAAAGGCCAAGCCATAGTATAAACAGTTTCTTGCAATTTTATCGTGTTGGAAACATAGAGAGGTGGAGATATAGTTCCTCTCTCATAATAATTGCAAGTAGGAACAGAAATCACATGCATATTATATCTATCAAAATCATCATGTGTAGTAGTAAAACGCAACCTATCAATATAATCCTTAATAAGGGCAAACTTCTCCGATATAGTGTAGTCGGGAGAATTCAAAAAGATAATAGGACTATCATGCGTGGGTGCAATAGCAACAATTTCATGTTTAACATAAGGAACTATAGCAAGTTCATCCCCATAAGCATAATTCATATTGGCATCTTGGCCATAAGCATAGCAAGCATCATCAAAAAGGGATATTTCGAAAGAATCAACATGATTATAACAATCATCATAGCAATCATCCTTTGGTAAGCACGAAGGGAAATTAAACAATGTATGAGTTGAAGAGTTACTCTCATTAGAAGGTGGGCACAGGTAGCTAATCCGCTCTTCCTCCTTTTGTTCTTCGCTCTCCTCATCATCTTTTTCATCCAATGAGCCCACAGTTTCATCAATTCCTTCTTCCATAGACTCCAGCTTAATATTAGTCTCTTCTTGGACAAAGGAGGAGTCCTCAATATATGGTTTAACATAGGCATTAGAAGCATAATTATCATAACAATATTTAAGTATGGCAAAATTTTCAGATTTGTAAAGAGTAGCATCATACTTTTCAATCAAAGAAGCAATTTCATAAGCACCCTTAAAAGCAACAAATTCTTCAATTTGTTGAACATCATAGTACTTATAAACACCTTTAGCATACAAAGATAAGATTCCATTATCACTAAACTCACATTGATAGGGAAGGTGTTTCTTCGGGTCTTCAGAACAACAAGTAAAATCATATATTTCACATAAATTCCAAGCATAACATTGCAAACGATGAATTTGATCCAGTAAAAGTTTCCCTTTTTGAGATAAGCGGTGTCGCACATAACAAGCATGCTCATCTAAATATTTGCCCTCAACTAAGCTAGTTGGGATTTCAGCACAAGCACATAGGGATCGAAGATGATCCAAGTAAAAAGCTTCAGGAGTGTGATAGATTTTGAGTGGTTCTTCAACCATTGGTTCAGTAGGTACCACTAATTTTTTTGGTATTTCGCATTTCCTACCCATAACTAAAGATAGAAAACAAGAGCACACAATAAAAACTACTTAGTGATAAAGCAAACAAGCACACACGAGAATATTCACCCCACGCTATAACTCCCCGGAACGGCGCTTTAAAAGGTCTTGATAACCCACAAGTATAGGGGATCAATTGTAGCCTATTTCGATAAGTAAGAGTGTCGTACCCAACGAGGAGCTAAAGGTAGAACAAATATTCCCTCAAGTTCTATCGACCACCAATACAACTCTACTCACGCTTGACGTTCGCTTTACCTAGAACAAGTATAAAACTATAAGTACTTTGTAGGTGTAGTTGGATAGGTCGTTTGCAAGAATATAAAGAGCGCGTAAATAAAAACTAGGGGCTGTTTAGGCAAAGAAGCAATAAAGTTAGTATAGCCAGTGTGGAAAAGTGGTGGTAGGAGTTGTGAAATTGTCCCTAAGCAATTGACTACTTTAAAAGACCAATAACAAGTTTTATGTGGGAGAGGCCACTACTAGCATGTCATCCCTGACTTGGAATTCTATGCACTTATGATTGGAACCATTAGCAAGCATCCGCAACTACTAACGTTCATTAAGGTAAAACCCAACCATAGTATTAATATATATTGGTCCCCCTTCAATCCCGTATGCATCAATTTCTATGCTAGGTTGAAGCTTCTGTCACTCTTGCCCTCCAATACATAGTCTTATCGACATACAACTAACCCTATGGTGTGATCCACGCGCGCGCTCATATGATGGGCACCAAAGGATAGCAACATAACCACAAGCAAATTAAACCAATCATAGCAATTCACCAATTACCGATAGGACAACGAAAATCTACTCAAACATCATAG
The DNA here is from genome assembly GCA_021605145.1 of Aegilops bicornis. Taxonomy (NCBI): domain Eukaryota; kingdom Viridiplantae; phylum Streptophyta; class Magnoliopsida; order Poales; family Poaceae; genus Aegilops; species Aegilops bicornis. The sequence continues at coordinate 148,714,777 of CM038674.1, read as the reverse complement.
GATGGCAACACATCATTGGATAATAATATGAAGCATAAAGCACCATGTTCAAGTAGTGGGTACAGCGGGTTGCGGGAGAGTGGACCGCTATAGATAGATGGGGGAAGGTGATGAAGATGTTTGTGAAGATGGCGGAGGTGTTGGTGTAGATTGCGGTGACGATGATGGCCCCGGTGGCACTCTGGCGCCACCAGAAGCGAGGGGGAGAGCCCCCCCCCCCCCCTTCTTCTTCTTCTTCTTCTTCTTCTTCTTCTTCTTCCTGGACCTTCTCCCTAGATGGGAGAAGGGTTTCCCCTCTGGTCCTTGGCTTCCATGGCATGGGAGGGGCGATAGCCCCTCCGAGATTGGATCTATCTCTCTGTCTCTCTCTGTTTATGCACTTTAGATTCTGGCCTTTCACCATTTCTTATATTCCCGGAGATCCGTAACTCCGATTGGGCTGAATTTTGGACACGATTTTTATCAGGATATTGGCTTTCTTGCGGCGAAAGAAGGGCACCAACCACCTTACGGGGTGGCCACGAGGGTCGGGGGCGCGCCCCTGCCTCATGGCCCCCTCGGGCATCGTATCGCGTTGATTCTTCTTCCCAAAAAGCACATATATTCCAAAAATAATCTCCGTCAGTTTTTATCTCCTTTGGACTCCGTTTGATATGGATTTTCTACGAAACAAAAAACATGCAACAAACAGGAACTGGCACTGGATCAGTATGTTAGTCCCAAAAATAGTATAAAAAGTTGCCAAAAGTATATAAAAGTTGTATAATATTGGCAAGGAACAATAAAAAATTATAGATACAACGGAGATGTATCAGTGACTAACACCCAAAGGGTTTACTAGAGTCAATAATCTAGTTCACATTGCTATGTGATTAACACCCAAAGAGTACTAAGGTGTGATCATGTTTTTCTTGTGAGAGAAGTTTAGTCAACGGGTCTGTAACATTCAGAGCCATATGTATTTTGCAAATTTTCTATGTCTACAATGCTCTGCATGGAGCTACTCTAGCTAATTGCTCCCACTTTCAATATGTATCTAGATTGAGACTCAGAGTCATCTGGATCGATATAAAAGCTTGCATTGATGTAACTATTTACGACGAACTCTTTATTACCTCCATAACCGAGAAATATTTCCTTAGTCCTCTTAGGTAACTAAGGATAAATTTGACCATCGGCCCAAAGGATCCACTCCTGGATCCAGATCGCACTTCTTGCCAAACTCATGGCAAGGTACACAGTAGGTCTGGTACACAGCTTGACATACTTTATAGAACCAATGGCTGAGGCATAGGGAATGACTTTCATTTTCTCTCTATCTTCTGCCTTGGTCGGGTTTTGAGTTTTACTCAACTTCATACCTTACAACTCAGGCAAGAAATCCTTCTTTGACTGATCCATTTTGAACTCCTTCGAAAGTCTTATCAAGCGTCTTGATCTATCTTTATAGATCTTGATGCCCAATATGTAAGTAGCTTCACCGAGGTCTTTCTTTGAAAAACTCCTTTCAAACACTCCTTTATGCTTTCCAGAAAATTCTACATCATTTACAATCAACAATATGTCATTCACATATACTTATCAAAAAGGATATAGTGCTCTCACTCACTTTCTTATAAATATAGGCTTCACCGCAAGTCTGTATAAAACTATATGCTTTGATCAACTCAACAAAGCATATATTCCAACTCCGAGATGCTTGCACCAGTCCATAGATGGATCGCAGGAGCTTGCACATTTTGTTAGCCCCTTTAGGATTGACAAAACATTCTGGTTGCATCATATACAACTCTTCTTTAATAAATCCATTAAGGAATGCAGTTTTGACATCCATTTGCAGATTTCATAAAATGTGGCAATTGCTAACATGATTTGGAAAGATTTTAGGCATCGATACGAGTGAGAAAATCTCATCGTAGTCAACACCTTGAACTTGTCAAAAACCTTTTTCGACCAGTAGAGCTTTGTAGATAGTAACACTACTATCATCATCCATTTTCCTCTTGAAGATCCATTTATTCTCAATGGCTTGCCGATCATCAGGAAAGTCCACCAAAGTCCACACTTTGTTCTTATTTATGGATCCTATCTCAGATTTCATGGCCTCAAACAATTTATTAGAATCTGGGCTCATCATCGCTTCCTCATAGTTCGAGGTTCATCATGGTCTAGTAACATGACTTCCAGAATAGGATTACAGTACCACTCTAGTGCGGAACCTGCTCTGGTTGACCTACGAGGTTTGGTAGTAACTTGATCTGAAGTTTCATGGTCATTATCATTAGCTTCCTCACTAGTTGGTGCAGGCAGCACGGGAATGGTTTTCTGTGATGAGCTACTTTCCAATTCAAGAGAAGGTACAATTACCTCATCAAGTTCTACTTTCCTCCCACTAACTTCTTTCAAGAGAAACTCCTTCTCTAGAAAGGATCCATTCTTAGCAACAAAGATCTTGCCTTCGGATCTGTGATAGAAGGTGTACCCAACAGTTTCTTTTGGGTATCCTATGAAGACGCACTTCTCCGATTTGGGTTCAAGCTTATCAGGCTGAAGCTTTTTCACATAAGCATCGCAACTCCAAACTTTAAGAAACGGCAGCTTAAGTTTCTTGCAAAACCACAGTTCATAAGGTGTCGTCTCAAAGGATTTAGATGGTGCCCTTTTTAACGTGAATGCAGTTGTCTCTAATGCATAACCCCAAAACGATAGTGGTAAATTGGTAAGAGACATCGTTGATCGTGCTATATCTAATAAAATACGGTTACGACGTTCGGACACACCATTACGCTGTGGTGTTCCAGGTGGCGTCAGTTGTGAAACTATTCCACATTGTTTTAAATGAAGTCCAAACTCGTAACTCAAATATTCCCCTCCGCGATCAGATCGTATAAATTTTATTTTCTTGTTACGATGATTCCCCACTTCACTCTGAAATTCTTTGAACTTTTCAAATGTTTCAGACTTGTGTTTCATTAAGTAGATATACCCATATCTGCTCAAATCGTCTGTGAAGGTCAGAAAATAATGATACCTGCTGCGAGCCTCAACACCCATCGGACCGCATACATCGGTATGTATTATTTCCAATAAGTTAGTGGCTCGCTCCATTGTTCCGAAGAACGGAGTCTTAGTCATCTTGCCCATGATGCATGGTTTGCAAGCATCAAATGATTCATAATCAAGTGATTCCAAAAGTCCATCTGCATGGAGTTTCTTCATGCGCTTTACACCAATATGACCTAAACGGCAGTGCCACAAATATGTTGCACTATCATTATCAACTTTGCATCTTTTGGCATCAATACTATGAATATGTGTATAACCACGATCGAGATTCAACAAACCATTCACATTGGGTGTATGACCATTGAAGGTTTTATTCATGTAAACAGAACAACAATCATTCTCTGACTTAAATGAATAACCGTATTGCAATAAACATGATCCAATCATATTCATGCTCAACACAAACACCAATTAACATTTATTTAGGTTCAACACTAATCCCGAAGGTAGAGGGAGTATGCGATGGTGATCTTATCAACCTTGGAATCACTTCAAACACACATCGTTACCTTGCCCTCAACTAGTCTTTGTTCATTTTGTAACTCATGTTTCGAGTTACTAATCTTAGCAACTGAACCAGTATCAAATACCCAGGGGTTGCTATGAACACTAGGAAAGTACACATTAATAACATGTATATCAAATATACCTTTGTTTACTTTGCCATCCGTCTTATCAACCAAATACTTGGGGCAGTTCCGTTTCCAGTGACCAGTCCTTTTGCAGTAGAAGCACTCAGTTTCAAGCTTTGGTCTAGCTTTGGGCTTCTTCCCGGAAGTGACAACTTGCTTGGCATTCTTCTTGAAGTTCCATTCCTTTCCCTTTGCCCTTTTTCTTGAAACTAGTGATCTTGTTAACCATCAACACTTGATGCTCTTTCTTGATTTCTACCTTCGCTGATTTCAGCATCACGAAGAGCTCGGGAATTGTCGGGGGTTGGGTGCGACATATGCCAATGTATGGCTTATCATGGTGGGAGCGAGTAGAACGTCGCCGGTGCCCGGAAGCGGGATGAGGCGTAGACACGAACGCCGTCGTACTTTACCCAGGTTCGGGGCTCTCCTAGGAGATAACACCCCTAGTCACCTTTCTGCGGGGTCTCGGCATGATCACTAAGGCACAAGTGAGTACAAGGGTGCTCCTTGAGCTGTATGCAAGAGGTAGGAGAAGGCAAGGCTAGCTCTCTCCTTCCTCTATGATCTGGTCTAGTTCTAACAGGTTGGGAACCCTTTGCATGGGTGCCCTGGGGGGTTTATATAGGCCTACCCCCTAGGGGTACATTGGTAACCCGGCCGGGCGTAGGGCCCTGCCGTCAGTCTCTTGACCCGGGCTTCTCCATGGACTCTTTGGGAACTGCCGCTGGTGGGCCCTGCCCTGGTTGGAGTCAGGGCCGACAGGCCGTACCCGCCGCTCTCGGGTCTTGTCGGCGGCTGATTGATGTCTACTACGCAACCTTCTTCTTGTAGACGTTGTTGGGCCTCCAAGTCAGAGGTTTGTAGGACAGTAGCAAATTTCCCTCAAGTGGATGACCCCTAAGGTTTATCAATCTAGGGGAGGCGTAGGATGAAGATGGTCTCTCTCAAGCAACCCTGCAACCAAATAACAAAGTGTCTCTTGTGTCCCCAACACACCCAATACAATGGTAAATTGTATAGGTGCACTAGTTCGGTGAAGAGATGGTGATACAAGTGCAATATGGATGGTAGATATAGGTATTTGTAATCTGAAATAATAAAAACATCAAGGTAACAAGTGATAAACGTGAGTGTAAACGGTATTGCAATGATAGGAAACAAGGCCTAGGGTTCATACTTTCACTAGTGCAAGTCCTCTCAACAATAATAACATAGTCGGATCATATAACTATCCCTCAACATGCAACAAAGAGTCACTCCAAAGTCACTAATAGTGGAGAACAAACGAAGAGATTATGGTAGGGTACGAAACCACCTCAAAGCTATTCTTTCGGATCGATCTATAAAAGAGTTCGTACTAGAATAACACCTTAAGACACAAATCAACCAAAACCCTAATGTCACCTAGATACTCCATTGTCACCTCAAGTATCCGTGGGCATGATTATACGATATGCATCACACAATCTCAGATTCATCCAACCAACATAAAGTACTTCAAAGAATGCCCCAAAGTTTCTACCGGAGAATCAAGAACATGTGCCAACCCCTATGCATAGGTTCATGGGAGGAACCCGCAAGTTGGTCACCAAAACATACATCAAGTGGCACATGATATCCCGTTGTCACCACGGATAAGCACGACAAGACATACATCAAGTGTGCTCATAAAAGACTCAATCCGATAAGATAACTTCAAAGGGGAAACTCAATTCATTACAAGAGAGTAGAGGGGGAGAAGAAACATAAGATCCAACTATAATACAAAGCTCGCGATACATCAAGATCGTGCCATAGAGGGAACACGAGAGAGAACACGAGATAGAGAGAGATCAAACACATAGCTACTGGTACATACCCTCAGCCCCGAGGGTGAACTACTCCCTCCTCGTCATGGAGAGCGCCGGGATGATGAAGATGTCCACCGGTGATGGGTTCCCCCTCCGGCAGGGTGCCGGAACGGGCTCCCGAGAGGTTTTTGGTGGCTACAGAGGCTTGCGGCGGCGGAACTCCCGATCTAATCTCTGTTCTGGAAGTTTTAGGGTACGTAGGTATATATGGGTGAAAGGAGTACGTTAGTGGAGCTACGGGGGCCCCACGAGACAGGGGGCGCGCCCAGGGGGGGTGGGCGCGCCCCCCACCCTCGTGAGCACCTACCGTATCTTCTGACGTGGGGTCCAAGTCCATCAGGTGGGTTTCCTTCCAAAAATAACTTCTCCAGTTGATTTCGTTCCGTTTTGACTCTGTTTGATATTCCTTTTCCTCGAAACACTAAAATAGGCATAAAACAGCAAATGCGAGTTGGGCCTCCGGTTAATAGGTTAGTCTCAAAAATAATATAAATGTGGATAATAAAGCCCAATATTGCCTAAAATAGTAGATAATATAGCATGGAGCAATCAAAAAATTTAGATACGTTGGATACGTATCAAGCATCCCCAAGCTTAATTCCTGCTCGTCCTCGAGTAGGTAAATGATAAAAAAGATCATTTTTGATGTGGAATGCTAGTTGGCATAATTTCAATGTAATTCTTCTTACTTGTGATATGAATATTCGGATCCGAAAGATTCAAGACAACAGTTCATATTGACATAAAAATAATAATACTTCAAGCATACTAATCAAAGTGATCATGTCTTCTCAAAATAGCATGGCAAAAGAAAGTTCATCCCTACAAAATCATATAGTTAGGCTATGCTTCATTTTCACACACAAAGATGTTCCCAACTTCTATACCCCCGATGACAAGCCAAGCAATTGTTTCATACTCAAATAATCTCAAACTTTTTCAACCTTCACGCAATACATGAGCGCGAGCCATGGATATAGCAGTATGGGTGGAATAGAATATGATGATGGGATTGTGTGGATAAGACAAAAAAAAGAGAAAGTCTCACATTGACGAGGCTAATCAACGGGCTATGGAGATGCCCATCAATTGAAGTCAACATGAGGAGTAGGGATTGCCATGCAACGGATGCATTAGAGCTATAAGTATATGAAAGCTCTACAAAAGAAACTAAGTGGGTGTGCATCCAGCTTGCTTGCTCATGAAGACCTAGGGCATTTTGAGGAAGCCCATCATTGGAATATACAAGCCAAGTTCTATAATGAAAAATTCCCACTAGTATATGAAAGTGACAAAATGAGAGACTCTCTATCATGAAGATCTCGGTGCTACTTTGAAGCACAAGTATGGTAAAAGGATAGTAGCATTGTCCCTTCTCTCTTTTTCTCTCATTTTTTGGGCCTTTCTTTTTTTGGCCTTGCTTTTTTTTTCTTTTTTTTATATTTTTTTTCGTCCGGAGTCTCATCTCGACTTATGGGGGAATCATAGTCTTTATCATCCTTTCCTCACTTGGGACAATGCTTTAATAATGATGATCATCACACTTTTAATTTTCTTACAACACAACAATTACAACTCGAAACTTAGAACAAAATATGACTCTATATGAATGCCTCCGTGATGTAAAGGATGGTGCAATGAATCAAGAGTGACATGTATGGAAAATAATGCATGGTGGCTTTGCCACAAATACGATGTCAACTACATGATCATGCAATGGCAATATGACAAAAGTAATGTATGTCATAATAATGATGATGGAAGTTGCATGGCAATATATCTCGGAATGGCTATGGAAATGCCATGATAGGTAGGTATGGTGCCTGTTTTGAGGAAGATATAAGGAGGTTTATGTGTGATAGAGCGATCGTATCACGGGGTTTGGATGCACCGCGAATTTTGCACCAACTCTCAAGGTGAGAAATGGCAATGCACTGCAGATCAAGAGGCTAGCAAAGGCGGAAAGGTAAGAGTGCTTATAATCCATGGACTGAACATTAGTCAAAAGAACTCATACACTTATTGCAAAAATTTAGAAGCCATCAAAAATCAAGTACTACGCGCATGCTCCTAGGGGGATAGATTGGTAGGAAAGACCATCGCTCATTCCCCGACCGCCACTCATAAGGATGCACAAGCCAGTACACTTCATGTTTCAAATTTGTTACACAACTTTAACCATACGTGCATGCTACGGGACTTGCAAACTTCAACACAAGTATTTCTCAAATTCACAATTATCAACTAGAACGACTTTGATATTATCACCTCCATATCTCAAAACAATTATCAAGCATCAAACTTATCTTAGTATTCAATTCACTCAAAAAGAAAGTTTCACATATCTTGAATACCAAGTATATTAATATCAAGCAAATTACCATGCTATTAACAACTCTCAAAATAATATAAGTGAAGTATGAGAGTTCAACTATTTCTTCAAAATTAAACTACCACCATGCTCTAAAATATATAAGTGAAGCACTAGAGCAAACAACAAACTACTCCAAAATATATAAGTGGAGATCAATGAGTAGCTAAATAATTATGTAACTATGTGAAGACTCTCTCCCATTTAATAATTTCAGATCTTGGTATTTTATTCAAACTGCAAGCAAAGCTAAAGAAAACTACATTGCAAGGATAGCACAACTCATGTGAAGAAGCAAAAACTTAGGCTCAACCGATACTAACCGATAGTTGTTGAAGAAAGGTGGGATGCTAACGGGGGCATCCCCAAGCTTAGATGCTTGAGACTTCTTGAAATATTATCTTGGGTGCCTTGGGCATCCCCAAGCTTGAACTTTGTGTATCCTTAATTCCTCTCATATCATGGTTTCTCTTTTATCAAAAGCTTCATTAACAACAAACTCAACAAGAACTCGTGAGATAGGTTAGTATAAACCAATGCAAAACCTTATCATTTTCATCTGTAACAAATCACTAACAATATTATTCAACATTGCATACTAAATGCCTCTGCATATTTAATACTCCTATCCTTAAATAGAATCATTAAACAAGCAAACATATACAAACAATGCAAACATAACAGCAATCTGCAAACATAACAGCAATATGCAAACAAAATATACTCCTATCCTTGGAGCTATAGTACAGTCTGTAAAGAATGCAAGAGTATCAATACTTCCCTGACTCCAAAAATTATGAACTAACATTCCCACTGTAATAAATTTATCAGAGCTCAATATGCAAAAATATTCAACATTATACCACTCTCTGAATTTTCTAGAGAATTTTTGCAACAGCGGTAAACTTTCTGTTTTCAAACAGCAACATGTATACTAGCAAAATAAGCATGGCAAAGGCTATCCTTGACTTTTTTATTGAAACTAAAGATGCAAAACACTAATCTAACTAACAGCAAGCAAAACAAAACAAAATGACATGACGCTCCAAGCAAAACACATATCATGTGGTGAATAAGAATATAGCTCCAAGTAAAGTTACCGATGAACGAAGACGAAAGAGGGGATGCCTTCCGGGGCATCCCCAAGCTTAGGCTCTTGTTTGTCCTTGAATATTACCTTGGGGTGCCTTGGGCATCCCCAAGATTAGGCTCTTGTTTGTCCTTGAATATTACCTTGGGGTGCCTTGGGCATCCCCAAGCTTAGGCTCTTGTTTGTCCTTGAATATTACCTTGGGGTGCCTTGGGCATCCCCAAGCTTAGGCTCTTGCCACTCCTTATTCCATAGTCCATCGAATCTTTACCCAAAACTTGAAAACTTCACAACACAACTTAACAGAAAACTCGTGAGCTCCGTTAGCAAAAGAAAACAAAACACCACTTCAAGGAACTGTAATGAACTCATTCTTTATTTATATTGGTGTTAAACCTACTGTATTCCAACTTCTCTATGGTTTATAAACTATTGTACTAGCCATAGAGTTATCAAAATAAGCAAACAACAAAATGAAAACAGAATCTGTCAAAAAGAGAACAGTCTGTAGTAATCTGAAACTAACGCAAACTTCTGGAACTCCAAAAATTCTAAAATAAATTGGTGGACCTGAGGAATTTGTCTAGTAATCATTTTAAAAAATAATCAACTAAATAGCACTCCCCAGTAAAAAGTTCTAGCTAATCTCGTGAGCGCTAAAGTTTCTGTTTTTCACAGCATGATCATAAGGACTTCACCCAAGTCTTCCCAAAGGTTCTACTTGGCACAAACACTAATTAAAACATAAAACCACATCTAAACAGAAGCTAGATGGATTATTTATTCCTAAACAGAAGCAAAAACAAAAAACTAAAAATAAAATTGGGTTGCCTCCCAACAAGCGCTATCGTTTAACGCCCCTAGCTAGGCATTATGATTTCAGTGATGCTCACATAAAAGATAAGAATTGAAACATAAAGAGAGCATCATGAAGAATATGAATAGCACATTTAAGTCTAACCCACTTCCTATTCATAGGGATTTTGTGAGCAAACAACTTATGGGAACAATAATCAACTTGCATAGGAAGGTAAAACAAGTATAACTTCAAAACTTTAAGCACATAGAGAGGAAACTTGATATAATTGCAATATGTAGAAGCATATGTTCCTCCATCATAATAATTTTCAGTAGCATCATGAATTAATTCAACAATATAACCAGCACCTAAATCATTCTTTTCATGATCTACTTGCATAGAAATTTTATTATTCTGCACATAAGTTTAATTTCTTCTCATGAATAATAGTGGAGCAAACTCAACAAAATAACTATCATATGATTGAAAATTAAGATCAAGATGACAAGTTTCATGGTTATCATTATTCTTTAAAGCATACGTGTCATCACAATAATCATCATAGATAGGAGGCATGCTTTCATCATAGTAAATTTGCTCATCATCTTCATCAAACATAGCTTCCCCAAGCTTGTGGCTTTGCATATCATTAGCATCATGGATATTCAAGGAATTCATACTAACAACATTGCAATCATTCTCATCATTCACATATTTTATGCCAAGCATTCTATGTAATTCTTCTTCTAGTACTTGAGCACAATTTTCCTTTCCATCATACTCACGAAAGATATTAAAAAGATGAAGCGTATGAGACAAACTCAATTCCATTTTTTTAGTTTTCTTTTATAGACTAACTAGTGCTAAAACAAGAAACAAAAAGATTCGATTGCAATATCTAAAGATATACCTTCACTTACCTAGCCTCCCCGGCAACGGCGCCAGAAAAGAGCTTGATGTCTACTACACAACCTTCTTCTTGTAGACGTTGTTGGGCCTCCCAGTGTAGAGGTTTGTAGGACAGTAGTAAATTTCCCTCAAGTGGATGACCTAAGGTTTATCAATCCGTGGGAGGCGAGATGAAGATGGTCTCTCTCAAGCAACCCTGCAACCAAATAACAAAGAGTCTATTGTGTCCCCAACACACCCAATACAATGGTAAATTGTATAGGTGCACTAGTTCGGCGAAGAGGTGGTGATACAAGTGCAATATGGATGGTAGATATAGGTATTTGTAATCTGAAATAATAAAAACAGCAAGGTAACAAGTGATAAACGTGAGCATAAACGGTATTGCAATGATAGGAAACAAGGCCTAGGGTTCATACTTTCACTAGTGCAAGTCCTCTCAACAATAATAACATAGTTGGATCATATAACTATCCCTCAACATGCAACAAAGAGTCGCTCCAAAGTCACTAATAGTGGAGAACAAATGAAGAGATTATGGTAGGGTACCAAACCACCTCAAAGCTATTCTTTCGGATCGATCTATAGAAGAGTTCGTACTAGAATAACACCTTAAGACACAAATCAACCAAAACCCTAATATCACCTAGATAGTCCATTGTCACCTCAAGTATGTGTGGGCATGATTATACGATATGCATCACACAATCTCAGATTCATCCAACCAACATAAAAGTACTTCAAAGAATGCCCCAAAGTTTCTACCAGAGAATCAAGAACATGTGCCAACCCCTATGCATAGGTTCATGGGAGGAACCCGCAAGTTGGTCACCAAAACATACATCAAGTGGCACATGATATCCCATTGTCACCACGGATAAGCACGGCAAGACATACATCAAGTGTTCTCATAAAATACTCAATCCGATAAGATAACTTCAAAGGGGAAACTCAATTCATTACAAGAGAGTAGAGGGGGAGAAGAAACATAAGATCCAACTATAATAGCAAAGCTCGCGATACATCAAGATCGTGCCATAGAGGGAACACGAGACAGAGAGATCAAACACATAGCTACTGGTACATACCCTCAGCCCCGAGGGTGAACTACTCCCTCCTCGTCATGGAGAGTGGCGTGATGATGAAGATGGCCACCGGTGGTGGGTTCCCCCTCCGGCAGGGTGCCGGAACGGGCTCCCGTAAGGTTTTTGGTGGCTACAGAGGCTTGCGGCGGCGGAACTCCCGATCTAATCTTTGTTCTGGAAGTTTTAGGGTACGTAGGTATATATGGGTGAAAGGAGTACGTCGGTGGAGCTACGGGGGCCCCACGAGGAAGGGGGGGCGCGCCCCCACCCTCGTGAGCACCTCCTGTATCTTCTGACGTGGGGTCCAAGTCCATCAGGTGGGTTTCCGCCAAAATAACTTCTCCAGTTGATTTCGTTCCGTTTTGACTCCGTCTGATATTCCTTTTCCTCGAAACACTGAAATAGGCATAAAACAACAAATCTGGGCTGGGCCTCCGGTTAATAGGTTAGTCCCAAAAATAATATAAATGTGGATAATAAAGCCCAATATTGCCTAAAACAGTAGATAATATAGCATGGAGCAATCAAAAATTATAGATACGTTGGAGACGTATCACTGATCACTTTAGCCGTGCCTCTAATGACGCAGGCTTGGTCAGGGGGTCGTGGCTACACCTCCGCCGCCTGGCGGGAGATTACTGTAGCTACTCCCTGTCTCGTCTTGTTAATGGCGCATGGGTCCCGAGGAGGATGGCAGGCCGACTATTAAGGGACGGCCTCCATCGGGTCCGACTGGTAGGGCTCTCACCGTCTTCTGGACTCTCGCTGACTGGTGGGGCCCATCGTCCTTGGGCCGTACCGACAGGCCGTCGTGGGAGTAGGACTCCGCCTGCTTGTGATGATGTCAGGGATGGCATGGCAACAGTGCTGCGCTGGGCGGAGATCTCCGCCGGTACAGCGCATTATGGCCATGCCAGGCCCTGGAAAAGGGAGGGGATGGGCTACACTGTAGCCATTCCATGTCCCGTCCCCCTTGATGAGGGCACCGGCTTTGCTGGCGCCGCGGGCCGACTCCTCGGGGCCGGCTCCTCTAGAAGCCGCCTGATAGGAGTCGGCTTGTATTGGCCTTGCCTCCAGGACTCGGCCGTTTATGGGCAGCTGGCTTTTCCTCCAGCAGGCCTCCAGAAGGCGGCTCTTCATCTTGGCGTCTTGAGGGGCGCAGTCAGCCCCGATGTCTTGAAAGGTTCTGGGCTTCGGGTTAGCCTACCCGTGGCCCATTACTCCGACAGTAGTCCCCGAAGCTGGTGAGGTGCCGCGGGTGATCGACCGAGGAGCCTCAACAGTTTCCTTCTCCCAGTGCTTGAGGTAGAGCTCCGTCCGTCTTCCACCGGGCCGACTGATAGAAGTCGGACTCGCCCAATCTGACTCATCCAAAATTTCGAACGCCTCGGCGGGATCCAAGTGGCGTGCTAGCTAAGCTTCCAGGCCGCCGCCCGTTTCGGGCATGTCACGTGGCGACGAGCGGCCGGGCCAGTCTGCCCACCCACGCGCGCGACGGGACACGTCTGCCGACGGGCCCCGTCACTACCACGCCTTGGCACGCGAGCGGATCCGCTGCGGCCGAGGTGAGCGGTTGAGGTTCCCGCGGAGTTACTGCGCGCAGTAACTCGCGCGAAAAACGTGGGGGCGTGGGGTAGTGGGCGCAGTAAATCCCACGTTCGCCCCCTCGGCTTCGCAGCCCATGGGCCTATAAGTAGGGGGAGGAGGGGGAACGGCAGAGCATGCGCGCCCCTCCTCCTCACTGCCTCCTCTTTCTTCTTCCTCTCGCCTCGCGCTTCCATGCCCCGCAGGTAATCACTGCGCCGCTTCCGAGATGAGCTCATCTTCCGCCCACGCTTCGACGGCGTGCCGGAGCGCAGACGGCTCCGAAGTTCACGACGACCACGTCGATTTCCTCCGCAAGACACGGCGGCTGCCTGACAAGGATTTCATGAAGGTCCGCCTCGCGCCGGGAAGGGAAATCTCGCCGGCGCCGGAGGAGGGCGAGCGGGTCGTCTTCCGCTTGCACTGCCTCCGCGGCCTCGGCTTGCCGGCGAGAAACTTCTTCCGCTCCTTCCTCAAATTCTATGGTCTCCGTCGCACCACCTCACCCCGAACACGGTGGTGCTGCTGTCCGCCTTTGTCACCTTGTGCGAAGGCTTCCTCGGCGTCCCCCCCCCCCCATCGAGCTCTGGGGGAGTTCTTCTACATCAAGCTCGGCACCCTCGTCGCGGGCGTGCCGGCTCAGTGCGGCGCGTTCATCGCGGTGCGGACGCCGGGGGCCGACAATCCGTTTCCTCCCATCACGCTGATCAAACCGGTGAAGATGTTCCAGCGGTCGTACTTCTACGTGAAGAGCATAATCCCGGAGGGCGACTGGGTCAACTTGCCGGCTTTCGTAGCCGGCCCGCCAGCTGGGAGGCGGCCCAACTGGTCGTACTGGGCCAGGTCGCTGTCGCCTGCCGGAGCCGCCGCCATCGCGCGGCTCCGAGTGCTGACGCAGTTGGAGGGCCTGACAGGGCCTGACTTGTTGGCCGCCTTCATGGCGCGCCGAGTGCTCCCACTCAAGGGCCGCCCTCACATGATCTGCCAGATGAGCGGACATCGGGACCCGAGTCGGCTGTGCACCAAGGAGATGCATCACGCAGAGGTAGCCTTCATGGTGAACTACCTTGTGAACTGCGAGCTCACGGAAGAGTGGCGGTTTGGCAAGGAGCCGTATTCATGTGCCGACCCTCCGCCCATGGTATGTTGTCTTTCCTTTTTTCTTTGTCTCTTTGTTGCCGAGTCCGTCTTGTCCAGCCTGACCAATTGGCCTTTGAACAGAGCCCCCTCCTCCAGCTAGCAGCCGGCGCCGCGGGGCCGGATCACGAATTCCTCCTCGACCGGGCGGAGAGGGACATCGACGACCCCGACTTGGGGGCGGCGGCCATGGAAGACGACGCCGAGGGAGGAGGCGGCAAAGCAGGCGGCTCGAGGCTCGGAGCCAGCCTCGAGGACTGGCCTGACGACGACACGGGGGAAGTCGCCCCCCGCCACCAGCCAGGAGCCGGCCAGCCGGGCGCGAGCTCTTCTGCCGCGCCAGATGCCCAAGGCGGCGCGAAGAAACGCAGGGCCACGCCGAGTTTCTTCGGCAGTCGGCCGAAGAAGCCCAAGGGCTCGGCCGCAGCGACCAAGCGGGATGAAGCGGCCACGAAGGCTAACCGCTTCCGCAAGGAGGTGAAGAAGCCGCAGCTGGTCTCCGTGTAAGTTTGGCTTTTATCACGCACCTTCATTTTTCTTTGTTGATCTTGTCTGAATTCCTTTGCTTTGTTTCCCTTGGTCCAAGGCTCCCCTCTCTCTTGAGAAGGTGGCTGCCGCCTCCATCGTGGGGTCGGCGGAGACTTCCGCCACCACTCGGCGGATCGACCCAGCCGCCGACCTCCGGGAGGCGAGGGAGCGGAATGCACGAGAAGTGCGTGAAGAGCAGGAAGCCGCCCGCCTGGAGAAGGTGGAGGCCGCCGCCCTGAAGAAACTGGCGGAGGCCAAGGCCACCGAAGCGGCGAAGAAACAGGCTGAAGAAGCCGCATACCGCCAGTCGATGGTTTTCGTCATTCCTCTGAACTCCGCACCGCCACCCCCGGAGTTCACGACGCAGACTGGGAGGCCGGCGATGAGAACCCAGTCATGGAGAGGGACGGTGGCGACACCGCCATGCCGGACGTGATCGTGCCGCCACCGCCGCCGTCCTGGAGCGTGCAAGGCGGGCAGCCGGCGGACCCGCCAACTGAAGACGAGGTTGTGGTGGTCCTGGTTCTCGAGGTCGGCACATCGACGCTGCCGCCGCTTTTGCAAAAGGCGGCTTCGCGCCGCTCCCTTCGAGATCGGCGCGCCATGAAGCTCCTCGATCCCGAACACCGACGCGACGAGCGCCGCGCCCACTAGGTGGGTGCGGGAAGGCGGGACGGGCCCGTTGAATCGGGCGCTTTTGGACGTCCAGGCCAAAATCCTAGCCGAGGGCGAAGCCATCAGGAACTGCAACAAGGCGCATTTGGCATCCCGGGAGGCCGTCCGGGTATGTTTCCTTCTTCTTTGTTTCTGTTTCTTGTGCTTCTTGGTGGGGGCGCATCAGCGCACCCACTGGGTGTAGTCCCCGAGTTTCAGGCCGGCTGCTGAGCAAGCGGCTCGGAACTCTAATCAGCGAGTTCCAAGTACTAACGTTTATCTGGGATCTTTGCCACAGGATTACCACAATCTTCGCGTGACCGCCTTCAACTCCAACGTCCAGGAGTTGGCTCAGCAGACAGCCGACTTGTCGGAAAGCCGGAGTAAGTCCACTTCTTTCTTCAAGGCGCGCTTAGTGCACCCAGGCTGTAGACCCCAGATTCGCCAATCTGGCGAGCCGGGCCGGATCTCCCGACCACTATTCTTCTCTCGTTGATGACTCCTTTTTTTCGCTGGCGCGCTAGCACTCCGCTGGTTGTAATCCCGAGATTCGGGCCGATCACGAAAGGCCGGGCCGGATCTCCCCGACGACTGTTCTTCTTCGTTGGCAACTAACACCTTATTTTCTTCTTTCTTCCGTAGAGGCCAATTCCACCTTGCAGCAGCAGCTGGGCGAGGCCAACACCGCGCTGCGCGCTAAGGAGGAGGAGCGCAACAAGCTGGCTGAAGAGCGCGACCGGCTGGTCACGCAACTGGCAAAACAGAAGGAGCTCCTCAAGAAGGCCCAGAAGGACGCGGAGGACAAATAGACCGGCCTCCTTGCTGATTTCGTGACCGGGCGCTCCTCCTGGACTGACATGGAGGCGATGCTGACTCCCGGCTTCCATGAGATCGAGGATATAGTCGATGGTGAGCCTCCCTCTTTTTCCTTTTTTGAGCTGCCGGCAGTTGGTCGAGCCGGCTTCTAGTCTTTAATTTTGTTCTTCGCTTTCTGTCTTGGCAGACTTCTTCCCTGGCCACTCGGACGCCGCCAACCAGGCCATCGAAGCTGATCACGAAGGGCGGAGGGCTGACGGCGCGAAGATCGCCGCTGACGCCCCCCGAACCCTTAGCGAGCATATCCTGAGCATCGAGGCCCGTCTTCAGCCGGCTCACCGCACTACAAAAAAAAAGACACATCCGTGACATTTTGGGCCGAACGAATTTTTTTGTGTCATACATATGACACTTCTATGACGATAATTGTGACAAAACCCGGTATCATCATAGATGTGGTGGGCTCCTATACAGGACAAAAAATCATGACAGCAAATGGGCTTTTCGTCTGGCGGGCCGGAGACGCTGCTGCATGACATTATTTGGTCGTCCATGACGGAAAAACCGTGGTAGAAGCGAGGGGGAGGAAAATTTCGGGAGTTGCCGGTTACGGTGGGAGGTCGGGGCCGAAGCGATGCGCTGCTTTATCGTCTGTGTACGCTGCTGTGTGCGAGGCGTTGGCTCTAACTGAACCCGAGCGAGGCGTTGGGCTCTAACTGAACCCGAGCGATTGCACTGCAGGCTACGCGTTACTGAACCCGATGGAGCGATTCCTTCGCTACTGCTGCTAACTGAAGCCGATCGATTGGATGAACAGTGAGCATTGCGGGAGGGGGGGGGGTTGGATGACTGGATGAACAGGACCCCGTGGTGTGGAGGGCTGGATGAACAGTTGACGGTGGAGGGGTGGTCGTGGAGGGGTGGTTGAACAGGACCCCGTGGTGTGGAGGACTGGATGAACAGTAGACGGTGGAGGGGTGGTTGAATAGTAGCCGGTGGAGTAGCGCGCGGTGGAGGCTGGATGAACAGGAGCCCGTGGAGGCTGGAGGAGGTCGACGGTATCCCGTGGAGGCTGGAGGAGGTCGACGGTGGAGATGAACAGTATCCCGTGGAGTCCTGCTTTTGCACGCCACACCTCCCGGCGAACAGGACCCCGTTTGATCGTAGCACTCCAACACAAGTCCGCTTCGGCCCGCTTCTGCAAAGACGCCACACCCTCCCGATCAACATGCCCCCTGCTTTGACCATAGGAGGTCCGCTTGCCCGCTTGGCGGTACGCCACACCTCCCGATCAACAGGACCCCGTTCGACTGTAGGAGGTCCGTTTCATCCGCTTTGGCGGCACGCCACACCTCTCGATCAACAGACCCCGCTTCGATCGTAGGAGGTCCGCTTTCTCCGTTTTGCGGTACGCCACACCCCTCCCGATCAACAGACCCCCTGCTTTGACCGTAGGAGGTCCGTCTCCTCCGCTTATGGCGGCACGCCACACCTCCCGATCAACATGACCCCGCTTCAACGTGGCCGATCGAACACAAGGCCGTTTCATCCGCCAGCGGTACGCCAGGCCTCGCTTTCCATCGCATGTTCCGGCCCAAGCCCTCCCGATGAACACGACCACGCATTCCGTTCCGACCCAGCCGGTTGGCTCCCCATGAACACGACGACGGCGCTGTTTCTCCGTTCGACCCAGCCATGTACGAGCGTGAGTAGGCGTTCGAGACCCTGCCCGTATGTACGTCGTGGCCTTATTTTCTTTCTTGCACCCTCGCCAGACGTGCGTGTACATGCTACGTGCACGCCTCTACTACGACACGTGCGCGCCTCTACATCTACGACACGTGCGCGCCTCTACATCGACCAGTATGTACTTACACGTTCGCGACCAGAATGACAACGCTATGTACGCTTCGACTAGGTGGGTCCCGACTGTCAGGCACTTCCTTGCGTGCGAAGATGTAGCTGGTGGGTCCCAGCAGTCAGGGGGGCGAATCGTTTTTTGTTGCCCGGACGCACTTCCTTGCGTGCGAAGATGTAGCTGGTGGGTCCCAGCAGTCAGGGGGCGAATTGTTTTTGCGCCCGGACGCACTTCCTTGCGTGCGAAGATGTAGCTGGTAGGTCCCAGCAGTCAGGGGGGTGAATCATTTTTTCGCGAAATACGGTGGCCCGTCCGATGGGTCCCTGCTGTCAGGTGGAGGAATAATTGCGCATAATAAGGAGGCACTTCCTTGCTGCGGCCGTGGACCCAGCTGTCAGTCTCTCCATGTATAGTCCACGTCCGATGGAAGCCATTCCTTGACCACCTTGACCATGCCGCGCCGAGAGCACCAGGGCGGTGGACGACGGCGAGGCCTAGGAAGGGGATGATGCGGAGCTGGGAAAGACGTGGCGGTGGATGCCCACGCGTAGAGGAGTATGAGGGTTCACTCGTTCGGCTGCGGTGTGAGGCTGCCGTCGCCGCAGAATAACAGGGGGTGTGGGTGAGTAGAGGGATGGCCTGGCCAGTGGTGGGAGTAGTAGGTGGCGGTGAGGCCTCCTCCGCATCGCAGCCGGCCACGGGAGGCAGGAGCACGAGGCACGACCGACGCTGGTTTGGGCGGCTGGAGCAAGAAGACCAGAGGTTGAAGAAGCACTACGGTCGTTGGATGGACATCGTACGGTCACTGGAGCTAGAATCATGCATATTGACTAAGTTGACAAAGCCCTCCATCCCCGTCAACTTTACTAGGCCCACAAGTCAGCCTGCCACTATACTGGGTCCCAGCTAACAGGTGGAGTATTCATTTTTTTGTGCGTAATAAGAAGGCACTTCCTTGTGTGCGAAGATATAGCTGGTGGGTCCGAGCTGTTAGCAGCGGTAATGTTTTTTTCGCGAAATACAGAGGCCCTTTCGTTGGGTCCCTGATGTCAGGTGGAGGAATCATTATTTTGCGCGTAATAAGGAGGCATTTCCTTGCGTGCGGTCGTGGACCCAATTGTCGGCCTCTCCACGTACAGTCCACTTCAGATGCATGTTGGTCGTTGACCACGTTGACCAGGCCGCGCCGAGAGCACCAGGGCGGTGGACGACGGCGAGGCCTAGGAAGAGAACGACACGGAGGCAGGGAAGACCGATACGTCTCCAACATATCTATAATTTTTGATTGCTCCATGCTACTTTATCTACTGTTTTGGACTATATTGGGCTTTATTTTCCACTTTTATATTACTTTTGGGACTAACCTATTAACCGGAGGCCCAGCCTAGAATTGCTATTTTTTTGCCTATTTCAGGATTTCGAAGAAACAGAATATCAAACAGAGTCCAAACGGAATGAAACCTTCGGAAACGTGATTTTCTCACCGAACGTGATCCAGGAGACTTGGACCCTACTCAAAGAAGCAACAGAGGCGGTCACGAGGGTGGGGGGCGCCCCCCCTAGGGCACGCCCCCCCTGCCTCATGGGCCCCATGTTGCTCCACCGACGTACTCCTTCCTCCTATATATACCTACGTACCCCCAAACGATCAGATACGGAGCCAAAAACCTAATTCCACTGCCGCAACTTCCTGTATCCACGAGATCCCATCTTGGGGCCTGTTCCGGAGCTCCGCCGGAGGGGGCATCCACCACGAAGGGCTTCTACATCAACACCATAGCCTCTCCGATGTAGTGTGAGTAGTTTACTTCAGACCTTTGGGTCCATAGCTAGTAGCTAGATGGCTTCTTCTCTCTTTTTGGATCTCAATACAATGTTCTCCCCCTCTCTCGTGGAGATCTATTCGATGTAATCTTCTTTTTGCGGTTTTTTTGTTGAGATCGATGAACTGTGGGTTTATGATCCAGCTTATCTATGAATAATATTTGAATCTTCTCTGAATTCTTTTATGTATGATTGAGTTATCTTTGCAAGTCTCTTCGACGTTTGGTTTGGCCAACTAGATTGGTAGTTCTTGCAATGGGAGAAGTGCATAGCTTTGGGTTCAATCTTGCGGTGTCCTTACCCAGTGACAAAAAGGGTTGCAAGGCACGTATTGTATTGTTGCCATCGAGGATAACAAGATGTGGTATTTATCATATTGCATGAATTTATTCCTCTACATCATGTCATCTTGCTTAAGGTGTTACTGTTTTTAACTTAATACTCTAGATGCATCTTTGGATAGCGGTCGATGAGTGGAGTAATAGTAGTAGATGCAGAATCGTTTCGATCTAGTTGTCACGGACGTGATGCCTATATACATGATCAGACCTAGATATACTCATAACTATACTCAATTCTGTCAATTGCTCAACAATAATTTGTTCACCCACCGTAGAATACTTATGCTCTAGAGAGAAGCCACTAGTGAAACCTATGGCCCCGGGGTCTATTCTCATCATATCAATCTCCATCACTTTTATACTTGCTTTGTTTTTACTTTGCTTTTTACTTTTCACTTTGCATCTCTATACCAAAAATACCAGAAATATTATCTTTATCAGATCTCACTCTCATAAGTGACCGTGAAGGGATTGACAACCCCTAATCGCGTTGGTTGTGAGTAGCTATCGTTTTGTGCAGGTACGAGGGACTTGTGCATGGTCTCCTACTAGATTGATACCTTGGTTCTCAAAAACTGAGGGAAATACTTACGCTACTCTGCTGCATCATCCTCTCCTCTTCGGGGGAAACCAACGCAAGCTCAAGATGTAGCAAGAAGGATTTCTGGCGCCGTTGCCGGGGAGTCTATGCAAAAGTCAACATACCAAATACCCATCACAATCCCTATCTCTCGCATTACATTATTTGCCATTTGCCTCTCGTTTTCCTCTCCCCCACTTCACCCTTGCCGTTTTATTCGCCCTCTCCTTCCCAATCTCCTCCTCTTTTTCCCGTTGCCTTTTCCTTATCCGTTTGTTTGCTCGTGTGTTGGATTGCTTGTCTGTCGCGATGGCTCTAACTAGATTTGGTGATCTTCACCTCAAAAGGCTAGAGGAGATCGAAAACAATGTCAGAAAGTTTATGGTTTTGCAATTTGAGCATAATAATTTCTTTAGAAACGAGCTTAAGGAACAAAAGAGTTTTATGAGTTATATGAATAAAGAGCTCGATGATATGTCTAAAGAATTTGATGGTATAAGAGCCCAAATTGCTCGTCTTGAAAAGATGACCGCTGAAATTTCGAATATGCAAGCTACCTTACTCAATAAGATAGCCGCTAAACCGAATTCCTATGAAAATCAAGATGAAGATCTAAAAGTTATTGATGTGTCCCCTATTAAATCTTTGTTTTGCAATATGAATCTTGATGAAACTGAATATGATCTTCCTTTACCTAGAAGGCGTTCTAAGAATTCGGAGTTTTTAGATCTTGATGATGAAATTGATAAAAGTGGGATTGAAAGAAATAAAAATCTAGATGTTGCTAAACCCACTATATTGGATCTCAAGGAATTTAATTATGAAAATTTCTCTTTAATTGATTGTATTTCCTTGTTGCAATCCGTGCTAAATTCTCCTCATGCTTATAGTCAAAATAAGGCCTTCACCGAACACATTGTTGATGCCTTGATGCAATCTTATGAAGAAAAACTTGAGTTGAAAGTTTCTATCCCGAGGAAGCACTATGATGAGTGGGAACCTACTACTAAAATTAAAATTAAAGATTATGAGTTTCATGCTTTGTGTGATTTGGGTGCTAGTGTCTCTACTATTCCCAAAACTTTGTGTGATTTGCTAGATTTCCGTGACTTTGATGATTGCTCTCTAAACTTGCATCTTGCGGATTCCACTATTAAAAAGCCTATGGGAAGATTTAATGATGTTCTTACTGTTGCAAATAGGAATTATGTGCCCGTAGATTTTATCGTTCTTGATATAGATTGCAATCCTTTATGTCCTATTATTCTTGGTAGACCTTTCCTTAGAACGATTGGTGCAATTATTGATATGAAGGAAGGAAATATTAGATTTCACTTTCCATTAAAGAAAGGTGTCGGTGTCAAAACCGGCGGATCTCGGGTAGGGGGTCCCGAACTGTGTGTCTAGGCGGATGGTAACAGGAGACAAGGGACACGATATTTTTACCCAGGTTCGGGCCCTCTCGATGGAGGTAATACCCTACTCCTGCTTGATTAATATTGATGATATGGGTAGTACAAGAGTAGATCTACCATGAGATCAAGGAGGCTAAACCCTAGAAGCTAGCCTATGGTATGATTGTTGTTCTGCCCTACGGACTAAAACCCTCCGGTTTACATAGACACCGGATAGGTTAGGGTTACACAGAGTCGGTTACAATGGTAGGAGATCTACATATCCGTATCCCCAAGCTTGCCTTCCACGCCAAGGAAAGTCCCATCCGGACACGGGACGAAGTCTTCAATCTTGTATCTTCATAGTCTTGGAGTCCGGCCAAAGATGATAGTTCGGCTATCCGGACACCCCCTAGTCCAGGACTCCCTCAAAAGGCATGGAACACTTTCCTAGAAAGAAAATAAAATTACCATATGAATCTATTATGAGAGCCACTTATGGATTGCCTACCAAAGATGGCAATACCTAGATCTATCCTTGCTTTTATGCCTAGCTAGGGGCGTTAAACGATAGCGCTTGTTGGGAGGCAACCCGATTTTATTTTTAGTTTTTTTTGTTTTTGCTTCTGTTTAGGAATAAATAATCCATCTAGCCTCTGTTTGGATGTGGTTTTATGTTTTAATTAGTGTTTGTGCCAAGCTAGACCTATTGGATCTTCTTGGATAATAGTTATTTGATCTTGCTGTAATTTTCAGAAACTTTGCGCTCAGTGCCCGAATTCTTAAAAATCACCAGAACGTGATAAAATACCGATTCCAATTTCTGCTGGTCAATAAACAAATTTTTCAGGTCGTCTAATGTTGGTAGAATTGTTTGAGTTCCAGAAGTTTGAGTTAGTTACAGATTACTACAGACTGTTCTGTTTCTGACAGATTCTGTTTTGCGTGTGTTGTTTGCTTATTTTGATGAATCTATGGCTAGTAAAATAGTTTATGATCCATAGAGAAGTTAAAATACAGTAGGTTTAACACCAATATAAATAAATAATGAGTTCATTACAGTAACTTAAAGTAGTCTTTTGTTTTCTTTCTCTAACGGAGCTCACGAGATTTCTATTGAGTTTTGTGTTGTGAAGTTTTCAAGTTTTGGGTGAATTATTTTGATGGATTATGGAACAAGGAGTGGCAAGAGCCTAAGCTTGGGGATGCCCATGGCACCCCAAGATAATCCAAGGACACCAAAAGTCAAAGCTTGGGGATGCCCCGGAAGGCATCCCCTCTTTAAATCTACTTCCATCGGTAATTTACTTGGAGCTATATTTTTATTCAGCACATGATAAGTGTTTTGCTTGGAGCGTCTTGTATTATTTGTGTCTTTGCTTGTAAGTTTACCACAATCATCCTTGCTGTACACACCTTTTGAGAGAGCCATACATGAATTGGAATTTGATAGAATAGTCTATGTGCTTCACTTATATCTTTTGAGCGTGATAATTTTTGCTCTAGTGCTTCACTTAGATCTTTTAGAGCACGGTGGTGGATTTGTTTTAAGGAAACTTGATCACTCATGCTTCACTTAGATTATTTTGAGAGTCGTTAATAGCATGGTAATTTGCTTAATGTTAATATACTTGGTATTCAAGATATGTGAAACTTTCTTTTGTGTGCGTTGAATACTAAGATAAGTTTGATGCTTGATAATTGTTTTGAGATATGAAGATAGTGATATTAAAGTCATGCTAGTTGAGTAGTTGTGAATTTAAAGAATACTTGTGTTGAAGTTTGTGATTCCCGTAGCATGCATTATGGTGAACCGTTATGTGATGAACTCGGAGCATGATTTATTTATTGATTGTCTTCCTTATGAGTGGCGGTCGTGACGGCGATGGTCTTTTCCTACCAATCTATCCCCCTAGGAGCATGCGCGTAATACTTTGCTTTGATAACTTCTAGATTTTTGCAATAAGTATATGAGTTCTTTATGACTAATGTTGAGTCCATGGATTATACACACTTCCTCTCATCCTTCCACCATTGCTAGCCTCTCTAATACCGCGCACCTTTCACCGGTATCATACACCCACCATATATCTTCCTCAAAACAGCCACCATACCTACCTATCATGGCATTTCCATATCCATTCCGAGATATATTGCCATGCAACTTTCCACCGTTCCGTTTATTATGACATGCTCCATCATTGTCATATTGCTAGCATGATCATGTAGTTGACATCGTATTTGTGGCAAAGCCACCGCTCATAATTCTTTCATACATGTCACTCATGAATCATTGCATATCCTGGTACATCACGGAGGCATTCATATAGAGTCATATTTTGTTCTAAGTATTGAGTTGTAATTCTTGAGTTGTAAGTAAATAAAAGTGTGATGGTCTTCATTATTAGAGCACTGTCCCAGTGAGGAAAGGATGATGGAGACTATGATTCCCCCACAAGTCGGGATGAAAAAAAGAGGCCATAAAAAAGGGAGAGAGAAGGCCCAAAAAATTTTTAAAAAAATGAGAGAAAAAGAGAGAAGGGACAATGCTACTATCCTTTTACCACACTTGTGCTTCAAAGTAGCATCATGATCTTCATGATAGAGAGTCTCTCATTTTGTCACTTTCATATACTAGTGGGAATTTTTTATTATAGAACTTGGCTTGTATATTCCAATGATGGGCTTCCTCAAATGCCCTAGGTTTTCGTGAGCAAGCGAGTTGGATGCACACCCACTTAGTTTCTTTTGTTGAGCTTTCATATACTTATAGCTCTAGTGCATCTGTTGCATGGAAATCCCTACTCACTCACATTGATATCTATTGATGGGCATCTCCATAGCCCGCTGATACACCTAGTTGATGTGAGACTATCTTCTCCCTTTTTGTCTTCTCCACAACCACCATTCTATTCCACCTATAGTGCTATATCCATGGCTCACGCTCATGTATTGCGTGAAGATTGAAAACGTTTTGAAAATGTTAAAGTATGAAACAATTGCTTGGCTTGTCATCGAGGTTGTGCATGATTTAAATATTTTGTATGGGGAAGATGGAGCATAGCCAGACTATATGATTTTGTAGGGATAACTTTCTTTGGCCATGTTATTTTGAGAAGACATAATTGCTTAGTTAGTATGCTTGAAGTATTATTATTTTTATGTCAATATGAACTTTTGTCTTGAATCTTTCGGATCTGAATATTCATACCATGATTAAGAAGATTTACATTGAAATTATGCCAAAGTATCACCCCACATCAAAAATTCTCTTTTTATCATTTACCTACCCAAGGATGAGCAGGAATTAAGCTTGGGGATGCCTGATACGTCTCCAACGTATCTATAATTTTTGATTGCTCCATGGTACTTTATCTACTGTTTTGGACTATATTGGGCTTTATTTTCCACTTTTATATTACTTTTGGGACTAACCTATTAACCGGAGGCCCAGCCTAGAATTGCTATTTTTTTGCCTATTTCAGTATTTCGAAGAAACAGAATATCAAACGGAGTCCAAACGGAATGAAACCTTCGGAAACGTGATTTTCTCACCGAACATGATCCAGGAGACTTGGACCCTACTCAAAGAAGCAACAGAGGCGGTCACGAGGGTGGGGGGCGCCCCCCCTAGAGCGCGCGCCCTGCCTCGTGGGCCCCCTGTTGCTCCACCGACGTACTCCTTCCTCCTATATATACCTACGTACCCTCAAACGATCAGATACGGAGCCAAAAACCTAATTCCACCGCCGCAACTTCCTCAGATCCACGAGATCCCATCTTGGGGCCTGTTCCGGAGCTCCGCCGGAGGGGGCATCCACCACGAAGGGCTTCTACATCAACACCATAGCCTCTCCGATGAAGTGTGAGTAGTTTACTTCGGACCTTCGGGTCCATAGCTAGTAGCTAGATGGATTCTTCTCTCTTTTTGGATCTCAATACAATGTTCTCCCTCTCTCGTGGAGATCTATTCGATGTAATCTTCTTTTTGCGGTGTGTTTGTTGAGACCGATGAATTGTGGGTTTATGATCCAGCTTATCTATGAATAATATTTGAATCTTCTCTGAATTCTTTTATGTATGATTGAGTTATCTTTGCAAGTCTCTTCGACTTTTGGTTTGGCCAACTAGATTGGTAGTTCTTGCAATGGGAGAAGTGCATAGCTTTGGGTTCAATCTTGCGGTGTCCTTACCCAGTGACAGAAAGGGTTGCAAGGCACGTATTGTATTGTTGCCATCGAGGATAACAAGATGGGGTATTTATCATATTGCATGAATTTATTCCTCTACATCATGTCATCTTGCTTAAGGCGTTACTCTATTTTTAACTTAATACTCTAGATGCATGCTGGATAGCGGTCGATGAGTGGAGTAATAGTAGTAGATGCAGAATCGTTTCGATCTACTTGTCACGGATGTAATGCCTATATACATGATCATACCTAGATATACTCATAACTATGCTCAATTCTGTCAATTGCTCAACAATAATTTGTTCACCCACCGTAGAATACTTATGCTCTTGAGAGAAGCCACTAGTGAAACCTATGGCCCCGGGTCTATTCTCATCATATCAATCTCCATCACTTTTATACTTGCTTTGTTTTTACTTTGATTTTTTACTTTTCACTTTGCATCTCTATACCAAAAATACCAAAAATATTATCTCTATCAGATCTCACTCTCGTAAGTGAGCGTGAAGGGAATGTCAACCCCTAATCGCGTTGGTTGCGAGTAGCTATCGTTTTGTGCAGGTACGAGGGACTTGTGCGTGGTCTCCTACTGGATTGATACCTTGGTTCTCAAAAACTAAGGGAAATACTTACGCTACTCTGTTGCATCATCCTCTCCTCTTCGGGGAAAACCAACGCAAGCTCAAGACGTAGCAAAGACTCAGCAGTTGTTTCCCACGCGGAGGGGAGTACGACTGAACGAGGGTTTACTGGTTCGTCTGCCGTCGGCGGAGAATAACAGCATGTGTGGGTGAGTAGAGGGATGGCTATGCCAGCGATGGGAATGCTGGTGGGCGGTGAGGCTCAAGGCAAGACACCGGCCGCTGAGGAGGAGGGAGCATGCAGTCCCTTGACGCTTGTTTGAGCGGCTGGAGCAGGAAGAGCAGAGATTGAAGAAGCACGACGGCCGTTGGATGGCCATCCAACAGTCACTGCTTGTGCGTCAACCTTTTTTTATGAAAGCCTCAAATATGTGGAAAACAGCATACAACCCATCTGCTATTATTTCTAATAATTTATAGCCCATTTGCTAATTCTTAAGGTTTTTTTTGGAGCCCATATTCTTTGCATTACAGCCCATACTGTGGCCACGGTTAAAAATTTATACGAAATTTTGCATATTTCAGTGCGGTCCGAACTGTTTTTAACCCCGAAATTTCGACTCACATTCAAAATGATTTTAAAGATAAATGTATATCAATATAAAATCCAACAAATTCTCCACGCGTAAAAATTAATGTAATTTAAAATCTCGAAATGAAAAAAAAGATATTTGAAACTAATTGCTGGTTTGATGTGTTTTAAAAATGTACAACCCATTTCTCATTACTGATGGGCCATTTTCTCGGCCAGCCGAATGAAAGCTCTCCTCGTCTTGAAAGATTTGCAGCCCAACAGGCCTGACAAAGCGACTTACTTGGCAAATAACAAAAAACTGGGTCAGGCCGTGGACCCAAATCGGCCTCTCCACGTACAATACTCTTCCGATGGAAATCGTTCCTTGACCACGTTGACCACGCCGCGTGGAGAGCACCACGGCGGTGGACGACGGCGAGGCCTAGGAAGGGGACGATGCGGAGCCGGGGAAGACGCGGCAGTGGAAGCCCGCGCGGAGAGGAGTACGAGGGTTCACTGGTTCGGCTGCGGTGTGAGGCTGTCGTCGCCGCAGGGCCTGGCCAGCGGTGGGAATAGTAGGGGCGGTGAGGCCTCCGCGTCAGCATAGCCGGCCACGGGAGGTAAGAGCATGAGGCACGACCGACGCTGGTTTGGGCGGCTGGAGCAAGAAGACCAGAGGTTGAACGGCCGTTGGATGGACATCGTACGGTCACTGGAGCTAGAATCGTTTATATTGACTAAGTTGACAAAGCCCTTCGTCCCCGTCAACTTAGTAGGCCCACAAGTCAGCCTCCCACCAAGGTGGGTCCCAGCTAGCAGGGGGAGTATTAATTTTTTTGTGCGTAATAAGGAGGCTGTTAGTGTCAAAACCGGCGGATCTCGGGTAGGGGGTCCCGAACTGTGCGTCTAGGCGGATGGTAACAGGAGACAAGGGACACGATGTTTTTACCCAGGTTCGGGCCCTCTCGATGGAGGTAATACCCTACTCCTGCTTGATTAATATTGATGATATGGGTAGTACAAGAGTAGATCTACCACGAGATTAGAGAGGCTAAACCCTAGAAGCTAGCCTATGGTATGATTGTTGTTCGATCCCACGGACTAAAACCCTCCAGTTTATATAGACACCGGATAGGGTTAGGGTTACACAGTCGGTTACAATGGTAGGAGATCTACATATCCGTATCGCCAAGCTTGCCTTCCACGCCAAGGGAAGTCCCATCCGGACACGGGACAAAGTCTTCAATCTTGTATCTTCATAGTCTAGGAGTCCGCCAAATATGATAGTTCGCTATCCGGACACCCCTAGTCTAGGACTCCTCAAAGAGCCCGTGAACCAGGCTTCAATGACGACGAGTCCGGCGCACATATTGTCTTCGGCATTGCAAGGCGGGTTCCTCCTCCGAATACTTCGTAGAAGATTTTGAACACCAGGATAGTGTCCGGCTCTGCAAAACAAGTTCCACATACTACCATAGAGAGAATAATTTTTGCACAGATCTGCTGATGTATTCCGCGGCGTGACATCACACAACGGCGAGGCCTTTATACGAATCATTTTTACTGTCCCACCTCAGCGCGTTTAGCGAGGCGGTTTCCTTGGCACGTCTTATCAAAGCGTAGATTGTGCCCCCTTATTCTGGGATTCTCATCAATACGGACGTGGGTAACCCGACCGTGCCCGTCGGCATGCCTCCTCTATCGGCGAGTCCTAATCGACCACGGGAGGGCTCTTAGTATTCAACCTCTTTATAATGAGACCAAGGCCCCTTCTTTTTCCACCCTCCATCGAAGTTCGCCTCAAGGCTTCGAAGTTCTAACACCCAAAGCTTCAGATTTAGGCGCTTCAGACCTTCGACGATGTCCGGCTCCGACCAGCTCGGCCGATGGATGTCTTCTTCCGTCACAGAAGAAGATGTGTTAAAGCTGCGAGATGCCAGGTATCTAACCGGCGAGATTTCGCATAGGCTGCCTGCTCCAGGGCAGGTCATTCCCACTCCCGAGCCCGGCGAGAGCGTGGTGTTCGTGTCTCACTTCCTTCGGGGTTTAGGCTTCCCGACGGATCCCTTTGTGCGGGCTCATGTTTTATTATGGGCTGGATTTCCATGACTTGAATCCGAGTCCATCCTCCATATCTCGTCATTCATTGTCATATGTGAAGCCTTCCTCCATATTACCCCTCACTTTGGATTGTGGCTCATGACCTTCAAGGTGGAGCCGAAGATGATCGAGGGGCAACAAGCAGAGTGTGGAGGGGCGGTCATAAGCAAGTGTGCTGACGCTCCGTGGCCCGAGGGCTCTTTTCAAGAGGAGCTTGGTTTGTGGCAACGGGAGTGGTTCTATATCACCGCTCCCAGAGGCACCAAATGGGTGGCGCCTCCCGCCTTCCGCTCAGGTCCACCACAGCGGTTGGCGTCATGGGTCAACAAGGGGCTCGACTGGGGGCCGTCCAAGGACGTTCCAATGTTGCAGGGCCGTGTCGAGACCTCCAAGAAAGAGAGATCAATCTGGTCATAGTGGCGCGAGTTATGTTGATTGGCGCCTTCTGCCTCAAGAACGCCGCCCTCCGTCTGTGGGAATTTAATCCGGAGGGACCACGAGTTCTCCAACATTTTATGGGTACGATGCCTGTGGAGATGTATAAATTGTTCTTCGGATCACAAGAGAAGTGTCCGGACCTGACTGAGGACGCAGGGATAGCTGCAATCGCCCATATACTCAAGTAAGTAGTCCTGTAACCGGACATGCTGTTCATTCATTTACCATATGTATGCCCTTTAAAGGAGCCGTTTCTTGAACATGAGTGGATAGCCAAGGCAAAGTTGATAAGGTGTCCAGCTCCCCTCCCAGAGACCACGCCGGATCCCATGCTGACCAAGATGTTGAAGGCCGCGCTTTTTAAAGAAGCCGAAGGGGGGAGCGGGGAAGCAACTGCCTCCACGAAGGAGGCTTTCAAGGAAGGAGGGATCAAAAGTTCCACCCTCCAAGGAGAGAAGAGGACCGCTTCAGAAGATCCGGATATTAAGGCCTCAAAGAGGGGAAAGAAATCTTCGTCCGAGAGTCCGGCGCTGGGAAGTACCCCAGCCGCACTATTTCCCCAAGGGGATCAGCGCTCCAGCGAGCCCTAAGTAAAAAGAAGGGGTCCTGTGAATAAAGAACATCCCTGTATTTATTTCTGAAGATAACCGAAATTGTACCTTGTAGTTCGGATCTCAGCCCTTCTCAGCAGAACTCGTCTTCGGGTGATCTTCTTCCGGAGATGATGGAGAGAAAAACGCCTCCACCTGTTGCACCTTCATGCGAGGCGGACGACCCTGAGGTGTCGTCGCGGAGGGTTTCCCCGAGTCCGGCGGGGCCGGAAGGTCCGGCGCCAACTGGCGTGCGGTCGGAGGAGCTGAAGGATTTGCTTGGGCGAGCGGCTATCTCGGAAGATCATCGTGTGCTAATGGGTATGGTGATTGAAAGAATTGCATCCGCCGAGAGCGGATTGCATGAAGCCGTCAGAAGCTTACTGACGGGGTTCGAGGTACGCAAAAATGATGTACCTTCTGAGAGTTATGCATATAGAATGCGCCCTGTATAGATAGTAGCTCCTGAGACTCGGTATGTTGTCAAAACTGACAGCGTGCCGAGGATCATAATCTCAGTTATAACATATCACCGCTCCTAAATAGGTGGCGGGGCGTCCGGTGGCTAGCCGGACTGATGAATTTGCCGAACTAAAGCGGCAACTTGACGAGGCAGATGCGGACATCGCGCTTGTGAATAAGCGGTTTGACGAGTCACAAGGTATGCGACTTCTTCGCGGACGCCTGGTAAGGGAGCTTGACGCCTGTGCCTTACTACTTGTATGCTTAATGCAGGTGGTGCCGCTGCTGTGGAGGAGCTGCGGGCGGAACTCGCCCGAGCTAAAGAGCAAGCCAGAAATAGTAATGCGTCCGCTTTAAGGGTGGCCGAAGAGCTAAAAGCCGAACGGGCTGCTCACTGCCGAAGCAAAGAGGAAATGGCTGATATAGCCATAAAGTTGAAGGATGCTACCGACCGCTACGGGGTTCTTGAAAAAGAACATCAAGCGGAGCAAGAGGACCTGAAAAAGGCCACCGCCGAAGCCAAGGATGCCCGCTCCGCGATGAGAGCTGCAAAGGAGGAGCTGCGTCAGGCTGTGGATGTTGCTGCTGGAAAGCCTTTTCTGCTGCGGAGGAAATATACGGATCCGAAGTATGCTCAGTTGGACAAGTTGTGGAGTTCGGAGGATGCTTATCTGGACTTAGCGGCGAGCGCTGCGGACGCGATTGAGCACTTCCGAGGCCGGAAGGGGCACAGAAAGGAAGAGCTGTTTTGGTCGCAGTTCCATAGTCCAGAGCGTCCACTTCTGTTAACCGATCGGTTGGCCGAATGGGCCGAGCTGAATCGATTGTTCGGACTTGCCATGAAGCATGTCATGACTGATTTGTGGCCGGGGAAACCTCAGCCGAAGAGTTATTTTGGCTTAATGCAGCAGTTCCTTGGTGCGGTACCGCGTATCGATGCAATGAAGCGGTCGGCATGCATAGAGGGTGCGCGGATGGCTTTTGCCCGTGTCAAGACATACTGGGCGGAGATGAAGGCCACCGAAGTTGCATCCCAAGATTCGGACAGAAGCCGAGTACCTACCGAGCACTATTTTGAGGAAGTCCTGCAGGCGCTTCGTTTAATAGAGACCTTGATGCTCGAAGGATGTTATGCTTTAATGGCATGTATGATTTGTGAAAACAATGTGTCAATTTAATGTAAGAGCTTTTTATACTTGTGCCTTCAAGTAGTAAACTACCTCCTGTGCGGCCGTTGATGTATATATGTATATAACCTGAAAGATGGCAGTCTTCTGCTTCAGCCCCCACGCACATAGTGCGGGGGTGTTTGCAAAGAAGTCGCTCTTTCACACTTAATCCAACGTCTTGGTCCTATAAAGGAGGTGGTAGCGTAGCAAACTAGGCAACCGGACTATAATGCTTTATCACTTTCACTTAGCCATAGGGGTTCGAGGGTGGGGCTACGATATAGCCCCTGGTGGCACCGCGCTCTCCCGAATTCGGGGTGCGTATGTGCCTGACCGAAAAACGGTCCTTCGTTAATGCGGAGGAATTCTAAACATTCCGGTGAGTCATCGAGTGGTTGACCAGTCTCTCGCTATATCATGACAGTCAGTTTTCGGCTTTCTCTCGAGGTGCTCGCCATCGAACCGGGGCACATCGCAGAGTTCTCCGGTGCCGCGTTAGCCGATAGAACGGAACGTAAGGCAGCAAAACACGTGAGCCGGCAAACCCAACATTTGACCAAAGACATGATTCGAGCTGATGCATATAAGGCCTAACTCGAGACGCCGAGCACTCCCTAAGGTATTCGGTCTTTTATAAGGCGGGCCAAACAATGCCCTTGGTAACAAGCCCCTGGTGTCCAGGTACGTGCAAAATTCTGACGCGGCCGATGCCAAGACATCAGCCTCCTCCTTGGTTATAATAAGAAACCAGGGGATGAGTAACAACAAGAGACAGTAAAAAAGGTTTACGCAGGGTCTTAATCTGAAAAGAATCCTTGCGATGGGTCCCTACTGCACGTCTGCGCCTGTGTCTCCGTTGTGCCGTATCCTCGACGGTATAGCACGGCGTTCATCTCAGTAAAGAGAGGAACTTAGTTTGAAAAAGAAAAAATATTATGCGAGAAAAAATGTACTTTATATTAAATAAACAGAGTACGGTTCGAAAGGTGAATAAAATTGAGCTTTATTGTCTCTTGTGGTACGTGCGTGCAGCCCCTTGTATGGGGGTGTGCCGCTAGTAAGCGCCGGACTCGTCTGGCCGTGTCCGGGGTTTGAATGACCTATTCAGGTGCTTTGATTAGTGGAGCCGGATTGGTGTGGGGCTGTCAAGGCAGTCTCACGTTCTTCCGTTCTCGAGTAACACTTAATACTCCCTTTTAATGAGATGATGCCGCGTGGACCGGGCATTTTAAGTGTAAGAGATGCATAATGCGATATTGCGTTAAAGCGGGCGAAAGCTGCACGCCCCAGTAGTGCTTGATAGCTACTTTCGAATGGGGCGATGTGGAAGGTTAACTTTTCGGCGGAAGTTGTCGGATGAGCCAACACAACTTCTAGCAGTAGGGAGCCCGTACAATGGGCATATGTGCCTGGCATTATTCCTTTAAAGGAAGTGTTGCTATGGCTAATTTTGGTTGGGTCTATCCCCATCCTGTGGATTGTGTCCTGATATATCAGGTTTATGTCACTGCCGCCATCCATGAGAACTTGTGTAAATTGGAATCCGTCGATTATAGGATCCAATATCAAGGCAGTCCATCTTATGCGTTCGGATACTTTCGAGTAGTCACGATGGTCAAGGTGATTGGTTTTGACAACCCGTGTTGGTACTTATTTGGGGTAGATTGTGCGGTAGCGTAATTCAATGGGTGCCGATCTGTTTTCCCTTTTGTTACTTGAAGTAAGTTCTACTGTCTTGACCTCTTGTGGGAAATTCTTTTGTTTTCCGGTGCTCTGCTTGTGGGGTTCGTCATCATCCTCACTTGGTGTGTCGAGCCCCTTGTGTTCCGCATTGAGTCTGCCGGACTGCTTGAAGACCCAACAATCTTTGTGGGTGTGGTTTGCAGGCTTCCTGGGGGTACTGTGGATTTGGCATATCTTGTCCAAGATTTTGTTTAAGTTGGATAGCTCATCGCTACTGTCCTTAAGGGGCAGTTTTTTATTGTTCTGCCGTGAGCTTTTGAATCCGGCGTTGACTGCCGCGCTCTTTGGACCGTTCCCCTTAATCCGGCGCTGGTCCTTGTTGCGCCGTGGTTTCCCATTTCCATCCCTGACTTCGGATGTACTTGGGTCGCTGGTACTGCATCTTACTAGCCAACTATCCTCTCCCGCGCAAAAGCGGGTCATGAGGCTTGTTAGTGCAGCCATGGTTCTCGGCTTCTCCTGGCCGAGGTGTCTGGTGAGCCATTCGTCTCGGACGTTGTGTTTGAAAGCTGCTAAGGCTTCGGCGTCCGGACAGTCGACTATTTGGTTCTTTTTGGTGAGGAACCTGTTCTAGAATTTGCGGGCTGACTCTTCGGGTTGTTGAGTTATATGACTTAAATCGTCTGCATCCGGAGGATGGACATAAGTCCCTTGAAAATTTGCCCGAAAAGCATCCTCGAGCTCTTCCCAACTTCCAATGGTATTTTCAGGGAGGCTTTTGAGCCAATGCCGGGCTGGCCCTTTGAGCTTGAGGGGTAAGTATTTTATGGCGTGGAGATCGCCTCCTCTAGCCATGTGTATGTGGAGGATGTAATCCTCAATCCGCACTCCGTGGTCTGTTGTTCCGTCGTATGCCTCTATGTTTACGGGTTTGAATCCACCGGAATTCGTGATCCAAAGACCTCATCGGTGAAACACAGGGGGTGTGCGGCACCCCTATATTTGGGTGTGCCGTGATGTTCGGATATTTGGCGTGTTGCATTGCTTTGAAGAGCTTGCTTTCTCGACCCATAGATGGACCTAACTGGGCCATCCTTTTGATGCGAATCCTTATGTGGATCGCGTACCGGCTTGTGTGCGGCGCCATTTGCTGCTCTCTGTTTGCCGTGGGGTCGTCCATCCGACCATATGGCCTTCTTGTTTTTTGATTGTGGGGGCTCTACGGCCTCCTCATCAAATTTGGGCAGTAGTTTTCTCTTTGGGTAGCTCTTTGTTCGGCGACTGTCGCCGTATTTGTCTGCAGTGTTGAGTACTTTGCTCCATCTGGTTCTGAGTGCATCTTCCGCTTTTTTGAGCTTCCGCTTCTTCTTTTTCAGGCTGCGCGCAGTGGCGACGAACCTTTTGTGGAGGTTCTTCTGCTCCAACAATTTGTCCGGCGTGAGATCGTCCGGACTGTTATCTTCGTCGGGGACGGGTTGTTTATCCACGTTGTCCTGTTCGGACGTTTGCTCGATAGCGTGTTCGTCGTCCACCGGTTCGCCCTGCTCTATGGCTGGGTCTTTGTCGAGGTGGGAGTTGGTGCGGCGTTTACGTTGCCGTTTTGACTGCTTTTCGAGGGATTTATCCTTCGTAGTGTCCCGTTGTTCCTCGTCGTCACTTCCTTTAGGTGTATCCACCATGTATACATCGTGGGATGAGGTGGCTGTCCAAGATCCTATAGGTGCTGGTTCTGGTTGTCTCCTACATCGCCGTCCATACCGTCGATGTCTTCGAGTCGAAATTGAGCACGCTGCTTAAGCTTTCGGCTGGTGGCTACAAAGTGGGCGGTGGGTGGGCGTTGAATTTCTTCGTCGTCCGCATCCCAACCTTCCCGACCGTAGTCCGCCAGGCTCTCCCGATAAAGAGAGAGACTTTAGTGAATTCAAGATGTCGCCAAAGGGCGAGTCTTTGAAAAGATGTCCATGGGCGTGAACTCCATGACCGGCGCCCAATCGGATTCGATCGGTAGGGGCACGGAGGGTTCGGAGTCCGGAGAGGAGTCCGGCGCCTTGGAGTCACGGTCTTCGCAAAGGACAGGGATGGTGTTCGGCTCAATCGCTGTAGAGATTTCAGCCCCCGAGGTGGTGTCCAACCAACCATCCTCGATCGACGAGATCGGCTCCAAATCAGTGGTCGGAGCGACACTAGTGCGGCCTCCAGGACACTGTTCGGCGGCAGAGTTAGGTCATGCCCATCGAGACAGTGCGGCGCGCTTGGCTGCGGCTCGAATCCGTCGAAGATCAAGTCTCCGCGGATGTCGGCCGTGTAGTTTAAACTTCCAAATCTGACCTGATGGCTAGGGGCGTAGCTTTCGATCTGCTCCAGATGGCCTAGCGAATTGGCCCGCACTACAAAGCCGCCGAATACGAAGATCTGTCCGGGGAGAAAAGTCTCAGCCTGGACTGCATCGTTGCTGATGATTGAAGGAGCAATCGGGCCTATAGGTGACGACACAAAGGAACTCTCAATGAAAGCACCAATGTCGGTGTCAAAACCGGCGGATCTCGGGTAGGGGGTCCCGAACTGTGCGTCTAGGCGGATGGTAACAGGAGACAAGGGACACGATGTTTTTACCCAGGTTCGGGCCCTCTCGATGGAGGTAATACCCTACTCCCGCTTGATTAATATTGATGATATGGGTAGTACAAGAGTAGATCTACCACGAGATCAGAGAGGCTAGACCCTAGAAGCTAGCCTATGGTATGATTGTTGTTCGTCCTACGGACTAAAACCCTCCGGTTTATATAGACACCGGATAGGGTTAGGGTTACACAGAGTCGGTTACAATGGTAGGAGATCTACATATCCGTATTGCCAAGCTTGGCTTCCACGCCAAGGAAAGTCCCATCCGGACACGGGACGAAGTCTTCAATCTTGTATCTTCATAGTCTAGGAGTCCGGCCAAAGATGATAGTTCGCTATCCGGACACCCCTAGTCCAGGACTCCTCGGAGGCACTTCGGTGGGTCCGTGGCGACAAAGCAGGGGGACGCGTTATTTTCGAAATACGGTGGCCCGCAGTGGGTCCCAGAGTCGAGGGCAAACGCGTTTTTTCACAAAATACGGTGGTCCGGCCCAAAGGGTCCTCGCCGCTTGGAGGAATCATTATTTTCCGCGTAATAAGGAGCTACTTAATTGCTGCGGCCGTGGACCCAAATTTGAGACTCTCCACGTCGGTATACTTCCGATGGAAGTCGTTCCTTGACCACATTGACCTCGCCGCGTTCCGCTGCATGCATGCGCCCATGGGCGTGGTGTCCCCACCGCCGACCTCTCACGTACAGTCATCTTCCGATGACTCTCGGTTGTTGACCACATTGACCACACCGTGCCGAGCGCACCCAGACTGGAACGACCCGGAGATGGGGAAGACGGGGTAGTGGAGTCGCAGATGGAGAGGAGTGGGAAACTTCACTGGTTCGAGTGCGCGGCAGCACAGCCGTGGTGCACGAGAGACATGAGCAAGAACAGAGGTTGAAGAAGGAGCACGGCTGTTGGATTAACATCCAACGGTCCAGCTGCTAGAATCATTTGTTGATTAAGTTGACAAAGCCGTGCGTACACGTCCGTTTAACAGGCCCACATGTCGGTCACCAAATCGACAGTCCCACCAGCACGGATGAATATTTTTTTCGCCAAAACAAGGAGGCACTTCCTTCCGATGCGAAGATACAGCCGGTGGGTCCCAAATTGTCGGTGGAGGAAACATTTTTTTTAGCTTAATAAGGAGGAACTTTCCTTGCATGCGACCATGGACCTCGTGGGTCCCAGCCGTCAGGCTCTCCACGTACAGTCCTCTTCCGATGACTCTCGTTTGTTGACCACGCCGCACCAAACACAGCGAGGCGCTGGACGAAGGCGAGGCCCCGGACGGGAACGACTCGGAGATGGGAAAACGCGGCAGTGGAGTTGCAGATTGAGAGGAGGAGAAGGGTTATAACTGGTTCTGTTGCGGCGTGGGGCTGTAGTCTGTGGAGAATAACAGGAGGTGTCGAGGCGTGGAGGGATAGCCTGGCTGGCGGTGGGGTAGCGCTTGGCGATGCGTGCTAAGCAGAGCTGCTAGCCGCCGGAGGCCGGACCAGGCGGTCCCGGCGACGCTGGAGGAAGAAGACGAGAGATTGAAGGTGCATGCCGGCCGTTGGATATAAATCCAATGGTTGTGGATGACACAATCATTTGTTGACCAAGTTGACAACGCCCTGCGTAGGCTTCGACCTATTGGCCCACATGTTAGCCAGCAAAAATGTGGCATATATTTAACCCATGTTTTCTAGAATGTACGGTCCATTTGCTGGGCTGGGTGAACAAATAATTTCGCGTCAATCAGGCCCATTTATATTTTCTAAGAAATCCCAGCCCATTGCCTTTCCTTGAAATACACGTATTAGGTGGGCTCGTTATATATATAATGTTATGTTAGAAGGAGCAATTAATATCAAAGAATAAACTGGAGAGGCACATTATATATATATATATATAATTAAGAAATTAGCGAGTTATTGCTCAAAATAAAAATGAGCGTGTTATTATTAAATTGGTCCTTAAAATCTTCGCAAGCTTTTGTACGCAATCACCAGGGTTTTCCTTGCCTGTGAGTCAAAAACAACCAGGATTTTCCGTTAAACATTTACTTTTATAAGTTAATAACACGTGGGATGTTTTTATAATGTATATATACGTCTCTATAAAATATACGATAATAGTAATAATATGAATATATAATGTGGTTAGAAGGGAAAACATAAATTGGACACAACATTACTTTTATAAGAGACCTGCGTTCTATACCCGATAGTAGGCATACTAACAAGTTCACACACAAATACAATAGAAAAGGTAAACATTGATATCAAACTCAGGTTCACAGGACACATTCATATTCATAGCCAACATTCACTATCAACAACTCAAAATATTCATATATACACAAGCTTAACATATCTATGCATCCAAATGATTGATAGATCACACGACAATATTCATACATAATTCACAAAAAGATTCAGATATACACATGTTCAGTATGTTTATGCATCCAAATGATTGAGATCACAGCCAATATGATCCATGGACGAACTTTAATTACCTAGGGTACATACCGGTAAATGGAGTTCAATCGGAGGTACTTCTTGCTAAAATTAGTTCTTGTACGAGTAAACTTTTTGAGTACATAAGAGGCATCACGCATAATCTGAACTTTGCTTGTAGGTTTATCCTCAAATAGTGGCCTCATGCCGAGGGAGGTTTGAGCAACTTGGCCACTACTTTCATCCAACTAGTTCTTGGCTCATCTTGGTCCTATATCTCGCCAAAATTCTACATTGCGTATTTAGAAAGGAGGCGGTTGAGAAAATGAACCACCCAAATTTTTTGTGCAGTTCAACTGAAATGGAGCATCCTTGGCGTGCAGACTGATTAAGTGCCAGGTGAATATACGCGTCAACCAACTTGTCTGGAATCTTTAGACTCCATGCCATATAGTTAGCTACCATATGTGCCGATAACCAAAAGGCACAAGTTGGGACCAAAGAGAGAAGTCCATATTTCTGTGCTATGCACCAAGCAATATTTTTGGCGTTCACTCTCCTAATACTTGGAGTTTGACAATTGGTTGTCGCCGGTTGATACTCGAATGAATATAGGCACTTCTTGTCAACATCGTCTGTGATAGCCCTTTCGTAAAAGGCTCTGCCAGATTCTTAGCCGTCTGAATATAATCCAACGCTATTACTCCGGAGTTTCTTGATTTTCTGACAGATTTCAATCTTCTTCTTATGTGTTTTGTGGATTTCATGTTGTCCTTTGAACTCTTAGCCTTGGCAATCACTGTTTGATTGTCACAGTTCATAAGGACAGCCGACACTGGTTTATCAATCACCGGCAAATCCATCAAAAGCTCTCGAAGCCATTCTGCTTCGACGCATGATGTGTCTAATGCTGTGAGTTCTGCTTCCATAGTCGATCTGGTTGTCTGAGTGAACTTTTGAGTACATAGCAGCAACATAAGTACCTGTCCATCTGATCATTTTGTGCAGTTCTCACCAAATCACCCGATGTAATGATTTGCTCATGAAGTTCAGCTCCAAATTACTCCTTTATGAAATCGGCAAACAAGAGCACAATACCAAATTACCAATACATATGATAGGCACAATAATCAGGATAAAGACCAAGACCAACCTGTGTGAGGTAGCATATCAATTACTATTTCCTTTATTTGGAAGCCGAGATAAGCCCAGCGGTCGACAAAGAAAGGAAGAAAGCAAGCGGAGATTAGTGGCTGATAGGAAAGGACGGAAGCTGTTGAGGCAATGAAGCACCCAAAGTTTTTGTGCAGTTCCACCAAAATCGAGCATCCCTATTGGAACATATATTGAGAGAGTGAGGTTACTGTAATAGTGGGACTAGTTGATGAAACATACACTAACAAATAGAAGCACCCTCATTATCTTGATGGGTAAAGTTACCAACATAGTAGTCTTGCTTAAAGAGAGGTATTAGTTTATTTAATCAGTTCCAATTAGCTCAACTCAACACTCAAAGCATTGCCATTTATCATAGGTTGCAAAACTTTTACGTGCAAAGATAAAGGAGTTTCTCATGACAAGAGTATACGATACAAATAGAGATGACAACAAACTAATATCGATGAAGGCCTTAGGCCCGTACCAACCTGAGAAAAAAAGCTTATTCATGTAGTCCCATAAGAGATGATAAAGCACTCACAGGAATCACACAATAGTATATATTTTTGTGCACTTCAAATGTATGGTTGAAATCACTCTTGTTTACCAAAGGCCTTGGGATTATATCGAAAGATTATCAAGAACTTCCAGCAGAGTTAAAGCACTGGCTTGGATACACTTCATTGTATTGTCTTGTGTTCCACTAAAATGTATGATTGGCACAACATGATCTCTGTTTGCACAAGTAGGAACAAGGTGAAACCTTCATTAGCTTAGTGAGAAAGGATAGGAAGACATTAGCATATTACTCAAACAGTAGCATCAAATTCATGATGGACAATACGCAAAACATTGCCTCATTGAACCAATGGCAATAAATTGACATGCAAAACAATATCACTATTATGTCATGACACTAATAATATTCCCTCCGTGCTCCACCACATGATTCACCTCCATAGACAAACATACACACGTACATGATTCAGCATAGGGTCCAACTAAAGATTTGTTTAACTCCAACAGGAAAATTAGGCAGTAATAAATTAGTGGTACTTAAGTACTCCTAATTAATTAAGTGATACAGCAGAAGTGGAAGGGCTCCTTGGAGGATCGTCTCACATGTAAGGTAGTCGCTGTCGAGCCCTTGAATGGCCTCGACCGAGGCCTCCAGCTTCAAAGAAGATCGCCTTGGCACTATTTATTCTTCTTCTTCTTCCTCCTCTTCATGCTCGCTTTCTCTTTCTCCTCACCAGTTGGTGAAACCAAGTACATGATTGGCCTTCTAATTCAGAATTGGTTTTGTCAGTGAGGGAGTACAAGTGTACTAGTAAAAACAACATTATTTTCTCATGGCAGTCGGAAAATAGAGATGAACACATGCATTAAATATCATTCTTACCTATAGGAACACAGATCTCCCTTTGTGCAGTTCCACCAAAATGAACCAACTATTCCATTCTGACATTCCAGTTAAACAGCACAAAAGTCACTTCTTTTAAGAAGAGTTTTGTGTAGTGCACCAAAAGGTCACAACAGCAACCAGGTGAATTGGATATCCCTGTTTGCACAAAAAGGCACAGAGGAAGCAGTCAGAGTCTCAAACAATTACAGGCAAAAACATTTGGCTAAATTTGTCATGGCTTATAACAGTGGCATGGCTTCATTTTTACTAGGGACATTAGATTAAGAACAGCTGGGACAGTGGGTGCACCAACAGTCCAGCACCATGTACGTAAACAAGGGCATAAAGTGGTGATTCATAGTTTGTTGCTCCGAGAAACAAACATCCAAGAAAAATATCTGGGTTGGTCCCATTTTTGTTCACTCTAGCCACCTACTCATATGTGTGGATAGCAAATCTAGTCCTGGTCATACCACTGTGTACAACGTTACCCCTATATTTCCCTTTTCGACCAAGAGACCGGTTGGATGACCAGTCTGTACTACTTTCACCCCCTTTCTTTCCTGTTTGTACCAAGTCCGATGTACATACTAAATTCCCCCACCCCCACTTTATTTCTTGTTTGAACCAAGTAAAAGATTCGACTCCATGAAGTAGAAAAAAATATGTGACGTTGGACCATCCGATCAAGAGGGGCTGAGAGGTAGAAAATGATGCACGTGCAGTAACATAGCGAGCTGGGGAAGTAGAGCTAAGGCGGTTTTGAACGAAGATATACCTGAAGGTCGTCAGGATGTGGATAGGTGGGCGGCGGGACGCCGGATCCGCCCACAGGCAACGACGAAGGGATCGGAGGACCTCCCGTGCCGGCGCTCGGCCAAAGATAATGGTGAGGCCGGCAGTGGGTCTCCTCCCTCGCTGTCGACGACGGCCTAAACG
The DNA here is from genome assembly GCA_021605145.1 of Aegilops bicornis. Taxonomy (NCBI): domain Eukaryota; kingdom Viridiplantae; phylum Streptophyta; class Magnoliopsida; order Poales; family Poaceae; genus Aegilops; species Aegilops bicornis. The sequence goes on along the minus strand of CM038674.1, from coordinate 148,671,899 downwards.
CTGCCCCTCCTCCCCTTCACCGGCGGAGGGGGATACATCTGGATCTGTAACCAGCGGTGAGGATAGAAAGCCAGTGTTTTTTTAAGGGGGAAAGACAGTGTTACTACCCCTATCTTGTTTAGATCTGGAGAGGATGAGAGTGTGTGAATAGAGCAGCCCTAGAAAGCAAGCGCGGAGGCTCCGGCCTATATATAAGTAGTGGGGTAGTTTTCCTTTTTCACTCCATCAAAACAATCGTTTAAAATTGTGTACTACTACATGCCAGGTCGCGGTTTTTTAGTTGTTGATTGTTTTTTGAGATAGCTACCCGCTTGTTCCAAGTGGTGTTACAGTGTGCCAGGTCGCACTTTGTATCGCATAAGTCTGGTACTACAAGTCCCTCCATTAAATGAACAACCACCCCTCGTAAAAATTGTGAACAAGCCACGGCTAAAATTA